>OY728156.1:1585193888-1586559714 GCA_963277665.1 Viscum album | reverse complement strand
TATTGGTGGAGGACATTTTTTTGGACACTCTTTCTTGAGGACCCTATAGAGAGGATCAAAGATCACACATTTTTTTTGATGGGGTGACCATACTCTATGAAGAGAGATAACCTCATAGGATATATTTCTGTAGTGGTAGTGGTACACAATAATTTTTTTTCACCATGGATTGGTCGTCTACCATCCATGATCATATGACTACTAATAGTGAGTTTGGTAGTTATTCTAGTTTTGGGGATGATGTTTTCCTCATTTGATAGAAGTAATCCTTGGGTAGTGCATGATGAGCTCATTCGGAGGAGGTTACCTCAGATTTATTAGTTGAATAATAACACCCTTAGAGTATTAGATGTTATGAGCTATCATCTTTCTACAATAATGGTGGGGGTATGATGATTAATTTCTTGAGAAAATTCACAGTTTACCTCCCCATCATGAGATGGACCTCTACATAGACATTCACAAGGGATGAATTGATGTTTACATAAGCACGAAGGATGAACTTGTGGGGTTGGGAGATCTAGTGAGCAGTTAGAGATTCTATAGAGGTAGGGATTCATAAAACATAGTGTGTTTACCTTTTCATACTTGTTTTTCTCAAATGGGTGGAGGATGAGAGCTTGAGGTGAGGTGTGAATTGACGTCACCTGAACTAGGTGACTGTTAGGGAGGAGTATCCTCCCCAAAGAAAAGATGACTTCTTTGACCAGTGGATTGGGGTGAACTGGTTCTTGAATATTTTTCTTTATGACGGGTTATCACCAGCTCCTAGTTTGAGAGAATACTATACAAAAAGTATCTGTATAAGTCCACTAAATTCACTTAAATTTAATGTTGATACCCTTAAGCATGTTGGAAACCCCATCAGTGTTGAGAGACATGTGAACTAGATATTTCAACCCTTCATGGATTTGTTCATGGAATTATTCTTCATTGTAACCCATGTATCCTCATCAAGTAAGTAGGATCATGTGTGACACTTAATGTTAGATTCTAGTCATGATTTGAGAGTACAAGTATCATGGATAACTCTCATAGAGTTAGTTTTGGATTCATGAGGTTTGTGGAAGACTTATCTTGGATTGTAGTCCCATGACTACCCTAACATGAAAAGGGTATCAATTTACTTGGAAATTTTAGAGTTAGAGTGTCTTTGAGGAGTTGAGGTTGAGGATAACTAGTGATCACATTTTTAGTATATCGGATGAGGGTGCGAATTACATATTTTATTAGTATTCTTATAGAGATATTGTCTACTATGTATTGATTCATAGGTGGGTAGTGATCATACATGGGTTGAGTTAGTTTATCCCCATGAGAAGAACTACATAACTCATAACCTAGAGTTGGAATTAATAGTCTTGACTCTGAGGATGTGGAGGTACTATCATTTGGGAGAGCACTTTGATTTTTTACTTATACCCTCAAAGTCTCAAGTATGTATTCACATAGAGATACATGAACCTGATATAGAGTTTCTTGTTGGAGTTCTAACATGACTATGACTTTGAGATAGTCTATACTCTTAAGCAGGGAAATTTGGTGGAAGATTCCCTTTGTAGGAAGTTTTGTTCCCATTTAGTGGAGGAATAATATGATGAGTTCTATTCTTTACAACTATCCCTGACAGCGTATAGGGGTGTAACTTATCTTTATTCGATGGTGTGGACTACTCCACTTCTCTAGAATGTAAGGGAGTCTGAATTTGGAGACATCGACTGTGAGGTTCTATGTGACCAGATATCCTCAAAAGATTCCCCAAAAAGATTCTCTGGAGGATATAATCATGTCATACTTTAATAAGAAGGAATGGTTGTTCTGGTTATGTTACAAGAGTAGGTGAAAAGAAAGTTTCATTATTCTAATTTGGCTATACATCAGTGTAGGTAAGATGTACAGATACCTTTAGTGGTCATTTTGGTGGTATGGCATGAGGTGGTGACTTGCCGAGTTCATCTCTTGGTGTCTCGTATATCAGCAAGTGAAGACTGAGAACTAGGTTTTAGAAGATTTTTTGAAGTGTCTTGAGATCCCAAAGTTGAAACGGGATGTCATATCCATAGAAATTATGACAGGTATTTCACAGATAGTGAGAGGGTATGATTCAATTTGGGTAATAGTTGAATAAATTACCAAATTAGTGGAATTTCTTGCTATCAGGGAGAAGATTTCAGTGGAGAGTTTTGGAAAGTTTTACATTTAGGAGATCATCTTCCTTTATGGGGTTCACTCAATGATTTTCTCTGAAATTGATACATTACTCATGTCATGGTTTTGGAGAGGCCTATATAAGTAATTTATTACCCAATTGAGGATGAGTACAAATTTTCACCCCCATATGGATGGGAAGACCATGCACACAATCTCAGTGTTAGTGGATACCCTAAGGGATTTCATGTTAGATTTTGGTTGGAGCTGGGAGGATCACTTAATTTTGGTACATTTTGATTATAATAATAGCTATCACTCTACTATCAGTATAGAAGATTTTGAGGCCTTGTATGGGATACCCTATAGGTTACCCTTATAGTGGACTTATATTAGTGATGCATCTCTTGTTGGGAAAGGGATGGTGTAGGTGATGGTAGAGAAGGTCTAGTTGATCCAAGAGTGGATAAGGATAGCCCATAGCAAGCAAAAATATTATGTAGACCGATGTCATAGGCCTTTGGAGTTTGAGCAGAGAGACTATGATTTTTTAATATTCTCCCTATAATGAATATTTTGATGATTTTTCTTGGGTAGAAAGTTATCCCTGAGGTTTATTGGGCCATTTGAGATCCTGTCGAGGGTTGGTGAGGTTTCTTACCACCAATAATTACCCCCATAATTGGATTGTGTGCATGACATCTTCCATGTGTCTTAGTTGAGGAGACATGTGCATGACCATACACACATTATTGACAGTAGTGAGCTAGATATCGAGGATGAAACCACCTTCACAGATTATTTAATTGATATTGAGAATCATTAGTATAGGATGATGATAGGAAGGACCATTCCTTTGGTTCAAGTGTTGTTCCAACATGAGAGCATGTAGGAAGGATCCTGGGAGCAGGAGAGCTTGATACAGGCTCAATATCCCCACATTTTTTAGTTTGTTTTTTCTGGGACAAAAATATTTGAAGGAGTGAATAACATAGAGGCTTTATTTCCATGAAAGACTTTGAAATATATTAAGAAATGTTTTTAGGTCCAAGTGCTAATATAGGGTGAGATTCCAAGGTCTATAGAGCCTAAAATCTATTTAATAAAGCTATTAAATATATTAATATTATGTGCATGTAGTTTTTCAAGAATAATAGAAAACCTACTAAATTGAATATCATATAAAAAATATGATAACATGTTTGAATTCATAGCATGGGGTTTACCCTATTCATGACCAATGTTCATTGGCACTAGATGTATGGTTGAGGTAGCCATTGGAGGGTGAGATTAATTAAAATAAATAAATAAATTATTTGTTTGTTTTATAAAATGACCTAATAAAATATTCTATAAATACTCCATAATAAAAATTCTTCAGGTTTATCAACATAAAACCTAGGATGATTGAGTGGATATCTTAATTCCATCATTGTCGAATAAACATTGAACAATGTTTGGTGATTTGATGGAGGTGGATCGACAGACCCCAAACACAGTAGATCACCCACATTTCAAGAAAATGAATTATTCACCAAAAATCAATATATAACTGAGTTAGGGCTCTTAAATTACAACTTTCACCCTTGATTAAATTTTTGAGTAGGGATATTTGATTATATTCATTTGATTCTATGATCCCCACTGTTTTCATGACCCCATTGTTGAAATAAATTGTTTTATCCCGTTTATTATTTCTTATTCCATGGTCACATCATATATTTACCTTATTTTTAATCATTGGCCAAAAATTATTGGAAAAAAATGTTTATCACCCTTGTTATTTTTATTTTCCTTCATCGTTCTTCTCATTTATTGTTGTTGGCCTATAGGTTCACAGTTTGACTTCACCAGGGTGGGTTTGAGCATGATCGAAACCCCCGATTTTTTGCAGTTGTTCATACAATGATTGTGATGGTGATTAATGGATGGATCATGATTTTTTGCACTATGTGGGTGATGATTTATATATATCTATAATCCGAGATGATTTATGGGTGACGAGAGGCATATGGGACATGCGACATACCACTATGGGTGATTGAGATCCAATTTTTGGTCACTAGAGGGACGAAATCCATGGCCGAAGGAGAACCCCCAATTTTGGGGTGGTTAAATAGAGTGAATCATAGCAGTATCCATGTACCTAGAATCCAATTGAAGAAGTTAACATTTTTTTGAAAAATCTAATTACACAATATGTATTCTGATGAAAACATGCCATGTAGTACCCTTATCTGCAGTGCTAGAGTATCATGTGGTGGTAAGTATCACACTCCATGTGGTTGGGACCACATGTTGTGTGACCCCCTCCGGGTGGATGGGCCATGTTCTAGATATACATGACTAGGAATATGTGTTGGATGATGCCTCATGTATTATGGGAGTACATGGGCATGTGTAAGTACCAGGGGAACGACCAGGTTGAAGGCCAGGTACATGACATGACTTGACTAACACATGCATGAATAAGAGCACATAGGAAAACCCTCGATGGCTGATACATGCTATGTGGGACCCATAAACATTGTTTATTATGAAATGGCTACTGATCCATGTATAGGGGAGAACATGTGTAGGCTGCGGTGTGGGACCACCCACCATGTGGACCCCATACACACAATGTACTCCCTTTTTTAGAAACTCCCCCCTTTCACGTCACCTTCGTATGGACTCATATTTTGGACTATGAGTAGCCTATCATGATCATTTTTCTATATAGAACAAAATGGTATAATTTAATGTATTTATATATATTATGTGGAATGTTCTGAGCATAACCCATCTTCAGGCGATCTTGATGATGGATGTGATTAGGATGAATCATCAGATATAGGATATAGTTGGAAACCCCCTATCATACTAGGGTGTGAGTCCCCCATACTCCTTGAACATGTTTTAATGGAACCCATTAATGGATGAGGGAATTTCATATTCCTACTGAGTGGAACCCCACTTATGGACTAGGGTGTGGTTCATGTACCTACTAAGTGAAACCCCCTATAAGACTAGGAAATGGGTCCTCTACCTATTGACTATCACCCCCATATGGACTAGGGTGTGGGTCCTCTACCTACTAATTGGAACTCCCCTGATAGAATAGGGAATTAGTCCTCTATGAACTAAGTGGCACTCTATTTACTGACTAGGGCTTGAATACTCTACCTACTAAGTGGAACCGCCTAAAAGACTAGGGTGTGGGTACTCATTCTATCAAGTAGAACCCCTTCTGATGGACTAATGTGTAGGTTCTATACCTACTAAGTGTCACCCCCACTAACACACTAGGGTGTGATTCCTCTATATATCTACTGAGTGAAAACCCCTAACAGACTAGGGCATGGGTCCTTTACCTATTGAGTGACACCCCTTGATACACTAGGGCATGGGTCCTCTATCTATCTATTGAGTTACACACCTTTATCATATTAAGGCATGGTTCCTATATATATAGATTGTTCCCCCATTAACTATTCAGAACAATGGTGAGGTGTAGGTCCTCCTCATGTTTACTTCTTTAGATACATGAGATGCTGGGCATCAGAGATAGATTTCTTGGATATGTGGGCAGATTCATCGACTTGGGTTGGGAAGTAAGATGGAGATCCCCGTTCTCTCTCTTCTATGTTTCTTATATGTCCATATATATATACGATAATGGTTTTAAATTCCCTCTTTCTTTGGGTCGATTTGATTACTTATATCATGTATTATATTACTCCCTCTTCAGTTTTTGGGGCATCCTACTAGGTATTTATATAATCACACAAGCATGATATTTTCCTGCACTTGTTGTGTCTTATGAAAACAATAGCCATATCGATGGTGATTTTAGTAGAGCACATGGATACTTGGGTAAATTGACTACATGCAGTGGTTAGGGCATGCAGATGTAGAGAGGATTTCTCCCATCTATTTTATATTCCAATTTTTATTAGGTTGGGGCATTAGTTTTGGTTTGGAATTTATTTTTACCTTTTCAAGATAGATTACCGTGTCACTCTGTTTTTTATTACCTAGAGGTTATTACATGTATGGTTTCTACTCTAAATGTTACCATTTTTTTTATTCCTCTATACTTCTACATGGAGATGATTGGGTGCATTCATATAGATAATTTTGGAAAAGGCCTTCCATTTTAGTTATTCCATCTCAATGATTCTCACAAGCCCCTGGCCTATGGAGGCTGTCTTTAGTTTATAATAGCCTAGTTTTCCACTGGACATATAGTCCTCGATGGTTCAGGTCATTATAGGAAATACATTCCATTAAATATAAATGTAATTTAAAATAAATAAAATTAAAATCATTTTATTCCCTTACAAAATGGGTTTTAGAAAAATAATTTTAAATTTTATAAAATATTTTACCTTATCTTATTTCTATTGTTGTAAACAGAAACTAAGGCAAGATTTAATGGTGATATTTTCCACTTTACAGTGTTTTGAAATGAAAGGATTAAATGGGGGAATAAATAGTTAAGGAGTGAGTTTTTATAGAGAAAATAGAAGGATTATATATAAAAGAATGGAGTATAGAAGGTTTCTTTTAATATCACTAAATAGTTCCCATAATTCACATATATTGATATCTATTAGGTACTGTGATCTTGAAATCCTTGTCTAGTTTGGAAATTACAGCTCAAGTATCCGTATAATATTTGGTATCATACACTCAACTTAGTTGACAAAGACATGATATAAATACTAAATACAATCTTCCTATAAAATGAAAGTATATATTGAATGAATGAAGGATGATATAAAATATATATATTCATATATATTAACATGAACATCAGGCAAAATGAGTATCTCATACAAGTTACAAGCGATCTTCATGAAGGTATTATTCTTTAAAATAGATGAAGAATATATATTTATATATACACCAAATTGTATAAAATGGTGTATATTAGAAAAATATGATGAGCCTAGAAATTTAAATTGAGTCTAAATCAATATTCCATGAAAAAGAATAGTTGAACCAATAAGAAATTTATAATTTTGTAATTACATGGTGAAAACTACACATACCCACTACAGAAGGAAAAGATGACCCGCTTCCAAATTGGATGTGAATATCATCCAATCTTCTAATTTTATTGTTATATATATATAACTCATTTATATATACTTTTTAAATCATATTTAAGAACACGAAAACACTTGTCGATAAACCTAACATCGAGCTGGGCCATCTATAGTCACACATGTAGGGAGAAAAAAAGCCTAAATCAGAGGGAAAATAAGAAAATGGTAGAGAATTAGGTCTTTCATGTAGGAGAATGAGATGACACATAGTGGAGATTAGAAAACTCAGATGTGATTGATCGATCAAAAACATTATAGACTTATGTTTTTAAGCAGGTGAATATTTATCATATTAAAGCATCCCACATCATATATTATGTTGGTCTTGAACTTGCATATATGATTTTATGTTTCATAGCATTCTAATGATAGTATAACAAGGTACACTCCCAAAAATACATTGCACCCATGTCAACACACCACTATGCCAACCCACATGGTATCACTAGCACCCCTCCATGTATATACCCATGCACACACCAGACTGCTTAAATAGGTGGTTGCATCCTCCTGCCTCCATGAGGAAACTCATGATGGATCTCCCATGTGGTTGATCTTTCTCCCACAATAGGGTAGATGATATTCCCCTTGTGACCTCCATGGTTGGCCAAAATAATTTTATACTATGTAAATTTTAAATTTCAAAAAAGAACACTAAAATAAATTCTTGATTATTCAACATTTCTATTTCAATGTTTTTATAATTATAATATTTTAAACTTATTATGAAAGAATTTATAAAATTGATAATTCAAATTTGTTTTATATTACTATTTATTACTAAGGATTTAAAAAATAATAAATATAACACTTTATACATAACACAAAATATACACTTTAACTATATCTTTTATTTTAAATTGATTTATAACATATTTCTGACTGTAAATGACCCTACTATATATCTAGAAACTTATATATTCCCCATTATATAAATACCCCCTCCCCTTAATAAACTTTTTTTATAATCCAAACTCTACATATACTTAATTTCTTACCTGCAAGGATGGTTCCAATTTTCTTGCTATATTGCATTCTTATCCTCATAATATTTGGTGTATTTCTTCTCATGGATGAACCTAATAAAGTGAGATATGAATTTGAGGTCATCATATATATATTTTTTTCCTCTTTTAATACTGATGATAATTTTAAATTTAATATTCTTGACTCCTTAGTTTTTAGCAGACTTTGGAAGAGATGTTTTTTGTACTGAAATTACTGCAATGTCTCCAATAAAATGAAATTCATATTTTATTTAAAATTTATAAGTTTTTTTATTTATATAAATTATTTAAAATATATAAATTTATAGAAATTATGGGGTGTTACATAGTGTATTCAAACAATAGAAAGAATGAAATCCCCTAAAATATTCTAAAAAGGATCCTAGAATTATAAGAAACTCCCTAGGACTCCAGTAATAAAAAAACCTAAACTAGTGATGAGGAGCCTAGTCTATAACTAAAGTACCTATACACATTCTCAGTAGTCCCATTGGAAAATATGTAAATACTTATAACCGCCCGAAAGAACACCACTTCCTAAAATCGAAATAATTCCTGATTCCCCTATCATTTATTGATAACTAATATTATTTAGGAAAACATTACCTAGGTAAAATATACTACACACTAGGGTGGTTCCTCATATAGGTCACAAATATCTTTCTAGGATTCTCATGATATCAAATAAATTAGGTGATAAATAAATCAAACAAGGAATTATAAATAAACCACACCTCACAAATAACAACCTCACATGAAGCAACCCCTATATCATTACTATGTATATATATACATGTATTACCACCCATAATAAAAAGGTAAGGGTAGACACATGAGGCAAAAAATGGGTCTCACTTATTTCATGAGCATTAATTTTTTATAAGGTGTTAAACAAGACCTTTAAATCAATCTTGGGATGCTGAGACACACACTCCATTTCAAATCCTTTCTCAATAAACACTTTTGACTAAATTGACAAAACATTTATTGAAATCCATTTTAAAAATATATCTTCTCTTTAAAACACATTTTAAATGATACAATCCATCAAAAAGTTTTAAAATGAAATTCATATGGTTCAAAATGGCCCTTTTAAAATAAAAAACATTTTCAAAAACTTGAAACATTATAATTTGAAACCATCCATTATGAAACACCCTTAAAATATTCTACTGGTTCCCACCACCTTTTAAAAAAAAATTAAAAACCTTTAAGAGGCCACTTGGGAAATTCTAGGAAAACTTTACAAGGAATATCATTACATTCTAAGGGTTTAAACCACTTGAAAATAATTTTTATTCCTTATGGGACACATACAAAGACCTAAATTGATAAAAAAATAAATTTATAAGACCCAGGTACCCAATTAATTGTAATATAAAGTTATGATAAAGAAACACCCACCTGAACCCAATATAGATAAAGATAAAATAGTTAGAAGTTGTCACCTTCGATGAAGAACACCCAACTAAGCCACAAGAGGTCATTATCATGAAATTACAGGAAACTTCCCATGATTAAAGTCATCCTATCCTTAATTTTTAGCCCCATGGACTCTAAGGCTCATGGGAGAAACTAAAATCAAGAGAAAAGAGAAGATAGAATAATGAAAAGGGTTTATAGGGACTTTCTAAGAGAGTATTCAATTGAAAATATGGGTTAAGAACACCGAAATGAAGGAAAAATACTCCCATGGGTATGCTTCTAGTTATTTTGAATGATAGGGGGAAGAGATGGAGGGAAAAAGGTTTAATATCAAGTAGGGGAAATATAAAAGTTCAACTTTTAGTAAATCTAAGTATGCCACACAACATTGCTGTATAGTTTTCTAAATCATTATCCAACCATGTAGAAGAAATTGCATAGGCCAAATTAATATATGGAGTTACTCACAAAGAACTAAAATAATTTAAAAACCTTTCACCAACCATGAAAAATGGATTGATCAAATTATAGTCCCAACTTGCATTCTTGTTACACAGTTTACCTAACTATGAAAAATTCATGTGCTAGTATCCATATTCCCCAAATGCTCTACACAATTTCTCATAGGTCACAAAAATTTTGGGCTCAATCATGTGATACCCATATAGAACAACTTTTTGTGGTAAAAAATAAACTAAAATGATATATTTTTAAAGGTAACCACATGTTTTCCCTTAAATATATCAAGAAAAATTTGCAAAAATTTAAAAACTCCATATTTTTTCAATTTTCAGAATAAAAATTGTTATATTCCTAAAATAACCTTATATTACATAAAATTACATAAATTAATTTCTATAGTAACATTCTAGGTGTCACAACAAGGAATAAAAATATATAAAACATGAGGTAATTCCGTGACAAAACATTTGGAGTTGGGGGGGGGGTTAAATATACACCCTCTTTAAGTGTAGGAAACCAACTACACTCCTAGATCTATTCGAGGCATATACAAAAATATCCTTGGGTAAAACCTTTTTTGTTATATTTAAAACTAGATTTTTGGTAGGAACATATTCTCATTTCACTAACCCATGATCAAATTTATCCTTTATGAATTGATACTTGATTTCTACATGATTTATCCATGAGTGATGGATGGAATTTTTTCTATGGTTGATAGAACATTAATTATAAAATTATTTTCGGATAAGATACTTTAATTCAACTCAAATATCCTAAATCATATGCTTCATTGACAATAGTTACATAAAATCTTGAGTGGACATAATGTATTAAACTTCTACATTGCTCAATGAAATTAAATATTGTTTCTTTTTAATCCAAGAAATGATTAATACTCTAATATAAAATTAACTACCTGATTTTGAATTTCTTTTGTCTGATTAACTAGAAAAAATACATATTTTTAAACCCTAGTAACTCCTTTGAAGAATATCCATTGTAAAGAAAACTTAAATCCACCGTGCCATTGAAATATCATAATTTTCTATTTACCACTAGACAATGGATTTCTTTGGAATTACTTTGGTAATTATTGGATTGATAATTGGAATACACAATGCTAGGTATTATTTATGTTAAGTATAATATGTTTTTAATAATCTCTCTATACTCCATGATGTTGACCTATTTTCCATCATCATCCCTTGGAAACTTCATTTGAGTAGTAATAAGTTTTGTATTTAACTTTGAATCCTATATTATAAATATTCTCAGAAACTTATTTGCATATTTGGATTGAAAGTTTAATATTCCATGACTTCCTTGTAACTTCTATAGACTAATTAAAAAGGTTAACTCTCTAATAATCAACATCTCAAACTCACACCTCATAAATTCTTCAAAATTCTTGTTCTGTGTCTCATTTAATCCAAAAATATATTTATTCATATATATATATATATGAGAATCATCATCCATTTATTACTCTTCTTATTGATATGAATATTTTTATTTACTTCTCAATTATATAAATCTTTATTCTTTAAGTACTAATCATGTTTAGAGTAATATGTTCTTGGTTTTTGCTTTAACCCATAAATTTAATTCTTCAGATGGAAATTTTTATCTCATTTTCATACACAAGAAGACTATACATATACTCAAAGTACACCTTTTCTTCAATGAATCCATTAAGTAATACTGATTTTTAATCCATCTAAAAAATATTAAAACTTATTTTCAATGTGATGACCAAGAATAATCAAATTTTTTCTAAATTTTCCACCATATGAAATGTTTCACCAATTCAACTTCAATCAATTTTTACTAAAAGAAAAATTAGTATCAATGAAATTCTTAACTATCAACCTTAAAACAATATCCTATGATTTATTCTTATTTCTTTTTTTAGGCACTATATAAATAACATAAATTTTATTCCATCTTTAGTAGCCTCGTCAAAACACTTTGCCTCTATTTGAGATACAAGTGAAGTTTTTGGTAAAGACTTTATTATTATTATTTTTATTGGTGTTGTCTAGTCATTGATGATATTCTAAACATTGATTTCATCCATATTGTTTGAATTATATGATTCTACAAGTATGAATTTATTATTCTCATATTCATTTTATTCTTTGGAATCAACATTATCCCCTTTTAACCCTAGAAATACTCAACTCTTCATCACTACTTTTCAAAATTTTATGAATTCTTTATTGATGACCTGTCTCATTTTATACCATGATAAAATCTTTTATATTAAAAATATTTCCAATTAACTTTTTAAAAAACTTATACACTTAACTATTGTATGAGGATATACAGAAAATCCCTTAATATCAACAATATCTTACCTTTCTTCATTTCACATTATTGATAATAAATCACTTACTTTAAAAAAATAAAATGCATTTTAATATTGTATTATTCCCATAACACATCTCATATAGACTATTTTTTACTCCGAGACACAAAAAGATCTATTATATGTATAGATTATGTTATTATTACTTCCTTTTAAAACTTATATGATTGTTTTTTCTCGACTAGTATCTTTCTGGACATGTTGTTTGTGATCTAGTTTCTATTTTCAACTACTCTATTTTTTTCATGAGTTATTAATGTTAAGATATAGTGCATTATCCCATGATTTTAAATATAATATTACACTTAACTATTGGTAAACTCTATTCTATTATAAAATTAAAATTTTAGAATTTTCTATACAAGAATTTTTTAGTGATCCTTTGATATTGAGTAATGAAGTTAAACATGTTTGACTTCTGGGAGATGGTCATCAACCCTTCCATAGTTTTATAATAATAAATGAATAAAATAAAATATTTATTCCCATTAGTAGATATTAGTGATAGCAATCCACACACATTAATATGTTCCAATACAAGACACCTCATTAACCTTTGGTCTTTCAGGTTGTATGTATTTTGAATAATATTTCCTTTTTCAAAAATATCACATGTGAGTGTATGATCATGTGATAGTCTAGGGATATGACGTGATTTATCTCTAACCATCATATCTTCTAAGGAATTTTGGAATAATTAGAGAATACGTTTGAGCCATAATCTATTTTTTCCCTTGGATGGAATAAACATATATTTTTCTCTATAGATTAGGTATGGATTCCCCTTTATGTTCCTCCCTTTCATAAAAAATGTACCATACTCCAATTTTATAATATAATTTTTCTTAATGAAATTCATTATATATGTCGTGTCACATAATTTACATACACTAATCAAGTGTTGATCAAGCTATTTAAAAACCAATACATTCAAACATCTCATGTTTCTTTTCACTATATTTGGTTTTTCTTGGCCTAAAGATCTTTAGGACTTTCATCATTTCAAAATTTGAGGACACATTCCCTAACTCACTTAATGACTATGACAAGATCTTATTTCCGAAAATATTGTAATTATATCCACTATCAAGGATCCAAACTCTAGATAAATTCATTTTCTATAGAAAAATATTTGAAACCACTACCTTCTTAGCTCTTTTCTTTTTGATCTATGTCTTTAACTTCACAACTATTGTTGATTGGTACATTTGATATTACTTCAAATAATATGTACTAACGTGATCTTACAAATATGAAGGTTTATTTTAAAATTCCGTCCCACATCATGACTCCTAGAGATACTATGTATGACCTCTTTGAGTCTCTATAGACATATCATTTTATATAATTGATGATAAATACCTATACATATGACCATATCCACCACACCAGAAGTAGTAACCATTAAAATCATTCCTAAAATGATGAACTTTTATTGGTTTCTTTTATTTATCGTATTACCATTGGTACCTATTGTCTATGGAACACACATTCCTAGAATATCCCATGTTTCCATAATAATAACACATAATTTTAGGTTCACTCTTGTGTGTCTTTTATATAACACCAGTAGTATTTTAGATTCTTTGATTGTTTTTATTCTAATTCACACCCAAATCAACCTTCAACTTTGAAGTGGGAGCTTATGGATTTGAATCAACCAACTCTACCTTCTACTTGTAATAAATCCCCATATCATCTTTGTTATTTTTATTTTTCCTTTTTTGTGAAATATTATATAAATATATTATTAGATCTCTATTATTCTACATCACCTATTCTCTATAATTCTCCTTCACTTATTTGATTTTTCACCACAAAAAAAATAATTTTTTCCTTAAACTCTTTAACAAATTTTACTAAATCCGTAGAAGTTTTAATCAAACCATCAATAATTTTGACCGACTATTTGATCTTGATCTTGTAATAAATAACCTTATCTAAGATTCATTTCTTTTAAAATGTGAGCTTTTAAATTTCCTCCTTTAACTTAGAATTCTTTATTTTCACTTCTGTATATTGAGTTCTATGTCATAAACCAATATATTAGTTTTCTTCATATTTTACTCTCCAAACATCTATCTTTTCAACTATAGCCTCTAATTATACTTTGATATCAAATATCACGTCTAATTATTATTTTTCCTCAAGCACTATGTTCCCTTATTTGTGACATGTCTAAAATAACCATAGGAGAGTATTATTTGAGGTCATTTTAGTCCTAAATTTCTTTCACTTATATTTTTTCAAAGCTATTATAATCCTATGAAAGTAGGTTCCATTTCTATAAGGAGTTGTTTTATACTCCCCATACCTTTCACATTATTTGAATATTTTTTCATGGGAAATTCTTCATCCTCCTCATTGTCTTAAAACATATTAGGATAGTTTACTACATTGTTTTCAACCTTTCCACACTAAAATAATGTGAGTGGAAGTTTTCCATTAAAATTTTCTTTCCCCATTTTCATATTAAAGGAAGGAATAACATAACTTCATTAGTCTCTTCCTCCTTATATTAATTTTCTAAGGTAATATTATTTAATGACATGGATTTCATATCCTTAGACTTCCATTTTTCAACAACTTCATTATCATTCTTCCTCATCTCTTATGAAATATGAGTACTGTAAAGACTTTCCAATGTCAAATCCTTTGGATATTTATCCTTGATCAAAAATAATTTTAGACTAAATTAAGGTATAAATATTCTGAATATTTACTTGTAAATCTTCACATCATTGAGTTTTAATCTAAGTCTATGAATATCCTCTATAAGAACATTTAACCAATCAAAGAATGCAGTGAAAAATTCATTCAAGTTTATCCCGAAGGCCTCATTTTTATTTTATAAAACCTATAGTTTAGCTTCTTATACCTTTGAGTGACCTTTGTAAATATTTTGCATATTTTCCCACATAGTGTGTGGGGATTCATATGAAATCACCTTTGTGTGGATTGTTTTAGAAAAATATCATCCTAATGTGTTGATTCCATCAGCATCAAAATACATATTTTTTATATACCTATGATATGGATCCACTATCCATATTGTTTGAGATCCCTTCAATAAAAACTATATAAACATATATAATTAGGGATAAAAAAGTGAAACTTTTGATTCTTATAAAGTTGAATGTTATTTCTATAAAAAATTGTAATCTCTTTATGATTTTATACTTCCATGACTCACATATAGAAAATAATTTCACTAACTTGAACCTTTGTCTATGATACCACATATTGGTCCCAATGAAGCTAATTACCCTAAGTGGGGTGGGAGTGAATCAATGTAAGTTTGTTTCTTTAAATAAACCTCTAAAAAGATCTTGTTACACCAATAGTTGGAACACATATCTCCCTTATAATAAATGTGGTTAATTATTGAATATAACAGGGAAAAATGAAATTTGTACTTTCTACATCCACACTATTATATTATTATGAGCATAAAATGGTGATGTGATGATGTATTAAAATCACCAAGGTCACTTCATGTTTATAATACTTGGATCAGACTTATCATCTTCTGGTTTATAACCATTAGCTTTTGAGAACACAAATCTCTCTCAACCAAAGTATACTAACTGTTCCTTCTAAATATTATTCAAATGTATGTATTAAACATTTTTACACTAGAATTTATGTGTCATGATGATCTTCCTTCACCATAAATTTGAATTCCACATTACCAAAAAAAATTTGGGAAATTTCATTTGGGTTCACATAACCCCATTATTGTTCACAATTTATATTCTTTTAAAGTATGATTTCACAAAACATGTTTGTGTAATATAATTTCTACTCCAAATTGTGGGTCACATAACTACTCCCATGTAATGAATACATTATCTTAAGAATTATGAAAAAGTAAAACCCTTAGATCTTATTTAAGTCTTCTTTTCTATCTCTAATACCGATTAGTGACCTATTTATATAAAAATAAATCATCCATGAAACCCTTATAGATTACTCTAAATATATCTCCTCTCATTCATGAACATCACCTAGTCTACACAACCTCAGTTTTATAAGCTCGTCTGCCTTTCATGAGATCCTTCCTGACTTGTGAGAGAATCCTTACTTTACTCCCAATAATTGAATAATATTCTATAAGGGACTCTAAACTCCTCTTGATACCTTTCTTTAAAAATGAATCACGGTATTCCTTAATCTATAATTTTTTCAATATAATTATTCAAAAAACACAACCCAAAAAACTTTAAGAGTTAACTTATGGGATATTTTCTTATAGAGGCACCATAAACCTAAAGAAGAGTTGATGATATTGGTGAAGGTACCTAATCAAGAAACGTTTTTACCAAATTTTGAAGGCATCAAGTGTGATTTAATGTCTATAGTATCCCAAAATTTTAGATTATATACAACCTATTGGGTGAGAGTGCATGATGGACCAAGAATCTATGGCCTAGTGGAATTATCCTTGCCCCATGACGGGCCCTCTTATCTTATCATGACTTTGCCTACATCCATGCCTCACCTAGAAGAGGCCCACTATAGCCAACCTCCTGGTAGAGATTTCTCAAAAATAAAATTTCTTTATCCTACCACAATTCAACTTCCTATTCATTCTTTCTATCTATCATTTATGATTCTCTCCTTTATAGCCACAAAATTATTTCCTACTTTAGAGGAATAGAAATCATGATACCTATATATCCACTTATATTATATTTTAATAAATTATTTTAATTTAATAAAAATTCAATGGATTATAAGGAGGTTCTTGTTTCTAACCAACACATTCCCAAAAAACTGGCATGTTCCATGGTTGAACACCATCATACTATCTATTTATAAGTTCATATTTGATATCCCCGACTTCAATATAAGACATAACAATACATTTTCATCCACTTCATCCTTTAATTTTGTTCTCAATTAGCCATTTATTCCTCACTTGACCACCACTACTCCCTTAGTGATAGAAACACCATTATTTTGTAGCCTAATCACTAGGTCACTAGTCTTGAAGACTATTGTGACCTAAGATAACTATTATAGAGAGAAGGGGTTTTGTCACAATTACATTTGATTGTGTAACATAGTTGTTCAATGTGTGATAATAATTTTCTAATCTTCACGTGAATTGAATTAAAATTCTCATCAATTTTTTAAAAAATATTAATTCAATAAATGATTACACATATTTGTGAATCTCATGATATTATCTATTTGCATTAGATGCATCAATATAGGGGCTTGATAATACCATCTGGAGGGGAGACCACATTTTTTCCTTTAAGTCACCTCGATCCCCATAATCCTTTAATTGTGTGCTACAGTGGTGTTTAAATGGATTTATTTTATATTTATAAATAAGAAAAATCAACTAGTAGTCCATAGACCACCAACAATAAACATCACCACTTAATGAAACAACATACTCTGAGAAATAATAAACCAAAAGATCTATAATCAGAGTCCCAACTTAAAAGGTAATTTTAATTTCCCTTTGGGGTATTTTTTGGTAAAATTTTAATTTTTTATATTTTTTACAAAACATCTCTAATGATAATATAATATAAATTCTCATATCAATAAATATTATCACTAAATAAATCCAAAATAATCAAAACATAGGTAAATTTATGAGACCAAGTTAATTCATTCTATAAAATAAATTGGGATATTATATTCTATCTATATTGATATATTTTCATCTCAAAAACAAAACAAAATCCAATGAAATTCTACTAAATCCACTTATAAAAATTTAAGGGTCTTGTGGGAAATATCTATAACTATAAAATTGAAATATAAAACCAATTCATAAGATCTACTGATGGAGTAAGTGAGAAGATGAAATGAAAAACTATAAAAATTTACCTCAATTTCAATGATGAATATTTTCCAGAAATGAGTTTGATTGAGTTCACTTAGAATAATAAAATGAATTCCCACGTATAAAGCTATCCACAAGCCACTAGAACCCACAAATGCTTAAGTATGGTCCCTTATCTTTCAAGGTTATGATAGAATCTCATCCTCATATTCAAATGAAGAAAAGATATTTGAGATATAATTGAATTTCTAAATAATAATTAAGGTCTAAAAAATATAAATTATAGAAATTCATCATTAAATAAAGGATCATGTAAATGTCTAACATGTCATACATTATGAAACAACCTAATTTTTTGTTTTCATTGTTGAAATTCTTTACAACAATAAAATCATTAATGAAGTTGTTTTAAAATTCTTTCCTAATCAATAATCTATATATAAATCATTACATCATGAATCAATTTTATGAATGGTCATGATAATCCTCATAGAAATTTTGGTAAAATAATATTCCAAATCATTCCAAAAAACCATGATATAGTTTAAAGAACCTCGATCAAATAAAAACCATGGTGTGGTTAATATCACCACATAATGGTTTATTTTTTAATTAATATTCCAAAGAATATCCCACTTATAATAACTAATCAAAATTTATGATTTTTTTTGAAAATATATGAAAGTACACCTAAACTCAATTATACATGCATTTCATATAAAATCTTTCAAATTTTAGAAAAACACTTTATACTAAAACCAATATTTATTCCAAGGACTACTGTTAAACCATATAAACATTTTTTAAATTTTCTACAATTAATAATTATCTTATCCATAATTTTAAGAAAAGAGTGATATCTAAGAAACATTATTTCTACTCATGTTATAAATGGGTTTGTCATGATATCAATTAATCACCCTCATATCTCTATATAAACATGTATTCCATAATATGAATCTTTATTCATCATATATATGGTTATATAATCCATTTATTAAAGACATTGAGTGAACACTTGACATATAACTAGTAAATCTAGTACAGTTCATGAAATATATTCATGATTCTATAAAATATACTTACCAGATTAAATGAATACATCACATGTAATTCATTAAAGTAGTTGATCACATCACATTCCAATTAATTAAAAATGAGCATATATTTCCCTATTCAAATTAAATCAATGTTTTATATGATATATTTTTTATATAATAGAATAAATCAAATATTAGATAAAATAAACTAATGAAATGATAAAAAACATATGTTGGTTCAAATACCACTTTTTCATACTTTTTTTTCAAAATCACAATACACATTATGCAGAACTTAATTAACATGAAAATTTTCAATTGATTTTTTATTATGAAGATTTTACATTTAATTCTTTAAATTTCTTAAAACTAAATACACATTTATATTCCAACACATTCTGAATCTACACTAAACAATATTCATTGGAAATTATATATTTGTAATAGATTTTTTAGTGAATGATAGAAATAAATCCTATATAAATGGGAAGAGATAATTTTTTTATTCAATACAGTTTCAACTATGCCCATAGATATCATAATTTTACCATTGGAGTTTTTAATGTCTTTTTACATAATTTAGACAAAAGGCTTCATGGAGTTGTAGATAATAAAAAGGTATTTGTACTACTCTAATTTTATATGATTTTATTTTGATATTTCTATAAAATCATTTCTTTGAGTACTTTTTATCACAAAATTTTCCTTTAAATTTTTTTTCTAAGAGCCAATATTGACTGAGGCATCACTATAAAGATCTTAGATTTTTCCTGGAAATTATTCATTATCCATTCCTTGTGATTGGAGAGGTTTTTTGGATTTGGAACAAAAAACTATCTGATCATCAATAATAATGATATTTTCGAGATATAAGAAATATTTTACAAACCCTCTTATTAGATGTAGTCCTTATATATAATTTATTTGGATATTTGTAGAGGAGAGGTACTCGGGGCTAGAGCTACTTGTTGATACCGATGAGTTTATAATTTAAGAAATTCAGGGTTTGGAACATGGTATATTTGAATAGGTATATAATCAAGTATGTTTTGGGTGTAGAACTGAGATACATAAGATTAGGTATAGAGATACCCCATATTATTTGGATAAATTTTAATGGTTCCTTTGATTGGAATCAGATTGGTAATAATATCTTTTAGGGGTTTCGAATTTTTATCTAAAATTCTATGCATTGTTTTTTAGATTTCCTCATCATTTTAATTTCACTACATTATATATATTTTATCTTATTTAATCTATAATATTATCATTTAATTATGATTTCATAATTATTACTCTAATATTAGATCAAAACATGTATTATTTGGTCAATTGAAGGCTTGAGTAGGATGAAAATTTATAAGTCATGTTTTGAATATAATTGGCACCCACTTATAGTGCCTTATCGCTTATTTACCAGGACAAAATTTAATGTTAGAGGAAGTATATTGATATCTAATATAGACTCTAAATTGGATGTGGTCTACTTTTTCTTCAATTTTTTTTATCATAACTTGAAAAATAATTCTTACACAAACTATGTTAAAGAGAAAAGATATATTTTTTAGTTATGGTATACATGATAAAAATTAGATATTTGGAGAATATAAATCCTAATATACTACTAATATTGTTTTAGGTGATTATGAGAAATGGAGATACTTTATAGAGGCTTAAGTTATTAATACCAGTGTGTATAATTATCTTATGCTTATCAGAACGTATAAAATTAGAGAGAATCAAGTTTCTAGTTTTACTTAGGCTGAAAGAGCTGAATTTCAACATAAATTTCTTGATAAGAACACTTTTATTTGTGTTATGTATAGTAAAATTTAAAGTCAAATTTCATCTTTATGGGAAATATGTTGAATTTAGAAGAAAATTTTGGTTAACCATATTGTAACTTCTAATGTTTCTGATACTAGGAAGGCTATACTAAGAGTTTATTATCAATGTTTTGGATTTTTTCCTAGTGATTCTATTACATAGATACATGATTTTTTCCTGAAGATTATTAAAACAATTCAATATCTTGGAGAGAAATACATATCTAATAATATCTTCTATAAAATATTTTAGGTATTCTTATAAAATAATTAGAGTCAAAGGTGATATTTATTGAAGATATTAAACACAATTCTAAGCTAATATTGGATGATCTAATTGAAACTCTCATGAAAAATGAAAATATAATTAAAAGAAATTATGAAATGTATTGAAAGAAAAATAAAGTTATTTTTACTTCAATATCTATAGATTTAAATTCTGGAGACCAAAATTTGAGTACATCGAGAATAAAATGTAATAAGTATACAAAAAATAGTGATTTAGAGCCTAAAAATTGTGACCATGGAAATATAGAAAGAATAATATTTATAAATTGAAATTTCATGGTAGATTAATAAAAGGAAAGAATGGATATAAAGGATTAGTTTGACAATAAGGTATAATCACACACTATATTCTATGAATTTAGGAAACTAGGGCATGTCATTCATGATTGTCCTAGGATAAAAAATAAGAATAATGATGAAAAAATTTTGAGGATGAAATAAAGTAAAGTATTTGGAGTTACTAATGATACTCAGAGTTCTAGTAAATATCAATCATCTTCTAATAATATTAGATAAAAAATTCATAGTATCCAAATGATTACCAGTTACTATGCTAGATTACTTAAGAATCAAATGTGATTTATGTGAATTTTTACTCTTGATTCCCTTCCATAGTTATCTCTTAATTCCAATGTTTAATTTTCATTGTATGATTAATAAAAATTAGATGATGATATAATTACTTATACCTATAATGAAATGAAAGTGTATGTTGTGGAATGTGAATACATGTATCAAAATATTTACAAAATATATTCAAGACTTAAAGATAAATTTATAAAAAATAATGATTATCTTGAAAAGGCTACAGATGAGAGAGTTAAATTTAAAAATAGAGTTGTTAAGTTATAAAACAGGGCGTCCATGATAGTTTCCAAACTTAAGGACAACACTAATTTTGTTATTATATCATTTGATAAAATTATAGTAGTTAAATTGAAATCAAAATTTGAGGGATTGAAAAAGTTTCTTATGAAATTTAATTATGGAAGGAATAGTTTTGATCAGTTGTGTAAAAAATGATGAAAAATATAACCACATCTAGGATGGGTTACATAACCACCAAAAGAGAACATTATCATTTAAACTATTTTGTTTTGATTAGTGCATATTTTATCATGAAATTTTAAATAGGAAAACACTAGAGGAAACCATGATCACTGAAAAAAATAAATTTTCTATAAAATACCATTTTTACCTTTAAAAGGAACTCAAAACTATTGAAAATAAAGGAGATGGAATAAGTTTTGTTTCAAATGTTTTATTTTATAATAATACTAATCTGAATTAGGTTTTAGTTACTCAATATTAACTTTCGAGTGAGAAATTTATTATGTACCGACACCAAAAATCTAATATACAGTACCTGGAACATTTCCTTTATATTTAAAAATTTTATCATAATTTACACCTAGAATATGTTTTTCGTTTATTTAATATTGTTTCCTTAGGAACTTGTTTTTAATTTTGAGTATGTTTTTACCTTAGAAAGTTTTACTTTAAAATTTAACTCCTTTAACAAGGGGTATTTTGTTGTTTTGTATAAATTTCATGCAATGATTATTTTATCTCTCAATTGTTTCATGAGATATATAAATATATTTTGACTTAATTATAGAACCATATTCTCTGGAAGAATATTATAACATAATGATGTTAAATCCTTTTCATTATTCTCTTAAAAAATTTTAATAAACTGGTTATTCATTTTACTTTTCATAAATTTTTAAATTTTGGTATATTCAAGTTTAATTTCATGAACTTATGATTTTTGGAAATTAGAAATTTTCATTCCTAATAAATTTTAAATTTATTTTTTATTGATATTTGACTTTATCAACTTTTATAGGGAGTCAATATGAACTTTTAGATGAGTTGATATCAAAGTCTAAGAAATTATCCTATACAATGGAATGTGGAACCCCTTATTTCAAAGTATTAGCTTTTGGAGAAAACTTCTATCTCTCTCTGTTTATAATTTTTTTCCAATGTAAATTAATTATTAAAGATTTTTTTTTCTATTTTTGACGAAATTACTTCTGGAGAGATTATTTAAGAAGGTTGATCAACTTAACTTAGTACAATCATTATAATGTTTACTAAAAAGAGTAATAAAATTCATATTTTGGGAATTTATACACTACCTTTTGAAAGGAATAAACATTTCTATCCTTATCTCATTAGACAGTTTTATGCAATTTCTATTTTTTCATTCAGATAGAGAGAAGAAGTTTAATTTTATAGTTCATGATTATAAGTATATAATGATCTTGAAAAATGTTTGAGAGGTAATTAGACTACCCCTGGAAAAAGATTCACAATTCATTATGCCTAAACATCAGGAATATTTTGGATATTTTAATAAATTTATGTCTAAGGATAACTTTTTCTTGATAAAGTAAAATATTCACAAGATGAACCAGCTGTATCATAAAGAAATATTTTTATTTTAGTGGGTAAAATTCTTCTTACTACAAAGAGAAGGTGATAAGGATGATATTAGGGTTTGATATTTTTATGTTTTGGACTCTCTCTATGGGATGAGGAAGATAAATCTTGTAAAATTATTCTTGGAATTCATAGGAGTAGTTTTTTCTAGTCTAGTTAAGATGAAGACCTTACCTTAATAAGTTTTTTAAATAAAAATATTATAAATATCCATCATATAGAAGGTGTGTTGGACTTTGGAATTGTGAAATGGTGGAATAGAACTTTTTCAACCATTATACTACAGTTAGGATGAAACTAGTCTATACTATGGAAGAAAAGAAATTTGATGAATAAGTAATGGAAGATAAACATCCAAACATTATGAATAATGAGAAGAAACAACTGAATATATCAACAAATAAAGTGGTGAAATTGAATTATATAAAAAAAACTTCAGTATACAAGACAACAATGAAATATTATAAGCCTATTGAGAAAGAAAATAAGAGAAAGAAATAAAAATCTATGGAAATTTTGATTTCTAATCTAATCCTAAAGAAGAAGATGAAGCCTAAAAAAACTATTATTGAGAAATCCAACAGACCTTAAGATAAGTTTGGAGAGACTTGGTCTTATAAATAATAAGAAATAAAATGAAAATTATAAGAAAATAAGATATCAAATAAATATTTGGGATATAAAAATCGGAGGTAAAATCCTATAAAAAAGAATCAGTGATTCAAATCTTGATCATAAGAAGAAATGTTTTTCCCTAAAACTTAATAAGTATCGATCTGAAATTTGCCCTATTACTATTATGGATCCTTCTATAAAATCAAATATTTTTTCATATAAATTATGATTTCTAGAATAAATTAATAACAAGGGAAAGGGTAATGTGAAGGAAGTCAAGGTTTAAACCACATCTTAAACTCTCTCTTAACTATTTCTTAAGATATGTCTGACAATTGAATCCCCAGTTAGAGTTCATAAGGACAACACTTAAAATGAAGTCTCTCTAAGTTAGGGATAAATGTATTTTACTTTGAATAAAAAATAAAATTTAATTAAAGGAAAATATAAATAATCAAGTCTATAGAAATATGAATTAAAAGAGGATATGTCTACTTTTAAAGATGCTCATAAAAAATGAAAATAAGTTGGTAGTTGAAACTAAGTAAATGTGGATAAGAAAAATTTGTAATCCATAAATAATATTAATAATTTTATTATTACTCCTAAATGATTAAAGTAACTTTTTATAGATAAATTGAAAGATAGAGAATAAGTTAAAGTTTACTTAAAAGGTTCATTTGAATCCATATAGAATATAAGATCTCATAAAATTTAGAAATAGATTAATATGAATTCATAAAAATTATTAAGAGTTTCAAATATGATTTCCTTCACACTAGACATAAATTTTAGGTCAAGTATGATTTAATAAAATGTTATAAAATTTATATATTCAAAGAAGAATAAGTATATGATAAACTCACTTTTAGACCTCATTTAAGATATTCTTAAATTCAAGGAATATTTTGAGTTACTTTTCTATAATTTTTAATAGATGGATTATTATATTAATTCCTAGGACATCAATATCAAATATATGGTTAAAAAAGTGAATGAATCAAAAAAAAATTAATCCACTAAAAACAAAATATAGAATATTAAGAAAATGAATTTAGGAAGTTGAGAAGAGTAATAAAAGAGAATAATCATAATATAGTCAAGCAAGAAAATATATTGATGTTTCTTAATCAGATGATCATAAAATTTCAAAAGTAAAAATATATTTAAAATATCATTATTATAGATATTCTAAATACTATTATTAAATCCTTTACTTATGATGTTTGGTTATTTTTATATGCTATGTTTATTTTTTTTCTGATGATTGTGAGAAAGTAAGTACACCTCATAGGTGGAGAAATGTACTCTTTAGAGAAAAACACTATAAATTCTGATGAGAATATCATAAATAACCTATAAAAATTTATTGTTTTTTCCTATATTTCCCATTTTATCTTATTCTTTTTAACCTTTATCCTCATAAATTTACATTTATTTATTTCCTTTGATTCTTAATTTTGAAAATAAAAGGGGGATAAATTTTATAAATAATATTTTATTCCTTTATTTAATTAAAGGAGACAATTTTTTATCTATTTTTCATTGAGATTTTTTGAAAGGTGCAGTGAATTTGAAAAATGGGATTTATTTATTTCATAAAAATTTATAGATTTTTCCTTTATATGATTCACTAATAAAATTTATTTTCTCCATGTGTCTTTTGATTTTCATAATATTGTATATTTCTTAGTCAACAACCAATTCCATATCCTTTTTTGAATAAAAATAATCTTTTTATTGAAATGAATTAACTTGAAAATTTTCAATTGAGTTTTATTGTGCAGACTTTATTTCTGATACTTCATGTCTGGTGAACTGAATACACATTCATGTTCTAGAATTTTTTAAAGCTATTCTGAACTACATTCATAAAAATATATATTGTTTTATGTCATTCTCATATAATGATATATATAAAGACCATATCTATCAAGAGATGGACTGTTATGTCTAATGTATTTGCAACCATAACCAAATATATCATAATTAGACCATTGGATTTTATTATGGATTCATATATAAATTTGAATAAGGGATTTATATAGTGTTATACAATAAAAGGGTTTTAAACGATATTGAGCTTACTTGTTGTCATTTTGAAATTTTGATTATCTCAATGCTTTGATTTCTTTTGATTTTAATTTTTTTAAAGAGTTTTGATAACTTCCACCATTGAGTCGGGGTTAATTGTAATAATATTAAAATTTACCTTATAATACTGTATTTTTTGATCATTATGATCGAGAATTTTTTGAGGAACTATAACTGACACTCTCTGATTATTGAGATAAAAAAAATTTGGGGATGGAAACCAAATTATCCAAATACTATTTTTTGATGAAGTCCCATTTCATACTTGTTATCGTTTGTTATTTAAAAGAGGTTATTGGGGATATAGCTGTCTATTTCTACTAATTATTTTATAGTCATGGATTTTATAGGTTTGGAACTTGTAACCTTCCAATAGTTCTAAAGTTAGGGAAGTTTAGAGTGTGGGATTATGATACCTAGGATTGGGTTTAGGGATTCTCCTACCATTTTGAATAATAGAAAATGGTTCCTTTTATTAGAATCATGTTTGTAATAATGTCCTTTAGGGGGTTATATATTGTTATATGGATATTCGCCCATTATTTTTTAGAGTTCCTTATGATTTTAATTTTTTTGGAATTATAGTTTTTATTAGAGATTATTTAATTTTTAAAGTGTCATTTTATGTTACTTTAATAATTTTTACTACAATATTGGATCATAATTTGTATTATTTCATCAACTATAAACTTGAGTGGGAAAAAACTGTAATTTTCATTTTGATTATAATTCAACCCCTCGTGTAGTGCCTTATCCTGCCTTTACATATACAAAAAAACATATCCAATAATCCCCTGATTAGATTAGTCTCAACATTGGAATAATAAATGTACCTATGTATGAAGGTTTACATACTAATTAAAATTTTAACCTAAATTAATTAGAATTCATATGAAGCACACACCCCTAAGTATATTTATAACCTTATGACATTCCATGGGGTATACTTGAAATGACAGTCCAGATAATAAGTGTTCGGTTATTATCTCATCATCCTACGCTATATCATATAAAAAAGTATACACTATTAATCTTTACATATTATCATAATTTATAACACCCTATGACGATCATCAAATAAGGATAACTCAAATTCATACTTTTATGGGATTTTATCATTTCACTATTAATTTAATCTATGAAAAACTCATGAATAAATGATAATGGAAATTTCTATTATTATAAAACCAAGACAGATGCACATTGACAATAACCTCTACATATATTTTCACATGTATCCATTACCCAAGTTATTTAAATTACCCCTATTATTATGATGTGTTGATTCATTTGTTAAAGGATCCACTCCACCCTTCAAATATTTAAATAAACCATTTTAATGATTTCTCAAATGAGATGGTATTTACAAAATATGTGTTTGGTTCTTTGGAAAGATCATGGTTTCTTTTCTAGATAAATAGCCCTATTTTTATCATGGTAGATCTCCATTAATACAAAAATTATAGGAACCACCCCATGTTTATTAATGAACTTATTCATATAAACAACTTCCTTCATAGAATATGATGTAGTACTGTACTTTTCCTCTAATTTTGAGTCCATTATGATGATTTGTTTTGAACTTTTACTACTGATATCTCCACCATTGAGGAAAAACATGAAACTAGATTGATGTCACATATAATCCTTATCAGTTTTGAAGCTGGTATCAGTGTAATCTTTTACAGTGATCTCTTTATCACCTACAAAGACCAATAAAATGTACTTATTTCTTATCAAGTACTTAAGGATGTTATTTATAATAATCCTGTGACTCTCACTAGGATTGGATTAGAATCTAATAATTATAATAAAATCATATGATATATTAGGGTGAGTGCACAAAATTACATACATGATATATTCTATAGTGAAAACATAAATAATATTCTCTATTTTTCACTTTTATAACTCTTTAAAATGACATTGAGACTTTGTAAGACTCATCCCATGAAAAAATTATAAATATAACATCTTATATTTCTCTACACTAAACTATTTTAGAATTTTATTAATATATATGTTCTAACTCATAGAAAGAAACCTCTTCAATCAATATCTATAGATCTTCATACCTTGCATGTAAGTTGCTTCACATGCCTTCTATTGATAATTATTTTAGAAACCATACCATTACAAAATTTAAAGTTAGTATAACATTTTTAATGTGTTATATATCATCAAAATTCAACCCTAAAAATACCATAACACTCTCACTAGTCCTATTATATATGTAAAAAATATTTATTTTATATAAAACCAAACTATTTGATTGTATTACAAAAATTTATGATCCAACATCAAGAGGATTACTTCAATCCATAAATAAATATTTTCAAATTGCAAAAACTTAACAGTGTCATTTGGATATTACAAACCATTAGGCCATATTATATTCACATCCTTGACTAAATACCCATTAAGTAAAGTATATTTAACATCCATTTGATATATCTCATAATCATAATGAGTTTGAAGGGAAAGAATTATCCAAATGGACATTATCATCACAAATGATGAAAAGGTAACTTCATAGTCAATATCATGAATTTATTTATAACCCTTTACCACCAAGTGAGATTTATTGTTAGATACTCAACCATACATATCAATATTATTATGGAAACCATACCTACACCCTATGGTTTTTACCTCTTCAGGTTTATCCACAAAGTTATACACTTGGTTAGTATACATATAGTACATCTCATATATTAGGGCCTTCATCTATTTATTGGAATAAAAAATATAAATGAAATCTTATTAGATAATAGGTTAATGTTTTTTGAATATTACATTGTAATTATTTTCCATATTAAATCAATATCTCTCAGGCTTCGAACAAAGAAAACTAGACCTATGAGGTTCTTGTGCAACTTAAGTTACGTCTATTTCCAAAAACATTTTATGGAAGTGACTCACAATTAGGAACCATTCTTTTTTTTTATTTTTTAAATTATAAAAGGTCAAATTTCCTCCTTTTAACACCTCAATTTATATCATCATTCTCAAATAAAATACTAGTTGGGGATAAAAATACATCATGTTTAATAGAAATATAGAAGTAAAATCTCGTATTTCCATTGATATTACCAAAAAACAAGCACTTTTTATATTAATGATTAAGTTTTTCTAATGAAAAACTTCATATTTATTATTTAAAACCAAAAACTATCATAAAATAAAATTTGGGATGGCTCAAACTTTATATATTATATGATTTCACTATGATTTCTTCATATGAAATTTGGTTTCTTATGGAAAATGTTTCTTCTAGATATTATTCCTATAGTGATATATGAAGGGCATACTAACTCATTAATAAATGAACCATCTCTAATAAGGTACAATTCCTTATATCAAAAACACCATTTTACTATATTGTTTAATAGGGAGTGAGTTTGAAATAATTTCAAAATATCTTAGATAATCAGTAAATTCCTTACTCAAGTATTCACCACCCTGATCTAATAATTGGATATTAACACTTTTTCCTATTGGATTTTTCACTTCATTTTTAAGACATTCAAAATTATGCCTTATAATAAACACATAATAATACCAACTAAAATCATTAGTAATGGTAACAAAGTACTTATAACCACAAATTTTTTGAGTACTCATTGGTTTATATAAATAATTATCTATTAGATCCAATAGTCCACTATCCCTTTCACCTTCTCCAATCAAATGATCTTTGTTCATTTTTCTTAATATTTTTTTTTTAATTTTAAATAATTCATAATCTAATGAGTCCAATAATACATAGTTATAGAGTATTTAGATTCATTTATCATTTATATTCAAAAGGTAAAAATGAAAAAGATATATGGTGATATAATTAACCATGGCATTATTATCTTTAATTTTATAGACTAGATTATCCATATGTAGAATTTAGAAAGCATTAAATATATTTTCAATATCATAAAACATTTCACTCGTGTATTTATAAAAAAAATTATTTATAATCATGAAAAAAACCCTTATTACAACAGTTCTAAGGATGAGAAAAATATAACAAAAAAACTACACTAATCTAATAGAAAATAACTCAGCGAGACTCAAAACTGAGACCTCTCTGAGACCCCACATAGCCACTACCAATAGATTTGTACTCTAGGGGATAAACAAAAAACCCTTATTGTCCAAAGAAAATATGAAAAATTAAATTTCAATTTATGGATAGAACCTATTAATAGTCATCCAATTCCCAAACTAATCTACTATTTAGAATTAGATTGTAAGTTTCATCCTCTAATTCAAAAAAACTTTCCTCAATTTGGACCCATATATTTACAGCTCCTTTCATAAATTCTAATATATTTTCATTTATGTGTTTTTCATAACAAATGTATAATACACACTCGGTATCCAATAACCATTATTCATGATTCGAGATATTTATTACTATAAAATTGAGTAAATAGTAGAAATAACCCTATAATATCATGAAGAGTAAACCATCAAGTGTATTCTAAATCACCCTTTAACACATGGTAAGAAGGAAAATATGATAAGACCTTGTGTGAATCAAATTCATACTTATCAACCTCCACTAGTGTGTTGAAGTCCTAATTTACCTTTAATATCAAACTAGTAGGCCTATTATACAATAATGTAAACATAGGCACATGATATCCATCCTCCAGCAACACTTCTTATTGGAAAACCACCAAAATTAGGACAATGGAAGATGGCCCCACATATAAAAAATCCCAAGACCCTTTAGAGTTATGATTTCAATTAAAAAGAGGCTTATCATCATTAAAAATATTGATGTGGGAATATAGGGTAGGATAACTTATAGGATCAAGACTATCCTCCATATGAAATTAGGGAGGATTTAGGTCCCTCTCAACTAGAACATACTGGTATGGTGGTTGGAACCCATAACAAGTTAATCCTAAAGAAATAACAGATAAGAATTTATTGCCAAGATTCTTAAAGTGAGAAAAAATTGGGATGGTATTAATAGAATATTGGTTAACAGAAGACATCCAAATGATTCAGGATCCAAATTTTCAATGGTAAATGCTTTGACAGATTAAAATCTACATAAAAATGATCTATTGAAAACAATGACAACAAGAACCCATATTATTAAATTCATAACTAAAATAATAAATAAAAATATTTTTTGAATGAATATAAATATTTTATGTCATACATATCATGTAACTCTTATATACATTACATGACAATTATAAGAACAAGTTTAATTAATTTTAATTAAAGTATATAACATTTATAATCTGGAAAATTTATATACATGATTATTAAATAAGTATTTCATTAATAAAAGAATAATTAATATATTTTTCATGATATATAATAACTTTATATAGACATAAATTTTATAAATCCACTTCTGATATGGTATTAAATTACATAGAGGGACTCCTTCAATGAAATTGTTTGAGAAAAATAATTTTTCTAACTCTTTTAACAAACATGGATAAACAACATTGAATGGGTTCTCTACCCAAGATATTTTGAATATAAAATTACTTCAAATATACCACCTTGAATTATATCATATTTTAATAGAACATGCCAGTTTTTTCTATAGTTATATATAAACCTTGACCAATCAACATTTACCTTGATGTTGTTTTTCCTTATGGAAATCCCATTTTCATAAACCATGATTTTTTTTCTATAAAATATGATGTGATAATGTTGAAATATGATTCCTTATTTTATTATAAAATACTTTTTTTCAAAAACAAATCATTTTCCATAAATTTTATATAAATCAAAGTGTTTTTTATAAACCATGTTGTTTTTAATAAAAACATTATAAATTGTGACATAGTATTACTAATTTGTTCATGGTTATAGAGAAATGCCAAATTATTTTTATTATTTCGATTCTTATATTATTGATTAATCACTAATAATGTCTTGGATATAATTGATGAGTTTTTTGGACATATATATATGCCCATAAAAATATCAATAGAAACACAAAACCCACTTACAAGATCTACCAAGAGAGGAATAAATAATATGAAATAAAAAATATATAAAACAAAACATACCTCACTATCCATATCGAATCATCATCTATAGTGAGTTTGATCAAGTTTCCATAGTATCAGCTAACTAGTTCCTTACTCTAAAGGTTTCAACTAGCCAGTAAAATCATTTAACTCATCAATATGACCCCAAATTATTCAATGGTGTGTTAACACCTCCACCTAGAAGGGAAATGAAAATAAGTGACTAGATCAAGATTTTTATTTGAGAATAATATCTAATATACGTGAATGTGGTCCAAAAAATACAATTTATAAAAACCCTTCATTGAATAAAAGATCTTATTCAATTGTAGTTTTTTATATTATATGACAAAACCAACTTTTTGTCTTCAATCATTGTACCTATTTACAATAGAAGTATCATTAATTAAGTGATTATTGAACTCCATTAATAATAAATTATATATCCACACATAATCACATGATTTTCCAATAAATATATGAGAATTATGACACTCATATGAAATTTGGTAAAATTTTATCTCATTCAAACATATTTCCACCACATTTTATAGTCTCACGTGGTTTATTAAATATTATCATTCCTCTATGAGACTCGCACAAGTCAAGTCAAGCATCCATGATGAACCCTTCACTTTTTGATACATTGACATAACCAAAAATTTAAAAAATACACAAATTCATTCCCACATTTGGATTATATCATTAAAAAGAATACAATTATTCACATATGAATCTATTGATCAATGATTCATAAAATTCGTTGTGAATTCACTCATTCTTAGTGGTGAAATAGGTGATAGGTTATCTCACTTACACCACTAAAGCACTAAATAATGTAAACAACTTCATAAAGAGTTTAAATTGATAACCAATGCGCATCTATTCCCAACATGTAAATCCTAATAGTATATACCAATTTTATACACCATAAAAGATCATTATACGTCTATACTAACATAATTAGTCTACCTTTACAACTCATTTTCCTGAGTGTAGAACATCATACTTGAATTTAAATGAGTCTTAAAAAATCATAAGTATCATTTCCATAATTGATCTCCAAAAAATCTAGTTCAACACTCTATCCAAAAACATGAATTAAAAACATGTAATCATATGATATGTTACAATGTAAATCAACTCTTAAATAATCCAGAAACAAGGGCACTATGTAAATTAATTAGTGATCGCCTATATGAATTTATGAACATTCAATTCACATGGATGATTTATTAAAACATGTGGAACTGATAAAAGATTCATGGGGTGGCGTGATCTTTTTAGAATAGGATGACATATGAAGGATAAGGTGTCAAATCAATGGAATAAAATAAACAACCAAAGATAAGGAGTGTAACCTTCTATTTATAAAAACACCCAAAATAGATACATGAATCCAATTCAAACAATTACACACTTAGGTCAAGGTATATATTTAGGGTTTTCAATTTTGGATCACTAATATAAATAATATATTTGACAAATTAGGAATGCATGGTGTAAAATTTAAAGAAAATTTTCATCATATAATGGAGAGAAAATAAATTTTAATAGTTTCACTAATACCAAATTGAATTAATAAAACATTCATAGGAATGGATATATATATATATAAAGAGATATAAATGGTCAAAGATTTACAACCTTAATATCCTAAATCCTAAACATACTTATCCCTATAAATTAAAAATGATAATGTTGAATGCATATTTCTTTTTAAATTGCCCAAGTAATTTGACTCCAAGGATGGGTAAAACATGTTTATATAAGTGTAATACTTGGTTTTTATTTTATATCCCATTGAATTTTACTTTTATGTCCCTATGGAAGAGTTCAGATATTCTATCATGCGGTTCTGGTTCCAAATTTATAAAACCACATGTTATGAACCTTAGAATTCACATTTGGTATTGAATAATTGATATTGTGGGCCCAATTTCTCTATCCAAGAAAAGTGAGGTGTACTGGGCCATTAATGAAAATATATGAGATCTCATTATCTATTTTAACTTCTTAATCCTTATATACATCATTGGTATTTGAAAATATTTCCCTTCACTATAGGGAGTTGGTTCAATGCATTTAACTTAGTTCTTGTTATCCTTACACTTTTAAGAAGGAGTTATCCTTAACTCTTTATCCTCTACACCCATGTATGGAAAAATATTAGATAAATTTAATATATTACTAACACCATAATCACTATGGAGTGAAATATAGAAATCCATGTTATTTATTTTCTTGAGAACTTAGAATACTCCATATTCATGTGGAAAAAATTTCAAATTTTTTTTGTTGGTAAATATTTCCTCTCACATATAAAGCAATAATAATTCACTAGGACAAAAAAAACAGGATTTTGACCATTATGTTCATGATCAGTTTACTTTTGGTCAATTAATTTATTAGTTTTATTTTACTTTTCATGAAAATTCTTGAAATATCCATCCATATTATCTCTTCCTTATAATGGTGAAGGAAATAAATCAATAGGGGGAAAGTGGGATAAATCTATGAAATAATTCAAAAGGAGAAAATTGATAAGTATAGAATTTAGACATATTATATGAAACTCCACTTTTTTTAATACCCTCTATATTATTTAAGTTATTATTTATAGTTTATAGCAATAGGGATAATGTTTGATTCACCACCATTGTTCAACCACCTATTTTGAGATGATATGTGGTAGATAATAACAACTAATTTTAAAGTTTATTCCACATTGTTTTCCAAATATAACATCAAAATTTGGTATCTTCATAAAAAATCATCATTGTAATCCCATGTATCCTCACAACTTCTTAACACTATAATGTAGAAATGTTAGTGGAATTATCAATAAAAACAATGAATAAAATTTTCTATTTTTGAAAAAACAATCAATTAAAAAAAGGTGGATATATCCCCCTATTTTTCCTTAGTAATTAAATAGTAATGTCTATAAATATATTCTCTCAAGGGGTATTGGGGATTTAAATAGGAAAATAAAATTCATGTGGGATGATTTTAGATTTTTATTTATGGAAAACAATATAGTTTACCACAAATTTCTTAAAACCCATATATATATTTTTCCAATTAATGTGTCCAATTACAATACATAAATCATTAGTGATATAAAAATGTCACATTATACCACCGGAATGTTCTTCCTTTAATAAAATTAAAAGAATAGAGAAATTGGGAATACAAATATTATCAATTTAAAATAGGAATATATCAAGTAAATAAAACATATTAAAACCATTTCAAGGTTTTTAATGATTAAAATATTCACTAAAAACATTTTTCGAGGCATATAATTCATTATTTAATTCAAAATTAAGGTGTTTCAAATCCCAATGGGATAAAAGATCATATCTATAAGTAAATGAGTTGATATTTTTTCTTTAGAATTTTTATTACTGATGAAAAATATGGTTTAATTATTTAGTTACATCCACCTATAATTTGTCTTATTAAATTTATTTTTGATTATAATGTGTTTAAGAGACCCATAATTAGAATGAATAAATACTTATTTTATCCAAAGTTAGTATTTTCATGTTCCTAATTTTCTAAAAAATGCGTAATTTTTATTATTATATATAGTATAGATTTAATTTGTTTTATATAAAATCTCACTAAAATATTAAATATTTTTACATTATTTTATGAGTACTCAACCTATACCAATTTCACTTTCATTATATTCAATTTCAAAATTCTTACAAAAATTTGGAGTGAAAGTTGAGAAATGTGGTCAAGTCTCTCATTAAGAGTATAGAAAAACTTCTCTTGAATAATTTTCCATTTGAAATTAACATTATTTTCAATAAAATTGTTCAATATCATTATTAATTTGTTGAATTAATTCTGAAATATACAATGAAAACTTGAAATCCCTTGAAAACATCTTACCTTCACAATGAAATTTGTGTCCAACTACTTTTAGATGGATTTGATCTTCTCACTGACTACTTTGAATATATTTTTACTCATAAAAATTTCAAGATAAACAATCCTATCCATGTAATCTCTTTTTAATATTTCCTAATAAAAATTCTATTCTCAAAACATCTAATAATTTTTTTTAAATAATGTATATATTCAAGAAATTCCTATTACACACTATAATTTCATCAAAATATACAACAATAAATTTTTATTTATATCCAAGAAACATGTGATTCATCAATCTCATGAGTGTAGTAGGATAATTGGTGAAACCAAAAGATTATCATATACATTCATCAAGACCATGTTTCAATGTGAAATTGGTTTTACCATAATTCCTCACTTTTACCCTAATCTTCTGAGAAACAATTCTTAAATCTATTTTATATAAATTTATTAAACCATTTAAATAATCAATAATACCATATAACCTTAATACATGATGATAATACATGAACATAATATTTTTACTGGTTCTTTATTCTATATAAAATCTCTATGTATATCCTTATTTGGAACTAGTAGCATTGGTACTATACAAGGGCTCAAGATCTCTTTCACATACCCCATATCCAACAACACATTAACTTCCCTTTATATTTATTTTTTATTCTCCAGGTTAGTATGATATAATGGTTGATTTAGAAATGATTCTTTAGGTATGATATTAGTTTTATTCTCAATAATTCTAAGGGATGGTAAATTGGGTGGAAACACTTTTAGAAACATGTGATCATATACATAAAATATAAAATCATTTTTTTTACATAGGATATTTTAAGTAACTAGTTTTAAGCATAAACTTTTATATATATTAACGAAGATATTTTCTAGAAAAAAACATCCTTAAAATAAATTTTTTTACCATCATGATACTTTTATCCTATCATGGTTTTCTACTTCTTGGGTTTTTAAGTTTATTCTATTTTCAATTCTCATTATCATGTAACTACCCATTATCAAAATTTTCCTTTTCTATCTAACTTCTTTCATTATCACTCATTATTTTTTTCTCTCAAAATTTTATCTTCCAAACTTTGTTTAATTAATATTAGGAAGAGAGTTATAATTTCACCTTAGAGTAAAAAAAGTTTGATGATTTAAGAAACCATCATGAGTAAAATATTAATAATAATTCAATAGATAACTTAGTATTAAGTAAAAAAACTTCATTAGTATTAAATCACATAATATCACATATGTGTTCTTTTAAATGGTAAAAAAATATTCACCGATTAAGTGACCCTAAACTCTCCAAAATTTCAACAATTAGAGATGGTATGGGTGTTGATGATTCAATTTTTGTAGTATCAAATTCTATAATAACTTATTTCTCATCATATTTTTACAAATTCCTATAACAAAATTAAAAATACATACCTTCCCATTGATTATGAGCTTTACATGGAAAAATTTATCCTTTTTTTATTTTTCCAACCATATTTTTTGAACTAATAACTCTTACTATGATAAATCACAACTAGAAACTTCCTAAATCCCCATGGATCTATACCCATAGTTTAGCGGAACAATGGGTATAACTTCTCTACCTAAAACTATAACCACATTTTTAAAAAATAAATAGTATAGGTTGAGTTATACCAATGTTTTTTTAAAAACCGTAGGTATGTCCCTTTACATAGGCATGTTTGCTTATGATCCCATCACCTCCTCCTCATTCGAACACTAATTTCTCACACCCCTCATAATTTTGGAATCACCCCTTGTGCTTTTGGAATCCTCCTCCCATCCTCAGGTGATTTTGGCCTCTCCTTGCCCTCCTCAATAAATGTTGGGTTCCCCTCCCCTCCTTAGGTTACATTTCACCCATAGAAAAGTGTTCTTCCTCTATTTTTTTAGTTTTTTAATAGTGATATTTGATAGGTAATATTTCTTTATAGATTATTATTTATTCTCTTGTATTCCTCCATTTTCATGGAAATGAGTCACTTTTATAAATATACTTTGAGTCAAAATGTTTGTTTTTATACTGGTTAAATATATATTTAGTGTTTTTTTGTTTACGTTTTTTTATTCTAGACTTTATGAGTTTTACTTCATGAGACAAAGTAAACCATTCCAACTCTTTTAAGTTTTTATGGATGTGGTTTTTTTTTATTTTTGGCCTCATTACTTATTTTAGTTTCCCAATTTTTTATTGCATTATAGATATATTTTTATCCATTATCTTTATACTGGTAGTGTGTGTGGTTGTTTGAGTATATGTATATTGATTGTGCTATTTTGGATTTGTTTTGGAGTTTGGTAGGAATGTTTTGGCTCTTTATTGTTCTGTGGGTTCCCACTAAACCCTAAAATGTGGCTTGTGTTCAAATAAAATATTTGAATTTGAATTTTTTATTTTTCATGCCAAGAAGTAAATAGATGTGTCGGTAATCATGGATGGCCATGCAAAAGTCATACCATGGTTTATGTACATATCATGAAGCTACAGTAAACATAGAAATAAAAAAATCCTCTATGAGTTAATTTAATAAATTTCATATATGTTGACCATGAGATCCATGTTCAAATTTAAAATAAGAAGGGATATTAAAATAAATATCATCAAGTTTGTTGATAATGAGAAAAAGGGATTAATACAGAATTATAGATGAGATTATAAATATTTATCCTTGGGAATATATAAGGATAGATATATTGAAGTTTATTATTATAAATATAATAATTAAACACAATAATGATAATTTAGTTATTTCTTAAATCATTGCTCGGGGGGATGAATGAGCTAGAAGTTTTTTGATAAAGGTCAGATTGCCTTACTAATTGGCTTATATTTTCCCTTGAAATTATGTATCGAATAATTAAATAAATAATTATTTAATCTCTATGGATTAAAGACTTCATATTTGTGATATATCATAGATTATTTATGATTTATTTAATTTCTTTCATCACCCTATCATAAATATCATGAGAGAGTGGTCATTATTTATTCCTAACATGTTATTAAAGTGTTATTATACTAGTGTGTCTATGAATTTTTATTTAACTCATGTTTCAGGTTCAATTATCTTCCCTCCATATCTACCTTATTTTTCATTACATGAACATTCTGTTTTTATTAAGGGAGTGTTTTATAATGTAGTTAAAAGAATATTACTTTTACTATAACCATTTGGTGTGATAAGCACTACATTTAAAAATGGATTTTCATTACCATTTCCAATAATGAACTTATTTATATGACCATTAAAAGGGAGAATTGATTAGAGAGTGAGAGTAAATCACTCATAATGGGGGAATACTTAGACATAATTCCAATGAAAATAAGAATTAATTACCACCATCTAGATCTTTATGTTGAATTAGTAGATATTGTGTGGTATTTTTTATTCTTCCATATTCTTTATATTAATCATTTTGATCCTTTGGTTATAGTTTTTATTTTTAGACTATATTTTGGGATTTTTTATGTATTATGATCATCTGGAATGTATGAATTTTTTTCATGATACTATATTTTTTTCTTTGTTTTGATCTTGTTGATTGAGTCATCATAGTTAAAACCTTGTGTAGAATTTTGTAGTGTCTAAAAATTATTCAATTTATACACCATGAAAATAAATTCTTAAATTTTAGGGATACCCACCTTGGTTTTTTATTTGTAGTCATCATTTATAGCATATTTTATTTATATTATTTATTATTTTATAGATACTAGTTTTCTTTGATATTTTTAATACTAAAATAGGTTGTAAGAATTTTTCAATTATGGTTTAAATTTTTTATTGGAACATAACTTAATTTCTCCATAATATAATGTATAGAAGCTGTATGGATCATACCGATCATATTTCAACCAAGTTTCAAAATAATTAGGAATTTTATTAGATTTTGCATTAGAAAATACTGCATATAGAGGTTATATATAGTGTCCATGCTATAATAGTGTTGGAAGACCATGGTTAATCCAGGAAGAAGTTTTCTACCATATAATAAAAGATATATTTAAAAAAAACTATTATTTTTGGTATCACCATGGAGATATGAGACAATATTCTAATGTTCATGAATGAAAAGAAAGAAGTGGTATAGAGAATTTGATATTTGATCAGTTTCCATTTTTGAATCATCATGAGAGAGATAATATGATATTGTAAAGAGATGATGATATCTATACGCATGAGGAAAAGACTGAAGATGATGATGTTAAGAGAGTGAAAAAATTAATGGATGATTCCAGAACTCCAGTATATCAGGAATGAACTAAAATGACTAAGTTTGAATTTTTAATGGGGTTATATACTGGAAAAAACATGTATGGAATTTCTAATACTTCCATTTAATATATTCTTATCTTTTTAAGGGATTTCTTACTAATGGTATAGATATTCCCTCAAATAATTATTAGGAATGGAATTTATTTTAGCATCAAGAATTTCATACTAATAAAGTTCATGCTAGTACAAAAGATTACATTTTATTTTGGGAGAAAACATCTGACCTTAATGACTTTATAGAATGTGATACATCTCAATGGAAGGAAAATGTATATAGAACACCATCTCATGTGACATTTAATGTAATGTGGTACTTTCTAGTGATTCTCATGATTCAAAATATATTCATGTATATAGAAATATTAGCCAATATACAAAGTCATGATTCTGAGAGAATTAAAGGTAATGAAGAGCTAGTTTGTCTTATAAATTTATTAATATGGTAAGAATTTGATGCAAATAATCTTGATTTTGCATATGAGGTGTGTAATGTCAAGTTGGGTCTATCCTATAATAGTTTTAATTGGTTTGGTTAGATTCTTATTGTTCACAGTACGTTGCCAGTTTTTATTCACATTTATAATCTTTTACTATGGACATGTATGAAAAACCTTTTACTTTGTTATGTTTATAGATATCTCGACCTTATGGTATTATGTATACATGTAACATTTAATAATAATGTTGAAGAAGCTTTTAGATATTGGTGATCGCACATTTGATGTTTCTTCAGAAAAAATATTTTGGATGTGTACGGCCCCCTTATGTGAACTATAAATAATTTCCCTTCTTATGGAATGATTTTTAGTTGGATCATGAATGGATGACTATCATGTACTATTTTTATATAGAATAAAAAATTGAGAAGGATTAAATATCATCTTAGTTTTAGTTTCATGGGGCATCGATGATTCTTTCCAATGGATCATCAATACAAGAAGAATCATTAGAGGTTTGAAAATACTACTGATGTTAAACAACCACAATAGTGTATTAAAAGAACTGATGTTCTTAATGAATTAAAATATTTTATTTTTTCATTAGGTAATGGTATGATGAAATCTAAAAAAGAAAAAATGTTGACACTGAAGCCACTTATAATTGGGAAAAGATAAGTAACTTGTTTGAGTTACCATATTGGTATACCAATTTGTTATGTTACTTTTTAGACATAATTCACTTTGATAAAAATATATGTGAATTGTTTCTTTTAATTTTTATAAATATGAAGGGGAAGACCAATTATGAATTTCAATCTCATTGAGAGTTTTTGGATTGGGGTATTCCATGAGAACTACATCCTGTGTGTATCCATGAAAAAAATGGAAAGTTTCTTGTGCATCTTATGTGATGACATATTTAGAGAAAAATCAATTTCTGTATGCATCAGAGAATATAAAGGTTCCTAATGTCTATTACAACAACATATCTAAATGATTCAACCGAAGGGTTTTGAAACTAAAATCCCTAAAAACTCATTATTATCACATCTTTTTTCAAAAATTGATTCTAATAGCAATCTAGAATTTTCTATCCAATATTGTAAGGATAAAATGGATTTTATTGTTCCCCTTTTTGTAGTGTTTAGGATAAAAGGTCATCCAAGTAATTCTTGATAAAAATATAGTAATAGGCGCCGCTAGTTTTGTGTGAGTTATAAAAAAATTCCCTCCAACATTTTTCACCTACATACTGAGTTTAACATTTCATCTTCCAACTAAAACAATTATTGGGGGACTTATTTATTTTCAGTGGATGTATCCTACTAAAATAAATATTTTCAAAATGAAATATTGTGTCTGAAACAAGAATCTCCATGAAGGTTTCATTGTGATAGGTTACCTAGATCAAGAATGTATGGATTTTTGTTCAATGTATTTATCTGATGTGAGCATAAGACAAAATTAGACAATGAGAAATGAATATGAGAAGTATGGGGGGAATTTATCCCTAGTTTCTATCTATTCCCCAAACAGGTGGAATTTTTGGGTCATATACATTTTCTATATTGAGCATTGAAGAGCGGGATATGACACGTCATACAATCTTGTTTAACTGTGGTTTTTTCGATGACAATATCAAGTAAGAAACTTGGATATTTATATGTTATCTCATACTATATCATTTCACATATACCTTATAATTTTATTATCATTATATGTAGGAAACATATAAAAATTTATAAGTAGATTTCATCGATATTTTCCTTTGAGAAAGAGAGAGGCTTTTTATAGCCACAAGTTTCCTGCTCGGTGGAAATCAAAGATATGGCCATCAATTTAATTAACTTAAAATATAGATATTAATTTTATTTTATTATTCGTATATATTTTAGGTATTGAGTTTACCTATTGACTTTGTTTCTCAATAATTAAGAGTGTCATCTTTTGGTCCCAATTCTTTGGTTCGTGAATGAAAATCTTTAACAATCAATGGTTATAAATTTGTTACAACCGACCAAACCGGGAAAATGATAACACAACATAATGGATTTCTATTAATTGATATGGTAGACTATTATTTTAGTGCATCAGATTTTCAGCCTCGATATGATTATTATTATAGAATTATTTAGAAAATATTGTTATTGGATTACTACTCTCAAGGTTATGTTACTATAATGAAATGAAAATGGTTTGATTCAATGACATGGCATGGTACATTTATTAGTGATTGTGGATTTAGTGTTATTGATATGATTTGATTCATAGACACTGATGAACTATACATTTTGGAATTAATGAAAAACAAGTGTTTTATGTGAAAGGTCATTTGAGACCAGATTACAGTATAATTAATGAAGTAATCCCAAGAAACATTTTTTATGATGATGGGGATTAAATTGACACCACTGAGTCCCCCATTAGCATTGACCAAAATATTGAATTTTATGAATCAAATTGTCTCATTATGAGAGATGATGTTGAACCTAAAATAGTGGTGGGTAATATATATATATGTATATATGTATGTAATCATCTATGTTTATAGTTCATTCAGTTTACCATGACATGGGTTTCTTAGGTTGGTATTATTTTAATTACTTTAATTTAGTTTCATTTTGGAATGATATATATGTTTCAATATTTTTTGGTTTTTGTTGCATTTAATTTGATTTATTTAAATTTAGAAAACCAATATTAAAATGGGTTTATAAAAAATTTATAACTTTGTTTTAAATTATTATTACTAAAACATGTTATGATATTTTTTTATGACTTTTTTGAATTCTAAGTTTTATGCGTGATTTTTAAAAAGTGTTTCTAAAAATTGTACACTTCATTCTTTTATAGATTATAAAAAAACTTCTAATGTTCGTAGGAAGTGATTATTTGATACTGATCAATAGATGTGTGAGCATGGGGTTCTTCCTTGCCTTCCTTTAGTTATTATAATAATTTTAATATTTTTCATTTGCATTACATATATTTTCATGTTTACATTCATTATAAAATTTGTTTTAGGGATATTATGTTACACCAGATTTGACCCCTCCTCTTCCTACCATCTTGGTTCTGAGTGAGTATGCTCATAAACCAAGATGGAGCACCCGTATTACACATTCCCACCATGAGCCACCAGTGAACACCCCATCTACCGCACCTTTTCATCCTCCACTTGATCCTATAGATATGTTCCCATGTATTCCTCCATCATCATCTCATTTAGACTCCTCTTTCCAAACCATGTCTACACTACCTATAGTGATGCTTGCACTTATACCTCCATCAATATATCATTTAGCCTCTTCTTCTCATACCATGTATACACCACCTCTAAGGATGTTCCCACCTTTACCATATCCATATATTTTAATGTATCCAAAACCCTCCCACCCATATCCTTCCATGTCTATACCACCACCATTTCCTACCATCCATACAAGATCTAATGATTTTGTTCATTTTGCTTCCACTCCAGTACATAAAAATCACCTAGAGCATGCATTGGAATAAACACATCCTTCAGAGGCTAATGATCTATACCACCCATAGATCTATCACATCTTATTTAGAATCCTTCATCAGGGTTTTTTTTATTATAACTGTGTTAAATTATATCACTTTAGTTTTTTCTTGTTGTACCATGAGTTAATTATTCTTCTTTTCCTATTTAATTTATTCAGTGGGATCTTTTAGTAGGTGATGTGGGAATGCCCATCTGTCGGAAGCTGGGAATAACCAAACACAAATAATGGTGGACTAAAATGAAGAAAATTAGATGATTGGTAAAAATTATAAGCAATGTAGAAGTTTTATGGACACTTTAGCTAAGTACCATGATATCATTCTGACAGAACTGGTCTCATGGAGATATCTTGGTAATGAAATCAAGGACAAAGCATGGGAATATATATGGGTAATAAAATTTTGTAGATTTATATCTATATTATTTTTGCATTTATATGAATTAACATGTTCATCGTAGAGTTTGTTTAACTTTCCCGACAGTGAAGATGCTAAGGTTGCAAGGTTCAGGGATCTTGGGGAGATAGGTCAATCATACAGGCATCTGATATATGTTAGTTGGAGGAGTAGAGTTGGTTTTGATTTATAGGGTATACCCATATTCCCTGACTATCCAAAAAAAATAAAAAAATGATTACAGATTGGAAGACTGATGAGTTTAAGGTATTCTTAATTTTTAATGATTTTAATATTAAATTTAATTATTATTAATTATGTTGAATTTTTTTAGGATGCATTGGGAAAATAAAAAAAAGAAAAAAAAATCAATGACGTATTTTCACACATTAGGGAACACTACAATTCCTAAGCATAAGAAGCACTTGTTAGTTTAATATGAATATGAATAATATCTAGATTTATATTTTTACTTAGTTAACCATGTATTTTCATGATTATTTTATTATTTATCATTAATTTTTTATTTTGGAAATATCCAACTTATGTCATATTATGATATTAAATAATTATGATATACTATAAAAAAATTAATTTTAAACATGATAAATTGTATCTTTTCATCAAGAACAGAATAGTAAGATAATTTTTTTAAAACATGATATATAATGATATTTTAACATGAAATAGTCCCCTTGGAAATGTGATATAGTGTTCATATCTTAGATGAATTAAAAGACACCTACCTTCATATAATTAAAATGTTAACATTAATTATTAGAACCTTTCTCAATTTTATTAGTTCCTATATTCGTATTCAACACTATGAGTTACATTTTTTCTTCAATATTAAATATATTAATTTTAATAATTACATAAAATTATGAACATATTATATGTATTATATTATTATTTATTATTCTTCAAATCATTATAATTCCTCTTCCAGGAACCTTTCTAGACTCATGTGTTCTAGAAACCCTATTGCTTATTTTTCTCCCATTGAATCATTTACCTCTTTTATAGATGTTGAGAAGGCATAATTGAATCTGTAACTTTAATAGGATTTTCATCCCTATACCTAACTTTTTACACTATAAGGGGTGATATACAATGTTCTCACAAATCTTTATCAGCATAGAGAAGCATAGTCAAATGTTTCATTAATCGATTCCCCGTATTTTTCATTAATTAATAAGGATAATCTAGATAATATAGTTTATAATATGATATTAATGGAAAAATTATTATACATATAGAAGAAAATTTTTTCTCAATAATCCATATACATAAAATAATGATGGAATAAACACAAGATATGTACTTTTTTTCAATTTTATAGCTATTATATGCAATTAAAATCTCATGAATCATAATATATTTTTTCTCTTATTTGAGTTATTACTAATGAGTTATCACTGTTTATGATTAATTGTATTTTTATTTCATATTTATCTATATATAAATATATTATTAAATGATTTAACATAAAGTTTATGGACTAGATATATAATAATTTTTTTCATCCTTTTCAACTTCAATCACTGACTGTGACTGTTGACTTGGATTTGGGGATCCCATCACTTTATTGAAATATCAATTTAGTAGTGTAGAAAACAAGAGACTATAAACCTCTTCCAAATTCATTCTAATGTGATAATATTCATTTTAAATGAATATTTTTTTGTGTTAAAATGGATTTTATTTCCATTTTTGGCTCTAAATAATTGATGATATTTATGGAATTTTTATAATGAGTAGATAAAATTATACAGTTTTTATGATTAGCTTTTATTTATGAATTTTTCATCAATTTTTATCACATGTTTAAATTTATGATTATTCATTCATTTAAAAGTTATTTTATTTTATTATTATTCATGATTATGAAATTATTATATTCGAAATATGTTTATACTAGTCAATTTTATTAGAATAAAGATGTATTGGGCATCAAAGGTCATGTGCCTCAAGAAAGTTTGTTTTTCTTAAATAGGAAGAACAAGGATGGAGGTGTGGTAAATGAAAAAACACAAGAAAAGAATATAATTATTTTTATTTATATATAAATATTTATATTAAATTTATAATTAAATATCTTGTTTATATTTTCAACAATATTCCCTAGAGGACCTCGATGATAAAGAAGATTACAACTTCGGGCCAACTGATTATTTGATTTAGGTATTAGGTGAGGAGCACCAGGGGATAGTATGATGTAGACCAGGGGAAAAAAAATCCCCTATAGGTATTGATCCTCATCAGGATCCTCTCAAACCTATCATAACCCTGAGATACAATTCGCTCATATAGAAGCATTAGAGGAAAACAATATCTTAACAAGAGCATGAAGGAAGTAAACAGGTGTGTGGAATAAGTAAGTTGATCACCAAACACTTACTGAGATCTATGTTAGTTATAAGTAAATCAATTCAATTAGTGGTTGATAACACTATTGATTCATATATGGAATCAATGTTCTATTTCAATGATTCCTCACGTGATTCAAATGGGGTTTTAGTGGCGGTTGAGCAAATGGTGGTGGTGATCATGATGTTGATGATGTTGTTGATGATGATGTTATTGATGATGATGTTGTTTCTAACCCATATGATACTATTGGTGTAACACCTAAATTTTTATATACCATTTTTTAAAATAAATTAAAATTTTCCTTTATATCTTGAAATGAACTAAGTTAAACATTCCTTTTACACTAAACTGACTTCTTGTATGTTCCACATGACACTGAGTTGGCGTACAATACACACAACACTGAGTATAGATTTTGTTAAATGTATAAAAGAACTATTTTTTGATTATTTTATACATAACACCAATGTAATATTACACTATATAAAACACTAACTTGGATTTCATAACACAGAATAGTGATTTTCTTCGATATCTTGTGTTGTATGAAATACCGAGTTTCATTAAACAACGATATATTATTAAAATATTATTATTTAATGGGATATAAACTAGATATTATGAATATTATTTACAAAATTTTTAATTTTATATAACATTAAAATTCAAATTATTTATTCTATAGACATGATATAAGAACAAATTCAGTTTTTTGAAAAAAATAAATATTTTTCCAAAAATGTAGTATTGCCGCCTTTTGATGGAACACCCATTTTAAATCTAGTTTTTAACACTTTTATATATTATACTTGAAAAATTAAACTTTTTATTGGGAACAAGGACATCAATATTTACTTTTCTTTACTTTTTGGTATTTTTTTGATAAAATTCCTATTTTAATGAATAGTGAAAATACTACATTTTAATTTAAAATAGACTATTTGTCTAATTTACTTATATAGTTAGATTATCTTTTTAATTGATTTTAAATTTTAATTGAATTATGTTTTCATAATTTAATCCAATTTTGGTCATTGAAAGTAATATCACATTTAAATTGGATATAAACACATGTCAATCTTTTGATAGTTTTTACTTCTTAAAAACCTGCTTTCTTGTTTTGGCAATGGGAATTAATTTTAAATTAATTTATTCCAATTATGTGTTTTGAATTTAGAAAAATTTATTCCATATTTTTAATTATAATGTCACAATTTTTTAAATAGTTACCTTTTATTTTTGGATATTATGAATAGTAACTTCAGTACTTTTTTTAACCATGGTTAAAGGGTAAATCAGGTAAATAAGAGTAACAAAAAATATTATAACAATATAAAACTACCCTAAAACATGTAATAATACTATTGGATTATATATGGCTGACCATTATCATTTTTGGGTCGATTTTAGGACCCCATAGAGCCACTTGGGTGCGATAATGATCTTTTATAATAATTAATTTAATGTAAAGAGAAATATTACATAAACATGTATCTTTTTTATAGAATAGTTTTATTTTAGTTTATATAAATCATATTTTTGACTATAAATATTCATTATAAAGATAAAAATATTTAACACATCATGGTATTTTATTTATAATTTTTACACATTACATAAATAAATTTATTTATGAGATAATGATGATTCAATGATTACCTTATTAATAAAATATTATAATAAATGATACTATAAATATTAAAATAAATATAATTTTAACATTTTTATGCCATAAAAAGATTTTTTGTATGAAATTGACATTTTTGGTATGAGTTATTTTAAAGTAATAAAGTTTTTATAACTTTAACAAAAATAAATTACTAAATAGTGTCAAAACTGACATAAATGAGTTTTTAAAACAAATATTATTTTATTAAATGATATAATTGTACTAAAAATATAATATTAGGAAAAATGAATTATATAATGTTAAAAATTTCACTATTGATCCAATTTTGGTTCTCTTGTCATTTTATAGTAACTATAGTAACCATATATTATGAAAATACAAGAAGACATGGGAAAAGTTAATGTTTTTAACTAAGGGTTAAAGCTAAAAGATAAGATTAATTTTGTGACCTAAACTTGTCAAAAAACTATTGGTAGAGAGGATTTATACACATAATCATATTATTCTATAAATATATAACTTTTTAATTATTATAATTCTAAAATAAATTTATAATAATGTAATATTTGAATACTTTCCTAAAGTGCCCCTCCTCCCTCTTATAAAAGGCCACCAACTCCTACCTACTTACTCACACATTTAAATCCCCTTTGATTGTCCTACTTCTACTAAAATAATCTCCCAAAATCCCTATATTCCTAATAGAGGCCACACTTTGGGAATAAATCCATCATAGGGAGACATTTTGGGCAAATCAAAAACAAGATACTCGAAAAAGAGGTAATTGTTTTATCATCTCTTTAAAAATTCTTTTCTTATTCAACTTCCTATTATTATATTGTTTCCATACTAAAGTAATAAATCTATTATCTTATACATTATCATATTTTATTATAATTATGGGACAACCTTATATCTCTTTTTAACTATCCTACGAATAACAATATCACCATGTGTGCATATGTACGGCTTACCGTCTCCACGTCGTAGTGTAATTTTTTATTCAACAATACTTAATTTGTATGGGTATAATGATGAGTATAATGGATTTAAATAATGAATATAACATGATAATTTTTATTTATAATTAATATACCATCCAATTCTATACCGTTTATCCATTAATTGAATGATATTGGTGCTCGTGAGTACGTACGACCTATCGTCTTCACGACGCGATGAGTTTCATTCTCCACGTTAACCATTAAAGAATGAGTATAAAGTATATATAATAAATAAGAATGAAATATATGACATAATAATGCTATTTTATTTATGTATATATATATATATATTTCATTTATTGCTTCCATTCAATTCAATAAGGAAACAGTAACAGCGTTCATGCGTACGTACAACCTACCATCTCCATAAACGGTGTATTTCATTTCATTTATCTATCTATTATATATATTTATATAACAAATATTTATGATATATAAATCATGTTCCACATTCTGGAAGTAATTAAATCACAATATAAGTATTAATATCAAGAATAACAAGTCAAAACACGCAAGATAAATAAAACAATTATTACCCAAAATGTTTATTTAACATGGAAATGATAAATAAATGGGTAATATAAAGTCATTAGTGAATCATATATGATATAATAAATTTTATTATGGTTCTGTTACAAGTTAATAATATGTTTAATCCCACTATATAGGATTTTCAGACACATATGAAAGAAATCAGACCTATGGTAAGGGATAATTTCGCAATCTCATTATTTTCTGAGATTGTTTATACGTAAGTATTTACAGGGGTATATTTGTTATACACATCCATGTTTCATAAATATATAAAATTATTTATATTATTATACTATTTTTTAAAGTCAATTTTCCTCATTGGTTAATTTTTATTAAACTGTATGGAAGGAATCTTTCTTTCATTTTTCATACGATGTGCTTTTTGACTTTTCCAGCTAGAGTATGAGAAGAATGTATTTTTTACCTTATATGGTATTAATGAATTTTAATGTATTCATAAAACCTTATTTCCATGAAAAATACTCTACATAATTTCAATTTTATTTTCAAATAATTTACTTTCTTTTAAAATTTCACAACATTTTGAGAAAAGAAAATGTTTTTGAAGAAGAAAGGATATTATCCTCAAGAATTATGTTCAAGTGTTTTATTAAAATTATTTTTAATCTAAGATGATTCTATTTAAATAGGGTTAAATTTATATCACTATTAATACTATGATTTTATTATTTTAATGATGGAATTATATTTTATATGGATTATGTTGTGATGGAATGATCATTAAGAAGCCCATTTAATTTCATGGGTTATGCTATGATGAATGATTTCATTATGATATGGGCGGGGCCTATATCTCCCTCCAATTCATTAGGTAAAGATTTTATATCTCATGATATATAAATGACTAGAATGACAAGTAAATCTGGTTCAGTAATACTGGTCTGGAACAACAAGTAAATTTAGTTCAGTAATACATAGCTGGAACGACAAATAAACCGAGTTTAGTAATGGACTTTGTCCACTATGATCGTCTTGGAAGCAATGTATTGGATACTATGGAAATCATATTATGTGGTTTTTTGTTTTCCACAATTCCATGTTTTATTCTAATGCTATTTTATAATGGTTAATGTTCCTTTATGATCAGTACCTTACGTACTGCCAAGATTTATTTCATGACTCAAGATTTTGATATTTAAACTTTAGGTTCATGTTTTTACATTCTTATGTTTATGAATGGTTTTATATTCTCCATGTTTACCCTTTCTGATCATTTGAGATCACCCTTTTTATGTGTTCTTTTATCCAGGATATAAATAAAGTTTTTAGGTAGGAAAACAAAAGGGGAAGATCTTTATGGGAGATGTTGAGGATCTTTCACCAAGTTAGAAGATTATGTTCCAAATCTCCAAAGACATTAAAATAATATGGTATTTGGGCATATATTTGTTTAATGTATTAAATATTCTGCAAAAGAAATGTAATAACCGTGTACGTCAAGGTCGAGTCACTATATTTGGTATCAGAGTGAATGTTTAGTTAAACTTTGGAAACTAGGATGTGAAAACTGTAGTGAGATTCCAAGAGAAGTTTCTAAGGTATGTCTAGGGATTTCTCTAAGGGTAAGTCTAATTAGATGTTACAGTCCTATAATTATGGTAACGATCATGAATAACCCAGGATTAAACCTAGTATATTAGGGATTGGAATTCATCCCCCTTGATTATGTTGTTTTCCTAGTATGAATTTTTTTCTCTCACACTATTCTTTTTGGGTTTTAGATAATGGTTGGAACCCAAAAGAACCACTTTAATGTTGGATGTGATGAGAAATGCAATGATTTTCCTCCTAAACAACCAAATGTTATGGGAGACCTAATAAAGAATCTTATTTCTATGGCTGAAAATCCTACTAGGATTCCAAATGAACAAAGGTGGGAACGACGTTATCTTGAATCTTTATTAAGGAAGCATCCACTTTATTTTAACGGAACGATCGATACACTAGTTGCTGAGAAATGGATTTGTACCATTGAAAAGATATTTTTCATTCTTCTTTGTTCAGAATGTGAAAATTTTATGTTGGGAACTTATTGCTTGGAAGGTAAAGAGAATCTATGGTGGAACTTTATAAAAAATACAAGGCAATAAGATGAAGTTGACTCCATGGATTTGGATGAGTTAAATAAATTATTTTTCAGTATATAACTTCATCGGATTCTTCTTACAAAAATGGATATTGTAGTTTCTTATCTATCTCATGGTTATGATAAGAAAATAATGATATAATTCAAAGGAAACTATAAAAAATATGGGGAAAAGAATATTAGATTCACTTTATGCTCAAAGTGTGGAAGGAAACCTGGAGTAAATTGTCTTAAGGGTATTAATAAATGTTTTAAGTGTGGGAAAGAAGGTCATTGAGAAATTTACTGCTGAAGTAATGGAAAAAATGATGCTAATTATGTGAATAGAGAAAATACTATAGAGAGAGCACCACCCACACTTCAATTCTACAAGTGCAAGTAAATTAGGAATTATGATAACCAATGACCTAATCCAAGGGTTAATGATGATCGACATCAGCGGCCTCTTAAGAAAAAATATAAAGGGAATTCGCATGTGATCACTATTGGTGATGTTGATTTTGAAAATTAAGTGGTGGAATGATTAAGTGTTTATGTAATGGGATTATAAAATAGTGTCGTAGAATCTATTTTATAGTATTGCGGAATATTGAAATATTTATTTATTGGTCCATTGTGGTTTTTTATAAGTATATGGTACCAATAACCATGAAATGTGATTGAAATATTTTTTGAAATCACATGATATGCGCATATTTAATGGATAAATAGATAATGAGATGTTTGATTGTATTAATGACCTCATGAGTGATATAAGGAAAAAGTGATATCATGGTTTGAGTATATATAATTTTTGGTGTTTTTAATGTGGGTAAAGAGTTAATTTTGACAAAATGCATGTTTTCACTAAGGTTCTATGGTAATTCATATTATTATATTGTTTCAAGAGAATACATGATTAAGTTATTCACATGTTTTGAATTTCATAACCAAGAAACTCCTTATGAGTTATGGGAGATAAATGTTAAGTTTATTTAGTTCACCTCTTTATAAAGTTTTATATTTTCAGTTTTTTGAAGGATTGTAATGTTACCAATTTATGGATAATATAAGATATAGTATGGATGAATTTTTTTAAGATTAATGTATTATCTCACTATAGGTGGAATTATTCATATTTCATTACCTTTCCTAACCTTTTTGTTGAGACATATGTAATGACCTATCATTCTATCCCATGACCTGCTAATACTTCTAGAATGAAAATTTTGACTTAATTTATTTAAATAAGATATGAAGTGGAAATTGTTTAAGGCACAAAAAATGGTGACATTGTACCAAAATAAAGCAAGTATTTATTCTCATGAAAAAATATTCAACTTTAGGGAAATGATATTGAAAACCAAAAAAGTTATATTAGTAAATTCTTATTTGATCAATCATATAGTCCCTTAAATAATTGCAGATTTATGGCTTTCTGGTTGTTAACTTTCTCCATACCTTGTTCTCTATCACTATCCATCAAAACTTGATGGTTATATTTTTCTTCCATATCCATGTTTTCACTTTCCACCTATGGTCTCTTATGTGGAAACCTAATTATTAGATACTTTGGGTAACCTTTGTGTTTATAACTTTCCTTTTATAAAATAAAGTTTTAGTATTCCTTTTTAGGATGAGGGTTTCCATGAAAAAAACTTTCAAGTAGTAAACTTTTTACAACCCCAAAGAATTTGAGGGAGAAATTCATTTTAAGGGGGGTATAATGTAACAACTCTAGTTTTTATGGAACATTTTTCTTAAATAAATTAAAATTTTTATTTATATCTTTAAATTCACTAAGTAAAACATTACTTTCACACTGAACTGACTTGTCGTATGTTACACGCAACACCGAGTTAGCGTATGATACATGCAACACTGAGTATAGATTTTTTTCATTGTATAAAAGAACTATGTTTGGATTATTTTATACATAACACCAAAGTAAGATTTAACTATATGAAACACTGACTTGGCTTGTGTTGCACGTAAGAGCAACCTTCATTGATATCTAGCATTGTACGCAATACCGAGTTTCACTGAACAACGATATATTATTAAAATATTATTATTTAATGGGATATAAACTATAAATTATGAGTAGTATTAGCCTAATTTTAAATTTTATATAAAATTAGCATTCATCTTATGTATTTTCTAGATATTATATAAGAACAAATTTAATTTTTTGGATAAAAAGAAGTATTTTTCAAAAAATGCAGTTTTGCAGCCTTTTGAGTGCGCACCCATTTTAAATCTAGTTTTTAACAAATTTATATATTATATTTGAAAAATTAAACTATTTATTTGGCATTAGGATATCAAAATTTACTTTGATTTAATTTTTTTTATTCTTCTAATAAAATTCATATTTTAATGAATAGTGAAAAATACTACATATTAATTTAAAACAACATTTTTATATAATTTATTTATATAGTTAGATTATATTTTTAATTGGTTTTAAAGTTTAATTGGATTATGTTTTTATAATTTAATCTAATGTTTTTAATAATAATTAATTACAAATTTAAATTGGATATAAACAAATGTCAATCTTTTGATAAATTTTACTTCTTAAAACCCCGTTTTCTAGTTTTGTCAATGGGAATTAATTTTAAATTAATGTCTTTCAATTATATGTTTTGAATTTAGAAAAAATTATTAAATATTTGGAATCATATGGTAATTTTTTTTAAATGGGTACCATTTATTTAGTGATATTATGAGTAGTAAATTCAGTAATTATTTTTATTTTCAATGTTTAAAGGGTAAATTAGGTAAATAAGGGTAAAAAATAATATTATAATAATATAAAACTATCCTAACATGTGTAATAATCCTATTTTATGAGATATGTATGAAAATTAGAATCATTTGGTAGATTTTATGATCCCATTAAGACACTTGGGTGTGATTATAACCTTTTATAATAATTAATTTAAAGTAAAGAGAAATATAACATAAACATCTAAAAAAATTGGGTACAATTACGAAAGCGGCACACACGCAAGTAATAAAATTACATGTAAATCGTAATCCTGGGGACTTGGCCTTGTGACCGGCCCCTCACCTCCGAAGACCTTACCAACCCACCACCAATGGTGGGGCGATATAACGTAAACATATATCTTTTTAATAAAATAGTTTTATTTGGTTTTATATAAATGATATCTTAGACTATAAATAGTCATTATAAATATAAAGATATTTAATACATAATGGTATTTTATTTATAATATTTATACATTAAATTAATTAATTTATTTGTGAGATAATGATGATGCAGTGATTACCTTATTAATGAAATATTCAAATAAATGAATTTATAAACATTAAAATAAATATAATTTGAACATTTAGATGCCATAAACTAATTTTTTGGATGAAATTGACATGTTAGGTATGATTTAATTCCTTTTGTTATAAGGAATCAAGTTGTTACAACTTTAACAAAAATCAATTACTAAATAGTGTCAAAATTGACATAAATGAGTTTTAAAAAAAATACTATTTTAGTAAATGATATAATAGTCCTAAAAATGTAAGATTCGGCCAACTGGATAATATAATGTTAAAATTTAAATTAATGATACAATTTTGGTTTTATTTTCATTCTATATTAACTATAGTAACCATATATTATGAAAATACAAGAAGACATGGTAAGAGTTAATGTTTTTAACTAATGGTTAAAGATAAAAGATATGGTTAATTTTGTGATCTAAACTTCTATAAAACCTATTGGTTGAGAGGGTTTAGACCTAAAACCATATTATCCTATAAATACATCACTTTTTAGTTATTATAATTCTAAAAAGAATTTATAATAAAATAGTATTTCAATACTTTCTAAAAGTGCCTCTCCTCCCTCTTATAAAAGGTCACCACCTCTATCCACTTACTAACACCTTTAAATCCCATTTTATCATAAAAATTCTACTAAAATAAACTCCCAACATACCTCAGTTTCTTTTATAGGCCAAACGTTTGGAAATATTCCATCCCAGGGAGACCTTTTTTGAAAATAAAAAAAGAGATACTCGAAAATGAGGTAATTGTTTTATTACCCCTTTCAAAATTCTTTTATTCTTCTACTTTCTCTTCTTATGTTTTTTCCAAACAAAAATAATCAATATAGTACATTATAACAAGTTTATATTTTATTATAATTATGGTAAAACCTTAAACCTCCTTTTATCCATCCTATGAATAACAATATTACCATGTGTGTGTGTGTACGGCTTATCGTCTCTACACTCTGGTGTAATTTGTTATTAAACAATACATAATTTGGATGGGTATAATGATGAGTATAATGGATTTAAATAACAAATATAACCTTATAAATATTATTTATATTTAATATACCATCCAATTATATAATTTTTAACCATTAATAAAATGATATCATCGCTTGCGCGTATGTACGGCCAACCGTCTCCACGACGGGATGAGATTCATTATCCAAATTAACCATTCAAGAATGATTATAAAGTATATATAATAAATAATAATGAAATATAGGAAATAATAATGCTATTGAATTTATATATATATATATATATCATTTACTTTCTTCCATTCAATTTAATAAGGAAACAGAAACATCGTTCATGCGTACATTCGGCCTACCATCTCCATGAACGGTGTATTCTATTTCATTCATCTATCTATTATATATATTTATATACAGAATATTTATGATATATAAATCATTTTTTACATTCTATAAGTAATTAAATCATGATCTAAGTAATAATATCAAGAATAAAAAGTCAAAACACATACGATAAATAAAACAATTATTACCCAAAATGTTTCTTTAACATGGAATTGATAAAAAACAAGTAATATAAAGTCATAAATGAATCATGTATGATATCATAAATATTATTATGGTTCTTTTAAAATTTAATAATATGTTTAAACCCACTATACATGAGTTTTGGACACATAAGTAAGAAATCATACCTAAGGTAAGGGATAATTTTGCAATCTCATTATTTTTTGAGATTGTTTATATGTAAGTATTTACTCGAGTATATTTATAATACATGTCCATGTTTCCTAAATATATCATATTATTTATATTCTTCTACTATTTTTTAAAATAAAATTTTCCCATTGGTGAATTTTAAAAAAAGGTATGGAAGAAATCATTCTTTTGTTTTCTATACGAGGTACTTTTTGACTTTTCCTCCAAGAGTACGAGAAGAATGTCTTTTTTAACTTATATAGTTTGAATAGATTTTTACATATTCATAAGGCCTTATTTCCATGAAGCTTCATATACATGATTTCATGTTTATTTTCAAATAAATTTTTTTCTTTTAAAATTGTGTTGTATGAGAAAAGAAAATATTTTTGAAGAAGAAATGATATTATTCTCTGGAATTATGTTGAAGTGTTTTGTCAAAATTATTTTTCATCTAAGATGACACTCTTTAAATAGGGTTACATTTATATACCTATTATTAATTTGATTTAATTTTGTTAATGATAGAATTATATTTTATATGGATTATGTTATGATGGAATGTTGTTTGAGAAACCCATTTTATTTCATGGGTTATGCTATGATGAATGATTTATGTTTTAGTGGAGACTTGTAAGAATGATTTAATTATGATATGGGTGGGACATATATCTCCCTCCAATTTATTTGGTAATGATTTATATCTCATGATATAGACATGACTAGAATGAAAATTAAATCGGGTTCGGTAATATAGGTCCGGAACGACAGGTAAATATGGTTCAGTAATACATGGATGGAATGACAAGTAAACCCGATTCAGTAATGTACTTTGTTCACTATGATGGTCTTGGAAGAAATTCCTTGGCTATTATGGAAATCATATTATGTGCTCATTTTCTTTACAAATCCATGTTTTATTCCAATTTTATTTAATCATTGTTAATGTTTATTTATGATCTATACCTTACATACTACCAAGATTTATTTAATGACTCAAGATTTGGATATTTAAACTTTATGTTCATGTTTTTATATTCTTATATTGATGGTTTGTTTTATGTTTTCTATGTTTACCCTTTCTGAGAATTTGAGCTCACCCTTTTTATGTTTTATTTTCCCTAGGATATAAAGAAAGGCTTTAAGTAGGAAAACAAAAGTGTAAGATCTTCATGGGAGATGTTTAAGATATTTTACCAAGTTAAAAGTTTATGTTCCAAGTTTCCAACTACACTAAAATAATATGTTTTGGGCGTATATTTGTGTAATGTATTAATTATTCTGAAAAATAAATGTAATTTTCATGTACGTCAAGATTGGGTCTCTATAATTGGTAATGAGGATGTTTCTAATGGTGATGAGTATTTTTCTAATAGTGATGAGGATGAGGATTTTGGCGATGGGGGAGATTTTAATCCCCTTCAATTTTGACATGGCAGTAAAGAGACATGTAGAAGTTGTTTAATGACTTGAATTAATTGGTTGTATGGATTTATAAGCATGTTTTATTATTTTAAATGGTTTTGAAAATTATTACAAGCGTTGTTTGAATGCTAAATATACAATATTTTAACTATATTGAATGTGTAGTGTGTGTTTTATTTTATTTACGGGTTCAGGATCTAGTGGAAGAGGTGTTACTATTGCTATTAAATGTGGATAGCTACTTATACTCATGGTTTGGATAACCATGTGAATAGGTACTATTCTAGGATAATCTATACACATGATTCTACAAACTGTGGGTATGATAGAATCTCGGGGTCCTATACCCACTGTTTATATAGAAATCATGGGTATAGGTCTATACCAATGCCTCCATAATCCATGGTTCTAAAAATCATGGGTATATCCTATAACCACAGTTTTAGGGACTATACACATGGTTCAAAATTGTGTGTATATATTGATTTCCAATAGTAAATATTTACCCTTTTTTGAAAAAAAATCTTTATTAATTTTAAGGGAGTACACTTCTTCTTCCTCAAAGATATCATTATCGGTATTCTATTATCTAAATTTGTTTATGGTTATCATTATTTTTAAATTATATATATATATATTATAAGGGGTTAGTGTGTTTCATCATGTTTCTTCTCCTTTTTATTTTTTCACAATCTCCATGAATTGGTGGATCATAACATATATTTTAACACTACGGTACATCAAAAATTGATCAAATATGTTTCAATTGAGACCACATAAAAAGAATTCCATGGTATCCACGAGATACTCCTCCTCATTTTCTCGAATCATGGGAATAAAATATTCTAATAGTAACCTTAAACACACTCACTCCTTTATTGGGAAGAAAAAATGGCCACCAATAACCCCATGGGTATTATTAAGAGATAGTTGATTCAATACAGTGTCATCACATGCCTCTAGATATCATAAAAAACCTAGTAGTAAGACAATGATGATCTGGTGAGCCACCAGGTTCTTGATAGTTTCTATAGGGATATTTATGGTCTTTCTTGATACCTTTTTAATTGGGTACATTTTATTAATTTTTCTAGGGGGTTCTTGTGTTTAAACTAAATTTAGACTTTTGGATGAATAGTGTATCATGGTGGAACTCCTTTAAAAAATATTTACTTATTTTTTTAGTCTAAACTTCATGTACACTAATGGATTTTATATCAATAAATTGTTTTGGATTCATTACGATGTGTCTAATGAAATTATTATGGTTTAATATTCTTTTGAATTTATTGATTTTTAGTGATTAGAGAAAATTTGTAATTTTATTTATTATGAAAAACATTTATTGATCATTATATAAATGATCAAAATCCTCTCCTTTCATTTAATAAAATGTTTCTATGTGTATTATGTGTATGTCTTGTGTGATTTTAACCTCTAGTAAACCAATAAGAGATAGAGTGGAATTTCAATAGGTGTATAATTTTATAAATGAGTTGTAATAGGTGAAATGTGTAATACATACATATTAAATTATTCATAATGTGATTTTATTGAATAGTGTATCATGGTGAAACTCCTTTAAAAACTATTTTCTTATTTTTTTTAGACTACACATTATGTTAATTAATGGATTTTCTATCAATCAATTGTTTTGGATGAATAGTCTATCTTGGTGGAACTCCTTTAAAAACTATTTATTTATTTTTTTAGTCTATACTTCATGTTTATTAATGGATTTTCTATCAATAAATTGTTTTGGATTAATTAAGTTATTTCTAATGAAAGTATTATGGTTTTATATTCTTTTGAATTTATTTATTTCTTGTGTTTAAACTACTTTTAGACTTTTGGATGAATAGTGTATCATGGTGGAACTCTTTTAAAAACTATTTATTTATTTATTTTAGTCTACAATTCATGTTTATTAATGGATTTTTTATCAATCAATTGTTTTGGATTCATTAAAGTATGTCTAATAAAGGTATTATGTTTTTATATTCTTTTGAATTTATTAATTTTTAGTGATTTGAGAGAAATTTTAATTTAATTTATTATGAAAAAAATTATTGATCATCGTATAAATTATATAAATCCAATACTTTCATTTAATCAAATGTTTCTATGTGTATTATTTGTATTTCATGTGTGATTTTAACCTTTAGTAAACCAACAAGAGATAGAGTGGAATTTCAATAAGTGTATAATTTTATAAATGAGTTGTCATAGGTGGATTGTGCAATATAAACTTATTAAATTATTTATAATGTGAGTTTAATGATATGATATGGATTATGAATGATGATTACCTGAGAATAAATAATTATTTTAATTTTGCACTAGTGAATATAATATTAAATTATAAAATTTAGTTCTAAAATTGATGATATGATGTTTCATTATTAGAGTTCAGGTGTTCCAAATTATTTATGAATTTTAATTCTTTCTTGTGTTTTCTAATTTATACAAACCAATTCTTATTAGATGGAGAAGAAATTTCTAGTTCCAATGTCTCATTAAAAGTCTCCCTATAAAGGGTATCTTAAAGAGGTACCCGTTAAACAACAATGTATTTCTAAACCCATGTTAATGAGAAGGAAGAACAAGACAATGAGAAGGTAGATGGGTTAAACCAAACAATACTAGATCAGATACCTACCGAACCTCGGGCCAACTCATACTAGTATTATTTGGTAATAAAACACTAGGAGGTTATAAAGAGGACAAATAATAAAAATATTCATACTCTGAAATATGGAGGTGGGGAAAGAACTTCTTAGGTTGATGTTGTGGAATTAGAGTTATAATCCTTCCCTAAGGAGCTTGATACCAACCTCTATTATCTTTAGAACAAATAATCCCTTGGAATAATCAAGTAACTAACATATTTCAATGCTCTAACATTGACCCTCCATACGCATTACACAGAGAAAGAGGTGGAATGAAATTTTCTAATGAAATCATCAATGGAAGACCAAATCTAGATGAAAGATATAACCATGAAAGTTCCCACTAGGGAACAAGGGGCATGGATTGATTCCCAAGCACTAATATTTATTTAGGGTTTAAATGAAATTAATATCAGTGTGAAGGAGTTCATCAACAGTAGGGAAACACTTTCCTATTAATTTGATTATTTCTTACCAAAGGAGACAAAGGGGAGTAAATTCTATATTATTGGAGTCTTCATAGGATAAAATATTCATAAAAATTATTATTTTATTAAGATTGAACAAAATTCCCCATCAGGATTTAATCCTCTCCTTATTCGGGATACCACTTCCCATTAAAAGTTTTTTTTAATGAAATTTAATAAAAATTTAATTTTCTGTTCGTAAATGATTTAATGAAACTTTTAATTTTTTTTAGATAGATAAATTGGTTTTTATATGTTTTAAACTATTTTTATTTCTATTTAAAATTTATTGAGTTGTTTCCATTATATTAATTTGAGTTTTAAATGTTGAGGTTTGTTATAAAGTATTAAAATGTAATCTTTGGAAAGTGTTATGAATGATGAATTCATGTTAATTAATTAAAGAATGTTGATTTAAGGATGTGGTATAATAAGAGTGATTTATTAAATAAATTTATTGGGATTTTAATAATTAAAATTGGTTTTTAAAAGGGTTTTACAAGTTTAAAATGTTATATAAGGATATTTATATTATTTTTTGTGTAATGAACAATGTAAAATAATTTTCGAATAATTTTTAACTATAATGCGATATTGCAATTTATTAAACTATATTTTTATGATATGATAATTGTATTTAAATGGATTATAATTTTATGATTATTTAAAATGTTGTTTTATAATAGTCATGAGTTTAGCTTTTATTTTTGGTAAGTTACATATTTGGATAAAATAATGAAAAAGAAATGGTTTTTTTGGTTAGAAATAGAAATAACCCATGAGTTTATATGTGATTCTAGGTTTTTCATGTTTCTTGACAATCTACAAGTTTGGATATGATGAGATATAAGCCATGCTTTTGTTTGGATATGTGTTTGGATGAATTATGAAATAATATGTGTGTTGGAAATGTTGTGAACTATTAGATATACCTAATATCCACTAAAATTGGATGATTCATGTAAACTTGGTGTCTTGGTGTCCTTGTAAGCACATGATAGCTTGATGTAAATTCTATTTTTTTATATTTTTAAATGATTCAAAATATTCATGTGGAATTATATCATAATAATATTAGAATTTTAAATTCTAAGTGATTATTGGGGTATATGGGGGAATCCTACAAAGTTATTTTCATACATTTTACATACACATATCATGTATGTACAAATTTCAATGATCATGATACATTTAGGGGAATTACCCTTATTAGGTAGGAAAAATCCAATGGTTGTTTTATTGAGTTGTTTTTGGTGGTTTTATAACTTAAAGTAGTTTTATTTTTTCAAATTTAATTTAGGATAATTTTTATATATTCCATCATGATATATTTATGCAAAACTCTATTTGTATTTAGTATGATTGTATGATATTTTTAAGAATGTTTTGGACAATTTGGGATATAATTTAATGATTTTTAGTTATATTTTCTAGTTTTTTTGATTATTTATTGTTTTTGATTTTAAATGATGATTTATTAAAGGGTGTGGGTACTAAAAAAAGTGCTCAAAACAATTATAAATTGCCTAAAAAAAGTTTAAAAAATATCAGGTTTTCAAATTGTGGAAAACAAATCTAAAAGCTCAACACATTCCTATTTCAAATCCCAGTGCATGATAAACTCAAGGTTTAGCATATACCAAGATGAATTCTTAGTGAATTACAAAACCCAGATGGTCCTCTCAGTTTGGCCATCACTATTTAGGTGAAATGTTTTTCTCATCCACAATTGGGTCTCTAAATCCTTCTTATAAACTACCTCTAACCATGATTTATACCAAGAATCTTGATTGGATATGATAATAGTGGGTACCCCATAAATTTGGATAACCTCTTTCACATAAAATGTCCCTAAATTCTAAACTAATCTCTTCCCCTGGATGGCATGGAAGTATACGAACATGGTTATTCGTCCATAAATCACCCATATAGAGTCATGGAATATCAATTTATGTGTAAGAAACATCAAAAAAATTTACCAATATTATATCCCACTATCATTTGTATTAATCAAGAGGTTGAGCGAAACCTACTGGAACATGATTTCCAACCATAACCTATTGACATGTGATGCATCGAGAAAAAAACTCAGCAACACTCAACATCATGAAAGACCTTTAAAATAGCCATCGAAGGTCTCTGTACATATTTTATACACCTGGATCTAATTAAAAGGGTGAAGTATGAAACTCCCTCAACACTTACTCTCACAATGGGACTAAAACCACTATCCATCCCAGGAAAAGGATGACGTTCTCCTCACCTTCAAAAACTTATTCTGTTGAATCACCTAAGGAAATTTGGTCATGGAGAACATCATAGTAAGAATATCCAAATTGAGCCTCTATTATATGATTAATAAATGATGTATTCACCACCATTGACTAAATATAAACTAAACTCATCTCTTCCACCAGGGTCAACTGCGATGAGTTTAACTAGTATATCTTCTCCACAAAACATGTAACACACTGATATTTTAAAAGATGAACATCATATTTGATAGCATATATGACACGAAACACCAATAATATAAGATAATTTAACACCCCAATAATTTAAAATATATTTATTTTTAAATAAATTCAATATCTTCGATATATTTCAATGCACAAAATTCCATGTTTGAATGAAACATGATACTCTATTAAAATATGCCTATTTAAACATGATCACTATAACCCAATTGTTAAGTTAGAGAGTATGAATATTACTAAATAAATTTTAGAAATTATATAATCTAAAAGTGTATAAAATAAATTTAATGGTTATATATTGATTATTAATAAATTAAGAACCATTTTAAAGAAAAAGAAACATTTTCTAAAAAATTGTATTCTTTCTAAACGGTGGTCTAGTTGTTATTTGATCACATAATTTAAAATTAATTTTTACCAATTATAGAAAATTTATTTTAATAAATGAAATTATTTTTTTAAAATCACATGTAGAAATTATATTTGGTTTAATTTTTGAGATCTTTCTAAAAAAGTAAATTTTTTCATTGAATAATGAAAAATACTTGTTTTAATTAAGAATTTTCATTTCTTTTAAGGCCATTAAAACATAGAAATTGTTTTAATATGGGTTTAAAAGTACAATTAGATCCATTATATATCTATTAATACAATATATACCATTTTAATCAATTTAATATTCAATTTCAATATAAAAAATTTATAAACTTCTAAACATTTTCTCATTGAAAATACGCTTTCTCGTCACGTGTGCAGGATTAATTTTTAAATAAATTTTTCTACATATGTTATTGTAATTTTTAAAAATGGATTTTATATTTTTAATAATCATGATTTATATTATATAAAAATGTAAAATTAATTTTTCACCATAATGAATTGTAAAAATAGTAAAAATTATTTACCATGGCTAAAGATAAAATAAGTTTACCAAGGGATTAAACTAAACAGATATGGGTTAAAAAGGACCAAAAACTTTTAAATTACGCATTTAATATACATATTTTGAAAACATATCTTATATGTTCTATAAGGGTCCATTTAAATTCTTTTTGTCATGTTAAAAGAGTGGGTACACCATTTTACTTTAAAAAATTGCATGTGTGGCACTCAACTCACTTATAAAAGGCCACCCCATATCTTATCATCTTCACAATTCCAAAATCCATTGGTTATTACAATAACTAAAAAAATAACTTCCTCACTTACCTCCAATCATCCTATAAATCTTATTTTATTCATAAATTTAACCTAGTAAGTCTTTTAGTGCAAAACAAAATAAGTTGTTTGAAGATGAGGTAACATCCCAAATTGGGCATTTTATTTTATTTTTCCTTAGCCTCCTTAAATTATTATTAAACCATAATTATATTATAAAATAATTATATTAAATATAATGAAGTTTTTTTATGTTATGTTCATTACCTATATCTATCTCTTATTACATCAAATGGGTTATGAAGTAATCATGTGTGTGTATGGTAGACTACCGTCTCGCGAACCGTTGCTATTCATTTTCCATCACCACCTATCAAAGATATATTTAATGATTTATATAATATATTTATAAAATATTTATGATATTATTTTACTAATATAATTATCATATCACATATATATTCTTAATTTTTATCCCATGATGAATACGATAATATCGCTCATGTGTATGGTGGACTACCGCCTCGTGAAGCGATGTCATTTGTTTTTCACTTAAGGTTTAAATAGAAGGTAGTAATGATAAAATTTAATGAATATATGAGATATTTATGATATAAAAATACTTTTTGAAATATAATATCACATCTAAATCTTTACCTTCCAATCCATTGGAAAAAATAACAATGATGCTCATGTGTACGTGTGGACTAATACCTCCACATAGCGATGTAACATGTTTTTCATTTTATTTTCAAATGAATGGTAATAATAATGGATTTTATTAATATAAATTATATATAACATAATAATGATTCCTTAAAGGTTAATTAATGTTTATTTTTCTTTCATTCCACCCTTCAATAAAAATGGAAACAATTTTCATGCGCACATACAGCCTACCGTGTCCATAAACAGTGTAATCCATTTTATATATATAAATTTTATAGATTACTATAAATAAGTATAAAATGAATATATATAATATTTATATCATGTTTAAAATCATGTATATGATTTAAACATGATCAAATAAAAAGGATCAAAATTACTGAACTAAAACATACATAAAAATGAAGCAATTACCACCCGAAACAGTGATTTTAAATATGAATTACTAATAAATGAGTGATAAAAAATACAATTAAATACTATATGGTATGATATATATGATTATTGTTTTTTAATATATGTTTATTAAACCTATAATTATTATATATGGGGTGCATACACATATGAATTAATTTGAACAAGTGGTAAGGGTTTCTCATCTCACTTTTACTTTTGTATAACATATGTCATATTCACCACATATTTCCTTTCTGCGGTGTATATACTAACCCTTTTGAGATTTTATATCATTAATATATTTATATTATTATTATTTAATGTTTCATTTTATGTCATTTTTTATGGGGAATACAATTCCTAAGTTACCAAAGTGGTATGGGTTTATTTCATAATCTCATCATTATTCAGGATTGTTTACGTTTACATCTACCTTGGCGGAATTATTTGATATTTATATTTTAAACTCGATATATTTTATTATACACTAGTTATTCAGGGAATTTTTGAGTAATAGTTTCATTTTTTACTCTTTGGTACTTAAAATGATTGAGAAAATGTTTTTAAGAGGATCTAAATCTATTTCTCTCTTCGGTCAAAAATCATTTTTTCATCAAAATATGTGTCTGAAAAAAATTATATCAAATTTTTTTAACATTTAAAAATTAATTATTAAAATAACTTTTACCTATTATTTAATTTTTTTAAAAAATTGAATTGAATCTTCATGTTATTTTCAAAACAATGCATGTTGGTATTCTACCAAAAATATGGAAGGAAACTTTGTTTTAACTGTATTGCATGAATAGAATTTTTCACCATAATAAAAATCAATTATTTATTGGTTATTTTGAAAGTATTAAAATATTACTCTCAATGAAAATTATTTTCATTTTTTTAACTTTTTTTTAAATATGATTTTAAAAATGAAAAGGTTATTTTTCTCAAAAATGTTTTTGAGTATTTTCATGGTATTTCAATTCATCAATGACATAAACACTACATTTTAATTATGATAAATTGATGATATGGTGTATTGATATAGTCCTTATTATTTATTTTGATGTTTTATGATCATATTTAATGGGTATGTACAATTTTATTATGATTCTTCATTTTAGTCTTCATGTTTTTTTTATTGATTAGGGTAAGTATTAACATTTTTTATGTTTATTTTCAAATATGAATGTTTATATTGATTATATTTCACAATTTTAATATGATTAATTCATTAGACTTAGTAATTAATGGGTGGGGTCCTCTATATCCCCTCAATGCATCGATAGGTATCACGAGACAAACTAGATTGGGTTTTTTTCAAGGCCTTACCCATTTATTTAGATGTCATGGCATGATGACTCGATGGTATGATTTAGTTGTCTAGAATTATACATTCCATCATTATTAATTTAGTTATTGATATTCATTTTGATTATTCAATAATTTAGAATATTCATGGTTATGTTTTCAAGCTAATGTGATAATTTGCATGGCAATATTTTATCACTATTTATTTCTTTCATACCATGCTTAAGTTATTAATTAAATGTAATGTGTTTCAATTATTTACCATGACATATTGATTATTCCTTATTTATTCATAGATTATTTTATACACTTAACCTTAATGTTCATCTGAGCTCACCCATTTCTTATTTTTTATTTTTTCCCCAAGATACCATAAAGTGTTTTATAATTTATATGTAGGGATATGCTAAGGTGAATAATGGAGTTCTAAAAGAAAATATGTTGTTATATTTTATGGTATTTAATATATGTTAAATTAAAGTATGTATCTTGTTTACCAAGACTACTAAAATATTTGGTCCTTTAGGATGTGATTGCTTATATATTATTTCAATGTAGTAAAGTAGACACCAGGTCCAGGTTACTGGATTTAGGGTCACTATAATTGGTATCACAAGAAGTTTAATAAAAACCTTTTAAACTAGATTTAAGAAAACATATATTAAGTTAAATAACCATATTATAGAATTTGATGATAATTATAGAACAAAATCAAAAACAATAAGGAATATATTATATGGTTTTTTATAGAAATACATCACTCTATGGATACTACAAATATATGTGGTTCTAGTACAGATGTTTCTCTATTTAATAACTCTAAAAAGGGTGCACTGGGTTTGGCCCGATCATCACCTAATGCATAAAAATGTTCCTTACTTCAAAACTTGTTTAACACTCCCAAGTACATTCTTATGATAAATCATATTTTCTTTAAAAACCATTATAAAGGAGTTGAAATAAATATATCCCCAAAGAAACCATGTTTATGATTATGAGATTATCTATGCATAAATTTTTTAATTTATGTTAAGTGTTTCACTAGTTTTAAGATTATACATTATGTTTCATAATGTTATGATCTAATATATATATATATATATATCATTGTTATGAAATGGTACCTAATGGAAGGAATGAAAATTGTATCAATGCACAAAATCCAAAGAGTAAGAATAATAATTTATTTGATGGGATTAAGACAATATTTAAAAGGGAACTAGTTTCCAAAATATTATCATCATATGAATACATAGTATTATGTTCTATAAAAATAGAGAAATAATTATATAATTATTATGAATTTTAAGGGAATACAGAGAAGTAGACACTATAACAGTAACAAAATTGTAAGGGGAAGATGTGAAAGAAGAATTTTCCCACTTGTAATAATTTTTTAAATAAACACTTTTTAACTTCTTGAAGGGAATGAGAGTTTTTTATAAATGTGTAAATAAATTCCATGATTCTCATGATTTCAAGGGAATGAATGAAATTACCAATTTTTAATTCTTAAATTGTAAGGAGATGTGTAACTATACAAATGAATTCCCCAAGTGTCAAGGTAATATACCCATAAGAAGCTAAGGAAACATGGTCAAGATTATGTTATTGATACATCCAAAGTTTATTGATTAATGTGATTGTGTATTTTGATCCAAGAAATATGTTGTAAAAGTTTTTTTATCAATGATATCCTAGTAATAATAATCATGAAATGGATAAGGATTGTACTATATTTTTATTTCATAAAGTATTTTAAAGCATATGTTGAACGGAACTAATGACCCCGAAATGTGATTTAGTGACATGTTTATCCTCTTTGAAAACACAATATTAAGAGAATATAACACATAATATATGTTATATGTTGAGATAATAATGACAAATACATGTTTATAGGATATTATTGGGACTATAAAATTGATTATTTATTTGATGGATTATGTAATATTTACTAGAGTTTATTGAATGTTTGAATTTATGGGATACATTAAAAAACCTAAGATTTTACTTTTGTAATCATTCATTTTTTCATTAAGGTTTTATGGTGATCAAGGTATTCACATATTTTTAATGTGACATTAATATCCACTTAAAATTGTATGGGTAATATAATTTTGATTTAATGACCTTCCTTCTAAATTTGGTTAGACATATTTTGGATAATCCTTAAGGTAATATATTTATGGAAATTATTAGGTTAATCTATGGGTGTTATTGTATAACTAGTGATAACAATTTTTTTCTTGGAAAATATCTAGAGAGAGGATCAATTATTTGTCATTATTTTATTTATTTAATAATTTATTAATTATAAATTTTAGTGCTATGGGCCTAAAAATTATATTTTATATTCATTTATTGAAGTAATAGATTAAGTAGGAATTTATCAAATCACATTCAAATTATAAAATTCTTCCTATATAAAGATATCAAGTCATAATATTTTCTTATGTTCATGATCTAGATGGAAAAGGAATTCCTCAAATCTATGGAAAGGGTATTGAAAAAAATGTCATCCAAGTACCTTCATTTTCGATGAATCAAATGATCCCTTAAAACATAATATATTTATGTTTTTTTGGTTATTAACCATCTCTGTATCACCCACTTTATTGAGATCTATTATCTCAAATAATCTCTATAACTATTTTTTATTTTCTTCCATGTCTATATCTTCACTTCACACCTATGTTATCCTACTTGGAAGCCTATTTATGAAATCATTATATATGTAATTCATACATCCCTTTCTATTTTTCAATAATATCTTTTATTAACTTTTCTCACTATGTGGTATTTCAATAATGGTACTTCCAAATGTCAAAACCATGATTACTAAGAACAAGATTAAATTATGAGGAAGAAATTTATTCAAGGGGGATATAATGTAACACCCTGAGATTTTAAAAGAGGAACATCATATTTGATAGCATATATGACATGAAACACCAATCATATAATATAATGTTACACACTAATAATTTAAGGTGTATTTATTTTTAAATAAATCCAATCTCTTAAAAATCTAACAATACACGCAAATGAAACATGACACTTTACTAAAATAATATTATTTAAACATGACCATTATAACCTATTCGTTAAGTTGGATGGTATGAATAGTTCTAAATAAATTATAAATATTATATAGTTTAAACATTTGTATAATAAATTCAATAGTTATCTATTTATTATAAATAAAATAAGAACTATTTGAAAGAAAAAGAAATATCTTCTAAAAAAAGTATTTTTTTAAATAAACGTCTAGTCGTGCACTGCTCGCATAATTTAAAATTAATTTTTACCACTTTTAAAAAAATATTGGAGAAAATAAAATTAATTTAATGAATATAAATTTCAAAATTCTATTTGGGTCAATTTTCAATAATTTTCTAAAAATATAAATTTTCCTTGAATAGGGAAAAATATTGGTTTTTCTTAATAATTTTCATTTTTTAAAGTTTTTTTTAAAAAAATAAAAAGTTTTAATATGATTTTAAAAAAAAATTATTTAAATTATATATCTATTAATCTAATTTAGGTCATTTGAATCAATTTTATATTTAATTTTAATATAAAAACATTGTAAACTTTTGAACATTTTCTCTTTGAAAACCCTCTTTCTCATCGTGTCTGCGGAATTATTTTTAAATTAAAGTTTTCCACATTTTTAATTGAATTTTTAAAAAGGACTATATATTTAAAATAAGTATATTTTATATTATCTTATAAGTTAAAATTAATTTTTTACAATAATGAATAGTAAAAATAGTAAAAATTATTTATCACGATTAAGGTAAAAAAGGGTTTTCGGGGGGGGGGGGGTTAAACTAAAAAGTTCAAGGTTAAAAATAAACAAACACTTGTAAAACACTCATTTTATGGAAATATGTTTACTTTATATCTTATATTATTGATAATATATTATTTTGGAGTCTTTTTTCATGTAAAAAACATGGTTACGCCTTTTTCTTTTGAAAAATTACAACTGTGTCACTCACCTCACTTATAAAAGGCCACCTTTACCCTCTTCTATTCACACTTAATAAAGCCATTGGTTTTGAAAATACCTACCCAAATTACTTATTTAATTACCATATCTCATCCTATAATCATTTTTGTTTACATAAATCCAACCAATGAAGGCTTTTGGTGAAAACCAAAAGAAGTTTTCTAAAGATAAGGTAACGTCCCTAGCTAAGCATTTCATTTTATTTCCTCATCCATATCCTTCAATTTTTATTAATACATGATTAAATAATAATAAAATGTATCTTAAATATACTAATATGTTGTTTTTTTATTCATAACCTATATCCATCTCATCCTCTATCAAATGGGTTACAAAATCATTATTCATGTGTATGGTGGATTAAACCCTCATGAACCGATGTTATAATTTTTCCATCCCCACCTCTCAAGGATTGAATTAATTATGGATTTAACATATTTATATGATATTTATGATATTATTATGATTATATAATTATCATAACACATATAACTTCTTACTTTAAATTTTGTGTGGGATATGATAATGTCGCTCGTGTGTGCGACAGACTACCATCTCGCGAAGCGATGTGATTCATTTTTCACTTGCACTTTATATGGAAGGTATTAAGGGAAATATTTAATGAATATATGTGATATTTATAATCTAACCATATAAATGGAAATATAATATCAAGTTTAACATCTTACCTTCTAATCCATTGGAAAAAAATAGTGTCACTCGTGTGTATGTGGGTACTACCGCCTCCACGTAGCCATGTGAAATGTTTTTCATTTTATTTTTACATGTATGGTAATAATGATAGATTTTATAAATATAAATTATATATATAACATAATAATTATTTGGTAAAGTTTCATTTTTATTTATTTTCCTTTCATTCCATCCATCGAGAAAATTGTAAATAGTGTTCATGCGTATGTACAGCCTACCGTCTCCATGAAAGGTGTATTCCATTTTCTATCTCTAAATTTTATGGATTACTATAAGTAAATATATATTATATATATATTATATTAATATCATGTTTAACATTTTTAAGATTATTTAACCATGATCAAATTAAAAGGATCAAAATTATGGAATCGTAACATGCATGAAAAACTAAGCAATTATCACCCAAATTAGTGATTTTAAGAATGGATTTCTAATAAAAAAGTGATAAAAGACTATAAGTAAATAATATATAGAATAATAGATATTAATATGGTTTTTTAATGGATGTTTAATAAACTCATACTGATTATACAGGAGTTCTGTACATATATGATGGAATTTGAATAAGTGATAAGGGTTTCTCATTTCACTTTTACTTCTGTGAGACATATGCCATATTCACCACTTATTTTATTTGTGTGGTGTATACACAACCCATTTTTATATGCTATATCATGAATATATTTTTCTTCAGGGTATTTAAATTTTTATTTGATTTTATTTCTTTTATGCGGTTACAATTTAGAAGTCACTAAAGTGGAAAGGGCTTACTTCACAATCTCTTCATTATTTGAGATTATTTATATTGACGTATACCTTGGGGGAATTATTAGATAATTATATTTTAGAATAAATATATTTTAATTTACTTTGGTTATTCACAAAATATTCATGTTATTGTACCATTTTCCAGTCATTAGTACTCAAAATGATTGATAATATGTTTTTAAGAAAATGTGACTTTATTTATCTCTTTGGTCAAAACTCCTTTTTCATCAAAATAAATATTCTCCAAAAAAAATTCAAAATTATTTTTAAAATTTTCAAAATATTTATTAAATACATTTTTAACCATTTTTTATTTTTTAAAAAAAATTAATGGAATCTTTATCTTTTTTTCAAAACAATGCTCATTTGGTTTTTACCAAAAATGTGAAAGGAATCTTTGATTTAACATGTAATAAATTATCAAAAAAATTAACATCATAACCAATAAATGTTTTATTTCTTATTTTACAAGTTTTAAAAGGTTATTTTCATTGAAAAGTATTTTGAAAATGTTTTGTGAACCTTTTTTAATGCTATTTTCAAAATGCAAAGGTTCTTTTTTCTCAACTTTTTTAAGGAATATTTTAATGGTATTTATTTTCATCAATGACATCAAACCTCTATTTTAATGATTATAAACTAAGTATTTTTTGAATTGATACTATCCTTTTTATTTGTATAGATGGTTTATGATTAGTTTTTTTGGGGGATATACAATTTTATTACCATTTACCATTTTACTATTCATCTTTATGATTATGTTTATTGATTGGGGTAAGTATTAACATTTAATATGTTGGTTTTTAAATATGAATGTTTACATTTATCATGTTTAAACCCTATATTTTTAGGAATATATTAGACTTAGTATGTTACGGTTGAATCTTGTTATATCCCCTTGATGCTTCAGAAGTTATCATGAGACAAACTAGATTGGGTTTTCGATGAGGCCTTACCCATTTATTTAAATATATTGGAACAAGTCCTTGAAATAATGTTTTAGATGTCCATAAATATGTATTCCATTATTATGAATAAATTTATTAATATTCCCTATGATTATTTGATTAGTTAGAATATCCATGGTTAAGTTTTCATGCACATGTGATTATTTATATGGCATTATTTGATAATTCTTTATTCATTCCATATTATGATCGAGTTATTGATTAAATAGAATGTGTTTTAGTTATTTACCCTGATATATTGATTATTCCTTATTTATTATCTACCATAATATTCTTACCCTTACTGATAATTTATTCTCACTCCTTTCTTATGTTTTATTTTTCCCTATGATACGAGGAAGTGTTTTATGATTGATATGTTGGGATATGTTCATGGAAATAACAGTGATCTAAAATAAAATAATTTATTGTATTTTATGTTTTAAAATGTATTAAAAATTCATGTATTTATCTAGTTTACTAATACTAATAAACTATCCAATGCTTTAAGACATGATTTCTGGTATTTTATGCTAATGTAAAAAAATAGACATTGGATCTAGGTTACTGGGGTTAGGATCACTACAAAATAAGAATTGGATATCCTGCCAAGGGAATATACAACCAAATTTCCCTTCCCAGGAGTATATAATATCTCAAATTCATAGTCCTATAGGAACTCCAAACAATGACTCTATCTCAGGATGAGTTATTTATGGGAATGAATGTACTTGAAACTCTAGTTGTCTGATAAAATAATGAAATTCCCACCCATAAGATAACACATCCACATCTTCAAGGCAAATAATGCCACTACAAAAACCAATTCATGGGTTATGTAGTTATGGTTATGGGGTTTCAACTACCTCAACCAATAAGAAATCACATCCTTCCTCTATATTAACAAAAAACCAAGCCCATCTCTATAGGTATCACAAAACACCATGTACTTGATGCCTTCCTCTAGTAGTCTCAACATAGGTGCACTGATCAACCTATGATTCTTCACCTAAAAGGATCCCTAACACTAATAAATCTATAAAAATGGTCATATTTTCCTTTTAAAGGAATTCAAATGGGATGTGGTACTGGAAAAATCTTCCATGAACCTCTAATAGTACCATGCCAAACCGAGAAAACTTCAAACTTCTGACATTCTCTTTGGTGGTTCCCATGAAATAACTATATCAATAATCACCATATACATAGATACACCATGCTCAAAGATGAAATGATCTAGAAATTTAACCACAATGATCAAAAATTGGTACTTTGAGAGATTACCCTATAATGGGTTCTCCTGGAGTAAGTCAAGGACCATCCTCAAATTTTCACCATTCTCCTCCTCAGATTCATAGTAAATAAGAATGTTATCTGTGAATATAACTATGAATCATTACATGTATGACTGAAATATATGATTCATGAAATACGTGAACAAAGTGTGGAAATTTTTCACACTAAAATACCTCACTAAGAACTAATAGTGTATGTAGAAACATTATAATTTTTTGTTAGTAATTTCATCCTCATGAACTCTCAATTGGTGGTAGACAGACCTATGATCAATATTTGAAAACCAACTCAAACCTTTCAATTGGTCAAAAATATCATCAATACTCGGTAATTGATACTTTTTCATGATCATTACCTAATTCAGGTGACTATAATAAATGAAAATCCTTATCCTCACATATTTGTTTTTCACGAAAAAAACTATAGCTGAACAGTTGGCACACTGGGTATAATAAAACCTTTCTCTAGAATTTATTTTAACTATACCCTTATCTCCTGAAGCTTAGTAGAGTAAATATGATACCTTATCAAATACAAGATGAACTCAATATAAAAATCAAAGGAACTCATATAACACACCTTGACACTATCCACTAAGGGTGTCACTTAATCACCTACAAGACTTTAAATCAAATCATAAGAGAACATGTCTTATTGGGGAAAATTTATATATTAGTTGCATGATGGAAGTAACATAAAACATCACCAATAGAGGGATCAATAAATTACCTATATTTCCCTGAATAAGTTTAGTATTTAGGACCATCATCTTACCAGGAGGGACCACACACATGGTAGAAAACCTAATCCATCAGCTCTAGCTAAAACTCAGTTACCCATGGGGTCTCTAGGAATTACTCCTCTATAAAGATATGATCATATCTATCCAAAAGAGGGTATCATACTAATGGATATGGATAAACACACCCTACATTTCCTCTAACAATCTAAGGATAATATTATTTCCAAACATAACCATCTGATCAGTCAGGGTCTTCACAAGCTGTAAAACCCAAACTACTACTTTGAGTTAATCTTGTACTACATTATGGTGTGGCTCACCGTGAAACCTAAGTGTTCTATATTTCTAAAACCTAAAAACACATGATAAGCCTATTTTTATATTCATTCTATCCTACTAGATCTATTGGATACTCAACAAGAAGATTTTAATCCTCTTAGACTACTAGGGGAGGGTCCATGCACTGCTCATTAGGTGGAATCACTATTCCATGCTCGCCTTGAGTGAAAATATAAAGAATAGGTCTCTAAACTGAGGATAAATCACTTGAATTGACGTCTTCATGACCCTATATCTGGATCCTGGTTGTTTTTCATCATATAAGCATCATGAAATTAATCGAGATATACCACATTCAAATAGCATATTTGGGGAGCTGGCTCAAGAAGGACATGGAAGTCAAAAAATCCAATCCTATTTGATTAATGTACCATTTATTTCATTATAAATGATGCCTCAACATGTTGAGTTGAAAAATAGGTTGTCAGAGTCCTATTGTATAGATACGTAGGTCACCGCACCAACATGGGGTTCCCTAGCCAAAGAGACAAACTCAAGACATTCCAAAAATGTTTCCCTAAGTTACTAATATAATAATTACAAAAAATGTCTAAAAATTTAAATACCTACCCAATGAAAAACCACCTTTGATACCACTATGTCATTACCTGACCCATCAGGGCCCATATGGCTACTGGTAGGCTGACTGTGACACCCCAAGATGACCTCCAATAGGCCAGGGGATAGAAATAATTGTTGAGTATGCATAACACTAAAATGGGGGGCCTTAGCATAAAGTTCCTGTATGCACGCACAAAACTAGATCCATACCATAGTATGAAGATATAATAAAATAATAAAACAACTAGTGTTTAATTAATTCATGAAATAACCTCTAGGAAATAAATTTAAGTAAAACAATGTAATTTAAAATATAAAATGAAAATTACATACCCAACTAGAAATGATGTCCCAACCTAACAACAATTAGAAAAAAGGAAAACTGAAGAGTTCTCAACTCACAATCTCTAAGGTTGACCACTGAATGGGGTCATCGCTTCCAAGTACCATTATTCTCTTCCAACACTGAGTCCAATAAAGTTATAACGGATATGCTTTTCATCTACATAAGACACAACACATACAAGTAAAGCATGTGCTGGGTGAGTATATACATACCATATAGGATGCCTCAGAAACCAAGAGATAATAAATAGAAATAACAATAGTAGTCAATCAACTCAACCCATAGAAAAAAGTTAGAAAAGAAACATGATCATTAGAAATGCTCATAAAGAAACCCAAACAAATAGATAAAGGGGATCTCCATCTCTACAACCCAACTAAGAATGATGAGTCGGTATATAACTTCAAAGGTCCAATATCTGATGTATAGCACCACACACAATCTCACAATAATTAGGATGGAGGGATCATCTCCTCTCTACTATACCACATAAGAGAAAGGTAACTAACTCATGTGGGGGTACCACTCCCTTGATAGAGGACCCACACCCTCAGTAGTATGGGTTTACTGACTCTACTTGTGTAATTAGTATGGGGAACTGAATCCTAGTACGATATGGGGTACTGACCTCAGTGTCTCTTTGATGATTAGCCTTTTCACTACCATCAACCAAGCATCATTGAAAAAATAATCCTACTCATAACACCATGTGTCTTATCTTTGATTCCAAAATATAATCCACCATCATGTCCTATATAGTAATAATCTAAGAATGGAATACCCACATTTCCAAATCTGAATATGATTAAAGCATGAAAAAAAACACATAAGGATCATCATTGATCCAATACGCTAAAAAATAATATACCAATATTCTACTGAAAATGTCTATGAATGGTCAAAAATACTATTTCATTGATAACTACTTGGAAAAATACATAGGATATTCTATTTACTTTCCCAAAATAGACATATAGTGATAAAAACATCATATCATATATGAAAGTCACTTCATTTCAAGACTCTATGCCCAATCCCTAAGTCTTAATTAAATACCAAATATTTATCTTGAGTCATCTATCTAAAATTTAGGGTCATGATTCCCTAAATGGTTAGTCAACTTAACATCTCATTTTGAAGGTATAACTGAAATATGGATTGATAATAATGTTAACATTATTATTATTATAAAATATCTATAATGTTACTTAAAAATATATATGAATAGTGCAGAGGGTTTTCACATGAAAAATGGGGGTCTACACACATCAACCATGGGTCTAAAAAAATATTAATAATATTATTATTATTAATAATGATAATATAATTGCATAATAATTATATAAAATAAAGAGTGGAGGATATCACCTCATGAACCACCCCATCATACCCCATCCCTCTCTCCAATCACATCCCTCTTACCTCTTCTTCTAATATTATATATAATATATTAATATAAAATATATAGGTAAATATAAGGAATGGGGAATCACCCCTTTCATGCATGTATAGGGAACCCACAGGAAGACCACACCACTCCCTTCCTCATTTTAGGATTTTGACCCCATTTTTTATTCATTTAATTATCAGTAAACCCTACTATCTTGATTCTTATATTTCCCCTACTACCCTAGATGCATGAACCCCCAGTCGACCACCTCCATATCACCATCCTGTTATCCTACATGCTAGCCAGCTCACTAGCCTTAGTTTCGACCTACCTAGATTGTGCCACCTTTAATCATGTGAAATATTCACACTGACCATCATCATCCAACCAACACTCACTCACCGTTGTCATGCACCACACAGACCCACACCACCAATAAGCTACCCATATGCCTCTATCCACCATCATAAATCCCATGTGGTTGATGAAATCCAGTTGGACACATGAAATAATATTATAGGAGAGGGAGATAAAAGAGGTATTGGGAAAGACGGTAAGAGACGAATGTGCAAAAAAACACAAAGAAAACGTGCAGTGGAAATATGTTCATTCCCTAAAAGTGGATGCACAGTGACCAAAAAAATTATGTGTAGAAAATAAATGTTGACATCAAAAATGGAATTTTCTCTCTGTATTGACAGTTTGTAAAAGAAACCAGTTACTTCCACCTTTAATAATAAAATTTTCTGTGTCAAAAATTAGTAACCCATTCATCAAAACATGTCTCTTCATTCCTATTTTTAAAATATATGTGAGAACCATTTGAGGAGGTGACCAAATAACTCCCCCTCTGACTCAAGTAGGGATCACCTCCAACCCTACAATCAGTTAGCAAGTCTCATATTTACCTATGGGTAAAATCTTGGTCAACATTTATGACCCATTTTCATTAGTGTGTATTTTCTCAAGCTCCAACTATCAAGAATCAAGGACGTCACAAATCCAATGATATTGAAAATCTATATGTTTCGACCTACCATGAAAAGTGGAATTATTTACCAAACAAATAGCACTCTAGCTAGGAAAAAATAAAACATACCTTCCCTGATTAAAATTTAACTCTTGAATAAAATTTTTCATCCACAAAAATTATTTTCACGCCTTTATAGCTATAATAAACTTTAAATCTGTGGTAGATAAAGAAACACATATCTAAAATATAGACTTCCAAGATATAGTTCCCCCTAAAAAATTGATCAAATAGCCTAAAGTAGACTTCCAAAAACTAATATCTCCTTCCATTTCTAAATCTGTAAAGACACAAAGTATAGATTACCCTTTTCAAAAACATAATATCATATCATAAGTACCATGAATATAACAAAAAATATTCTTCAATGCTCTCCAATTCTCTCTACCTAAATTAGATAGAAAATGACTGACCACACCAACTGTATGAGCTATATCAGGTCTAGTACATACCATTGAAAACATCAAATAGCCAATGGTAGATGAATAAGCTATGCGTTACATCTCCTCTCTCTCTTCATCAGAAAAAGGTGACTAACTAGTATTGAGCTTAAAATTTAAAGAAAGAGGAGTACTAACCACTTTCACTCTATCCATAGAAAATCTCTAATAAACCTTCTCAATATATCTCTCCTAAGATAACCATAATTTTTTCATTTATATTATAGGATATCAACATGCCAAGAATCTATCGTGCGGGTCCCAAGTATTTCATCGCAAAATACTGACAAATATCCTTCTTTAATCTATCAATTCTAGAAGCATCATCTCCAACAATGAACATATAATCAACTTAAATCAATAGTATAACAAAATCATCATCAGTAAATCACTGAACAAAAAATTGGATGAACATAAGATGTCTTAATAAACCCCTTATAAAAAATGATAGATTCAAACTTCTTATACCACTACCCCAGAGATTGCTTCAAACCATACCAACTCTTCTTTAACCTTCAGACATGATTCTCTTTACCTGTTTCAATAAATCTCTCTGGCTTCTCTATATAAATCTCCTCCTTTAAATCTCTATGAAGGAAAGTTATCTTTACATCCATCTTCCCAATCTACATATCCAAACTAGAATCCAAAAAAATAACAACCCAAATGAAATACATTTTGACAACATGTGAGAAAATCTCATCAAAATCAATCCCTTTCTTCTGAAGGAAGCCTTTAATAACTAACCTTTCCTTGAATCATGGAATAAAACTAGATTATTCGTTTTTAATCTTATAAATATTATGATTTTTAAAAGGTCTCTTGAATGTAGGAAAATTTACCATAACAAATGTATGATAATCATGAAATGATGTTATTTCATCATCCATTACCGCTAACCATATGTCCTTCTGTTCACTTTCATTTCCTCATAAAAATATTATGTTTCTCCCACTTTAGTGAGGAGTACATACTCATCATGTGAATACCGAGTAGAAATGGTACAATGCAGAGATGACCACCAAAGTGGAACTATGTGTTCCTTAATAACTCATGAAACTATATAATAAAAAATAAAAGGTGAATCGGAAACATAAACTCCAACCTATTCACCTTGAACATCATTCTGAACATCAACATGATCATAAAAATCAATAATATGGGGTCAATGTTAATAAAAACATGGATCAAGACTGATAAATCCATCATAAGTTGGAGAAATATATTTTTATCCCTTATCACTATATAAAATATTTTGATCCTCTTTAAACACTACATCGTGGATTTTAAAAAATTTCTTCAATGCGGGATTATAAAATCTTACCCAAACTCATCGTGTCTATAGCCAATAAAAATACACTGATCGACTTACCATCGAGCTTAGATATCTCATCACTAGGCAGAAAAACAAAATACTTACAACCAAAAACATGCAAGTGATCATACATAATATCTTTTCTATATAAAAACATGTTGAGAGTTTATGTCTGCAAAGAAATCACAAGTGAAAAATTTATAATATAATCATCACTAAATAAATCATCAGCCCAAAAATGTCAAGGCGTCATTGCTTCTAAAAGTAAACAACAAACTCTTTCCAAAAATGTCATGTTCATCTGCTTAGCTAAACCATTTAGCTGTGGTGTCTTGGGAGGAATCTTTTGATGCTAAATTCATTCCTATAATAATGATCAAACAGACCACAACACTCTTCCTCATTTTCAGTGCTAATACATTTTAATTCCTTACCAAATTCCCTCTCAGCAGAAACCTGAAATTTTTTAAAAACACTAAGTACCTAAATTTTGGAATTAAAAGCATAAATACAAATATTATGTGAGTATTCATCAATAAATATCACAAAATAAATACTTCTACTAATTCTATTATATTTCAAAGGACCAAAAATGTTAGAATGTACTCATTCAAGTACTTGTGACTTTCCATGCAAAGAATGACTATTGAAACTCACCCTGATCTATGTTCCATCCAAACAGTGATCGCTTGTGTCCAATTTGGAACTCTTCAAATCTGTAAGATTTCTCTTTGCCAAACAACAAATCCCTTTCTCACTAATGTTATCGAGACTCTTATTCTATAACATGGATGAAACACTACACTCAAAAATTCAAGCAGTATCACAAGAAATAGAATATCTAGTGCATTACAAACTTGATGGATTCTTCCCTCAATCCATAATCAAATAACCCTTGGAAATATTTCATTTAAAATTAACTAAAGTACTGATAAACCCTTCATCATAAAGATTTTTTTAATAAATAAGATTTAAGAAAACCATATGCACAAGTTGAAAATTCTTACAAATTAGCTTACTTCTTGTACTGGTCTCTAAACAAACAATCCTAAAACCAACAACATCAGCATGTCCATCATTAACCATCTTCAAAATCCCAAAATTACCTGAAATGTAATATTTAAAGATCTTTTTCCATTATGTCCTATGAAAATAGGAACCATTTTCAACAAACCAACAATGATCATCAGAATCAATATTGGTGGAGTCATAAACAATAACAAGATCATACCTTATAGCGGTAGCGTAACAATCATCCCCATAACTATTTTTCTTCTGCTTATTTTCATTCGTTATATTTTCTCTTTACATATGATAACAAAACTTCTTAATATTACTTTTCTAACCACAATGATGATATTAAAATTCTCTTTACTTCGACAGGGATTTGATTCCACCTTTTCTCTTACCCCAACTGCTCTATCCCTGATTCATTTCCTAGGTTCTTCCCTTATTCTCTATGATTAGAATCTCTGAAGAGGAACTATCCAGAGTACATCTCCTAAAAGCTTCATTCAAAATAGCTAACTTAACAAAACTGAATGTCACGACACCATTAGGAGTATAACTGGTTAAAGTAACATGTAAATTTTCCCAAGAATTAGGTAAAGTGTTAAGAAAAAAAGAGCTAAACCTAATCTTCAAAATTAATACCCATACAATAAATTTGATCAAAAAATACTTGATATTCACTCAAATAGTCCTAAATATTTTTAATTTATTTTTATATCAAATTAATAATTTTTTTGAGAAGAAAAAACATATTGTTTTCTATCTTATAAGTATAGGTAGTCTCAAACTTCTCCCACAATGTTCTGGTATGAGAGATGTTTTCAATATGGTTAGTCACATTATATTTACCCCATTGGAGAATGAAACCAAAAACCATATCATGCTCTAATTTCCATTCCTCATCTGAAATCCTTTTGGGATTCTGGGTACTAAACACCGGAATATGCATTCGCATGAAAAAAAATCGTATCCTTCATTTTTAGTCACCACATATGGTAATTGGTACCATTCAATAAAAGAAACCAACTATAATTGTATTTCATCATAAATATAAAATAAAAACCAAACCCTTTAATACTAGATGTTTTGAAAGATGTAAAGTGACGAACATGAAGACAAACACAAAGAAAACATGCAGTGGAAATAAATTCTTTCCCTAAAATTTGATGTACATAGACCAAAGAATATATGTTCAGAAAATAAATATTAACATTGAAAACTCTAATGAGGGAAAAAACAACGGGACCTATTCCATAAATAGGGATCCACTAAAAATCAAGAGTAAAAAGTAAAGACTCCCAAAGATGAGCATGATTTCAAAATGATACTCAGATAAAATAGTATATTAGAGGCAGAGGGTAGATGCAGTATAAAGAAAAATGATAATTGAAAAAACCCTATCACCAAATAGAATTTCCTTTATTTACCTCTGGTGTGTAAAAGAACCCAGTCACTTCCTCCTTTTATAATAAAATTTTCCATATAAAAAAATTGAAACCCATTCATCAAAATGTGTCTTCACGTTTCTCTTTTTCAGAGCCGTGTGTGAACCATTTGAGGAGGCTCCCAATAAGAGAGAGGAATAAAATTGTTATTTCACCTTTAGTTTATTTCCACTAGTATCACACAATCACTATAAACAATCTTCAGAATAAACAGTTCTTCACTTAGAATTGAATCCATGGAATCAAGTATCCTTAAGTATGGCATGATTAAGAAAAAGGGTGGAAAACTTACAATAGTAATCAAAACACCATAATTAGGTAAAAAAATCACTTCAATAAAACTTCAAAGTGTGGATGTTCAAAACATGGATTAATTGAGATTTATGGAGAGTGAAAAAACATAAGATGATAAATTCCTACCTTAATAACAGATCAATAATTATTGAAGAATTTTTCTTATGGTGATGAAGGTGATGGTCCCACTGTGTTCATCATTCATCTATTAATTATCAATTATTACCAATTTTGAATTAATTTTCTTGAGTCTCTAATGACATCGCTATCCTCCTCCTTAGGAAAACCTAGCGATTTTATATAAGTACACTCAAATAGAGAGAGGTAATTAGTTTTATCAATTTAATTAATTAATTCACTTAACACACCTAAAAATGGTTTTCCTTAACCAAAAACACAATGTTGAGAAACTTTATGTCATCCCTAGGTTAAAATCCATGTTTTGAAAACAACTGTTATCTTAGATTTCCCATCTGAGGTACCAATCAATAGAAAACCCATTTATTCTAAAAAGATGTGTGTGATTCATTTTTTATATATTAATATTTTTATTATATTAATTCTAGGACTCTATGACACACAAAACACAATACAGAATCTGAGAAAAAATCCAAAGGTACATATAGAAATATTCAGAGGATCAAACTATAAAAACCAAATCCATTTAAAAATCTAAAACATGGGTCGATATTTAAAGATTTAAAATATATAAATAAACACCATATGACATTTATGTTATCTATAATGCTACAATATTCACTTCTAAATTTACAAAGATATATAAAATAGAATATTATTTCAAGAATGATATACAACACACTTCAGTATGATCACACTTCACTAATCATCATCATATATTCAATAATTTTTTCATAGTTGTTCCTATGATCCATTATCTTTAATCTCTCTCGTTTAGATATTTTTTGTGTATTTCCCTTTTTTCCATTCTATACAGTAGAAAAGTCTTTATCTATAGAAATTTTTAGTTTCAAGTTTTAAATTTAACTTATAATTAAAATCTAACTTCTTTTAATTCAAATACAGCCATTGAATAATCTTCCATAAAATCTCCACCATTGAATTTGAATTTTAAAGATATTACTTTCCTAAATAACTTCCAAATCATCATGTGACTCTCACATGATCACTTCCATTTAAAAACTGTAGGAAACTCAAATCACAATATAGAATACTTTCTACAATGTGATGTGCAAGTTTCACCTTAACTAAAGTCAACTACTAGATCTATTTGTGGTAAGGAATAATACTTCATGTCATATCCTCCTGTAACTTTAATCTTTAAAAAATAAAATCTATAAAAACAAAATCTTCGTGAAGTAATAAATAAACTATGGTATGTTCCTATTGTTGTTCTTCACAAGTTATAGTGTAACTATCTTCTCTAATGTGGATGTCACCAAATATACAACATGAATGAAATTATTCCAGTATTTATTCATGATAAAATTAATTTCTTACCATTTGGATTCCTATATAGTTTCAAATTCAAACTCTTATTATGGTGTGGAATGTTATCCAAAACACATGCACTTTAAAAAATACTAGTTCCACATAAATAATTTCATAAAACATTGAGGAATGAACTTCTATTTCAAAGACCAGACCACAACTATTAAATACCATATCAAACATTTATTTTCAAGGTTGCTTCTTAATGAAGAAAAAATTGATAACACTCAACTCGAATGATTCTCATGGTGTGCCTCGCACTAGAAATACATCTCTATAGTGTCTCTATGCACCATGGTTCTACCTTCTCACCTAGATTCGACCCATGGTGGTCTTTCTACTTATAATTTTTTCTTTAGTACTTTCTAAGATTGATCTTGGATAGATACCACACAGTAGTTGGATACTACTGCGGTTATCCAATGACTAGTAATTTTTTTAAAAATATTCAAATTATAACCATGGTTTCATCAGTATCAACATGACTTGGATTTCTCCTAAAACATATATAATTCCATATTCTTCACTAGAATCCCAATTATATACTTAATTAATTTAATTTTCTCTATATTCCCACTTATATACTTGAGGCTTTCGATTTGATTTTCTATATCAGAGTCTTAAAGAAAATAATTAAACCATTTATAAAAATCCATAACTTCCATAACATATCTTGAAATATTTTCATATAAAATACACAAATATACTAAATATTTACATATCCAATATCAGGCATATAAACATTTATTCATTGCATAAAACTATGATAACTATATTTGGTAGCATTAAGACATATTTAAAATATCACTAGGAATTTGTGGTTGCCTATAACATGTGTGACCAAACTAAGAATCAAAACACAAATTATATACTACACTAACTAAGATGCCAACATTTTATAAATCAATGAAACATTTATATTAGACATATCTAGTAATAAGTAGATCAAAAAAATAAAAGGCATGATGTAAATGATAATTAAGGAATACTAGTAACAAAATATAAGTGATACAACCAGATTATTAATCAATATTAATCAATATTCTAGGAAACTATTTATTAAAGTAAATGTTTTTTAAGTCTAAGCACTCATCACCAACCCAATAATCCATACCAAGGTTATTATTCAAGTGACCATTCCCAAAGAAGAAAAAATTACAAAATGATCAACTTTAACTCAATTAGTGACTAAGGATGTACCAATAAAGTAAAAGAACTAAATAATTCCTTTCCATATATTCATACTAATCCATAACCTTGTCAATAATGAAATCTCTTAACCAAGGTTATGTACTATTCATTTTCTTATAATTGTTTTAGATTATAGTGGATAGAAATTATTTACATCATGAAGCATGATAAAGGGATCAAGGGAGATTTCATAATATAAGCATCATTATACTATTAATTTATAATTGAAAAGGCCATTTCATGTTTATTAAAAGTACTTAATATGGAATAACATGAATTCCACTCATTTATTCCATTTCTTGATGCAAATCCCAAGTAAAGTGAACATGTGTATAACATTTTCAAAACAAATTCAAGTGGTATAACCGAAGCATAACCCAAACTACTTCCTTTTCTATGTATTAAAACCATGAAAATAAAATCATGAAAATAACAAAAATTACACATGGATACACTTCATTCTCATGGAAATTATCCATTGAAATAATTAAATATATCAATAAAAAAATATATCAATCAATAAAAAACAACCAATTTAAAGAAGTTATTCATTGATAACCAATAATTTAAAAAATAATATATTTCATAGGATAACACACAAGGATGTGAAAACTAGCCTTTATAAATAAAAAAATTATAAAATGATTAATCACATTTATTTAAATTAATAATTAATAATTACTAACATATAAATGAGAATAAATGAAGAATAATTTATTAATAAATAATAGTTCATATAATCATGGTTCAAGATTAAAATAAATTAAAGTTAAATCAAAATCATTACACATGATTATATATAATTCCATAGAAAAACATGAGTTTGATATAAAAAATGAGAAAAAAAACAACCCATTAATAATTCAAAAATAAAATTCCAATATTTATTATTAATTTTGGTCAACAAGGGGTAGTCATATCCCAAGAATATCTTGATTAAACCTAAAGAGGGTAGTGACTTCCTAAAAATAACCATTAATGCATTCACCAGACTCTAAAACATTCTAATTCAATACCTAGGAAAGTTAAATAAATTTTCTATAATCAATTGAAACTAAATAAATAATCCCCAATATTAAATTAACTCAATCAATATGTTAAATAATAGAAGATAACAAAAGAAAGTTTTAAACTCAAATATAAATTATATCCCCAATTAATCTGACCTAAAAAACCTCGGATTTTATCTCAAAATCATTAAATCAAAAGAATAAATTATTATGTAACTACCTATCATTAGAACAGTGATAAATTGAAATTAAAAAAACCTCTTTTGACCTTCTTTATACAAATCATGGGAAATCTCTATCTCTTTGTATGGATTTCTCCATAATTTGATGAAATTCATCATAAAATCCTTAATTAAATCAAATAAAATCAGAGGGGGTAAAAGGAAGAGGAATAATAGAATACATGGTGAGGATTTAGATTTATTTGACAAGAAAGACTCTTTAAATCATCATTGATCTAATGGGATAAGAGGAATATAAGAAGATAGTCAAGGAAGATCATTTCATGTGTATGGGCCACTTGGATAAAATCAAGTCTAGGAAGCCCGTTGGGGGTTTTAATAAAAATGATAAATGAAATATCTACCCACAATTTTAAAAATTGGATCTAAAACCACTGAAATATCAGTGTCCCACCACCAAAAATCTATTTTCACATTGAAATTATAATGAAATACCATAAGGATTTTAGTGGTCATCTAGTGGGGATACCATTACTGGTTGGATCATGGGATTCTCAGTTCCTGTATAAGAGTTTGTTGGCCTATTATTGCTTCTCCCCATTTAATTTATTATACAAAGAACTTCATATTATTATCCTGGACTTCCTTAATCACCTCACAAGCATTAGAAACTCGTTCTTAGTTTTTAAAACACACTATTAAAGATAACTTTAACTTTTTAAGTCCAAAAAATTAAATTTTTACTTAATTGAATTTCATAAAATTATCAAATTAAATCCAATATCAACATTAATTAAACCTCTATGATATAAATCACTAAAAACTCCCCATTATAATAATTTTTATCCTTTAAAATACAAACTAGTCTCCCACTCATAAATCTAGACAAAATATAATCCTCATTTTATAGTTAGTATACTAAAGTGTATGTCTAAACTCCCAATACACAACTCCCAAAATCAATAAAACCCACTTTTAAGACTAAAGAGTTATGTTGACATACCTATAATACTTATAATATCAACAAGCCAATAAACCTTACTTTCATGATGCTCCCTACTATAAGAATCACCTTGGGTTTGACATTTCTAGACCCACCACTATATTTTCAATCAATCAAAGATATTAATTTAGAAACAAATTTTTATTCAAAATAAAATCAAATTTTTGAAATCAAATTCATGTTCACTTTCAAAATATCTATATTTAAAAAAATAAACTTATTTTAAAAATCTAATTTAATAAAATTATTTTGAGATTATTCCTTGAAATTTATCCATTTCTAGATTGTAATAACATTATAAACTTTACTTCTATTTAAAACAAAATGATTTAAAACTATTTCCTTCACTTTTGAATATAAAAAAATATTTTATAAATTTCTCATCTATGATGACAGAAATATCATATAAACATGAGAAGTAAATAGTAAATATCATGCTCAAGAATCCAGACTATATAAAAGTTCTATCAATACATCCACAATAGAGAAAAAATAATTAGTAATAACATAACATATATTTGAGTGGATATAATTTAGTATATCTACCTTAATAAGGTATTCAGGAAAAAATTATTAATTTATTTTTTTCTTATAATTAATTAAATTTCTTCATAGATAATAATAACAATATAAAGAATGTGCATGTCATGTGGTCCGCTAACCAGATGATCCATGAACAAATAAAGGAACTGACTCTCGCTTGAGTATTATTCCACTTTCTAGGTTCCATAATAAAAATAAAATGACACTTAAATAAAAAAAATCATTCATAATTGTGGTTCCTAGACTGAACACTTATAAAAATCTGGTAATATAGGTTTCCACCATAGCCATACTTGGAAGAAATATATAGAGTGAACCCATTAATTCCTAACATTATATATTATTTCTAGAAAAATAAAATCCTAAAGACCTAAATAACCACTCTGATACCAATTTGTAATGATCATGTCCCATAGAGTCTAATATTACCAAAATTGGATTGTCACTAACCTCAAATGAGTTACCTTATCTCCATAGACTAGATACTTTCACCAAGGGTCTGAATTGATGATTGGTTGATTTTTGGCCCTATTTAATTAATAAAATATGTTAATTTAATCTTCTACCATAAATCTTTAAGGACCCATATGAACATCAAACATTTCAAAAAATATATAACAAGACCCATATGTTTAATGGAATAACCTGGATGCACAAGGTACCTAGTATAAAAGTATGAATTAATATCATTATGTGAATGAAAAAAACATAAAAGAAAAAAAATATACATGTATAAAAAATATCACCTATATACATAGTCAAGAAAAAAAAACCTTGAAATCATAAACCATAAAAATATTTAAATTGTCCAAATAGATCATCATGCCAAACTGGCCTCCCATGCTCCAACTCCTCATCGAGACTCGACCCAATATGTAATACCCATTCTCACCTAGTCATCAAGAATCCAAACTATGAACCAAGTACATGTATGTAATTAAAATGAAAAAATTAAATATTTATGTCCACTGAGGTTCACATGTAGGGTGTGAGTAGGTGTTGTATCATGTTGTCCCATTGTACACCCGAAGAGGGGAGTAAATTATAGAATATTAAAATTTATTATTTTCTTTTAATTAACTGGATCATGTATTTACATTGAAAAATACCCCTTGAATTTTTATTATAAGCATAATAAAATGAAAAATGATAGCATTCATAGACACATGGTTTTTACTTAGTTCACTAGTAAAAGGATATATCCAAGGATAACATGTCAATGTTCTGTTGATGTATCGATTTACCACTACTTCACTAGTATTTTATTACAATATTTATACATATTTATTTTATTGTCCAAGGTTTATGGACTCTTCCTCTCTTCCACTCACTGCTTTCGAGAGGGGTATAATGATAAAGTCAACATGCAGTTTGATATTACAAGTCTTAAAAAAGGAAATCAAAACAAATTAACCAATATGCTCCCCATGATGCCCTAATATTCACATTAATATTTTTATAGATATTTAAAATAAAATCTTTCTTCAAGAACGGTCATCAATACACATCAGGCTAATCACACTTCACAAATGAACATTGGTCATTCAATAATATAATCATAGTTGTCTTATGATTTCTAGTTTTTAATCTCTCTATTTTATCTATTTTTGTGAAATCACCTATTTTATTCTTTATATAAATATACTCTCTATCAAAATAAAGTTTTAATTTTAAGTTTTAAATTCAATTTATAATTAACTTTTAATTTCTACTACTTCAAATCTTGCCCTTAAACAATATTCCATAAAATCTAAACCATTGAATTTGAATTTTATAGATATTAGTTATCCAAATAACCTCCAAATAATCATGTGACTTCCACATTATTACTTCTATTTTAATATTTCAAAAAAATAAAATCATGGTGTATAATACTTATATATAGTGTGTTGTGTCTCTTTCACCTAAATTGAACACAAGTGATAAATCTATTTTCAATATGGAATAGTAATTCATAGTATAGCCCCCTATAACTTTAATCTTCAAACTTTCATCGATCTTCCAAAAATAACCTCTTGAGGGTGCAATAAATACATTATAGGATGGTATTATACTTAGTATTCACATGTTGTGGTGAAACTATCTTCAATGTCTTGGATATTTCTAAATCTATAGTTTGGAAAAAAAATATCTTAGTCTTTCCTCATGATTCTGCAATTGTATTTTGGAATGGTTTCTTATCTAAATTCAAATTCAAAATCTAGTTTTATTGTGTAATGATCTCCATGGAACAAAAACCTCAAAAAACCCTAGTGTTGGTGAAATAATCCAAACCAAATGTGTTGTGTGTTCTCATTTGTTGTGGCATAGACCACATATAATGAATCTCACATCAAACATAAATTTTTTAATATCACTTATTAATAAATAAAGATTAGGAAAAACTCATCTCAAATAATTCATGTGATATAGAGTGCTCATGTAACTTCTAGAATTCCATATTCTTCATACCATTTTTTATAATAGGCTCTAGATTAATCAATCACTTCTTAATGTCTTTTATAATATTTCCAAACAACCACTAATTGACAATAAATAACTCTTAATTTTCAATAAATCCAACAAATTACAACCTATGGTTAAAAAAATCTCCCCCTTTGGATTTTGTTATCAATACAACTTATTCAATTTACCTTATTTAATCATATATAACTATTAACCCCCTTTTGGGTACCCATACTACCCTATAAAATCCCTAAGAGTTGTGATTTAATATTACATGAGGGTAACATGATCCCTCTTAAACCACCCCACTGATAATAAAATTCAAAGTGTTGTTATTTTTTAAACCAAATCTGAATATGTTCATCTAATCACAACATAACACTAAATTGATAACATAAAAAGTATATTTTATATATTCATTTAGACTAATTGATCCAAATATTGTTATAGGAAAAAAGATAAATAGTAAATCACTACTTTTTTTCTATAAACACTGAATAACCCTCAGACTTGGTTCCTTATCCCCATGGATAGTTTCTCTACCTAACTTATTTCTTCCAACACATCTAATTTTCTATAAGAAAAAATATTAACCAAATATAATGTTAAATAAAATGGAGAGGGGGTAATCCAAACCTCTTTAGTTTGAGGATATTGGTTGAACTCTAAGGTTCAACCTATGCCTCTTGAAAACATGAGTCATCAATAAATTTGTTATGATATCATCCACTTGTTGGTTTATTTTAACAAATTGTAGCTTTAAAACATTGTTATAATCTTTCTCAATTATTAAATTATACTTAATATCTATATTCTTTTTCTGATATTGTTGAATTATATTCTTAATTAATTCAGCAATACTTTTTTTCATACTGAATTATCATAGGCTATTATACCACCTAATAAATGTCTTTCAACTATTTATTTGTCCAAAATAAGTTGTGTACAAGATTTTGTAACAGAGATATATTCAATGTTTGTTATTATTTTTGAAAAAAAAAATTATTACTCAACAATTGAGAAAATATTCAAATGTAAACAGATCCTATACTTTTATATTGCTGATATATAATGTCACCTAACCAATCAGTACCTAAATATTCTAATAAATTCATGTTTTATCCTATTTTGAATAGAAAACCATAATTTATAGTTTCTTGAAGATACCTAGTTATTCTCATCAATACTTAAATATGTTCCTTCCTTGATAAACTATATCAATGTGCAGAAAAACAGGTATCATATAATATATTAGGACCGATAATATTAATATAAATTAAAATCTCAATGATTCTTCTATAAAATTTACATTCTACTCCCTTTATATTTTTATGCTTTCCTAATATAGTTCCAACTACTATTAGAGTTATAATATTCTTTAAATTTTAAATTACACACTTCTTTAAAACTTATTTTGCATACTTTAATTTTGAGATGAATGTTTCCCCTTTACCTTGATGAACTTGTAGCCCAAGAAAATATTTCAATTCTCTTATAATTGAAAATTAAAGAATAAAACTCATAAATTGAGAAATCTTTTCAATAGGATTATGTTTTATACCACATAATATGATGCCATCAATATGCACCAACACCATGAATTGCACCACTTAATAAATTTTTACATAGAGGATGTAATCAACCTCTCATATTTTTTAACTCCACTAGTAGCTGAAACTTATCTAGCCTTTCAACCCAAGTATGAGGTTCTTGATTTAGGAAAAAATATATTTTTTCACCGTACACACTTTTGAATCATAATTAAAAAAAATAGATTGATAGATATATACCTCTTCATTAAATACTATATTCAGAAATTTAATTTTTATATCAATCTGAAACACTTTTAACTTTCTTTGGACAATCACTACTAATAATAGTCTAATAAACACCATCCCTTCCACTAGTTTGAGTGTATATTCAAAATCAATTACTTCAAATGAAGCATATCTCTTAAAACAAGTATTTATTTATTATGTATTGCCTTTCCATTTTCATCCAACTTATTCTTGAAGACCTATTTTTTTTCTAATCATGTTATGATTTCTAGGACTTTCCATAAGTATCCAAGTATTATTTTTTTCAAGTTGATCTGATTATTTGTTCATGTATTTAACCCATGATTTCTAATTTTTCACCTATTTAAATGAATGTCATTAAATCTCACATAATATAGTAGTGTTTTTTACTCTCTTTATCCTTTGAGTTTCAGTTGAAGTAGATTTTTCTCTAAGGATATTGATTAGATCAATTTGAGCCTTTTTATTTCATGATTGAGTCACAGTTTTAATAACTTTCTCACTTTATAATTCAATATATTAAATCTTAGAATCATCATAAACCTAACCAATTTGAGTGTCTTAAAAATATATATTAATTTCTTCACCTTTATCAAACAATTATTCAAAATTAAAAATTCCAAATTATGCTTTACTTTTATTTCCAACAACCTTTATATCACTACTCTCAAAAATATTTTTTATCCTATTATCAAAACTTTTGTAGGACTTAATATTTTTTGAGTATTCTAGAAATATTCCTTTATCAACTATATCTCCATATTTTTCTTGATTTTCTTCATTATTTAGAATTTAAAAAATTCTTCCAAATATCTTAAACTACTTAAAATAGGGTTTCCTTTCATGAAACATTTCATATGGTTTATTTTCTACTCCCAAGTTGAGTTAAACTCTATTTGAAGTATAAAATATCATTTAAACTATTTCTTTCCAATAGGTTCATGAGTTACCACTATTTAATAATAATGTCTTATCCATATTACTGACTACGTGATTTATTCCTTCCATAACCCCATTTTTTATGTTGTTTTTACTGAAGACACTCAATGTTTAATACCATGATTTTTCATATTATTTTAATCCTCGTAGGTAGTATACTATTTTTGTTTTATGATCTCAGAATTTATATGTTCCTTCCAATTTCCATTTTTATACTTCTTCAAAAACTTTTTATACAATCCAACACATCTATCTTTGATCTAATAAAGATGGAACCTGCCATTATACTGTCATAATCTACAAATAATTGAAATTAATCTCACCATATGTTTCTACCTGACCAATTGGCACACACAAATAAGTGAGAACCAAATTTATAAAAACTGATTCTCCCTTATTCTTCCAAGGATACCCATTTTGAACCATATTTTATTTCATAAAATCCTCATAAATATTTTATTGATCTCACTTCAAATTAGAAATATCTACTAAAATTTTTCATTTTGAAATTTATCTATACTTTGTTGATAAACATAGCCAATCCTTTGGCGCCATGGTATGTTTTCTTCTTCTATAGTTAACAAGAAATTGTTTTCCTTCCTATTAACCTGATTTATATTGTCATTAGTTCTCTAACCTTTCATCATAGAATTCCAAGACATCCCTTTGATTATGCCACCCTTCTGACTAAATATGACTTTCAACCCTGATTCATAAAGTATACTTATGATAAAAAAATTGTGACACATTTCTTTAACATAAATAATATATGTGTTCTTTAATTCGACACTAGATTGTTGATTATTTCTAATTCCTTTAATAACCATTCAACCATCATTTCTAAATATTATAGTTCCATCAACCTCACCCTACAAATTTTTTAATAGATTCATATTACCAATTATATGATACAAACATCCACTATTAAGAATCTAGGAACCATAATTATTTCATTATTATAAATAAATTTAATCTAAATTGGAATTCTGATTTTTCTTTCTTCCCTTCAAATAAATTTTTGAGTGATTTGAGAATTTTATTGGTGTATTATCATTACTTTCAGTGTAATTAATAAGATAAAACACTTCTTATTTAAGATAATTAAATCTATTATTTAAGAGAATGGAATTATATTTCATTTCATTTTATTTCCTCTATCATCCATAAGAATATATTTTATTTTTATTCCTGTAATCTACTAATTCATTCCCAAAAAGTGTAATCATAGAAAGAATTTTTTATGATATGAAGATTAAGTAACAACTCATCTTTATCAATTCCAATAGCTTCACCTCTTAAGGAACTTTTATCATATCCATAATAATAAATAGTGTGTTCTAAGAAACCAAAGAATTGGTACTTCATGAGTGTAAAAATAATTTTACCACTGTCTCTCCACATATCTTTATCTTTTGTATAAATCGTTGGTTATTAATAAGATTTCAATGTTCGATAACTCTATATTTAAGGAAATTATCCACATTCTTAGTTAAATTCATATTTAGATTATCATATCTATTTTCAAGACTTGTAGTCTTATTTACATTACTTTTTTATCACCTTCATAGATTTTAGATTGGTTATCCCAAACTCCTTTTACAGTGGAATAATCTATCACTTTAAATATATTTTATTATGTAAAGATCATGATATGTAACTTGGATCCTTAATATCATCACTTAGAAACTTCTTATCCACTTATGTAATTTCTCTTATAATGGGATTACTTACTCGTATCCCATGAATCACTGTAGAGTAAAAATAGCCCACAAGATATAAGATGTGATCTCATCGTGTTCTTCCAAATCTATTAGTTAAACCCATCAAATAATGGTTCTATTTTTTTATTCGTAATGTTTTATAAGATAGTATCATTGTTTCAATAATTTTAAGAAATAAAAAATTGATTTGATACTGCTTGTTGTATCTTGTGGTCCAATTTTACACCTAAAGAGGTGGTGAATTAGGGTGTATTGAAATTTATTCTCTTCTTTTAATTAATCATATCTTGTCTTCATGTTGAAAAAGACACATTAAATCCATATTATAGGCACAATCGGATGAATAATTATAGAAATTGTGGACACCTAAGTTTTAATTTGTTCTCCTATAAAAGGATACATACAAGAAGAATATATCAATGTTGTGTTTATAAGAAAATTAACCACTTGTGGTTAGGGATCCCCATCAAGAAAGGGACCCCCGCCCGGACGATCCAATGGTGGCACTCATTGCCCACCTCGAGGCGTTGGAAACGCGGCAAGTGGCAGTACCACCAGATGGCAAGTCGTATTCAGCGTGGGTGGATGACTCGTCCGCACCCTTGGGTTTTGGAAATCCCACTTTCTCGCCCTTTAATGGGACAGGGGACCCAACGCAACACCTGGCCCACTTTTCCTCCAGGTGTGGCCCCATGTTGGGGACTCCAACACAGCAGGAAGCTGCCAAACTCAGATGTTTTGTGCAGACGTTGGAAGGCCCTGCGTTTGTCTGGTACACCCATCTCCCCATTGGATCGGTGACCAGTTGGGAGGATCTTCATTGGAAATTCCTATACCAGTTTAGCTCCACCACACGAAAGACCAGCATCGCATACCTATTCAGATGCAAGAAAAGGCCTGATGAGAGAGTCGCAGACTTCATCACTCGGTGGAAGGGGATCACATACTCCGTCGACATTCCACTGACTCAGGAGCAATTACTGACGATGTGCGTGGGGAATGTCAAAACAGAACGGGTTCCTTCCCTGATCACTTAGAACTACCCCGGAGGGTTCCTAGACTTCTCATATAAGGCTCAGCGCCTCGAGGAAGCTCTGCAACAAGCTAGTCAGGTGCGTCTGATGCCCCCAGTGATCCCAGAAAGGAGGGTTTCTAGAGCCGAACCTGCCATGGTGGCCCAAATAGAGGCCCCAGGCAGCTAGAGTTGCTTCCAGTATAACTGGCTCTGCAACCTCACAGAGGCCCTCCACCTCAGGCATAGCCTCCTACCCAGCAGGGACCACCACAGAATCGTCAGGTTCCCCCGCGCAACGCACCACCACCGCTTAGACAAGATAATCAGGCTCCGCCTCCTCGGAAGGCTCCTCCATCCCCTCATCAGGGCCAGGCTCCTAGAGCCCTATATCCAGAGAAAAGACACCATACTTACTCGTTCAGTGAGGATTAGGTCCCTTGTTACTTCCATAGTTCCCTAGAGCAGGGGATTGTGCACTTACCTGAGTGCAGAAGGCCGGCAGAGGTGAATCTCACCGATCGCCCCAACTAATACCCCTATCATCGGATTTTGGGGCACACCCTCAAGCAGTGATGTGTGTTTAAGGAATGGATCCAAGACCATGTCAATAACAACATAGTCAGGTTGGTCTCGGCCCCGGCACAAGTGGCGGGTGTCTTTGTGAGGTCAAAAAGCGGTGGCGACGACGAAGGTGAGTGGTAGTGGGTTCCCAGCCTCATATCCCAAAAGTACAATGATTGGATGGCTCGTAAAACAGTCGACCACGCCTATGGTATTATTCGGGCATGCATGAATCAGCCGGAGCCTTCATAAGCTTCAACTAGAACCTCTGCGTCATCATCTTAGTCGGCCTCTTCCCAGAAGAGAAAGCATTGGCGGCGTAAGAAGAAGTAGCGCGCTCCACCAATGTCGTCGTCATCCCACACTCTCAGTGACTTCATGCCCCCTGAGATGGGGATACCTCCCAGAATCCACCCATTGGTGGATGATTCATCAAGTGACAGTCAAGGGTATGATTTGGTTAATACCATGGAGTTGGTAAATCCCTATATGACTACCGACTAGGGGGAATGCTAGGAAAACCTCCCCAACGTCCCCAGCTGACGCCAACGTCGGCGGAACCGCGACCATATGGGTCATCAAGGCACAATAGCTGGTGCTTTTAGCCAGGTCGTGCATGCCACTGAGACTAGATAGTAGGCCCAGTGTAGAGCTCAGCACGCACAACCTCCTCATCTGGTGTCCTCAGATCTACCTCCACCGCCGTTTGTGCTACTAGATCAGGAAGGGCTGCCTCATCCATACCACGTCCAGTCTTGCCCTACTACAGGGCAATCTCATTTGTCCGGATCTCATCCGGAAGCTACTCTTCAGGCCTTGACTAGTGAGCAATGGGACGTGCCTAGCACTAGCCAGCCGCCGGTCCAGCCGGCAGGGCGCACCGTGCCTCCAGTCGTAGAGCGGCCACCTGTAAGAAGAAGCTCACTCTTGACGCGGAAGTATGATGTACTCAAGAACCTTGTCGGCATCCCAGCAAAGATTTATATTCTTGAGGCTCTTCACCTGTCTTCATACATGCGTGAGGTGCTTATCAAGGCCCTAAGGATCCCCCTCCAGTTTGAGACGGAGGTACCAACTGCAGAAGAATTCCACGCTGAGGCAATTGAGAATTCTGAATGTCAGGCAGTTATCTCATTCTCTGGTGAAGACGAAGACCCTCCCATATAGGGGCACATTCTTCCATTGTACATCACTGGCTACTTCAATGGTGTGGAAGTCTGCCACTGTCTTGTTGACACGGGCTCTGGGATTAACCTAATCCTGACTCGGACACTGTGAAATCTGGGGTTGTCTGAGGATGATTTAACTCCCTCCGATCTAAGAATTTAAGGATACGACAAGACCGAGTAGACCCCAGTCGGCAATATCCGTTTGAAGAACCAGTTTGGTGGCCTAGTAGCCAGTATCGAATTCATGGTTGTTTCCCAGGCCACCGCATACAATGCATTGATGGGCAGGCCATGGATCCACCTGCATGGGGCGGTCCCTTCATCGTATCACCAATGCCTCAAATACTCCCTCAATGGTTGAGCAGGTGTGCTCCAAGGAGATGCATCTCCTTTCGCCTCTTGTGAAGCTTTTTATCTGGACGCTGACTATTACAAGAGTAAGGATAAGCAAATTCTGGAAAGTGAGGTTGAACCCGCCTCGGTCACAAGTGATCCCTCGGCAGTTCTGGATGATGCCTACGTCTTCCCAATCCATCAACTGGAGGCCAAAACCCCCGAAATGGGGCAGTGTTTTGTCATTTTGGGTATGAGAGGAAGGAAGATTCCCATGTCCAAGCGATGGTGAAAAATCACATCGTACTCCTACACTAACCTGGATTGGGTGATCCTGGAACCTCCTACCCCTGTACGGTATTAGGATGTCCGCCCCATGGCAACGGAAATACGTCATACGTGTCTATTTTTTCAGGCAGGGATTAACCGGTTCAAGCTGACGCGCCACTATTGCTTTGACATCATCCAGTTTGGCCCTCTAGGTCGAAGACCAGATGAGATTGGATCAACTTCCTTCATCGCCATGGTCTCAACAATGCATGAATCTCCTAATGTGCTGACCACTTTCGCCCAAGCTGGCACCAGCCTCCCATCAGATTTTGGTGGCTCGGAAGCAACTCCCTCTACGGAAGATCCCGCCACAAGTGGAGAGGAGGATCTAGAGGATGCTCCCCCTGCCTTTGAAGAAGGCATCTCTACCACGGTTCATGAACTGGTACAGGTGAACCTTGGTAGCGAGGCAGATCCAAGACCCACGTTGATCAGTGCTGCCATGCCCCTCGAGGAGCAACAACAGTACATGGACTTCCTTAAACAACACCATGACGTGTTCACCTGGAGTTACGACGAGATGCCAGGGCTAGATCCCCAGGTAGCCGTCCACTGCCTTGGTCTCCCGACAAACCATCACGGGTTCAAGCAGCCTCCCAGAAAGATGCACCCTTCATACGGTGCTATGGTTGAGGTCGAAGTTGACAAGCTCATCAGAGCCAACTTCGTCAAGGAAGTCCAGTACCCCAAGTGGCTAGCCAACATTGTGCCAATCAGGAAGAAGAATGGGCATATGAGAGTCTGTATCATCTTCCCCAATCTCAACCGCCACTATCCGAAGGATGATTTTCCCCTTCCAGTGACAGAATTTTTGATTGATGCTACGGTCGGGTTCCAAGCCCTCTTCTTCATGGATGGGTACTCTGGATACAACCAGATCCGAATGGCCCCTGAAGATGAGGAGTCCACCGCTTTCAGGGCCCCCCAAGGTACTTTCTGTTACCAGGTTATGCCTTTCGGCCTGAAAAATGCGGGTGCCACCTATCAGCGGGCCATGCATCACATATTCAAGCCGATCCTGGGAACATTGGTGCAGTGCTATCACTACGGGAAAAATGGGTATTTGCGACGGGTTATTTGCGACGGTAATAAATCCCGTTGCAAATAACTACTTATTTGCGACGGGTTAGCTTACCCTGTCGCAAAAGGACTGGCGCGGTTTGCGCGCCAAATCGCGGGAAAGTTATTTGCGACGGGCGGTAAAAGTTATTTGCGACGGGAATATACCTCCGTCGCAAATAGTATGTCGGCAGGTTATTATTTGCGACGGGACCCGTCGCAAATAACTATTTAACCGTTGACCGTAATAAATGAGGGCTAAGGTATTTGCGACGGGTACCGTCGCAACTAATACTATTTGCGACGGGTATCCCGTCGCAAATAATCTAACCTATAAATACCCCCATCCGTTTTTTCTCATTCATTCTCAAACTCCATCTTTTTCTTCTCTCAAAACTCTATTTTTAGAGTTCAGCATTTCTGAAGTTTACTTTTTTTTCCGGAGTTGATATTGAAGTTTTCAACAACGCTCAGAGATCAACCTCAGATCAATTTTGAAGGTATTTATGTTCATTTTAATTTAATATTTATTTTACATTTTTTATTAGTTTCAATTATTTTTAATTAGTTGTAATTATGTTTACATTGTTTTGTTACTTAATAAATTTAAATTATTAGTATTCATTGTTCATAGTTAATGGTAATTAGGAATAATTAGTAATAATTTTCAATACTTAAGAATAAATGCTAATAATTAGTAATAAATACCAATAATTAGGAATAATTAGTAATAATTACCAATAATTACCAATAATTAGTAATAATTAGTAATAATTACGAATAATTAGTAATAATTGTCAATAATTAGTAATAATTGCCAATAATTAGTAATAATTTCCAATAATTAGTAATAATTGACAATAATTAGTAATAATTACCAATAATTAGTAATAATTTCCAATAATTTCCAATAATTAGTAATAATTTCCAATAATTACCAATAATTAGTAATAATTAGTAATAATTACTAATAATTAGTAATAATTAACAATAATTAGTAATAATTACTAATAATTAACAATAATTGGTAATAATTACTAATAATTAACAATAATTGGTAATAATTACTAATAATTAGAATTACCAATATTTAGTACTAAATAGTAATATTTAGTACTAAATACCAATAATTAGTAATAATTAGTAATAATTACCAATAATTACCAATAATTGGTAATAATTACCAATAATTACCAATAATTAGTAATAATTAATAATAATTACCAATAATTAGTAATAATTACCAATAATTAGTAATAATTACAAATAATTATCAATAATTAGTAATAATTACCAATAATTATCCATAATTAGTAATAATTACCGATAATTATCCATAATTAGTAATAATTACCAATAATTAGTAATAATTAGTAATAATTACCAATAATTAGTAATAATTAGTAATAATTACCAATAATTACCAATAATTAGTAATAATTACCAATAATTACCAATAATGAGTAATAATTACCAATAATTAGTAATAATTGTCACTAATTAGTAATAATTGTCACTAATTAGTAATAATTAATAATAATTACCAATAATTAGTAATAATTAATATTAATTACCAATAATTAGTAATAATTAATAATAATTACCAATAATTAGTAATAATTAGTAATAATTAGTAATAATTAGTAATAATTACCAATAATTAGTAATAATTAGTAATAATTACCAATAATTACCAATAATTACCAATAATTAGTAATAATTATTAATAATTAGTAATAATTATCACTAATTAGTAATAATTAATAATAATTACCAATAATTAGTATTAATTAATAATAATTACCAATAATTAGTAATAATTAATAATAATTACCAATAATTAGTAATAATTAGTAATAATTACCAATAATTAGTAATAATTAGTAATAATTACCAATAATTAGTAATAATTACCAATAATTACCAATAATTACCATTAGTTAGAAATAATTACCAATAATTACCATTAGGTAGAAATAATTACCAATAATTATCCATAATTAGTAATAATTACCGATAATTATCCATAATTAGTAATAATTATCCATAATTACCAATAATTACTAATAATTACCAATAATTAGCAATAATTGGTAATAATTAGTAATAATTACCAGTAATTACCACTAATTAGTAATAATTAGGAATAATTACCAGTAATTAGGAATAATTACCAGTAATTAGGAATAATTACCAGTAATTAGGAATAATTACCAGTAATTAAGAATAATTATCAATAATTAGAAATAATTACCAATAATTAGGAATAATTAGGAATAATTACCAATAATTACTAATGATTCGTAATGATTACCAATAATTAGTAATAATTATCAATAATTATGAATAATTACCAATAATTAGGAATAATAACATTATTACATTATTAGTATTTTTATTATTAATATTAAAATAATATAATTTTTTATATTATATACAATTCTCTTTTCATCTGTGTGTTTTCTGTCTCCACATTTAATATTTGTATGTGGAGACAGAAAACACACAGATGAAAGGAGAATTGTATATAATATAGAAAATTACATTATTTTAATATTAATAATAAAATATACTAATAATGTTATTATTCCTAATTATTGGTAATTATTTCTAATTATTGGTAATTATATGAATAATTACCAATAATTAGGAATAATAACATTATTACATTATTATAGTAAAAATTAGGAATAATTACCAATAATTAGGAATAATTATCAATAATTAGAAATAATTACCAATAATTAGTACTAAATAGTAATAATTAGTAATAATTACCAATAATTACCAATAATTACCAATAATTAGTAATAATTAATAATAATTACCAATAATTAGTAATAATTACCAATAATTAGTAATTATTACCAATAATTAGTAATAATTACAAATAATTATCAATAATTAGTAATAATTACCAATAATAAAATATACTAATAATTTAAGAATGTTATTATTATATAATTAATATTTATGAAAAAATAATATTAGTACTATGAAAATAATAAAAAAATTATATAATATTAAAATTATCAATATTTGTAATAGGTTTTGCTTTATTCTCAACATATTCAATTCTTAAAAGGTCAATTTTTAGGTCTATCTCAATAAAAAGTTTGTGTCAGTCATGTATGATGTAAACTCTATAATTATCCTTGCTTGAGTGTTTTTTCTAACAAATTATTCAAAACCAGTAATGCTTTTATATTTTATAGAAAAATATGGAACAACGAGGTCGTCAAAAATCATTATTAGGTGACCGCATATGGATAAATCAACGTAGAAATCCAAACGGTTCTGGTTTAAATCCAGTATATGTAGAGGGTGTGGAGACTTTTTTATCATTTGCGGCATCAAATCCAGAATTTGTTTCAGAAGGCAAAATAAAATGCCCTTGTAGAAAATGTGCATTGAGAATGTTTGACACGTTTGACAAAGTGGGGGGACATCTCTTGCGTTTTGGTTTTCAACCAGATTATGTTTTTTGGTATCAACACGGTGAACGCGGTTCCAGAGCAGGTGATACCAACTTGATTCTGGATCCATATCAGTTTCATGATTTAGTACATGATGTTGCAGGTTCATCTGTTCAACATACAGAAACACCGGCTGATATAACTTCAAATCCTGAGTTAGCACCGTCTGAATTTTATGATTTGTTGAGGTCTGCTGAGGATGCATTATATCCTAGCTGCTAGATGAGCAAATTAGAAGCAGTTGTAAAATTTATGGCTATCAAATCAGATAACGGAATGTCAAACACCTGTTTTGACCAGATATTTTCTTTCCTTAAAACACTGTTACCCGAAGGAAATGTTTTTCCTGCAAATTACTCTGAGAGTAAGAGGCTGGTTTGAAATTTGGGACTTACTTGTCAGAAGATTCATGCATGTTCAAATGACTACATTTTGTATTCTGGGGAAAATGAGTCGTCGGATAGTTGTCCCACATGTGGGAAACTGAGATATAAAGAATGAAAACATGGGAAGTTTGGTTTGATTCCTGTAAAACAGTTGATATATTTTCCGCTTACATCCAGACTTCAGCGTTTATTCATGTCTAAGAATACAGCGACAATGATGTCATGGCATAAAGAGAATATTTCAACCGATAAAAGCTTGAATCATCCAGCCGATGGTGATTCATGGAAACATTTTGATAGAGTGCATCCATCCTTTTCTTTAGAATCTAGAAATGTTCAACTGGGCCTTTCCACTGATGGTTTCTGCCCATTTGGATCATATGGTAGTCAATATTCATGTTGGCCTGTTTTTTTAACTCCGTACAATTTACCTCCATGGATGTTGATGAAGGAGCCATATATCTTTTTGACCTTACTAATTCCAGGACATCCGAAAAAAAATATTGATGTTTATTTGAAACCATTGATTGATGAATTAAGTTTATTGTGGAGTACTGGTGTCAGTACATAGGATGTTGCAACGAAACAGAATTTCATACTGATAGCAGCATTGATGTGGACAATTAGTGACTTCCCGGCTTATGGGATGTTATCTGGATGGAGTACACATGGTCAGAAATCATGTCCTTACTGTATGGGAGAGAACAAAGCATTTATTCTCATTCATGGAAAAAACCTTGTTATTTTTACTATCATCGCAGATTTCTTCCAGCTGATCATCCTTTTCGCAGAAAAAGATCTCATTTCAGAAAAGGAACAGTTGAAAGGGATGGACCTCCAAAAATGCTATCAGGTTCGGAGTTAAAATCAGTTGTATTTTCATTACCTCCCATCACTTTTGGTCCTACAATAAACCAACAGAAAATTTCTGGTTTTGGGAAAGAACACAATTGGATTAAATGTAGCATATTCTGGGATTTGCCATATTGGTCTGATTTGTTGGTCCGACACATGTTAGATGTCATGCACATTGAGAAGAACTGTTTTGATAATTTGTTTCATACAGTTTTGGATATGCCAGGAAAGAGAAAAGACAATGTAAATGCACGTTTAGATCTTGCCCAAATTTGCAGGCGTCCAGAACTGGAACTGTTTGATAATGTCAGAACAGAAAGGTTACTAAAACCAAAAGCAGCTTATACACTGTCTAAAGAAAACCGTTTATTATTTTGTCAGTGGATTGCAGATTTGAGACTTCCAGATGGTTGTGCTTCCAATTTGGGTAGATGTGTAAAGAATGGTCATATTACTGGATTAAAAAGTCATGATTGTCATGTTATAATGGAAAGACTTCTATCCATTGGATTAATAGGTCTTTTGAATTCTGTGATTTGGGATTCCATAACAGACATGTCTCATTTTTTTCGGGAAATTTGTGCGGCTACAGCAGATTATGATGCTCTATGCAAACTTGTAGAAGATGTTGTTGTAATTATATGTAAACTGGAAAAAATATTTCCGCCGTCTTTTTTCGACTCAATGGAACATTTGATGTTACATTTGCCATATGAAGCCAAATGTGGTGGTCCAGTATAGTTTCGATGGATGTACCCATTTGAAAGATGCATGCAAAAATTGGAAAGAAAAGTACGTAACAAAGCATCTGTTGAAGGATCTATTGCAGAAGCTTATTTGCAAGAGGAAATATCTTTTTTCTGCTCTCATTATTTTGAATCTGAGTATCCTTCAAAACACAACCGAATGGGATGGAACGAGAGGAATATTGATGAAATCGACAATCAATTATCTATTTTCAACCAGCCAGAGCTTGGTTTTGGTGGAGTTTATAAACGCTGGCTTTCGGATGATGAACATCACAGAGCTCATACGTATGTTCTGCTCAACTATGAAGAGATGACATTAGTTGTACTATAAGTGTTTATATCACTTATTATATCATTTATGTTACAGTAAATAACTTTGGTTTTTGTAGGTTGTATGATAATCATATCAAGAAACAAATTTCACAAATTACAGCAGCTTCTCTCGAAGAACGCCGACTGAAAAATTTCACTCAGTTGTTTCAAAAACTGGTAACATAAATTCTTTATCTTTTAGAAACTCATTCAATGTATAGTTTACTATATTGAAAATTATTTCACAACTTTTCAGGTGTCTAGACATGCTGATAAAATTGACAAACGGTTGTTTATATTGAGTAACCCACCTTCCAAATTTGTTAAAACTTATAATGCATATGTGGTGAATGGATTTCGATTTCACACACATGCATATGGGGAATCAAAAAAAACAATGAACAGTGGAGTTAGCTTGAGAGGATCTCATCATCGAGAAAATGAAGTTGACTTTTATGGCATACTTGATGAAATCATTGAACTCTGTTATCTTGGACAACATTACATAACCATGTTCAAATGTTAGTGGTTGGATATAGAGAGAGTCGTGCGTGTTCATCCGACTCATGGAATCATCGATATTAAATGTAAAAGTGTTCTCACAGTAAATGAACCATTCTTATTGGCTCAACAGGCACATCAAGTTTATTATGCAAAGTACTGTGCTACATCGAGAGACTTGAATGATTGGTGGAGTGTAATAAAAATCAAAATTCGAGACAATCAGTTTAGTCAAAGTGAATGTGCTTTCACTGATGTGCAAATAATTGAAGTTTTTCAAGAGAGTCATCAAAATCAATCTTTTTTACAAAGAGACATGAGTATCGATGACGACACCCCACATTTAAGAGTCGGTGATGACGATGATGTTAATGATGTCACATATGAATTTGAAATGGTAAGAGATGAAGCAACTGGAACTTGAATGGATATCAATGATGTTGAGAAGGAATATGAAGATGACATTGACATATATGAAGATGATGATGAAGATGAACACTGATAGAATTCCATGGTAGTTATATACAATCATAATATATATATATAATAGTAATTATCAATTATTTTCTAACAACATTAACATTTTCTGTTTCAGATGGACGACGAGACATTTCGTGAGTTGGTGGATGCTGACCTGCATTTCGATGCGGATGAGTTGCTGGCAGATGACCCTCAGCCTGCAGGCGCTCCACAGAGTACGCGGAGGGGGCGCGTTCTTGCACGATTGATGATTCCTGACCCCGTCCCCGAGCGACGTCCACGTCTTGGGTTTGATCCACGCACACGGAGGTGTGATAACCTGTGTGATAATCTGTGGATTTGACTAAGATTTCATTAATCTATTCACATAATAAATGTTTATTATTTTTACAGTTTTCCGCATATAGCAGTCGGACAGGGCAGCGCTATTTTTCGCAACTATTTCTCTCAGCCGTGGACCACATGGGAGCAGATTCCCATTGATGTGCAGCAAGCCATGTTCGGCCATTGGTTGGTACGTACGTAAATAAAAAAAAATTATTTTGAAAATTATTTCATTTCTAACTTGATATTTTGATTTATTTGTAGGGTTTATGGTATCCGATCAAGGATACCATGCATGAATCCATCCACAAGGCATGCGAGGTGGCCATGCGTGATCTCTTGCGTCAATTTTTGCACAATTTAAGAAAAGCTTCCATGAAGAAAGAAGGAGTGTCAAATTTTGACGAGTCATGTAGAGCACACCGACCAGAGTACATTTCATCCCATGTATGGGATGGATTATGTGCGCACTGGTTGAGTGGTGCCTTTTAGAGGAGATCATCGGTGGGGAGGCAGAATCGGGGGAGACAGGAGGTGACTCATCGAGCTGGGAGTTTTTCTTTCAGTACTCATAGACAGCATCTGGTACGTACATTATTTATAAATATTTTATATAACTATAAATATTAACAGTTTATTTTTTATTCTTATAGGCTGTCGAGCACCCCGACATTACGGAGTACGACGTATATCAAAGGATGTATAGTGATCCTGCTACTGGGGAGCTCAGAGGTGATCGTCAGCATCACATCGTGGTCAGTATTATTTGTTTTCAGGTTTAAAAATTAACTGCATATAATATATTCACAATTTTAATTTTAAATTGCAACTACAGGAGTCATATGAGGCCGCAGCGTCACAGACCCGGCCTGAGAGTCAGGCCGAGTCATCAGATCAGACCACTGGTCATTAGTTTGATGAGGCGGAATGGATGCAAGCCACCCAGTATGCCTTCGAGAAGGGCCGGGTAGTTGGTATTATCTCTCGACTGACTCCCGGAGATTATTATGGCAGTGCTGCGATGTCGGCGTCCAGCTCGAGAGGAGCTCGTGCATCTTCTTCTGCTAAACAGTATGAGGATCAGTTGCGATCTCAGACTGCATTGATAGAAAGTCTACGACAGGAGCATGAGGAGATGCGTCAGCAGCAGCAGCAGCATGAGGAGGAGCGTCGACGCCAGCAGCAGTTGTATGAGGAGCAGATGAGTTGGTGGCAGCAGCAGCACCAGGAGCAGATGGAGTACATGCGCCGACTCACTCATACTTTAGGGATGGAGTTTCCTCCACCAGCATCTGCAGATCCCCCCTCCCCCCTCCCCCCCCCCCTTCAGATTAGAGTTTGTTTTTATGTTATAAAGTTTGTTAAATCAAAATATGAATTTTTTTCTATTCGTAGTTTTTGTCTCATTATAAAATATTAATAATATTATATTTTGAAATAAAAATATTAATATGAATAATAATATTATTTATATTTTATAATATTAAATTTTATATATATATTAAAATTTTATAATATTATAATTTAATTATATTTTTTTGTAATATTTGAATTATTTTAATATTTGAATGTAAAATAATTCTATGATTTTTATATTAATTAAAATAACTTATTAATATTTTTTTTATTTATGAATTATAATTCTAATATTATTATATTAATTAAATCATTTATTAATATTCTATTATTTTTTATTTTTGAATTATAATTCTATTATTATTATATAAATTAAAATAATTTATTAATAATTTATTATTTTAATTTTTGAATTATAATTCTATTATTATATTAATTAAAATCATTTATTAATATTTTATTATTTTTTATTTTTGAATTATAATTGGATTATTATTATATTAATTAAAATAATTTATTAATAATTATTTTTTATAGTATTTGCGACGGGATACTATGCACATCGCAAATAGTATTATTATTATATCCATTAAAATAATTTAATAATAGTTTTTATTTTTATTTTTAAAAAGCAATTGCGACGGGGCCCGTCGCAAATAACTGTTGCAACGGGGCCCATCGCAATTACTTTTTTTAAAAGCTTTTACAAATATATGGAGTATTATTTGCGATGGGAAGGATCCCTGTTGCAAATAATAGCTTCAGTGACGGGACCGTCGCAAATAATTGTTGTTGCGACGGCGTTTTCCGCAATGGGCGATTTGCAACGGACCCCCGTCGCAAAAGGCCATTTGCGACGGGATCCCGTCGCAAATGACTCGTTGCAAATACCCATTTTTTCCGTAGTGTATGTGGATGATCTGGTGGTCAAATATCGCTAGCTCTAGGACCATCTCAAGGACCTTGAGAAAGTGTTCAGTTTCCTCCATTCCGGCCACCTAAAGATGAACTCGTTGAAGTGTGCCTTCAGGGTCATGTCCAGGAAGTTTCTTGGATTTGTTGTTAGGTACCGAGGCATCGAGATCAACCCTGAGAAGATTAAGGACAATAGCCAGATGCCTCCCCCGAGCAATATTCTAGAGCTTCGAGGTTTTCAAGGCCACTTAGCCTACATACGCCGATTCATCACGAACCTGGATGGAAAGTGTAATCCCTTTTCTCAGCTCATGAAGAAGGGAACCGCCTATAAATGGGATTAAGAGTGTCAGACCGAATTCGAGGAAGTCAAGCAGTATCTGCTCCATCGTCTGGTCCTGATGCCAACTGTCTCCGAGAAGCTACTGATTCTTTATGTCGCTACCCTATATCGGTCTCTCAGTGCCCTTCTCACCTAGAAGAATAATGAGGAGATAGAGAATAGCCTCTACTATCTCAGATGCATGCTCCTCGATATGGAGACTAGATACTCCCCTATCGATAAGAGCTACCTTGCGCTCTAGTTTGTTGTACAGAAGTTGCAACATTACCTGCAGCACCACAAGGTACAGTTGGTCTCTTAGGTAGACCTGCTGAAGTACATCCTGAACCTCCCCATGTTGATTGGCCGACTAGCGCGGTGGGCGGTAATTCTGTAGCATTTTGACATCAGGTTTGTGTCTCAGAAGGCTATCAAGGGGCAGGCGTTGTCAGAATTCCTAGCTGCCCATCCAACCTCCACGGATCAATCCCTTGACCTTGATTTTTCTGATGAGGCAATTCTCTCAGTCGACCATGCCATCTTGTGTTGGAAAATGCACTTCGACGGTGCCTCCCAGATTCCCACTGGTAGAAGGCTCAATGATCCTAAGCTCAACAGAGTGGGGTTGGGTATCATCTTCATCACCCCGGTGCAAGCCGTTCTACCGTACTCATTTCTGTTGTCAGAAGGTTGCACCAACAATGAGGCAGAGTATCAGGCTCTCATCACTGGCCTCAAGCTAGCCTTTGAGATCAATGTGCCCCATTTACACATGAAAGGGGATTCCGAACTAGTCATCAAGCAATTCAATGGTGACTATGTTGTCAGGAAGTTAGAGCTCATGCCATTGTTGGAGTGCACCCTCTATCTAATGGCCCAGTTCCCTTCTTGACCGGAGGTTACCCATGTCCCTCGGTCACAGAATGGTCGAGCAGATGCTTTGGCCAGCTTAGCTGCATCACTTGCAGAACCCGAGCAGGATGATCTTATTATACATATAGCACACCAGAGATTCATTACTCCCGTCACCCCAGAGGATTACAACGTCCCGTGAGTAAGACATCTTACTGCCGGATCCTCCACGTCAGGAGCCCTAGGTTCTTCAGATGCAGTGGTTGAAACAAATCCTGACTGGAGAGAACCTTTTGTCGAGTATCTCCAAAATGGTTGCCTCTCATCTGATCAGGCCGAGTGCAAGTGAATCCAACGTCGCACACAGCATTTTACCCTCCAGAGTGGTCCCAGCCTTGATCAAATCCTCTACAAGTGCAGTTTTGATGGTGTTCTCCTCCGTTGCATTCAAGGAGTCAAGATTTCTCAAGTCATGCAAGAGGTTCATGTCGGTTTCTGCGGTGCCCACCAGGATGGCCCCAAGATATCCCATCAGATCTGGAGACTATGGTACTTCTAGCCCTCTATGGTCCATGATTGTATTGAGTTTTCCAATAGATTTCACGCGTGCCATGTTCAGGCTAATTTTCTGCATCGACCACCAGAACCGCTCCACTCCACCAAGTACTCTTGGCCATTTTTAGTGTGGGGAATCGATGTTGTAGGACCCTATCCACCAGTGACATCTCTCCAGTGCAGGTTTATCCTGACCGCTACGGATTTCTTCTCCAAGTGGGTAGAAGCATTCCCACTCAAGGAAGTCAAGGCTCAATCCATTTTCGATTTTGTGAGCTCCAGCATCATCTACTGATTTGGAGTCCCTCGCGTTTTCCTCACCGATAACGACACCAACTTCTGAGAAGTTGGGATGAATAAATTGTACACCAAGTACAACATTCGCTCCAACCATACCTCCCACTACCATGAGCAGGAAAACGGGCAGATCGAGGCATTCAACAAAACCCTCTCTAACATTTTGCAGAAAATGGTTGTCCAGAACAAGAAGAGTTGGCCGGACAAGCTCCCTAACGCCCTCTGGGCTTATCAGACAATGACTCACAATTCCACCCAGGTGACCCCATACTCCCTGGTGTATGGGCCGAGGCCGTCCTTCCCATCGAGATCCAGCTTCCATCATTACACACTGTAGTCTATGAATAGAAGGCGCTAGATAAGGTGGCCAAAATCTGTCTAGATGAATTGGAAGCAATCGACAAGAGTGGGCTACATGCCCTGCACAATCTAAAAAGACATCATAATAAGATAGCTAGAGCCTTCAATAATAAGGTTCGCCTCCGCTCTTTCCTACAAGGCGACCTGGTATTAGCCCTCCAAGCACCAATGATCCCCAGCAGGAAACCACCCAAGTTGGATCCCAAATGGGTAGGACCTTACATCATTCATAAGTTTTACCCCAATGGAGCACACTCCTTGGTTACCATGGATGGTGACCGCATAACTCCTCCCACCAATGCCAAGTTACTCAAGAAATACTTTGCCTGAGCCCTATGGTCATGCATGACCTTAAACTGGACAGTCCTGTATGAATTTAAACTGCGCGTCATCCTGCATGACATTAAACTGAATTTTTAGAACTATGTGTGGCTTGATTCCCATCCTCATGGGATGTGTAAAAACACTCAGATGCTTTGTTTTGAGCCTAGCCCTAAACTCTTCTATTTGACTATCCCCCCTGGGTATAGTTTTCTCGGAGTATCCTCGCATGATATGGTGTAGGTTTCCTTATCCCCACTCATAAAAGGATTATATGGTGTAGGCTTCCTTAGCCCCACTCATAAAAGGATTATAAGGGTCACACCTTATGCATGCTCCTGTTCTTCTATCCTCCCACGTCTTCACCGCACGATGTTGAACTGCATGGCCTTTAAGAACTACGTGTGGCTTGATTCCCATCCTTATGGGATACGTAGGAACACCCGGACATTTATTCTGTTGGACCATCCCAAACGCCATAATATTCCCCTCGGGTTAAGAGGTATGGCAAGGGTTCACTTTTTCCCTAATTCGTGTCGAGCTAACCTTGACCCAGCCATACGTCCCGCTCCCTGGAGACGTTCTCATCTTTGGGAGATGGGTACAGATATGCTTCACCCACTCCTTGACTGGGATTCTGTCACCTTCCCCATCTGGAAGGGCCCCTGAATGGTATGAATTCTAGGCCTAAGGGATCTCTCTTACCACTTCGGGCCAATGCCCTCAAGGATTTCTAGCAACAAATTGATACAAATCCCGCATTTCGAATATGGCCAGTGGTTGATGCTCGTTTGTTGCTCCTTATGTTGTGTTTCGAACATTGTCAACAGCAGTCCTGGATCATTAGGTCCACCCCAAGATGTCCCAAACATCGAGTGTAGTGTTTCATTCCACCCCGTTGTACCTCCAAGCGAGGAACTTCCTCTGGGCTATGCCAACCCTCATGCCCATTGTCCATCTCGGGCCCCTGGCCCTCGTCCTCACTACAAGACGTTAAACTGCAAGTCGGTCAGGCCTTCCTAACCGAGATCCTGCCTCATTCCCCTTGGCCATCTCAGGACCCTGGCCCTCTTCCTCACTACAAGACGTTAAACTGCAAGCCGTTCAGGCCTTCCTGACTAAGGCCCTGCCTCAGGCCCCTTGTCCTTTTCAGGCCCCTGGCCCAGGTTCTATTTCATGGGATTGTGTGGTGTGGTATGGGATTATGTCCTCATTCACATCGGTTTTCTCACCATTTTGTACACATACTTGGATGAGATACCTTACCCCAACTTTCGTCCTCACTACAAGATGTTAAACTGCAAGCCGGTCAGGCCTTCCTGACCGAGGCCCAGCCTCAGGCCCCTTGGCCTTTTAGAGCCCCTGGCCCAGGTTCTCTCTTATGGGATTGTGCGGTGTGGTGCAGGATTATGTCCTCATTCACGTTGGGTTACTCGCCACACCGTACACTTCCTCGTTAGGGTATCCTACCCCCTGATTATCTTCGAGAACTATGTATGGCTTGATTCTCATCCTTATGGGATACATAGGACCACCCGAATGTATAGACTTCAGGTACAGCCCCATATCTTGAAATCTCCATTTCACCTTGGCCCCTTGTCCTACCCTCTTCTTCCTGGAAACCTTTATCAACCCTCTTCAGCGGTTCACCAGTGTGCTTAAGGGTACTCTGGTTTAGTACCTGTAATGTCGGAATCTACTCGGACATGCTTCCACCCGCTTTTCAGGCTTTGTGTTTCTATTCATTAGGGCTTCCATCACCTTTCACACCCAAAGGGACCCCCATGTGGCATAGATGCTAGGCCTAAGGGCTCTCCTACCATTATGGGCCAACTCCCCTGAAGTTCATAGACAACAAATCGATACAAATCCTGCATTGTGAATATGGTCAGCGGTCGATGCTCATTTTTTGTTCCCATTTCAGGCTAACGTGATATGGATACTTTATTTCTGCCATGGTTAACAGTTATCCTCCATCACCATGCCCACCCCATTAAGCTCAAAATGTTGTTTACATGATTCACATCCTTCTCCACCTCATCATGTCCAAGTAGAACTTCGAAAATCTTGGTACTATTCCTCATTGCACATCTGCGCGTTAGGAGGACCAGAGCCGCGATAGGGGCTTCACACCGATTGCCCTTTGGTGTGCATTCCATGTGTTGCAATAGACATCTTCTTACCTTGTTTCCCACACAGAGTTTGACTCATGTGGGCTTAGGGATTGGGTCGAGGTCTTTGCTTACTTGGAAGGTTTACACCCCTCCATGGTCCAAGCTCTAAGACCGTAAACTAAGATCTCCTCAGAACTACGTCTGGCTTGATTCTCATCCTCATGGGATATGTAGGAACACCTAGACCTCTTGTCTTTGGGTCCAGCTTTAGTTTTTCTAATTTTCCTTTTCTATCCCACATTCTGGACTTTGAATACATGACCGTGTGACGCGGTACAGGATTATGTCTTCATTCACATCGTGTTTTCAATAGTCACACCACGCGCACCCTGTTCTAAAAATTATCCCTCTTGTTTCCTGTCCCACTTTTCCCGCAAAAAATTAAAAGGCTTCCTCCAGAACTATGTGTGGCTTGATTCCCATCCTTATGAGATATGTAGGGCCACCTGGACGTCTCGTTTTCGGGTCCATCTCAGTTGGGAGCTAGTTTCTCCACCCCCTTTTTCTCTCACCCCTATCTGGCCCCCTTGGCCCGAGGTTTTCCTCTCGGAATTTCATACAGTGTGATGTGGGATCATGTCCCCATTCACGTCGGTTATGTTTCATTGCACCGTACACGTTCCCCACCTAGAATCTTCTCTTCTACATTTGTGTTTCATGACGTTAAAATGCATGCTAGGTCCCACCACATGACCCTAAACTATGATATTATCGTCCTGGCCGCACAATGAAAAACGGCACTGCATTGTGATGACCTCATCATAGAGGACGTCACGTTGGGTATTGGTCATACGCCATGCCATTTTTCAACACCTACTATGTCTTGATTCTTGTGGAGATGCCAGGGCCTGCTACCCTAGGTTTTTCACTTCAAAAAAAACAACCACTCACCTTAAAGTACAAAAAAGATGTATCAAATACCGCTTCTTTTGGTGTGTGGGCCAATCCCACACACCTCTTTTATCCCTGGAACTAGTACCTCATCATGCCCCATTTTTGAGAACTATGTGCAGCTTGATCCCCATCCTCATGGGGTACGTAGGAACAATTATTCACTTTGCCTCAGGCCCATCTCAACTCTCGTTTTTGGTCCCTTGACCTAAAACCTCTTCAAGGAACCCGTGGTGGTCGGAACCCCCAGTTCCCATTCATGTCAGGTTTTTGTAATTACTCACCATGAGTCGCCTGTGTTTCCTACCACCTATGGTCCAAGTTCTACGACCCTAAACTAAGATATCCCTATTTAAAGGGACTCTTCTCCCTCCATCTAATACATCTCGTTTTCGTGTTCAGATGCATTTTGACATAGAGCCCTAAGTGTGGAATTTTCATGGAGAAATTCCTCTCATTCCATGTCCAAGATTTGTGAGCTCTCTATTTGAATCCTCATCCTCTTCCACATCCAAAAGGACCGTTAGACGACATGGATACTATGACTAAGGGATCTCCATGGATGCTAGGCCTAAGGGCTCTCTCATCATTTCGGGCCAACGTCTCTAAGGATCTCGGACGACATTTAAGACAGGTCCGTGTTTAGAACTTGGTCAACGGTCGACCCTCAATTGTCTATCCCCATTCCAGGATAATGTGATATGGATACTTAATTTCCTCCATGGTTAACGGTTATCCTCCATCATCACGCCACCATCATTGTGGTCAAAATTTCGAGCTTCATGATTCACACTTTTCCACTCTCTCATGTTGAAGTGGAATTCTAACATACTCGGCTCTATCTCTTCGCACATCTAGGTGTGCTTCATGGATGAGTTAGCATCATTAAGACGGTATTCACTGAGTTTCCCTTTGTCCTAACATGCCTCTTACTATGTTGGGAAAGTCCCACCATTACTTCTGGTTTCCCACACCGAGCACGACTCACATGGGCTTAGTAGTTTTGGTAGGATGTTTACCAACGCGGCCAGGCTTCTCATCGTCCCACATGATGTTAAACTGCACCTCCAGAACTACGTATTTCTTGATTCCCATCATCATGGGGTACGTAGGAATTCCTGACCACTCTGCGACGAGCCCAGCCTAGTTCTCACTCTTGGTCCATTGACCTAAAGAGTTTCCTCTGGGGGTACGTAGTGTGATTTGGACTCCAAGTCCTCAATCATGTTGGTTTCATAGCTACTGCACCACATGCTCCTTGGGATCTTCCCTTTCATGTCCTATCGTATGACATTAAACTGCAGGAGGCCATATGTCCTCAACGCATGACACTAAACTGTGGTTCTTCCCTAAACAAGTCCAGGATGCCCCATGTTGATCATGGGATGCACCAGAGCCTCTGCCAAAGAGGATTTCACCTATCAGTGTTGTTTTATAACTATACTGCGCTTCCAGAACTATGTACAGCTTGATTCCCATCTTCATGGGATACGCAGGGACACCCAGGAATTTCACCTTGGGTCCAGCCTCAGGAATCGTAAGATCCTGCTCCTCCCCATTTCCGGCCCATGGCCTGACCCCTCGTGAGGGACCATGTAACTGAAACTGTACCCCGAAAAAGTCTGGGATTCCCCAAGATGACATTGGGAAGTGATGGCTCCCTCGCCAGAGAGGTCCTGTCTAAAATAATGAATGATCCATGATCAAACTGATGCACCCATCAAGTGGGATTCCGCCACGGTGGCGTAATTTTAAGAGTGTTGGATTTGGTTCGAACGAAACCTCACTCTGTATTCCATGCTTTGCGAGCCCCTTATTCGAACCCTCATCTTATTTCAAGTCTGGAGGAACCCCCTAACAGTATAGATTCTCATTCTATGGCCCGCCTACTATCCTGGGACAACGTTCTGGAAGACTAATGGATAGAATTTTGAGTCAGGCCCCGTGTTTCGAACATGGTCAATGGTCGGCCCTCATCTTTTATCCCCATTTCAGGCTAACGCAATAAGTATACTATGTTTCGAACATGGTTAACAGTTATCCTTCATTTTCACCCCCCCCCCATAGTGTTTCCTATTTTTGGGTATCGTGATTCACACCTTCCACTTCCCTATGTTCAGACTAATCCCAATCCCCCTGGAATTATCTTGTTCATGCACCAGTGCACATCGGAAAAACGACTAGTTGATTTTTATTAGGTCCTAATCCTCCGATCAGGCCTCTCCCATGTCTTCCCAGAAGATCTGGATTGGTTACTTAAACCTTGGGTACCCAAAGCTTGTTCGACGCATTATATTCAGATAGAATAGAATGGTGATCAGCCCTTGTTACTCACATTGGGCTCAAACCGCGTAAGTTTAGGGACTGAGTACTCTACATTTCACAAATATAATAGACGCATATGAATCCAACCTCGATAAAGAAACTCATGCATGATATGACATCAAATAAATCAAAACATGCATTTGATAGTTTATGGTCCTTACAGCACTCGAGGGTTTTTCCCTCCCATGGATGGGTTGACCCCGTCAAAAGAAAGTTTTAGTTACACCACCCTTCGACATGTGGCATCCAGGAGTTGCTGTCTCTGGCTCAACTCCCGCTCCTCCTCAGTAGAAATGGGGAACAGTTCATTACCCTCAGTTTTGTCCCGCTCTATGTTAGCCTGAATGACGGCCATTTCTTCATAATCTTGCCTCATATGCTCTTCTGCCTTTACCAGATGGGCCTTCAATTGCAATATCAGCTCTGATTATTTGTTAAGAGAGGATGAGTGCTCATCTGCCCAGATCTGTAGCCACTGGACTTCGTTTTCAGCCTCCCGTAGTTTCTTGATGTTCGTCGCCTTCCTCCGCTGCCATCCCACGCTGAGGCCACGATCATACTCCAAGATCTTCTCTGCCATGAGATCTCGGATGAGTAGATGAGGACGCTGAGCATCCACCCCCACAATGCACAGATCGTGCAGCCGCAAGCGAAGTCTATCTATCTCATCCATCCATAATGCCTGAGGGGGTCTTTTCGATAAAGAGCACGATCAGCTTCCATGATCGGCGATGGACTATATCGATGTCCTCTTCGTCAGAGGTCGTCTCATCCCAGTCAGCGTGGTTGGCGGGCTCGTATGCAGGATATGCCCTTAGGAAATCTTCAGCGGGATCTGTGTCTGGAATTGGATCAGGTGCGGCATCTGGTGTCGGATTAGGTGTGGCGGGACTTGGGTCGACCGATCGATCCTCATCTTCGGACCCCACCTCAATGACCTCGGGCATGACCCCGTTGGTGGTCCCGACAATGTTAGGGAGCGCTGCAGCTCTGGTGGGATGGGTAACTATCTCCATGATTACTAGCATTCCCCTGGGAGGGGTGCCGCCAGAAATCCCGACCAACCTTTCCACAGCGTCCCATGCCAATTGAAGAACTGTACATGACAGAGAAGGGCATGGACGTCAGATGGCACGATCAGTGTGTGGCAGCAATGAATTCAGTGGAGAGGACTTACAGAGATCAAACTCCTAGTGCTTCTCCTGAGTCGATGTTGAAGGGACCCCAAAGCGTGGCCCTCTGTATATTGTCGGAAGGTCCGGAGATTCTGGAGGAGCCACCTCGGATGTCCTAGCCCCGCCAGACATAGAACTGGATGCGGCCATCGGTGCGGGTTCCGAGGGTCCTGCATCATCACCCGCCGAGGGGCGAGAACAAGGTCTGTGCACAAGGTCCTCCTACATAGTTCAGATGTTGGTAAGAAATCCATAATGACCTGATATCAGACCCCGAAGAAAGAAACTTGGGATGTTACCTTGAGAGCCTCCACGAAATCGTTGAGACCCGAGTCTTGATCGCTGACTTCGCCTTCCTCCAATAGGCTACCTTCACTGGCCACGTCCCCCCAAGAGGATTTGTCTGATTCTTCCAGTAGGGGGAAGTGCTCTCTCAACTCAGCGACCGACAGCTATGGGGTAACCGTCCGATCTAGCAGTACCCTCACCCGGTATGTCATTGGATGCGGGTCACCCCTAGAATGCACAAGGTCCTCCATCTCATCCAAATATTGATCCGCCTCTGCCGGAGACCCTGCGAAACCATCCTGGACAGGGCCTATACTAGGTAAATCCATCCTGAGATGGTTCAAGTGTTTCCACATCTTGGGCAGGCCGAGGAATTTCCGGTTGACATCCTAGATGTCCCAGGACTCCGGGAAAACAGCATCCTCTGGCATGTCGATATGGCGCAACTGCTTCCCCAGTGCCTAAGTGGATATCCTACGGAATCCCCTTGGTGGATGCCCCTCCGGATGGCTCTTATCTCCTGGGACCATCGGGTCCACTACCACGGTTGGATTCGCCGCCACTGCCTCACCCTTAGCTGGTGCAGGTTGTGCCGCCACGGCAGCCCCGCCACTACGAGAGGTCCTTGTCTCCTTCTGACCCCGACCTCGAGATAGGGGAGGCACTCCATCACCATCTCAAACAGTTGGTTGCTTCAGCATTTCCCCCAGATAAGCTGCCTCCCAGCTTATGGCATACTCCTTCACCAGTACAGAGGAGGAAGTAGGCGGAGGCAATGCATTTCTCATTTTCCCGTCTTCCCGTGTGAACATGAGCCACAATTGTCTCATCACACATGGGTGCTCCTCGTGGCGCACCTCCTAGTAGACCTACGGGGTCAGCCGATGCAGGCACCGGAATTGCCTTGCGAACCTATGTGGGGTGTATGGCTCGCAGAGAGGCTCACCATCCACCCTTGACACCAAGACTCCACCTCGGAAGGCCAGGAGATAGGCCCTATGCTCTTCTGTCCCCTGACCATCGTCGGTGAGTAACCCCATCGGCAATTGAAATGGGTGGAAATTAAACTTGTCTGCCTTCCACACACGGTTTAGTACCAACGGTATGGTTAATTTGGCTGGAAATCTCCCGTCATCATTCAGAATGGATGGGCGAAAGTTTGACCCCAGAGGCGAGATGGGGTTTGTATATTCGTAAACCCCCCTGATGTGCACCGCAATCCCCCCATACAGAAGATGGAAGGGCCTGCATATCCTCGGTGGCCTCTTTCCCTCTCTAACATGTCATAGAATCCTGTACAATCTGCCGAGCATTGGGATCCCCAGATTGACCCGACCTCCTGTGGCCATCATGGATGCCATGATGAATGAGCTGGGCCACACCCCCATGTTGGTATCCACCACTAGTAGGATCCAACCACAGATAAGGGCCGCGATAAATGCCGCCAGTCGGACTATTGACTTCTGTTCAGTGCTGACACTGAAAGCCCAGTTCTTCCATTGGTTTCCTCCAAGAGCCGCCAATACAAATGCTCTTTGACCCTTTGAGCCCCCTTCGGGCAATTTTGAGGCCTTGAGGGAAACTATCGATCCTTCAGGAAGTTCAGGAACTGCTTGAACCACTTCTTAAAGTGGACATCCCTCACCGCTTCTATATCTTCTCTAGGGACCAGCCCCATCAGTGCCAGCACCAGTCACGGCATCTGCTCTGGATCCTCCCATGCACTCATGACACAGAGGAACTCATCATACATAGCCCCCAATATCGGGACCCCCAAAATATGATGGACATCCCAAAGACTGATGCCAACCTCCCCATGGTGCAGCTGAAAAGTGTTGGTCCTAGACGACCATCTGCTCAACAGCTCCGACATCAGTTGTTTCGGTTGACAAATGTGGAATTGGGAGGCCCATGCCGCCTCATACAAACCCACTCTCCTCAGCTCGACACCAAACTCCTCGCATGAGGCGCCTACCCAGTAGGCCCATTCAGAATCATTTGTGAAGTTTCCGCCCTGGTGCAGGTCCCACTCATCGGACCACCCCTTCTTTGAATACCTCAAGGATGCCTTCAGTATTGTGCGGTACATGGGAGGGGACGTCTCCGGATGCAATGCCTTCCCATCAACATTTTTCAGATGTTTGTACAGTTAGTCGACAGTGACAGGTGTGAAGTCCTCCCGTGCATGACCATCATCCACCCTGAACCATTGGCGCTGGCACGGCGTGCTCCTGAACCAGTAATCCGGTTCGTCCCTACTCAACTCAAGAATGAAGACGTCATCCCTCATCCTGAATCCATACAAGGGAATCCTCTTGAACAACGAATAGTTGTTTTGGATCTCTAATAGCATCTCCTTCAATGAATTATTGTCCGAGTGGCTACGGACCAACTCTCCTAGGCCCAAACAATTTTCCATCTTATCCCTCCGGGTGGTATCTCCAAGAACCCCCAGCGCAGCTTCTTGATGGGCCATTGGGATTCAGAACTCGGAAAAATTTCAGGTTGGGTTGTGAAGCCTATTCGTGAAGCTCGTTTGCGAATCCGAATCGCGGATCCCGGCCTCGGCCTGCAAGAGGATGTTCGCTTGGTGCTGTCACGGAGTCAGAGACTCGCGGTTCGCTGCGAAGCCCAATTTGCGGATAGCAGGCGCAGATTATGTGGAACTTCACGAATCGAGAGTGCAAAAGGAAAAAAACATAGAGAAGGGAAATGGCAAAAGAGATGGATGTCCCCCTATTTATAGGCGGTGGCCTTCAGAGCTTCGCAGCGCGTCGAGTCCGCACGGAGCTTCGCGGTGCGCCCGGCCCATGCGGCCCCTGTCCGCCTCGCGCACCCTCTTCACGAGTGAGCACCTCGAACTGCCGATGATTTTGGAGATTTCCCTCAGACTTCGACCCTTGATCCCTCCGCAGCTCCATGTCTGGGGGGGGCATTTGTTGTTGCCAAAATGTTGGAAGAAAATACAAAAAGATAAAGAGACCCCACGGATGGCTTTACGAAGCCTGTTCATGGAGTCCCCCCGGGAAACACGGCTGCCGCGAAGCAAAGGAGGCGGTTCCCTCTTCGAACTCCCCTGATGTTCGTGAGCCCACCGCAAAGCAAAGGAGGCGGTACCCTCTATGAATGAACCTGGCGTTCGCAACCCGCCGTGAAGAAACCCACTCCCTCTTCGCATCGTGTAAGCTCTACTTCACGGTGCCTCTTTCCTATAAATACCAAGCTCCCCCAAGCCCTCGGGATGGAAAATCTGATCTTTTGTCTTCTCAGCTCCCAAATCATGAAGCAACCTTTTGCTCTGCGAATCATGAGCTACATGAGGTATTTTTTCTTCATGAGGTTCCTCTGCATTGTCTCATTTTGATCCCCTCTTCTGAGAGGGATTCCCTTCGCGGAGCCTAAGGGATTTCATGAAGGAAGGGGATCCCCAAGGGGACCTGGGTTGTTGCGTAGCATTTATACTTTTTAAAACACCCCTCATGTACACGTGATCAACATGCCAAGGAAGGGTCACTGTACATCGCGAAGCACATTGCTTCACGATACTTCTCTTCGCAAGGCGCCTGTGCTCCGCGAGGCAGTGCTCCGTGAACATCTTTCCACTTTGCGAAGAACCTCCCATGTGCACCTCTACCCCATGATAAGGATAAGGCACCCTATTTTATGAAGCACACCCCTTTTCAAGTTCCATCCACCATGCAGATCAACGGAGCTCCACAAGGACCCTACCTATGGACTCCTATGCTTGGAAATTCCTTTTCCTGTGTGACCCTCCAGGTTTTCACGATGTGACTTCAATGTCCCCCCAGTGGATACCGCCCGTGGAGTTTCTTTTCATAGGCCCGCTAATGGATATTGCTTCTTCGCATAGCCATGCTAACGTGGACCCCTTGATGGTTCGCTCTGCGACCCCCCTTCAGTACGGCATTGTCGGTACCTTCCCTCCCACAAGAAGCAGAGGGTACCGGTTATGTAAGTCCTAGGGGTGAGGAATAAACCCACTTCTTCCAAGTTGTAGGATGTTAAACTGCCAAGCACCCTCGTCCTCAACACATGACGTTAAACTGTGACATCGCCCCGTGCCTCTCACGTGGGGTGCCCCCACCTTGGACATTCTCCATGCCCCCTGGTCTCCACACGGGATGATATCCTTATTCTGGGAGTGGCGTTTTTTCGCGGGGGAAGGGAAGTCACCTTGGCATAAGCCCCTAGCCATTCTAGCAGAAGACAGAGCCCCCCCCCCCCCCCCGCTCCATCCTTTCATCTGCGGTCCCCAAGGACAGCAAAGGACGTGATAAGGAACTGACCCCCTCCTCTCTTCTTGGGTGCCAAATCCCTCTCCCTCTACTCTTTTTTTCCCTCGAGCCTCCATCCTGGAGTAAGACCTAGCACCATGGTCCTCCCAATGCGTAATCCCTTCTTCGTTTCCCACAGACACACCCTTCGCGATGTGATCGTCAGGTCCCTACAACCTCCAGTTTCTCACATTGAGCATGACTCCTGTGAGCTTAGAGTGAGCACCGACCATGAAACACCTTGGGCCGCCTCAGAGTGTGAGCCCCAAATGCTCTCCATCCTTCATGACGTTAAAATGTACACCCGAACTACGTGTAATTTGATCTGTTTCAAGGCATGGTATGTAGGAAGCCTGTACAAGGTTCAAGCCCAACACCCATCGGATTAAGGTCCATCCTCACGTCGGTTCACCGACATACATTCTGAACTACGTGGTCTTTGATCCATGCCAAGGCATGGTACGTATGAAGCCTCCCCGAGGTTCAAGCCCACCATCCATTGGACCAAGGTCATTATTCACATTGGTTCTCCGACATGCCCTTTTCTGAACTAGGTGGTCTTTGATCCATGTCAAGGCATGGTACATAGGAATCCTCCATGAGGTTCAATCACGCCACCCATTGGTCTTTCCGACCACATTCATGTCGGTTCACCCTTGTCTCACATGAAATTAAACTATACACCATCCTGAACTACGTGGACTTTGATCCATGTCAAGGCATGGTATGTAGGAAGCCTCCCCGAGGTTCAAGCCCAACACCCATTAGATCAAGGTCCATCCTCACGTCGGTTCACTGGCATCCATTCTGAACTACGTGGTCTTTGACCCATGCCAAGGCATGGTACGTAGAAAGCCTCCCCGAGGTTTAAACCCACCATCCACATGGACCAAGGTCCTTATCCATGTCGGTTCTCTAACACGCCCTCGTCCCGCATGACGTTAAGTTGTATCCCGATCCAGTGGTAGGCCATTGCGATCCCACCATCCAGTTGTTCTGATACCCCTTCGCGTCGGTCCAACAACCCCTTTTCAACCCAAACTATGGGGAATTTGATCCATGTCAAGGAATGGTACGTAGGAAGCCTCCATGAGGTTCAAGCCCACCACCCACCTGGACCAAGGTCCTTATTCACATCGGTTCGCCGACACGCACCCATATGAACTACGTGCTCTTTGATCCATGTCAGGGCATAGTACGTAGGAAGCCTCCACGAGGTTCAATCCCATCACCCATTGGGCAAAGGTCCTCGTTCACGTCAGTTCACCGACATCTTTTCTAGAACTACGAGGACTTTGATCCATGCTAAGGCGTGGTATATAGGAAGTCTCTTCGAGGCTCAAGACCAAAACCATCGTCCATCCTGATTCTTACCCGGGCCGCCACATCCTGGTGAGATCATGCCAGCTCATTACCATCCACAGTACTCAGAAATCCACCCATGTGTTGGCCCCAATATCAGTGTTCCCTCAAGGGGGTTCTTCAATCTGATCCACTCTAGCTAGTGTTCTGATCAGCCTGATCCGTCTCTGCTGGACGTTAAACTTGCGGCATACCCCGTGTTGAACATGGGAAGCTGAGGAAAACCTAAGATACATGCCTATGGCATATGATTCCCCGTGTTCGATGTGGGATGCCTCGGGCTTCCGCACCCTCAAGAAGCCCTATAATAAGGGACAAAAGATAGACACGCTAATTTCCCAGCGTCCATACACGCCAATGATGCCTCAACGTGACTACTCTTCTAACTTAAGGTTCTTGCCCTGACCGGACCCCTTGGAATGTCCTGACAGAAGCAGCGTAATTAACTGGAGTCCATGAAGATATGGTGTCGGGAAGAGTTTCATGTACAATGTATTAAATCTATAAGGGAGACCCAGACTAGGTGACGATTTCCAAGGAGGAATCCACGGAAGGAAGAACCAACATCTCATTATCCCGTTTTGATCAAGGAGTAAACATCCCTGAACAAGAAGTGAATGATGTCTGCCTTTGGAAAGCGGGAATGTGGTGTAACAAAAATCTGTTCCCATCGCACTCAAGAAGAAGGACGTGCGTGCCCCGATGAAAGAGTTATAAATAAGAATGCACTACCTTTGGGTGAGGAAAGAAATATTCAAATTGAGGATGTACCTATTGTGTAAAAATACATTCATGTATTCCCATAGGATTTACCTAGAAATCCTCTAGAGTGAGAAATTGAGTTTTCCATTAATTTAATTCATAATTGAATGTCTATATCAAATAATCCTTATAGAATGGAAATAGTGGAATTAGTGGAGTTGAAGAAACAACTAGAGGAATTGAGTGATAAATGATTTATCCTCCCAAGTGTTTCTCCGTGGGGATCCCTTGTTCTCTTTGTCAAGAAGAAATATGGATCCATGATATTGTGCATTGAATATAGAGAAATCAATGTTATTAAAATAAAGAACAAGTATCTCATTCCTCGTATTGATTATTTATTCGATCAAATTCACAGAGCTCAATATTTTTCGAAGACTGGCCTTTGATTTGGATATCATCAGTTTCATGTGAAGAAGGAAGATATTCCAAAGATATAATTTCGAACTAGGAATTGACATTACAAGTTTACAGTAATGCCTTTTGGACTGACTAATTCACCATTTTTCATTAATCTAATTAATAGAGTTTTAAATGAATATATTTATGAATTTTTTATGGTATTTATTGATGAAATCTTGATATAATCCAAAATCTATGAAGATCATGAGAATCACTTAAACATTATTTTGAAGTATCTTATAAGAAATGAGTTATATGGGAATTTTATCAAGTTTGATTTATGTCTTCAAAAAATTTCTTTACTTGGCCATATTTTCTCTTAGGATGGAATCTCAGTTAATCCCTCAAAGAAAAAGGTAGTTTATAAATAGCCTACACCAACAAACATAACTGAAGTACATGGTTTTATTGGTTTAGTAGGTTATTATCATCATTTCATTCATAACTTTTCCTGATTAGCTAACCTATTAACCAAACTCACTCATAATGGGGTTAAGTTAGTATGGAAAAATATGTGAAGAATGTTTTAAAGAATTAAAGAATAGATTGGTGAATGCTCTGATCTTGACGCTACCATCAGGAAATAGAGGGTTTGTGATTCATAGTGATACGTCAAAGAAAGGACTTGAATGTGTCCTTATAAAAAATGATAGATTTATTACATATGCAACAAGGAAGTTAAAAATTCATGAAAAAAATATATAACTCATGATCTTGAGTTATCAGTTGCAATATTTTCTCTAAATATATGGAGATGCTACCTCTATGGTGAAAGATGTGAGGTATATAAATATCACAAGATCTTGAAATATATCTTCTCATAGAAAGAAATAAACATGAGTCAAAGGATATGGATGGATCTGACTTAAGGATTTTGATTGTTTAGTACACTATCACCCAAGAAAGGAAAATATGGAGGCTAATGCATTTAGCAAGAAGGATCATGGAGTTATGAAAAAAATGAGGATTGAAAATGATCATGTGTACATGGATCTAGAAAATATAGATATAGGAATTTTCTAGGAAGGTGAAACATCATTGGTTTTTCAATTGGTTACCCTACTATATTTATTATAAAGGATTATAATTTCTTAGTCTGATAATGAGAATATTCAAAAGATAATTAAAGTTGTGAAAGATGGGAAGTTGGTAGACTTCATGTATGAGGATAGGATTTTGAAATTTGGGAAGAGTCTTTGTGTTCCCTCTATAACTGAGCTAAAAAGGTAGTTATTGGATGATTCTCATAGTTTGAATATCTTTATACACCTTGGTAGCATGAAGATGTATAGAGATTTGAAGGAACATTTTTTGTCTGATAACCTGAAGTAAGAAATTGATGATTATGTATCAAGATGTTTATTTTTTCAACAAGTGAATACTTAAAGACAAAATCATAGATGTTTCATGCAAACTATGCCTATTCCTACATTAAAATGGGATGATATCATAGTTTATTTTGTCACTGTATTACCAAAAACTCAAAGAAATAATTATAAAATATTGGTGATTGTTGATTGACTTAAAAAATATGCACATTTTCTTACTATAAGAGGGGATTTTCCACTGGGGAACCTTGCACAACTCTACATTAATGAAGTGTAAGACTTCATGGAGTACCTTTTTCAATAGTTTTTTATCATGTTCCATGATTTACATCAAAATTTTGGAAAAGTATTCAGAAATATTTGGACACTAAGCTTCATTTGAGTATTACTTACCACCCTCAAAATGACGAGCAGTCTGAAAGGACCATTAAAACATTAGAAGACATCTTGAGATCATTATCTATCAACTTTCAAGGTATGTGGGATCAGTATTTGCCTTTGGTAGAGTTTTCCTAGAATAATAGTTTCTATTAAAGTATTAAAATGGCACCATATGAAGAGTTGTATGGAAACAAATATCATACACCAACATTTTGGGATGATGTTATTCAAAGGAAACTTATAATCCCAGATCTTGTAGAGGAAACAACAATGAAGGTAAAGACACTTCAAACCCATATCAAAGCAGCTCAAAGTAAGAAAAAGAACTATATCATTAATTTAAGGAAGGATTTGGAATTTTAAGGGGGAGATCATGTTTTCTTTAAAGTATCTACATGGAAGGGTGTTATAAGATTTAGGAATAAAGGGAAACGGATCCCTAGGTACATTGGTCCTTTTGAAGTTTTGGAGAGAATCAGAGTTATGTCTTATCATTTGGCAATGCCACCTATCCTCTATAAGGTACACAATGTGTTCCACATATCTTTGTTATGGAAGTAAATTCTAGACCCAAAACATTTATTCTCTTTTGAAGAAATAGAATTGGAACCTGACTTATCTTACTTTGAAGAGCTTATCCAGATTTTGGACACTAAAGAACAGGTGTTGAGTAATCGGATGACTCAGATAGTAAAGGTACTTTGGAAAAATCGTAAAATTGAAGAGGTGATGTGGGAACTTTGGGAACTTATGATGAAGAATTACCCAAATCTTTTTATGTGGTGACATTCTAGAAATTTTAAGGATGAAATTTTTGAAGGAGGGGAGAATGTAACGACCCAAAATTATATAAATGATATTTCCCATCTTATGTTTATTTCATATAATATAGATCATATAAAATTACTTATAGAACATAATAAAAACATCATAAATTAAGAATGAATGAAATAAGTGGTATTTCTAGAAGTTAAGGAACCTGTACTGATAAAATAGTAACTTTACCTTAGAAATAGTAATATGACCCTTATGATTAGTAAATCGGACTAATGAATAGTAACATCACCCATGAAATTATAAATAAAATTTAACAACCTTATAAATGAAAGTATCATGTAATTATATCATAGTATAAGTAAATGAATATTTTAAAAATTGTTAAATTAAGTGTTGGTATTTTTATAAGTAATAAATATTTAATTTCAATTTTATAATTAATAAAATTATTTAAAAGAAAATATATTCATATAAAATGTATCCATAAATTAACATTTTGTTTAATTATGAGTTTAAGATAATTTTTGAGACCTTAGTTAATTTTTTAAAGTGTTATAAAATCAGTTATAGATTTAAAATTTGTATTTTTCAAGTAAATGATGGTTTTAATTAAAAATTAAATTTATCATATTTAGAAAATTATTTTCATAAAATGGAGTTAATTTTTGAATTCTACACTTCTAAAAATTATTATGGTGATTTTTTTTAATTTTTCTAAAATACTTGAATTTTTTATGAATAGTAAAATAAGATAATTTACGATAAATGATAAATACATGATTTATTGATTCATAGTTTATGTTTGGATGATGTGAGCACCATTGGTTATAAATTACATGAACTTATTACTATATTTAGTCAAAATAATCAACACTGTGGTTTTTCTTGAGAAAAATAATAAAATAATGAATAAAATAATGAGAAATCGCCCTTCTCCTCTCCTATAAATACCACCCATTCTCCTCTCACCTTCCAATCTTTGATCCTTTTTAAAAAAAAATTCTAATAATCTTAAAAAGTCCCTACCCCATGTCTAGGAGCACTTTTTATTAACAAAATACCAAACCAAGGTTCTTTAAGGAGGCTCTCAAAGAGGAGAATTCAAGAGGTAAATCTTCTTTCCTTTTCTTTTAATTTTCTTTCAATGTCCTTTTTAATTTATTATTATATCCTCACCTGCACTATTAAAATTATAATGATAAATCCATTATAATATATATTATATAATTATATCATGTTTATGTAATATCATTCCTCATACTCCTTTCTCTCTCTCTCTCTCTCTTTTATTTTAAAAACAAAATCATCATCCAGGATGTGCTAATTTACAACTTTCATGGATGATGGATTTTAATTCTTCAATTTATCCTAAAAGGATGGTAATGAAACCATTTTTATAGTTAAAAAAGACTATAATATCTTTATTAAAACCCTTATTATGTTCTTTAAGTAACATATTTACATAATACTAAATGATAAAACAAAATGAGTTCATTATGAACAATATTTGTTGTAATAATGTAAATGATTATCACTAAATGTTTTATCTAATTATGAATCCTAATACCATATAATATATATATATATATAACCATTTAAACATATTTATTTTCATTAATATCATATAAATTAAATTCTGGAGAATTATACAAATTCTACATGAACTTCCATACTCATATACAACTATACCGATCGTAAAAACCAAAGAAATGAAGGTTCCCAAGCTATAAAATTATATTTTATAACTCATCAAAAAGGCCATAAATGAACTTAATACAATTATAATAAATAAAATAAATGTATATAAGTTTATGAATAAAATATTTAATAGATTTAATTTTATTATTTAGTATGTTAAGGTCAAGTGCAGAACACATTTTGACATAAGGTAAGGATTTTATTCCTGAACCTTCATTTTCTTTCAGGTTATGCTTTATCTCTCTATACAACAATATAATTCTTCATTATTTTTATATAATTATTATAAATTTTTTTTCTACATTCAAAAATTATATATACATATCATTTCATCTTTATTTTATTTAAATTATATGTTTTACAAGGTTCCCTTCTCAAATCTTCCTAATACAAAATCCCGATTAAAGGGAACATCTTAATTTCTTACCCATTTTCAAGTACCATCCATAATCTTTTTTAAGAAACTATTATTTTTCTAAAATTACTAATTTTTTCATGAAAAAAAATATTTTTTCATTAATAGTTTTATATAAAATATTATGACAAATAAAAAATAATTTTCCAAAATAACTCTTCTTTGGAAAGTAAAAGGGGTATTTCTCTCAAGAATTCCTCAATAATTTTATTAGAGTATTTTCATATATTTAATAACCTCTATTGAATTTTATACTTTAATGAGATTTATATATTATTATTGTCATCTATAATATTCTATTAAATGGTTTATGACTGGTTTGACTATGGATGTTCTATCTTGATACAATTCACCATGCTACTCACATTGGTTAGTGATTATGATTATAGATTGGGGAAAGTTATTTACATTTCATATGATCATGATGTTTATGTTTATCCACTTTCATATGAGGAATGAATTATACTTAGAAAGTTATGGGTGGGTATATTTATATCTTCTATATGCATTAGTAGGTCTCATGATACAAAATAGAATTGGGTTTTGGTCGAGGCCTTACCCTAATATTTTCTAACATCTTGGTTGTGGCCTTGACGATATGTTTCAGATGTCCTATATTATGCATTCTCTCAATATAATATTATTAATTGATAAAACAAGTGATATTTGGCTAGTATGATATCCATTTATAAGGTTAATTCTCTTATGATTATTTATATAGATTTATTTATTCAACTTTCATTCCATCATTACTATGCTCAAGATTATATTTAAAGGAATGTGTTTTTAGTTATTCACCATACTTAATGTTTATGTTTATGATAACTTCATTTGTATTACTTACCCTTACTGAGTATCTGATCTCACACCTTTTTTATGTTTTATTTTTCACCAGGATTCCAAGATGAATATTATGAATGACTTGTAGAGATAATCTACGAGTTATGGATGTTTCCAACAGAATTGATATATTCTATTTACTTTCAAGTTTTAATGTAAATATTATGTTTGTATCTAATTTTCCAAAAATACTAAACTATTTGATCTTTCATGATACAAATTCTTTTTAATCATAACAATGTAATAAATTAAGGCATCAGATTTTGGGTATGGGGGTTTAGGTATTTACAATCTAGGATATCCTAGTGGACTGATACCCAAGCTGGAAATGATATAGCCTGAAGGGAGTTCTAAATCTCCATGGGTTGGAGACTAGAACCTATAATCATACAAGATAAAAGAGGTAACAAATTTTCCACACAATAATGGAAGATAAAGATACATTTCAGTATGATGAAAAATCCAAATGGAGATAGTACTAGAAACCAAATAGGTATATCAAATCCCAAGATAGTACATCAAAAATGTACTCAACAACTAAAAAGATAAAACTCAAAAATTTAAAAGGAATTATCACTCTAATCCCAAAAAATTAATAACATCCAACTCCACCAAGTGGATCTTTCCCTTTGCTCGGACCTGGAGGAAGGAAATGTATAAATGCCCGAACGAAAATATATGGTGTGATCTAGAAATACTAATAGGGTCTCACCAAGTGTTCCATAAAAAGGTTCCATAATAATAAACCAAATCATGATTTAAATTTTAAATAAAATAAGGATGAAGATACAATTAAATATTTAAAACAAAAACATGATTTTATTTAAAAATGATGTAAAACATTTCAAACATGGATTAAATATGAATTTTATATAAAATAATTTATATACATAAATAGGCATGAGTAAAATAGGTTCATAATCAGTGGAATATATATCAAAATAATCATACCAAGGACCATGGTCATATTCCCTATAGTACTATAGGATCCTCAAATGTCTCATATCAGTGCCCCAATAATATGTATACACATGCCCCTCATTCTCATGCTGAACATGAGTCATAAAGATCACATTAAGTATTATATCTAACAAGAAAGATTTTTGTTAGAGTTTTCATCATTAATCCATTACTAGTAAATTAAAATCCAAGTGTTTTTATCCCAAATAACCCACTAACTACCCAGGATTGCATGTGATTAATCAATTAGTCAATAAATCAATCAATAATGGTCAATTCAACTCATTTTAAATCAAAAAAAAATTATAATTCAATTGTACCAATTTTAATTTCAATATACCAATTCATTTACTAAACCAAAAAATGGTTTTTTTAATTATTTCATGCTTTTTTAATAAAAAACCAATAATAGTTTTTCATCGTTATAATTTAATTCATTTTATAAAATCAATTCCCAAATAATTTCACAAATTCAATCAATTTCAAAATACTCCCCAAATTCCAATTTCATTAGAATTAGGGGGTTTTCCTAAAATATATTCCAATTAAAACTAAAATTACATATCATGTAAATTTGGTTTTCCATAAATCAATTGATAGGTATTTCAGACAAATAAATAAAATTAAAGTTTAATTATATGGTGTAATATAATATAGAACCACTTACCTTTAATCATGGAGATCACAACACGCAATACCCAAAATGGGATTTTCCAATGAAGAAAGAGGGTAACAGAGATCAAGAAATCAAACTTGGAAAAATGATCCATTAAAAGAAAATTAGATCCATAAAATACATTATGATTTATCAAACTCTAATGAGTAAATAAGGATATATTAGGAGAATCCAGGGAGAGGATATTCACATACCCATAGAAGATTTAACATGATCAAACATGATTCGATCCTTCAATAGAAGGGGTTTTAGGAGCCAAAAGAAATTTTAGATATCCTTATATACCTTAGAATTCAAGATAGGTTCAAGTGAGGTGTTTTGGGATCTTAAATAGGGGTTTGAGAAATTTTAAAATAAATTTTGAGATAAAATTATCCCACATGCATGGTTAGTTGGACAGGGACGCACGGTTAGAAAAATTGTGTGCCCTAACCATGAACCCTTAGACTGGGGTTCGTGGTTTTTAATAAGTGGAAACATAGTTTTCCAAACTATTCACCAATCATGAAAATTCCCACTATCCATTTTTGAAGAGTTTTCACTGAGGTGGCACACATTTTGGAAAAATCGTGCATAGCATAGAGAGCCTCCAAAAATTTCCATAATTCTCCTAAAACAACCCGAGACATGCCCCAACCAAATCATGATCAAAACAAGGGTCAAGGAGTATCTAAAAAAGAGTAATAATAAGTTACCATATTTCTTCAAAGTCCTTCACAATAATACCAAAAAACTCATAATTAACAACAAAAACCTCCTAATAAACAACAAATCCAACATATTACAACCTATGGTTGTAACATTAGTCCACCACCAAGAGATCCCAGCTCAAAAAATAAATATTTTTTTGTATATATGTAACAATTATAGAAATTTACATGTAAAATAATCAAATGAATTTTTAAAAACAATGGAATCATGTCAAGAATAATAAATTATGTAAATCATAGATAAATAATAACAATACAAATAACTCCCATGTTATGTAAATGATCTAAACCTGCCTCAATCCATTCTTAGAGTCTTGATTAATAGCCTAAAAGAAGAATTATTCATCTTTATTATGTATATTAGGAAATACATATAGATATATTTTAATTGAATAAAAAAATTATAGAGAAAGTAAATACATTTACAATTTTTATTTCATATCCAAGTATGTAAAATGATATAGAAATCCCATAAAAATATAATTGTACCACTCATACCTATATCATTTAATAATTCATACCAAGAAATAATAACACCATCATAGGAAAATATATTTAGGGTTTTAAGAAGATGATACATTATCCTTGTACCCATCTATCTACAACATATTGGTCACTAGCCTATACATGACCCTAAACTAGGGGAGTTACCAAAATACATCCAACCCATGAGAAACACTAAAATAATCCACACTAGCCACAATAGAATACATAGGTAGACTATGTGTGTCCAATCAGAGTGGAATAAAAACCTTGAAATTAACTTTTTAGTAGGCTACAATTTATATTACCAAGGCTTCCCATGAGGTTTTCTATTTCACTGTATCAAAGAAAACAATTAAACCATTTATAAAAATTAACAACATGCATAACATAACCTAAAATATTTTCATATGTAATAAAAAACTATACCTAAGTATAACATATCTAATATCATGAATGGAAAAATTTTAACCATATCATAAAACATTGATATAAATAAGTGGAAACATCAAGAAATATCAAAAATATTACCAAGAATGTACGACAACCTACAACATGTGTGATAAAACTAAACATAAAAAATACACAATTTTTATAACACTAACCATTAAACCAACATGTTATAACTCAATCCAACATTTATACTGAACATAACTAGTAATTTTTATAATAACTAAACATAGGATGGTAAGAAATTAAACATACTAGTAGTAGACCAAACAAAACATAAGTCATTTCAAAAATTACAATTAGATAATATTAGTAACAAAACATAAGCTACCCAACCAAATAAATAATCATGTTTAATCAATATTACAAGAAAATATTCATTAAAAGAAAAGTGTTTTTTAAGTTTAAAGAATCAAACCCCTTTTAACAAGGTCATTATTTAAGATACCAGACTCAAAGGGTAAATATTAACATACTTCAACTCAATATCTATTTTAGTTATGGGTGTACCAACAAATTCAGCGAACCAAATCATTCTTTATTGTTTATTCATACCTAGTTATTACTTCATCACCAATAAAATCTCCTAACTATGGTTAATAATTGAATATTTACTTTTAATCCATTCAATTTATAATGGAAATAATAAAACATGGTAAAGGACTCAAGGAACCATACTCAATAGAATCATAGTTATACCATTAAATTTTAGATGAAAAAATCATTTAATGTTTACTAAAAGTACTAAATATCATATTATATGAATTCAACAAATTAATTCTCTTTATTGACCCAGATCCCAAGTTAAGTGAACATATGTATCACATTATGAATATAGAGTCAAATAGTATAACCCAAACCTGAACTAAACAACTTCTATTTATCTATCTTAAAATCATGTAAATGAAAACATGTCAATAACTAAAAGTACACATTGCCACATTTAAATTTCTTGTAAATTGGAAACTAAAATAATTAAACATGATTAATGAACAATATATAAACCAAGAATAAAACATCATATTTAAAATATTTATTCAAATATAACAACATCTTTATAAATTATAACATTTTATATAATAACACACATTGATGTAGAAAGAAAAAATTATAAATAACAAAATTATAAAATCTTGAAAAAAATTATTTTAATTAACAAATAATATTTACTAACATATAATTGAGCATTAATGAAAAATGATATGTTAAAAATTAACAGTGCATGTAACCATGGTTCAATATTTAAAAATAAATAAATTTGAACCAAAAAAATTACGCATGTTCATATAAAATTCCATAGAAACCCATGAGTTTAATATATCCAAATATCACTAAAAAACACCCATAAATAATTCCAAAATAAACTTTTAATATTTATTATCAATTTTGGAAAATAAGTGGTAGGCATATTCCAAACATAACTTGACTAAACCCAATGACGATTGATACCACCTACCAAAACATCCATCAGTGAGTTCACTATACTTTAGAAATAACCCATGCAGTTCCTAAAAACATTAAATCAATTTTCCATAAAAATTTGAAACCAAATAAATAATCCTAATAATTAAACAAACTAAATAAATATGGTATACTATGACAAATAACTTATAATAGTTTCAATAACCAAAAATAAAAAATATAGCCTCAAATCATTAAACTTAAAACTCTCCAATTTCATCCAAAAAATCATGAAATCCCTAGAATAAATCATACTACAACATCCTAACAACAAAAAATAAAAAAAAAAATATTTAATCTTGTTTATATAAGATAAGAGAAATCCCTATTGATAGATATGGATTCTTTCATGCACTGATGGAATTCATCATAGAATCTCTAATTATACAAAACAAAAATAGATGATAGTATATGGAAATGGAATAACATAAGATAAATAGAGTATTTACCTAGAATTGACAAGATAATCTCTTAAAAGCATCCTTGATCCAAGGGGGTAAGATTAGAAGAAGAATAAATCCTTGTGATCTCCTCCTATGTACATGACTCTCTAGGAAAAAATGAGGTTGATGGACCCATTTGGGGGATTTTAATAAAGATATGAATAAATGAAACATATACCCCTAATTAAAAATTGATTTAAAAACACTAGATTCTATATGAACATCAACTGATAATTTATCATCCCATCAAATGTTTAGTGGAAGCTCATCGGGTGTTCGGTACCTATCTAGTAGGGATATCCCCACTGGATCACCAAGTTCTTAGTGGTCCTCTATTAGGATTCTGGTGGCCTATTTTCACTTCTCCCAATTAAATTGTTTCCACCAAATACTCTATATTTATATCCCAAGTTTCCATAAAAACCTTTTCTAAAGACACTAATAATTAGCACTCTCTTGGTATAAATAAAAGAAATTACACTAGTGCTTATTTTTTCACTTTAAATTATAAAAATAAATCTAATTTTGCCTTTAATTAAATTAATGTGATATGATCATCCAAAAAATAACTATCATTAGAATTATGAAATTTATTACAGTTATAATTATTATGATAATCACAAAAGTCTACTATAGTTTTGTGATATTTAATTTAATTTTAAAGAACCTTATATATATATATTTAAAAATATATTAAAATTTTTTATAAAGGATAATAATATAAGTGTTGGGATAAATTTAATCATCTAATGATTACTGATAGTGGAAAAGACCCAAATAGAAGGCATATTTATCTTTAATAATTAAACATGTAAATAATCCAAAAAATAGTGCCAAATAGAGTACTTATATTTCAAAAGTTTCAATAGAATATATATTATTCCTTTGATCTTAATAGAGTTTGTTTTATGAATATATTTAGGATAATTGAACAAAATAAACCTAACTCTAAGGATATACATCATCCAATGGATCTCAATTCATAACTAAAGGAATCTCGAATGGTCGGAGGGGTGATAGTGCCTTCATGGAATGATGAAAAAGCCTTTGGAAGTAAGGGAGGTTTAGGAACATTACATGAAACTAATTATCCTAAATTAATTGAACAAACATGATTAGAAATCACACTTACTGAAGAGATTATATCTCTTATATAGTCGAAGATCGATATAGCACAACACATGTGTTATATTCTGTTTGGGCGTATCATTCATTGAATGTTTTAATAAAAAAATTAAAACTTAAATGAACTAACTCTTTGGTTTGATTTTAATAAAATTGTTAGGTAGAGAGTGTAATAGTCATTTCATCACATGAAACTATTTTCATATGCATATCATTCATATCTAATATTATATATATATATATATCATATATATATATATATATTATTAATGAATTATGTGCATGATAATTAAAAACACACTACATAATATATGTGTGTGTGTGTGTGTCTGTATGTATTTCATGAATAATATACATGTGAATATGTTTCTCATGCATGTGTACATGTATCTCATACATGTACATTTTAATGCACATCCAACAATCTCCCATTTTCAATGAAATCCCATAAGGGGTTTATTCAAAACTTCATAACTCTTTGTGAATCCATCAAAACTATTTTAAATATGGTTTCATCATATTATCATTATTTTGAATAAACACCTTGTCTAAAACATTATACTTATCCAAGGGCCTAACTATGTAACCCTTCAGTCCTTAATAGTATTGAAAATAAAAACAAAATCACTATTTAATTGATTTAATAAAAGATCAGCCTCTAGTAATGCATCAATGAAACATAAACAACTAAGGGATCAAGTGTGATTAATATAAAAAATACTTATATATTTATACAAACATTTTCACCACAAGATGTATTATATACTTCATATTTATACCTACATAATCACTTTTTCCATTATATCTAGTAACCACTAGACATGGAACATGTCAACATTTTATAGTCTAACTCATCATTTCTTGAAGCACTAAAAAAGAATAAACAGGTTGATGAATACATCACATGTCAGTATTCTTACAAATGAGAACATATCATGCCACATATATAAGTATTTGAACACATCATATGTGACTCAAAAATGAATGGACATTCATTTCCTTAGTCTAATTCAATCAAGGGACATATTTATTTTCTTATCATACAAATGGACAAATCACATATTGGTTACGCTCTAACCAAGGACATGAACAGCAAGATACCCAACCAACCCCATATTAGCTAAGTTATTTTCAAACTTGTGTAAGTAGGGTATCAAAGTAATAAGTTTATCATGCTAGGTATATCTCCAAAATCAATTAAGAAGTATTGATAATAATCATACACCGTTATACATATCAATGACTATATGACATTGAATGAGATATAATTTAGTGATCCAATCCATATAATGGTTCATGCCCTCCCAACTCATTACTTTTCTAGTTTGTGTGTTGGAGGTTTTTCAAAGGGTATGGATGATAATCCTATAGATTAAGAGACTCATAAGTACTTTATAGGTTGGTTTATGATGTCAAATTAATTCACACTGTGAGTTGGTCATTCACTGCTAGCATAGTTGGAAAATTCACGACATGTATGCAAGCTAAGGGGGAGTCTATGAAATGGATTCATATCATGAAAGTTTAATTCACTTCATGTAATTAATTAAATCTAATATGGATAAATTTTTAGTGGAAACCAAATAAATATAGGTTTCACACCTCATATTGAATTCATGTATTGCAATCCACAGGGCCTACGGAATTCACATCATGAATATGGAATTCACAATGTGAAAGGTGTGTTTTCAAGTTGTAAATAGGTTTTGATCAGTCTAAATTTTGACCCATTATTCAATTTACATATTCTAATTTTTTTATGAACCCTAGGAAATTTTGGGAGACTTTTTATCCCATCATCCTTCGCCTTGATCTTCATGTTTCGGTGGTGGTGTTTCGGCGATCTTTGGTGAGTTCTTATTCCTTCCGCATTGTTTTCATTCCATACTTATTCCAAGGATCCACTACAGTGATGTTGTTTTGATAAGGGTGTGTTTAGTACAATGTTTTTTATAAACATATGGTTCATTGTAGGTTTACACATGATTTTCTTGTGTAATTATGGTCTGTAAGCTATTTCTCCTTCGCCTTATAGTGCACAGTGAGATCAGAAAGCTTTCTTAAGGAAGGTGATCCATGTTCTCACCTATTTACATTCTATGTGTGTGCTTTTTATTCTTTTATTTTACTTTGGGTGTATATTAAGGTTCATAATAATAATGATAATTAATTTAAAAACCTGAATTTGATGACATGTATAGGTGCTTATTGGTTCTTCTTTTTTTCATTGGAACATTATCATGATCTTTTCACATGTTCACATGGGACCTTGGTTATGTCCCTACTATGTATACTTGTATTATCATGTTATGTATATAAAAAAATTCAGGTTTCTAAGAGTACTTTGGGGACCGAGAAGGAAATTTCAAGCTTGATTTTGGTTCTAGTTGTAACACCACCAAGGTTTTATAAATAAATTTAATATTTAATGCATGAAACACTGAGTATCTAAAAAACACCACTTTGTTATAACCTATCCAGTAAACATAATTTTTTCACCTCTGTGATTTGAATTTCAAAAAACTGACATACACAGTTGCATTCAGTAAGATATTTATAGTCTGGTAAGATCAACTTACATTTTTTTTGAATAGAAACTAAACCATATTAATAGTAACATACCCTTATGAACATTAATGTACCCTTATTAATAGTAACATTTCCCATGAAAGTAAATAAAATTTAGACACCTTATAAATAAAATAGATCATTTTAGAAATTAATAATTATTTTGTGGTGTTTTTTTAGTAATAAATATTTAATTAAAATTTTAAATTAATAAATTAATAAAATTTATTTTTATAAAAAATATTCTTAAATAAATATTTTTTTGTTCTGTGATTTTAGGACAATTTTATGAGACCTCAATTAATTTTTAAACGTCTTTTTTAAATTTAAAATCTGTATTTTTCAAAGTAAATAAGGATTTTATTTAAAATTTAATTTTCTATTATGTATAAAATTATTTTGATAGAATGGAGTTTATTTTTGAATTCTACACGTCGAAAAATGGTTAGGGTAAAGTTTTGGGATTTTTTTGAAATACTTGAATTTTTGGTGAATAGTGAAATTTGATAATTTATGAAATATGCTAAATAAGTGAATTTCTACATCATTTTTGAGTCATGAATGATGTAAATGGCCATTTTTTTTAAATCAAACACACTTATTACTATTTTGAGTCACAATAATCAATACTATTCATAGTATTTCATAGAAATATTAAACTAATGATTAAAATAATGAGAAAAATCTCCTCTCCTCCACTATAAATACCACCCCTCCTTACCTCTTCTCTTCACTCCTATCAAGCCTTATGCCTTGTATAAATTCTTCCCAAATCTCCTCCCTCAATTTCATAATCCTATGGTCTTATAAAAATACCAAATCCTCTCCCCTAAAGAGGCTCTCAAGGAAGATTAATTCAAGAGGTAAATTCTTCTTTTCAATTCTTTTACTTTCTTTTCAAGTTCCTTTGTTTTATTTTCTATCCTCATCTCTAATCATCTAAATGTCATGAAAACTCTATAAACTTAAATTTAATGTAATTTTTTTATGATTATGTAATAATTTATTATCATCTCTCCTTTACCCTTCTTTTACGCTAGTAGTAAAAAAACACCACCTGAGATGTGCTAATTTACCACATTTAAGGATGATGGGTTTTCAATTTCTATTACCATATTCAATTCTGGTCATGAAATATTTATTATGGTTGATATATACTATAATATATGTATTATTTCTCATATATGTTTCTGGAATCTATTTTTACACATGTTTTTTATTTATAAAGCAAAATGAGTTCGTTGTGTTCAAAACCCGCTAATTAACCCAAACAACTATCATTAAATAATTTATATAATGATTCATCTTAAATCCAAGTAAAAAAATGAAATTTACAACCACATAACATTATTTATGTTCACTAATAACATATAACTTCAATTCTGTATAACCATCCTCATTTTATATGATTCTTCGTTCATGTATATAAGTATACTGATCATGAAACAAACGGACCCAAACAATGAAATTGAACCTCTTAACCCATCAAGAAGGCCATGAATGAACATAATAAGGTTATAATAAATCAATTAAATTAAGAAGATATTATTTAATTATTAATTAATTAACATAAATTTTATTATTTAGGTCATTAAGATCAAGTGGAGAACACCTTTGGAATTAAGGTAAGGGTTTATTCATCTCACTTCCATTTTTGTGAGATATTCCATATTCACTAATACTACTTGTGTATGGTGTATTTATACTTAACATTGATGATTCGTATCATTAATACATTTATTTTCATGATATTAAATGTATCATTTGATGATTATTAATTTTGGGGAATACGATTCAATTGATTACAATGTTTTAAGTATTTTTTACTTGAACTTCCATTTTCATTCAGGTTGCTCTTATTCTCTACTAACCTCAATGAAATTATTATTTATTTCTATTTAATCTTCATAAATTCTGTGTTAATGTACTATATATTTATACCAATAATAATCCTTCTTTATTTTATGTGTATTTACATATTTTAAAAGAATCTTTCCAAAATTGTTCTGAAATGCAAGCCTGATTCAAGGAACTTCTAGAATTCTTACGTATTTTTAAGTTCACTATATAATCAATTTTAAGACATATTTATCATTATAAAATCACACATTTTAACATGAAAAAATATATTTTGGTTCATTTATGGTTTTATTAAATCAAAAATTCCTTTGTGCTTTAAAATTCTTTAATATATTTCTTAAACCACACTAAAATGTTTTATTTCTAAATATTCTTTACAAACTATTTTTAAATTATTTCACCTCAATAATAATTTATTTAAGACTAAAATATAATTTCAATGAACTTCACTTTTATTTTCTAGGATATACATGTTTACAGTCTAATTTCATGATAAATAAAAATTCTTTTCAAAAAGAACTCTTCTTTCCAAAGTAAAAAAAAGGATTTTTCTCATCTCACTTTAACTTTTATGAGATATATACCTTATTCACCATTTATTCCTTGATTGTGGTGTATGTACTTACCTTTTTATATCATATCAAGAGTCTCATTATTCTCATGATAATCTAATGGATTCTGATTTGAATTTTGCAAGGTGGTATGAGACACTTTGGAATGTTTAAGGATTATTTCTTCAAGGATTTTTCAATTATATCATTTAAAATTATCTTAATCTATGTCAAAATAATTTGTTTAATATTTTACTTAATTGATATTTATCTCATATTATATCATCCAAAATGTTTTATTGAATTGTTTATGATTAGTTTGACTATGTATGTGCTATCTTGAAACCATTCACCATATTACTCTGAATGGTTATTGTATATGTTTAATGATTAGGGAAAGTTATTTACATTTCATATGATAATTTCAATATGAATTTCTATGTTGTATATGTTGATCCCAATTCATATGAGGAATGAATTAGACTTATTAAGTGTTTGGTGGGGACCTCTATATCCCCCCGGTGCATCGATAGGTCTCATGAGACAAATAATGGTCTTATCATGAGGCCTTGACAAAATGGATATTTATGGTCTTGGAATGAGGCCTTGATGGTATGGTTATGATGTCCTTAATTATGAATTAACTCCTTATGAAACTAGTAATTGAAAGTTCATATGGTTATTAAACAAGTATAATACCCATTATTATGCTTTATTATGGAATTATTTATTTATCTCTTATTCCTACCATATTATGTTCAAGTTTGTTTTTAAAAGCATGTGTCTTTATTTATTCACCATTCCTAATGTTTATATTTATAATATCTTTTGATGTATTGCTTAAACTTACTGAGAATATAAGAAAACCTCTTTCTTATGTTTCATTTTCTTAGGACATGAAGAATTTTATTATGAATGGCCCATAGGGATAAACTTAGATTTTTGGATGTTCCCAATAAAACTTATATGTTGTATTTAATTTCAAGTTATAATCTTGAAAATATATATGTATCTAGTTTTTTAAAACTACTAAACTATTTGTTCCTTTGAGATATGACTTTCTGGTAATCATGCTAATGTAATCAAATAAGGAACTGATTTCGGGCAACTAGGGTTTGGTCTTTACAGTTGGTATCCTAGGAAGTTTAGTAGAAAACTTGGAAACTTGATTTAGAAAATGTAGATTTGGGAACAAAACCCTAATATAGACTTGATTATACACATACAATAACATCCTTTAATTTTTTTAAGGAATATATTATGTGGATATTTCTAGAAAATACATCCTTGTTTGGATACTATAAGTGGACGAGGTTTTGGAAAAAATGTACCTAGGAGTAAAAAACTGACAAGGAGTTTCAATAATGACATGGGGTATATTGGTACATGAAAACGGGACTTACTATGCACTTGGTTTGACACTCCTGGAGGATATTCTTAGGATAATTCACATTTTATTTATAATTCATTATGAAGGATTTAAATGTAAATTTCTCCTCAAATAAAACATGTTTATGTTTATGTGATTACCTATACATAAGATTTCAATTTATGCTAAATATTTTTCAAAGGTGAGATTATACATTATGATTTATAACCTAATATATTGTATTCCATTATATATAAATGGTTCCTAGAAGAAGGAATAAGAACTTCACCAATGCACATGATACAAATAGTAAGAAGGATCATATCTTTTATGGTCTTAAGCCATAATTTATAAGTAAGATAGTCTCCCAAGTATCCTCATCATATTAGGAAATATTATCATGTGTTAATATGATATATAAAGAATTCTTGGAGTCCTATGGATTTAAATTGAAAAAAGAAAAGAATAGGATGTCAGATAAAAAGATGGATAAAGGAAAGAAGGGAAAGAAGGGTTTTTCCACATGTGATAACTGTGGAAAGAATAATCCTAGTAAATGCTTGAAGTTAATGGGAGTTTTTTATAAGTGTGGAGAGAAATTACACCAATTTTTTGATTACAAGATTAAGAAAACGTTTTCTGATGTACAATGCTTCAACTACAAGGAGATGGGACACTATACAAATCAATGTCCCAAATGTTAAAGGAATATGCCATAAATGATTTTTTTTGGTTAATGATCAAGTCATGATACTACTACAGATAAATTTGAAGGATTAATATGCCATATCAAGAACCATTTCATTTGAATATTTTATCAGTAATGTATTGGTTATAATAATTATGGAATATATGAGTATTGTACCGCAGTACTATTTCATTAATTATTTGAGGTCGTATGATGAATTATACCAAGGATAAGTGACTTAGTAGAAATTTAATATCTTGGGAAAGTATATGGTTGAGGGAAATACAAACCTAAATATATTACTGAATATTGAGATAATGATGAAGAAATTATTGATTTGGATTAGTACTGACTACCTCAAAACTGATTATTATCTTTCCGACAAGTGGTCTATGCTATCATTGATGGAGTCTACAACATTTTTGGATATAAAAAATATATCCAACAGAATGTTTAAGGATGAATTCATGTTTCAAATAAGGTTTTATGGTAATTTGATTTATTACCATATTTTAAGAGGATGCATGATGAATGTATTCACATGCTTGGAATATGAAAATTTAGGGTTACTTTATGTTGATTAAAGGAAAATAATGTAGCAGATGCATTGAGCAGGATGGATCATGGAGTTATAAAAAAATGAGGATTTACAAGGACCCCGTGTACATGTATCTATCAAGGATAAATATGGTAATTATTCTAAATTGTTGGATAAGGATCTTTTTTAATGTTAAACCATTTATAAAATGGTTTAAGATGATCATTATATGAGGATTTAGAGTTTAATGTCACCACATTATGTAACCTATGCTAGGAGATGAAGTATAGATAGTTCAAGGCACAAAAAAAGGATAAGATTGTGTTTATGAAATAAAAACATATATTTATACTCTTATATAGTGGAAATATTCCTCAACTCTAGGAAAAGAGACTTAAACAAAAAAAATTGTCATATTGTTATTTTTTACATAACTGTAGTTTATGGTTTTGGGGTAATGATCTTTCATATGAGCATGTTCTTAATCATTTTCCATCATAAAATGATGGATTGATTATTCTTACATAATCATGTTGTCCAATTAGAATGTTTATTTTTGTAGTAACTGATGTATTTCCCTTTCCCTCTTATTAAGAGGATACTTAAACCATATTTCTGATGTGGGTTTCCCATAAGGGAATTTTCAAGTATCAAAAATTAACTTTTGAAATTAAAGTTCAAAATTTCGAGGATAAATTTTTTGTAAATAGGGGATAATGTAACTCCAAAAGGTTATATAAATATATTTAATATTTAATTCATGAAACACTGAGTCTCTACAAAACACAACTTTGTTATAACCTAGCAAGTAAACATAATATTTCCACCTCTGTGGTTTGAATTTCGAAAAATTGACATACACAATTGTGTTCAGTAAGATATTTAGATTCTAGTAAGATAAATATTTTTTTGCTCTATGATTTTAGGATAATTTTTTGAGACCTCGGTTAATTTTTGAACGTCAGTTTTAAATTTAAAATCTGTATTTTTCAAGTAAATAATGATTTTATTTAAAAATTAAATTAAATTTATGTATAAAATTATTTTGATAAAATGGAGTTCATTTTTTATTTATAAATTTGAAAAAATGGTTAGGGTAAATTTTTGGGATTTTTCTGAAATACTTGAATTTTTTATGAATAGTGAAATTTGAAAATTTACAAAATATGCTAAATAAGTAAATTTTTTCATCATGATTGAGTAGTGGATGATGTAAATGGATATTATTTTGAAATCACATGCACTTATTACTGTTTTTAGCCATAATAATCAAGACTATTCATAGCCTTGAACAAAAATATTAAACTAATGATTAAAATAATGAGAAACTCCTCCTCTCCTCCACTCTAAATATCACTCCTCCTTACGTCTTATATTCAATCCTATAAAGTCTTGTTCCTTGTATAAATTCTACCCCAATACCCTCATAATATCATCCACCAAATATAGAATCATATGGTCTCATAAAAAGACCAAATCCTCTCCCCTAAAGAGGCTCTCAAGGAAGATTAATTCAAGAGGTAAATTCCACTTTTCAATTCTTTTAATTTCTTTTCAAGTTTCTTTGTTTTATTTTCTATCACCATCTCTACTCATCCAAATTTTATGAAATATATATTACCTTACATTTACTATAATTTTTTTATGATGAAGTAATAAGTTATTATTATCTCTCCTTTGCCCATATTTTATGATAGTATTAAAAAACACCATCTGAGATGTGCTAATTTACCACATTTAAGGATGATGGGTTTTAAAATTCTATTACCATCTTAAATTATGGTAATTAAACAATTATTATGGTTTAAATAGACTATAATATATTTATTATGTCTCATATATGGTTCTGGAATCTTTTTTTACACATGTTTTTTATTTATAAAGAAAAATGAGTTTGCTGTGTTCAAAAACTGCTAATTGACCCAAACAATTATCATTAAATAATTTATATAATGATTTATCTTCAATCCAAGTAACCAAATTAAATTTATAACCATTTAAAATTATTTATTTTCACTAATTAAATATAACTCCAATTCAATACAACCATCCTCATTTTACACAATTCTATGTTCTTGTATATAAGAATACCGATCATGAAACAAACAGACCCGAACAATAAAATTGAACCTCTTAACCCATGAAAAATTACATGAATGAACTTAATAAGGTTAAAATAAATAAATTAAATTAATATTTAATTATTAATTAATGAACCTAAATTTGATTATTCAGGTCATTAAGATCAAGTGGAGAACACCTTTGAACTTAAGGTAACAGTTTCTTCATCTCACTTCCATTTTTATGAGATATTCAATATTCACTACTACTACTTATGTATGGTGTATTTATACTGACCATTGATGATTCATATCATTAATAACTTTATTTTCATGATATTAAATATATCATTTTATGATTATTAATTTTGGGGCCTATGATTCAATAGATTACAATGTTTTTAGTATTTTTTACCTAATCCTCTATTTTTATTCAGGTTGCTCTTATTCTATAATCAACTCAATAAAATTATTATTTATTCCTATTTACTCATAATAAATTTTGTTTTAATATTCTATATATTCTTACCAATCAAAATACTTATTTCATTTATGGTGAGTTACATGCTTTAAAATAATCTTCCAAAAACATTTCTGAAATGCAAGCTCGATTCAAGGAACTTATGGAATCCTTACCTATTTTTAAGTTCACTATATAATATATTTTAATACATATTTATCATTCTAAAATCACACATTTTAACATGAAAAAATATATTTTGTTTTATTTCTGGTTTTATGAAATCAAATGTGCCTTTGTGCTTTAAAATTATTTAATATCATCCTTAAACCACACTAAAAAGTTTTATTTCTAAAGCTTCTTTAAAAACACTTTTAAAATTTTTCATCTCAATATGACTTTATTTAATCCTCATATAAAATTTCAATGACCTTCCCTTTTATTTTCTGGTATATACATGTTTAAAATCTGATTTCATGAAAAATAAAAAATATTTTCTAAAAGTACTCTTCTTTCCAAAGTAAAAAAGGATTTTTCTCATATCACTTTAACTTTTATGAGATAAATGCATTGTTCACCAATTATTTATTGATTTTGGTGTATGTATTTCCCTTTGTTATATCATATCAATAGTCACCTTATTCTCATGATATTCTAAGGGATTGTGATTTGAATGTTTCAAGGTGGTATGGGACACTTTGGAATGTTTAAGGATTATTTCCTCAAGGATTTTTCAATGGTCTCATTTAAAAGTATATTCATCTATGTCAAAATACTTGGTTGAATCTTATAATTCATTGAGATTTATCTCATATGATATCATCCACCAGGTTTTATTGAATGGTTTATGATTAGTTTGACTTTGGATGTACAATCTTGAAATAATTCACCATATTACTCTGAATGGTTAATGTTTATGTTTAATGATTGGGGAAAGTTATTTACATTTCATATGTTAGTTTCAATATGAATGTTTATGTTATTTATGTTGATACCAATTCATATGAGTAATGTATTGGACTTAGTATGTGTTGGTCAGGTCCGCTATATCCCCTCAGTTCATCGGTAGGTCTCATGAGACAAACTATGGTCTTGGCACGAGGCCTTGAAAAAATGGATAGTTATGGTCTTGGAACAAGGCCTTGACAGTATGGTTATGATGTCCGTCATTATGTATTCCCTCATTATGAAACTAGTAATTTAAATTTCATGTGGTTATTCAACTAGTATAATACCCATGATTATGATTTATTATGGAATTATTAATTTAGCTCTTATTCCTAAAATAATGTGTCCAAGTTTATTTTTAAAGGCATGTGTTTTTAGTTATTCACCATGACTAATGTTTAAGTTTATGATATCTTCTACTATATTTCTTACCCTTACTGAGAATCTAAGATCACCACTTTATTCTGTTTCATTTTCTCCAGACATGAAGAATGTTATTATGAATGTCCTGTAGGGATAAACTTATATTTGTGGATGTTCCCAATAAAACTTATATATTTTATTTCATTTAAAGTTCTAATGTTGGACTTATGTATGTATCTAGTTTTACAAAACAACTAAACTAATTCATACTTCGGGATACGTCTTTCTTGTAATCATGCCAATGTAATTAAATAAGGCATCGACTCTAGGAAACTGAATTTGGGTCTTTACACTGGTGTTGTGTCTATACTATAGATTTTTCTTTTGGTATATTTTAAAAAAATTATATGTATCATTTTACCTTATTCATGAATTGTCTGATAGTTTTTGGTTTACCTTTATTTTATAATATGGAGTTTCTTTGTTGTTTTTTTATCCTATATCTCTATCCTATATTATATTATAGAGTGTAATGGACCTCATTTGCGAGATTTGTTTACCCTCGGTGCTAGTCTCCAACCTGGGGTCTACTTGAGATGGGACTTAGGGGTAATTATCTCTCTCCCTTGATTATGAAATATTTTTTGGGAGGGGATTATGATAGAGTGGTGTTAAAGAATAAAGGTTGAGAGATAGAATGGATTTTGGAGTTAAGAATGGCAAGGTTTTCATGAGTTTGTAAGGCAGCGGTGTCAGATGACCTTAGTGCATGACATGGTCCAGGGAGACTGGCTATGACATGGGATTTTTGGTCCCACCATGATATAGTGAATGGACTATGAGATTATTAAATGGCCATGTGAGGTGGACATATTTATAGAGTAGATACTAAGGATAGTTATATGCATCACGATTGATTGTATTCATGTATAAAATGGGTTGTTGTGGAAAATATAATGAAATAAATAAATAAGTTTCTTTAAAAAATATATGTTATTGGGATTAGGATGTTCTCCTTGATTTTTGGGAAGGGATACTATTCATAATTTGGGAGTATCTCAGATAGATGTGGTTTATAAAGATGATCCAATTGATCATCGAAGGGTTGACCTGATAGAGGATGATGAGGCTTGGAAGAGAGATTTGCATGCCTTTCAGTGCCAAAGTTTGGGAAATTATGAGTGGATTATCCCATATCAAGAGATAGAGTGATAGCTAGAGGATATTGAGATCACATTTGGTCTGGTCGTATCATGGTCTGAGTTCTAGGTGTTGTTGTTAGTGATTTAGATGTGGGAATTTTTGTTTTAATGGTGGATTTGTTTCATGGTGACCACATGGAGGCAGATGTGTTGTGGCCTGAATTTCAAAGGGAGTTCCAAGTGGAGTTCTTATTATTGAAAATGAGTGAAGACAAGATACAAGAGATTCTCTCTCTTCATCATGGGAGTATAAGTTTTTGGTATCTTAGGATGAGGTTCAAGGATCTATTATACATTACTTCATATTTTTTAGGTGAGGAGTGCAAAGTGCAGCATCTAGAGGAGAATTGTTTCCCATTGATCAGGTATGTGGTCACATTGCTCATTCTCTCGGTGTATCTTGAGGTGTATGAAAATAATAAGGTAATAAAAAGGATTATTTCCCTAGGTTTTGGGCCTCAATAGAGTGTCCATAAGGGTGTTTTGAGGAGAATATCTTTAGGTAGTGGGTCGTGTGTGTCCATGTAGTCAGGGTTCCATCTAGCGAGGATCCAAATATAGCAGATCCCTTTTAATTCTTCTAGGGAAAGTGACTTATAAGAACCTACCATAGGCTTTCCATTTTCATGATATGTATGTGAGTGACATGTTAATAATCAGGTTAAATGTTTGAATATTCATTGAGGATAGTATCAAGTGAGTGTTTAAGCCCCTTTTCGATAGCAGTAGTAGTTGCCTCTGAGGTATTTTTAGCAGCAAGGATTGTTGATGATTGTTAAGTAGATGAGGGTGGGTGGTATTGATAGATGGTTACCTACTGATGGTCCCCATAAACTGGGGACCAGGATAGAGCATGTTCGTGGAAGCTATCCATAGATAGGTATATAATCATTTTGAGGTCAGATGCATGTGTTTAAGGCAGTAGTGCTAGCAGAGTCATGAGTTTATCGAGGTATGATTAACTTATCTTATACCATTGTGTGTTCTTTGTCTGATTCAGGTGCCTCAAAATCCTTTATCACTTCTTCTTTGGTCCATTCTTTGATATTGTCCATGGAGAGACATCCAGTTCCCCTGGTGTTATCTATGCTTCTTAGTTTTATGTGTATTGTTGATATAGACTATTGATGGGGAATCACCAGTCAATGGGATTAATTATTCTTGTTTCATATATAGACATATAATTTTATCCTTGGCATGGATTGGTTGTATTTCATGTGGGAATTCATCGATTTTTTTCAAAGTAGAGTTTTGTTTTTCAATGTGGAGGGACAGTGAGTGGCATTCATTGGCAAGCAAGGTTATTAGATGGGTGGTTGGAAAGTGGAGAATATTTTTTCATATTAGGAATATATTTACATGTAATATCATGTGGGGGATGTTCCAAGAGTTTTAGAGGAGTTTCTAGATGTTTTCCCAAATGAGGTTATAAAACTACCCCATCAATGTGATGTCATGTTTGGGATAGAGTTTTAGTCGGGTGTGTCTCCAATTTCAATGTTTCCCTATCATATGGAACATATGGAGTTGTGTGAGTTGAGGTTATAGGTTAATGATCTAATGTAGAGGGGTTTATCTGACCCAATGTATCATCTTGGGGTGATCCAATGTTGTTATCTATGAAGAAGGATGGTAGTATGAGGCTTTATATAGACTATTAGAGGTTGAATCAAGTGACGATCAAAAACTATTACCCTCTTCTGATGATAGATGATATTTTTAATAGATTAGAGTAGATTATTGGTTTTCATATATTTATCTACAATGTATATATCACTATTTGAGGGTGAAGGATGATGGTATTATGAAGACTAACTTCAAGTGTAGGTATGCGCACTTCGAGTTTGTAGTCAAGTCATTAGGTGTTATGAACACACCATCAATGTTCATGGGGCTCATGAATTCTATGATCCATGAGTTACTAGACCGGTTCTTTATCATATTCATCAATGATATCTATATATACTCAATGTTAGAGAAGGAGCATGTCGAGCATCTCAGGTCTATTTTGAAAGTCCTTCGACATTGTCTTCTCTATGGAAAGTTTTACAAGTGTGAGTTATGGATTTAATAGGTTAACTTCTTATACATGTTGTGTCTCAAAATTGTTTGGTAGTGGACCCATAAAATATCTAGATAGTTTCTTCTTTAGAATTACCCAAGAACATGGAAAAGGTTCAAAGTTTCCTTGTTCTGGATGATTATTATAGGAGGTTTGTGCTCGATTACTCTCAAGTTACAAACCTATCAACTACATTGACTAGAAAGGACTAGGATTTTGTGTGGATTGATCATTTAAATAAGGAATTTTGTTACTTTAAGGAGAAGTTGGTTAGTTATCCAGTGCTTCGGTTACCTGAGGAGGGTGTGGTGTTTTATTTTTTCTATAACTCATCTTGTTTGGTCATGGTATTTGTGTTGATTAATCATAGGGGAGTGATCTCATATGGTTCTGGGTAGTTACATCCCCATAAGAATAACTATTCCACCCATTATATGGAGTTAATATAAGTTATGTTTTCAATACAGTTTTGGTGGTACAACCTCATTAGATATTTATTTCTGGTCTTCATAGACCAAAAGATCCTAAAATATGTTTTCTCTCAGCCGGATCTAAATCAACACCAGTATAGGTGGATTTATTTTCATTAATATTATAATTTTAATATCTCATACACCCAAGGAAATTGAAATGTGGTTATTGATGCATTGAGATAGAAGTAATGAGGTGATGTGGATTGGGAGTCTATGGATGTTTGTAAATGGATGGTGGATCTTGTAGTGATATATATTAATTTTAGGGAGAGAAGTGGTGATGGTTGTCTCTATCATATGATTTTGGAGTCATCTTTGATGTAGTAGGTAGAGGAGTCTTTTTGGGGAGACTTAGAGATAGAGGTGATGTGTGACCATGTTGACTGTAGTGATATCCCATATAGATGGTCAGATGATGGTAGGAATCAAATGTTGTTTCAGGGGAGGTTATCCATTCCATAGGTTGTGTGATAGATATTGCTCCATGATTTTCATATATCAACCTTAGAAGTTCATCCTAGGGTGATAAATATGTATTGAGGATTTAGGAGACATCTTTTGTGGCCAGGGATGAAATGGTTCATTGTAGATTTTATGGTAAAGTGTTCGGTTTTTCAATTGGTGAAAGAAGAGAACCATGTTCTTGTAGGTTTATTATAGTACTTATATGTTCCTAAGTGGAAATGGGAGGAAATATCTATGGATTTCATTATAGGTTTACCCCAATCTTAGGGATTTTGGGATGTGGTTTGGGTGATAGTGGACCAACTAATGAAGCTGTCTCATTTTCTAGTGATCCATGAGTCAAGTTTCATGGATGTTTTGGAATGGTAGTATATGGAAAATATGGTTAGGATTCAAAGGGTACTTCAAACCATCATCTATGATTAGGATCCTCTTTTTACCTCATGGGTTTGTAGGGGATTAAATCATTCTTTAATCTCCTAATTTTATCTTGGAACTACTTTCTACCCTCAAATTGATGGGTAAATAGAACAAATCATCCATACAGTATAGGATATGTTGTGAGGTTTCTTCATAGACTTTGTTGGATCATGGGTAATGAAATTACCATTGGTTGAGTTTTCATACCATAATAGTTATCAATAATACATTAGAATGTCCCTATTTGTGGCGTTATATGGTTGGCCATGTATTTCTTTGTTATTCTTGAAAGAGGTTAGAGAGTTGGATGTTCTTGGTCTTGATGTGGTGTAGAGAAAAACTAAGAATATCTAGTTAGTTAGAGATAGGATGATAGTAGTGTAGGAACTTCAAAATGTCTATGCTAATAGTAAGTAGAGGCCCTTGTAGTAAGAATTTAGAGACCATGTGTTTTTCAGAGACTCCCCTCGACATGGGAAGCAAAAGATTGGTAAAGGGAGTAATCTTTCACCATATTTATTGGTCCCTTTTAGGTGTTGTGGAGTGATAGAGAGGTGGAATATTGTTTGGAATTTCCCCCATAGTTAGAAAGGATCCACAACATCATCCATGTGTCCCAAATTCATTGGTACCTTTATGAATACATCCACATCATTGAATGGGTAGAGTTGGATAATGGGGACAATGAGAAATTTGTGGATCAGCCAATAGAGATTTTGGATTTTAAAGAGAGGGTTTCGTTTGGATAAACCATCCCCTTGGTTCATTTGTTTTTGTGGCATGGTGATCTGGAGGATATTACTTGGGAGTCATAGACACATATGTGTGGCTAGTACCTAGAGTTTTTTTGAGTTTTTCTTCATTTTGATTGGTTTTTTATGAATTATTTGATGTTAGATCTTGTCATTTTTTGTTATGTGGTATTTCTTTTATGTGTGATGTGTGATAATGCTTCCAACATATCAAAATGTGATGATTAGAATCCTAATTAAGACATGTTATTCTTTGAGGTGATAAAATTATTTGGGAAAGTAAGTTCCTCCCAAAGCGGATAATAACTTTACATGGAATAAATAATTCATTGATTCATGTTCTTATGGTAGTGTTGTGTGTATTGGTTTTTGTGGTTGTTGTTTTGGGTTGTGTGGAGGTTGAGATGATTGTACAGACAGTAAAGTGATGTGGTGATGATGTATATTGAGATGTGGTTGGTTGTTTGGATTTGTAGTTGAGTAGAAAAGGAGGTGGATTTTGGATAGAACTAGATGATGAGGTATTCTTCTTGGTGGGATTTTTTAATGTGGTTTTTTGGTGTGTTTTCTGGTTGTAGGGGTTTGATGTGTTTGGTTGGTGGTAGCATTCAAGTTTTAACAAGATCCTTGATTGGTATTTTGTAACACACCGAGATTTTGAAAAATATTTTTTCAATTAAATTTAATCTTTTCGATATTTTTAGTTACACCCAATATTGAGTTTATCTTTCATTACATGAAATACTAAGTTTATATTATGTTACATGAAACATTGAGTTTAAATGAACATGACATACTATTAAAATATTATTATGAAAGTTATCTCATAACCGTTGGAATGGATAGTATGAATATGCATAACTAAATTATGAAAATATATGGATTACAAATGTATATAAAACTAATTATTTGGTGACCAATTAATTAGAAATGAAAATAAAATCTATTTAAAAATAAAGTAAATCATTTTCTAAATAACTATTTTTACCTCAATAAATTAATAAAATCACTTTTGGTAAATGATTTTAATGAAATTTATATATTATTTATTCAATAAACTATTTAACATTAATCTTTTTTGTTTTCTTGCAATGAATAAAAAAATTTCATGTATTTTTTTGAAATATTATATGGATTATTTTTGGATCTAGGCGTTGAGATGGCATGATATTCCAAGGCCCGGTGAGCCCATAATTAATTTTTTAAATATATTAAATGCATGCATGTATAGTTTTCCTGAATAAGTGGAATAACTTATAAATAAAGGCTTGTATTGTAAATCTAAGGTTTTAGTTGAGTTCATAGCATGGGTTTTATCCTAGGAGTGATATAACCTTGAAGCTCATCATATGTTCGGGTTGGGCGTGGTCATGGGCAAACATTTAAAAAAATTAATTCAATAAGTCAATTTATTTAATTAATTACCCTAACCTATTAAATTTTCCATAAATATGTTATTATCATCAAATATGATGGTTAGCTGTAAAACCATATATAATTGAGAGAGAGAATTGGAGGACCTTCTTTTGGTAAGCGACTACCGGATCATGGATCATCGATTAGTGTTTAATGGAGCTCAAGGATCTTGCAAACAATAATGAGACAGAATTGTTCCTCACCAACAACTGATCCAAATCAAGTCAGTATAATGTTTTATTTGGATTATTTCCACTATGTTTATTAATATGAAAAATTTAAAGCAATAGACTAATGGATTGATTTGTAGATTGGTCATATTGCATAAATAGGATTATCTGTGGGGATTATTAGAAGAATTGTTCATAATTATTTCGATCTTTTTTTGTCATTCTAATGGAAACAAATCATGTACAACCGAAAATGGTTGGGGTTCATTCCTATTTTACAAGTTTCTTGGATATCACCAATTATTCTTCATGTATTCACCAATAGTATTCATTTTGAATGACATTTGGACAAATACCAATTAATAAATCATTATGCACCTATTTCTGGGTATAATAGGTTGATTTCATAGATCCTTGTTCGATTCAATGATGGGATCAAACTATGATGATGGAAAAGACACATTGAGGATGGATTTGAGACCCTCAATTTGGGAGCGATGTACGACTACATTAGGGACCAAGAAAAATGGTCTTTCCCATACATTTGGTGACCGAATTCTGATGAACAGCGACAATAAGGCTAATCTGGGACTAGATCCTTGCTTACCAGTGATATTGATGGTAGAATAAAAGGTAAAAATGGAATAAGAATATGTGGAGTAATAACCTGTGGGTTCTGGAAAATATTTTAGTACACAGCATGTATTGTGTAGCCACACGTTGTGTGGGACCCTTGGTGTGGCTCTATGGTTTCCAAGAGAATATAAATATCACACAACATGTGGCACCTATCACACAGTGTGTGACTCGACTTGGAAGATATGTGTGTACCTTGGAGGTTACACAGACACATCCAGTAGTGCATGGGCTTAGACATGCCATGTACTCTGACAAAAACACGACCAAGATAGGTATACACAGGCAGATCCGAGTACTTGTACACAGTCAGGAGTACATGGGCTTAGACATGCCATGTACTCTGAAAGAGACACAGACATGAGGTATAGGTTGTAATACATGGGTAGGACCAAATGTCAAATGGAAACGTTGTGTACTCCTTCAAGGAAGGCTTAGATCCCTTATCCTATTTATCTTTAACAAGTTTTTTTAGGGAGTGTTCCTTTAATCTATTTCCTGAGCGTTAGTATGGAATCGCATCTTACACATATGATGGTGATCCCATTAGTGGGACTTTTTGGATAGAGTTTTGGATTCCTTCCATGAGGCTCAGAGTGAGATCCTCTATGATTATCTTTTCCCTAGGTGTATTTTCTTGGTATATTCATGACCAATACTACATGGGTGTTTATCCTCTACTTAGTTGGATATTCTAGATTAAGTTTTTGGTTTACCCCATGGCCTTGGGAGTGATCCCCATTTGGGTATTATTATATTCATACTTCTAGAATATAATTCTCATTGTGAGACCCATTGAGTGGTATATCACATAAAGACACTATCTGTAACACCCCAAGATTTCATAGTATGTTATTTCTTCAAAGTAATTCAATAACTTGCACTACACGCAACACTGAGTTCTAACACGCCACAACCAATCAAACTAGCCGTTATGAATAGTAATAACCAATTTTTGAAATTTTATCAATTTTTTATTTCAAAATGGACTTAATTTTTGGGTTCGGAATATCAAAATTAGATTAGGGTGAATTTTTGGTATTTTTCTGAAGACATTGAGTTTTTGATGATTTGTGAAAAAATACTAAATTTTAATTAAAAACAAATTTTTTAATCAAAATAATTTATAGTGATAAATTGTACTATTGAGTGGTTTTTAAGTATAATTAGATTATATATTTACCATTTAATCCAATTTTGATCATTGTACGTAATTTCACATTTAAACTGGACATAAGCAAGTGTCAATATTTTGATAGTTATTATTTCTTAAAAACACACTTTTTGTTTTGACAACGGGAATTAATTTTAAATTAATTTCATCCACTTCTGTGTTTTGAATTTAGAAAAATTGATTCCATATTTCAAATCAGGAGGTCCAAATTGTGTAAATAGGTAACTTTTATTTTTAGACATTATGAATATTTACTACAGTAAATATTTAATTTACCATGGTTAAAAGGGTAAATTCAGTAAATAAGGTTAATAAATAATATTATAATAATATTAAATTACCCTAACACGTGTCCTAACCCTATTAAATGATAAATTTCCGACCATGGTCATATTTGGGTCGATTTTGGGACCCCATTGAGCCACTTGGAAGTGATAATGACATTATATATTAGATAATTTAAAGTAGAGACAAAAATAACAAAAGAAAATATCTTTTAGTAAAACAATTTTTATATGAGGTTATATAATTGATCTATTCGACTATAAATATTCATTAGAAAGATAAAAAATTTCCTACGATAGGATATTTTATTTATAATTTTTAGACATAAAATAAATATATTTATTTATGACACAATAATGATGCAGTATTTTCCTTATTAATGAAAGAATCAAATAAATGGTATTATAGATGTTAAAATAAATATAATTTGAAATTTGATACCATCCACGAATTTTATAGGTTAATGTGACATGTTAATATTGATTAGATGAATTTTTTTAGAAGTAATAATTCTGTTATAAATTTAGCAAAAACAAAATACTAAATAGTGTCAAAATTGACATAAAAGAGTTTTTAAAACAAATATTATATTATTAATTGATATTCTATTCCTAAAAATATAATGTTTGGAAAAAATACTTATATAATGGTATTTGTATCATTAATTAACCACTTGGGGTTCTATTGGAAGTATATAGTAAGTTTATTAACCATATAATATAAAAATAGAAAGAGACATGGTAAATGTCAAACTATTTAACTAAGAGTTAAATCTAAAATATAATGTTAATATAGTGACCCAAACCTATATAAAACCTATTGGTTGGGATTATTTCGACCCAAAACCACCTAAGTATCTAAATAAATTTATTTAGAGTCATTATAAACCAAATAATATTGAATAATAAATTAATACTCTAATCTTTTTTTAAAGTGACCATCACCCCTCTTATAAAAGGGAACTTCCCCTTCTCTCAAATTCACACCCCCAAATCCATTTTTATCGGCCAACCCCTGTCCAAATATCCTCCCAACTTTCCTAAATTCATTCTAGAGTCCTTCCTTTGGTTATAAATCCAACATAAGGATCCCTTTTGATCAAATCAAAAGGAAGAATCCGAAGAAGAGGTAAATATTTCATCACCTCTTTCAAGTTATTTTCTTCTTCCACTTCCCCTTACTTTGTTGTTTCCATTATAAAATAATAAATACAGTATCGTCTATATATTTTGATGTTATTATAAAAATTTTACAACCATATTCATTATTCTATCCATCCTATAAATTACAAATTCATCATACGTGCGTACGTACGGATTACCGTCTCCACATTGTGGTGTAGTTTGTTATTCAAACACTTCATTATCTGGATGGGTATAATAATGAGTATAACTTATGTAAATAATAAATATAACATGTTAATTATTATTTATTTATTATATACCATCCAATTACATATGATTTCTTCAACAATATAATGATATTTTCGCTCGTGCGTATGTACGGATTACCGTCTCCACAACACGATGATATTCATTTCCACATTCACCATTAAATGATGATTATAAAATAAATATCATTAATAAGTATTTAATATATGAGATAATAATTCTACTGGAGATATATATATATATATATATATATATATGTACTTACATATATCTTATTCACTTAGTTCTGTTCAATAAGATATGAAAATGGAAACAGCGTTTATGCGTACGTACGGCTTACCGTCTCCATAAATGGTGTTTTCCATTTCATATATATGTATATTATACATATTTATATTCTAAATATATATGATATATAAATCATTTTTTTATATTTTGGAAGTATTTAAATAATGATCTAAGTGATACAATCATGATTAACAAGTTAAAACATGTACGATAAAGAAAACGATTATTACCCAAAATGTTAATTTAACATGGAAATTATTATTAAATGGGTAGTATAAAGTCATAAATGAATCATGTATTATATAATAAATATTAATATGGTTCTTTTATAATTTTATAACATACTAAAGTCTTTATACATGAGGTTAAATGTACCCTCAACTAAAGGAAAGTGCAAGGTAAGGGGTTTTCATCTCACTCCTTATTCCCGTGAGATTCATGCTATCTTGCCACTATTTCCTTTTGTGTGGTGTATGTACTACCCATAATTGTGTTATTTGTACAATACACTTTAATTTATGTGTATTTAAATCTTCATTTTATGATACTTCTTTCATGGGGTGTATTTTTCTTAAGTTACCAAATTGGTAAGGGGTTTTCATCTCACTCCCTATTCCCATGAGATTCATGCTATCTTGCCACTATTTCTTTTTGTGTGGTGTATGTACTACCCATAATTGTATTCTTTGTGTAATAAAATTTAATTTATGTGTATTTACATCTTCATTGTATGATACTTCTTTCATGGGGTGTATGTTTCATAAGTTACCAAATTGGTAAGGGTTAATTCTACAATCTTTTTATTATTTAAGGTTGTTTTTACGTAAGTATCTACTGGGACCTCTTTATCATCCACATCCGTGTTTCTTTAAAATGTATTTAAAAACATTATTATTATTTAATATAAAATGGTTTAAAGTAATTTATACCTTTATTTGACCTTATATGTTTTTGAAAGGAATCTTTTCGTCATTTTCCAAACAAGGTACTTTATGAACTTTTTGACAAAATTAAGGTAAGAATGTTTTTTTAACTTATGCAGCGGGTATGGTTATTCTCCGTCATTATAACATCGTCGAAGCTTCCCTTACAATATTATAATAATATCTTCAAAATAAATGTTTTCTTTATAATTATGTGACTCTTAAATGATTTCAAAATAGAAATAGATATTTCTCTCAAATAGTTTTGATTTCATCTATGTCAACATCCTTTGATAAATTTTACACTTGTTTGAAGTTGATTTATTATGATACAATTATTCCATATTGTATTTAAGGTTTTGTGATATGTTTTACTGTGGATGTTTTATTTTTATACCATTCATGGTTTATGGTTAAAGTATTGACATTTCATATGCTAGTTTTAATATGAATTCTTATGTTATATTTCAACCTCTTCCTAAGATGAATGTGTTGGACTAGTATGTTCCAGGTTGGGGACCGATAAAAGTAATCCCTCCAAGTTGGGGTCCGATTACAGCAGACCCTCCGGGTTGGAGTCCGATTACAAAGGCTCTTCGGGTTGGAGTCCGGTTACAGAGGCTCTCCATGTTGGAGTCCGGTTATAGAGGCTCTCCGGGATGGAGTCCGGTTATAGAGGCTCTCCAGGTTGGGGTTCAGTTATAGTTAGCCCCTAGGTCCTGGTACGAGGCCTTAACACAGAAATTAAAGTTTGGTACTATACATTCCCTCATTATGAAAATAATATTTATGGTTCATGTGGTTATTCGACTAGTAGAATACCCGTGATTATGTTTTATTATGGCATTATTTACTCGTCTCATATTCCTTCCATAAAAGTGTTCATGTTTATTATTTGTAAAGGCATGAGTTTTCAATTATTCACCATGATTAATATTTATGTTACCTTCTGTTGTATTTCTTACCCTTACTGAGCGTTTGAGCTCACCCCTTTCTTATGTTTTATTTTCCCCAGGATTTCCAAGAAGTGTATTATGAATAATATACAGGGTTAAGCTAAAAGGGAATAATAGTGTTCTCAAAGATTCATTTATTTTTTGTTTTATTTTCTAATGTGTAATGTAACGTTCATGTATGTAATCTATTTTCCAAGACTACTAAACTATCAGTATTTCAAGACTTTATTCCTTGTAATCATTCCAATGTATTAAAATAATTCACCGACTCTGGCTAACTGGGGTCGGGGCATTATGCTATCAATTCTCTCTAACTCATGGAACATTTTCTACCAGATGAGTGCTATGTGGAACCTTCAAGATGGATTCCTAGGATGGAATTATGGTTTTGAATTTACATTGAGATGGTGTGCCTTTGTTGAATATATATAGATATTCTTATTGTATGTGATGTAGACATATACCTATGATGACATAACTGTTATTATTGATATTATATGCTTAGTGATTTTGGGGTGTCTTACTAGGTTTTGTTATACTCACTCCTACATGGGATTTACCTACACTTTTATTATCTCATTTAGATGATAAACCTTTTGATATATCCTTATAGGGACCAGTACCAGGCATATCTTAGTGATCTGGAAAGATATAAGTGTGTTCCGATGGTAGCATTGATAGCAATCCCATTCTATACTATTAGGTTGGACTTGTTTTTCATATTATTTATGGTGGGATTTTATTTTTCCCTTTTTTCTTTCTAGTAATTGTTTTCAAAACATGATGGTGGTTTATATGTATTTATGAATGGTTTATCAATTGTTTTACATTTCATCATTTTATAGAATTTGAGATGTGTGTGTGTAGGTACATTAGGCTAACGCCTCCCATGTTAGTGATATGCCTACTCAGCGCTAGTCTCCAGCCCCTAGACTATTGGAGGCGGGCTTGGGGTAGTCACATCATGGGCCCCATTGGGAAGGTTCATGAACAAGTGGTATTAGAATAATCTATTCTACTTTAGGAATAGAGTCTATGATATTAGTTTGGGAAAATAAGGTTATGTGTTTTGAGTTAATCTTTCAGGACAAGGACTCCAGTGTTCTTTCGGCATCCGATGTATCAATACACTTGGACTCTAATTTCCTACCTTTAAACATAATATATATAGACATTGGTTATAGATAAAACATTAGTACTTGAATAATATAGGAATTGTTTTTTCCTTCAATGTCCTTCTTGATTCATCTCTCTAGATATACTCCTTGACTATGGTACATATTTTCTATTTTAGGATACTTTTTCATTATATACCAACAAGTATTTAGCATCAGGATTATGAGGATGATACCCTTAGGGAAGAGGCTTTGGTATAGGTACCTCTTTCAGAGGTGTAACCTCTAGGTGGTTCACCATTTATATCACCACCTATCGAGTAGTAGCTGGTTCTAGTAGTACTAATGGATGAGATGCATAGGATGAGTGTGCTTTATGAGTTTTTTTTATAGTGACCCCTTAGTATATAAGGTTATATTAAACCACAAGTGTCTAGGGAATGACATGATGCAATGAAACAATTTTTCCTTCTTGTCATGACACTAGAAGATCAGGTGTCAGTCCTGGTAGTGAACCTTCTCCTTGGTTCTACAAGAGGATTATGGGTTTTTTTTTGTACCAGTTGTACAATGAGGCGACTCTATCATCGTCATAGTTTGATATCCTTTTCATATAGTATTTCACTTCCTCTACATTGGGTGTTGTGCACATTCAATATCTTCTATAGCTCCAGCATTTTAGTACAAAAATAGTTGAGTATTCATTGAGGTTCACCAACCTCTCAATGTACTTAAGATATATGGTGCATGATCAGTTCTTTCAAGATCAAACCTTTGAAAAAGGATTTATTATAGACATTCAATCCATCAGTATACCTCTATTAATTCCTACTTATTTTGGGGTTATAGATCATGCCTTGGTGGTTGAGACTTTCCTGGATAAGAAGACGTGGATAATTGTTTCTAATAGTGGACACATAGGTGAAAATACTTTGGCATCAATGGAGTTGACATTAGACTTAACTACTTGTATGTGCGATACATTTTAGGAGGCAATCTCGAGATAGAGGTTCTATGTTTCAGGGATAACATGATGGGCATAGTCAGTCCAAGGAGAGGTGGTGCTACTATTATGATGGTAGGGGAAATCTCAGGCAGTATTGTCTGACCCACCATACGGTTGACATAGAGAAATTGTATGGGTTTCCTAGGTATAGAAATCAATAGGAGCAGGCATGTATTCTAGGAAGATGATGTGGCAGAGGAATTGGGTGGGCAGTTGGAGGTGGTATAAGTTTTGAATTGTTACCACCACCACCCCTAGGTGGTTCACTCAAGGCTTAGGGAGATGGGGGAAAGGGGAAGGGAAACTTTAGGTGGTCAAGGATTATGACCCATAGGCTCCAAGGATAATACGAGGTGAAATTTTAATGTTTCTATCTTAACTAAAGTAATGATAGACATGGGTATTATTCATTCATTTATTTCCACTTATCTAGTTTGAGACTTAGAGATTATGATTGAGACATTGGATTGACCCTTATTCTTGGAGAATCCTACTGGAGATGAAATAGTTATCACACACTTGTGTTGACTATTTGACATGAACCTTGCAGGTGAGAGTTTATGTTGGTATCTCTTTATAGCACAGATGAGGCCTTATGACATCATCTTAGGTATGGACTGGTTATCCATAGTTCATGCCCAGGTATACTGTTTCAGGTGGAGGATGTGGTGTGTCCACAGTTATGGGAAAAGGATTTCCTTTATGGGATAAAAGGAAGCCTAGGAAGCATAACATGGATCTCATAGAGTGTCACAAGCTAAGGGTGTTGTTGGAGGACTTTCATAGGAAGGGATTTATTAAACCTAGTGTTTCATCTCGAGTAGCCCTAATGTTTTTATCCAAGAAGGAGGATAAGAGATTGATAATATGTGTGGACTACCATCACCAAAACTAGGTGATCATAAAGAAAAGGTATCCAATAAAAAATGATGAATATTTTTATCATTTGATAGGGTCATGATGGTTCTGGAAGATTAACCTCAGATTAGGCTATCATCAGTTGAGAGTGCAGAATGAGGATATACCAAATACAACATTCTAATGTCACTATGGTCACTATGAGTACTTAGTGAAGCCATTTGGCATAAATAACACTCCATCAGTGTTCATGGGACTCGTTAACCTGGTCTTTCAACCTTTCTTAGAGTAGTTCATGGTAGTCTTTATCGATGATATCCTAGTGTACTCTACATCTAAGGAGGAGAACATGATACACTTGGGGATAGTTCTTGATGTTCTCCTAGAGCACCAAAATTACCTAAATCTCTCAATGTGACAGTTCTAGATCTAGGAGTTCCACATTTGGGGACATGTTTTCTCAGTATATGGTGTGACAGTGGACTCGAAAAAGGTCAAGGCGGTGCTAACTTTGGAACCACCCAAGATATGATGAAGGTGTGGAGCTTCCTTGGGTTGGAAGGATACTATCATATATTCATACCCTAATTCTCTAGGATATCATATACCTTGAAAGATTTAACCAAAAAGGGCTAGCCTTTCATATGGATGGTGAGGTGTGAGCTGTATTTCCAGGAGTTGAGGCAGATATTTATAATCACTCACATCTTGACACTTTCAAAGGAGGGTTTTGATTACATAGTGGTTTGTGATGCATTAGGGACCATACTTGGTTGTTTTATCAGTAAGAGGTAGGTGGGTATTTAATATGGTTCACATCATTTAATACCACGTGAGAAGAACTATGTGACCCCTGATCTTGAGATATCTATGGTAGTCTTTACATTGAAGTTCTAGTGACACTACCTGATTGGAAAGTGGTTTATATTCTATTATGATCACAAGATTATCATGTATATCTACTCTCAAAAAGATCTTAACTTGAGGAATATGTGATGGATATAGTTCCTCTATAATTATAACTTTGATATTTCCTATAGTACTAGGAATTTGAATGTGGTAGTAGAGTCTCTTAGTAGGAGATCTTGTTCCCAGTTGCTAAAGAGGAATCTGAGCAGTTAACCTCATTGAAGATATCCTTTTTGGATGGGGATGGAGAAAATTACCTCCAATAAATGGTTGATATACCTCTGCTTTTACAATGATTCAGTGAGGTACAACTTGGATATATCGACTATGAGACCCTACATACTTATATCTCCACTGGATATACTCTTGATATATTTTCTAAAGTTGGATATCATTTCTTTATATTTGGAGGATACATAGTGGTACCAGTGATGTTGTGGTAGGAGGTTCTAAGAGAGTTTCATACATTTCCTTTGTAGGTAAATCACGGTGTGGAAAAGATGTCCAAGAACCTTCGACATCATTTTTGGTGGCTAGGGATAAGGAAGGGAGTTATAGAGTTTGTCTCTCTATGCCTTACTTGTCAGTAAGTGAAGTTTGAGCACCAGGTTCTAGTGGGTTTAGCTTAAACCCTTAAGGTGAAATAGTGGAAATGGGATGGTATATCTATGGACAGTATCATGGGTTTACCTTGTAAATCCAGGGGAATGATTCCATCTGGGTGATAATAGACCAACTCACCAATTCAACATACTTCTTAGCTATTTGAGAGTAAAGTTTGATAGAGAGATTGGGATGCCTCTACATGAAAGAGATAATATTACTCTATATATATATCCTTAAATGATTATTTCTGACTTCAATGCTCGCTTAACATCTTGGTTATGGAAGGGATTTTAGGAGACTTTGGGGACTCGGTTGTGTTTGAGAATGGATTTTCACCCCCTAACTGAGGGCCAGACTAAGTGGAATATTTAGGTTCTGTAGGGAATGATTTGAGATTTTATGTTGGAATTTATCCATATTTTGGAGGACCACTTAAAATTGGTGGAGTTTTCATATAATAACATCTACAATTCCACCATCAGTATGACACCATTCGAGGACTTCTATGGGAAACCCTATAAGTCACCATTGTGTTGAACTGACCCAGAAGAGTCAACACTTATGAGCCCATATATGGTGAGAGACACTAAAATTAAGGTTCATATCATCTAGGAGTAGATGAGTATTGTGTATAGCCATCATAATTACTATATAGACTGATAACGAGGGCCTTTGGAGTTCGAAGAGGGACACCATATGTTCCTACAGGTTTCACCTCAACATGGATTATGGATATTTGGTCAAGGAGGAAATCTATCTCTGATATTCTTTTTTCATTTCCAGATACTTCATAGAGTTTGTGAGGTGGCATACTTCTTTGCTCTACTACTGTAGTTGGACTGGGTACACGACGTCTTCCACGTGTCGTGACTGAGGAGGTACATTAACGATCTGTCACATGTTATCGACTGGTGTTATATGGACATTGAGGATAGAGCTACCTTTATTGAGTATCCAGTAGATATTAAGAACCATCAAGAGAGTATCCTTCAAAGTTGATCAATTATCCTAATGTGTGTTTGATGGAAGTATGGGAATATTAAAGAGAACACTTGAGAGTGGGAGACCCAGATGCATGATCAGTACCCAAATCTCTTTGTGTATCCTTTTTTTTAGATTTCTATGATGTAAAAACACAAGGTGTGGAGAATTTAATAACTCATATTTTTTTATGTATTATTATGGATTATTTTTGGAGTTAGGAATTGAGATGGCATGATATTCTGAGGCCCGGTGTGCCCGGAATTAATTTTTGGAATATATTAAATATATTTAATGAATGTACACATATTTTTCCGAAAAAAGTGCAATATCATCTAAACAGATGATTGAATTGGAAATATGAGTCCAATATTGAGTTTAGATCATGTGTTTTATCCTAGTCATGATTTGACCTTGAATCACATCATACGTTTTGGTTGGGTGCGGTCGTGGGAGGACATTTAAATAAATTAATTCAATAAATAAATTTATTTAATTAATTAACCTGACCTATTAAATTTTATATAAATATTCTATTATGAGAAAATACTATGATTAGACACATTACCCTAAATACTTGAGAGAGATCATTGATGGAGATTCTGTTGGTGAGCAACGCCCAGATCATGGATCATCGATCAGTGTGTGATGGAGCCGGAGGGTCTTGCCAATGACAATGAGATGGAATCATTGCTCGCCTGTAATTGATACAAATAAAGTTAGGATGGTTTTTTATCTGTAATATTTTCTTTTTGTTTATTTATTTGATGAACATGAACCAATCAACCAACGGATTGATTCGTGGATCGGTCGTATTGCGGGTATGGGATTATCCGTGGGGATTATTGAGAGAATTGTATATTTTTATTTAAATCTTCATTTTTCATTCGAATGGTAAGAGATCAATTCCAACAAAACACATATGATTCCAATTCCTCCTTTTCATTTTTTTTGTATTTATCCCACCATTCTTCACGCACTACTATGAAACAAGCCTTTAATAGTGCTAAAATTGGCCTTTGTCAGTGCTAAAAAATCACTGACTATGAGAGCACAATTAAAATACTTGGGATTAAATAATCACTACAAATGTTTTGATAAATGGAATCTTTATTAATTTATTTTTATCATTGATAAAGGTCCCATTTATTAGTTATTTTATTTAGAATTGATAAATTTCTCCTTATCAGTGCTTTTAAAATCACTGATAAAGTGACCCATTATCAGTTCTTTTAGAAGCAATGATAAAGGGACACTTCATCTATGCTTTTAGAAGCACTAATTAGGTAACCATTTATCAGCTCTTTTATAAGTGTTTCTAAAGGGACCCTTTACCAGCTCTCTTAAAAACACTGATAAAGGGGAATACTATAGTTTGATATTACATTTATATCACACTGTAGCACTGAAAACAGCATAATCACTATATAGATAGTACCAGAAATAGCATATAGGTATAATACAGATTATAAATGAAATAAAATTTACACCAAAAATATAATAAAAAATAATATATTATAGAAATTTCAAACATTGGTTTATACAATTACATGAGTAATTACAAATTTTCAAAGACATTCAAAAAAGCAATGTTCCTTTTTCTTTGGCCCCTAGCCCCCACTCATATTATTTTCGAACAAACAGTACTAGATCAAGAAAAATAATTCCCCTTTATAATAAAAAATTTATTATGTTAGTAATACTATAAATAAATAAATTAAAAATAATGTGTTAATTTTAAACTAAACATTAAGTCATACTAGGAATACTGTTTATCGGATTAAGTTGCAGTTGATTATTGCACATCACCCCATTTCTTATTCATCTTCTTGCATTATCTCTAAGGAAAATAAGTAAATGAGTGTAAGATAATAATTATAAGGAAATTAATTAAGTAATATAGGATAAAATGATGAGAAAGAAATATGAGCTCTTTTTCTCAGTTTTGGCGATGTGATGCATGTTTTAAACTAAAATGACATTATATATTGAAAACATGCACTTTTAGTCATATCAGTCACACTGTATGTCGGATTGAGGTGAAACTAATTCCAACACATCCCAAATGAATTATGAATCATTTTCCTAATTTATCAAAACAATATGAGTTCATTTTATCATTTTTGACTATGTCAATTGTGTTTTTAACTAAAATGTCATTTTAAACTAGAAACATGAACTTTGAGTCATTATGGTCACATAATGTGTTATTTTGATGTTAAACTGATTCCTACACATCAAAAATGACTTATTAATCATTTTCCTAAATTATCAAGATAATTTGATCATATTTTATCGATTTTCAGTGGGTGACACTTGTTGAGCTAAAATGTCAATTTTAAACTTATAGTGGACACTTTGAGTTATATCGGGCACATCGTGTATCATATTTAGGTTCAAATAATTCTTACATGTAATAAATGACTTATAGATCATTTTCCTAATGAATAAAAATAATCTAAAAGTGTTTACTTGATTTTGAGTATGTTAGTTATCTTTTTTACTAAAATTAAAGTCAATTTTAAATAAAAAGACACACATGGAGTCATACTAGTCACACTGTGATCCGTATTGAGGTGAATCTGATTCCAACACATCCCAAATGACTTTTGGATCTTTTTCATAAAGTTTAAAAATAATCCTAATTTATCTTCTCAGTTTTGAGTATATCACTTGTGTTTTTTACTAAAATGTCATTTTAAACTAAAAACACACACTTTGAGTCATATTGGTCACATCATGTATCTATTTAACATGAAAATAATTCTACACATCACAAATGACTTATGAATATTTTTCCAAAATTATCAAGATGGTATGAGTGTGTTTTCTCTATTTTCATTGAGTGACACTTTTTGAACTAAAATATCAATTTCAAACTAATAGCGAACACTTTGAGTCATACGAAGAACATCATGTATCAGACTGAGTTTTGGATGATTCATACATATCAAAAATGACTTATGAATCATTATCTTAAAGTATAAAAATAATATGAATGTGTTTTCTTGGTTTTGAGTATGTTAATTGTATTTTTTACTAAAATTAATGTTAATTTATAATTAAAAATACACATTTAGAATCATACTGGTCACATTGTTTATTGGATTGAGGTTTTGATGATTCCTATAGTTACCAAATGACTTATGGATCATTTTACAAAATTATAAAAACAATCCAATTGTGTTTTCTCAGTTTTGAGTATGTCACTTGTGTTTTTTACTAAAATGTTATTTTAAACTATAAACACACACGTTGAGTCGTATTGGTCACATCATGTGTTGTTTTGATGTGATGATAATTTATACATGTCACAAATGAATTATGAATAGTTTTTCTAAATTATCAAGACAATCCAATTACATTTACTCAATTTTCGGTGAGTTACACTTTTTGAACTAAAATATCAATTTTAAATAGATAACAAACACTTTGAGTCATACCACACACATCGTGTATCATTTGAGGTTAGATTGATTCATACAAGTCTAAAATTACTTAGGGATCATTTTTCTAAAGCATCAAAACAATCCAAATGTGTTTTCTCAGTCTTGAGTATGTTAATTTTCTTTTTTTACTAAAATTGATGTCAATTTCAAATAAATTGAAACATTTTGAGTCATACCAGTCACAATGTGCATCATATTAAGGTAGATCTGATTTATAGAAATCCCAAATGACTTATGGATCATTTTCCTAAAGTATAAAAACAATCTAAATTTTTTTCTCAGTTTTGAGTATGCCACTTGTGTTTTTTTACTAAAATGTCATTTTAAACTAGAAGCACACACTTTGAGTCATATAGATCACGTCATGCATCAGTTTGATGTGAAAATGATTCCTACACATCAAAATTCACTTATAAATCAGTGTCCTATATTATCAATACAATCAATGTGTGTTTTCTCAATTTTCATTGAGTGACACTTTTTTAACTGAAATGAAAATTTTAAACTGATAATGGATACTTTGAGTCATATTGGGAAAATTGTGTATCAGATTATGATGTGGCTGATTACCACACATCACAAATAATTTATGGATCATTTTACTAAAGTATCAAAATAATATGAATGTGTTTTCTTAGTTTTGAGTATTTCAGTTTTCTTTTTTACTAAAATTAATGTCAATTTTAAATAAAAAGACACAATTATAGTCATACCAGTCACACCATGTATCGAATTGAGGTGTGGATGATTCTTATACACCCCAAAGGACTTATGGGTGGTTTTACTAAATTATCTAAATAATATGAATATGTTTTCTTATTATTGAGTGTGTCACTTGTGTTTTTTACTAAAATGTCATTTTAAACTGGAAAAAAACACTTTGAATCATACCAATCATATGGTGTGTTTGGTTTTACATTATATTTATTCCTACACATTTCAAATTACTTATGAATCATTTTTCCAACATTATCATTACAATATGAGTGTGTTTTCTCTATTTTTAGTGAGGGGTTATTTTTCAACTAAAATGTCAATTTTAAACTGATAACAGAAACTTTGAGTCATACTGGGAACACCATGTATCAGATTGAGGTTTGGATGATTCCTACACATAAAAAATGACTTATGGGTCATTTTCATAAATTACCAAATAATCCAAATGCGTTTTTTCTGTTTTGAGTATGTCAGTAGTCTTTTTTACTAAAATTAATGTCAATTTTAAATGAAAAGACACACTTGGAGTCCTACTAGTCACAACATGAATTGTATTGAGGTGAGGATAATTCCTAAATATCCCAAATGACTTATGGATTGTTTTCATAAATTATCAAAAAAAAATTCTTAGTTTTGAGTATGTCACTAGTGTTTTTTACTAAAATTTCATTTTAAACTGGAAACGTGCACTTTGAATCATATCGGTCACATCATGTGTATTTTTGAACTAAGATTGATTTCTACACATCATAAATGAATTATGAGTTGTTTTTAAAAATTATCAAGACAATATAAGTGTGTTTTCTCTATTTTTATTGAGTGATACTTTTTGAACTAAAATTTCAATTTTAAACTGATAACGAACACTCTAAGTTAAATTGGAAACATCATGTATCAAATTGAGGTGAGGCTAATTCCTACATGTCAAAAATGACTTATGGATCATTTTATGAAATTATAAAAATAATTAGAATGATTTATATTGGTTTTTAGTATGTCATCTGTGTTTTTTAATAAAATTAATGTCGATTTTAATTAAGAAGACACACTTTGAAGCGAAGCGTTCAAGTGCACAATGAATAACATGATCTAGTTCCAATACCTATATCATGATAAAATGGTTTAGGATATATCATAATCTAGATATAAACCCCTACAATGGATAAAAAACAGCCCTATTTATTTGAAAAGTGGTACAGTAGAAATAGAAAAGCTTGTGGGAAGGAAACACATGCCGAGAGAGGTTCAGATCCTTTAATCAGGTCTTTGAATCATAAATAAAAAATTTATTATGGACTATGAATCCTATATGATACCTAAAAATGAAAGATAACTTACTATCTTAAGAGAGGTTTAATAAGGGTGAAATACAAGCATTTGGGGATTTAAAAATAAAAATTCATAGAAAATAATTCTGCGTACACGATTTCCTGGCCTGGGGTGCATATTTTTCCAAACCATGCACCCTAACTGTACACCTCACTTAGGGGTCACACAGTTAATACTAAGAGGGATCATAGTTTGAAAATCTATGTTTCAACTGTTAAACTTCCCTATGTCTAGTATTGTGTGGTTTTTTGGGTTAGGGCACATGGATTCGTAAAATTGATCTCCAATTGTGAACTACCATATACCCCTCTTAAAAACTATAATTTCACCTAAAAGCTCCCCAAAGTAAAACCCAAATAAGGAATAACCAAAACAAATCATAAGAGTACCTAAAAAAAATTATGTGATGTCTCCAAAAAAAGGTTTAGATCTTACAATCTTCCCACCTTATAACAGATCATCCTCAAGTTGTACTCCCATGTATCTATAATATTTTGAGGTAAAAACATCAGACCACTGATCCCACATATTTGATTCTATCTCTTATGTTTCTTCCTAAACACACCCATGTTTCCACAATACTCAAACTATCAACACTATGATCCAACACATATATCAGATTCTCCTCAAAGTTCGCATCGGTATCAAGATCAACATCATCCACATCGATCACATGAGAAGTTTCAGGGTGATACCGATGAAGCTATGACACATAAAAACATCATGCATATCATTATACATTAATGAAATATCCAATTAGTACACCACTATCCTGATTCCTCTACAACCTCAAAAGGTCCAACAAACCTGGGTGCCAAATTTCCCTATCTCTAAATCCTATAGTGACCCAATCTAGGTGAGACCCAAAGGAAAAAATGATCACCCTCTATAAACTCTAAGGGTCATTGAAATAAATAAACATATGACTTATGTCTACTCTGAACCATATACATATTTTTCTAAATTAGTTAAACCTTTTCTGATGTCTCCTGCATGATACTTGGTCCCAACAACTCTGATTTACCTACCTCTATCCATCATAGTGGTCATCTTCATAGCTTAGCATAAATAGCCTCATATGGTGCCATGTGAATAGTAACCTGAAAACAAATATTATAGGTGAACTCAACGAGCACTAATTTTTTCTCCCAAGACCCACCAAAGTTAATGATGCATGCTCATAGAATATCATCAAGTACTTGAATAGTACATTCTGACTTCCCATTTATCTGTGGGTAGAAATCCATACTCTGAAAAACATGAATAGAAAGAGCCTTCTATAATCCCTTCTAGAAGTATAAAGTAAAACATGAGTCACAGTATCAAACTATACTTTGTAGTACCCCATGAAGACAGACTATACCTAGAGAATATAAGTTTCTCAACTAGTCCACTAATAAAATATCCTGTATAGGCAAGAAATGTGCTACTTTTGTCAGTCATCCCACAACCACAAAAACAGTGTCATTCTCCTGAGGCATCCTTAGGAGATCCACCACAAATTCCATGGTAATATCATCCAAATTCCATTACAAAATGAGAAATGAATATACTGAACTACTAGGTCGTTGATGCTTCACCTTCACCTATTTACTAGTGTAGCATCATGTCACAAACCCAGAAATCTATTTTTTTCATGTCCGACTACCAATACTATTCATGGAGGTCACAATACATATTGGTCAAACCCAGATTCACCACACTATTTGTGGTATGAAATTCATGCATCAACTCATCCTATATACTCACAGTCACAACAACACGACCCCATACATAGATGATCTCATCCTCATATATTACCAATCAAAAGGTGTCTCCCCACCTTCAAGGCTTTCCCTTAAGGATAAATGCTCTAAATCATCATATTGCTATCACGACCCGTCCTCGAGGCTCGTGCCGTGACTACCCCAAGCCCTCCTTCTATAGGCTAGGGGTTGGCGTCTAGCACCAAAGGCATAAATCACAATAAAATGGAAGGAATTTCCTTTATGTAGGTAAACAAACACAACAGAGTACGCAACAGAAGTAAACACTAAGTAAATATTGTATACAAAAGTAAGTGCTAAAAGGAAAAGGGACCAGAAATACAAGCCCAACAGTAAGTACAGTACAACTGAAAAGCTAGTACAACTGCAGTAAAGTAAAGAAGCAACCAATGAGTCACCCTCTAGAAATACCACCTAAAGGGTAGGTACAGATGGCCTCCTTAGCACCTTGGGTCCGGAATTCCCGGTGCGAGCGGCCCGTGTAGGTCGCTCTCCTCCCGCGCAGCACTTGCGGGTGTCGTGGCCTTCTCCAACCCAGCTGGCCGACAAGCCGGTCGGTTCACCCGCCGAAGTGTCCCACGGAGCACGGGCCGCGGTCCTCCGTAGCACGGCGCCGTAGGGCGCCACGGTTCCACCAGCCTGGCCGGCTACGGCCGGCCGGTTCTTCTTCGTCCGAGCAGCTCGTGGATGCGGGTCGCGGTTCCTCTCCACGCGTCTGGCATACGGCAGTTGCTTTCTCCTGTCGCTTCCACCCCTTCTGTCATTGTCGCCTTCGAAATAGAACAAGGATCAACGGAGGATCATCGGGACGTGTTCGTTTGGCTCGCACCCTCCGCGTTAGGTGGTATCATATGGAAAAAGATAAAACATGGTTTCAACGAAAAATGAAGAACAATTTTATTCAATTAAAATTGAACCAAACTCCCTACCTCGAATTCAAGAGCAGAGCACGTCAACGAGTTGCGGAATACAAGCATCGCGTAGGTCAGGCGTCGCGGAAGAAGGATGTCAATTCCATTGACGTCAGAGTGTGCTCGAAGAAGAAGCATCATTGGTGACTTCGCATTCTTATTCATAGATATTATTCATCGATAGAAGAACGGTGTTCTTCTATTTCTCAAGAGATCTACCAAAATTCTCTCAACACAATGAGTTCCAAACTAAAATAATAGCTAAGGATATTATTTTATTCACACGTAAATTTTCAAAATTCAAACACTTTAATTAATTAATTTTAGGGTTCAATTCATTAATCAAAAGTGTTGGCAAAAATTAATGGGAGAGAGGGAGGTGAAGAGATCACATTAATTAAGGGGAGAGTTGTCAAAATAATTAAGGGGGAATTATTGGGGAGTTTAAGGGAGATGAAAGTTTAGGGGTTCGTGTGGGCCCCACCTCACATTATCCTATCATGGGAGGTTATGTGGGTGTGGGCCACACCTATAATTTCCCTTTGTAGGATATAAATAACATCTTTAAATAAAATTGTGTACTACAATTTTATTTATTTTATTCTGAATCCCCAAAAAATTAACTCTCAACCCGCATAAAACGCAACTGCGGTAATGGTCCCCTTAAGCGAATATCGGTGCTGCGAGTTCATCAGTGTCCTCAGATTTCAATTTCGAGCACCAGTTCAAAGGATAGAAAAACCCGCACATACATTTACTGAACATACCCAAACAAAACTTCAGAAATTGATTCCGGGCACATCGGGCCTCAAAATCAAGTGTCGTTAGAAACCGCAGACTCGTAAAATTCTAAAGTATTTAAGAAAAAAAATTCCTTTAAATTACCAGGTATTTACAACTTCCTTCCCCTAATATAACTCAATATCATATTCTCCACTACTACTAATACAAGGTTTATCTTCTCCTGGCCCTCGTGAACCACAACTTGAATCTCATCCAAAAAGTTCATCATCTTCTACTCTGAACTAGACTTCTAAACTGCCCGAGTCTAAGTTTTCCTGCTTAAAGAATCAGCAATATTGTTTCCCTTCCCGAGTGTATATTCCATCACAAAATAAAATGAATTCATATACGCAATCCATATTCGCTTTTAGAGATTCAAATATCATTACAATAAGATATACTTTAAACACTTGTGATCAGTATGCATAGTGAACTTCTCACCCAACATATAATGTCACCAACACTTCAAAGTGTAAACCATTTCAGCTAACTTGAGGGAATGTGTTGGGTAGTTTCATTCATTAGGCCTCAACTTCCATTTTCCATATACCATAACTCTATCTCCCTACATCAACACTTCTCTAATACCAATCCCATAAGTATCAAAAAAACATTGTATACTCCTCCCCTGGATCAGGTAATATCAAGATCAGTGTGGTTTTAAAATGCTTCTTTAACTCTTGGAATGCATTCTGAAATGATATATGCAATTCAAACTTTATACCAATCTTGTTAAAGCCCAAAAGTAGGTCTATCAAGTGGGATAATTCTAGTATAAACATTTGATAATGACCCTACAACCATAGAAAACTACATATATCAAAGACCTTCTTGGTATTCTCCCAATAAAAAACTACCTTCACCTTATCTATGACCACTAAAAAACCTTCCTCTAAGATTATTTGACCCAATAAATGTACCTTGTCAATCCATAAATGACATTTAGATATCTTGGTGTATAGTTTATTCTCTCTCAGCATACTTAGGATGATGTAAAGATGTTGGGAATGATCAGCATGAGTCTTAAAGTAAACCAAGATGCCATCCCCAAACAATATTATGAACTGATTCATGTAAGTGTGGAATATTTTGTTCATCAAGTCCAAAAACACTTCTAGTTCATTCGTCAGTGCAAATAGCATCACAACAAACTCATAAAGGCCATACCTACTTCTAAAAGTAGTATGTGTTATATCAGAAGATTGAATTCTCAACTGATGATACCTTGATCTCAAGTCATTATTGGAGAACACACAATGTCTTATTAACAGTTCAAATAGATCATCGATGCATGGAAGATGATATTGGTTCTTTTCTGCCATCCGATTCAACTTCCAATAGTCAACACATAAGCATAGAGTCTTGTTATCCTTATTTGAAAAAATAAACTGTAGAACCCCAAGGAAACATACTCGGGAAAATAAATCCCTTATCCATCAACTCTTTCAGCTTAGTTTTAATCCCCTTATGCTCTGTTGGTGTCATTATATAAAATGGAATAGAAACTAGCTCAGCCCTCGGCATGAGCTCAATCATAAATTACACATCTCTCTTAGGTGGATTCCCTAAGAAGTCCTTATGAAACACATCCTAGAACCTATCCACTATGATTGAAAAGACATTATTCTTTACACACCCATCCTCAAAAAAATACTTACAACCTAGGAGGTAAGCTCTTCCAGTTTCTTATGAAACGGACCTTCATAGACTTTTTAGATATCCCACTCTCCATGATGAACATAATTTTTACCCTCAGGAGATGTAAAGGTCACTATCCTATAGTAAAAATCGATATGGGATCAGTATGCTACTGACTACTCCATACCAAAAAATAGGTCAAATCCTAACATATTAAGGTTTTAAATATCCCATAGAAAATGATACTCCCCAATATCAAGAGGATTCCCTTTTCACAAATAGATGTCTCTCGACCATATCCCAAAAGGTGTATCGATCATCATAACCCCACTCACAAACTCCATAACCAGACTCAACCCATTCACAAGTTGTGAAGATATAAAGCAATGAGAGGCACTAGTATCAAATAAGGCACTAGAAAGAATATAAGCTATAATAATAGTGCTTATAACTATCAATGGTCTAGCCATGCTATCCACCAGGGTAAGTTGAGCGTAATGTAACTGTCATACCCCTATTCTATATGATACAGTATGAATCCCTTGATATGCACCACTCTTCTAATATAGTCACTTTTTTTGATAAGTACCTCATCTAATTCCTTGACCTCCATAACTAGTAGAACTCCAACTACCAGACTGATATAGGTTTGAATACCCCCTTCCAAAACTCTAATTATAGCTAGATCCTACATCGTTACTCATTCATCGTGGGTTCCTATAGAACTTAATTATATTTCCCATTCTTTTTTAAGATCAACACTCAACCGATGGTTGAGGAAAATGTCTATGAAAGTAACTCAGCCTAATACACTAGTGGAAAATCACTTGGGTGAGATACTGAGTAACTGATCCTTCCCCCTATCCACTCTTCTTTCCAATAATATGTTCAACATTCTCATAGCAATTCTTTCTACCCTCAGAAGACATACCTCTTGATCATCCAACAGAAACCACTTGTCCTCTGATGGAAGCCTCCTTCAGGTTCCCCTCAAATATGAGAGTCTGATCCACTACCTCGGAATACTTATTTAACCAAAATATGTTAACCTAGGACTTAATCTTAGATTTAATCCCATCCTGAAAATTTCTTTTCATAGTTGTCTCATCCCCTTCCAGTACTGGATCAATGTGCAAAAATTCAGTGAAGCGACCAACATAGTTCATTAGATAAATACTCGCATGGGTCAACCGCATGAACTCATATTACCTATCTTATCTTAGTGTCTCTTGATAAATGTTATCTAGAAAATTATCTTGTAAGTCCTTCCATACCATGTTTTCTAGATGTTCATTCTGAGTCTGAATATCGCACCAATGCTTTGCTGATCCCCACAACATATAAGCTACCAGTTTTACCCTCATCTCAACAAGAGTCTCTAGATGGTCAAGTATTGTATGGATAGAATCAATCCAGAACTCTTCTTCCTCAGGTAAACCCTCTCCAGTAAAATTTGGAGGGTGCTACAACTAAAACTCCCATTTAAAGTAATACATACTCTTCATAACCCTCCCTATTTATCTTTATATAAACTTCATAAATTGAGAAAATTTCTCATGAAGCTACTCTCCATCTTCCCCACCCAGAACTATTGGGGCCTCAGCTTCTACTACTGAAGGCACGTTTCCATCCATATCCTCATGTCACCCTATCAACAAGCATTGTGTGGAGGAATATCTCTCAATACCAAACACATGTCTCATGAAACATAACACATCATTAAAAATTTTAAACAAGAGGGTTTCACATAAATCTATACCAATTAACCCATAATATCCCACATCATAGTAAAAAATGAGGCATTATAACTACCCTTAACCATCTTATATCTAAATCATGGTTAAAAAAGGGTAAACACAATATTGTATTCAATTTTATCATTAGACAACAATTTTCCATAGTTTTCATCATTTTAAATTTTTCAATTCATATTAGGAACCATTTCAATTCAATTTCACAAGTAAAGAAAATCATTTCATTTTCAACAACTTTCTGAGAACATGATTTTTCATGCATGCCTAAAAATGATGCATGTTAAAATAATTCATGAGTGCCTAGAATTATTCATGTTTACATAAGTCACATTACATACCGATCCTTGAGTCATATCTCAAAAAATCTCCGAATTAATAATCACATCACACAAAAAGTGCATCACTCAAGGTGAAATAAAATAAAACTGTAACAACACACATCAATAACAACAATTCCCATCCTAGGTACTTTGATTTAAACTCATACATGGGTTATTTACTCCCATGCACAAGCTCTTATCCAAGGATACACTCATTCTATTCTCCTATCTACCTTTCCCAAATAGTAAGACAAAAGAAAAAGAAAACACCATTGATAGCACTTTGTAACATCCTGACCCGAGTTCCACATACCAGTACCCCAATCTGGTTGGTTATGTGACCTCGGGCATGCCTCCTTATATGCCATAGGATTATAACTACCAGAAAGGGTGTAACCACATGAACTTATTAAATGATATTTCTTTCCTAAAAATGTCTCTTATATTATTACACAACAAAACTATATCCCTTTAATAATGAAGTGAGTATAATGGAAATGTGACCTTTGGGTTTCGACCGTTATATGACCATTGTTCAATATGACCGTTGGTCAATATGACTATTGGAAACTATATTGTTAACATTATGATTATTTTTTATAAATATAAATGATAATGGTTAATTAATATAGAAAGAAAATTCGATGGCCACATCTAGTAGAATTGTGTCATAGGAATCCCATTTTTCTGAGCTTAGGAAGGAGGTATCGTCATTGGGATTCACTATAGACCAAGATCAAGACAAGATTTGACATGTTGAACTTGAAGAAAATCACCTACGGGATAAGTTCAAGTTAATGGAGACTACCATTTGGGTAATGTTATATAAGCCACCCCAATAGTCTATCGCCATTACACACCTTACCCTTAGGTCATATGTGGGTGTTATAAGGGGTTATGTGGAAATACCTTAGTCACTTATATTGTAATCCCTTTGTTTTAATAAAATTATTATTTCATCATTCCCATTTTAAGAATAGTGTTTTTTAATAAAATATATGGTTAATTGAGACAAATTTGATAAATTGATTTTATAGGAAAAAATTGTAATTTTTAGATATTTCTCATACTTAGAGAATTATTATGGTAAAATAAATATCATTTTTGAATTTCAAATGTTAAAATTAATCTATGGTGAATTTTTAGTAATTTTCTAACAAGTTTTATATTTTTTGGAATAGTGAAAAATGCTTTGTTTTTCATTTAAATAATTATTATACTTTAAATAATTGATTTTGTGAAATGATTTTCAAAAAATGGACATACACAGTTGCGATCAGTAATATATTTAGACTCTGATAGGATCAACTTAATTTTTTTAGTGAATAGTAAGTTGACCCTTTGGAATATTAATATTACCCTTATGAGTAGTAATATGACCAAAATAATAGTAACCTCACCTAAGGAAGAATAAATATAATTTAGGCATCTTAAATGGTAATTTGATATAATTATATCATAGTATAAGTAAATAAATGTTTTATAAATTATTATTTAATTATTAGTATTTTTATTGTCACACTCGGTTTTTTTGTCTTTGTATTGATTTGGTCCATTGGAAATCCAGATCCTTTTGTGGGTATTTGGTGAGATGAATCTTGAGTTTTGAAGTTTCATATATGTCTAATCACCCTAATTTTGGTTCCCCATTGTTTTTTTAGAATTTTTTGAAGAAACAGTGGTTACTTAATGGTTTGGGCCAACTGTGATCCCATTTCTAGTTTTAAAAAAACTAAATTTGTTTCATTTATAACTCCTTTTTTCATTCTTTTTCACCCATTCCACTTCCCACTTGTCCTGTACTAATATATTAAAACTTCTTTATCCTTTTTGACCCCATATAAATTCATAATCATGGTGAAGTAGGGTTAATTATTTAGGTATTGGGCCATCCCATGGGCCCATTTCCTGTTTGGGTGATGGTTGGGTTCATTGGGAGAAGGCCCAACAATCGGGTTCTTGGCTTGGTTGTGGAGGTGGTGGCTTCATATTTCCAATGATTTTCCGGAAGTGGTTGTGAGTAGTGTGTTTTTTTTTAGCTAGAGGATTAATATCCATTGATGGTTGATGATATTTCCTTTTCTTGATAGGTTGTATCATGTAGATAGGTAATCCTTAGGTGTTGATTTTTCAGCCAAAAAGTGTTATGGCTTTCTGGGGGCGGAAATCTTTAATGGTGGGGAGATTTGTCACACCCGGTTTTTTTGTCTTTGTATTGATCTGGTCCATTGGAAATCCAGATCCTTTTCGTGGGTATTTGGTGAGATGAATCCTGAGTTTTGAAGTTTCATATATGTATAATCACCCTAATTTGGGTTCCCCATTGTTTGTTTAGGAGTTTTTGAAGAAATGGTGGTTACTTCATGATTTGGGCCAACCGTGATCCCATTTCCAGTTTTAAAAAAACCGAATTTGTTTCTTTTATAACTCCTTTTTTTCATTATTTTTCACCCATTCCACTTCCCACTTGTCCTATACTGATATATTAAAACTTCATTATCCTTTTGGACCCCATATAAATTCATAAGCATGGTGAATTGAGGTTACTTATTTAGGTATTGGGCCAGCTCATGGGCCCATTTCCTGTTTAAAAAAAATATTTGTTTCTTTTATATCTAATTCAATTTTTAATATTTTTCAGTGATTCTACCTCCCCATCGAAGCCAATATCCCTATCCTCATCCCCATTATCTATTTACCCTCTTTGGAGCTCATATAAGTCACGGATTAGGGAGAAAGGTCTCATATTACCTCAAATCTCCCAGAATTGATAAGGTAAATCGTGTTATACATAACTCATTAAATTCGTGATATTTTTCAAAAAAATATTCTTTACCTGGTTCTTAAAGACCTTAAGAGACTATACATGAAGTTTAATCCCATTAAATTTTCTCTAGGGTTGCAGATCTAATGGAATAAGAATAGTTTTCTTGTGGAAAAGGTGAGATTCCATCTCCTTTATCCTCCCTCTTCTTCCTCCTTTCATTATTTCTTAGTTTTATAATCCCCCTAGTCATGATCGACCTAGGGTTATGTTATACTATGGTTTTTGATAGATTTTATATTTTTTTGGGTCTGGTATTCATAGTTTTAGGGTTTATAATCCTGCGTTGGGTGATTTTGGGTGTGCGTTTCCTTTACACCAAGGATTTGAGGTAGGATGTCCCTTTCAGAAGACTTTATCATTTAATTTTCATCATTATAGTACTGTTATAACATTATTTATATGATATTTTCTGCTGTAAAACCTTGGTTTTAAAGGAGTTTTGTGCAAATTATGTTTTATGACTTATTCTGTTAAAAATATAGTTGTTTTGGTATAAATGTGCACTCCTCTTGTTTGATAAATTATTCCATGAGATTTCGCACTTGGTTTATGTTATTTTGAATATGTTTCAGTAGATTAAATAAATTTATGGCATGAAAATGGTATTTTATCCCTTTTTAAGTGCTTAACATATGTTGTTTTTTTTAGAGTGCATGACACGTATTCTGTAAATTGCCCGGTTGGATTTTATGTTTCTAGTGAAATTTAAAATGATTTGTTTAGATTTATAAATACATTGGAAGCATGTAAAAAATTATTTTTGGATCCTTTTATAGCTTTCCAATTTGTATTTGGTTTTAAAAATAAATGGATTTTGGTTTGCAACATGTTTTGGCCCAAGTTGCTGGAAAATGGCTTGTTTCATGTAGCAAGTTTGACAATGACAACACTAACTAAACTATGATGATGATGATTTTTGGGGACCACTAGGTTATGGGTATGCTCCCTAATAGTGTCTCATATTCATTAGAATGGATATTTATTATGGTTACTTTCACCAAGAAACGAGGTACCTGAGGCTCACAACTTACTAGTGCCTAGGGTTTTTTCCGTGAGTTGTGCTCATTGGCTATTTTGTACTCACCGTCGGCATACGGTGTGTTTGGTTAGTAAATTAACTATTGTGTGTTCTTTATTTAAAATTTTACAATCTTTAAATCATCCCTCATTAAAACAATTTTCATTTTGAAGTTGCACCTCTTTGAAAAATTGTTACTTTCATTTTTTGTTTATAAAACATGAAAGTTTTTGTATGATAACTATTATAGCATAAAACCTCATTTTAAAAACATACTCTTATATCTTGTATTTAAAACATTAAATTTATTTTTCTTTTATTTTAAATTAAGTGCATTGGGAATAGAATATCGGGCTAACCTATTGAGTTTTAATACTCACGCCTATAGTCTTCTTCTTTTTTTAGCCCTTGTGCAGGTTTCAGCTTGAGTTCGATCGCCTTGGGAGATGTTTGATCATTGTGTTGGAGAGTGATCAGCGGTGTTATATGGAGTTATTTGGTCATCAGGTTTGTTCAGTTGAGTTGTTGGTTTTGTTCTACTTTTAGTTTCTTGTACAAATAATGTTTAATTCATTTTTTATATAAATGTATTTTGGGCTGTCCATTTCTTTCTACTGTTTGTTTGATTGTTCATATATGGGTGAAATCATTCCCTTGTGTACTCTATTGATGCCCTTGGTGCTTTTCTCCATCCCAGGAGGATCGGGAATGCCTCTCGGGACTTGTCGCGGGCTGGCCTGTGTGACCGGTTCAGGGTCGAATCGAACTGGTTTGTGACATTTATAAAACATAAATGTTTATTTACAAATATATAATTAAAATAATGATTTAAATGAGAATTAATTTTCATAAAATTAAGTTCATTTTTGAGTTATACACATTGAAAAATGGTTAGGGTGAATTTTTGGGATTTTTCTGAAATAGTTGAATTTTTGTGAATAGTAAACATACAATTTTGAGTTTTCAGTAAGTTTAATGACATAATTAATGATGTGATAATGATTTCATTATGATGGTAGACTCTTGAGGATTAAAATATGATAATAGGTGTCCCACTTTTCCAATACCATGGTAAAATACCATGGGAAATCGCATGGTTTTACAAATTCCATTACTGAGGTGTCCCTGAAAATTAATTAAAAATCCATCACTTTTTCTATAAATACCCACCCATTTCTCCATTATATTTCATTACCTATTCACTATACTCGAATTTATGAAATTATTATCCCCTAATTAGTCCTCCCAAGGTTCCCTCAAGCCCCCAAGGTCCCAATCTTTGAGTTTTAGGAGTCACTATTCAAGGTAAGGGAACTCTCAACTTTTCTTTTCCATTCATGTTTCATTTTTATGTGGTATGTATTTAAAATTTCCATACCATTATCTTATGAAAATTTTATTACATACCTTTAATATATTAAGATTAATTTATGAATGGTATTCCCTTGTCCCCTTTGTTCTTAATGTTTTCTAAAACCATGTTTCATACCCATTATGCTGCCAGATTTTCATCTCAAAATTTCACTCTTTTTATCAATAAATTGTTTTATTTTATTTTGTGAATACCCAAAACTCTTTCTTCTCCATGGGTATTAACATATATTTAAAAATTATCTATTTAATTCTGGTATTAACAAACATTAAATCTTCATTCCTTTTCTATGGGTTTAAAATGACAAAATGATCTTGTTTTTAAGGACTTTCTAAAACACTATGATTTTCAAATGAAACCCATTTATTTTATTCAGCATGTGTTATTTATGATATATTTTATTAATATATATGTGGATAAAATTAATTAATACATATTAAGTGTGCTCCCTGATAACACTCCAACTCGTTGGGTAAATAATTTAATCTCTAGAGATGATAAGTTTTACGATAACTTGGTGAATAACCTTGGTAATTTTTATGACGCCTCGGTGAAAAACCATGGTGATATGCTTATTAATGACTCAATTAAAGTTTGTAGACACATTTAAAAGTAATTATTCATGTTTTTATTATTATAATATTCCTCTTTATCATGCCTTTATGTATTTATTCAAGTTCTTATTAATATTTCTCAAGATCACAAGTAAAGTTTTTCCCTTGTTTTCCCTTACTGAGCCTTATTCTCACCCTTTCCTTTGATGTATATCCCCAGGTTATGACATGAAAAAAAATATACTTAGGATTAACCTTGAATAATTCTTTCAAGTTTAATAGAATAATGTTTTAAGTTTTCATGTATTATGTACCCTTTTTTCCATGACACTAAACTTCTAAAGATCCTCTGTTTGTAAAATGTAATGAAATTTTATGCAATAAAAAGGTGTGATGCCATAGAGGGTCAAATATGTCAATATTTGGAGACTATACCCTCTTTATCAAAGTGTAATAGTAATGGAAATAAATAAAAAATAACCAGAAGACAATAATCAACAACAAGATTAATACAATATCCAGAACAAACAAATATCACAAGATGAACCAAAACATGAAACAATATCCAAAAATAAACAATAGATTTTTTCCATAAAAATGGTCAAGTGTCTAATTTAAAATTAAAATAAATACACTAACACTCCCAAGTGGGTCCCAACACCATGTTTGGTTCCCTCATCAATGCTTCATCTCAACTCAACCATCTAACATAGGTCTCTTTCCCTTATCCTGTCTTGCAAACATGAAGTCTATTCGAGTATCGATCAGGAAGATAGAGTAGGGTGTGAGTACAACTTAGTAGGACACCCCCAATGGTTTCTAAAATAATATCTAGTCAATAATAGTGTATGAATTAGTATAAATAATAAATTATAACCAAAAAAGTAAATTGATTACATATTCAGTTATTCTTTATCTAAACACAATATTTATCTTGTGTTCATGATGAAACCCATACCATCAATACCTACTTCAACCCATTCCATAGTCTAAACCATGTCATATAAGTAAATCACAATTCATTATAACATGGGATCTCATTATCCATTTAAATTCCATTTCATAACCTTACCATTTAGAACCATAGTCCAATGCCAATATCATGGGCATATAACATCTTGTCTAGCACCCCATGGGTATTTAGAGCATCATTCCTTATCCCACACCTCATGGGTATTTGGAAAATCATTCTTTGTCCCATAAAATAATATTCATATGAAATCATTTTTGTCGAGAATGTCATGGCTAGAACCCCATGGTTATTTGGAGTATCATTCCATATCTGACACCCCATTTATCAATCAATCACATAAATCACATATAACAAATTTAACTATGTTAATCATGATTAACCCTCTTCTAAACACATCAAATAATGGTATACCATTTCAATTTATCAACACAATCATTATTCTTTACTTTAATCACATGGAATAACATGAACAATTCACCATTAAACCATCTATAAAAATTTAATCACATTACCCATTAAACCTTCAAGGTTAATTAAAACATACCTTTTTCCATTACTAATTAATTCCAAATATCAATGATTAACCAATTACACAGTATCATTTAATTGACCAATTCCATAATCGCAATATCCCATCAATTTCATAATCACATCATTCGATTAATTAATTAACCAATTCATTAATCCAATTCAATATGTTATTTCCAAACATGGAAATTACTATTTCACAATTTCATACACATAATATAATAAAGACTATGGGATTTTAAATTTAGACCACATACCTCAAGATCGTTGGTGAGCATTATCCAAACAGGAAATCCTCAAATTGATGCGGAGAGTTCAAGTTCACAATGAAGAACAATATCTAGATCCCAAACCTAGATCAAAATCAAACGGTTTAGGATCCATCATAAACTAGATCCAAACCCATAAAAATAGATAACAAGACACTCCTCTTGATCCGGAAAGAGGGATGGGAGAAAGAGAAAACCCTGTGGAAAGGAAACACATATTGGGAGAGGTGTAGATCATTCAATCGGATCTTAGAATCTTCAATAAAATAGTTCATAGGAACTATAAATCTTCTTTGAGATCTCTATAAATTATAGAAAACTTCTTAGGTATAATGGGGGTGAATGAGGGTGAATTTCAGGGTAGGTTAAGAAATTTAAAATAAAAATTCGTAGAAAATAATTCTACTGGAACAGTTTCCTGGGCTAGGAACATGATTTTCCAAACCATGCGCCCTAACTGTGTGCCTCACTTAGGGGTTGCGATATTACTAAAAATAGGTCACATGGTTTAAAAAACCATTCCCCAAAAATGTTATTTCCCTCTATTTTGAATTACAGGATTTTCTAGGCCAGGGCGCACGGCTTGGGAAAACTGTGTGCCAACTGTGTACTGCCTAATACCTCTCCAAAAAACTCAAATTTAACCCAAAATCTACCCAAATTAAAATAAAAAAAGGAATAACTAAAATAAGTTAAAATAGTATCTAAAAAAAGATAATGATAAATCTCTGAAAAGGTTCAGGAACTTACACGGAGTTTGTTTTATTATATTTCAGTGAGTGATACTTTTTGAACTAAAATGTCAATTTTAAACTAATAACAGGCACTTTGAGTCATACCAATCACATCATGTATCATATTTATGTGTGGATAATTACTACACATCACAAATTACATATGGATATTTTTTTTCTAAAGTATCAAAACAATCTGAATGTGTTTTATTGATTTTGAGTATTTCAGTTGTCTTTTTTACAAAAATTAATGTCAATTTTAAATAAAAAAGCATACTTCAAGTCATACCAGCCACACCATGCATTGGATTGAGTTGATTCTAATTAATATAAATAAAAAATTACTTATTTATAATTTTCATAAATTATCAAAACAATCTAAATTTTATTTTTGGTTTTTAATATGTTACTTGTCTTTTTTACTAAAATTAATGTCAATTTTAAATAAAAACACGTACTTGGAGTCATATCTGTCATACTATGCATCGGATTGAGGTAAATATTATTCCTTAAAATAAAAAATGACTTATGGATCATTTTACTAAAATATTAAAATAATATAAATGATTTTTCACAGTTTTTAGCATTTCACTTTTCTTTTTAACTAAAATGTAATTTTAATATCAAAATACACACTTTGAGTCATATTGGTCACGTTATGTGTTGGTATTATGTGATACTAATTCTTACAAGTCACAAATGACTTATGAATCATTTTCCAAAATTATCAAGACAATCCAAGAATGATTTTTTAGTTTTTATTGAGTGGTACCTTTTGTACTAAAATGTCAATTTTGAATTAATAATAGACACTTTGAGTCATATCGGAAACATCATATATTAGGTTGAGGTGAGGAAGATTATTATATGTCACAAATGAATTATGTATTGTTTTACTATAGTATAAAAATGATCTGAATGCATTTTATCAATTTTTTAGTATGTTAGTTATCTTTTTTCTAAAATTAATGTCAATTTTAAATAAAAAGACACAATTTGAGTCATACCAGTCACATCATGCATCAGATTGAGGTATGGATGATTCTCAAATGTCAAAAATGACTTATGGATCATTTTTCTAAAGATTAAAAATAATAAAAATTTGTTTTATTAGTTTTGAGTATGTCACTTGTCTTTTTTTCTAAAATTAATGTAAATTTTAAATAAAAACAAACACTTGGAGTCATACTGATCAATCCGCACATTTGATTGATCTTAGGCTGATTCCCACATGTCAAAAATGACGTATGGATCATTTTCTTAAAGTATAAAAATAATATGAATGCATTTTATTGGTTTTGAGTATGTTATTTTTCTTTTTTATTAAAATTAGTGTCAATTTTAAATAAAAATATATACTTGGAGTCATATCGATCACATTGTACATATAATTGAGAATAATATGGTTTTTACATGTCACAAATGAATTATGTATCATTTTCCTAAAGTATCAAAACAATCAGAATGCATTTTCTTGGTTTTAATTATATCAATTTTCTTTTTTACTAAAATTAATGTCAATTTTAAATAAAGACACGCACTTGGAGTCATACCAATAACATCATGCATCAGATTGAGGTTGGTATGACTCCTTACCATCAAAAATTAATTTTGGATTGTTATCCTAAAGTATCAAAACAATCTTAATGAGTTTTATCAATTTTTAGTATGTCATATTTCTTTTTTACTAAAATTAATGTCAATTTTAAATAAAAAGATACACTTGGAGTCATACTAGTCACACCGTGCATCAGATTGAGGTGAGTCTAATTCATACATGTTTAAAATTATTTATAGATCATTTTATTAAAGTATAAAAATAATAGTAATGCATTTTCACAATTTTGAGGATGAAACATTTTTTACAAGAATTTCATTTTAAAATGGGGACACGCACTTTGAGTCATAATGGTCACATAATGTGTTGGTTTTATGTAATATTGATTCCTAAAAATCCTAAATGACTTATGAATTATTTTAATAAATATTAAATGCAATATGAGTTTATTTTGTAGGTTTTAAGTGAGTGACATGTGTTTTGAACAAAAATATCAATTTTAGACTGATAATGGACACTTTGAGTCATACCTGTCACATCGTGTATTATATTGAGGTGAGAATGATTCCTACACATCACAAATTATTTATAGATCATTTTCCTAATGTATAAAAAAATATTAAATAGTTCTCTCTGTTTTGAGTATGTCAGTTTTCATTTTTACTAAAACTAATGTCAATTTTAAATAAAAAGACCACTTAGAGTCATATCGATCACATCATGTGTTGTATTAAGGTGAGGATGATTCTTACATGTAAAAAATGAATTATGTATGCTTTTAATAAATTATAAAAATAATATTAATTTGTTTTATCAGTTTTGAGTTTGTGATGTGTGTTTTGAACTAAAATATAAATTATAAATTAAAAACATACAGTCTAAGTCATACCGAGCACACTATGTATCGGATTGAGGTGCAGTTGATTGAGTATGTGATATGTGTTTTTCCTTAAAATATCTTCAAAATTATAGAAAATATAGAACATGTTCCATTTTTATTTAAGAGGATACATCATTTTCAAGGGACTTGGCCTTCCCCAAACCTTGATGCAGAGCCTGTAAGGACCAAGGGGTATTCCGCAATACTCTATAGAATTCTGTAATATTATAAAACTTATAAGAGATTAATGGATTTATATAGGATTATAGATAACATCATCATCATACCTCCTCTTCATATGGTGGGGTGTGACGTCATACTGCCTCAAACACTTCACATTTTAGGCATCATGGGTTTCTTCTTCCATCAAAAATAAACATGTTTTTTTCAATCGGTTATGATCATGAACATATTTAAAAACACCACCCCAACTTGAGAAAAATAATCCACCTGTATAAGAAAATAATTCTTATGTTAGTAATACTATAAATAAATAAATTAAACAAAAATATGAAACAATTCATTCCTAGTCCCATTGTTTTAAACTATGATTTCAAACTGTAACATTTTTTATTCACCCATTATGGATACATATGAGAAGTTTTAGAATATCAATACCAATAACATGATGTATTTAACCACTTTAAAATAACATAAAATTCACATATTACACAAAATTACCATCAAAAATTTTATCCTTTTGGGTTGGTGTAAACTCATATATAAACATTTTTCTTCTTATTTTCTACAAAAATATAACATAACTAGTTATATATTCATGGATTATACTAAACATTAGTGTATCCCTTTATTTATTCCTAGAAAGAATTAGTAATTATTGTAAACCTATTGGAGTTCATTGATTAAACTAAAATAAATATTTAAATTTGAGTTTTAATGTAACATAAAAAAATCTATCTTTCCCTTTCACCATCATAGAGAGTAAAAACTCTGTGATAAACCATTTACCTTCTTTGATGGAAAAAACTTCAGTGTGACCCATTATGTATTTTTAGAAGAAACTAAACCCCATTATAAAATTTTTACCCCTTTTGATTTTATTAAACATAAGTATATCCCTTTATATCATCAAAATGGTACTAAAATATAGCACATCTATTAAGTATTCTTGGATTGTGCTATAGATTAGTATATCCTTTTCAATATTCTGGGTAATTATAAACACTATCATAACATCATCGTTATTTTTTCATCAAAATGGGAATACCCCTATTCTCATGTATTTTTTATTGATAATGATGATGAGTTTTTTATTACTAAGCTTGTGAACATGGATTATTTTATATAATGAATGTGCACATTCATATTAGTGATGAACCGGGGGACACATTTTTTTTGGTGAGTCAATGAACAAGTATCTATATGTATAATAAGGATAGGTTAAACACCTCTAATCATGTAATGATTCTGAGATTATTTGTGATATAATGGTGGGATGATTTAATTTCACATCATGTTCATTCAAAAGAATTAGTTTTAGTCAATCTATTTCACTAATGTAAACTTGATATGTTATTTATATGGATTTAAAAATAATTTTTGATATTATATCATGCATATAATTTATGATTGAATAGACCAAATAATTCCACCACCCACCAATGTGAAACCGCTGTATTTTTCTTTTCATATATCATTTACCACCACCCATGATAGAGCCATAGAGAAGGAATTAGCCTAATTTTATTCTAAAAATAATATCAAAATTAACTCAAAAATTAAATAAAATTATGAGAATATTAACTAAATAAGTTGTAGGAAGTCACCTCTTCATGAATCCTGTTTATATTCTGACACCTTATTTTCTAATCATTTCTAAACAAATTGTTTTCCTCCATTATACTTATCCTTGAGAAATAGATAAAAATAATATATAACAATACTTATACCAATTATTCACACCCCAAATATATTTCTAAGTTCATATCCACTAGATCACAAACATAGTAGGTAGTCAAATAAATTTTTTGTCAGAAAACATTCTTACACCATGTACACTTCCCACTCATATATAAACAAATTTACTTCTTCTTTTGAGTATGTAGGTTTTCAATAATCTTGGTAGTACTGAGAAAATATAGACAAACAAATTATTAAGAAATATTTTTAATGAAATTTTAATTACCATTAGAAATTACTTGTTTGGGGATGGTGGTCTTTTCATGGTTTATGATCTCTCTCATAAATTTGAAAAAAAATATCCATAATAATTGTCAATATCTTGCTTCAAACACTACAGAAGCATTGAAAAAAATAAGTAAATTATTTTGTAATATGTTTTGATAGATAAATATTTCTATATATACCATAATTTATTTCCATTTGAGTTAATCCATAGGCTTTTTATGTTCAATCACCGACTTTATTCCATGATTTAGCCTATATTTAGAATACATCCAATCATAACAAAATCCTTATTAAACATAGAATAAAACATATAATTCCTAGTGTATCTATAAAATGTTAATTTTATTGTATTACAAATTCACAATACACATCATGTGTAGTCGGTTTTTTGGATTTCAATGCATTGGATCCAAAAAATAAATATTTGGGGTATCTAGATTGGGTGTGATTAGCATATAGTGCTCCCTAAAAAAATAAAAAAAATATAAGTAATGAAAAAATAAAAATATATTTTATGTGATTAGATTGTTGAATTTTACCCCTGTATTATAGGAATCAAAAAAAATCTGGTCGTATATGATTTTTTTCTCAAACACATCATATAGCTCATATTTCTTCTTTTTAATTTCTCTGTTCTCCAAAAATGTTTTTTATATAGAAATGATATATAATCTAAACCATGATTTTCATGGTTTTTCATTTATATAGTAGTAATATAAATGCATGTAGAAAATATTAATAGTAATTAACTTTAGTTATTATATTAGATCACTATTTGGAAAGATTTATTATGAAAATGTACCTTACGTATGTATTCACATATGAGTCTCCCAGCCATTAAAAATTTAGAATCTCATTTATACTCTTGAGATCAATTTTGTCTGTAATGAAAGTTTTAAATATTTCTTCTTCATATGGAATGTAAGACATATTTTAATCTTTACATGTGTTCTCTGCATGAAGTTGTAATAATAATAAATTTTGAGATAGAACTGACAGGGAGATGGTACTCCTAGAAGGTAATTTTGATTTCTTGGTTGACTCACTAGATTTTCTTGATCTAACCATCTTTTTCCCCATCACTTTATCAATCTATGATATCATACCTCATTTAATACCTTTTTTCATCAACTTTTATAGGTTTTTTGTAAGAAAATTTTATTTAAAGAAATACCTCATGTATCTTTATAATATTAGATGTCCATGCTACAAAAGTTCCAAGATCATCATTAACTATTGTAATATTTGAATCATCAAGTGGAATAAGAAACTCAATAGTCAGCTCTTGAGAAACCTCAATACCCACTCTCATGAGATCTTTTGGGAGTTCTTTATAGTGTAGCTTGTCTCCCGTAATATTATACACCATACCCCTCACAAAAAAGAAGTGCCTAGATATTGGTAGATAAATATCACATACAACATTACCCTGTAGAATTTTAAAAATATAAAGTTATATAAAGTTGTTTGATTCACATTTAAGATAAAGAGTAATGATAAAATTGATTACCTTAAGTAAGGTATACAGTTTAGGGGAATGACTACCCTCAATGGTAGCGGGGTCATTTGGTTCTTCATGTGCGGATCATTGTTCCACCATTAGTTCACTTTGATCCTTTCTCATACATTGGTCTGCCAAAAATAGACTAAAAAATAATATTTTGCATAGAATCTATCTGTTCTTGAAATCCTTTCATAATCTTATATGTTTTTTTATGGTTTTATCTTCTAAAAATATTTTTGAGGAGACACTCTAAAACCTACTCCTCTAACACATCCATATAATTTTGGCCACTTTAAAGCTACTGAAAGTAGTTTTTCTTTTGGAATGGTCACTACTGATTCCTGTGTCTAAACCATATAAAAAACATATGACCATAAAATAGATATTTTTATGTAATAATGTTATAAATCATAATTAATTACTATTATGTTGTACTTACACATTATTCCTATACTAATTTTGTGTTTTCATCAACTAGATTACACTTTTTATTTACATGAACCTCCTTCAAAAGCACAATAAGTTGGATGGAAGTGGATTTTGATTTTGATTCATCAATATGTATATAAACAAAATAACATATGTTTTTTATATCACATAATTCTTTTATTATTGTTTTAAAATACATATAAATTTCTTTTCTAGTGAAGCATACGCCATCTTTGTGTTGTGATAGGGGTACATTGGTTTTGATGCACATTCTTTATTATTCAGTACTATTTTATTGTTTCATAAATTAAAAATTTTGAATCAAATTAGATAATATAAATAATTTAAAATAATATATTATCAACTATAATGCACCTATAATAATTTCTCATCATGAAAATTGATAAAGCATTCCACATTTCATACTTTATAATGCATGCATTACTAAATGGTGGGTGGGGATTTACTTTCCCATCAGCATCCTTAAGATGTAACTTGGTAAGATGATTCCGGAAGCTACTATAGGCTTTTCCAATGTCCATTAAGAAATATTTATTATGGAAATATTCTAAAATAAATGAACTCTATACTAAATAATGAAAATTAAACCAATGTTTCATTATATAATTTTTTGGTAAAATAGAGAGAGTATATCATAACATTACCTTTACATATTCCCAAAGGTTTTACTTAATTAAAAGTTGTATGTGTCACCATGAATCTATATCAATTGGAATGTTCATTTTTTTTACCCCAACATAACTAATAAACATTGAATTTTTGGGGATAACAGGTTGGCCAAATTGATTCTATCCAACCTCAAATTTTATACCCTTAATTCTTGTCATGATAATTTTATTCAACACTATTATGTTGTGTCACTCTTGTTTCTTTTAATTAACATACCATTGATACCCTAATAATTCTGCGATTTTAACATTTACAATATGTTCTTCCTCAGGATTGGTAACATCATCGTATTTAGAAGACATTTCTAGTCTCCATGAGTAGTCAAACATTTAATTTATATTATATTAATGCAGTAGAGAAAATATAATATTATGAGGAAAGGAATAGTATATTAAAAAAACTAAAACCTTTTAATTGAACTCTCTTTATTTTTAAAAAAAATTGAATGGATTTGGATCCTCTGTTGAGAATCCAAATCCACTCTTTGTGGTCCCCTCAAATATAAAAGGCATTGTCTACATTGGGACCAGCATGAACTGATTGGGATCTCCGAATGAAAGGTTAATCCTCAATTGAATTTTCATCTGACCCTATAGTTATTTTATTCACCAAAAAGACAATCAGAAAATTATTTTTTTACTGGATCTAAGATATAAAATATTTTCACTACTTGTGATTCCATTATAAACAACACATCCTTTTCCCCTTGCACAGTAAAATTCACCTTCATGAATCCCATTTTGTCAATTTTTTCTATACTCCTACTGTTAACCCATTTGCAAAGGGAAATTATCACTTGAAATGTTGTATACTCCAACTCATATATTAGTTCAATAATGATTAAATATGAAATATTCACATAAATTGAATTTTTATCCGTGGAACTAGATGTGTGAATTGCTTCCACTATAAGAGTAGCTCCACTATTTTTCATCATATAAAAATCATCATGTTCTTTTATATAGAATGTATAACCATTTATTACAAAACTAGTGTAAGATATAACATTTTCATTTGGTCCCCTGGATATCCATCGAATTCATTTGGAATTTGAATTCAGATTTTTAGATAAATCCTTATAAATTTGATCTCAAAATCATCATATAGACTGTTGATTATGTGTATTTTATATCCATAATTTATCCCTTGGTGGATTTAAATCTCTAATAATTTCTTTATGGGATTCAATGTATGGATCAACATATTAACTATTATGTAAAATTTAATGGTGTTATTTATCATTAACCATGATGGTAATTGTAACAACACCTATTCCGAAATTCCCTTCACCCATAATTTGTCCGTTGTGATGAGACTTCAGGAGATCGATGATGTCAAAATATGATAAGTAATTAGTAAAAAATTCAATAGCTTCTTTAACAATATATCATTCAGTAATGAAACCTTCTAGTTGACTTCAATTCTTGACAAATCCTTTCAAAATATTCATTTATCATTCAATGGGGTATATCCATATATAATGGACATGACCACATAGTTGAACCCCTCTAACCAAGTGAACCATTATGTGGATCATTACATAAAATAATTATGGTATGAATAAAATATCTAATACATATAATATGACTAAAACCTCTTTATTAATGATTATAAACTTCACAGGGTCTCTAACTTTACTACATATGGATTTTTAAAAGAAGAAGATTTGGGTTAATGTATGTCATACATTTTTAAGAAAAATGAAATGTAAAGAAATGAGAATCAAATATTGAATCAAAATATGAAATTAATGTGATTTTAGTCCCTTTTAACTTCAAATTAGTCATTGAAATGAAATTATTGATATTTTATGAATACCCCTCTATAACTTTTACACTATTAAGGAAAATGAAAATTTTCAATTTTTTCTTTTTGGATAGAGTGTAAGATGTTAGAGGATGAAAATTCTACCCTTTACCCTTCACCAGTTCCAATTCTTCCCTTATCTCTATGTCAATCATGTCCAACCTAGACTTGATGCCATATTTTCTTCCAATAAAATTTAGTAATGTTCCAATAACATAATCAAATACATTTTTTCTACATGAATGACATCAATAAAATTTCTGACATACAAAAAATTCCATACAGTAATTCAGATATAATTTATCACTTCTTCCAAACTGATTTCATAATGTTTTTTGAAAATGATTTTCTGAAAAAAGTGTCAATATCTTTTACTTTATCAAATAGTTGATCGCACATTAGTGCAGATGGTGTTTTAACTTGTTCGGTATTCCCATCGAATGTTGTCATCCAGGATTGGTATTTATGTCATCGAGGTAAAAAATTCCAATATTCTAAAAGCACGGTATTTGAGGAATGTTTCAACCGAAATGAGTGTGTGTATTCTTCACAAATGGGACACCCCAATATTCCTTTAATGTTATAGACTAAAAAAATTTCATAAGAAGGAAAACCATTTATCATCTCATACAACATGGACCTCAATGTAAATTTTTCACTTCTATGATAATCATACATTATAACACTTCTATCCCACATCAATTTCATTTCAATGATCAATGGATCAAAATAAACATCAATATAATTACTTGGTTACTTTGGTCTAGATATAAGAAGAGACAACATAATGTACTTTTACTTCATGCATAACCATGGAGGCATGTTATAATTTACTAACATGATGGGCCATGTACTGTGAGTACTACTCTATGAACCAAAAGTATTTATTCCATTTTTAGATAATTCAAGATGAAATTTTCTCATATCATTTATAAATTTAGGATACTCGTAATCAAATTTACTCCACTGAGGATAATCTACTAGATGACGTAGGTTCCCATATTTAATTCTTATATCTGAATTCCATGTCAATTATATCACAGATTCCTAACATTTATATAGTCTTATAAACTGTGGAATGATAGGTAAACACCATAAAACTTTTGAAGTACTTGATTCATTTTTCTTGTATCGATCCATGCCACACTTAAGGAATTTTATGAGCGATTCATTGTCCTTGAGAAATAATATAAAATCATTTTGACAAGAATGTATTTTTTTAGAGATCATTCTATATTGAACATATCATTCATTTAGTTTCATATGTTCAATATAGAAGTTCATTTTATCCTTATAGAATATCATTCAGGAGACTAAGCAGTTTTGTAAATATGGTGTCTCTCTATATGCTACCAGCTTTCAAATTATATAAATTCAATACATCTAACAATTTTGTGTATTTAGTACAATTGGTATAGAATATTTTCTAATCATAGCCATTTAACTTCTCAAACAACTTTAGATAATCACAAAGGTCATCTTCAATTTCCATTTTCATTTCTTCCATGAGATCTCCATCATCATTTACACTGGTATTCATATCAAATGACTCATAAATTGTAGTATCATCCCAATCAGTGTGCACGTTCAGTTTTTTCCTATGTTTAGTCCAACATGTATAGCTCTGATCTATTCCCTAACAAATCAAATGTTTTTCTAACTCTTTTGGAGTAATTTTTCTTGAATAAAAACAATTTAAACATGGAAAAGGGATTTGAGAAGGGTCGTATGCATGCTCTATTTCAAATGTGATAAACTCTTTAACTCCATAGTCATAATCTTTATTTAAAAAATTAGTGTGCACCCATTTTTTATTCATATCCATCCTATTAGGTTTATAAAATATTCATTTTTCATGAAAAATAAATAAATACACATAAGGTATTTATTATAAAAGTTTAAAGTTATATATAATTATAAAAATAGGAACCCAACATTTGATTGTTTCAAATAATTTCAATATTATTTCAAGGAAATGGTTGATTGAATTTAAGAAAATAATTACTTCACAATGGTAGTTTTTATCCTTTTAAATCATCCAAAATGGTTAACAGTACCTGGTATGGGATGACAACTACTCAGAGTAGTTCAAGGAAAACTAAAATGATAGACAGGGTATTAATAAACTGAAAATAATGGATTTGGACACCTAAAAAATTAAATACACACATAAACCGTCTTAGATCTAGAAATAACTACATTGAAGGTTGAATACAATTCGTGTTTGAAACCCTCATCAGCACTCGAAGCCCTTTTGAGATCGATACACTTTGGAATTTTATCCCCGATGGTGTTCGAGTCTCTGATATGTCATCTGCACTCAAACCTCTTTCAGTGTTTTATCCATACACACTTAGCTCCCAAAATAAAATCCTTCGAGTTTGATTTCCCATTTTTTACTTTCCATGTCCCTTTGGTCATGCTCAGTTCCTCCTGAGGAAGAACCCTTGATCGATTCTCCTGAAAAAATGTAGCCCTTGGTTATCCCTTATCGAAGTATCCTCTATCCTATTTTCATTTTTTAAATAAAATATATATTAATATATATCATAATTTCATAATTTTAATTTTATAAAAACAAATTAATAATATTCATTTTTTTCATAACTCATATATATTTAAAATTTCAAAAAAATCATTATAGTTATAACTTTTTATCATAAAATATATTTTTGTTAATGTTTATGGATTTTAAAATTTTATTTATTTCAAATATTATATTACTTTTCAAATAATATTTTAATAAAAATTACCATAAATGTTGTTATTTAAATAATTTTTTTACATAAATAATCATTTATTCATATATATATAAGAGAAATAAAAAAATAGTATTTTAGTAATTAGAACTGAAAAAACATATAGTTATAAATATTTAAAAATTATAAATTTAGCTATGATTTTTTTATAATCAATTAAAATATTTATTTAAATAAAATAATACCATATTTTTTAAAATTAGTATTTGTTTATAATTTTGAATATTAATTTAAAATCAAATCTTAATTCATGAAGATAATAATTTATTTAAAAATATAATAACATAATACTTGAAAACTTTAAATTTTTTATATTAGCATAAAATCATAATTGAAGAAATAAGTTTATATATAAATATATTAATAATTTAATATATCATCACTTATTATTAAAGTATAATTATTTATAAAAAATAATTCAAAAATAATATTATTTCTATGTATTATTATATAATTTTAAATATTTATCTTAACTTATAATCAAAATTTATTTTAATTAATTTAAATTATAAAAAAATCTATTTAATAATAAATTATTAATATTCTAAAATTTTCAAGTTGTTATATCCCCCCCTCCTTAAATGAATTTCACCCTCACAATTCATTCTTCTAACTTAATAAAATTCTAAATTTCCATCTTCATAATTAATAAAAACTAGAATGCAAGAATTTCTATATTCTTACGGAATATTAATTACCTGTAAGTTAAAAAGAAAACTATATTGCTTATATTTTTTCAACAACAATTCCTAATCTCAAAAAAAATTAGACCATTCTTTTGGTACCAACTGTCAAAACACAAATCTGTACTTATAGATTCATTACTGAAAAACAAGTTGTGTATTTTTTTTCTTTTATAAAAGATAACTAAAAAATACACCAAACATTATTCAACAGAGGATATTTTATGGCTTATGTTCTAGAGGATTAGGAAAATACCTTACATAAAATTGTAGTTTACAAAAGAATTATAAAATATCTAATTGTACTCACATGAGCTAACTCCTTAAATGAATCCATCCATTTTAAAACTTATAAGATACCTATGAAAATATTTTCAAAACATGGAATGAGCATAAAATTTCCCAGTAAGGGGTTTTAAAACTAGTGAAAAATAATTTAATAAATACTTACTTAAAAACTCTTTTAAAACATTTTATATAAAATATATTTATATATATTTTATATATAAAATACTTTTCAAAAAATTTCAAAAATACTTATCATTTTGAAAATCCATTTCAAAAATATTCTTTAAAAAATAATTGTATTTCTTCATAAAAATAATTTGAAAATAATAATATTTTTATGGATTAAAATGATACTTGATAGAACTTATAAAACCCATATTACCACTTAATATTATCACTGGTAGGACAACGTCTTGTTGAGGTCATGGGTCCACTCCTCATTCCTCATTATCTCATTTGATATGAAAGTGATAAATTTAATTTTAAGAAAAAAAATTATAAAGATCCATCTTACTCGTAAATAACTCATTAAAAAAATTTAAAAAATATATACTTGAATTATTTTAAAATAAAATATAATTTTAAAACTTATAAGATTTTATAAATCACTTTTCATAAAATTTGTAGGATAAATCCATATTTCTGGAATAATTACATACATTTAAAATAAATAAATACATTAAAATTAAAATAATTTTTTTATCAAAATTAATTATATATCAAAAGAAAATATAGAATATGGTCATTTATGCTAATATATATGACATTCATGGACATAAAAAATATGATGATAACTTTACCATTAAAAGATATTATTAAAAACACGTTGACTTTGAACTAGAAAACATAATTTTGATGTAATCAAGTTTTTTAAAATAATAATATTTCTTACAAAAATTGAAATTTTAAAAATACAAACACTTGAAAATAAGTATTTACCTTACATAAAAATTTCAAACATAAATCATAGCTTTTTTTAAACAAATAACACCTTATTAATTAAAACATAATTTTGATATACTTAAATTTTTGAAAATATTAACATCCCTTACAAAATATAATCATAACTTTTTTTATAAAATGTCCATAATCCTTTAAAAAGAATATAAATTCATTTATGTTTTAAAATAAATAACCCCTCACGAAATTATAATTCGGAATAAATATAACTATAAATTTTGAAAATAAAACCCTTACTTAGAATAAGAATTTTAAAATTCATAAAATCCTAGAATAATTTGCTATAAAAATTAACCCCTTTACCTTAAAATTGAACTAAACTAGCCTAGAATCTTACTACCAGAAGTGTTGAATCACTGGTCAAAAGATAAAAAAGAGTGAGCGAAGAAGTTGGGTTTCTATAGAACAAAGGAAGTTCTCTTTTTATAGTAGTTATAAGTATTCAATTATTGCACCAAAAAATAAATGTAGTAGATAAAATAAATATATTTGGTTTAAAAGATAGCAGCTTGAGTATTGATTTTACTTTTCCCTCGACATTGATATAAATAAAATATAAAATGATACATACTACAAATGATAATCAAAAGGGTTCAGTGTATTTAAAAAGATGAAAAATATATACATATTATATATATACCATTGAAACTAAATAAATAATAATTAAATAAGTTCATCCAATATTAAAATTATTGATTTATATTTTATAATCTGATCAGTTCAGTGGAGTCTTCTTCAATAAGTTTTGGACTAAATCTGAGCACAAAATGAACCAACATCGACTAAAATAATTAAAAATGATTTTCATTTAAAACAAGAATTGAATATAGAAAATAATGAAATTAGGATGAAGAAAAAATAAAATTATGGATAAGGTATTAATAAACCAAAAATGATGGATTCAAACACCTAAAAAAATTAAATACACACACCAACCTTAAAAGTTCTACAAATAGTTACATTGGAGGTTGAAGATGATCAATGTTCAAAACCCTAATCGGTGCTCAAAGCCCTTTTGAGATTGATCCGCTTTGGTGTTTGACCCATACATGTTCAGTCTCTCAAAATCGAAGACTTTAGGTTTGATTTCCCATTCTTCACTCACCCTATCCCTTCGATCATGCTCGGTTCCTGCTAAGGAAAAACTCGTGGTTGATCCTCTTGAAATAATGAAACCCTCGGTGATCTTTTATCTGAGTACCTGCTATCTGATTTTCAATTTTTTAATAAAATATATATTAATATATATCATATTTTCATAATTCTAATTTTATAAAAACAAATTATTAATATTATTTTTTTTCATAATTCATATATATGTATAATTTTAAAATTTTGTTAAACTAATTCATAATTTCTATAATTTATTATCATGAAATATATTCTTGTTAATGTTGTATTTTTAAAATATTATTTATTTCAAATATTTTATTATTTTTTAAATAACATTTTGATATAAATTACCATAAATTTTTTTATTCAATTAATTATTTTTATAAAAATAATCATTTATTCATGTATATATATTTATTTATTTATTTAAGATCAATAAAAATAAATAGTTTTTTTGAAATTAGAACTGATAAAACATATAGTTATTAATATTCAAAAATTATAAATTTAACTATGATTTTTTTATAATCATTTAAATTTTTCCTTAAAAAATAATACCATATTTTTAAAAAGTAGTCTTTGTTTATAATATTGAATATTAATTTAAAATGAAATCTTAATTATTGAAAATAATAATTTATTTAAAAATATTATAACATAATATTTGAAAACTTTAGATTTTTCATATTAATATAAAAGAATAATTGAAGAAATAATTTCACATGCATATATATATATTTATTAACAATTTAATATATCATCATTTATTATAAAAGTTTTATTATTTAAATAAAATAATACAAAATATTATTATTTCTATGTATTATTATATAATTTTAAATATTTAACTTAACTTATAATCAAAATTTATTTTGATTTATTTAAATTATAAAATAGTCCATTTAATAAGAACTTATTACTATTCTAAAATTTATGAGATGTTATAGTGTGAGTAAGGATTTTTTTGTTAATGATGAAGATACTAAAAATGACATATGAAAAGAAAGATTTATTAAGGAATAAGATGATGAATCCTATTTAATGGTTTGAGAAGTAGGTTCATTGAAGTATTTATGTATTGGGATTCAAGAATTCTGTTATATGTATCATAAAATATATCAAGATTGTTTAGTATATTTTTTTGTTAAGGATTGAAATATATATATATATTATTAATGGTTCTAATAACCTAGAAAATTGATTTAAATTCATGGTGATATTCAAGGGAAACACGTGATTAGGTTAAAGATAACCCTTAGTATGTTCCTGATAATGATGTTGGGATAAAGTGATGATTGATAGGAATAAATTAAATTGTATAGTATTAATGACCTTGGAACTGATTAATGATTTGTGGAAAAATTGGTTTATGTTATCATTGATGGGGTTTACAGAATTACTAGATTTATGGAATATATTCAATAATATATGTTTTTATTCAAGGAATAAAGAAGAATGTATGTTTTCAATAAAAATTTATAGTAATTAAATTTCTTACCACGTTTTAAGATAATACATGATGAAGATGTTCGCATTTTTGGTATGTGAAAATTGAGAGATATTTCATGTTGTTTATGGGATTAATTATAATTTGATTTTGAGAAATTTAGTGACCTTGTTTCTAAATTTTTTATTTTTGGAAGGGTTATAAGGTTATCTATTTATGGAATGGTTTGAACTTTGGATGAGTTCTTATAGATTAATGTATTACTTCACCATATGAATATTTATCCATATTGAATAACTAGTGTTAAACTTATTTTAACTAGATATAGAAGGAATGGATTATCATTATTTTATGGATTTTATTTAGTGCTTCATACATGAAAAAAATCATCTCTTAGAGTAATAAATGAATTTAAAATTGATCAAGGCATAACCAAATGATTAAATTTTTCCAATGAAATAAAAATATATCAAATAATTACATTTTTATATGTTCTCGATCAAGATGGAAAATTAATTCCCCAATATTAGGAAAATTACCTTGAAATAAAAAAATTCTTGCTGACATCATTTTTTATGATATCAATGAGATTTTTCGTGTCTCTTTGGTATATGTCTTTATGATCATTAACCTTATATGAATCACCCACTTTCTTATAATCAATTTTCTCTATCGCACTCAATCAGTATTTGGGTGTTAGTTTCCTCTACTATGTACATGTTTTCACTTACCACCTATGTTATCCTATTTGAAAACCTAATATGTCTTATTCCAGGTAACATTTTCACATTCCTTTCTCTTTTTCAAAATGATGATCTATTAACCCTTTTTCTGATGTGGGTTTCTATGAAGGAATTTTCAAATGTTAAACCTTTGAGGACTGACACAAATTTTGAGGGTTAAATTCATATTAAGGGGGTAGAATGTAACACCCTGGTATTTTTGAAATATTTTTTTCAGTTAAATTTAATCACTTTGATATGTTTTGTTACACCGAACCTTGAGTTTATCTTTTGTTACATGCGACATTGAGTTTATCTTATGTTACATGAAATGATGAGTTTAAAAGAAACATAGAATACAAATAAATATTATTATGATAGATATTTCCTAGCCATTGGGATGGGAGGTATGAATAAGTGTAAATAAATTCTGAAAATATATTTTCTACACATGTATATAAAATTAATAATTTTATGACCAATAAATTAGAAATTAAAATAAAATCTATTTGAAAATAAAGGAATTTTTTTTGAAAAACTATTTTTACCTCAATAAATTAAGAAAATATATTTTGTTAATTATTTTTATGAAATTTAAATATTATATATTAAATAAAATGACAAAAATTAATCTAATGTTTTTTTCTAGACAATATATAAGAATAAATTCAAATTTACACTTAAAAACTATTTTTTCTGAAAAGTTGTTTTGTCAACTTTTTCAAACTTATTTTAAAAATAATTTTTGAGAATTTAAGAAAATTTATTTTAAAAAATAAATTTTATTTTTTTAAATCATAATTTCAAAATTATATTAGGGTAAATGTTTGAGAATTTTATAAACTGATTAATTTTCTAATGAATAGTGAAAATACTAAATTTTAATTGAAAACTGCCTTTTCATTTAAATTATTTGAAAAGTTAAATTAAATTTTAAATTTTTTTAAGTAAAATTAGTTCAATTATATATATATATATATATATATTCAATTTAGGTCATTAGATTCAATTTTATATTGAAATTGGATATAAAATTTTTGTAAACTTTTGAACATTTTCTCTTTGAAAACTCGCTTTCTTATCGTGTTTGTGTGATTAATTTTCAAATATAATTTTTCCACTTCTATGAATTGAATTTGTAAAAATTTATTCTACATTTATAATCATCAAAATTTATAATATCTAATAATTTCAAATTAATTTTTTACCAAAATGAATAGTGAAAATAGTAAAAAATTAATTATAGTGGTTAAGGTAAAAATGGGTTTACTGGGAGTTAAACTAAAAATATATGGGTTAAAATGACATAAAAATTATATAAAATAAATTTTAAGGATATATTTAGACCCTATCATGTCTAATTCTATAAAATATTTCATTTTGGATCTTTTTGCTATGAGAACAACATGGGTACACCTTTTTCTTTTCAAAAAATTACAAGTGTGCCACTCACCTCACTAATAAAAGGCCACCCCCTCTCTTCTTTTATTCACACCTTAAACAATTTTTTTAGACAATACATGACAACATAATTTTCCAAATTCCCTACCCTAATCCGAGAATCATTATTTTGATCATAAAGCTAACCTATAAAGGGTTATAGGGAAAACCTAAGGAGGATACCCAAAGAAGAGGTAACGTTCTTCACTGAGAATTTTTATTTTATTTGTTCCTCCACCTAATTCAATTATTTTTAAACCATTGTGATATAATGACCTCATTATATTACATATAGTAAGATTTTTTATGTAAATTTAGTTACTTAAAACTTTCTCCACTTCCATAAAATCGGTTGCAAATCATCATTCATGTGTACGGCAGACTACCGCCACATGAATCGATGCCATTTATTTTTACATTACCACCTCTATTGGTTGGGTATGATGATGCATATAAATTATATATATGATAGTTATAATATATTTATACCTATTTATTAATTTTATCATATATACCCTTTTACTTTCCATTATATAGGGGACATGATAACGTCACTTGTGTGTACGGAAGACTATTGTCTCGCGAAGTGATGTGATTTGTTCTCTATGACACTTTACATAGAAGGTAATAAGGATAAAGTTAATTAATATATGTGATATAAATGAAATAATTATTATATTCATGACATATTTATCATTCTGAAAATATAATATATCATTTTCTTTCTTACCTTCTCACTCGTTGAAAGATGATAAAATCATTTATGTACGTGTGGACTACCTCCTTCGTGAAGCGATGTGACTCTCTTTCTATAACCACACAACATGGATGATAAGTATAGGTATATTTAAATAAATAATATGGTATTTATGAAATTATAATAATTACCTAAATATAATATACTATTTACCTCCTTTCCAAAATGATCGTTGAAAAATTTGAAACATTACTCATGTGTATGTACGGCCTACCATCTCCATGATCATAGCATACTAAATTTCTCAAAACCATATTTCATGATGGGTATTATAAGTATAATTTATGGATAAATATTATAACTATTTCATGATTATTATTATGTAGATTATGGAACTACGATCAATGTAAAAGGACTAAAAATTACAAATCAAAACATATACGAAAAACAAATCAGTTATTACCTGAAACGTGACTTTAACATGGAATTATTAGAAAATGTGTAATAAAGGGACAAAATTAAATCATATATGGTATGATATATTTATGTTTGGTTATATAATATATTTATATTAAAATTATATTTATTACACAGTAGGTTCAAATGAGTATAAATAAATTTAAGACTTATAGTAATGGATTTTTAGTCTCTCTTTTATTTTTGAGATACATATGAAAATTCACCACCCATTTATTTTTTGAGATGTATATAATATCACTTTGACATTTTATATCATGAATCTCGTTATTTACATGATATTTAAATTATTATTTGATGTTATTCTTTATTTGGTCTTATGATTCAAAAGATTACTAAAGAGGTAAGGGATTTCCATATCACTTTTTTTTCTATGAGACATAAGTAATATTCACCACCGATTTCTTTTAAGTTGTGTAGATATTTCCCATGGATTTATTTTACGATGTTTCTCTTTAAAATTATGGGGATTACATATCAAATTTTTGGATCTCTATTTCATGGGGATTATGCTTTAAATGTTATAAAAGTGGTAATGGATTTATGTTACAATCTCATTATTTTTTGAGATTATTTATGATTAGGTATCCAATGTTGAAATAATATAATCTACCTCTCAATAATTCACATGAATTTTCTTATCCTCTAGTTTTTCATGATATATTCAATTAATATTAAAATTATTTCACTATTTTTTAATTAAAATAGTAGATAAAATATTTTTAATAAAAATATTCTTTATTTCTCTTTTTAGTTGAAAAAAAAATTCTTCTAAAACATTTTTTCTAAACCTGTTTTCAAAAATGTTTTTATTGTTATTAAAAGGATTTATTAAATAAATTTCTACACGTTTTTTACTTTTAAAAAAATATTTACAAGTATTCTTCATTTCATTTTCCAAACAATGTCTGTTTGGATTTTACCTAAAATGTGAAGGGAGTATTTGTTTTAACGTATACAGAATGAATGGAATTTTCTACTCTCATGACCATTGTTTTCGTTTAATATTCATTTATAAGTTTTCAAGGTTATTTTCAAAGAAATTTATTTTCAAAAAATTAGGTTTTAAAATGTTTTTTTCGAAGTGAAAAGGATATTTTCCTCAAGAAATGTTTTTAATTATTTTTAAAATCTTTATTTATAAGTTTTCAATGTTATTTACCAAGAAAAGGATTTCCAAAATGATTTATATTTAAAAAAATTAAAATCGAAAAGGGTATTTTCCTCAAGAAATGTTTTGGATGATTTTTCAAAGATTCCTTTAAATTTTTTTAAGGTTATTTTCAAAGAAAAGTATTTTTAAAATGTTTTATGTTTTAAAAAATGATTTTTAAAGCGGAAAGGATATTTTCCTCAAGAAATGATTTAAATTATTTTTAATATCCCTTTATAATTTTTCATGTTTATTTTTAAAGAAAAGTATTTATAGAATATTTTATGAATCTTTAGTTTTAAAAAATTATTTTTAAAGAAAATTTATTTTCCTCAAAAAATGTTCCAAGTGATATTTCAAAATCATTATCCATATAAGATGACAACCTTTGATTCTACTTATTATTTTATAGGTATATGATCCATGGATACCATTATTATTATTTCTCTGAATGGTTTATGATTCTAATGGAATAATATTTATGAAACCCATTTCTATTCCATGGTTTATACCATGACAAAATTCTTATAAAAAACTCTTTTTCAAATGGGTTAAACTATGATGAAAATATGAAATTATTATGAAAGGTGTCTATTTTCCACAGTTTATAATATGATGAAATATTTATAAAACCCATTTCATTTAATGGGTTATGATATGATGAATCTTTTATGATCTTGTGGCACACATATGTATGATTTTCATTATGTGGTGGGTGGGACCTATATCTCCCCCCAATGAATTGGGTAAAGATTTATATTTCATGAGATAAACATGACTAGAATGGGGATTGTACCCAATTTAGTAAGGGAGTTTTTCCACTATGATGGCCTTGGTATTGAACCTTCAGTACTATGATGGTTTGGGGAGTAAACCCAATACACTATTATATCCTTGATAGTGAGCCTTGACTACTATGAAAATTATTTTATATGCTTATATGTATTCCAAAATTCCATGTCTTATGCTAATTTTATGCTCTATTGGATCATGTTCTTTGATTTCCTTCTAATTCATGTCCTATGAACTGCCAATATTTATTCCATGAATCAATATTATGATATTTTATATAAAGTGTATGGTTTTAAAATATTATGCTCATGTTCTCATACACTTAAGCTCATGTTATGCATACATATCACTCTAGTTTACCCTTACTGATCATCTGAGCTCTCCCTTTCTTATGTTTCCATTCCATATGTTATGAATAATGCTTTTTATGTAGGATTAAAAGCTGGGATTATCTTTATGGGAGACATTGAAGATATTTTATGAATTTAGAATATTGTGTTCTAAGTTTCCAAAGGCACTAAACTATTACAGTCCTTAGGTGTGTGTTTGTTTAATGTGATGATTATTAATATAAAAAGATTTAATATCTATGTATGAGAAGCTTGGGTATCTATATATTTTGTGTGGTGATTGTTCGGACCCCTTTCTTTTCTTCGGGTTTGTTTTATATTCTCAAGGGTGAGAATTGTTTGATAGGTATCTAATATAATGGTCCATGACTTACCAGCCCATTACTCTTCCAGTTTGGGTGTTGAAGGTGGTTTAGATGGGACTAGAGTAGAATCTTATGAAGTTTGAGCTATAGGAGTACTAAAATATATGGTTCACGATGTGAACCTAATTCACATTGTGATTTGGTCATTCATGTCTTACATAGAAATAGAATTCACAGCTTGTATGCGGGATAAGGGGAAGTCCATGAAATGGATTCACAACATGAAAGGGTAATTCATGTCATGTAATTAATTTGAGTTGAGGAAACTTTATTTTTAGTGAAAATATAATATATAAAGGTTTCACTCCTTATATCAAATTCACAGCTTGTAATCCACTGGGCCTGTGTGATTTATGTTTTGAATATCGAATTCACCATGTGAATGGGGCATTTTCTAAATTGTAAATGGGTTTTGATCAACTGATTTTTATCCCCATTTGGCAGTTCACTTCCACTCATTTTTTTATGAACTCTAGGTAATTTTGGGTTCTTTTCCATCCTTTCTTCCCCCACCTTAATCCTTAGGATATGGTGGTAGTGTTTTAGTGATCCATGGTGAGTTATTCTATCTCCCCCATAGTTTTCATTAAATCCTTCCTCTAGGGATCCACTGCAGCAATGTTGTTATGATCTGGGTGTGTGGGGGATTTGTCTTTTTACAGCCCTCTTATGCAGTGTAGGTTGATCTGTGAGTTTCTTGTGTAGTTATGGTTCGTTAGTTGGTTCTTCTTCACCCTATGGTGCATAGCAAGATCAGAAGGCTTGTTTGATATAGGGGATCCTCATTCTCACATGTTTAAATGTTATGTGTTTAATTTTAATGATTTTGTTTCCATTTTGGTGGATATTAAGAGTTATCATAATAATTATAATTAATTGGAAAACTTGAAATTGATGGTTATGGGGAGATATCACGTGTTTTGACTACTTTGATATTATAGTTGATTATACTATTCCATGTCATTGCCTTGTTGTAAATAATGGTGGTTGGGGGATTTTTTTCATATTATATGATATGAGTTTATGCCCTTATTATGTTGTTGTGTGATCGCACCCTTGATAAAAGTATAAGGAACATATATTTTAGCTAATAAATTGGTTTCCCATGGAAACTTGGTTTGTTTTGATAATACCCATTCTAAATAAAGAACTAATTTGATGAGTTACCTTGAATAATTGTTGAAGCCGGTATATGTTGTTGTGGTGTGAGTTTTTTAATGATGTGTTAATTTTTGTATGGGGTTTTGATGTAGTGATTGTTTATCATGGATGTGACGTGGGAAATTTTTTGATGTGGTGCACAGTGGTCGTGGTGTGTTGTGGTGATGATGTGTTGTGGTGTGCAGTGGTGATGATGATTTTTGGTGTGTAGTGGTCATGATGTGTGGTGTCATTGTGATATGGTGATGTGATGTTGTTGTGTAAAATGGTTATGTTGTGATATTTGGTTCGGATGTGTGATGTTTCATTCTTGTGGTGAGATGTCTTAGATGATGTGGCATGGTGACAATGGAGGATTTATGGTGTTGTGGTGGTGGTTGTTTGAGTTGATCCAGTTATTGTGTGGTGTGGTTGCGATAGTTACCTGGTTAGATATAGAATAAATCATGATGCTGAATGAAATTAATAAATTAATGGGTTGGTAAATAAATGAGATGTGATGTAAATTTATGTGTTCTACATGGCCTAAATAAGTTGAATGAAATAATTGGTTGTGTAGTGTTAAATGTAACAGCTAAATTAATAAAAGTGGTGTAACATATAATTGAAAGTGGGAAACATTGTATGGTTATGTGTGGTGGTGTGATGTGTTGTATATAGTGAAGGAAGTGGTAGTAATAGTTGATGTGTGGTAAGGTGGTGGTGATGTGGTGTGTTCTAGTGCAGTTGATGTAAACCCATAGGTTGGGTGTTGTGTTCTATCAATATATCATGTATGTTTATGTTATTTCTATACAAACCCACCCATTAAGATAACCTTACCATTATAGTTTTTGTGTTCCTGGTGTTTTTCCCAATATCCAAGATAGTGGTGACACAGATTTCTAGATAACCCATATTCACCACTCTTTATTCATTCATAATGATGATACAGGTTGGTGTTGGACATTACCCAATAGTGTTGTCCTAGGTGTTTTTGGGAAAGGTGTGATGTGATGAGGTAGTGATGTGATGTGATATGTGGTGGGGGTCATGTGTAGTAGGAGGAGGTCACATGGTTTTTGAACTTCGTGTTCATGCTCTATTACTCTGGTTAGGTGATGAGATATGATATGATGTCCTAGGTATCTTTCAGCATGACGTGGTGTGGTGATACCTGATGCTAGCACATAATGTTAGACCTTGAGAGGGTGGGGTAGGTATGGATACATCTGAACAACATAAAATATGGACCAAGTGTATTTGGGTGATATTTAATGTGATGTATTTGTTATGTGATTTTTACAGAAGGTATGGGAGCATAGAACAATTAACATTGGGGTCTGATAGTGGAAAATTAGTGGGGAAGCTTCAGCATGGCACCCTACTTTGTTATGAACTTAATTTTATATTATTATATTGAATGAATGATTTGGTGAATGGTCCATAGTGAATATGGTTTTGGTTATATGACATGTATAGTTTCTTCTTGGTTTTACTATTTTATCATCAATGCATTAGTATTCTCTTTTCACATGGGAACTTGAGACCTTAGTTATGTCCCCACTGAGTATACTTGTATACTTACCCAATGTATATAAACTATTTTTAGGTTTCCAAAATGACTTTGGGGACTGAGCGAGACATTTATAGCTTGGTTATAGAGTTGTTATTATTCCACTAATATAGACTTTCCTTTTGGTGTATTTGAAGATTTTTATATGTATTAGTTTACTTTATTCATGCATTATGGGATCATTTTTTGTTTACCTTTATTTTATCTAATGGAGTTCATTGGTAGTTGTTTATCCTATATCCCTATAATATTTTATATTATATATGGTAATTCCTCCCATTTGTGATATTTGTATACCCATGGTTCTAGTTTCCAACCGAGGTCCTACTTGAGGAAGGACTCAGGGGGTTATTAACTCTCTCTCTTCATTAAAACATCTTTGGTGGGAGGGGGTCGTGACAGACCAAGTAATAAATCTCAACATATCACCTCCTGAATACATTCTTTGTATCTCATATAGAACCATTTTTAATGATTACAATAATCTATTCTAGCTAAACTTAATATATCATTACACTCCATAATACTTCGTAATGATCATCAGTTAGGGACAACTCAAAGTCACACTCAAAGAGGATATTATCATTTGACTATTCATGTAAAATAAATTTTAGTACATATTAATGAATGATAATTGGAGAATAATTTTATTATAATAATATAATATATTTTACAACCATTACAACTAATAATTCACCTGTCTTACACCAATAGATTCTACATGGCCCTTATTTTGTTGTTTCAGTAATGGTTTTGTCAACACATCTCCTACATTCTCCTATATAGCCACCCAACTAAACATTACATCGCCCCTATAAATGATATTATACATGATATAGTACTTGTGAATAATTTTTTTCATTATTTGGTGATACTATGGTTCCTTATCCTGGGATATAGTTCTATTTTTATCATAATATAACTCGATTTATCCCTTGATGCTAGGAACCATTGCTATCTCAGAAATGAACATCTTGATCCAAATAGATTCCTTCATATCATCTAATATAGTGATGTATTCTATGTTTATTTTTGATTCCACTATAATTTATTTCTTAGATATCTTCCAATTGATATATCCACCCTTTAGGAAACACATGAATCTATATTGAGACTTTAGAGCACCATTTTCATATTGGGAACTAGAATCTATATAACCCTTAACACAAATCTTATACTCTCCTATAAAGACTAAGAACAAATACTAAGTCATTATCAAGTACTTAAGGATGTTATTAAAAGTAATCCAGTGAGATTATATTTATATCTACTTCTTATTCTCAAATCATAAGTGACATCGGGTCAAGTACACAACATGGCCCACATGATAGATCAAATAGAGGATGCATAAGGAATATTATCCAATCTTTCAAAGTCATTTAAAGGGTCTTGAATATTCCTAATATATTTTCCATGAAACATTGATAATATATCAACCCATTCCCCTTACATATATTATTATATGATTTTTAATATAAACATCTATTAATTATAATACAAATATTGTGAGGCCTAGTGTATTTGGAAGACTAGGTTTATAATACATCAAAGTGAGGCTAAAATAAAAATCTTCTATTTTGTTCTCCATAATGAGCTCCTAAATCTTTTTTTAGACACCCCAGACCTACACTTCTAGATCTGGTTCTAAACATACATAATTTTTAATGCATCACATGAATTAAAACAAACTCTTGAGATAAAAAGTTCATTGTATTTTGGAACTAGATACATTTATAACTAAACACATTTTACAATACACATTTATTCCTAAAGGATTCTCTACACATGTAATTTCATTATATGTATCTCTTTGATTTAGATTCCTAGGTAAATAGGGAAATTTAAAAAGGGTGAGCTATAAATCCTTGTAATGGATAAACAATGAAAATGAATCATAAATGAACATCATGGGTAAAACATGAGGCATGATATGAGAACATAAACATTAGGAAAAGTGTTATAGAAATATCATGATAATATATAAGGGAAAGAGTTATAAGATATAATAATCATGAGCTATGTTAAATTAATATTTATCAAAGGAACCATTAAAAATTCATAGAAAGCATAAAGAAGATGTGTTGGTATCTAGGAACATCAAACATTCATAATGGAATTACCCATATAGGTAATTTCTATATCTCGTAGGAGTAACCTATAACTAGTGAACTCCCTCATCATATAAAAGTAACTTCCATCCAATTAACTATGTCTCATTACTAAATTCATTGAAGCACTATTAGGGTGAAACCTTTATATATCTTAATTCATGTGTGGCACATAAGGAAAACATACATAAAATAATCATATCATGATAAAACCATTAGAAATTTAATGGATATCAAATGAAATTTGATAAATTTCTAGGTAAATACCCATCAATAAACTTTTTAAATTCTAAGGTATTTACACCATATTGATAAAAGGGTATATTTTTTATTCAATAATTTACCCAGTAAATTGATGTATGAGTATCTAGGTGAATACCATTCAATAAAAAAACTTGAAAGGTTATTAACATAGAATGTTATTGGAATACAAGACTCAATTATGAATTGATAATGATAAGGAAAGAAAAATTCAGTGATGGATCATACTCTATAGAGATCATAATTCCACCATAAAACATATACATGGGAATATAGACATGTTGAAGAAAGGTAAAATCCATAAGGAATATGAAGAGTGGAATAGAACATGTTTATTGGTTTCAAATTAAAAAGTAAAGAAACACTTTCAATCAATTAATATGGTTATCTTGGTTAATATCCAACAATCAACTTAGAAACAGTAAGATGTTCACATTGAAAAATGAAGTACTCCAATTGAGGGAATGATAATAATAAGTGGTTTAAGATACATTCATGGCATAGGGATATCAATTAAATAAAAATATCAATTCATATATTCTTGTCCTTTATTATGGATTGTAATGTCCATGTGAATTATCTAAATAAAATCACTCAGAACTGTCAAACCAGGTGTGTAGTAAGGCCTATTATCATAAACCAAGTGATGATCGAGTCAAATACCAATGATCCCTTTTCTAGGTAATTACCCCTATGTAAAATTATGCTAGAGCTATATTGTCATGACCTGTCCCCCGGGGCTCGTGTCGTGACTACCCCAAGTCTGCCTTCCATAGGCCAGGGGCTGGCAACAAGCACCGAAAGGCGTATTCCCTAAAATGGGAAGGCATTGCCTTTATAAGCTATAAACTCACACAAACCAATCACACATAAAGATACAAGAACAAAGAAAACTATATAGTAAACAAGGTGTGTACAGTAAGTAAAGGGGCCAGAATACAAGCCCAACAGGAAAGTACAAGTAAAACTGAAAAGTACAAGTAAAACTGAGAACATCTCTTGTGAAAACCTGTCAAGGATCCTACCTGAAGGGTAGGTACAGCTCTAAAAAGTTCATCTTTATGGTACACCTTGTCTAAGGTCCACCTCTGAGCAGTCTCCAATCCTGGTACCCTCATCCTCAGTCAGTATTGTATGTCGTCTGCACAAGACACAACAAGGTGCGGGCGTAGCCCGTGTAGGGGTGAGTATAAAAATACTCAGTAGGGACCCCCAAGACCCCCCTAAAGTATCTCAAATCCAAAAAGGATAAACCACAAAGCATGGAAAAAATATTCAATCCCTACTTAGGTATATGCTCATACATATACCTAAGTTATCAAGATATACTCATCTCATACAGGAGGTAAGAATACCACAAAGGTAACACCATGAAGGTAGAAGTACCACACAGGTAACACCACGAAGATATAGTACCACACAGGTACCCCATGAAGATATAAGACTCAGCTCACGTAGGTATAAGTGAAGTATATAAGTACAGATGATTAGTTGTGAAGCTTGATCATCTTATTCTGTCAAGAGGCATTGCTGTTGATTATACGGAGTCTGACCCACACAGGATCGATAGGTACTAACCCCCGCAATGACCCACACAGGATCTATCCCACAAAGTATCGGTATGCGCTGACCCACACAGGATCACTAAGCGCTGACCCACACAGGATCTGACCCACATAGGATCGGTATGCGCTGATCCACACAGGATCGCTGAGCGCTGACCCACACAGGATCGGTATGCGCTGACCCACATAGGATTTCTGAGCATTGACCCACATAGGATCTATAGGTACTGACCCCCAAAATGACCCATACATGATTCAATCCGCCTAGAGTCAATAGGTAACTAACCTTCATATTATCTATCTCCAACCTCCACCTCACTGCCAGCCACTGGATTCCTCACACTTGGTGCACTCGAGTTCCATAGAATCTGTCCCTCGAGATATCGGTCATACATCTACTGCCATGAATTCTTATGTAGAAGTATCCCAGAGTTTTGTCTTTTCATAAGGGACCCAACGAAATAGGCGGCGCGTCAATCGGACACCCAGTCTATAAGTTATTAGCGTTTTCGCTCCGAGGGACCAGTTGGATTTGGGGATCGATTAAAACCTGTCATACACCAACTTTATCAAAAAATCAATTGGAGTATACCAAAAGGACCATCTCGATACAAGGATTCTGGTGCCGCAGACGGTTCGTCAAATGAACATCAGGTTCTCAAATTACGGCCAAAAAGGCGTATTTGGGTCTATTTGGGCCTGGGTCCGGTCCAACCCGGTCGGATCGACCCGACCCAGTTCAGGTCAGCCCGATTGGGCCTGGGCCATGGTGGGCCCAACCTACTGGGCCACGGTCCATCTCGTCCTGTGAAGGGTCCGGCTCGGCCCCATGGGTGCGGCCCGCTGGTGAGACCCGTTGGGTGCAGCCCAGTGGTGCGGCCCACTGGGGTGGCCGGCGGTCGGGTGGACTGTCATGGCAGGGTCCTCCCAAGACAACTCCTGGGAGGGAGGCACCTCCCAGGTCACCCGAATGGCCAAAGGGAATTTTAGTTTTTGGAAGTGGGACCCGCTGGAGTGGGTCCTGCTCGGTGTGCCATGGTCGGCCGGTTTGTTGGCCGGTCCTCCTCCTCCAAGTGGTGCGACTCCGCCACTCCCCCACGCGATCAGCCGACGTGCCGGTCGTGAACCTACTCTACCACAACCTACGGGTCGTGGCCTCCTTCTCATCCGGCGGCGTGGATGTATGTCGCCCTACCTCCACGCGGCCGGTCGGTGTGTCAGCTACCCTCTTCTTCCGCAAGCCATCACAGCTTCGTTCCAAGCCTAAAAATTATGTCGTTCACATATTCAAAATCCTTGGGTCGAGGGCTCCACATCTATATGTCGCGCTCAATAAAACTTTGTGTTTCCAGCATCGTTAAATATTTGGCGTCGAAGAATGCACGAAGAACACGTGAAGAACAAAAGATAAGAGGCAAGGTATATGTATGGGACGATGGCTATGTTAGTTTGGCCATCATCGTTGTGAATCCATAATATGAAGATTTATCAAATAAATTCAATTTAAAACCCCTACCCTTTTGCTCATTGGAGGCAGCGCGAGGAAGGAGATGAAGATGATGAAGTCACTATTGTCTGTCACTCCCGCAACAAGCTCCAAAGTCGGTTCCTCGTTCTTGATCCAGAGAAAATTCTTTGTTGGAGAGGTTCTTCATTTGGAGGATGTTTCTTCAAAGTATCTTATTTTCCAATCCCTTTTTCCCATGAGATATGAGGTGCCAAATTAATAAGATAATAATTTTTTCAATTAAAGTTGGAACTTTAATTATGTTAAGGTTGCCACATTAATTTGGGAGGATTCCAAAGGTTAACTCACATTAAAGTGGGAGTTCAAGGGTTGAGTGGTCCCCACCACTAAATTCAAATGGGAGGTTTCAAGCTCGGGTGGTCCCCACCACTAAATTCAAAATGGGAGATTTCAATTCCAAAAATAAAATAAATAATGTTTATTTTATTTTCTCCTATGAAAATTATGAAAACTAATTTCCACCCTCAACCTATTGTGGTCAAGGTGAAGGTCTCCTTAAGTGAATATCGGCACTGTGAGTTCAACGGTGCCCTCAGATTTCAATTTCGAGCATCAGTTCAAAAGTTACAAAACAATGCTCACGTGTTTACTAAACGTAACCAAAAAAAGTTTATAAATTCATTTTGGGCACACCAGGCCTTAGAATCATGCACCGTAAATTTTTGCAGACTCGTAATATTCCCATATAATTAAAAAAAATACATGGAAAATTCCACGTCATTACATTCTCCCCACCTCAGGGATTTGCATCCCCAAAAGCCTCAACACAAACTAGGGAAACAGGTGGGGGTACTGAGCACGAATCTGAGCCTCCTACTCCCAAATTCTCTCTTGTAGGTTCTTGTTCTGTCACCATATGCGCACCAGAGGTATTGACTAACCACAAAGGTCCTGCTCCTGTCGATCCTCATTATCCACTGGAACCTCCGAAAACATCTCCCCATTGTCGATGTCTAGATCGCCCCAGTAAATGATGTGAGTCAGTCAACAATCACCCCAGATAGAATCATGACCCCTGGATGTCTGTGGAAGTATTGACACGAATTCCATGGAAATTCCATCCCACTTCCACTTTGGAACCTCTAGTGGCTGAACTAAGACCACTAGAACCTGATGCTCTATCTTCACTTGCTGACAAGTGAGGCACCGTGAAACAAACAATGCCACTACTTTCTTCATTCCCGGACACCAGTGCTGATTCCAAAGGTCATGGTACATCTTCTTCACTCCTAGATGTACTTCTAGATGGGACATATGGAACTCCCTCAACACTTCCTCTTGTAGAACCATCGGTACCAAAGTACACCCTCTGAAGAGGATGATGTTCTCCCCACCTTCAGAAAATCTATCAGGTGCATGTCCTGTGGATATCTGAGCATGTCGAGCCTCGAAGTTAGTGTCCCCAAGCTGCGCCTCCCTAACTCGCTGAAGTAGTGGGGGAGTGACTGTCAGAGACTGAAGATAATTTGATCCATCTCGATCCATATAGGATATCCACAAAGCAGATAGCTGCTATGTCGCCTCACTCAGCAACTGTATATCAGATCTTCTACTGAGTGCATCTGCTACTATGTTCTCCTTCCCAGGAGTATAGACTATCTCGAATTCATAGTCCTGGAGGAACTCAAGCCAATGTTGTTGTCTCGGGTTCAGGTCCTTCTGAGAGAAGATATACCTGATACTCTTGTGATTAGAGTAGACTTTAAAGCGTTCACTCGTCAAGTAATGTCACCACATCTTCAAGGCGAAGACCACTGCTGCTAACTCCATGTCAAGGGTAGTGTAGTTCTACTCATGTTGTCTCAGCTGTTGAGAACCATATGTGATCACTACTCTCTCCTGCATTAGGACACATTCAAGCCCGGTCCCTGATGCATCACAGTAGACTACGTACCCAACACCCTCCTCTGGTAGCCTAAAGATGGGGCCACTCTTCAGTCTCTGCCTCAGCTCCTAAAAACTCCGCTGGCATCTCTCCAACCACATGAAGGGTTGCCCCTTCTTCGTCAACACTGATAATGGTTCCGCAACTCTGGAAAAGTCAATCACAAACCTCCGGTAGTAACCAGCCAAACCCAGGAAACTTCACACCTCTGTCACGCTCCTGGGTGGCTCCCAAGCAAGCACAGCCTCAATCTTCACTGGATCCACCGAAACTCAAGCCTCTGAGATGACGTGTCCCAGAAAGTGGACCTATCGTATCCAAAACTAGAAATTTGAGATCTTACCATAAATTTGGTGCTCTCGGAGTGTGTCTAGAACTATCTGCAGATGATAGGCATGCTCCTCCTCCATCACTGAGTATATCATAATGTCGTCGATGAAGACTACTATAAAGTGATCAATTTATGGTTGTAAGATCATTTCCATGAGTCCCATGAACGCTTCTAGGGAATTGGTCACAATGAATGACATAACCAACAACTCATAATGGCCATACCAACATCTGAAGGTCGTCTTCTTCACATCCTCATCTCGTACCCTAAGCTGGTGATAGCCTGATCTGAGGTCTATCTTTGAAAACCACAGTGCTCCCTTCAGCTGATCAAAGAGATCATCAATCCTCAGAATTGGGTACTTATTCTTCACGGTCACTTGGTTCAGGTGCCGATAGTCTACACAAAGTCTCAAACTCCCAACCGCCTTTTAGTGAACAAAATCGGGGCTACCCAAGGAGAAACATTAGGCCTAATGAATCCCTTTCTCTGCAAGTCCTCCAACTATACTCGTACCTCTCAAAGCTCCATAGGAGCCATCTGATATGCTGGTGTAGATATCGGTGTTGTCCCAGGGTACAATTCGATGTAAAATTCCACCTCTCTATGAGAAGGTAGACCTAGAACATCATCATGGAAAACATCACCATACTGGTCGACCACTACAGGATAGCTCAGACTCTCAACATCAACCGCTCTGAGGGTAAGGCTATCCAACTGATGTGTGATCGGTTGCACCCTCCTGTGGGTAAGTCCATCCTAAGCTGCAAAGGTTCCCTTCTCACGGGTGAAGGAAAAATTAGTCCCGTCCATGCGGACACACCGCACTTTCCACCTAATACAGTCAATATGACCATGGACTGTGGATAACCAGTCTATACCCAGGATGACATTGTAAGGCCTCAGTGCCGCTACTAGGAGATCCCAACCGAATCCTTGCCTCCTAGAGTAAGTTCACACTACCGGAACCAGTGTGTAATCATCGAATCCACTGTTTTAGTTTTCTTTAGCCGTAAGGATCAATCCAACGGCTCCACCGGTATCTCCAAGATCCGAACGAGGTTTGTGGAAATAAATGAGTGACTAGAAACTGTTTCTATAAGTATTGCAGCTAGGGTGGAGTAGACATAGATCATACCTCTGATACCAATTTGTCATGACTCCTCCCCCGAGGCCCATGTCGTGACTACCCCAATCCCACCTTCGACATGCCAGGGGCTGGTGACAAGCACCGAAAGACGTATTCCCAAAAATAGGAAGGCATTTCCTTTATTAGATGTAAACCCACACAAACCAAGCACACATCAAGATACCAGCACAAAGAAAACTATATAGTAAACAGGGTGTGTACACTAAGTAAAGGGACCAGATTACAAGACCAACTAGAAAGTATAAGTAAAACTTAAAAGTACAAGTAAAACTGAGAACAGCTTCTATGAACACCCACCAAGGATCCTACTTGAAGGGTAGATACAGCTCTCAAATGTCGTCTCTACGGTACGCCTCATCTAAGGTTCACCTATGAGCAGTCTCGAGTCTTGGTAACCTTGTCCTCAGTCAGCGTTGTCTGTCGTCTGCACAAGACACAATAAGGTGCGGGCATAGCCCATGCAGGGGTGAGTATAACAATAATCTGCAGGGACCCCGAGACATCTGAAAGTCTCTCAAATCCACAAAGGATAAACCACAGAGCATGGAAACAACATTCAATCCCTACGTAGATATATTCCCATACATATACCTAAGTTATCAAGATATACTCATCTCACACGGGAGGGAAGAATACCACAAAGGAAACACCATGAAGGTAGAAGTACCACACAGGTACACGAAGATATAGTACCACATAGGTACACCATAAAGATATAAGACTCAACTCACACAGGTATAAGTGAAGTATATAAGTACAGATGATTAGTCACGAAGTTAGATCATCTTATTCTGTCAAGAGGAACTACTGTTGATTATAAGGAGTCTGACCCACACAGGATTGATAGGTACTAACCCCCGCAATAACCCACATAGGATCTAACCCATAAAGGATCGGTATGCGCTGACCCACACAGGATCATTGATCACTGACCCACACAAGATCACTGAGCGTTGACCCACAGAGGATCGGTATGCGCTGACCCACACAGGATCGCTGAGCGCTGACCCACAGAGGATCTATAGGTACTAACACCCGCAATGATCCACATAGGATCTGAACCACCCAGATTCGATAGGTAACTAACCTCCGTATTATCCATCTCCAACCTCCGCCTCACTGTCAGCCACTGGATTCCTCGCACTAGGTGTGCTCGAGTTCCGTAGAATCTATCCCTTAAGATATCGGCCATACCTTGACTGCCAAGAAGTCCCATGGAGAAGTATTCCAAAGTTATGTCATGTCATAAGGGACCCAATTAAATAGACGGCGCGTCAATCAGACGCTCGGTCTGTAATTTATTAGCATTTCTGCTCCGAGGGTCCAGTTGGATTCAGGGTTCGATCCAACCCGGTCGTACTCCAAATTTATCCAAAACTCAAGTGGAGTATACCAAAATGACTGTCTTGATCCAAGGATTATGTTTCCATATACGGTTCATCAAAAGTACATTTGATTCTCAAGTTACGGCCAAAAAGGCGTATCTAAGTCTAATTGGGCCCAGGTCCGGTCTGACCCGGCCGGACCGACCCAGCCCGACCCGACCTAGGCCAACCCGACCCAGTTTGGGTCGACCTGATTGGGCCTGGGCCACAGTGGGCCCGGCCTACTGGGCCATGGTCCGGCCTGGCCCGCTGGGCACAGCCCGCTGGTGCGGCCCACTGGGCATGGTCCGGTGGTGCGGCCCACGGTGCGGCCCGTGGTCGGGTGGACCACCGTGGCAGGGTCCACCTTAGTCGATGCCTGGGAGGTAGGCGCCTTCCAGGACACCCAAATAGCCAAAGGGTCATTTAGTTTTTGGAAGAAGGACCTACCGGAGCGGGTCATGCTCGGTGCGCCATGGCCAGCCAGCTCGTCGGCTAGTCCTCCTCCTCCCAGCGGCATGATGGCGATGTTTTCCTTCGTGGATAGCCAGTTTTCGGCCACCCTTCGGCCTCCACCATGGCCAAGCGGTCAAGGCCTCCTGGTCCACTGGTAGTGAGGATGTGCGCCGCCGCTCCACCACGTGGCTGGCCGGCGTGCCGGCAGTAATCCTGCTCCGTCACGGCAGATGGTCTATGGCCTCCTGCTCATCCGGCGGCACGGACGTGCTCTACCTAACCTCCACGCGGTCGGCCGGTGTACCATCCGCCCTCTTCTTCTGTGATCCATCGTGGCTTTGTTCCCAGCCCGAAATTTTTTTTGTTCGCATATTCATGATCCTCAGGTCGAGGGCTCTGCGTCCATATGTTGTGCTTGGCAAAACTTTGTGTTTCCAGCATCATTAAATATTTGACATCAACGAACGCATAAAGAACGCGTGAAGAACAAAAGATAAGAGGCAAGGTATATGTGCGGGATGATGGTCATGTTAGTTTGGTCATCGTCATTGTGAATCCAAAATATGAAGATTTATCAAATAAATTCAATTTAAAACCCCTACCTTGTTTCTTGTTGGAGGCGGCATGATGAAGGGGATGAAGATGATGAAGTCGATGTCGTCCGTTGCTCCCACAACAAGCTCCAAAGTCATTTCCTCATTCTTGATTCGGAGAACACTCTTCATTGGAGAGGTTCTTCAATTAGAGGATGTTTCTCCAAAAGCTCTCCTTTTCTAATCCCTTTTTCCTACAAGAGATGAGGTGCCAAATTAATAAGATAATAATTAACTCAATTAAATTTGGCACTTTAATTATGTTAAGGTTGGCACATTAAGTTGGGCAGATTCCAAAGGTTAACTCACATTAAAGTGGTATTTTAAGGGTCGGGTGGTCCCCACCACTAAATTCAAATGGGAGGTTTAAAGCTCGGGTGGTCCCCACCACTAAATTCAAAATGGGAGGTTTCAATTCCAAAAATAAAATAAATAATGTTTATTTTATTTTCTCCCACTAAAAGTCTGAAAACTAATTTCCACCCTTGACCTACTATAGTCGAGGTGAATGTCTCCTTAAGCGAATATTGGCACTGCGAGTTCAACAGTGCCCTCATATTTCAATTCCGAGCACTGGTTCAAAACTTACAAAACACCGCTCGCACGTTTACTGAACGTACCCGAAAAAAAGTTTAGAAATTCATTCTAGGAACACCAGGCCTTGGAATCACACACCATCAATTTTCATGGACTCTTAATATTCCCATATAATTAAAAAAATACATGGAAAATTCTGGCTCCATACACATATCCACTTGTAGTATCCAAAAAAAGGATTTCGTTTCTAGTAAAACCGAACACACTTTTCTTTACCAAATTTAGGATGGTTTTATGGATATAGGAAACCATGCACATTAAAATAGATTATAAGGTAGTATAATGAAAGTTAATGGTGATATATCATTGATAAAATAATAATTAAATTATAACAATGATGCATATTAACATTTTAAATTAAAATAAGAAAAAACTAATAAGGATCGCAAAATAATGTGAAATAAGGGGTGAGGAACCCTTATTTCAGTAGAGTAACGACTTCAAGAATAGATATAATGAGAGAGAAATGAAGCCTATATTTTAAAAAGATATCAAATTTACATTAATTGGGGTATCTAAAATCACTTTACCATATAATAAATTCATAAATAATGGCTTATACAAAAGATGAACTTGAATAAAAAAAAAGTGGAGGAAAATATCTCATACCTTGGGAGGATACTTCTTAATGCTAGATAGGGACTCATTAGAACCATGGAACCACCTTGGAGGGAATTTTTATGGGTATGTTGAGATATAAATAATTCTCATAGTCTTTGGTGTGGATGTTTAGGATGGAATGGGGGTATTTATACTTGAGGGGCAGTTTTAAGGGTTAAAATATATGTTATTTTATTATATAATCCAACCACTTGTGGTTTTAATCAGCTCCAACCAATTTTCTATCTTATTAATTAGTTATAGAAAGTGTGTGGATATAAAATTCATGCTCAAACTAAAACAATCCTCCCAATAAACCCATTTAATGCACATATTTCAAAAATATTTTTTTATTAAAAATTCTAATTTTTACTTCCAAAATGTAAGGTATAAATTTCTAAATTAAAATTCATTTTTTTACTTATTAAATTACATTTTGATGAAATATAATTTTCATAAAAATTTTAATCATGCTCATATAATAATGATTCCATAAATTTTCATCACTTTATAAAGTGGTAATTTTCACTTTTTCACTCCAAATCAACTTGGTTTGAAAATTCCCAAGAAAATCACCCTAAACTACTTTTTATGCAATAATTCCAAAAATGAAATTTATTTTACAAAAATAATTCTATAAATATGATAATTCTAACTTTTATATAAAAAATCTTATTTATTGAAAATTAAAAATCTTCATAGAATAATAATCATTCTAGATGGTATAAAAATGACTTAGGGCATCATTAAAATATATTATCTTTTAGAAAGTTGTTTATAAGATTATTTCATGAGAATAAATTTTATTTAAAACTTATACATTTTCCATGAAACTCATTTTTAACAGAATATGTTTATAGTCTCGAAATATAATATAATTTTGATTATATCATTAAATAATCTCATTATTGTTCCTATTTTTAGTTGTTCATGTTGTGTAAAGTTATTATGAAATGTAAAAGTATTTATATATTCAAATAATAAAACATTAATTATGAAATAAGAGTTTTATTAGTAACATAAATAAATTTTAGAGGCATTATATTCTACCCCCTTAATGAAATCACATCCTCGTAATTTTACACATTAAATAACACTTACTAAACCAAAATTTTTAACTAAATGTTAACAATAAAAAAGAACATTATGAATATGTAGGTTTAATTAATTCTATGGGGTCATACTAGTTATATTTAACTATCCCAATAAAGAAAATTTTTATCAATCTGAGGCTATATACCAAAATATATTGAATATTAATACCAAAAAATAACCAAACACTACTATGATATCAATTGAGATGCCCCAGACCTACACTTCCAAGTATAGTTCTAAACATACATACTTTTTGTGTTTGGTAACTAATTACATTTATAATTAAACACATTTTACAATGCACATTTCTTCATAAATTATTCTCCACACATTTAATTTCATTATATATATCCCTTTGATAGTGATTACTAAGGAAATGGGGAAACATAGAAAGGGTGAGCTATAAAGCCCATTAAGGGATAAATAATGAAAACAAAGAATAAATGAACATTATGTGTAAAATATGATGCATGATATGAGAACATAAACCTAAGGACAAGATTTAGATCAGGATCATAAGAACATGGACATAAGTAAATGAGTCATAGGTATAATAATCATAAGCCATGTGATATCAATAATGATCAAAGGAAATGTTAAAAATTAATAAAATAATAAATGAAATGTGTTAATATCTTGGAACATAAAACTTCTATAATATAATTACCTATCCAAGTAATTTCCATATCTTTTAGGAGTAACCTATAACCTTTAAACTTTATCATCTATTAGGAGAAATTTCCATCTAGTTAACATCATCTCATTACCCAATTAATTAGAGAACAATCAAGTTTCACCCTTCAAATGTCTTAATTAATGCATTCCACAAAAGTAAAACATATATAAAAAAATCATATTATGATAAAACCATTGTAAATTAAATGGTTATCTAATGAAATTTTATAATTTTATAGGTAAATGAACATAAATCAATATTATAAAGTCTAAGGTATTTACACTGTATAGATAAAAGTGTATTAGTTTTATTCAATAATTTCCCCAGTCAATCGATGTATGGGTATCTATGTGAACACCCTTCAATCAGAAGAATCATGTTAGGGTATTCGCATAGAAAGGTATTGGAATAAAATATTCGATTATGCATTGTTGATGATAAGGCAAGGCAATAACAGTGATGGATTATTCTCTATAGAGATTATAATTGCACTATAAAATGTATAAATAGAAACATGGACAAGTTTAAAAATGGTAAAATCAATGGGGAATGTTTATAGTGAAAGATATAATGTCCATTTGTTACAAATTGGGTGGTAAAGAAACCATTTTAATGGATTAATGCAGTTATCTTGGTGAATAGACAAGAATCAACTTAGAAACAGTATAATCTTCACATTGAAAAAGGAAATACTAAAATTTATGGAATGATAACAAGAAGTAGTTAAGGATACATTCATGGAATAGGGATATAAATTTAATCTAAATATCAATTCATATATTCTGATCCTTTATTATGGCTCATAAAATGCATGTGAATTATCCAAATAAAATCCATCGGGAGAGTTAAACCAGGTTTTCAACAAAGCCCATTATAATAAACCAATTGATGATCAAGTAAAATACCAACACTAACTTTTCTAGGTTATTAACCCAACGTAAAAATGTTCTAGAACCACATCTACTTGTAGTATCCATATATGAATAATATTTCTAGGAAAACCACACACATTTTTCTTTACTTAATTTAGGATAGTTTAATGGCTACGGGAAACCTTGAGCATTAAAATGGATTATAATGGTAGTATAATTAGAGGGAATGGTGATATATCATTTATAACATAGTAATGAAATTATAGTAATTGTTCATATTAACATTTTCTATTGAAATAATAAATAAATGATAAGGCTCACAAAATAATGGGAAATGGGGGGTGATGAACCCTTATTTTGATAGAGTAATGACTTAGGAAAAAGGTATAATGAGAAGAAAATGAAGTATCAAATTAAAAATAAATAATAGTAATAGTAATGGGGGTATTTACAATCACTTTACAACATAATAAATTGAGAATAAAAATCTTATATTTAAATAAGTACTTGAATTGAAAAAAAGTAGAGGAAAAGATCCTTTACCTTGTGAGGATGATTCTTAATGATAAGAACGGACTCATTAGAACCATGGAACCAACTTTTAGGGAAACCTTAAAGGGGTATTGATAGATAAATAATTCCTAAAGTCTTTGGTTTTTAAATCAAGTAGGGAATGGGGTATTTATACTTGAGGAGGGTGGTTTTAAGGGTGAAAATACAGGTTATTTTATTATATATTCCAATCACTTGTGGGTGGAATCAATTACAACCAATTTTATGACTTATTAATGAGTGATAAAATTTTTCTGGATGACCAAGGAATTCCAAAACCAAAACACACCTCTCAAACAACCCATTTAATGAAAAAAATCCAAAAATAGTTTTCATCTTAAAAATTCCAATTTTTTGGTTTGAAAATATAAGGTATAAATTTCTAAATTAAAATTAATATTTTTTAAATTAATTTTATACTTATTAAATGATATTTTTATTAAATAAAATTTTTCTTACTCTTTTTAATCATGATCACATAATAATTATATCATAAATTTCCAGTTCTTTGTAAAGTGGGAATTTTCACTTTTCACCCAAAAAATAATTTTCTTAGAAAATTCCCAAAAAATCACCCTATGATAATTTTCATGTGATATGTTAAAAAATGAAATTTTTTTCATAAATATTATTATATAAATAAGGTAATTTTAACTTTTATAAAAATCCTTATTTATTTAAAATTAACAATATTTATAGCATAATAAACATTCTGGTCGTTATAAAAATTACTTAAGGATTCATTGAAATATATTTTCATTTTTAAAGTGTTTTACAATATTATTTTATGAAAATAAATTTAATTTAAAACTTATAAATTTATCATGAAATTTATTTTTAACATAATATGTTTATAGTCTCCAAAAACAATACAATTTTGATTATATCATTAGATAATCCCATTACAGTTCCTGGTTGTAGTTGTCCATGATGTGTAAAGTTATTATGAAATTTAATTTTTATGCTCATAATAAAACATTCATTATAAAATAACAGTTCTATTATTCACATAAATGAATTTTATCAGTGTTACACTTTTCAGCTCTTAAAACTGCATGGGACAACCTAGGGAATACATAGAAAAAAGGGGTGAGCTAAAAATCCCAGTAAGAGGATAAACATGATAAGGTAACATAAAGTTTGAATCAAATTTATAACATGATATCATAAAATATAAGGTTAAGTTGTAATAAAATGGGAAAATAACATAAATAACATGGTATCATGGCATCATAGGAAATACAGTTGAGATATATAAAATGATATAAACATGAGTCAATGATAAATGTCTCTAAAATATCACATATTGGATAGGGTCCCATAATAGATTAAGTTTACTCCATAACCTCATACATAACGTCTCGTGAGACTAAAAACAATACATAATTCATTAGAGAACTATCTAGGCACACCCATCATAACATGTTCATGATTATGTGTGCCATAAAAAAGAAATCAATCATATGGTATAAACATAATAATTACCCTTGTAAATAAATGTTTTGCATAATCTTATCTCATATCATAATCAAAAGAAATTTCATAATGAAGTCATTTGATAGTTGTACATAAGGAATGAATTACCTCATAAAATAAAGGGATAATAAGATAGTTATATATTTGAGAGACATATATACGCAGTTTATAATAAATAATATCTAAGTTTGTCTTCATTGATAAATATGTCTTTAAAAGATTTCATGGAATATTTCTTGATAAAAATAAAATTTTCACTTTGAAATCACTACCTCAAAATCTAAAAAAAATCCAAAATATTATAGAAAAAAATCTTTAAAAAACCATGGAAACATAAAATGGAAGATTTAAATATTTGAGTGGTCATGATGGTAGGTAATTCCAAACATACAGTATAAGTTAAAAGAAACATTCCTTTCACACTATTGTAAAAAGGTTAAAAAGTGCCTAATTCGGAAAAAAAATAGGAAAATTACATTCAAATAAAATTATAAAAAGTCAAAAATGGGTAAAAATTATTTAATAAATCTTTTATGGAATTTTAAAAATATTCTTGAATTTTTTTTAGAAAACATTGATATAGGAAAAATGGATTTTGGATCGAAGAGTGAAATGAAGTTATCTTTTCTTAAAAAAAATATCAGTCCATTAAGGTACCAAAGTGAGGAAAATGGTGATACTAATTAAAAATTTCATGAATAATGAGTGGATAATAAAATTTATTTTATTATACAATGATCAAATAATTTCCTACAATGTAAATTCAAGCATAAATAATCCCAATTTAAAATGATATTGAAATATAAACCCTTATTGCTTTTGTAACTTTTGAATCATAATATCCATGAATGAAGTCAATGAATTGTAACTTAAAATATCATTAAGTATTAAGGATTAATGATATAATATTTAAAAGGGAATTATATACACCATTTAAAATAAATTAGGTACATAAAATAAAATGTTTCTCAAAAAATATTATTTTGAGATGAAACCCTTACCTCAAGTCTAGAATTTTCCATGTATGCCTTTTATCTCATATATAATAAAATTATATCAATTAATTTTTTTAAAATTTTTCACGACCCGTCCTCGGGGCCCGTGCCGTGACTACCCCAATCCCACCTTCCATAGGCCAGAATACAAACCCAAATGAAAGTACAACTATAACTGAACAAAGTACAACAGAAAAAGACAACAGCTGGAAGAACGGAAGCGACTCCTGGGTCGTCCTCCTCAGATCCTACCTGAAGGGTAGGTACAGATGGCGCAGCTCCTGGATCGTCCACCACAGATCCTAACTGAAGGGTAGGTATAGATTATTATTATTTTTTTTTTAATCACTTATACGTAATTTTATTTACTTTATTTATTTCAATGACTTTTTTAATTATATAATTAGTTATGTCCACATTGGGTGTTTTGAGGAATCTTGGTTCATAATTTCAAAATAGTGTCTGTGGGTTGAACATGGTCAAAGGGGTCATTATTACATCATAAAAAAATGACTAAATAATTATAATTTTTATATAAAAATTATTCTTTTAAAAATAACCATTAATTATGGTTATGATAAATGAACTACATTACAATAATGGAGACTGTAGGTCGTACGTATACTTGTGTAATGTTTCCAATTTTCAATAATCATGATGGAAAGAAGGTAGGTTTTATTTTATCTTTAAATAATGATCATAATATAATAAAAATCATATTATTTATTTAAATTCACTTACATATACCATCCATGTGATGCAGTAATAATAAAATGAATCACATCATTTCATGAGGCGGTAGTCCGTCGTACACACAAACGACGTTATCATTTTTTCATGGATAGTAAGGTAATAAATTATAAGATATAATAATTTTACCTAATGGTTAATATGTCATGATTATCATATATAAATATTAAATCCATCATCATGAACATCCATAATAGAAGATGATGGAAAGTGAATTATATCGGTTTGTGAGGCGATAGTATGCCATACACACGAACGATGGTTTCGCTTCCCATTTGATGGAAGAGGATATAAATAAATATTATTACATAAACATAATAAAATCTTTGAATATATCAAATATTTTTTAGTATATTATAATTTTTATGAAATAATTGAAAGAAGTAAAAAAGAAGGAGCTTAGTGAAGATGATTACCTTCACTGAGAAGAACCACTTTTTGATCTCTTATTAAGAACCCTTAGGTTGGTCTTTAAGAAAGTTAATAAGCTCTAGAATATTTATAAGGAAATTTGGGAGATATTTTGGGTAGGTTTTTTTCAATAAAAATGTCTTGATAGGTGTGAAGAGGTGGGGGGAGGGGTACCCTTTTATAATTGAGGAAAAGTGGCATTTTTTTTAAATACCCAAAACTATTCAATAATGGGAATCCACTCTCAATACAAGTGCCTATAGAATTGATAAATAATGTATTTTAGGGTTTAGATATTCTAAAAACACCTCAACCATTCAGAAATTAAAATTTTATTCCATTTACCTCTAAGGTTTATCACTTTTTATTACCTTTATTTTTCACCAGGGTAATTAGTTTTTTACTTTTTTTACTATTCATTGTGATCAAAAATTAAGTTTACCTTATTAAATAATATTAATTATTATGATTAAAAATATGAAATTCATTTTATCAAATTCAAATCATATTACTATAAAAAATCAATTTAAAATTAAACTCATAAAACCTATCAAAAAAATTTTTTTAAAGAAATGCATTGTTTAAGAAATAGATGATTTATATTAACTCTATGAATATAAATAATAATTATATGAATTTAAATTAATATTTATATATATATAATATATAAATTTAATTTAAATCATTCCATATTGGTTTTTATTTTAATTAATTAAAATGGAGGAACATTTTACACTTTAAAACAATTTTCATAAAAAATGCATTTTTAAGCCTAAAAATAAAACTTGCACTAAAATATAGTATAAAAGTGATTTAAATTAAATTAATTGGATTATATATAACCAAATAATAATTATGTTACTTTTAATTCAAATTATAATAATAATTGGACTTTTAAATTACTTGATTTATTAAAAGAAATGATAGTTTTACAAAAATCGATATTTTTCACTATTCATTGAAATATAAATATTTTCTGAAAATCCCAAAATTTCACTATAATTTAATATCAATATTTTAACTCCCTAACTCTGGATTCACTAAAATGGTTTCCTAAGTTGGTCGGTCACATGGACCCAAGCGCACCTCTTAGTGCGCCAGAGGTAATCGACTAGCAGTGAAGCTCCAATGATGATACAGTGGGGAGACTATACCCTCATGATAAAAGTGGAATAGTGTTACATAATAAATAAATAAAAAGTTGAATAAAAATAAAGAAAGGTATATTAAGTAAATTAGATAACCTACCAATGTTAGATAATACAACCATGCATGTACATATGGTGCTACAATGTACAAGAAGTAGACATATAGTAGGAATAAAATACAAGCATAACGAAAAGACTAAAGCCCCAAAGGATATATACAGGAGAATCCTGAGATCCAACCCAGTCCTATGCCCATAACCTCTCATATACATTAGAAACAACATAAGAATAATCTATGATCCTAAACCTGTAACCTTGAGGTCTGTTCGGGTACCAAGTGGTGGCCAGAACAAGGTGTGAGATCATTTCAATAGACCATCACCAGTAGTGTCTAATTCTATTAAATCTATGAATATAAAATAAAGTAGTGTGTAGGCATAATAAATAATCCTATTAATAAATAAAAGTATTCAATTTGGGATTAGGTTCCTCATGGACGCCTGGCCGACCATGCCTGCTTCAGCCTAAGTCAGAATACCTCTAAAAATGTGTCACCATATATATATAAGTATGTTGATATGTATGTATATAGATTTACTATATATTTTTTAACATATATATCCATATATATAGATATTTAATAATATCTAGGACTCAAGGCACAACTCTTGTGTCTGTTCATAATCATAAGAGTCTCATAGAGTAATAAGGGATACCAATCCCAAGTATCAGGGGTAATAAAGTAAGGGTCATGCCAAACATCCTAATTAAGGGGGTGTGGAAGGTCATTTCTAGTAACCCAAGTGATTTGAAACGCCATTTCCATCATCCTAAACAAATTGGATTTGAAACTCCATGTCCATAACCCTAACCAAGGCCCCTTAGTAATAATCCAATATAAGATAGTCTCACTTTACATATGATCCCTTAGTCAAGGTGTTTCATAAAGAGGAACCTAAAATCAATCAAGGTTCTGTGTACCTTCACTATCATAATTCATTTAATATTTTAAATATATCATGATTTCATACATTCCATAATATAAGTTAGGGACATGGAATGCATTATATTTCATTATTAATTAAAACTATACAATTGGGCCATTTTTTGTAATAAAAAAGTAGGCCATGGGAAGCACCCATTCCATAACACAAAAAATCTTGATATATTTCATTTTCAATACATTTATGAGAGGACAGAAGGGCCATGTATTCATAAATTACATAATAGAGTTCATTATATTCATTTATTTAGTCAATTCACTTCACAGGTGATAATAAAGATCATAGAGTATATTTAACCTTTAAATGATCTATTTAATTCATCTAAGACATTCTTCTAGTAATGTCATACTCAACAAACCCATATAGGTTGCTTGGTAATTTGTGAAAAAAAAATCATTAAAAACATTTAAATTGAACCAACTTTATTTGGTGGTTCAATTTGACTTATTTGACCTCCAACCATGTTAAGGTGGTATAAGAAACATCATGATGTGGTTTAGGTTTTTAATTTAAGGCGCATTATATTTTTAAAGAAATGCCTGAAAGGTCCAACATGCGACACAATGACAATATTATATAAACAATTAAACTTTAAGGGTAAAGAATATATACCACCTTCCCCATTCTTAGTATACTTCACTCATCCATTATCAAAATTTTATTTGATCTGGTTTGAGATAAAATAAAGAAATTGAAAAAACACCCTAAAATAGGGTATATTAGCTCACATTGAAATAGAATTAAATAAGGAAAAAGAAACTGGGAAAAGATGGAAGAGGAATCATAGACTCACCAAGGATATTCCAATGTGATAAATGAAAATTGATTTCAATTTTGGATGGAGGAGATTCATGGAAGACTAGGAAGAGAATAGGGGAACTCCATGCATGGGGAGATACTGCACGAGAGAGGAGAAGAAAGGGAAGAGGAAGGTTAAAAGAAAAAAAAGAAAAAGGGTAATTTAACCCATTTTTTAAAGGTACATGGTTTGGATGTACGGTTTGGAAAAATCATGCACCAACCATATACACCCATTTTCTAAGTGGCACTAACCTTGTGAACTAGGCACATGGTTTGTCTAATAGTGCGTAGCCCATGTAGTTTGGATCTGAAATTCTCTACAGATTATTCACATGGTTGTGTGGCCTTTAGTAAATGATTTGACAAGCCATGTTACACCCTCCAAGGCCCTCATGGTTGAAGGGCATGGTTTTCACTAACCATGCACTAATCATGCACCTCCCTTTGGCTATCTAAAAATCGGAATTTTAAAGCTCAATGTTCCTAAAACTCAACAAAACACTCGATTCACCTCTCAGAACTTAAAATATATATAGAAAAAAAACTAAGTGTTATAATGATCATATTTACATTCTAAATATTTTTATATAAATCATTCCACCCACTAGATGGGAAATTCAAATCCCATTGATAATTCCAACTAGTCCAAAACACAAGATGCTACAATCTCTCCACATTAGAAAATCTCATACCTATGAATCCTTGGGTAATAAATAAACATCACTCTACCTACTTGGGTCATGAAAATTCCACTTAATCGACCACATTTCATTATAAACACCCAACATGACTACAAGCATCACCTTTAATCTTACAGTACATAATCAGTTAAAACTTGATCTAACACTCATATCCAAAACTAAAAAATTGAGATGGCACTCACCCAAGCCTATATAATTTAAGAAATGATAAAATCATCATCTCTCTCCTAAATTGGCATATGGATCTCTCCACCATAGGTCCTAGATTCCCCATGAACAATTCCAATTCATGGTGCTTCCACCATTAATATTTCCTATTTAATAATTTCATTAGTGTCCTAGTGAAACTCCTAACACATTTATCAATTTAAAAGAGCATACAAATTATAATTTATCTAACTTAACCTAGTCACGCCATATTTTCATTGAAAACCATTGACTAGACCATTAAGCCTCACTTATCCCATCTTGATGATGTGCCTGATGTAATTCCTCACTAAAAACATATTTCCATTCTGGATAACTAAAGTTAAACTCCATCTGGTAAACTATTTCAAAAATTCTCAGCTCCTATGGTCGATGTCTAGCCAAAACTAGATTCTAAAGACTCACACAAAATCATACTAAGATAGTTCTGAGCATTCTCGATAAAGCATGTATCTGATTGCATATGAAGTATCCTACCTAAACCATCACCCAAAAAAACACCATTGTTCTACTACACCAACACCAAAACTATCCTGATCTAGCATCCATGGATCATCGTAATTTACTCTAGATTAATGACCACATCTGGACTTCACCTAAATCCATAATTGAATCAGTGCTTAGAATTTATTGATGATTCTATTTTTATATTGATCCATCTATTAAACATCATATGAGATCCAAACCAAAGACCGGCCTCAAGATCTCAAAACCCTTATCTCATGAGGGTCTCTCACCAGTGACTAACATCCTACTCCCCACCTTAGGATAATCCTTGTCGTCACCCTAATAAAAATAATTCCCAATCACCATATCCCATGGATTATCCTCCACAAATGGCATGACTTAGAACCTGGTCATATTAAGAGATAACATAAATATCACCCATCACTTATTCTCACTCCCTGAGAATAGTTTCTATGACATTAAAAAAATTAATTTAAAATAAGGGTCACCACCCATAAAGGGTCACTGGAATACCACACACCATATGGATTATTTTAAACTTCTCCTCATGCATATCTGCCAAGTAGTCTCTTTGTTAAACCATAAAATCTATTTGGTTAGATAGCTCAGTGTATAGAAAATGATCTCTCATCATACTCAAGACAATGTTAAGATATGGGGAATGATGGCCTCTATAATATGAGTACACTAATATTTTATTGATAAGCATGTATATCTCCCTCTAATCCATGCTCACATATAATAGGGCTATATTTTCCTTTACCAACACCTGACACCATGTCTCCCATTGATGCGTGTCATGCTCCTCCCATGGGAAAATGCATCACATCACCTAGTTTATTTATGAAATAACTCCCCCCCCTTATAGGGAACTTTATTTAATAAAAATGTAAACCCATAGTCCAACCATCCTCAGAGGTTTCCCCAAATAAAACTTCCAAAGAGGATCACTATATTCATCTACATGGCCTGAAAGTCTCTTGTAGAAACCAAATTATATTTAGGGGCCTCCTATAAGGCATCTAATGCACCTGTAAAATCTCTCTAAAAGTGGTAAAGCTGAAATAGGAAGGATATTCATTGACCTATAAGGGTTACAACATCAACTTAATATAAAAATTATTAGAGACTCACCAATTATTCATATATGGTAATACCCCCATCAAGATTCATCTTACCAGAAAACCACCCATTTAGTCGGGGTGTGATCTCATCACTAATATTCATAATCAGGAAAAATGGTACTTGAATGTAACATCATGTATAAAACACTTCATAATCATTTATAAAGTTTTTAATTTATAAGGGGAACACCTACCCTGGGCAAACCCCTTATTGAAACATAAAGTATTGATCCAACAAGGTGGTCATGAAAAAAAATTACTAGGCATACCGCCTAAACTCTAAGCTCGCATTAAAATAAAAAACATAAACATAGACCCATGGGAAACATTCTCATTTCCATCTAAGGTATAACTTAGGTAAAGACTTTAACTACCCTTATAGGATGGTCAAATCTAATAATACCACATTAAGGATTCATTTAAACCATTTTCATCAATTCAAATTTACTTATAAGAACTTAAAATAGCCTTAATTTAATAAAATTCAAGTACTAGTTATCAATGTAAACTATACTTGTTACTTCATGTATCTAACTCCATAAGGAAATATAAGAAAGTTATATAAAATTTCATTTCAAAAATTATTTATTTAGCTAACATCCTGTCACAATTTAGGAAATTTATCTCATAAAATTCCTCTTATCCAATATATTTATTCATAAATATTTTCATATCTAGATTATTTAAATAAAACATCAATTTCTAAATATATAGTAAAACACACTTTATGTTTTAATTGGAATTTTAACTAATGAAAAACTCATAATAATTAAACTCAAAATAAGATAATAGTTTTTTATCCATTAAATGGGTTTAGTTCAATAATATTCCACAATAAATTTATATGTAACCTATATAAGTGGTTTTTGACACATTAAATTACCTCCCCTATGAAGCATGAGTATACCCCCCTGGGATTAAGTACTAGCCATATCAAAATAAGGGAAACCTATGAGGGTCCCATCATTCAAACTAGGTCCATTTAAAATGAAACCTAATTGCATTTGTTTTATTGAGATTTAATTACACCCTTAGTGGTTTTTTATAAAAAAAAAATAAAACGCCTTAAACAACCTACTTGTGTCTAGTCAATTCTATATCATAAGTATAACATGTCAGCACTGGACTACTTGGGTTGAGTCAAGTACAAGATCATGAGCAACCCAATTACATTTAAGGGTTATAATTTAATAACTTTTATAATTATACTATGGTCTATTTTAATGAAACAACATTACCAAGTTATAAATTTTCTTTACTTTATAATTTCCATTTTGCATTCATGTAGTTGTAACAAGGTTTTTACCCTTGAATTCAGAATATAACAAGTTCATATATAATGGTTTTATTATATGGGTTACCCTTACCAATTTATAATGGCCCATACACTTCATAAAATTTTTAATGGCCCCAATTTAATAAAAACCATAAATGTTTCATCCCATTCCACCCATGTTCCATGGCTCAAACACATCATTATTGGTAAATTAAGGTGATAACATCATTATATATGGGAAAAACAATTTAGGTTGATGTAGAAACATTAATAAACAATCATATATTACAATTATAACAAGGCATACTATAAAATAGTCATAATGAATATAGACATATGGATAGGAAACAACATAAGAATGGTATATAAGAAATCATGATAAATAATCACCTAAACATGGTAAATAGATAAGCATGATACTAAATTACACAAGGAAAATCAAACATTTATCAGGAAGTAATGTAATGCAACATACATGGCATGGAATAGACATGGAATGTGAATCTATATGTGACTATAATGATGAATTTAATAGTACTGCCTTTCCATATCAGAACAAGGGTAAAATATTATAATTCAAATAAATTAGTAAGAAATATAAAGTACATCAATCACTCAAGGTGAAATAATAATCAACTATAATAATGAACATCCTAAACAATAGTCTCATCCCAAGACACTTGGTTTTTCCCTATGTGTGGGTTGATCACTCCTAAAAATGGATATTTATCAAGTGTTAACACATTCCTAGTATCATGTCTACCAGTCCTAAATAGAAAGATAAAAGGAAAAAAATAAATCTTTGATACCACTTTATAATGTCCCAGTTTGAGATCCACCAAAAAGGTGCCCCAATATAGTTGGTCACATAACCTTAAGCACACCTCCCCATACGTAAGAGGTGGAAAACTGGTAGTGAGGGTCCAATGATGGTACGATGGGGAGATTATACCCTCATTATCAAAGTGGTGTAGTGGTACATAATAAATAAATCAATAATGGAAGTAGTGTAAACAAAGGCAGAGGAAGTAAATTAGATGACCTGGAAATGCTAAATAATATAACCATGAATGTCCATATGGTGCTAAAATGTATAAAAATTAAGCATACAATTGGAATACAATACAATCATAAAAAAAATACTAAATCCAAAAAGGCTATATCCATGAGAATCTAGAACTCTCACTCAGTCATGTGCTTCTATGCTCCCATATACATGAGTTGTAATACAAGCATAATCCATGATCCTAAAACTAAAACCATGAGGTATATTTTGGTACCAAACAATAGCCTGAATAGGGTTTGAGATAAACTTAGTGTGACACCACCAATAGTTTCTAATGATATCTAGTTCATGAATATATAATATGGTAGTGTGTAGGCATTATAAATAAGGAAATGAATAAATAAAAGTAATCAAGTTGAGTTCAAGTTCATCATGGTCACCTAAATGACCATACTTGTTTCAGACTAATCTGGAATACCTTTGAACATGTTTAACCATATATATATATATATAGTTATTTAGATATGTGTATATATATATCCACTATATTTTTATTAACATATATATCCATCTATATTGATACAAAATACTGGCCAAGAATCGAGGTGTAACTCAAGCATCCATGCATAATCATAAGAATCTCATAGAGTAATAAGGGATTCCATGCCTAAGTACCATGAGTAATAAGGGAAGGCTTATACACAACATCCTAACTGAGGTGGCATGGAAAGAAATTTACATTAACCCAAGTTATGTGAAACACCATGTCCAACATCCTCGACCAAGGGGGTTTGAAACTCCATGTCCAAAACTCTAACCAAGGTCCCTTTGTAATAATTCAATATAAGGTGGTCTCACTTTCCCTATGAAACCTTAGCTAAGGAATTTTGTAAAGAGGAACCTAGGATTACTCAAGGCATAGTGTACCTTCATTATCATAATTTATTTAATATTTTAAGCAGGGCATGATGTGATACATGTCATAATATAAGGTAGGTATATAGAATACATTCCATTACATTATTAATTAAAACTATATAATCAGTCCATTTCTTTTGTAACAAATAATAATACCATGAGAAGCACCCATTCCATTATGCAAAAACAAATCTTGATATATTTCATTATCAATCCATTTATAAAAGGCAAGAAGGTTCATCTAATCATACATTATATAATATAATTAATCATATTAATTTATTTATTCAACTCACTCCATAAGTGATAATAAGTTCCATGGAGGAGATTTAACCATAAAATGATTCATTTAAATCATTTAAGTCATTCCACTATTAAGATTATACACAACACACACATAGAGTTCGCTTGGTAATTTGTGAAACAATGATCATTGTAAAAATTTAATCATACCAACATTATTTGGTGGTTTGGGTTGAGTTATTTGACCTCAAAACATGTTAAGGGGGTCTAATGAAGATCACAGTGTGGTTTAGTATTTAATTTAAGGAAGTTTACATTTTGAAGAAATTTTTGTAAGGTTTGGTGTGCGGCACAACAATAATATTATATAAATGATGAAATGTTAAGGAAAATTCCTACAAACCACCTACCTCATTCTTAAGATGCTTCACTCATTTATTATCGAGTTTTTATTCAGTTTGGTTCAAAAGGAAATGATGAAATAGAAAAACACCCTGAAAATAGGGAATACGAGATCACATTGAAATAAAATTAAATATAGAAAAAGAAATTGGGGGAAAATGAAGAGAAAACAATATCTCATTAAGGAGCTTCCAAAGTGGCAGACAACAAGATATTCTAAGAGCGAGCTCAGGTAGAAGAGATCCATGGAAGCCTAAGTGGAGGACAGTGGATCTCCATGTGTGGGGAGCTGGTGTGTGATAAAGGAGAAGAAAAAAAGGTGGAAGGTTAAAAAAATGGTTAAAGGAGTAATTTAACCAATTTTTAAGGGTTACATAGTTTGGCCACATGGTTTGTCCAAACTATGTGCCAATAAAGTGCACCCACTACCTAGGTGCCACAACCTGTGTTGGCTAGGCACATGATTTGTTTAATTGTTCATAATTCGTGTGTTTTGGCTCTATAATTTCCTATGGATACCTCATATAGTCATGCGGCCTTGGGTGTATAGTTTTATAATTCATGTGATAACCTCAAGGAACCTCATGGTTGAGGGTTATAGTTAGCACTAACAATGTGATAACCATGCACCCCCTTTGGCTTTCCAAAAACTGGGCTTTCGAATCTTGATACTCTCGAAACTTAATAGAAAAATCAAGACACCTCTTGGGCCTTAAAGTACATCTAGAAACAAAACATTTAAGTGTCACAATGCTTGGATTTACATTATTAATCTTGGTTTAGAAATCATCCCATCCACCAAATGTGAAATTCAATTTCCATTAGAAATTCCATCTGGTCCAAAACATGGGATGCTATAGATATGTTGATTTTAAAAATGATATTCATTTTATAAAATAAAATTTCTAAAAGTTACAAAAAATAATTATAATATTTTCTCAAAAAAATAATTTTTTTAAATAAATTTTTTTATTAAAAAATGAGTTCTTATTTATAAATCATTTATAAATACACTTATATTTATTAGAGCCTTTATATCTATTTTATAAAGTAGTTAATACTATTCATACCCACCAATTTAATGTATAGGTTATAATAGTCATATTTAAATAATAATGTTTTAATAATATGACTTTATTTTTTTGATCTCAATGTTTTGTGTTCTATATGCTATTAAACCTAGTGTTCTTTTAAAATTTCATAGTGGTATATTATACCCCCCTTAAATAAATTGTATCCTTGCAATTTGAACTTGTGCTCAGCAATCAGGTGTTTGACATTTGAAAATTCCATTTTTGGAAACCTTCATCATAAAAAGGGTTAATAAAAATTCCCATTAAAATAGGGAAAGGTAAAATAAAAAGGTCATCTATAATAACACATGACATGGTTTCCAAGTAAGAGAACATTGGTGGTAAGTTAAAATATAGACATGGAATAAATAAATAAATAATTATGGACAGTGATGGAGATCATTGATCACAATAAAATTAATGATCAAAATAATGTGAACAAACATAAACCATAAATATTTTATGAATTAAAACACCATTGATTCGTTGGATATGATGGTAATGTGATAAAAAAAATTTAATATCCTTTTAATAGATTTGTGGGATTCTTTTACTATCAAGATAGAGAACACCAAAAAATATACATACTTGATATCTTTTTATTTCATAAACCCAATTTCATCTTTTCTTTGTGCTTTGATCAATTTCCACTTCACCTCTTACTCTAAGGAATGAATATCCGATATAATTTTATTATGCCTAAAGTACTAAAATTAACATTTAACGGATAATAAGATCTATAAAAGAGTAAAAACCTATTACTCATATCTTTATTAAAACCAAAATGGTTAGCAAAAAATATGATAATACACAAAATTAATATGAATATATTAATCTCTAAAATTCAATAATAAACCCAAAGTTTCAACATAGATCATTCCTTAAATAAATAACCTTATATCCCAAAAAATGTCAATAACCTCAACATTAAGTAAGGTTTTAACCTCAAAGGTTATATCATACAATTCAACTTACATCTATAAAAGCATAATAGAATTATTCCCAAATAATATTTTATATTAAATGTAAAGGTTATATATATATATATATATATCTTAACCTAATAAAAAGTTCCCCAAAATATCATTAATCACCTCAAAATACAAAAAATTAAAAAAGATTTGATCCCATAATATATTTCCTAAAATCAACTTAAAATTTATCCACAAAATTTTTTAAGTAAAAAAATATCATACTAACCAATAAATGATATAGTCCAGTGGTAGGCACTTCACCCTTATCACCCTTCATTTATGGGTTCAATCCCTATATCCTTTCTAAATATGATTAGTTGTGACTTGTCATATGGGTTATCTATTTTCTAAAACAATATTAATACAATTACTATAATGTTCCCAAAAATATGATGAACATACTCAAAACAAAATTAATCATCAAATCAGTTTTTAACCACTAAATTATTCTATATAGTATATTTTTCTACAAAATAAAATAATCTTAGTTGACTATAATTATCCCAACATCAAACACGTATAAAACATTATCATTTTCTCAATCATGTTTTTTTCCATAACATGTTATATTACCATTAAATTCCATTTCTAGTTCATTAATTCCATTAAACATATTCTTAAAAATCGTTATAGAAAAAATACTATAGAATTATCCTTAGAATATTCATGATGGTTATAACTAGAATACCATTGATAAAAATACTTTAACAACATGATTCTTGTGTATTAAAACCTAAAAACTTTAATCATTCCATTTATATGATTATCATAACATAGGCCCTTGGTAATTAATCCTTAGATAAGGTAATTGACTTGGTTAATGACCAAGTTCCCCACATATATGACATATAACTATTAGTGGTGTCTTAGGTTGAACTTTATTTCCCTATATCTTGTTAACCAGACTCTTCATTTTTCTTCAACAATTTGCTACTATGTGGCCTCCTTTCTTACACATAAAGAATCTTCCAATTACTTTAATTAATTTTCCATGGTGTATATTTCCAAATTTTTGACATATAATAAATTTAATCATATTTTTATTATCAACATTAACACTTGAACTTCCATAATACAATGTCCTTCTCTTCTTTATGTTCTTAGAAATTTAACTATATTGTAGTTGTTAAATGTAATTCGAGATAGCTCATTTGGAATGATCATAAGATGTCTAACTTCCATTACCATTAGGTTAGGAATCTAATTAGTGAAATCATTACATTTCCCATAGTAATGGTTGTTGTCATACTTTCTATTATTTCCTATCAATAAATAAAAAGAATAAAATAAAAAATATGAGAATACATTAACATAAAAAGGAAAACTTATAAACCTAAAAGGAATAACTTATTAATGATAAGTATATCCTCACTTATGAGTCTCTCGGTTTCAATATATGTTATCCGTGGTAATTTTTCCTATTTTATTTTATAACCCAACAATTTTTTCAATTCCTTCGAAATGGTTCATAAATAGTTTTGTGAATTTCCACATCATATCCTCTAGGAGTGTCAAATTAAGTGTGCAGCAAGGCCCATTTTCATGCACCAGGTGATGATTGAGTCCATATCAATGTTCCCTTTTTAGAGTTATTACCCCTAAGTACATAGATAGACCCTCACTTTTCATACATTAACATTACATCACTTTTTCATAATACTTAAATGTGTTACACAAATAGACACCCAAAGACCATATTAATTTAGTGCCTTTGGAAACATGGAAACATAAAAACGGGTACATAAATGAGCTATATAATCTCAAACTAGGTTCTTAATGACTATCACCCTTCTTAGAAACATCATACATAAAACATATCTTCATAACCTGGGGAAAAGAAACATAAAAAGGGGTGAGATTAGATGACCATTAAGGGTAAAAACGGAGATATATAATCATAAACATGAGCATAAGGGTATGAGAATGTGATCATGATATTAGAAGATAATATCTTGGATAAAAAAGTTCATAAACATGAATCATAGAATAAAGATTGGAATTTCATAATACATGAATCATAAGGGAATCAACATCATAAGCCATGAAAGCATAATATAGGAATAAGACATGGAATTGTGGTAGACACAAAAGAATATAAAATTATTTCCATAATAGTCAAGGAATCGCTTCCAAAGACATCTTAGTAGTATGGGTTTACTAACCATACCATATTAGTAGTCATGTTTTACTGCCATGACCATATTAGTAGTAAAGTTTCACCCCCAAGACTATCTTAACAAACAAAGTCCTTTACTAAACTAAGTTTACTCCCCGTTCCAGCCATTTATATATCATGATATATAAATCTTTACCCAATGCATTAGAAGGAGTTAAAGGTCCCAAACATATCATAATTAAATCATACATACTTTTGCCACAATTTCATAAAAAAATCATATCATAACCTATGGAAAAGATACTATTTTCATAATCATTTCATCAAATCATAACTTGTGAAAAAGAAGCGGGTTTCAAAATCATATAACTCATGAAAGGGAAAGGGGTCTTATAAACATCATTCCATAAAAACATAAACCATTAATATAAATAATATGAATGGTACCTTTGATTATACACCCATAAAGTAATGAGTATCACAAAATGATTTTATCTTAGATGGGGACTAATTTTGAAATATCTTTTGGAAACATTTCTTGATTAAAATATCCTTTCTTCTTTGAAAAAATGTTTTTAAAAACATAAAAAAAATTGAAAACGTTTTTCTTTTAAAATAGATTTTAAAACTTATAAAGGAAGCTTTGAAAATCATAAAAAAAATAAATCCTTTTCCCTTGAAAATGATCTTAAAATATCATTTTAAAAAACATTTTTCAAAACATTTTTGAAAACATGTATTTTGAAATAAAAGAAATCCGATAGAAGAGAGAAATAAGGTCATATTTTCTAAAAAAATATTAAATATATTAAGTACCAAATAGTGGTAAAATGGTACTAAAACGTTAATATATCATGAATAACTAGAGGATAATAAAAGTATTGAGATGATAAAACTCTTACCTTATGTATTTACTTTCATTGTACTCATTCAAACCTCATGTATAATAATTATAAGTTTATTATACATATATAAAAGAACAATATTCATATATATAATACCATATATGATTTTCTTAAGACTTTATAATTCTCGTTCATTAATAACTCTATGATAAAGTTACATTTTGAGTGATAACCGTCATGTTTTTCATACATGTTTTGACATGTTATTTAAAGTCCTCTTACTTGGATCATGATTCCATTATTTCCATAATGTAAAACATAATATAAATATAATATATAGTTTTTATATATTTATTTATAATAATATATATAATATGTAAATATTAAATTAAATACACTATTCATAGAGATGGTAGGTCGTACATACACGTGAACGATGATTCTATTTTGTTGTCGTATTAAAAGAAAAAAGTAAATTAAATTTATGTATATGTTTATAATATCATTAAAGTATAATTATTATGTCATATATATCATATAATTTTATTAAAATCATCTTTAATACATTTTATGTAGAGTGTGAAGGAATCACATCACTTTGAGGAGGCGGTAGTCCACACGTTCACAAACAAAGTTATTGTATTTACACAAAATGAAAAGAATGAAGGTATGTGTTATATAATAACTGAATAAGAATAAATACATAATAAATATAATATATATAAAATAAAAATATAGTTTCCATAATAATTTCCAACCATGAGAGGTGGTAAACGAAAAACAAACAACATCGTTTCGTGAGGCGATAGTTCACCATACACAAAAACGGTAAGTTTATTACCCATTAAATAGAATTTTGTGTAAGTGTTGGTAAAACCCATAGAATAAAAAAATATAAGTATATTAAGGATAATTAGTTTATTTTTTAATCATATAATAAGAAGAATTTAGGTGGTGGATAATGAAAATGAAATAAAGGAGCTTGAGGAAGGATGTTACCTCTTCTTTGGGTAACTCCTTTTGGTTTGCACCAAAGGGATTCCTTGGATGGATTTATTACCAAAGAGAGGATTGTAGGATGAAATTAGGGATTTTTGGAGGATATTTATTCAGATTTTTTCTGATCCAAAGGTCTTGATAGGTGTGAATAAGTGGGAGGGTGAGTGCCATTTTATAGTGGAGGAGGAGTGGCATTCTTATAAATTTTTGAAAATAGAATTCCACCCACATTTTTTCCATTATCAGTAGATAAAATAATGGTCAAAAACAAATAAAATAGATTATAGTGTTTAAATATGAATATCCAATGTATTTTGGACAAGTTTCTAGGTCATTTTGAGCATTAAGATTAAGGTTTATTCCTTTGCTAAGCTAATTTTTCTCTCAATTATTGTAATTAATTTTAATCACATTCACTAATATTTTTGGTAAAAAAATAAGTTAAACTTATTATACATTATAAATTTTTTTATTCCAAATATGGAATCTAATTTTCCAAATTTCAATCATAGAAGTGGTAGAAATTAATTTAAATTTAATCCTGGAGATGTGTTGCGACATTGGGTTTTTTATCGAAAATGTTTAAAAGTTTGAAGTGATTTTATATCCAATTTCAATGTGAAATTGGATCTAATGAACTAAATTATATTATTTGGTGTATATATTATCTAATTATACTTTAAAACCAAATTAAAATATATTTTAACTATATAAATAAATAATAATAAAAATCAATTTTGAATTAAAATTCAGTATTTTTTACTATTCATCCTAAAATGAAGTTTTTCATAAAAATCCCAAAAATTAACCCTAGGTTAATTTTGAAATTATGAATTCAAAAATTCATTTTATTTTATAAAATTAAATTTCTAACAGTGTCTAAAATTAATTTTATTATTGTTCACAGAAGGACATAGAAAGCAGTTCTTTTAAGAAAATAGTATTTTCAAACATATAAATACTTTACTAAAAAGTGTATATCTTATTATCAATATATTTTATTTATATAAAATAAGTATAAATAATATTTAAAAATTATTTATTACTATTCATATTACTAGATTTAACGGCTAGGTTATAACAATCTCACTTGAATAATTATAATAATAAAATTTTATTTCATAGAAACTCAATATTGTGTGTAACGCAAGCCAAGTTGGTGTTGCGTGTAGTGTAATATTATATTGGTGTGGAATATAAATTTTTTTTAATTTGTGTAGTTTTCAATGCAAGGCATCAAAGAAAATTAATTTATTCAAAAAAAAGGTTTATAAAAACTCAGGGTGTTACATTCTACCCACCTTAAAATGATTTTTTCCCTCAAAATTCATCATTATGATAAACAAAATGAGGATACTTATGCCTAATAATATCCTCAAGTTCCCACATAGATTCCTCTACCAGGTGGTTTATATACAAAACTCTGAATATGTGAGTGTTCTTTCTTTGTAGAACTTTCTCTATATGATCCATGATTTCAACTGGTTGTTCCTCATAAGAAAGATATTGCTCCAACGGTATGAACTCTAAGTTCAGTAAATGTAAAGGTTCGGGTTTTTAATTCCTCAATAAAGAAACATGGAACATGTCATGTACTTTAGAGATATTTGGATGAAGTTTCAATCGATATTCTACCATCCTGATACGATCAAGAATCTCAAATGAATCGATATAACAAGGGATTAGTTTCCATTTATTTCGGAATATCATAACTTTATTCTAGGGATATATTTATAGATATATCTTATCTCTATCCTCAAATTCTATATCACTCCATCAGTTTTCCACATAAATTTTCTTCCAACTTTGAGATGCCTTGATATTCTACTGAATGGATCTGACCTTATCTTCAAATTATTCAGCTATATCAGGTCCCAATAGATTTTATTATCCAACTTCATCCCAGGACATTAGATATCTACATTTCTTTCCATATAGGGATTCATAAGGAGCCATCTGAATTCTTGATTGAAATATATTTATGTAAGAAAACTCAACTGTAGGATGGTGTTGATCCCAATCACCTCTTAAATCTAAATAACAAGACCTCAACATATCCTATAGAGTTTGAATTGTTCTTTTAGATTGACCATCCATTTGATTATGATAAGTATTTATGAAAATCAATCCTATATCAAGTGCTTATCGAATACTTTTCTAGAACTTTGAGGTAAACCTAAGGTCCTGATCATATACAATAGAATGTGGTACTCCCTGAAACCTTACCACTTCTTTAATGTATATCCTGGAAATTTGATCCAGAGAGAAGTCTTATATAATAGTGATAATGTGTGCTAACTTAGTTAGGCAATCGACTACCACCCATATAGCATTGAAATCTTTATAGGTTTTAGGGTTTCTAATGACAAAATCCATAGTGATGTTCTCACATTTCCATTCTACTATGAGTAATAGATTCAATATCTTCTTAGAGTTTGTTCTTTTAACCTTAACTTGTTGGCATACCAAGCACCAAGATTCAAGCTTTTCAATATCCTTCTTCATTCCATCCCACCATAAGTATTCTTTCAAGTCTCTATACATCTTCATACTTCCAGGATGAACAAAGAATGAAGAATTATGTGCTTCATATAATAACTACTTCTTCAAATATGGTATGTATGAAATGAATACATAGTTCCTAAACCTTATCATTCCATCCTGATCAAGTTTAAACTCTGGAACTTTTCTAACCTTCTTTGTCATCTCTATATCTTCTTTATGCACCTCTTTAATCTTCACTTGGATGTAGGGTTGAACATTCAATTGAGAAAGATAATATTTTTTCCATTCCTTCAATATTTCTAGGTTCATCCTTTGAAAATATAGAAATAATGGATATTTTGTGATCCTCATCATGGATATGCTAGCATGATCCTTTTGACTCAAAGCATCGGCCACCTTGTTCACTTTCCCAGGGTGGTAATGTATTGAGCAGACATAATCATTTATCATCTCTAACCATCTTCTATGATGCATGTTAAACTCCTTATATGTGAATATATATTTCATATTTTTATTATCAGTATATATATTACACTTTTCTCCATAAAGATGATGCCTCCATATCTTCAATTCAAAAATTACCACAGCTAACTCCAAATCATGATTTGGGTAATTTTTCTCATGAATATTCAATTGTCATGAGGAATAAGTGATAACCATGTTATTCTACATAATAAAACATCCTAGTCCCTTCTTATATTAATCACTATATATTACAAACCCTTATCCACTATAGGGTAATGTAATTATGGGTTCACTAACTAGCCTTATATTTAGTTCCTTGAATCTTTCCTTGAATTCATCTATCCAGATAAACTTATCACCCTTCTGAGTTAACTTGGTCATTGGATTGGATAGTCATGAGAAATTCTCTGTAAACTATCAATAATATCCAGCTAAAAGAAGAAAACTATAGATCTCATTCACTGTAGTTGGTATTGGCCAAAATTCAATAGCCTCTATCTTTGATGGATCTACTACAATACCATATCATGGTATTATGTGACCCAAAAATAGAACCTTTTGCAGCCAAAATTTACACTTTGTAAATTTTTCATACAACTTATCCTTCTTTATGGTCTTTAGTAAAATTCTAAAGTGGTTTTCTTTCTCTTAATTTCTCTTTGAATAGATAATAATATCATCTATAAAGTATATCATAAACTAATATAGGTAATTTCTAAAGACTCTATTCATCAAATCCATGAATATAGTAAGGGAATTGGTAAGACTGAAAGACATCACTACATATTAATAGTGTACATACATTATACATAATTTCATCTTGGGTACATCCTCTTTCTTGACCCTCAATTGATGATATCCAGAATAAAGTTCAATCTTGGAAAAGTATTGATCTCCACATAATTGATCAAATAAGTCATCAATACGGGGAAGATGATAATTGTTCTTGATCGTGATCATGATCTTATTCAACTACTGATAATCAATACAGAGTTTCATTGATCCATATTTATTTTTTTTTTAAAAGGAATAGGTGCACCCTAAGGTGACACACTTGGCCAGATGAATCCCTCATCAAGGTTTTATTGTAGTCACTTATTTAATTCTTGCAACTCAATTGGGTCCATTATATAATGAGTCTTTGAAATTTCTCTGCAGCCAGGTATGATCTCTATCAATAACTCAAATTCAAATTTTAGTGGAAGGATATAAAACTCTTCTGTAAATATATCCAAACAGTCCCAAACAATAGGCATATAATCGGTGTCAATTTTATCCCTAACCATTTGAGATAAATATTCCTTCTGAATGGGAATTAAGATCCATACACTGGATGTAATCTCCATAGGAAGTTCATACTTATCATCAAATAGATATATGATCATATGTTGGTTTGAAATATCAAATTTAACTTAAGTTCCTCCAAAATTGATGTGGGATTTATAAAGATAAATCCAATCCTTGCCTAAAATTACATCAAATTAAACCAAAAGAATAATAAAAAGATTTTTAGTAACCACATTCTCTTAAATTTCAATCTAATATGAATCATAAAATTGAGATAAAATCATCATACCAATATGTGTTTATAATGATAATTTCACATCTAATCATTTGGTTGGAATCTTAATACCCTAAGAAAATTCTTTATATATGAAAGAGTGGGTAGATCTAGAATTAAATAATACATTATCAGTTATAGAGTAGGTGGTAAGTGTACCTTTCATCGCATCATTTTCGCACCCCTCGTCAGAAATAGTGATTGCATGAGATCACCCCTTGTCCCTTAGTTTAAGATTTTGATTATGCCTATCATCATCCCCAACCCTAGGGTTTTTTTACTGGTTAGCATAATGATCATTCTTCTTACACTTGTAGCACTAAAGCGGGGGAGGTGCATTCTGTGCAGTTTTCCCTCCATTATCATTCTTAACTTATTTATTTCCATCACTTCAACAATAAAATTCTTGATAACATTCATTTACACACTTTAAAAATTTATTAGACCCCTTAAGACAATTTCCTTCATTCTTATTTCCACAATTAGAGCATAAAGGAAATCTCATCTTCTTTTCTTCATGGTTTTTATACTTTCATTCAAACTCCATCTTCATTTTCTTATAAAAACTATGAGATTGATATATAACTCCAAACTCCATTTCAATTGTGATTTCACAACACACAATCTCTTCATAGATACTAATGTTTATTATAGACAATTCCCTTATGAGACTTGGATTTAATCCACTAAAGAACCTATCAACTTTAATTTCGGGTTCGATGATAATACATGTAGTTTACCTTGCTTGTCTTGTGAAATTGGCCTCGTAGGTACCTACGGATTAATCATCCCTTTTATTTAACTCAAGGAACTCTTTATTTATATTTTAATAAATAATCCTAGGAATTTACATATTGAAAAATAAGTTATTTAACTCATCCAAATCCATGGATTTAATTTCATCCTGCTACCTTATATTCTTGATTAGAGTCCACTAGTGGTCATCTTCACCTTCAAATTGATAAACAACTGGAATGAATTTATCATGTTATGAAAACTGGAGAATATAGAATAGTATTTCAGTGGTACTGATCCATTGTTCAGAAACAAGTGGATCATAAGTCTTATTGAAAGAAGGTGGATGTTTCCTCATGAAGGAACCAACAAAATGGTCTTCCCTCCTTTACTTATTTAGAAGTCCAATATGATTCATAGCTTGAGAAAGTTGAGTGATCATAGAAATGATATTTTTCATTCAAGATCCCATAGCATTTGGATTCTCAGGAGAACAATCATTGCATTGTCTATAAAACTTAGCATTGTTGTGGTTCCTTCAGGTTCCAGTCATTGACTAAAATCAAAAATCATAGAGTAAGAAACAATAATCGTAGCAGGAAACTGTATAATCACGAAAAACCACTTATAGGAACTTTAAATTAGTACACCTTATTTAATATATGACGCCTTAGGTTTATCCTAGGTTATTCATATCCAACTTCCATTTAAATCATTCATGATAGTTCATGAAGAGTTTGTGGATTTCCAAAACCAATCCCCTAGGAGTGTCAAATTAGGTGTGTAATAAGGACCATTATCATGTACCAAGTTACGCTCAAGTCAGGGTTGATCTACCTTTTCATAGTTTTTACCCCTAGGTACATATTTTCTAGAGCCACATCCACTTGTAGTATCGAGACAGGTATGTATTTCTAGGAAACCACCCATTATATCATTTACCAAAATTATAAGAAATTTTACTATACTGTTTCTTATCCTTATACTTAACCTTAGAAATTTCTTTAGGGTTATAAATAAGTTTTTATCATCCTAGTTTTCAAATATTAACTAAAATTTTTCTCTCATACCAACTATAGAGACCATTTCTTTTCATACATTGACATTATATCACTTTTCCAGAATACTTAAATATGTTAAAAAAACAAACACCCACAGACCATATTAATTTAGTGACTTTGGAAACATGGAAATATAAACACTTGTACATCAATGAGATACATAATCTCCCATTAGGTTCTTCATGACTATCACCCTTCTTAGAAACATCATACATAATATATATCTCCAAAACCTGGGAAAAGAAAACATAAAAAAGTGTGCTCTTAGATGATCAGTAAGGGTAAATTTAGGATAGGTTCAATCATAAACATGATCATAAGGGTATGAGAATGTGATCATGATATTAGAAGATTTTACCCTACATAACAAAGATTATAAACATGAACCATGGCATATAGAATCCCAGTTGATAAGACATGAATTACAAGGGAATCAATAGAATAACATAGAAATAAGATATAGAATTTTGGAAGACACATAACTATATAAAATTATTTCCATAGTAGTCAAGTCATCATTGTCAAGGACATCTTAGTATTATTTGTTCACTCCCCATACCATCTTGGTATTCATGTTTTACTCCCATAACCATCTTAGTTATCAAGTTTTACTCCCAATACCATCTTAGTAGACAAATTCCTTTACTGAACTGAGTTCACTCTCCGTTCCAACCATGTCTATATCATGAGATATAAATCTTTACCCAATGCAATGGAGGGATATATAAGTCCCACTAATAACATAATGAAATCATACATATATGTGCCACAAGATCATAAACAATCATATCATAACCCATGAAATGAAATGGGTATCATAAACATTTAATCATATCATAAACTATGGAAAATAGATTGGTTTCATAATCATTTCATCAAATCATAACTCATGAAAAGAAGCAGGTTTCAAAGGCATATAACTCGTGAAAGGGAAACAGGTTTCATAAACATTATTCCATAAAAATATAAACTATTTGGAGAAATAATATGAATGGTACCTTGGATAATATCCCCATAAATGAATGAGTAACACCAAAGGATGCTATCTTATATGGGGAATAATTTTGAAATATCTTTTGAAAACATTTCTTGAGTAAAATATCCTTTCTTCTTTGAAAAAATATTTTTTAAACATAAATCATTTTTGAAAACATTATTCTATGAAAATAGATTTAAAAATTTATAAAGGAAGCTTTGAAAACCATTAAAAAAATTAAATCCTTTTTACTTGAAAATGATCTTAAAATATCATTTTTTTTAAAACATTTTTAAAACATGGTTTTTGAAATAAAATAGATTTCTGACCAAAGATAGAAATAAGGTGATATTTTCTTAAAAACATTTACTTAAATATATTAAGAACTAAAGAGTGATAAAATGGTACTAAAACATGATGATAACAAGAATAACTAGATTAGAAGAAAACTCATGAGTTTTCTTGAGATATCGATCATGATATTTCATCAGTGTGATCATAACTATAAACAATCCTAGTAAGTGATGAGATTGTTGCAATAAACTCTTACTACTTGGTAACCTTGAATCATACTCCCCATGTAAGAAGATGAAATTAAATAAAGCCTAAAATATCTTTAAAATAATAATATTAATGGTATAAAATTTCAAATGGTAGTATATAAACCTCATAAAATAACATAGGTTCATAACAAAACATGTGTCTCAAAGAAGGAAAATTGAGACAAAAAATACTTTAATGATTTGGAAAATTTTGAACCATAAACCCTGTGAAAGAAAGATCATCAATAAGATACGTAAATAAACATAAATTTAAGTATAATAATCATATAATACATTCATTTTCAGTATATAAAAAACATAAAATAAATTAGTGGTGAATAAGGCATATATCTCATAAAATAGAAGTGAGACGAGAAAATCCTTACCTTATGTCTTGACTCTCATTGTACTCAAAAAAATATCATGTATAATAATTATAAGTTTATTATATAGATATAACATAATCATATTCATATATATAATACCATATATGATTACTTATGACTTTACAATACCTTTTCATTAATAGATTCATGCTAAAGTTATGTTTTGAGTAATAACTGCCATGTTTTCCATACATGTTTTGACTTGTTATTCATGGTTGTATTACTTGGATCATGATTTAATTATTTAAATAATGTAAAAAATGATATAAATATTATATATATTCATTATATATGTATTTTTAATAATCTATAAATTATATAAATATTAAGTGAAATACAATGTTCACGGAGATGGTAGGTCATACATACGCAAGAATGTTATTTCCATTTTCTTATCTTGTTGAAAGAAAGAAAGTAAATTACATGTATGTATATATGTATGTATAATATAATTATAGTAGAATTATTATTCCATATATATCATATACTTTTACTGAACCCATCTTTAATACATTCCATGTAGAGAATGAATGAATCACATCGCTTTGAGGAGGCGATAGTCCACACATCCACAAACAAAGTTATTGTATTTAAACAAAATGAAAAGCATAAAGTTATGTGTTATAAAAAAATTAAAGAAAAATAAATACATCATAAATAAAATATATATCACATAAAAATAGATTTTCCATTATAGTATACAACCATGAGAGGTGATAAAGAAAAAATAAACAACACCGTTTCGTGAGGTGGTAGTTCGTCGTACTTAAGAACGGTAAGTTCATTAACCATTAGATGGAAGTGTGTGTAAGTATAGGTATAACCTTTAGAATAAAAAAATCTCAGTATATTGAGGATAATTATTTAATTATTTAATCATGTAATAATAATAATTTAGTCAGTGGATAATGAAAATGAAACAAAAGGATCTTGAGGAAGGATGCTACCTCTTCTTTGGGTAACTCATTTTGGTTTGCACCAAAGGGATTAATTTTGTGGATTTATTCCAAAAAGGGAGGATTATAGGATGAATTTAAAGATTTTGGGAGTATATTATGTCAAATTGTTTCTGAACCAAATGGATTTATAGGTGTAAATAAGTGGGAGGGTGAGTTTCTTTTTATAGTGGAGGAGGAGTGGCATTCCTATAATTTTTTGAAAATGGAATTCCACCCACGTTTTTCCATGAAAAGTGGCTCAAATAATTCTTCAAAACCAATAAAATGGATTATATAGTCTAAATAGGAACATAAAATGTCTTTTAGACAAGTTTCTAGGTTATTTTGGTCCTTAAGTTTAAGTTTCAGTCCTTTGTTAAGCTAATTTTTCTCTTAATCATTGTAATTAATTTTAATCACTCCCACCAATATTTTTGGTAAAAAACTAAGTTTACCATATTATAAATTATAAATTATTATAATTAAAACTATTTAATACATTTTTCAAAATTATAATCACATAAGTGGAAGAAATTAATTTAATTTTAATCTCGTGAATGTGTCGTGACAACAGGTTTTTTAACGAAAATGATTAAAATTTTAAAGTGATTTTATATCAAATCTCAATGTGAAATTAGATATAATGACCTAAATTGTATTATTTGGTGAATATATTATCTAATTAAACTTTAAAACAAAATTAAAATATAATTTAACTATATAAATTTATTAGATGAAGTAGTTTTGAATCAAAATTCAGTATTTTTTACTATTCATCTAAAAATGATGTTTTTCAGAAAAATCCAAAAAAAATCACCCTAAGATAATTTTGAAATTATGAATTAAAAAATGAATTTTATTTTATAGAATTAAATTTATAAAATTTTCTAAAGTTAATTTTATTATTTTTCACATAAAGACATAAAAAGAAATTCTTTTTAGAAAATAGTATTTTCAAACATATAAAGACTTTATTAAAAAAATAATGTCTTCTTATCAATATGTTTTATTTATATAAAATAATTATAAATAATATTTAAAAATTAGTTACTATTATTCATATTAATAATTTTAATAGTTAGGTTAAAACTATATCACTTAAATAATTGTAATAATAAAATTGTGTTTCGTAGAAACTCAGTGTTGCATGTAACACAATCCAAGTTGGTGTTGTATGTAGAGAAAGATTATATTGGTGTAGAGTGTAACAAATAAATTTACTTAGTGTAGCATGAAATACAAGACATTAAAGAAAAATAATTTTTTAAAAGTTTCATAAAAACTTAGGGTGTTAGAGTACATTTGTTCCAAATCCATATCCACTTGCAGTATCCATAAAGGGATGTAATTTCTTGGAACCCACTCACTCTATAATTCACGAAAATTACAAGATATATTTTTTACTTATCCTTATATATATACTTATCCCTAGGGTTATCACTAAATTATTTTAGTCATAGTCCCTAAAAATAACTAAACCTTTCTCTGATACTAACTATAATGACCCAATCCATTTACACATATTATTACATGATTTTTAACATAAACATATATTAATTATAACCTAAAGATTTTGATCCCTAGTGTATTTGAAAAACTAGGTTCATAATACATTAAAGTGAGGCTAAAATAAAACTCATTTTTTTATTCTACATAATGAGATCCTAAATTCTTTCGAGCTCCTAAAACTGTATGGGATAACCTTGCGAATACATAGACAAAATGGGTGAGCTAAAAACCTAGTAAGCGTATAAACATGACAAGGAAATATAATGTTTAAATAAAAGTTATAAAATGGTATGATAAAAGATAAGTATAAAGGGTAATCACATGGGATCATAACATAAAGAACATGGTATCATAAGATAACGAAATCATATGAAATGGGGAAGAAATATATAACATGACATAAACATGAATCAAGTATAACTATCTAGAAAATATCACATGGTGGGAAAAGTCCCATAATAGATTATGTTTACTCCATAATACCATACATGACATCTAATGGGACTAAAAACATTACTCAATGCATTATAGCACTATTTGTGTTCATTCATCATAACATTTTCATGATTATGTGTAGTAAAAAAGGAAATAAATCATAAGGTTTAAACTTAAGAATTACCCATGGAATGTATAATCTTATCTCATATCAAAATAAAATGAAATTTTATAATGAAGTAATATGAGAGATGATAATAAGGAATTAATTTCCCCATCAAAGTAAGGGATAATAATCTAGGTACCAATGTGAGAGACATATATACATAGTTTAGAAGTATTCCATAACATCAAAGGTTTTCATCATTGATGATGATTTATTTAAAATATTACATTGAATATTTATTGAGAAAAATACCCTTTTCACATTGAAATCACTTATTTAGAATATAAAAAATTTTGAAAATATGATAGAGAAAAAAAATTAAAAAACAACTATGGAAACTTATAAATGAATCTTCAAAGAGTTTAGTAGTTATGATATCAAGTAATTTTATGCTTGCAGTATAAGTTAAAAGCAATATTCCTTTCATAATGTTGTAAAAAGGATAAAAAGTGCCTCATTTAGAAAATGAAAATAAGATTCCTTTCAAACCATTTTGTACAAAATCAAACATCTGTAAAAATTCTTTAATAAATATTTTGGGTAATGTTAAAAATATTCTTGAAATTTTTTTTATAAAACATGGATATGGAATAAAAAATATTTTTGACCGAAGAGAGAAATGAAGTTAGCTTTTCTTAAAAACATTTTCTCAATAATTTTAAGTATCAAATAGTGGAAATGGTTATATTACTTGAAAATTTTATGAATAAACACATGAGAATAAAAGTTTTTTATTATACAATGATCAAATAACTTATTACAGTGAAATTCAAACATAAACAATCCTAGTTTAAAATGAGATTGAAACATAAACCCTTACCTCTTTGGTAAGTTTTGAATCATAACTCCTATGAATAAAGTAGACGAATTGTAAAATAAAATATCATTAATTATAAAGGATTCATGATATAATATGTAAAATTTTAGTATATATACAATTTAAATTAAATTAAGTGTATAAAATCACATGTGTCTCAAAGAAGGAATTTTTTAAATGAAACCCTTACCTCGAGACCAGGATTTGTTGTGTATGTATTTTATCTCATGTATAATAAACTTATATAAATTATTTTTATTAATAAAATTTTCCAGGTTTAGTCCTATATACATAAACCATTTACTTAATTTATTTTAATGACATGTTTAATTACATAATCAGTTATGTCCACATCGGGTGTTTTGAGGACTCTTGGTTTATAATTTCAAAACGACATTGATGCATTGACCATGGTCAAAGAGAGCATTATTACATCATATACAGAATAATAATAATAAAATAATTGTAATTTTTATATATAAATTATACTTTTAAAATAACCATGAAATATGTTTATGAAAGATTAACTACATTACAATCATGGAGATGATAGGTTGTACGTACGCATGTGTAAAGTTTTCATTTTTTAAAGATAATTATGGAAAGAAGGTAAGTATTATTTTATCAATAAATAATGATAATAATATCATAAATATCATATTATTTCTTTAAATACAATTACATATACCATCCATGTGATGCATTAATAAAAAATGAATCACATCATTTCACGAGGTGGCAGTTTTTCGTACACACGAATGACGTTGTCATTTTTTCCATGAATGGTATGGTAAGAAAATATATGATATATTAATATAAATATAATTATTAATATTAAATGAATAATATATATATATATAATCCATTATCATTAAAATCTGTGAGAGGTGATGATGGAAAATGAATTACATCGGTTAATGAGTCGGTTGTCCATCGTATACACGAATGATTGTTTTGTTTCCCATTTGAAGGAAGAGGATATGGATAAATATTATGTCATAAACATAATAACATCTTATTATATATTAGATACTGGTTTTATTATATTATCATTTTTAATATGTAATTTTAAGGGGAAACACTACTACAAAACTCGTGTTTAACAGTGATGGTATTTATCAATGCTAGAAAAAAAACGCTGATAAATGGAATATTTATCACCGCTAAGAAAACCGTTGATAAATTTAACCTTTTATCAGTGATTTTTTAGCACTGATAAAGGGAACATTTATCAGCACTTTATTTTTAGCACTGATAAAGGGTATCCTTTATCAACGCTTTATTTTTAGCACTGATAAAGGGTTCCATTTATCAGTGATTTATTTTTAGCGCTGATAAATTTTTCTCTCATCAACTCTTTTTTAGAAATGATAAAGGTCTGAATAAATAAAATGAAATAATTAAATAAATTAAAAATAAATAATGATTTTATTAAAAAAATTATTAATTAAATAATTATTGCTCAAAATGAATAAATTGATTATAAATTATTAAATATTAAACATTTTATTAATTATATAATTGTGATATTTAATGTTATTAAATTATATATTTTAAATATATAGATATATATTAACGTATATAAATATTATTTATGTATTACAAAATATTTATGGACTTTACATTAAAAAGTCATATATTTATTGAATAATGGTTTATAATTAAAATTTAATATTAATTAAAAATATTGACTGATTGTATAGTTCTCAACATATAATTGAATGTCATTTGATTTTTCAATTTAACATAGATCAAATATGTGTTATATTGATTTCACATATATGTAATTAATGCATTTTTATATACAATTCACAAACATAAAACTTATCCATTTTTTCAATATTTTTAAAGTGTACTTATTCTTAATTTATTCAATTTCACTCATTTTTAACATATATACATGCACTTAAAATTAGATATTCTTTAATAATGTTAAAAAATATTTTTTTTAAAAAATTATAAATAAATATATTTATAAATGTACATATACTATATTTATACAATTATATATTCATAATTATAAATAAATATTTATTTTTTAAAAAAATATTTATATAATTGTAAAAATATAATTATAAATATTTAAATAATTATTAAATTTATAATAAACTTTCTTAAATATTAAATATATTTTCTATATTTATATATATTTGTTAAATATATATATGTATAATTATAAAAATATATATAATAATATAAATAAATTTTTTGAAAAACATTTCTATAATTGTAAATAAATAATTATAAAATTATAATAAATATTTTTAAAAAGTAATATATTTACTATATTTATATTTATATTTTAAGTATATATAATATTTACAATTTTTTATTTATAATTATAATTATAAATCCTTTATCAGCGCTTAAGTAATAAGTGCTGATAAAAGCATCTTTATCAGTGATTTTTTAGCACTAATAAAGATGAGGCTTTATCAGCGCTATAATTTTAGCACCTATAAAATTGTCCCAATCTAATTAAAAACCATAAACATTTTCGAACCGGTCATGTCATCAGAAGCTTTTTGTGGAATTCACCCACTACTAGTGCTCCTCCTCAGTGAATCGAACCTTGAATCACACCACTCGACTGCCTCTCAAACATCTCATCTGACATCCGGTGTTTGATTGAAGTTTGGGTTACTGAAGAGGGTTTCATATTTTCTTCAACCTAATGAGGTAGGCCTTCAGATTTTCTTTGTGTATTTTTTGTTTCATTTTTTATTTCTTCTTTGATGATGTTTTTATTTGTGGTCTGGTGATTGTATACTAGCAATCTAGGACTTCCAATTTTTTCTGTTTTCAATTTTGATTCAACTCTTGATTTATCATGGATAGTTTATTGTTTCTGGACTTGATGGTGACACATTGAGTCACATGGAGTTTAGTTGGTTGTTTTATTTTTTTTACATTACCCAAATTGATCACTTAAAGCTATCATATATATTTTTCATTCTTTATTTTATCAATGATATTCCATACATGTGAAATTTTAGAAATTGTAACTCGACCTTTTGTGTGTGAGGGAGTTGAAGGTATGTTAAGGGATTTATTTTATATAATACTGATTCATATCTTCTTTTTTATACTTATCTGGATTAGTGTGGGAATCCAATGTATGGATTCATCATGGTGGTTTTTATTTAAATTTTATTTCTACTAGTTTTGTTTATTTTTTGGGCTAAATCATTCCCACTGTGTTGTTTTTCATGCCATGGTGCTTCTTGCCAGCCTGAGGGGGATCAAGAATGTCCCTTGGACACTATCATGGGCCAGATCGTGTGTTTAATATATGGTTGTATTGGGTTTGTTTTGGAAACTATATCTATTGTTAAATGTGTTTTACCTTTTCTCAAAAATCCAACTTCCTATGTCTCTACACTTTTAAAAATTCTATTTTATTTTTCTCCCTCTTTAGATTAATCCAAAATTATTTATAAATCCTTTTAATAAGAATATATGAAATTTTATACATTGATGATATGTACTATTTTCCAACTACTTTATAATTTTTCATCATCATCCTAATCCCCCTCTCTCAATAATTTACAAAAAATATATCCTTTTGAGATTACCCCTTTCTAGTTATACCAATTTTTTGAGATTTATATACCACTACAAGACATTATAATTTCTTACTCAAAAATGTATATTTTCAAGAATTTCACCCCCTTTTGAGTATTTATTTAACTAATAACAAGTGGATTTTCATGGAATCACTTTGATACCTAGCTATATTACATTTATAAAAATAGTATGTCAAACCTTTTTACTATCAAAAAAGTTGTTATATAACGAATATCCCACTCCATGATATAGATTAACATTCCATACGCAACATTTAAAAATTTTATTCAATTTTTAATGGTTTTTCAATCTTCCTTTTGAAATATATGAAACACTTCCCTCATATATATATATTAGGAAATAAATATCCCATGAATTACATGAGTCACCTATAAACCTAGGAAAATGTCAACTCACTAATCATCAACATTTAAACATTGGTCATTGTCAATGTATAAAATTATTATCATTTCTCATCTCTTGGACCACTAAATATTATGTTATCCACATTGATAAACACTTTCAATCTATCCATAAAATTATTTTTTATATAATTATTATGATCAATTCATCATTTTTTAAATGAAAGTTTCTTTAATAATTCATCTAACCTTCAATACCAAGATCTTAGTTATTGTTTCAATTCATACATCACCTTTGTCAATTTACAAACATTATTCTCATATTAAATAATGATAAAAATATCAATTTGTTTGATGTAAACTTCATATTCGTGTAATCCATTAGCAAATGCTAATTTTACATCCAATTGGAGTACCTTTAATTTTCTTAGGATGGGTCGGTGTGATGATACGACATCCCAAGGGTCTTGAGATGTTTTAAAATATTGATATACCATTAATTTTAATTTTAATAATTCCTTAGGTTGTTACATCACTTGTTCCAATACATTTTTATATCTTCTTATTGATTTAATGAGAGTTTATTATTCTTTTTTATCATATTTGAGTTTCTTATTACTCCTAAATTTCCTATATTATATTTTCATTTGTTTATGGGATTTAATAAAGATCTGATGTGGAGTAATTCTTTTATTAAATTCAATTACCCATTTTCTTCAACATACTATAATTCTTTGAAACAATCAAATTTTGAGCTTCCATTATTAGAATTGTCTATAACTTTCACTTTTGATAATGAATATCTTATGTGTATTTATTTATGTATTGTATAAAATTAATATTTTATGAACCCAATAAGATGTATATTAAATGAATATGAAGATGGAGTTAAAGATTTCAACAAGTTTTCAAGAGATCATGGAGATGACTCTTCTAAAATCATATGTCTATGTTTACATTATTTTTATTCAAGAAAAATTAGTCTGGAAGAGTTGTAAGAACACTTGAATTATCACATAATAGATCAAATTTATAAATTTTGTACTAAACATGGGGGAAAATGAATGTGTACATCGATTGGGATGATACTATGGTTTATGAATCATTTTATATGAATACCTTTGTAAAAGATGACTGAGATCGCATGGAATAAATGAAAATAGAAATTAAAAATGACTTTTGTGATTATCCAAAGTTGTTTTAGAAGTTAAATAGTTGTTTTAATAATTCATTGTATATCAATTGTACTAAATACACAAGATTTTTAGCTGTATTAAAGTTATAGAATTTGAAACCTGGTAGCAGATAGAGTGACACCATCTTTACAGAACTACTTGGTCTTCTGAAGGATATTCTACCAAAAGAAAACAAACTACCATGCTGAAAATATGATGCTAAATGAATGATATGTTCAATGGTAATGATCTCTAAAAAATAAATTCTTGTCCAAATGATTTCATATTGTTTCTCAAGGACCATAAATCACTCATAAAATTCCCTAAGTGTGGCGCAGTTCTATACAAGAAAAATGAATCAAGTAATTAAAAATATCTATGGTAATTTTTTATCATTCCACAATTTAGAATACTATATGGATGTCAGGAAACCACAATAAAATTAACATGGAATTCAGATACACTAATTAAATATGGTAACCTATATCATCTAACAAATTCTCCTTAATAGAAGAAAATTGATTATGAGTTTACTGAATTTTTAGATGAGTTGAGAAACTTTTTTCTTGCATTATCTATAGATGGAATAAATCCTTTTAGGGTATAGAGTAGTAAACACAGTACATGGCTCATCATGTTGGTAAATTATAACTTTCCACCATGGTTATACATGAAGATAAAATACATTATGGTGTCTCTGCTTATATCTGGACCAAAGAAACCCGATAATGATATTGATGTCTATTTGGATCCATTGATTGAAGATTTGAAATTGATGTGGGATATAGTTGTTATAATGTATAATGATCATAGAGGTTAAGAATTCACATTGAGGTCCATATTGTATGGAATGATAAATGACTTCCGAGCTTATGGAAATTTATCAATATATAGCATTAAAGGAATTTTGGGGTGTCCCATTTGTGACAAACACACATACTCGATTCGGTTGAAACATTTCTCGAAGACTGTGTTTTTAAGACATCAAAAAAATTTACCTCGACAGCATAAATACCGATCATGGATGATGTTATTCAATGGGAATATCAAACAAGGTACAATTCCGTCTCCAGCAACGGGTGATCAACTATACAAAAAGTAAAAAATATTGACACTATTTTTGGTAAACCATTTTCAAAAAACCTTACAAAATTAGGTTGAAATAAGAGATCAATTTTTTTTAATTATTGTATTGGAATTGTTTGTATATCCTACATTTTCTTGATTTCATGCATGTAGAAAAAAATGTATTTGATAGCATTATTGGCACATTACTAAATGTTCCTGGAAAAATAAAAGATGGCATCAAGGCTAGGTTAGACTTGATTGAAATGGGGATAAAAAAGAGTTAGCATCAGTAAAGGGTAAAATGCAGACTTTTATTCCTCCAATAGCTAACACTCTATCCATATAGAAAAAATTGTATTCGTCAAATATCAATAATGTTGTGTCAATTACTAATTTGAATTTACAAGGACAAAAATCACACGACTGTCAGGTTTTTATGCAAGATTTAATGCTTATTTATTTATGTTGAATTCTGCCTCAAAATGTACGACATACATTAACTAGACTCTGCTTGTTTTTCAAATCTATATATAGTAAATTTTTAGACCTGGTGAAGTTTCCCATCATGAATAAGAATATTTCAATCATATTATGTGAATTAGAGATGTTCTTCCCACCGTCATTCTTTGATATAATGGTCCACCTGATGGTTCACTTGGTCAAAGAGGTTCAACTATGTGATTGTTTCCATTATAGAAGGATGTACCCCATTGAATGGTATATGAAGATTTTAAAATGGTAAGTCAATAATCGAAGTCTGGTAAAAGTTCGTATTACAGAGTGATATATTTTTGAAGAAGCTATTGAATTCTGTACAAATTACCTATCAGATTTTGAAATCATTGGTCTCCTGATGTCTCGTCATAGTGAATTCCTTATGGGAAAATGGATTTCTGGAAGAGATGTTGTTATAATTTCCTTAACAGAGCAGGAGGAAGAACATCTTTACATATTACATAATAGTAAATATGTTTATCTATACATTGAATCCCATAAAGAAATTATTAGATATTTGAATCAATTAAGGTTTAAAGGATGGATATCAAATACACATAATCAATAGTTTATTGGATCAGAGATCAAATTTATAAGGAGTTATCTAAAAATTTGAATTCAATTACTGAATGATTTCAATGGATAGCTAGAGGACTGAATAAAAATGTTATATCTTACACTGGTTTTGTAATAAATGGTTATACATTCTATAAAAAATAACACTATGACTTTAGTATGATCAAAAATAGTGTTTTTATGCTTGTGGCTGAAGTGATGAATATATCTAGTTCCAAGGATAGAAATACAATTTATGAAAATATGTCATATTTTGGAATTATCGAACAGATATATGAATTGGATTATAAAAAATTTCAAGTGTCAATTTTCCATTGAAAATGGGTTGAAAATATCAATAGAATGAAAGTTAATGAAATGGGATTTTTGAAGGTGAATTTCAGTGTGGAAGGGAGGAAAAAGAAGAGTTGTTCATAATGGCATCACAAAAAGTGCTGGTATTTTATTTATCTGATCCAACAAACAAGAATTTGACGATTGTTCTGCTGGCGACTAAAAAAATGTTGATTCAGATGAAAATACAATCGAGGATGATCCTTTCATTGGTACATCACAATCAGTTCATGTCAATGCCAATGTAGACGATGTCTTGTACATTAGATGGGACTACAAAGAGGGTATTTTTATTCTCTATAGAGGAAAAAAATCCTTGAAACCTTTAAAAAAATAAAGAGGGTTCAATGAGAAGATAAAAGTGTTTTCTAATATATTATGTTTTTCCTCATAATATTATATGTTCTCTACTACATTAACATAATCTAAATTGAATGTTTGAATAATCATGTATAAAATTACTTGTTCACATGATGGACGAACAAACCATAATTAAGGAAACCCTTTGAAAAGATGTAAAGTTAATGTTACGATATAATTTCTCAATTTTATCAAGAAAATATATAATTAAAACTTGATTTAATTTTCATTATTCCTTGTAGAGTTCATTTATTTTATAATATTTCTATCCATGTTTCATTCCTTTGATGGAAGAGAAATGACATTGTCTCTTCTCAATCATGGAGTTAATCTTGATGTTTACACAGTAAAATCATTATCCATAGAATTAATGTCTTGTTTCATATTTATGATTAATTTATTTATTTTTAGTATTACTCACATAATAATTCTTTTCTTATATAGATGGATTCTTTTTTTTTGATTTGAGATGCTCTATCCAAATTTCATGCTTTTTCTCCCTCAACACCTTTTCACCCCTGTAGTGTTTCATTTATCATTTTATTTCAAGTTCTCTACACTTCTTTTATAGGAATAGAAATGAAGCTACCTCTGCTCAATTATATAGGTAATATTGATGTTTGCATAGTAAAATCATTGTCCATATGATTAATGTATTTTTTTATATTTATGTTGAATTTATTTCTTTTTAGTATTACTCAAATAATAATTGTTTACTTATACAGGTGGATTCTTTTGTTTGAATTGGGGTGCTCTGTCTAACTTTCAAACTTATTCTCCCTCAAAACCTTTTTACCCCTACAGTGTTGCATTTATCACTTTATTTCAAGTTATCTCCACATACTTTGAAGAAACATCAATGACACTACCTTTACTAAATTACAAAGGTAATATTAATGTTTTCACAATAAAATCATTGTCCATAGAATTAATGTATTGTTTCATATTTATGTTTTATTTATTTATTTTTAGTATTACTTACATAATAATTATTTTCTTATAGAGGTGGATTCTTTTGTTCAAGTTGGGGTGCTCTATCCATATTCCATACCTTTCTACACCAAAACTTATATAGAATTATTCTCCATCAAAATCTTTCACCCCTATAGTGTTGGCATTTATCACTTCCCTTTAATTTCCCTCTACTGCTCAATCAAAATGGTAATCTTGATATTTATATAGTAAAATCATTGTCTATAGAATTAATGTATTATTTCATATTTATGTCTAATTTATTTCTTTTTAGTATTACTTATAATAATTTTTTTTATATAGGTGGATTCTTTTTTTTTAGTTGATGTGATTTATTCGAAGTTGCTCATGAAGTTTTGGTTGTTCGACAAATAAAGTCAATGGAAATCCTGGTAACATTAACAGTTAGGATTTTTTTGTGACTTTAGGATGTGTATGAATCAACCACACCTCCATTCGACACATGATGTGACTGGTATGACTCTAAGTATATCTTTCATTTTTAATTGACATTAATTTTAGTAAAAAAGAAAACTGACTCATTGTGTCCTTTATCAGTTTAAAATTGACATTTTACTTTAAAAAGTTTCACTTGCTAAAAACCAAGAAAACACACTTGGGTTTTCTTGATAATTTATGGAATTGATTCATAAATCATTTTTGATGTGTAGGAATTAGTCTCACATCAAAATGATACACGGTGTGATCCATATGAGTCAAAGTGTGTGTTTAAAGTTTAAAAATATATTTTAGTAAAAAAGACAAGTGAAGTACTCAAAACTGAGAAAACACATTTAGATTGTTTTGATACTTTAGGAAAACAATCCATAAGTTATTTTGAATATGTAAGAATTAGACTCACATAAATATGATTCACGGTGTGACCGGTATGACTCTAGGTGCATCTTAATTTAAAATTGACATCAATTTTAGTAAAAAACAAACTGACCTACTCAAAACCAAACAAACACGTTTAAATTGTTTTGATACTTTAAGAAAATCATACATAAGTTATTTTTTATGTGTAGGAATCACACACACCTCAATCTGATGCACAGTGTGACTGGTATGACTCCAAGTGCATCTTTTTATTTAAAATTGACATCAATTTTAGTAAAATTAACACTTATGGTTAATTTATTTATTTATATTATTACTAACATAAGAATTGTTTTCTTATACATGTGCATTTTTTTGCTCAAGAAGGTGTGGTTTGTTTGGAAATAGCATGATTCGGGTTGGGATTAAAATATAAATGAACATTGATGTTTTTAAATGTATGTAATAGTTTTTATTTATGTAATTGTATGAACCAATGTTTGAAATGTCTATAATATAGTGTTTTTTTCTTGTGTTTGTGTTGTAAATTTCATTTCATTTAAATCCTATAATAAGACTTTTTTTATTGAGATATAGTGTGTTTCTGGTGCTGCGGTGTGCTGTTACATCATACTATAGTATAGCCCTTTATCAGTGCTTTTAAATGCGCTAATCAAGGTATACTTTATCGTTTCTCATAGAAGTACTGATAAAGGTATATTTTATCCGCACTCATAAAAGTGTTGATAAAAGACCAATGATTTTAACCTCTCTCATGTATTCAATGCTTTTTCAGCACTGATAAATATCATTTCTAGTGTTGTTAAAGTCCAGTTTTGTATTAGTAAAAAATATGAAGTAAATAAGAAGGAGCTTAGTAAAGATGATTACCTTCTCTTAGAAAAACCTCCTTTAGATCTCTTATTAAGAATCCTAAGGTTGGTATTTTGGGAATAAAAAAATATATATAATGTGGATAATGATTTTAGAGAGATATTGTTTCAGGTTTTGGTCTATCCAAATGATTTTAGAGGTGTGAAGAAGTGAGGGGAGGGGGTTCCCTTTTATAATTGAGGAGGAGGAAAATTTTTGTAAATATCCAAAACTATTCAATAATGGGAAGTCACTATAAATCAAAGTTCCTCAAAAATTGATAAATAATAGAGTGTAGGGGTGATATAGTCAATACACACCTCAAAAATTTAAAACTAAATATGTTTTAAACATGTTATTCCATTTGCCTCTAAGGTTTCTCACTTTTTACCATTATAATTTTTCATTACGGTAACTAGTTTTTTAATGTATTTATTATTCATTATAAACAAAAATTAATTTGACCTTATTGAATAATATTATTTATTAGGATTCCAAATATTTAATCCATTTTATTATATAAGTTTTATAATACAATTTAAAATTCAACCAGTGAAACATGTCAAAAAATGGATTTTAAAGAAATGCATTTTTCAAGTAATAGATGATCTTATATTAACTTAATGACAATAAATCATAATTATATGAATTTAAATTAATATTTATAGTTATATAATACATAAATTTAATTTAAATCATTCCTCATTCGGGGTTATTTTAATTAATTAAAATAGAGGAACATTATTCACTTTTAAACAGTTTTCAAATAAATGTGTTTTTAATCCTAAAAATAAAATTATACTAAAATCCAGTATAAATGTGATTTAAATTTAATTAATTGGATTATATTTAAATAAATAATTCTTTTTTTTTCTTTTAAGTAAAATTATAATAATAATGGGACTTTAAAATTACTTAATGTATTAAAAGAAATTACAGTTTTATAAAAATAGGTATTCTTCACTATTCACTGAAAAATCAATATTTTCTGAAAAATACAAAAATCTTAAACTAATATATATCAATATGATGATTTTAAAAAGTATTTTAATTTTATAAAATAAAATTTTTATATATTCAAAAATTAATTATAATATTTTCACACAAAAAGAAATAAAATCATTTTTGAAGTAAACATTTTTATTTAAAATTGAGTGTTTATGTTCTATGAATTTATAAATACATTTATATTGATTAAAACATTTAAATATATACCATAAAGTATTTAATCCTATTCTTTCCCACTAATTTAATTTCTAGGTTATAACATTCATATTTAAAAAATATTATTTCTATAATATGTCATGGTTTGTTTAATATTAGTGTTACATGTTATATATGTTATAAAACATAGATTTCTTTTAAAATATTGGTGTGTTACAAATAAATACTCGTTCTTATATTTTTCAATGTTAAACCACTTTATAACATCACCAATATATGTGTTTTGACTCAGTATAAATAACCTCTTAGATGTATCTCTATAGATATTCATACCCGGTATGTAGGCTACTTCACCCATATATTTCATTGAGAAACATTTACCCAACCACACCTTTATAGAGTGAAGTTTCAAGACATCATTTAAAATAATAATTATGTAATCTACATACAACATCAAAAATACTTTTATACTCCCACTAACCTACTTGTATACCCATAAATCATCTTTGTTCTTGATGAAACCAAACTCATTGATTGCATTATCAAACCGAATATTCCAACTTTGAAAATATTGATTTAGTACATAAATATACCTTTAAAATTTTCATGCCTTATCAGACTCATTTTCTACTTCAGACCCTTATATTTGTATCATATTCATTTTCTTATCTAAATTCTCATTAAGAAAACCGGTTTTGATATCCATCTGATATATCTCATAATCATAGTGAGCTACTTTGGATAGTAAAATATGAATGGACTTTATCATTGATACTGGTGAAAAGGTTTCTTCATGGTCAATACCATGAATATATTTTAAACCCTTTTCTACCAGTCATGATTTATAAGTATAAACTCTACCATCCATGTCATTTTTTTTATAGAAAAGTAACTTACACGCTATGGGTCTCACCCCTTTAGTTTCATCCACCAAGTTCCAAACATACTTTATGTACATGTATTCCATATTAGATTCCATAGATTTTAACCATTTCACTGAATTAGAACTCTCTATATACTCTTGGTATGATATAGATTCATCTCTTATGGATTTTATTTCATCATCATTAGTGACAAGATATCCATATCTATCAGGTTCTTAACAAATCCAACTAGACCTTCAAGGTTCTTATATAACTTGAGCCAGTTCTTCTTCTACAACACTTTCTAGAACTAACTCAACTTTCATATTAGTAACACATACTATTTTTTTGTTTTGATTTTCTCCAAGTTAAAATCTACTCCTAATGACACCTTGAAATTTATTTTAATGTGAAAACCACTAAAAAGGGGGGGTTGAATCAGTGGTGATCTTTTAAAATTTCTTTTCATTTGAAATTAAACCCAAAAACTTTTTAGAGTTTCTATCCTTTTGAAATTTTTATCTATACCACATAAATAATAAAATATATTATAGTAAAGTAGGGAACACAATATTTATAAGGTTCTCCCCTAGTGAGGGTGACTACATCCTTGTCATTGAAACTCTTATTGGTCCATGGAAATTCACTATTATATGAATTGAATACAATATAGTCAACTCCCATTAATATCCTTCTATCTCCCGACATGTAATTATACTTACTACCATCAGTTATAAAGTTTTATTATCTTTAAATTCACAACAAAATAAGAAAAAAAATTCAAAATATCTCACAATAAGTTATCCTAAAATCTTTCATCCAATGTGAATCCATCTGGTTCTCCTTTATCATTGTCTGATATGACACCATCTAATGAACCTCAAAACATTATGAATTTTCTATTAAACCTTTGTACACCTCTCTTCAGTTCCTCTATGCACACCTATGTATGATTCCTTTACCTCAACCAAATGTTTCATAGTTTGAAAACCCACACTTCTGTTCTAATCAAATATTCAGCACTTTGGATCTCTCTCATGCATGAAAAATGTCCTTTTTTATATTTTACTTTAACCCATTTATATAGGTTTTATTCCATGAGAAAACATGAGATCAAAAAACTCAAATTAAAGTTTTATTTCCCAAGTCAATTTCATTAGAGGCCTCTCAAAAAATTTAGAACATTTTTTAAGATTCATGAAAACTTAGAATCACTAAATTTCTATAAATTGACTCAAAACATATCAAGATTAGTGAATATTGAATAACATCTTAGAATAATCATTTTTAAGAACTTTATAAAAAAATTAAATATTCTAAAAATCCTATCTAGTGAAAATTTTATAGATAAATTCATTAACAACTTATCTATATGGTGTATTGTTTCTCTATCCAATTAAATCTAAAAAAAATGTATTTCATGTTCTTGTAATGTCTGGATCTCCTTTTTTTGGTATTCATTATCTGATTAACTCATTTTGGTATACTCAATATTTTTATTTCTGGTGCTCTTGAAATGATTCCTCTGACTGATGAACTTCACATTAGTTTGAATGGAATTATATATTTCATGTGTTGGCAAATATTTATCTAGAAATCATGTATCTTCTCAAACTTCATACAGGGTTTGGATCATAAACATCATCCTGGTAAATCTTTATGGAACTATACATTCGATAACATCATGTTTTTAAATCTAATTCTCATTCATCTGATGGTTCTTTGACCAATAAACTTGTCTTTCAAAACTCATACTAATTCCTTCATTGATTAGAATCTCTCTCCATCTGATGAACTTCCTTCTTCCCAGTCTGGTACACTACAGAGCTCTCATCTATCATGAACATTCATAAACCTTTATTATATCCACTAGAATTTATACATTTTCCATTTGATATAATTCCCATATTTCTCTTCCTATACCACTTTGAAAATTTTCATTTAATGTATATTGTAAATATATTTTTTTTGAAACACTGTTGATAACATGCTCTCTCTATCTGATCATGTTTTCATCAATTTGATTGATAATATTTCTAAAATATTTTCTAATGAACTGATGAAATTTTCTTCTGCTATAGTGAAATAAATGAATTCATATAAAAATTAGTCCAATGGATATTTTCTAATGGAATTGATCTGATATCCTTTATAGAGTATCACCCTCCATAGATTTATAAATTCAAACTTTATACTATATATAGCTCCAACTTTGTAACTTCAACTTTATATATCTTGTAACTTCAACTTTGTACACAGTTTTGGTCTAGTAACTTCATTTTCCTTTTTATAATCTCTAGTTCTAACTTCACCATATCAGAGCTTGAACTTTTTATAGAAACAAGAAAAACTTTGTACATAAAACTTTTACTTATCCCCCTTTATTAAAACTCATACAAACTTAGGTAGAATCATGAGTGTATTTATGATGTTAGGAACTGAATATCGTAAGAGGATCATGTGAAACTTCCTTAACTTGGTAAGAAAACTTTTTTAAACACCTTTAGTAGCAACACATAAGGAAAGGTTCTTAAACAACTCTAGAAACTCTTTCTTACCTAAAATACATAAAAATTCAAAAATTAAATGTTTAAAACAAATAAAAAACTCATTAAAAAAACATAATGAATCTTTAATCTCCCTTTGGATTTTTCAGTAACATTCTCAAAAAATTTAACAACTCTTTACTCAAACTTTTATCAAACCATAACCTTTCTCGTATAGAATATCTTGAAACCTTGATTCCATGTTAAGAAATTTTTTCAAAGGAATTCTATCCCTCAGTGACAAGAAACATTTTTTCCATGATAATATAAATTCCCCCTTGATTTTTTCTTCTCCCCCTTTTTTTAATGAAACCAGATTCAGAATCACAAAAGATAGAGATAAGATTCTGTACTTATTATAAAAAATGATGTAATTCTTATCCCCATTTTATAATAGAATCCAAATGATCACGGGGGTACTTACATTACCAAATTTATTAAGTCGTTAGTAGAGGATAAACATGTATTTTAATCTTTAATTCCACGAATCTTTCTTTTTTCATAGCTTTTGTGAAAATATAATTAATTTTATATTTTTTTGAAATATAATCAAGCATAACTTCTCCACCAACAAATTTATATTTTATGAAATAATAATATTATCAATGTTATTTGATCTATAATGTTGTAAATTATTTTTGGAAAGATAAATAAAACTTTCATTTTCACAAAGAATCTTCAATGGATTACCAACCTTCACTCTCAAATTATCTAGCTGAACTATCAACCACATAATTTGTGTACAAGATTGGGTGGTATCAATATATTCTTCATATTTTGTAATCAAAGTTACAAAAAAAATCTATTACTATAGAGTATTAGACAACTTTATCCCAAGAATAAATTTTCTATTGATTTTGATTTTCTATCATTATAATCTCCATCCCAATCAGTATCAATGAACCCAAGAAAGTTTATCTCATTACTTCTTTTATACATCATTACATGATTTAATGTTACTTTAATGTACCTGATTATTATCTTAGATACTTGTATGTGTGATTCTTTTATATAACTATGATATCTTGTACACAAAGAAACAACATATATAATTTTTTTTCTTTAAGAAGTAAGATAGAGTAATCTTCTTATTAACTTCCAAAAAAATTTCTAATTCACACTTTTCCTAGATTCATCTTTACTCAACTTCATATCAATAGATATTGGTGTAGAAACTTATTTTAAATATTTCAGGCTAAAATTTTATAGAAAATTATTGGAATAATTTTCTTGAGAAGTGAATATTTATATTTCCTTTTTTTAACATGTAATCCTAGAAATAAATTTAACTTTCCAAACATTGACATCTCAAATTAATTCTTTATTTTCTGAGAAAATTATTTACAAGTTTTATCCTCATCTATTGTAAAAATTATATCATAAACATAAACAATAAAAAGTAGGGTACCTATGATCATATCCTTCACATACAGTATTCAATCAACTTTTACTTTATAAAATTTCAACTACTTCAAGAAACCATCAAGTTTTGAGTGCCAAGATCAAGGGGCATGTTTCAACCCATACAAAGCTTAATTTAGTTTACACTCTATGGTTCCATCTTTATCAAGTATGAACCCATAAAGTTTCTCAATATAAAATTATTATTAAATTTATTTATTTATTAAATATGACTTAACATCCATCTAATAGACTTTTTAATTTCAATGAGCAGTAACTACTAAGATTGTTCTTATAGTTTCAAGTATCAAAACAAGGGAAAATGTTTCTTAAAAATCAACACCTTCCACCAATGAGTATACTTTCTAAATTAACTAAGATTTATTTCTTGAAATTTCTTCATGTCTGTTGAGATTATTTTTGAAAAATCATTTTTTTTTTCTATAACATTAATTCCTATCAGTCATATAACAAGACCCCAAATTTCATTTTTCTCAATTTTATTTAACTATTCATTCAGAGAATTTAACCACTCTTTATATTCAACTTCTTATGAAACTATTTCTGATTCCACCAGTGAGATAAGTGACATATAATTATAAAATCTCAATTTATATTTTTTTGAATTATAGATTCATAATTTTTTAAAATGATTTTGGATTTAACAAATTTTTATAAAGTTTTAAACTTTATAAATATTCTTCTAGTCATACTTTACTCATCACTAGTGTGATTTGAATCAACTTATACAACATTAGGCTTGTATTCATGTTTCTTATCATTATCTTATTTGGAATTCATTATTCTATCTTTCATAACATATTATTTAACATGCATAAAAAAATTTGTTAACATAGACTGGTTTTCAATAACTTTCACATTAAAGTAAATAACCAAATTTTATAGTATTTTATTCAAACACTAGTAACTTCTTCCATCACTTGAATATCCCATGAAAATTATTTATTCAGCTTCTTCATCAAACTTTCCTAAATCTAAATTTTTTATTTTTATTACACAAGGAATCCAAAAAAACATAAATAATTTAATGTAGAATTTTCTTATACCACATCTCATAGGGTGTCATTTTTTTATTCTAGTCAAAGTAAGCATCTGTTTTAAACATGCACAATTGTACTTATAGGTTCCCTCAAAAATAAATTTGAAATTTTATATACAATGATCATGTTTTTTATCATTTCAACTAAAATTTTGGTTTTAATTTCTACAACTCCATTTTTTAAGAGTGTAGGGAGAACTGTATTAGTTTTTTATTCTAAGTTTCTTAATATAGGACTTTAAATAGTTAGTTGTGTATTTTTTTCCATTTTTTCATCATATTCAGTATATATACACCCAAATATTTCTCAAAAACCTTTTTGAAATCTTTGAACTTTTCTACATCCTCTAATTTATTTTTCATGAACATTATACTAGTTAAGTGGGTAAAATTATCAATGAAAGTAATAAATTAAAAATCACCTTTTTTTGAATGATTTCTCATCATCCCAAAAATATCAGAGTGTATGAGCTCAATATATATGGTTTATTAATTTTAAACTTTATTAAGTCTATTACTAAACATCTTTACTTATAATAAAGTTATAAAAACAACATCATATTTCCTTTTCAATTATGGTAAACCACTTTTATCATATTACATATAAATTGTACTCATACTCTTATAGAAAATATTCCCAATCCTTTTGTTTCACTACTTCTTTTCATCCTAAAAAATTAAGTAACATGAATTATAAGGATCTCTAATTACTGTCGGTTCTTTCTCCCTTAATAATAACTTTTCCATATTTCAAAAATTGAATGATGCAAAAAAATTGAAGAAAAATCCATTACCATCATTACAAAGTTTTATAACAATCAATAAGTTTTTCTTAATCCCATCAACATACAAAACTTCCATTGACTCCAATTTCTAAGCTTCAATCATAGCCATGACAATTCCTCTAATTTTTAAGGAACTATTGTTCCCAAAGGTAACTTATCCACCTTAATGTTCTTCAATATTTTTTTAAATTTTCATATCTCTGATAATATGTTAGAAAAAAACTCTATCAATAATCCATGGTTTATTCTTTTTTCTAGCATTTAGAGCAGTCTCAAAAACAAGATCTCTATATTCAATTTTATTCTTTTTAGATTCCTTTTCTTATCTAGTATAAGAAATTTTTCTCATAGGTGTTATCATAAATTATTCATAATATTTTTATAGTTTTCCAAACCTTTCACAAACTTTCTCTAAGCATTTATATCAATTTTTACTTTAGATATTTTTAACTTCTAATGACTTTTATTTTCTTTCTTCTTAAAACTTAATAAGGCTACTTTCTTTTTTTCCATTGTTTCTCCCCCTAAGTTCATAGATAATTTCAGAGAGATACATGTTATTATAATAATTTTATGTCTTATTACAATATATAAAACAACCCTAACAATGTATGAAAAATGGTGATCTTCTATAAAAATTATATTTTTATCTATGAATATATTGTTTAGGTTTAACACGTCCTTCTGGATTTGATTTCCCTTGGTGTGGGGAAACATTCTTCTAAAGGTTATTTTTAACTTTTATTGATGTGATGAATTTCTAACTTACTTTATAAACTCAATATTTCCCAACATAATTTCTAACACATGCATAGTTAGGGATATTTGATGAACTATTATTTTTAGTGGGTGTAGATTTCTCCTAATTCTTGGGATGAGTTCTTTTAGCAGCTTGATATAGTTCATCCTATACCTCTGAATCTTTTTTGAAATTATATTTTATTTTCTTAAAAGTATTTTTATCCTTGATATATATTGATTTATTCTTACATATATCTTCTCCATTAATATTAAGTTTATCATCAATATTTTTCACTATCATTCCTTGTTCATCCACTTTCAGCTTGAGGTTTTTAGAATGTAGTCATCTTCTTTTTTAAGAAATTATTCCTTTCCTACATTATTTTTCTAACTTTATTTATCAAAAATTATAGATTATTTCTTGTGTTTTGTGTTTTTTAAAATACATTCCATAAGTTATTATCTCAACTAATATTCCCTATAGGTTTCTTCACCTTATTATTCACCACTATTCGAATTATATTCCTTTCTTTTAAAATTAGAAAATAATGTTTTGAAATTATCTAGATTTACATATTTTGATAAACTATAGTAAGTAGATTAATACTCAAATTTCTTACATAACATACTTATTTTATATTTTTTGGTGAAACTTTACTTACTTATAGTGAATTTCTTATCTTCCTTGGAAGTTTGGTTCCACTTCTTCTACCGAGGATTTTTTTCATAATCAGAATCATATTCTCCAAATTTCATTTTCTAAAAAATCATAGAAAATTTTACAATCCATACACACTCAAAAAATTTAATTTATAGTTTACCTGTTTTACTTTTATCTTACTTTTTAGTAGTTTTTAGAGATAAGAGACATAATTATACCATTTTATTCAGTATTAACATTCATATCACATGATTTAGAAAGTCACACTTTATCCTGTTTAGGTTCACAAATTGTTAACCTTTTCATAGCTTAAAAATAAATTTCTTTCTTAATATTCATTTTTAATGTTGGATATTTCCTAATCTCATATTAAATAAGAAATTTATGCAATTCATCAAGGTATAAATCATCTTTATCTTCTAAAGGAAATATTTTAGGATCAAACTTGTATAGAAAGTTTCTCATTAGTTTCTTAACAATGGAAGAATATTATTGAAAATCTTTGAATCCTCAGGTGAATCTGATGAGTTCATTAACTCTCGTAATGTAGTCCTCAAAATTTCCACAATCTATCATTCTGATATCTTCAAACTTGCTTCTCTATATTTATAACTTTTCTTCATTCACTTTGATATTTCTCACAAAGATACCTATGACTTTGTCCCATGTTTTCTTTTCTTTCTTGAAACCCAAATCCTTTATATAAATTTTTTTTGAAAAGGATATAATAATAAAATTTAAATATTTCTCATAAACTTTAGGATTATTTTTTCAAAAATTGGTATAGGAGAATCTTTCTCAATGGGTGGAAACCCAACTATAGATGCATCAATCACCTATAGGACAAGAGGTAGAAGATATAGAATCATTATATTTTTTAATCTATGAATTGTTTTCCATTAAAGTTAATAATTATTATATTATTAATTGATTTGATATTATCCATGATAAAAAAGTAAGGATCATACAGAGGGTACATGGATTCTCTGAAACCACTTGAAGTTCCTAGGAATGTGAGAACAACTGAGAAGAATGGGTTAAATAAATGTTAATATTTTACAATTTATTTTCACTTAAAATTAACCCCTAAAACTTATTATAGTTTATATCATTTTAAAATTTATATATAAACCACAAAAGTAAGAAAATATATGAAATTAAATTAGGGAAAAAAGATTTACAAGGTTCACCCCTAGTGTGATTGACTACATCCTTATCATGGAGACTCCCATCAATCCAAGAAAATTCATTGTTATATGAAGTGAATAAAATTGATCCAACTAAAATTAAGCTCATTATATCTCATAATAGGTAATTATAATGAATAGTGATGGTTATAAAGTTTTATTATCTTTTGAGTCACAAAAAAAATAAAATTTTCAAAATAGCTCACAACAAGTTTGTCTGAAAATCATTCATCCAGTTAATCCATATAGTGTGACTCTATCTGGTGTACCTTTTCCTTCATCCAGTATGAATCGGTTTGGTGTAACTCAAAAAACTATGTTTTTTTTCTATTACACATGTTTACATCACCATCGGGTGCCTCTATGAACACCTATATCTGGTTCCCTTACCTCAACCAAATGTTTCGTATGTTGGAAAATCACAATGCTCCTATGATGAAATATTCAACACTTTGGATTTCTATCATGCATGAACAGTGTTCACTTTTCATACTTTACTTGTATCAATTTATATAGGCATGATTCAATGATAAAACATGGGAAACCAAAACTCAAATTTTAATTTTACCACTCAAATAAATTTTGTTGGATGCCTCTCAAACATTTAGGAACATTCTTAAAGATTTATGAAAACTCAAGGTCTCTGACTTTCAAAAAAAATATTCAAAACTTGAAAATATTATTGAAATTTGATAAACACCTAAGAATATTTATTTTTAAGTAATTTATAAAGTTTTTTTATGTTTATCAAAACCCCATCCAGTGAAGGTTTTTATAATGACTTTATTAAGGACTCCTATGTCTAGTGCATTATTCCTCTTTCTGGTGAACTCTGAAAGAACTTATCTATCTGATGCTTATTCTATCTATCTATAATTTTTATAGCCTGGATTGTTTGATTTACTTAGTATGATATACTCAAGATTTCTCTATTTTTTGATCTTCACCTGCTTCCTTTGATTTATGAAATTCACATTAGTTCATCTAGAAAGATCTATCAAATGAGTTAGTAAAATTTTATCGACAATCTAGCATCCGCTCAAACTTCATACAAGGCATGTATTGAAAAAAAATAGTCTAATATATCTTCATGTAATCACCCATATGATATCATCATATTTTTTCTTCAATGTTTTTCTATTTAATGGATCTTTGAATAATCAAATTATCTTGAAAACATCATATTGATGGTTTCATTGATCAACATCTCTATCCATCCGATGAAATTCCTTTTTCTCTATCCAAAAGACTAGTGAAATCTATTCTATCATGAAAATTCATAAACCTTTATTTTGTCCAATAGAATTCATACATTTTCTATTCAATATACTTACTAGATTTCTCCATTTGTACCACTTTAAAAAATTTAATTCGATATAAATTGTAAATATCTATCTGTTGGAACTCTATTAATCACCTTCTCACTCTATCTGATCATATTTACATCTATTTGAATGATAATCTTTTTAAAATACTTTCTGATGAACTAATGGTATTTCCTTATATTTGTGTGACATTAAATATACCATATAAAATCGAGTCTGATATATCTTTATTTGATGAACTCAATCTAATATCCATCATACATCATCACCCTCCATGGATTTATAACTTCAAGGTTTATATTGCATGCAACTCCAAATTTGTAACTTTATCTTTATATATCTTGTAACAGTAACTTTGTGCACACTATATATCCTATAACTTCATATGACTTTATCTAATAACCATATTAAACTTAACCATATCAAATCTTGAACTTTGTATGGTCGTAAGACAAACATTATTCATTAAACTTTGACTTATACCAATTTATACAAATTCATACAAACTCAGCTAGAATAATGAGTATATTCATGATGTTATGAACTTAAATATCAACAAAGAATTATCTGACTAAGTAAAGAAACTTCCTTAACTTGGTAAGAAAAAATTCTTAAACACCATTAGTAGTAGCATATGAAGAAAGTTTCTTAAAAACTCTAGAAACTCTTTCTTACCTAAAATACAAAAATATTAAAAAAATAATGTTTAAAATAAATAAAAAATCAATAAAAAAAACTAAAATGATCTTCACACCTAGACGTATATATTCCTTCTCATGGAATGTATAAAATTAAGCTACAAACACTTTATACTCAGTTGTATTATAAAAATAGTACCACTTAGTTTCCTTGGGATAACCAATAAATAAGAATCTATTAGATTTAGGGTCAAAATTATTTGAACACAATATTCATATGAATGCTTTAAAAATCCAAATCCTCATAAAATTTTTAACAAAACATTTCCCAATCCATATCTCATATGGTGTCTTTATGACTACTTTATATGTAATGTGGTTTAATGGAAATATATCAGTTTCCATAGCATAACCCTAGAATAATATTGAAAGGTCATGTCATGACCCCCTCCCACCAAATATATCACAATGAAGGGAGAGAGATAATGACACCTAAGTCCTGCCTCTATTTGGCCCTAAGTTGGAGACTAGCACTGAGGGTATAAAAAATCTAACAAATGGGAGGCATTTACCTATATATTATAAAATGTGATCGGTAGATGGAATAAATAACCACTAAGAAACTCTAGTAGATAAAATAAAGGTAAACCAAAAACCATCTCATAATGCATGAATAAATTAAAACTAGAACATATAAAAGTCTCCAATATAAATTACCAAAAACAAGCTTATGGTAGTGACTCAATGATAGCTCCAAATCTAAGATAGAATTGTCAAAATCGGTCCCCAATTTCCTCCTAAAAACTTGAAAACAATTTATATATGTAGGCTAAGAATACAAGTATACTCATTAAGGAAACAAAGATCTCAAGTGAACATGTGAAAACAACATGATAATGTTCCAATGAATAAATAATATAACCAAAAAGCACCTAAATAGGTCAACTAACCATACCAACCTCACCATAGCTAACTCACTAAATCACACATCCAATATAGTAATATATCTTTGAGATCACAAAAAATAAAGGTACCCCACTATCGTTTCCCCACAAATTTTCTCCTCTCATGCTTCAACTTTGAATTTCATGTGCTCCCATCCCTTTAATACATGTCACATCACAACCATATCACATCACATATTTCCCAAAGGCACCTAGTTCGTCTCTAATGCGTTTTGGGATGCATCCCTACCTACACCACACTCAAAAGGTCTAGAATATTATTCTTGAATCAGGAATCACCACACCACATCTTGCTCAAAGACACCTAGGCCATCACATTCCATCTCTATTAAAGACACTTGGGCTATCACACCACATATCATCACATAAATAGAGTAGTAAAGTATCATGAACGTGAAAGAAATCAACCTCATTCCATCCTCATATCATTCATGACCACCACCATAGATCACATCACATCACTACATCATCATAATACATTCATCTTGGAAACACATTGGCCAACTCTAATGGGTAATCTCCAATGCAAACTTATATGAACACTACTGCTGAAAGAAGAGTGAGGAAGAGGGGGTAACCATTCATCTATGTCACTACCATCCTTAATTTTGGGGAAAACATCTTGAACTTAAAACTCTAAGTGTTGGTATGGTTATACAACACTAGTGGGCATATATAGAAATAACATAAAGATACATGATATATATAGCACACAATACCCAACCTATGGGTTCACAACAACTACACTAGTGCACACCACATCACCACCACCATACCATACCACATCACCACCAACATAACACAACAACTACACTAGTGCACACTACATCACCACCACTAGTTCCTAAACCACACAGGACAACACTATGATCATAAGAACACAAAATAGAAACACAAACCAACTTCCATAATTTATTCAAGGGTTTTCATCACATTACATATTTATTTGGCATGGTTATTATCACACAAATTATATTTCATTGGTAATACTATTTATTATCTAGATATACATTCTTTATTCCTTTATTCAAGGTGTGATCACACAATAACACAGTAAGGATCTCAGAACATATCATCTATAGTGAAAACAAGTCTCCCAATAGCTATTATTTTCTGTATTGGAAACAAGAATGCACAATATCATTAATAAATTATATCAAAATAGTAAAGTATGATAAATATACTCCATACCCATAAATTTTAGATATTCTAATTAATTTTCTTATTATTATGACCCTTACTATCCACCCAATGGAAATAAAAATCATCTAATATCCACAAATAGCACATATAAAGGGAGATAATGGGGATACACTACTTAGAATAAGATTTATGATCTCATTGTGCACCACAGAATGAAAAATAAATAGCCTAAAAACCACAACCACACAAGAAAACTCTAGATTAACCTGAACTGCACCGAAGGGTTGTCAAAAATGCACCCCCAACATACACCCCAAAATGAAATGACGTCGTGAAAATACATCTCTGAGGGAAGAATGTAAAGAAACTATAAAGATAAAAGGAATAACTCACAACATATTTCCAAAAATAAAATACTTGAATACAAGGATTAAGATGGGCAAGATGAGCTGGAAGATATTTCGAAGGCGCGTAGGGTTCATCTAAAACTAGAGGAATAAATGGTCAAATGAGAGGAAAAATGGTAGATCAAAATATATAAATAGAATTTAAGTATACCTATTCATGGAATGAATTATATATTAACATTTTTAATTACATGGGGACTATGGATTACAAATAGTGAACCAAGTATAAGGTGTGTATTTAACATATCACTGATTTTCAATAAAAATTAAGTCGTCTTAGCCTGAATTAATACACATCATGAATTCTATTTTCACAAAGTGAATCCATTTCATAGTATCCTCCATCTTAGTATACAGGTTGTGAACTCTTCTTATACACAAGTCATAAAATACCTATTCATTATGTGAGTCCAATTCACATCATAAACCACCTGTTGTAGTACTCTTACAACCCCAACCTCTATCGAACCTCCTCCAGCCTTCTCTGAGCCCTCTCTAACCACAAAACTAGAAAAGTAAAGGGTCAAGAAGGAATGTAACATTACATTAGATACCTATAAAATGATATTAATACTTGATAATAAAAACCAATCCTAATGAAAAGGAATGGTTCTGAATAACCACTTCGTGAGATAATATCAGGGTTCTCATTACATGTCAACACTACCACCATCCAAACAATAAAAACCAAAATTACTAAAAAATACCTCAAAAAACACATTACAACCTATCATGAGGCACAACACAACTCATCTGGTACCATCCTCAAGCCTCTACTTTCCACATAGACACATCAACCTCCATATATCCAAAATCAACCATTGCCACAACCAACACACAACACTTAAATAATGACATAAATCAGTGAATTACATCTTCATTTTGGGAAGCATTGACACTCCTAAATGGTTTTAATTTCACCAAAGTATAACATGACTTAATTATTATTCAGGTCCACCCCTTTCTATATGTCATAGTTTTTATCACATATAATATATTACACATCAAGAAAAAAATGAATCTCATAAAACAACAAGATACAAACATCACATCATCCAGAAAAACCCAAAAAAATAAAAGAAAAACTTAAAATATATTTGGGTACAAGGAACGCATCTACATCTCTCACTACCAAGAACTCTCCTCTAAACCACCATACATTCACAACATGCAAACTAAGAGAATATTTCATCCATGAATTACCTTCTCTTGTTGGTCATGGATTTCTATTGGTCGCTCCATGAATGTCTCATGATCCTCGATATCTAGCTCTCCCCAATAAATGGTGTGAGATTCATCGTGAAGATACTGATAAAGCTAGGAAACATTGAAGATTTTTTGGTTTGTATTGTCCTGACCAATGATCCACTAAAAGGTTCCCCGATCTAGTGGGTCACATGGCCTCAAGCGCACCTCTCCATGTGAAATGGATACCAACTAGTAATGAGGTTTAATGATGGTATAACGGGGAGACTATAACCTCATGATCAAATTAATATAGTGGTATCATAAATGAATAAAATGCGGAAGCATAATATTAACCATTAATAGAAGATAAATCATCCAGACAACAGTACTAATAATCAAATCCAAGGGAATTGTCATATATAGAATGATGAGTATTTCATGGATCTATATAAAAGATATGAAATAAATATAAATAGTTATCTAGAATAATACATGTATCAAAAGTGAAAAAAAATACCAAAAAACTATCTTCATATATCATCATAGTCCATAGCTCGATCCAGTGCTCCCCTGTTCCTATGCAATAATCGACTAAGCACCATCATGTTGGTTTTTTCCCCTATCCCTACCTGCATCCATAAAGTCTTTTTAGGTACCAAATGGTGGCCTAAATAGGGTGTGAGATAACACTCAATAGGCCACCACCAACAGTGTCTATTACATGTCTAATTTGAGTATATAAGTTGAAGTGGAATACATGTATAATAGGAATCAAAGTGATAAAAGTAGAAGTGATATTGTCTAGTCTACCAAAACTCACTATGATCAGGAAACCATGAATAAGGGCTAACTATAAAGCAAGGTAAGAATCACCAGTGGACTATGCCAAGTAATAAAGTATCATACCTACATGGGCCAAGACCTAAGGCCAATGACCAGGGATTCCTCTTCGATTCCATGGATTACATCCATAGAAAACTCAATAAGGACTTGGGTGGAGCCCAATGATCATATCCAAGGAGTTCCAATCAAGTTGGATCCAAGGTGTGAAAACCAAGGCATATTAGTGGGTCATTGATGTCATACCACAAACCCCCCCTTATCAATTCCATACCATGAGTCCCCACATCAGTTCCATACCATGTATCCCACATTGGTGTTACACCATGTCATTCATCATCAATATGATTTACATAAAGAAACAAGTGACTATATCAATGTCTATGCCCTTTATCATTTAACTCATCACAACTATTTCATTAACCATTTCATAATCATACATAAGCCAAGTGATTCTCCATTTAATTACTTTTATATAAAAATGATAAGGTTTTTTAAGGGGCATACAACCTTTAACAATACACTTTATTCTTATACTCGACTCCCAATAAAGAAAATCAAGATCAACTCACCCCAATGGTACATTTCTATAGAAAAAGTAAAGAACCCACCCCATAGTTAGTTCAAGTTGAGTTGACCAACCTCCAACAATATATAAGGGTGTCATGGCATGTTTTAAATAATAATTTAACCTTTGATTTAAGGGATTGTTAATTTAGGAAGCAGCACCCAGAAGGTCTGACATGTGGCATGATGGCAGTAAGGTATAAACAAACAGACGTTGAGGGAAAAGGTATAGACCACCTACCTTATGATTGTTAAGGAATACTCATCCAATTATAGAGTCTGATTTGGTCCAGGTTGGATGAAAATAGAAGAATAGAAAAAATCCCTTAAAATAGGGCATAAAGGCTTACATGAAAACTAAATCCCATATGGTGAATAAATCGAAGGAGGGAAGGAAGTGGAATGAATCTCTTAATGGTGGAGATCCAACGAGACAAAAGTCACTTAAAACAGATCCTGGATGGAGAAGATCTTTCAAAGTCTATAGAAGAGGGAGGAGGGAGCTCTCGCACATGGGGGATGGCTACTAGAGAAATAGAAAACAGAATGGTTTATCCATTTTAAAACAAAGGAGGGAAAAAACATAAATTCACCCAAAATTTAAGATGCACATTATTTGGCCACGCGATTTTCCAAACTATGTGCTAAACATGCTCCTTCTATTGTCCATGGATAGTGGACCCACATGGTTAGGTAGCATAGTTTTTCTAACTATTCTTAGCCTATGTGATCCCCTCTATGGAGCCCTGTAGCACCCCACATGGTTTATCCAAACCATGTGTCCTCTAGTGAATAGTTTGGTCAAATTGTGTGCCTACCCCTTTCCTCCATAATTTGGAGCTCTGGGCTCCGAACAAGCCCCAAACACTCTTGATTCATCCCTTAAGTGATTATAAATGTTTATAAGGAAAAAAGAGAGGATTAAAAGTGAAATTTAAAAGATACCCACCTCATAGAAAAACTCAGGATCAAACAATCTCCACCTCTTAGGATAACTCATCCCTGATTTTCCTTTTCACGAGTGTTGTGACATCTAAAAAGAGTTTCTTCCACTGGGAACATACATCTATCTCTCTCTATGAGGTATCATCCTACACATAGCTATTCTTCCATAACACCCGAACTAGAGGAATTATCCTGCCTTGGAGATCTTTCATGCTCTGATCAATGATGTGTATAGGATGCTCCTCAAAGGATGCATTAACCTCTAATTCAACCTCTTCCAACTTAATATTATGAGATGGGTCTAGATGATAATGATGTAAGTGATATACATGGAAGAAATTGTGAATGGATTGGTAACTCTAATGTAACTATAACTGATAGGCTACCAGCTCAACCCTTTCCAAAATCTTGAAAGGTCTGACATAATGAGGATAAAGTTTACTATGTCTTTGAATCTATTTGTGCCCCAGCCTGGGTGAGATATGAAAAATGACTCAATCCACTACCACAGATCCGGGTAAGGGATGCACTGGGTATTATCAGTGCTAGGAAAAAATCCCTGATAAAAGGGGGACCTTTATCAGTGCTAGCTAAAAGTGCTAATAAATCTACCCTTTATCAGCGCTAAAAAGAGCACTGATAAAGGTGTACCCTTTATCAACGCTTTATTTAGCGCTAATAAAGGGGGTCTTTATCAGCTGTATTATTAGCACTGATAAAATCTTTTAATAAAAAATATTATTAATTTATATAAAAATATTATATTTATATTCAGAAATAATTTTTATTTGTATACATTAAATAAAAAATGCATGTTTATAATTAATATATATTTTTTAATAATTCAAATATATATAATTTTTAAAAAAGGTATTTATAATATTATAATTAAATAAATATATATTGAAATAATTATAGGGTAATAATATATTTTTAAATAATAATTATATTTATTATACTTATTATATTTATAAATATATATAAATACTTTTTAAACATATATATTTATAATTATAATTATAAAGAAATAAATTTAAATTTAAATAAATATATGTTTCCAATGAATTTGGTCAATAAATATATTAATGTGTGAGTATAATTAACGCACATATATGTTATGTATTCATCATGAATGTTCATTTAGACATTACATGCTTATTATTATTCAAGTTTTCTATATGCGATGACTTGTTTTTTATTATCTATACATTAATAGATATATGATTCATTCATGGTATACCCATTAATCTATCATGTTCCCAAAAGTAATTATAAAATTCAATAAATATATTTAAATAATAAATATATTTATTATATTTATATATAAATACTTTTAAAATATATTTATTTGTAATTATAATTATAACTCAAAATTATAAAATTACAATAAATATATTTATTTATAGTTATAATTATAAATAAATACATACATATATATGTAAATAATTATAAAATTATAATAAATATATTTATTATGCTTATAAAGTTATAAATATATATAATTAAATAAATATATTTATCAATATATACAAATATTTATAAATAAATACAAATGGTTATAATTATAATTCTAAGTAAATATAGATATATTTAAATAATTATAAAATTATAATAAATATATTAATTATATATATTTATATACAAATATTTATAAATTAATAAAAATAGTTATAATTATAATTATAAGTAAATATAAATATATTTAAATAATTATAAAATTATAATTAATATATTAAGAATATATATTTATAAAATTATAAATATATTTTTTATAATTTTATAATTATTTAAATATATATATATATATATAATTATAACTATAAATAATTATTTATTTATTATAATTTTTAATTATAGGTAAATATATATTTATTTATTATTATAATTTTAAATAAATATATATTTATTTAAATAATTATAAAATTTTAAAAAATATATTTATTATTATTATATTGTTATAAATATATATAATTAAATAAATATATACAAATATTGATAAATAAATACAAATATTTATAATTATAATTATAAATAAATATAGATATATTTAAATAATTATAAAATTAAAAGTAATATATTAATTATATATATTTTTAATATTATTAATATAGTAAATATATTTGTTATCTTTTTATAATTATTTAAATAAATTTATTTATTTATTTTTTTATAATTATTATTATAAATATATATATATTCATTTAAATAATTATAAAATCATAAGAAATATATTTATTATATCTATAATCTTATAAATATATATAATTAATATATTAATTATATATATTTATAACATTATACATATAATAAATTTATTTATTTATAGTTATAATTATAAATAAATTTATTTATTTATTTATTTAAATAATTATAAAATTATAAAAAAAATATATTTATTACTTTAATAATTTTATAAATATATATAATTAATATATTAGTTATATATATTTATAGGATTATACATATAATAAATATATTTGTTAGGATTTTATAATTATTTAAATAAATATATATTTATTTATAATTATTATTATAAATATATTTATTTATTTATTTATTTAAATAATTATAAAATATTAACAAATATATTTATTATATTAATAATTTTATAGATATATATAATTAATATATTAATTATATATATTTATAAGATTATACATGTAATAAATATATTTTTTATAATTTTATAATTATTTAAATATATATATATATATATATAATTATAACTATAAAATAAATTTATTTATTTATTTATTTAAATGATTATAAAATTATAAAAAAATATTTATTATATTAATAATTTTATAATTATATATAATTAATATTTTAATTATATACATTTATAATATTATACATATAATAAATATATTTTTTATAATTTTATAATTATTTAAATATATTTATATTTATTTATAATTATAACTATAAATATATTTATTTATTTGGTTATTTAAATTATTATAAAATTATAACAAATATATTTATTATATTAATAATTTTACAAATATATATAATTATTATATTTCTTATAATTTTATAATTATAAATAAATATTTATTTATTATATATATAAATATAAATAGATATTTATTTATTTGTAGTTGTAGTTATAAATAAATATATTTATTTATTTATTATATATATAATCTTATAAATATATATAATAATATAAATAAATTATTAACATTGTATCAATATCAGTGCTTTTTTAGTGCTGACAAAGGCATGTTTTATCAGCGCTTTCTATTTTAGCATTAATAAAACATACTTTTATCTGCACTTTTTAGCTAGCGGTGATAAAATATTCACCTAATTTTTTAAATGAACCTTAATAGTCCCCTCCCTCTTTCGCACACCTCAAGCTCTCACAGAAGCCAACCCCTGTGTCGCTGACCCCTCCTCTATCCCGACCTCATCTATATTGCCGCCGACCCCTCCTCTGCCGTGAATGCTCCTCTATTGTGAACCCTCCTCCGCCATGAACCCTCCTCTACCACGAACCCACCTCAACCGCAACCCCTCCTCTACTACAAACTCTCCTCTGTCGTGAACCTCCTCTACCACAAACCCACCTCCTCCGCGGACCCTCCTCTGTCGTGCACCTACCTCCACTGTGAACCCTCCTCCACCGCGAACCCACCTTCGCTGTGAATCCCTCTATAGCCTCCGCTGTCGCTGCCTCCACTATCTACCCCGACTCTGCCGCTACCTAACCCTACTGCCACCATGGGTATTCCATTTTTTTACATTATTATGAATTCCTAATATATTGATAGATTTTGGTTCAACTGATTTCATGGAATTAATGGATTCAAATTTGATAGATGGATCCCCGGTAGATTTTGGCATTTAATGGGTCGTTGGCTATAGTGTTTGGATTTTTTTGAGTGAGGTGATGGAGATGAAAATCATATTGTGGGGAGTTATGTGTTGGTTGTAGGGGTTCGACCCTCATGCTAAAAGGGTTACGGGTGTTTGGAACTGTCTGTTGAGGTACATGTCTAAATTCTATAGTTAATTCCCATGGGAAATCAATTATGGTGTATGATCAAGCCAAGTGTTGGCTTCAGGCTTGTTGTGAGTGTTTATGAGGTGCGTCAGTGGTGTGGTAGGGTACGACTATGGTTTTGAGTCAGTAGAGGATCTGATGGTAGAATCCTACCGGAATTCAGGTATGGACTCTATTAGGCATGTTTTAGTTTTTTTGGAATGCCTATATGTGTGAGGACATTGTGATCAGGTGAGATGGTGAGGGACTGGAAGTTCGAGATGAGATTTTTTGGGATGAGTTATCCAAGGATGGTCTGATTGGGGTTATAACATAATGTTGGTGTGGAAGGTTAAAAGCTATGTCTGGTGTGTCATTTTTTGAATAAAAGGTGTGTTTTGGGTTTGAGTGGGCTTTTAAGGAAAATATGGTGTGTTCTTTATTCTTGGAAGGATGGTGGGCATGCATCCACTTCGGTGGGTTTTTGATTATGAGGATGGGTTTCGATGGTGATTGGAATTCTCAGGAATGTTATGGCATGGTTAGTTGGAAACCATGCCAGGTTAATTTTAGGAGCGTTGGTTCAAAGTTCTTTTATTCTTTTTAACCAGAAGAGGTGCTAATAATGGGAAGTTATTAGTGATAAGTTGAGTCTTATTTTGGGAGAAATGTAACTATGATAGGTGATTGGGTAATAAAAAAATTTGATGTTTCGTTAGATGGACCCAGGAAAGTGTCATCTTGGTATTTCAATTTTGATAATGAGAATTGGATTGGGTTTTTTCTGGTTGAGTTCCCTAAGTTAGATGTTGTGCCTTGGATGTGTTTCAGACATTTAGAAATGGAACAAGGCCATTTTTGATAACTGGTGACCATCTTAGGTCAGGTGATGTGTATGTATGACCACTAATAATTCATGGGAATGATAAGTATTATGGTGGGGAAGTTGAAAGAACTCATGTTCATGGGAACTAAAAATTTATGATATTGAATTTTCATTTACTAGACGGGGCAAATTTTTAATTGAGACTCGAAATGAAAATATGATATTTTTAATTCCTCAAAGTTTTGTTTTTATATGAGGAATGAGGATCAAGAAGTGGACTAGGTGTTCATATAAGGATTGGAGGCTTTAGATTAAGTTTCAATAATTTTGATGTTTTCAAGAAAGGGGGCATGGTTTAGTGTGGATGGTTTAGGAGGAACCATGTATAACCTTGATTCTTAGGATATTTTCAATTACTTTTGAACTAAGAATGGTTGTGTTTCATGGTTTCCACATTATTGAGGACAGACTTTGTGGGGTTCAAGGGGAAACCATGCAGGGATGGGGAGGGTCTGGGACCAGGTTCACAACCTGTGAATAGTTTTATACAAATTGTTCATTCGGTTGAATCACCAAACACATTATCTTTCATGAATCTATTATAGACAATCACCCTTAACTTCTCAATAAATGAAATAAGAAGAATAAAACTAACTCTTTTTCCCATAATCCATGATGTATGATCACTTAATCAATGCATAATTACAAAATAAATGTTTATACCCAACATAATTGTATTTCAAGAACCCATCACTCCACTATGTCATCTTGATGACCCCTACAATGATATGGAATTCTAAATTATGTATATATATTTATATCACAGAGTTATTGTTATTTTATTTAGCAATAATTTTTTAATGTACTTAGAATATAATTCACATTAATAGGTTATAATAGTTTCCCAGTATAATGAGAACATAGATATTCCATAAATATATTCTTAAATGAATATATCATATAGTCTAGATACATCTATCTTACATTACATAGATGATGGTTGACTATCAGGTGATGGAGTCTCATATAAAATTGATACATCTTCTCATGAAGTTCACACTTGGTGATCTCTAAGAATAATAGTCCCAAGGAAAGAACCACTAATAGAAATTCCATATGTTTTATGTGTCATTTGATATTACTATATGAAAAAATGTATATTTTTTATAAAACAAGAATTTTTTTGGTTTGTCTTATAGCATTATATTTTATAAAATGTTGGTTATTTTTTATTCATGTATCTTTTATAAAGTGCCTCTCTTGGGATTTATTTCTTCGTTAAAATGTCTAAGTGCCTCATTTAAAATGATTCAAGTGTTTTGAAATGTTTATTAAAAAATAATATGTGTTCAACATATGCTTTTTTTTTGGTTTTAAATAGCTGTAAAATGATTTAAACACTTGGAGTGGACTTAGGTTTCATGACAACAATTTTTCAATTCATCTAATTGGCTTTTATAAAGGGATGTGAATGTTTTTAAAGAGTATTTAATGCTAATTTCATTTTAACAAGGGGTGTGTGAAGTTTTAAATGAAAATTTGTAAAATATAGAGGGTTTTCGTTCATTTTTAATTATTAAGATTGTTGGGTCATGAAGTTTCCATGAATTATTTAAAGAAAATTAATTTTTGTTTTGTTAAAGAGTGTTTGGAATTGATTGGTTTATTTTAAAAAAATGTGTGTTATTTTAAAGAGGAATTTGTGTAAATGGTTGGTTTTTTTAATGGGATTTTAAATGTGATTTTATAAATAGTTTTCAAATGAAATCTGAAAAGTAGTTTTTCCATAATATTTTAAGTTTAGGTTTTAATATAATTAGAAAAAACAATACATAATATAGGGAAGACAAGTAGATTGATAATAACACCATGGTAAGGTCATGTCACTAACTCTATCTAAACCATAGGATATCCATCATGACCTCACTCTCACAAAGTTTTAATTAATATTTAACCACATTGAAACTCCTAAACCTATTTTGTATCCAACATCACATGTATGGTTTAAATTAGGGGGCCCCTTGTTTTATATTTCTATTTGGTATTTTTCCCTTGGAGGGATGCAATTGATTATTAATATGAAATTATTTATTCTTATTCATAGATGTGAAAATGTTCTCTTTCTTATGAGGTTGTTAGGGTTAAAATGTGTTTTACTACTTATATTATATTTATTCATGTGATGATCATTGACTTATTGTTTCTCACTTCCACTTGTTTGGCTGCATGGGAACCCTATAAACTAAGAAATAGGTCCAGATTTATACTACACTGGTTAGCTCATGCACTATCTAGTTTCCCCTAGTTTTATGTTTTTCTTAGTCTATAGGAGTGTCCCTAATGAGGAATGTGTGGGTAATTTAGGTGGATTTTCTATTTTTTAGGATTAAACATAGACTGACTATTCGCCTCATTGTAGTGTGAGTACAAAATGAAGTAATAATTGAATTCCCTCTATGATTTTGATACTTTGACGATAATAGAGTTGGAACGAGGAAAGAGGGATCTATCGAACAATTAGATTTATCATCTAAAGGAGAAAGTGGATGATAGGAAATAGTGAAAGGTGTCTCTAGTTGTAAATTTATTTTAATGATTATAAGGATTATATTTCAGTTATATTTTCTCTTTTGTTATAAATTATATAATAATTTAGATTGTTCTTGGCTTGGTTTCCATTGAAGGTTTATTTCTAGAACAAATGGATGTCATGATTATATTCTTTCATGGATATTCATAGGAAAATAACTACATAGATCAACTGGAAGGTTTCATGCTAAATGGAATAGAAGGTATGGTTCCAGTCTTAAATGGAGTTTTTGTGGGCTTAAGTAGGTACAAAGATAGTGTAACTGTAATTTCAATGATTTTATGGTAAAATTAATGTTCATGCAGTGTAATGTAAATAATTTATACTATATGAAGGTGTATTATGATGGGAGTTTTGTCATTTTACTTATTTATGTGGTTGAATTTCTCTTAGCTGGAACAATGAAGGAAATGAAATAAGAGTTGAAGATTGATTTATCTAGAAGATCCCAAATGAAGTACCTTGGTTATGGAAAGTGGATATTGGAGATAAATATTGAAAGATACTTAAAGTATATAAAAAAATTATCCTTGGTTTATTTTTATATCAATTTTTTGTGTATTTATCTTGTTAAAAATTAATATTACTGAATAAAATAGTATGGATATAAATAAAGAATGGATGGATGTCAATCTTCTGACAAAAGAGTATGAAGACAAAGTGAAAGAGTTCATCAAGTTTGAAAAAGATCATGTATATGAACCTTATCAAATCCTTTGTCTGTGTTTATGTTGTTTTTATTCAAGATAAATTAGTATAGAGGAGTTGAAAGAACACTTGATCTTTCATGGAATAGACCAGAGTTATAAATGTTGGAATAAACATGGGGAAAAGAGAATATAGCTAGTGGTTGGGATAGAACTGCATTTTATGGATCATCTGATATTATTACAAGTATGGACAATGAAGAAGACCATATTGAGGATGTGATTACACATGTGAATGGTGATAAAGATCTTATTGAGGAAATGACATGGACAGTTGAAGATGAAATTCATGATTTCTCAAAATTGTTTGAGAAGTTAAAGAGTTGTGAAAAGACACCATTGTATGTTTGTTACACTAAATATATAGCATTATCAACTGTACTGAATCTGTATAATTTGAAATAATATAACGGATAAAGTGACACCAGTTTTATGGAACTACTTGCTCTCTTGAATGAAATGCTCCTAGAATATAATGAGCTCCTGATCTAAACATACGATGTCAAACGAATTCTAATCTTGATGGGTATGATCTCTAGAAGAATAAACACATTCTTGAATGATTTTATACTATTTCTCAAGGACCACAAATTACTTACAGAATGCCCAAAGTGCGGAACTTCTTAATACAATAAAGATAAATCTGTTCCTATGAAATTTTTATGGTAATTTACAATCATTACAAGGTTTAGGCACCTATATAAAAGTGAGGAGACTATAGAGAAATTAACATGGCACACAGATACAATAATTAAAGATGGAAAACTACATCACCCGGTAGAATCTCCTTAATGGAAGAGAATTGATCTTGAGTATCCTGAATTTGTAAATGAGCTGAGAAACCTTCATCTTGAATTATCTATAGATGGAGTGAATCCTTTTGGTTTTCAAAGTAGCACTCATAGTACATGGCCGGTTATGTTGGTAAATTATAACATTCCACTATGGTTATGCATGAAATGAAAATACGTCATGTTATCTATGCTTATATCAGGACCAAAACAACCGGGTAATGATGTTGATGTTTATTTATCTCCATTGATATAGGATTTGAAATTATTGTGGGATTCAGCTGTTACATTGTATGATTCTTATAGAAATAACGATTTCACAATGAGATCTATGTGTGTATGGGATGATAAATTACTTTCTTTATTATGGAAATTTTTCAGGATATAGCATTAAAGGAACTCAAGGGTGTCCTATTTTTGAACAAGGTACACAGTCAATTAGGTTGAAACATTCATCAAAAATCTTGTTTCTAGGACATCGCATATTTCTACCCCAATGGAATAAGTACCAATCTTGGACGACATAATTCGATTTAAGTTCAGAAGAATGTACAGCACTGTATCCACCAATAGGTGATCAACTGTTTGAGAAAGTAAAATATGTAGACACTACTTTTTGTAAACCATTTTTGAAAAACCTTATGAAAACTAATTGGAAAAAGAGATCAGTTTTTTTTAATTACCATACTGAATTTTTTTTATGTCATACATTTTCTTGATGTTATGCGTGTTGAAAAAAATATGTGATAGTGTCATTGGAATGTTTCTAAATGAACCTGACAAAACAAAGTATGGAATTAGAGCTAGGTTGTACATGATTGACTTAGGAATAAGAGAAGAGTTGGCAACAGTGAAGGGTGAAAAATGAAATTTTCTTCCTCTATCTACTTACACTCTTTCTAGCTATGAGATATATCAATTTTTTAACTTCTTGAATGATGTAAATATTCCATAGGGGTATTTATCAAATATCAATAAAATTGTGTCAATGAACAATTTAAAGTTAAAGGGTCTGAAATAAAATGAATTCCATGTTTTGATGCAAGATCTAATGTATATATATTTATGTTTCATTTTTTCCAAGAATGTCCATCATACAATAATAAATCTTTGTTTATTATTCAAAGCTACATGTAGCAAATTTATAGACTCGAAAAAAAATTAACTATGGAAAGATAAATTTACATAATATTATATGAATTGGAAATGTTCTTCCCACCAACATTATTTGATATGATGGTTCATTTGATGGTTCAATTGGTGAGAGAGATTCGACTATGTGGTCTCATACACTATATATGGATTTACCCCCCATTGAATGGTATGTGAATATTTTTAAAGGTTATATCAAAAATCGAAGTTAGTCAGAGGTTTGTATTGAATAGAAATATATTATTGAGGAAGCCATTGAATTATGTATCGAATACCTTTCTAGTGTGAAAATAATTGGTCTAACAAAATCTTGTCACACTGGGTAGCTTGTGGGTGAAGTAATTTCTGGAATAGATATTGTCACAATCAATATTACAGATCAGGAGTAGGCTCACCTTTAAATTTTTCATAATAGTTTGGAGGTTTCCCCATATTTTGAAACCCACAAAGAAATTAATAGGCATTTGAATCCATCAAAGGATGAAATATGGATTTCAAATACACACAATAAAAAGTCTAAAGTATGGTTTTGGGACTATATTTTTAAGAAGTCAGATGAAAATCCAAATTCATTTTCAGAATGACTTTAATGGATAGCTAGAGTACCAAGTGTGTGTGTATTATCTTACAAGGATTATGTAATTAATGGTTATATGTTCTATACAAATGAGAAATATGAAGATACTACCATGAAAAATATAGGGGTTACACTTGTGGCTTAAGTGATGCATGTTTCTAGTACTAAGGATAGAAATCTAATTTATGTGAATATGTCATACTTTGGCATCATCAAAAAAATACGGGAGTTGGATTATACAACATTCCAAGTGATTATTTTTAAATTAAAATGGGTTTATAATAGGTTTTCTATTAAAATAGATGAATTGGGATTCATGAAAGTTTATTTTATTAAGGAATGGTACAAAAAAGAACCATTTATAATGGCATCACAGACAATAAAAAAGTATTTTATGTTTCAGATCTTGAAAACCAAAAGTGATCAATTGTTCTGTTATCGAACAAAACCATTAGAGGGTCATATGAAAATTCAACTGAGGATGACCCTTTCATTGGGATGTTACAATCATTTTGTAGTGGTCCCAAGGTAGATGGCGTTTTTTATGTCATAGGAGACCATAATAAATGGATTTGGATAGTTGATAGAGGGTTCAAATCCCTTAAGCCTTTAAAAAAGAGAGTTTAATAATCATGTTATATTTTTTTGGAATATACATCATGTTACATCATGTTATTATCCATTTGTTGTTGCATTTATTTACTCTAAATTAAATTTTAAACCACTTCTGCAGATAATGACTTTCTCACATGTTGGTGCTCCCAATCCCAAGGAACAATAGGACTCTCAACATGTTGCTACTTGCATTGTAGAGGAACAACAACCTTATACACATGAAGGTGCTTCCAATCCTGAGGCACAACAGGTCTCTCAACCTACTGTTATTCGTAGTGTAGAGGAACAACCATATACATGTGTTGGTGCTCTCATTTTTGATGAACAACAAGTTTCTCAACCTGTTGCTACTCCCAGTGAAGAGGTACAGTGTCCATCTGCACATGTAGATACTACTACTCTGGAGGAACATATTGATGATATTGATTCTGTGGAAATGGTAGGAGACGAAGGACCAACGACATAGAAAAGAAATTATCATCGCAGTTTGATGGTGTTAGCAAACATAATTAAGGCAAAAGTCAAAGGCATCAAATACGAGTTCGAATGGAATGTGTGGGGCCAATATGTTAACCCCAACAAGGCCATGTTTAGTAGTTACATTGGAATTTTCACTCGGAAACATGTGTCGATTGATGTATATTCATGGAACCATTTTGTGCCCAGGATTAAGACACTAATGTGGGAAGAGATTATGGTAACATTATGATATCATTTCTTTATTTTACTAAAAAATAAAATAATGAAACATTGACTTACTCTTCATCATCCATTGTAGAGTAAATTTATAGTAGATTAATCCCACAAGAAATATTTATTAATGCTTTATGGAAGGATTCATAGAGTATTTAGCACAATTCTAAAGATACATCATCTTAAATATGTTGAAGGGAAAATAAACCCACACCCACTTCTTATCTATGCACACTGGATAACCCAAGAAGCATGGGATGCATTTACTGGTCATTGTGTTGATGTGTCTTTTCAGGTACATTGTGGCTAGTAATACGTTGTTTAATGATATGTGTATTCATCACTTTGATTGAAAGTTTTTTATTTATGAAACATCAACTAAGTGCTGGAAATAAGGAATGAGCAGCAAAACTAATGTACCCCTAACATAAATCAAGGATGGGATATGATTCACTTGAAAAAAAATGGTACGTATTTTAAATCTACCATAATAATTTTATGTGACATAAAACAACACCATAATTATGTTCCTCTGTTTATATGAATATTGATGACTCAAAATAAAAATCCACTTCTATATCACATCATGTTCCATAGAAGGAGGCACATGTAAATAAATATGGGATAGTAATGGATGAAAATACACAAAAAGTGTGGGAAACATGTGTAAGTTTTACATAATAAAAATTTGTTTTGATTTAAATCACTATTACATAACAATGATAACTTATTTTCCTATATTTTCTATCTGAAATAGTCACAAGAATCAGAAACACTTTTACAAGACAAACACATACTATCGGTGGCCTTGAAGCGGTCAAAATAGTATGGTGGTGTCAGAGGTGCGGGTTTTGGGGTGACACCTCGAACATATTCTGAGAAAAAAACAAGAGGAGGATCAAAGAGAATTAATAAAATAGATGAGATAAAGAATATATACCCTTGAAAAAGAATTTAAATTGTAGAGAGAGATGATGGAAACTTTTATGGGGGGAGGAAAAGAGAAGAATCAACTCAAGAACAGCCACCGCGTGGAGATCCCGCCCCACCCCCCACCAGCTATGAGATGATCTATTCCCCTCAAAGAGATGTCTTGGTCGAGGTAATAAATGTTCTAATAAATATTTCTATGAAACGTGAATCATAAAAACACTGATACATTTCCTGTACTGATATTATATAGGGTGATAATGACTGTGATTTATATCTATCAATACCCACCCATTGCCTTGTAGTGAGGGATATGGTGTTCAATATCCAAAACGATATTCTTACAGCATACCACTTTCAACAGGTCATGTGCGAGTGTTAATTAGCATAGCCCATGAGCTGAGTGTTGAGTTACCTATTCCAATTCATGAGGAAGATATTCATATGGTCAAAAAATTTGTTGGAACATTCATCGCATGGCTATCACATCTTGTAAAAAACATGTCGACAAGGAGGTATTCATTTCCAATTTATTTCTCAAGATAATCCTTTAACAATTAATGAAAAGGGTCTAAAATGATGAATGTTATTACAAACAGGCGAAGGGAAGGGGTGAAATGAAAGATCGAATCAAAACAATCTAAAGGATCAACCAACAAATGAAAAGATATAGCGAAAGAACCATTACCCCTCCCATTCTATATCCGCATTTATTATCATTGAAGGTTTATGTGTATACAAAGTTAAAAGATGGTTTTAATCACATAGTTCATTTTGAAGAAAATATATATGAAGATAAAAATCAATACTTCATTAGTTTTTGAGTGAAATTGAAATACTTGACTATGATTGGCTAGGCGGCTCAGTTGTAAATATATATATGAGGTATGTTTTCATGATTTAATTTTCCAAAAGCCGATATACTGTGTTAAATATGACTAAATAAATTTCATATTTTTGGAAGGTGTATGTATTAAAAAAAATTGAATGGATTTTACCATGAAAAAAAAATTGGACTCGCTAGTCCTCACATCACCTCTACAGAACAACCAAAAATAGATACCAACAAAAATGATGAAATAGTGGTAGGTCTGATCAAATTTTTTGAAATAAAAATTTCAAATGATAGAATCTATTTAATACCAATGATGCAAAGGTAAAACTATATAATTTAATCATATCAAATATAATTTCATTTCTTTCCTTATTTATTCCTTTTTGTGTTTTTAGGAATCATTGGATGCTCATTTCGATAAATTTGGATACTCAAATTATTTATTCCCTAGATTCAATTCATGTATATCCAACAAACCATCCACACATGATGGAATTTTTCAATTTTAAATACACTACATCAAATATTATAGAACTAAACATCAAGTTATATAATTTATATTATCTTTTAATGAGGCTTTTGTTATGATTGGGTGGTGCATCAACATCATGAAAAAAAAGTAATGTGGACTGAGTCTAAGGAAAAGAAAGAAGAAAAGTTCTATTATTATAAAAGTATCAGGGTATAGATAATAATATTTCACTATACAAATACATATCAAAACAAATTACTTATTCTCCACAATGTTTCTGCAGTGTCCGAAAAAACCAATGGAAAATATTGTGGTTATTAAGTTTGTAAATTTATGAGAGAGATCATATTCCATGAACAAACTAGAATCCTTGAATTTGTATTTTTTAATATAATTATTATTTTATTTAAAATATTTATTAAAACTTTTTGTATTTATATTTTTTTAGTACTACTATGACCATCGAAAAGACTCATATTCACAAGATGATTTAGATGTTTTCATAAATGAATGGGCAGCATACCTGGTTAAAGAATGTTCATAAATAGCATGAATATGTGACTTCCATAGAAGTAATGGATTGTCTCTTATTTATGTTTAATTTACTTATTTTTAGTATTACTCACATAAGAATTGTTTACTTATACAAGTGGATTCATTTGTTTTATTCAAGGTAGTTTGTTCGAAACTAATAGTGCTCGTGATATATTGGACTTTGAGGCTGCAACTCAGAATTCAATGAAAAGGTAAAGTTTTTTTAATATACTATGTTTTTCTTTATAATATTATTTTTTTTCTGCTGCATTAACATAATCTAAATTAAATGTTTGACTACTCATGCAAACAATGTCTACCACATACTTATTCCCCCTCAAAATATCATCACCCCTAAATTGTTGGCATTTATTACTTTTCTTCAAAGGTAGTGGAGGGAACTTGAAGGAAAGTGATAAATATTGATAATTCAATGTTTCCATTTCGACAAAGTAGTCAAATTGAAATCACGGTAACGCACTATGTGGCCAGTATGCATCAAAGTGTTTCTTTTTATGTAATTAATTAATTTTTTAATCATTTTATCTACTATTTTTAAGTTAATTTCCTTATCATTTTTATTAAATACTTATTTACTTTTTTATACATATCTTTTGAGAAGTCATATTTTCCTTTCAATTATCTGCAACAAGCTAGAAAAGAGATAACACTTCCCTTTAGGTGGAAGAGAAAACCCCATATTGCATGAAATGTGAAGTGAATCATAAGTATTCAACTACCATGCTTTGATCCATGAATCATGATTATAATCTATGATATGCGGGGTATGAATTTCTAATGTTAATATCACCTTATAACATATTTACTCTCATGTATCCTTATATGATCATTGATATCTCCCTTGTTTACACTTAATTATAATATATGATCACCCTTTCCTATGCTTCATATCCATAGTTTATTAAGAATGGTTTTAGAAATGATATGTATAAGAAGGTTTCTAGTAAATAATAACTTAATGATAGACTCTTATGAACTAGTTCTTTATGTTTCCATGTTTCCAAATGCACTAGACCTAAACTATTCTGGCATGGATTGTTATGTTATGTAAGGTATATTAATCTACTAAGATGTGATATATATATGTATGATATTTCTAGTTTAATATAGTTTGTATCATAGAAACTGACCTACTCAAAATCGATCAAAAAGAAAAAGTGACTGGTATCACTCAAAGTGTCTCTTTTTATTTAAAATTCATATTACTTTTAGTAAAAAGAACAAGTGAAATATTTAAAACTAATCAAATTCATTCATATTGTTTTTATACTTTAGGAAAATGATACATAAGTCATTTTTTATGTGTAGGAATCAATCTAACCTCAATCCAATTCACGGTGTGGCTGGTATGACTTTAAGTGTGTATTTTTATATTAAATTGACATTAAATTCATTAAAAAGAACAAGTGACATACTAAAAACTGAGAAAAAATATTCAGATTATTTTTATACTTTTGGGCCACAATCCATGATCCATTCTGACATTGAGGAATCAACCACACCTCAATCCAACTCATGGTGTGACCGGTATGACAAAAAATGTGTGTTTTTAGTTTGAAATGACATTTGAGTAAAAAAACACAACTGGCGTACTAAAAATTAAGAAAAAACATTCATATTGTTTTCATACTTTATTAAAATTATTTATAAGTCATTTTTGACATGTATGAATCAACCACACCTCAATATGATGCACATTATGGCCGGTATAACTCAAAGTGTCTATTTTTATTTAAAATTGGCATTAATTTAAGTAAAAACAATAAGTGACATACTAAAAATAAAGAAAACGAATTCAGATTGTTTTTATATTTTAGTAAAATTATCCATGAATCATTTTTAATGTGTAGGAGTTAACCTCACCTCAATATAATGCACGGTGTGACCGGTGTGACTCAAAGTGTGCCTTTTATTGAAAATTGACATTAATTTAAGTAAAAAGAACAAGTGACATACTTAAAACTAAAAAAACACATTCATATTGTTTTTATATTTTAGTAAAATGATCCATGAGTCATTTTTGACATGTATGGGTCAACCAAACCTCAATACGATGCATGGTGTGACCGATATGACTTCAAGTGTGTCTTTTTATTTAAAATTGACATTAATTTAAGTAAAAGAATGAGTGACATACTAAAAACCAAGAAAACACATTCATATTGTTTTGATACTTTAGAAAAAAAATTCCATGAGTTATTTGTGACATGTAGGAATCAAACACGCCTCAATTAAATGCATGGTGTGACTGGTATGACTAAAATTGTTCGTTGTTAGTTTAAATTTGAAATTTTAGTTCAAAATGTGTCACTCACTAAAAACCAAGAAAACACACTCCTATTGTCTTGATAATTTAGAAAATTTATTAAAAATTTATTTTTTATGTGTATGAAGTAGTCTCACATAAAATTGACGCATGATGTGATCGGTATGACTCATAATGCGTGTTTTCGGTTTGAAATGACATTTTAGTAAAAAAAATACAGTTGGCATACTGAAAACTAAGAAAACATATTAGGATTGTTTTAATACTCTATGAAAAAATATATAAGTCACTTTTGATGTTTATGACTCAACCACACCTCAATACAATGCACATTATGGCTAGTATAACTCAAAGTGTCTTTTTTTATTTAAAATTGACATCAATTTAAGTAAAACCAACAAGTGACATACTGAAAAGCAACCAAACAAATTCATATTTTTTTGATATTTTATGAAAATGATCCATGCTTCATCTGTGACATGTATCAGTCAACCTCACCTTAATAAAATTCATGGTGTGACCAATATGACTCCAAGTGTGTCTTTTTATTTAAAATTAACATTAATTTAAGTAAAAATAACAAGTCACATACTGAAAACTAAGAAAACACATTCATATTGTTTTGATACTTTAGGAAAAATATCCATGAGTCATTTTTGACTTATAGGAATCAACCACACCTAAATCCTATATATGGTGTGACCGGTATGAATAAAAGTGTATGTTATCAGTTTAAAATTGACATTTTAGTTCAAAATGTGTCACTCATTAAAAACCAATAAAATGCACTCTGATTGTCTGAATAATTTAGAAAAATGATTAATAAGTCATTTTTTATGTATATGATGTAGTCTCATGTCAAAATGACACACGATGTGACTGGTATGACTCATAATGTGTGTTTTCAATTTGAAATGACATTTTAGTAAAAAAACACAACTGGCATATTGAAAACTGATCAAATGCATTATGATTGTTTTGATACTTTATTAAAACAATCTATAATTAATTTGTGACATGTAGGAATCATCTTCACCTCAATATGATGCATGGTGTGGCCGATATAACTCAAAGTGTCCCTTTTTATTTAAAATTGACATTAATTTGAGTAAAAAATAAAAAGTGACATATTCAAAACTGAGTAAATGCATTCGGATTATTTTTATATTTTAAGAAAATTATCCATGAGTCATTTTTGATGTCTAAGAATCAACCCCACATTAATAGGATGCATGGTGTGACCATTATTACTTCAAATGTGTCTTTTAATTTAAAATTGACATTAATTTAAGTAAAAATAACAAGTGACATAATGAAAATCAAGAAAACACATTCTTATTATTTTTATAATTTATAAAAATGATCCATGAGCCATTTTTGACCTATAGTAATCAACCCCACCTCAATAGGATGCATGGTGTGATCGAAATAACTCCAAGTGTGTCTTTTTATTTAAAATTGACATTAATTTAAGTAAAAAAAAGAAGTGACATACTAAAAACCAAGAAAATAGATTTGTATTGTTTTTATACTTTAGTAAAATGATAAATGATCCATTTTTAACCTATAGGAATCAACCACCCCTAAATATGACACACATTGCGACCAATATGACTAAAAGTGTCTGTTATCAGTTTAAAATTGATATTTTAGTTCAAAACATGTCACTCACTAAAAACCAAGAAAACATGATCTGATTGTATTGATAATTTATGAAACTGATTAATAAGTCATTTGTGACTTTTATAAAGTATTATAATGTCAAAAGTATGCAGGATGCAACCAATATGACTCATAATGTATGTTTCTAGTTTGAAATGAAATTTTAGTAAAAAAACGCAACTAGTATACTCAAAATTGAGCAAACACATTTGTATTGTTTTAATACTTTGGTAAAATAATCTATAAGTCATTTGTGAAATGGAGAAATAAGACTCACCTCAATATGATTCATGGTGTCTCCGGTATAACTCACCGTGTCTCTTTTTATTTAAAATCGACATTAATTCAAGTAAAAAACAACAACTAACATACAAAAAACTGAGAAAATTCATTCGTATTGTTTTGATATTTTAGGAAAAAAATCCATGAGTCATTTTTTATGTATAAGTGTCAAACGTACCTCAATACGACACATGGTGTGACTGGTATGACTCCAAGTGTGTCTTTTTATTTAAAATTGACATTAATTTAAGTAAAAAAGAACAAGTGACATAATAAAAACAAATAAAACGCATTCGAATTGTTTTTTATATTTTAGGAAAATGATCCATAAGTCATTTTTTGAATTTAGGAGTCAATTTCACCTCAATACGATTCACGGTGTGACTGGTATGACTCCAAGTGTGTCTTTTTATTTAAAATTGTCATTAATTTAAGTAAAAGTACAAGTGGAATACTAAAAACAAAGAAAACACATTTGTATTGTTTTGATATTTTAGTAAAATTATCCATGAGTCATTTGTGACCTATAGGAATCCACCTCACCTTAATAAAACACATGGTGTGACTGGTATGACTAAATTGTATGTTATCAGTTTAAAATTGACATTTTAATTCAAAATGTATCACTCACTGAAAACCAAGAAAATACACTCTGATTATATTTATAATTCAGTAAAATGATTAATAAGTCATTTTTTATGTGTATTAAGTAGCCTCACTTCAAACTGATGCACCATGCGACCGATATGACTCATAATGCATGTTTCCAATTTAAAATGACATTTTAGTAAAAAACACAACTGGCATACTGAAAACCAAGAAAACACATTCATATTGTTTTGATACTTTAGAAAAATGATCTATAAGTCATTTGTGATGTGTATGAATTAGAATCACCTCAATAAAACTCATAGTGTGGCCGGTATCACTCAAATTGTTTCTTTATTTAAAATTGGCATTAATTTAAGTAAAAACAACAAGTGACATACTAAAAACTGATAAAACGCATTCGTATTTTTTTGATATTTTAGGAAAAAGATATTTAAGTCATTTTTTATGTGTAAGAATCAGTTGTATCTCAATATAATTCATGGTGTGGTCGGTATCACTCAAATTGTCTCTTTTTATTTAAAATTGACATTAATTTAAGTAAAAATAACAAGTGACATATTGAAAACTGAGAAAACACATTTAGATTGTTTTTATACTTTGGGAAAACAATCCATGAGTCATTTTTGAAATTTAAGAATCAAACCCACCTCAATCTGGAGCTTGGTGTGACCAGTATGACTAAAAGTATCCGTTATCAATTTAAAATTGATATTTTAGTTCAAAATGTGTCACTCACTAAAAACTAAGAAAATGAACTAAGATTTTCTTGATAATTTAGGACAATAATTCATAAGTCATTTTTGATGTGTATAAAGCAGTTTCATGTCAAACTGATACACGATGCGATCGGTATGACTCATAATATGTGTTTCCAATTTCAAATGACATTTTAGTAAAAAAACACAACTAGCATACTGAAAACCAAGAAAACATATTTGGATTATTTTGACACTCTAATAAAATGATCTATAAGTCATTTTTGATGTGTTGGAATCATATGAACCTCAATGTGACACATGGTGTGGCTGGTATAACTCCAAATCTATCATTATTTAAAATTGAAATTAATTTTAGTAAAAAAACAAGTGACTTTCTCAAAACTGAGAAAATGCATTCAGATTGTTTTGATATTTTAGGAAAATGATACATAACTCATTTGTGACAAGTATAAATCAACTGAACCTCAATAGAATGCACAGTGTGACCGGTATAACTCCAAATGTGTTTTTTTTAATATTAATATTTTATTAATGTATTATTTCATATTAATGTTTAATTTATTTCTTTATAGTATTACTAAAAAAATATTTGTTTTCTTATATAGGCAGAATCATTTTCTCGGGTTGAGATGATTTGTTCCGAAAATGATACCGTGGGCGGACATTTTTGAGAGGGGATCACGAGCGTCAAAAAATGAAACATTATTGTTTTTAAATGTTTTTTGGATAATTGTATATGTAATTATATAAAACATTATTTGAAATGTATATAGTGGTGTTTTTTATATATACCATAGGTGGAAATTTTTGTATTCCTGGTGTCACATTAGATGTATATAGCATTGTTTGAAATTACAAGCTTTTGCAGGTTTTTGTTGGGTGTGTTGTAATATTAACACCACATTGAAACCAGCAAGGCCTTTATCAGTGCTATTTAAAGCGCTGATAAAGGGGTTCCTTTATCATCGCTTTTTATCACGGATAAAGGACCTCCTTTATTATTTCTACGATTAATGGGGCTTTTTTAGTGCTGTTAAAATCCATTTTGTGTTCTATTAAAGGGAATATGTGTAGTAGTTATCCCTGAACTTGAACTATAGAGTTCATTGGTAGATATTTGAGTAGTATTTTTATCTAGATTGAGTTGTATCCATCATTTTCCTAATCAACTACACCTACTCTAAAGTCTTCTGAACGAGACGAGGTCTGAGTAGCTCTGTCTCCCCTGCCTCTAACCACTATAGAGGTGATAATCATGTCCTATCATGAAAATACTCATAGGGTTCCATCTATATAGTCTCTTAATAACTATTTTTGTATGAGAATTCAAATAGGGGTATATACCTCTCCCAATATCCCCCAAAATCAAGGACACGTGCTTTAAGCATGTCCTCCAAGAACTATATTTTATGCTCTGACTTTTCCTCAGTATAAGGGTGGTATGATGTCCTCATAAGCACCCATGATCCCAAATCCCTTTGTAAACCTTTCCAAAATTGATATTCAAACCTTGTGTCCCTATCTGATACAATGGTATGAGGAACCCCATGAAGATGTACAATCTCATGGAAGTAAAAAATCCCAAGATCATCTACTGAGAATGTATCCCTAATTGGAAGGAAGTGGGAAACCTTCGTCAGCATGTCCACAATGAATCATATGGAATTACTACCTTGGGGTGACCTCATTAACCCATTAACAAAATTCATAGTAACATCATATCATTTCCACTTGGGAATGGGAAACTATTTTAAAATCCTCACTTGTCACTGGTGTTATGCATTCATATACTGACAAGTGGAACACCAAGTAACAAAACTAGCTATCTCCCACTTCATACCAGGCCACCAATAATGGTGACATATGTCATGATGCATATTTTTAATATTGGGATGCATTGTCCATATAGAGGCATGAAACTCTTGCATTGTATCCTCTCGTACATCTGTTGTAACCCAAACACAACCATGGATACATAGAATTTCATCCTCACCAATGATCTATCTAGGAGGAGGATGATCACATATAAAGCTTTCCTTTAGGATTAATACCTTGGGATATGATAATTATCTCATATTTACCCCATCCAGAAGTGCGAAGTTCACTACCAAGGATGAGAGGAAAGTCTACCTGTGACTATCCTTCACCTCCAAGTGCATCACAAAGAACAAGGCCTTCAATTTCCACTCACTATTGGCCTCTTTAAATGTTTATGTATAAGTATTATATCTTAGATCATCCACTATATCATTAACCTTATTAGAATTATAGTCTAGCTAAAAATCGAAGGATTGTAGGTATTCAACCCACCTTCTCTCCCTGAGGTTCAAGTCACACTGCGTGAAAAATATAATTGAAGATTTTGGGGGGTTTTAAACACTACAAAACGCTCTCACAAAAGTTAATACCTCCAAAAACACAAGGAATGAACCAAAACTGCCAAATCAAGATCATATGTTGGGTAATTCCTCTCATGAGACCTCATCTGGAAAGACTCATATGCAATGAATTGATCCCCCTGCATCAGGATATCTCTGATCTTAATTTCTAATGCAATATAGTAAATTGTATATCCTTTTCCAGGATCTAGTAGAATCATAATTGGTGCTGAATTCAACCTTCCCTTTACCTCCTGAAAGGCCTTTTCACATGCTTCTATCAATATAAATTCCATAACCATTTTTATCAAGCCCATGAGAGGCATATCTAGACCTGAAAAGTCTTAGATTAAGAACCTATAATAACCAAAAAACCCCGAGAAACTTTTTATGTAAAATACATTCTTTGGATTATCTAAAGAAACCATATCAATCACCTTATATGGTTCTGTAGATACTCTTGTATCTGAGATGATGTTCCCCAGGAAGTGAACTTTATCGATCCAGAATTGAATTTTTTCATGCTTAGCATATAACTTATGCTCTCTTAGTGTATTCAAAACAATGTTAATATGTTTGGCATAATCATGTAGATTTTAATAATACACCAATATGTCATCCACAAAAACTAACATGAAATAATCCAAATACGAGTGGAAAAATTGATTCATCGGGGCCATGAAAATGGCTGGTGTGTTCATGAGACCGAACAATATAACCAAATACTCATAAATACCATACCTAATATGAAATTATTTTTTAGGTATATCTTCCATCCTGACATGAACCTGTTGATAACTCGACCTCAAATCAATTTTTGGGAAGACCCAAGATCCTTGGAGCTAGTCAAAGAGGTCATCTATATGGGGAAAATGATACTGATTCTTAACCGTCAACTAATTCAATTTTCAGTAATCCACACATAAATAAATGTTTCCATCCACCTACTTAGAAAAAAGGGCTAGGGAACCCCACAGGGAGGTATTGGTTATATGAACACCTTTTCTTTCAAGTCCTCTAGCAATCTCTTGAGATCCTACAACTCAATAGTGTTCATCCTTTAAGGAGGAATGGTCATTGGTAAAACTCATAGAACTAGATCTATATTAAACTATACTTATCTATTTAGAGTTATCCCCAAAAATTAATTAGAGAAAACGTTACCGAAATGATCAATCACAGGAGGTAAATCAGTCTGACATGTTCCCTGATCATCCATGTAAAATCTTGGATCGAATGACTATGGAAACAGTAGCTGGACTGGTCTCCACATATCCTCAAGCATTCCTCCTTGTATACCAAAGGTTTTCAACTAGCAGCAAGGGTATAATGGTGGTATGGTGGGGAGACTATACCCTCAAGATCATAGTATAATAGTAGTATATAAGGTGTATATCAATAAACAATATAAGAATTGGGAATAAAATAGAAACAATAACATAAGAATAAATGTAATAATATAAAAAAAGTGGCAAATGCCAATATACAACAATTCATGTATGTTAGATGATTCCACAATTATAATAAGAAGAAAATACAATATTCAGGTAAAATATAATAAGAGAAAAAAATCCCTAAGTTTAGCTCCATGATCATCCTGAGTACCAGCTTGGTCTTATGCTCCTACTCCCAGGAATAAGCAGGATAGCACAAAAAATAACCAAGGATTTTGATCCTATAACCAAGTATATTTGTTCGGGTAACCCAGTGCAATGGTAGATCAAATAGGGTGTGAGATACAGTCTCATTAGGTCTCCACCCATAGTGTCTAAGACAATCTATTTCATGAAATATGAAATGATCAGTGTTCCATAAGACATAACTTCATAACAAAAATAAATAAATAAATGCATTGGATTGGATTGGGTTCTACTTGGTCACACATTCAATTCACCTACTTCAGCCTAAGCCAGTGAGTTTGAACCAAAGTAAACTAAAAAAGGTAAATTGAGAGGTAAAAGTTTCTAGGAAATGGAATTGTCCCTCGCATGTTCTTGGTCTTGGAGGACATTTCCTTCTTCTTCTGAAACCAAAGTATTGTTTCTCATTTTGAAATCATTAATTTACCTTTTCTTAAATTCAAGTTAAAAACTACTTTAGAAAATATAGTGAGACACCATGAGCCCATCCATATAAATCTAGAGAGACTTTCCAAGTATCGCTCTAGGGGATCAATTTATAACCAATTCCAAAGAGTCCATCCATGGTGACCTTAGAATGAAGTCCCACGTGTCACTCCAAGCATGGTGTGAAAATTTCAATTTCAAACCTCTGTGTTTTTACCTAGTATCACGTGTAGGGGGGCGAGTCTCTATCGAGGCATGATAAAACCATTGTGCCTTTGATCCCATCCAAGGGATCTCCCCTAGGGAACCAATTACACTCTTCTATAGGTAAAATAGATAAATTCATGGTGAGCCCATCACAATCATATCTAATGTAACCCCTAACGTGTTTACAAGCATTAACAATTTTAAAAAGAAGGTGCAAGAGTATGTACAAGGGGACCTTGATACATAACCCCTTGTTTCACCCTCATCACTAAGGTGAAAACATTAAATAATTTAATTATATAGATAACATGTCTATCAAGATGGGTTGTTTCATATAATTCAACATTTATATCATGATAGACATATTGGTCAAGGAAATCTAGTGGGAAAACCATATATGTTATAAGGACTACGACTCATGGACTATTCTTATGGACAAATTAAACTAAATTCAATAATTACATTTAATTTCATGGAGTATAGGGGACCAACACATTTTCTTCACACAAATCCAAATCAATTAACAACTCAAGGAATCAATTAAGAGGTAATACCCCTCAAGGAGTATTTGGAAATTTAGAAAAAAGGGGGGAAAGTCCTCTAGGGTGTATCTCACCCATTGGAGTGACAAAAGATAAGGAAATCAACTCAAGGGGTTGATTCGCTGCTAGCTTGGTTGGAAAAGTCTTGGTAAGGCATTCGATTTAATTTAATTAATAATTAAGGGAATCGCTGGAAGGGTATGGCTCATTACACAATAACACGTTGTATAAAAATAAAAAAAAACTTAAGGGAAAATATATAGACTACCTACCTTATATCAAGGATGACCCTCATGCCTGATATCAAGATTTGATTTGGTCTGGTTTGAGAGAAATCAACGAAACAAACATCTTCCCTGAAAATAGGGAAAATGAGCTTTCACCAAAATAGTGCAATATGTGGGAATATAAACTAAGAATGGAAGTAAGATAATTTGTAGACTTACCAAGACACTTTAAAAACACCTGAAGGTGCTCGAATCGGAGGTCATATGAGGGAGAATTCCTCATACCTAGAGGAGGAGAAAAATGGACCATGGAGTGGAAGAGGAAGAAGAATAAGAAGAAGGAAAATAAATAATAAAGGAGGGTAAGAAGGGTAATTTCACCCCTTTAATGAGGTAAACAGTTTGGTTTCATGGTTTTCCAAATCATGTGCTAACCATACGAGGGATACTTCTTAAAAAAAGGGTTGCATGGTTTTGACTGAATGTTTATGAAAACTGTGTTCCAATCGTGCGATGAACTGTGCATGCACACACCTAATTAGAAAAAAGAATTACATCTAGGAACATGGTTTGGGAAACCATGTACAAATAATTTGGATCACTTATTATCACATGTAGGTGTCGCACGGTTTGCACTAGTGGGCTACACAGTTTCAGATAAACGGTGTTCCCTCACCAGCCCACCCAAAACTTGAAATTTTGAGGGATGATGCTCTCAGAACTCAAGAAAACACTTGAGGGACCTCTAAGACCTTGAACCACATCTAAAAACAACAAATTTAAGTTTCCTAACTCTCGTAATTCCTTTACAAATCTTGGTTTTCAAAATAGACCATCCACCAAACAACAAAATTCAAAATCCTTTGTAATTTAATCTGGTTCAAAAACACAAGATGCTACAATCACCCCACCTTAGAACTTCTCATCCTCAAGAAGCCTTGGGGAAATAAATAGAACATAACTCAACCAACTCAGTTTTTGAAGTATTATTCAAATGGTCACATCGCGTTTCCAAACACCCAATGTATGTTCAAGCATCACCTTAACACATGGTATAAAAGCCATACAAACTTAAGAAAACTCTTGCTTTTCCAAACCAAACAATGAGACAGATCTTTCTCAAGCCCGTAGAACTAGATACATGATTCAAATGAAGGTTTGATTCCAAACCAACCTTATTTAATGAAACTAGAATAAGAAAGGTCAATCCACTACCAACCTACCATTCTCGAAATGCTAGGCTTATATGCTCAGCGTACTTCAAAATCTAAATCCTGATCATTTAAATGAAGTTAACTCAATATTTTCTTTGAGAATAATCACCTAATCCTATAACCAACTTCTGGTGACATCTCTAGACAAAACCCCACCTTAAGATATTGTGTCTCGGTGTGAACATGGGTTTAAACCCGATCTATCACACTATGATCGCCACCCTTTTAAACATCCCTTCCAATCCTGAATGAGTTTTGGGGAAACCTCTTGATCAACAACAGGATCCAAACTTTCACACATCAAGAATGATAAATGGACCCAAAAAGGCATCCACATTTAGATCAATCCAAAGGGAAACAACTTATTTCCATGATTCTATCCAAGGCGTTCCCACTTGGGAACCTAGTTATCACTTGGTAATAACCATATTCTAAAGAAAACCATACTTCTATAGTGAACTATGATCAAAATCACCCAAATAATTCCAAAGGATTTTAAAATTTTAGAGTGGCATAAGGCCAATTCTCTCTCAGTATACCCAAATGATATCAACATAGGGGACATGGTCATATTTAATTCTAGAATACACTAAGAGGATTTAAACGACCTCAAAAAAGGATCTGAGACACTTTCTCCATAAAGAGGGAAACGTTCTCAGTAAGTTTTCAAACCAAACTTTCAAAAATCAAAAGGGAAGGACTATTTAACCATTACAGATTGACTTCTTTAGAATATATCAACTACTTCCACCAACACATCACTATCAACTAATCATAATTCCCTTACTACAAAAGGCATTTCATCACACTTAAACACAACCACTGAATCCCCTTCTTGATGAATGGTGTTCAACAAGGTTGCATACCCATCCAACCATTCATTGTCTTGCAGGATTACAAGCACTGGCACATTACAAGACTCACTAGCCCCAAGGTGATTCAGAACAAAACTAACCATTTATAGATGGTGATTCTAGGTTGTGTTCCTTCTACTTGAAAGGAAACATTCAATTGGAACTGATGTGATGCTCCCTACCTTAGGAGTGTCCTTATCATTGAATTTACTGAGAAATAAGACTCATCCCATGGAACACTCTCTATTGACCACTAACTTCGGGTCCTGGTCATGGATAAGATGCTTTTTCCAAGTGTTAAACCAAAAAGGGGAAGAAAACATCTACTTTAAATCATGATATTAGATCCATATAAAGACGTACACATGATGCTCCTCCTATTAACATTCCCATTCATCATGGCATTAGGTGTAAATTCCAAACAACTATCCAACATGCTAAAACGCCCGATCCTTCTAAAAACATCACCCCGAACATTAGAAAAAAATGATTTTTTTCGACACACCGATCACTGGACTATGAAGATGACCCAAGAATGTAACGAAACAGCTCAAGGCTTACATGAGTACCACCAAACACAACTGGTTTGTTGTCCCATTTCAGAAAATCTATGGGTATTGTGTGTACCAACACATACTGCCCCAAGGTTACATGAGAAAATGGAACATCCCTGATACTATACATAGGCTTATTTTCCATATTCATTCAAGTATCTAATGTATCATACCGAGGATTAAACTAAATTTTTATCACTCCATGTGAATATAAAATAATCATAAGATCTCCTGAGTCATCCAACACTAAAAAGGAAGGATAGGAAGGGTCACATGACCTACTAAGTGGATAACCATGTCATAGGCATGTTTGACCTGCTAAAACTAAGAATTCAATAATACACACACTCATAGAAGAGGTTAAAAGACACATGATCCCCCCCATAAAACAAAAGGTTTCATTTTTGAAACTAAGACTCATACATGAACAAAGACACCTTGCAATGGAACTGCTCAAACACAACTAGTAAAGGTTATAAGATCATAGATAAATACCTAAAATAGGCTATCCCCTTACCAAAATGGAAATCATTGACCCAAAATGAGGTCATGCCTATGAATGGTCACTAGGATTAAGGGATTATCATTTAGATTCAGACTTAAGAAGTAATAATCCTATGGAAAACACTCATGTTTCTGTTTCAATGGAGCTACATAAGAAATACATGGAAGGTATTTAAACTACCCTTTTTAAACATTATTATTCAATTATATCCCATTAAAATTAGTCTATTTTATCACATAAACCAATTTTAAAACACAATTCATTTATTTACAAGGTCTCACACAATTTACAGATCAACAGATGAAAATGGTATTTTATTAATTCAATGGGGGTACTAATCAAAATGAAAACCACTTTATGTTTACATGAAAACCATATAGGTGGATACGACTCTTAAAGAAAAAGAATCTCCTAAACACACGATGTAAGCACACCCCTGTGAGGTTTAATCTCTAAGCCATATAAAAATAAACAGTAACCTACAAGGGTCTTATTAATCCATTTTTAGGTTCCACTAAAATAAACCCAAACATTAGATTTAAAACACTCATAGAGGTTTTATTTTATTAACAAAATGCACCAACTATCCTACTTGGACCTAGTTTTGAATTTTATAGTTTATCCATATGGGTCATTATGCCCAAGTAATAGAGGTACAATCCTTAATAAGGAAGCCAAAACATTTAAGGTCAAATTGAACAACTTTTATATATACATAAATTTCTAAATATATATATATATATATATACAAGGATCATAATATATGATTCAATTTTATGGGTTACCACCACTCAATTTATAAAGTTCCCATACACTTTATAAGTTGAGGGTGGTTCCCATATAACTAAAACCATTTTATCTTAGATAAAAGTAAATTTAAAAGACTTAACATTTATGAAGAATCCTTAATATATATATAAGGTGTATCTACAATGGTTTGATTGTATGAGACACCATGTTCCAACTCATAAAGTTCTCATACACTTTAAAAAATGGAAAATTGGGTCCCATTTAATCATAATAAATTTATTTAAGATAGAAGAAAATTTTAACAACTTAAACATTTAAAAAATAGTCTTTAATTATATAAAGTGAAAAAAAAGGTTTGGTTATATGGGTCATCACTTTCCAATTTATAAGGCGCCCATACACCTTACAAATTTAAAGTTTACTCCCATTTAATCACAACCAGCATGTTTCAAAACACAATAAACAAGAATAAAGTCATATAAATTGTAAATATGGTCCATTATTTAATTACCTAAACATGGTAAGAATGATAGTAAAAATAAAGGAAACACTCAAACATGGCTAATAAGTAAATCGTGATAACTGAAATTATATAATAATTATGATAAAATACCTACACAGTTGAAAACTAAACTTGTTATTGAAACACCTAGCAAGGAATATCATAGATAGGTAATTAACAAATAAGGAACATAAACAATTTCAAATAGCTTAAAAATTAAATCTACATGGCATTGAATATACTAGGCATGTGAATCCCTATGTTCAAATAATTATGCATGTAATGCTACTTCCTTGACATACTAGGTCAAGGGTAATTTCTATGAATCTCATAAATTAGTAAGTAGTGGAAAGTACACCATTCACTCAAGATGAAATCAAAATCAACTGTAATAACAAACAACATGAACAATAGTCCTAGCCTTGGCCACTTGGAATTTTCCTCATTCTTGGGTTGATCACTTCTAGGCATGGTTATTTACCGAGCACCAACACATTCATAGTCTTCTACAAACTAGCCAAAAATAGTAAGATAAAGGAAAAGAAAGGCTGGGATACCAATTTTTAATGTCCCAGGCTGACTGACTATGGAAATAGTAGTTGTACAGGTTGTCATGTGGCCTCAAGCATGCCTCCCCGTATACTAGAGGTTTTCAACTAGTAGTGATGGTCTAATGGTGGTTCGGTGGGGAGACTATACCCTCAAGATCAGAGTAACACATCGATAGATCGGGTGTAGATCAATAGACAATAGTGGAAGATGGAATAAAAGAGAAACAACAGCAGAAGAATAAATGTAATAAATGAATAAAAGTGGCCAACACTAATATAAAATAATTCATGTATGTCATATGATGCTAAAATTTCGAGCAGAAAGAAATATAATATGCAGTTACAATACATTAATAGAATAAAATCCCAAAGTCTAGCTCTATAATTATCCTGAGTACCATCTTCACCATGTCCTCCTACTCGAGGGTATAAGCATAAAATCATAAGAAAATAACCAAGGATCATGATCCTGTAACCAAGGAGGACCATTCGGGTACCCCAGTGCAATGGAATCCCAAATAGGGTGTGAGATACAATATTAGTAGGCTGCCACCCACAGTGTCTAAGACAATCCATTTCATGAAATATAAAATGATTAGTGTTCCATAAGAAGTAACTGTATAATAGAAATAAGTAAATAAATTCATTGGATTTTGTTCCACTTAGACACCTGTCAAATTTACCTACTTTGGCCTAAGCCAGTGATTCTGAACCAAAGGAACCTAAAAAATGTAAAGTGAGAGGTACAAGGTTCTAGGTGATGAACTATTCCCAAGCTTCTGAGTGGTCTTGGAGGACATTCCCCTATGCTTCCAAAACCAAAGGTTCATTTCTCATTTTGAAATCATTCATTTACCTTTTATTTAATTCAATTTGAAACCCACTTTAGAAAATATAGCGAGACACCTTGATCTTATCCATGGAAATCTGGAGAGACTCTCCAAGTATTTCTCTAGGGTATTGATTTATAACCAATGCTAATGATTCTATCCATGGTGACCCAATGATGAAGTCCCACATGTCACTCCATGCATGGTGTGAAAATGTAAATTACTAGACTCTAAGTCTGTACCTAGTATTTCACGTAGGGGCCCGAGTCTCTCTCAAGGCATGGTACAACCATCGTTCCCTCAAGCCTATCCAAGGGGTATCCCCTAGGGAACCGATGACACTCGTCTAGTGGTAAAACAAATAAACACATAGCGGGCCCATCCCAGGCATAGCTGATGTCACCCCCATCATGTTTACAAGCATTAAAATTTTAAAAAATAAGTCACAAGAGTCCATCCAAGGGGTCCTTAAGTTTTAATCCCTTGTTTCACCCTCATCACTAAGGTGAAAACATTAAACAATCAAATTACATAGATAACATTCCTATAAAGAGGTCATATTTTATTTAATTCAACATTTATATCATGATAAGCATATTGGTCAAGGAAATCCAGTGGAAAAACCAAGTATGTCATAAGTACTAAGGATCATGGCCTATTCTTATGAATAAATTCAACTAAATTCAATAATTCCTTTTAATGTTGTGGGGTATAGGGTCCCAACACATGTTCTTCACTCAAATCCAAATCAATTAACAACTCAAGGCATAAATTAAGGGGAAATACCCCTCAAGGGGTATTTTATATTTTATAACAAAGGGGTAAAAGGCCTCTAGGTTGTAGCTATAAGACAAGGAAATAAACCCAAGGGGTTTATTATCCACAAGCTTGGTCACCAAAGGTTAGTTTAGAAATTAGATTTAATTTAATTAACAAATTAGGGTGTCTTTATAAGGGTTCGTCTCATGAAACCGTGGAGCAATTTATAAAATCAAAAAAAATAAGGTAAAAGATATATAACACCTAACTTATATTGATTATTACCCACACACACAATATCAATATTTTATTTGGTCCGGTTTGAGAGAAATCAAAGAAACAGACATCCTCCATAAAAATAGGGAAAATGGGATTGCACCAAAATAGTGTAATAAGAGGAAAGATAAAATAAGAAAAAAAAATAAAGAGGAGTTATATAATTACTGATATTTTTACAATGCACCTAATAGTGCTTGAATCAGAGGTCATATGAGGGAAATATCCTCATACCTAGAGGAGGAGAAATACAACCCATGGAGGAGCCACTACATGTGGACGAGGAAGAAGAATGAGCAGGAAAAGAAATAAGAAAGGAGGGGAAGAAGGGTAATTTCACCCCTTTAATGAGGTTCATTGTTTTTTTGCGCGGTTATCTAAACCGTGCACCAACCATGAGAGGGATTCCGCTAAAAGAAAAAGTGTTGCATTGTTATGGCCACACGGTTATCCAAACCATATGTCAATCATGTGATGAATAGTGAATACACGCTGCCTAATTGGAACTAAACATGAATTCTAGGTACAAAATTTGAGAAAACATGCGTAGCCCATGTAGATCACTCCTATTCACCTACATGTGTCTCATGGTTTTCATTGGTCGGCTGCACAGTTTCAAACAAACCATGCACCCACACTAGTCCACCCAAAACATGAAATTTTGGGGACTGGTGCACCCAAGACTTAACAAAACACCCGAGAGACCCCTTGGGACTTTAAAGACATCTAAAAACAACATATTTAAGTGTTCCAACTCTTGTAATTCTATTCCAAAGGTCGGTTTAAAAAATTTACCATCCACCAATTGAAAAAATTCAAAATCCTTAATTTAATCCAGTCCAAAAACATGGCATGCTACAGTCCACATAAATTCTAGAAATATGGAGAATCACCCTACACATTATATGATACTCGAGTCTATATTGACTCATCTAGACATCCCATTGACCCTTATGGATATATCAATCCCTTGATGGTGATGTGAAAGATACCCTCTGGTGATAGAAATCGACATGGGCATTGTAAGAAACCAACCAATCCATTCTAAGTATGACATAAAATCCCATCATATATAGGATAAATAGAACCCATAAGAAATGATAACCGCCAATTTTTTAGGGTACATTCATTTCATTGGTGTAAACTTTATGATCTTACTCCCAGTGGAGTATCCAAGTCCATAATACAACAAAAGCACTAAATATCAATCCCAAGGATTCCCACAATATCCATAGAAATAAACTAATGTGAGGTTCCCATATAAAAAATGGAAGATGCTAGAGTAGAATCTACTAAGATTTTACCTTGTACTATAGATGTCCCGACACTCTTATCCTCAGGTATAGGATGTGCTGAATATATCTGGCCCAAACTACGGACCTGAGAAACAACCTGACTACACTGAGTAGGCCCACTCTACTATCACGGTGAAACTAGTGTCTGGATCCCTCATCTATTACCACATACTTAGCTTGAATGACTAGTAGTATTCTAGATCATAGCCTTATGCTGAGTTATGAATCCTGCTCCTGAACCTAGAGTTAGTATTGGCCCTTTCTCACTGACTACTGGAGGGAAGGTCCTATAAAATTGTTCTAGATTTCCCATACTACCATAGGCTCAAAACTCAATAGGGTTTCTATCACACTATACCCTCATATGTCCCTTCCTCCCATATTGTTGATAGAGAAAAGAACTACTAGTATGTAAGCTCTGTCTAGTATAACCCTCATGAGAGGTCTTAAAGAATTGATTCCTTCCACCTAGAACTATACCACTTGGTCGAGAAACTGAACTACCATGCTTGGTACCCCTATATTCCCTTAGGTTACATTCAATAATAAGCACTTGATTCACTATTTAAGATATGGTATCCAACCAAAAAAATTTCACCTATGATTGAAAAACATTCTTGGGCCCTTATTTAAAGCCTCTCACCCTAGACAACTCATCAGTATAATAGATAGGTAAAAAATGGTTATGTTTAATAAATAAAGCCTAATATTCCATAAAATACATATCACCCTACTCTGAATACATAAATTCTATAACTCGCCTAGATCTTAATGTCTCAAGAAAAAAGTAGTCATAAAAACAAGATTAGAAATCCCTCCAAACTATATCTTGATACTGATATTCTTGGTTCAATACATCTCACCAATACTTTGTGTCTCCTTGAATCATATATATCATGAGCTTCACTCTCCTATCAAATGATTTCTCCAAATGCTCTAAAATAGGCAAGAAAGTACCAAGCTATAGATCAGCTTCCTGAGGACCACAATCCCACAAGAAAGTGTGTGGATGTTGTTGTTGGAACTCACATGTCAACTCTTCCATGGTCATGGTAGGCCATAGGGATCCCTGAATAGTCTGTATAAAGCATAATAAATCCTCTTGAAACTGGGAATCAATATCCATATCAGGTATAAATAGTGGTGACACAAGTGGAACTACTAGAGGTTCTACTGGTGCCTAAGACCCACCACCTATGGAGCATGGTTATCGACACCAACCTGACGCACAATTGGAGGCCATCATGGAGGAATGACTCTATAAATTCCAAGTACATTCTTTATACAAGATTTGGTAATGACAAGATCATAGATATAAGAGTAGTATAGGTACAATCATTTCTATAAATGAATCACACCCCTCTTCCTGCTTCTAAATCTAGGTCTGGGAAACATAAAGATCATTAGTATACAAGAGATACTACCTACCACACACTACTAAGGTTGGGTCAATTTCATGTTCTATTCTATAAGCTAGAGGTCCCAATATACAGAGTTTCAATTGTAAGTTATAGAGGAAATTCCCTTTAAGTTTCAATTTTAATCTCTATTTAATAGTGACCATTTCATTTCAAAATTTAAATTCTTTTAAGTTTTTACTTATTTATATATTAAAATTTCATAAATGGTTGAATTATATAGATTACCATTTCCAATTTATAAATGATCATACACTTTATAAATTGAACTATGGGGTCAATTTAATCACAACCATAAACATGTTCCATCCCATGTGACCAATGATCAATGAATCAATGTGCCATAATTGACTACTCAAGGTGTCTACGTCAATATATGAAGGAAAACATTGTTAGGTTGATGCATTCACTCTAAGTAACCAATTATGTTTCTCATTCCCCTGTAAGAAATTTTAGTCACGTAATAGATATATCACTCAAGGTACATACAATAGATATCATGTAGATAGCCAATGCAACCTACATGGAATGGCATAATGCATGACATATTAATTCCCCATGTGTTTAAAATAATGCATGATAAATTATTCTTTTCCATATCAAGATAAGGATAAAATATAATCCTCAATCATAATAATAATAACATCACATATCATGTGCATCACCCAATGGTGGAATCAAATCAATTTCAACTGGAACAACTAGAACATCAAGTCCCATTCCTAGGTAATTTGGTTTTCCCCTATACTTGGGTTAGCTACTCCCAAGAAAAAATCATTTATAAATCCTGAATATTTACTAGTATCCTATCTACCAATACCAAATAGTAATATAAATGGAAAAGAAAAAGTATATGATACCACTTTGTAATGTACAAACCTGGGAGCCACTAAACAGTACCCTGAGCTGGTGGATCAAATGGCCTCAAGTGCGCCTTCTCATACTCCAGAGACTACTAACTAGTAGCAAGGATCTATGATGGTATGGTGGGAAAAATATACCCTCATGATCAAAGTGACATAGCAGTATCATTAGAATCATAATATCAACCAGCATCAGAAGATAAATCATCCAGATTATAGTAACAATAATTAAAGCTAAGGGAAACATCATATATAGAATGATGACTATGTCATGGGGCTATACAAAAGGAATGAAATACATGTAAATAGTTATCTAGTATAATACATGTATCAAAATTACAAAAAGACCAAAATACTATCTTCAGATAGTATCACAAGCCATAGCTTGGTCATGTGCTCCACAACTTCTATGCTATAATCAATCAAGCGCCGTCAAGTGGGCACTTTCCCCTGTACCTACTTGTATCCATGAAGTCTGTCTGGGTAACAAATGAAAACCTAAATAGGGTGTGACATAACACTTAGTAAGCCACCACCAATGGTGTCTATAACAATTTTAATCAATGAAAATAAGATAAATTAGTGTGCATGTATAACAGAAATAAAAGTGATAAAGTATAAGTGATATTGTCCAGTCTAACAAAACTCACCATGATTAGGAAACCATAAATAAGGGATAACTATAAACAAAGGTAAGAATCACCAATAGCCTATGACAAGTAATCAAGTATTAGACCTACATTATCTAGGATTGAAGGCCAATGACTAGGGCATCCTCTTTGATTCCATAGCTCACATCTATAGAAAAATCAGTAAAGACTTTGGTGGATCCCAAGGAGCATGTCCAAGTAGGTCCAAGAAAGTTGGATCTAAGGTGTGAAAACCAAGGAATCCTGGTGGGTCTTCAGTACCATACCACGAAGCCCCCCCCCCCATAAGTACTGTTGGTCGGAGTGGACACTCAAGAGGGGGGGTGAATTGAGTTCCAATTAAAATTTCTGCTAAAAACAATTTTTATTAAAATCCCCCAATTTCAAAAACAGATTAAACTGTAGTGAATTTATACAGATTATAAAGGTTCAATTAGTTTCTCAAAGATTGATTAGTTCTCAGTTAACTCAATCTAATGATTAATTTAACTTTTGAAACTAACTTACTGGTTTACAATAAATATAAACACTTGCGAGTTTAACTATCAAAGTAGCTTTGAAGATAAATTATATTTCAAAGTGATAGCAGCGGAATATGAAATAGATAAGTATTGTATGGATATAAACCTTAACTAAAAACACAGATAAGTTAACCAAGAGGTTCAGTCTCAATCCAAGACTTAGTCCTCTCAAAAGTTTTATATAAGGATGATCCACTCCCTGGATCGGGGTTCAACAGTTTACAACTGTCCAGGTCCAAGACCTCTACCATAGTTATTCGTGGGAACAAACACAACAGCAACAAGCTGTCCAGGTCACACACGACCTCTACCACTGTCCTAGTAGGAAAACAAATATGTAAGAGTGTTGAGTGAGGATTTATAAATCCTCCAGTTAAAGCACAGGAGACAGTGTGTGTGTTAAATACAGCAGATCACACACACTGCTCAATATGTAAAAAGATAAATCACAGAGCAAATGTTTTAGAGTGTAGAAATGGCTCTTAGTGATCTTCGTGCAGCTCTCGACTCCTTTTGTTTATTAGAATTCGTTCTGAGTCTTCTTCTGGTTTTTGTCTGGAAAACAGAGTATCATCTGGTTCCTTGACTTCCAGGTTCAGCTCGCTTATCTGCTCAGAGAATGAAGAGATTTGTGTAGTTCTTCTTTTGCATAAATTGCTCGACACATGCTCTATGTTCTGGAGTCTGGTAGTAGTAGTCTCGTGAGTGCAAGTTCTCCAGTTGTTCTTGTTGCACGTTTTGAGCTTGATCGCCAGCGTGTATCACGTGCTCTTTTCTGCATCCTTCTTTTAAAGCACGAGCTTCGGCAAAAGGTATGATTCCCTTTTTGTAAGTACGAGGTACGGTTTCCTGAAAACCAGCAACACATATTAAATAAATGTCAGTGCATTAAAATATACCTAATGTGACCGTTGGTTAGATTAAATAATAATTAAGAAATTTAAAGCATGTCGGGGTTCTGTCTCTGAACGGTTGCTCATGATAACAGTAGACTTTGTCATGGTAGGTCTGAGTATCGGTAGGCATTTGTAACGGTAGACTTGTATGTCGGTAGACTTGTCTGTCTGTAGACTTGATGTATCGGTAGCGGTGGACTTGTAACAGTAGCGGTGGCTCTTCCTTTACCAGTAGAGGTAACTCTCTATCGGTAGCTGTGGCTCTGCCTTGTAACGGTAGCTCTTTATCGGTAGACTTTTCATAACAGTGAACTTCAGCATATCGGTAGCTTGTCAGCTTTGCTGTAATGATAACTGTCTACTTCGATGCAGTGGTAGACTTTGAGTATCGGTAGACTTTGAGTAGCGGTAGACTTTGAGTAGCGATAGACTTTGAGTAACGGTAGACTTTGAGTAGCGGTAAACTTCAAGTAGCAGTAGACTTTGAGTAGCGGTGAACTTCGAGTAGCGGTAGCTCTTATTCGATATCGGTAGCTTTAAGTCATAACGGTAGCTACTATCTGTAATGGTAGCTGTAAGCTGTTTAAGCATTCTCTTGGAAGAATGAGTTAAGTCACAGTAAACATATATCCGATAATGCAAAATCAAGATATAAATAAGGAATGGTTGGGATTATCAAAACATAATAAAGAAACTTAACTCCAGAGGGTTCAACAATCTCCCCCTCAAGTCCAGAGGGTTCAACAATCTACCCCTTTTTGATAATCACAACTTATGCCAGGAAAAGAAAGTATCAAATTATGATATCAACAGTATAGTATTAGAGAAATCAAAAGCAAACAAAAAAATATACATCAGAGAAAAAGGAAAACATTCATTCTCTTTTGGTTTTCCAAGAATTTCTCCCCCTTTCTCTTTTGGTTCTCTTTTCTCCCCCTTTCTCTTGCTTTTGGTTCTCTTTTCTAAGAATATCTCCCCCTTTGTGATTAACAAAAAAGGAGGGTAGCAGAGAATAGAGAGGCACTAGAAAACACAGGATAAAACAGATAGGGAAGAGAAGAATGAAGTAATGGAATTAGAAGAAAAAGTTACATTTGGGAAAATCAGAAAAGTACAAAAATACAATGTATCCCATCAAAAAGAAATAGAAGCACTCAATCATCCTCTCGGAAAGGTGTCTTTCCCTTGGGATCAGTAGAGGGTGTAGAGGTAGAGTCAGCAGGCTTGGGAATTCCAGAAAGAACTATTGGTGGATCAGCAACTGATACAGCACCAGGTCTGTAATCTGTCTCTTTCTACGGGATCAAAGGTGTCAAGCTCCTGATGGCTTGAACTGGAGTCAGTTGAGGAGTACTCCCAGAGGCAGATGGTGGAAGGGCAGGTGGTACAATAACCGGTCGAGCATCCACATGTAGGAAAGGCAGCAGGAGATTCCTGAAATCCATGATGATGCTTCCACCTCGCTCCATAGCAGAGACAAAATCATCTCTGTTCTCAATAAACTTATCCAAAGAAGGATTAAGCTCCCGGAGCTTACTAACCTGTTCTCTGAAGGCTTGGGTAACCGGAGGTAACTTCATATTCTCAATCAAGAGCTTGAAATGGTTTGTCATTTGGTGCTTGGTATAAACTTTTTCAAAATAAGCATCCACCTTATTTTTGATTGCCTCTTGAGAAGCAGTAGCTGCCCGCAGGTGATCACGAACAAAGCTACTAACTTCCCTAGTGGTAGCAAGAATCTGAGTATCTGATGCACCACTAGGACTGGCCTTAGCCAATTCTTCCTGAAGAATAGTGCGGATCTGGTCAAGGTTCAAACTTGGGTTGGATGAGGGAAGAGGTTTCATTGAAAAGGCCACTGTTTCCTTGAAAGAGTGAGTCATACTACTAACCATCTTCTGTACCAGCTCATCCTGACTGTGCAGATGTTCTTTAACTGACCTCTTAAAAGCTTCAAAAACTTCCACAAACTGTTTGACCACTTCTTTGATATAGCGAATGTCAGTGTGCACTTGGGTTTGAGAACTGTGTAAAGCAGTCAAGGAGGCAATTGATTGTCTAAGAGCAATTACAGCTCATGTCCAACTCTCAATCTGAGTGTGGCACACCTTAAGTTTGTCCACTATTTGTTCCACAGGACTGGATATACTGCATCCAATGGATAACTCAAGGGATTGCTCCACGTTTTTTATCTCTTCAAACATACTTTTCTTCATATCTCCCACTGATTCTCTTATTACTTCTATCAACTCGGCTTTTAAAGACTTAAGGTCATCTTTTGTTGCCACATTGTCATTCATAGTGGGTAATGTAACTGGTTCCCTTTGGGATTGGTCTTCCTCATCAGAATCACCATAAGATAGTCCAAGAATCATATATCCGGGAGCTGATTTCCAACCTTCAATGTCATATGATACTGATACTGAGCCGAGATTCTCTCCTTCTCTTGGAACATTATCCTGAGGTATCTCTTCCAACTCTTCTCCCCGAGGTAATTCTTCAATTTTCTCCACAATTTCAGCAGATTCAGTAGCCATTAGTTCTAAGTCATCAATGACTCTCTCATCAACAGGTGTTGTTGCTACATCTTCCTGCTCAGGCACTATCCCGACTGTACTGACTATTAGGGGACTCAAACTGAGCTCTCTTTCAACATTTTCCTCATCATCTGCTTCATCATCAGCCTCCTGTTCTCTATGATTGGACTCGGTTGTCTCATCCTCCTCAGAGGTTTCCTTGACAACATATTGGCATGATTCTTCTCCTCCTTCTGTAGTCTCTGAATCATTATCCTTCAAAACAGTTTCTCTCTTTGGTAGTGCTTTTGGAGAGCTAGCTGCTCCATAAGAAATGACTTGATGCATAGGACTAGGGGGTAAGTCTGGATCTCCTCCTTCCTCAACTGAAGTCTCTTCCTCCTCAGCTTCATCATCATTGTAAACTGGTTCTGGATCATATGGTCCAAGACCAGGATCTCTAACATCTTTTGGTCTAGATGGATGATTCTCATGAGTGAATTTCTCATAAATTTTTCCATCATAATTTACCCATGATTTCTTCCAAGGATTCCAGCTGACTTTCATGTATTTACAAATAGTTCTTGTAATACAGAAGTTATCCCTAACCACTACCAGCTCATCCTGAGGTCCAGCTATCTCCTTCACTTTTAGCATCACAGAAATTAGTTTGGAGAAAAACAGAGCATTTGATTTTGACTTTGGTCTATTCATCTCTTCTACTTGAACCATAATCAATCTACATAGATTGATTTTCACGCTGTTCTTCAGCAAATGAAACAAATATATGTCTTGGAATCTTAAAGTGGCAAAGTCTCCTCTTCTCGGACTAACAATATGCTGAATAAATTTAAATAACAGCTTATCTTCTCCTTCCATCTCTGCAGCAATCACCTTTCTAGGGGTCCCATTTCCTGTGAGTTTCAGCAAAGCGTCTTCATATTGAAATACATCACTGGTCGAAGGTACAGACTTGGAATAAAAAGTAAAATCACCCTCATGTGGAACTCTTAGGTTTTCAGCCCATTCTCTTGAAGTAAACGATACTTCATGACCATTCACATAAGAAACCATTCTGCTTTCTTCTTCAGATTTTTCAAAACGAACGAATTCGTAGAACTGTTTCACCAATCCTGGATAGTAAGGTCCGTTGTTGTTCGCGAAGCATTCTAGCCAACCTTGTTCTTTTAACACTCTAAGAACCAGTGACTTGCTTTCCATGACCCATTCTGCACATACTTCTTTTTCAACAACTATCTCGCGCTTCGATAGGTTTGGATTCACTGATCTTCTCTGAGCTAAACTTCCCTTGCCACTTCCACTGGCATCAGTACTAGCTATTTTTTGTCTCTTCGGTGCCGGCGCTTCACTTCCATCAGTCATCTGAGGTCTCTTGACTCGGGCCATTACGGATTTGAGGCTAGGGTTCTGAAGGTCGAGAGGTTTAGGTTTAGCAGAGTTCGAGCAGACAAGTTCGCGATGAGATTGAGTGAGTCTAATTCGAGTTTTAATATCATTTAGGATTCATAAATAACATAAATCATAAAATAAAATAAAACGGTTCGATGTCTCGGCCTTTAAAGAAAAACGCAAATATACTGGTAAAGTTCTCTAACGGTGAGGTTTCTCTAACGGTGAGGTTTTTCTAACGGTGAGGTTTTTCTAACGGTGAGGTTTCTCTAACGGTGAGGTTTCTCTAACGGTGAGGTTTCTCTAACGGTGAGGTTTTTCTAACGGTGAGGTTTTTCTAACAGTGAGGTTTTTCTAACGGTGAGGTTTCTCTAACGGTGAGGTTTCTCTAAGGTATAGTTAATCATACCTAACTCATGTTTGATGTAATTTAATCTCTCAGAATTCAACGGCTTTGTAAAAATATCAGCTAACTGATGTTCAGTGCCAATGAATTCAAGAGTGATATCACCCTTTTGATAGTGATCCCTCAAAAAGTGATGTCTCACATCAATATGCTTTGTCCTAGCATGAGATATCAGATTTTTGGAAATGTTAATAGCACTTGTATAGTCACACTTTATAGAGACATTTTTGAATTGATATCCATAGTCTAGTAAAGTGTGTTTCATCCACAAGATTTGTGCACAACTACCAGCAGCTATATACTCAGCTTCGACAGTAGATAATGCAACAGAATTCTGTTTCTTACTACACCAAGATACTAGCGATTTGCCTAAGATGTGACATGTTCCAGAGGTGCTTTTTCTGTCTAACTTACAACCAGCAAAATCAGCATCAGAATAACTCAATAAATCAAATAATTGTCCTTTTGGATAAAATAGTCCCAAATTGAGAGTATGTTTTAGATATTTGAAAATTCTTTTAACAGCAGTCAAATGAGACTCCTTTGGGTTTGCTTGAAATCGAGCACACATGTATACACTGAACATGATGTCGGGTCTACTAGTAGTAAGGTACAGTAGACTTCCTATCATACCTCTGTAGTTGGTCTGATTTACTGGTTCTCCAGTTTCATCACTATCCAACTTACAGGTGGTACTCATAGGTGTATCACTGCCTTTACTACTATCCAATGAAAAACGTTTTAGAAGATCTTTAATATATTTACTTTGATTCAAAATAATACCATTTTTGTTTTGAAAGATCTGAAATCCAAGGAAAAATTTGTTTTCTCCCATTAAGCTCATTTCAAACTCGTTTTGCATTATTTTTGAAAAATCAATACATAAAGAATATTTAGAAGATCCAAAAATAATATCATCTACATAGATCTGTACTATTAAAACATTTTTAGAAATCCATTTAATGAAAAGAGTAGGATCATCTATTCCTTTAGTAAATCCTTTTGAAATAAGAAAAGAGCTGAGCCTATCATACCAAGCTCTTGGAGCTTGCTTTAAACCATATAAAGCTTTAGATAGTTTGAAAACATGATGGGAAAAATGGGGATTTGTAAAACCAGGAGGTTGTTCAACAAATACATCCTCATTTATATATCCATTCAGAAAAGCGCTTTTAACATCCATTTGATAGAGTGTGAAATTAAGATGAGCAGCATAAGCAAGTAATATCCTAATAGCCTCTAATCTGGCTACGGGTGCAAAAGTTTCCTCATAGTCTATTCCTTCCTCTTGACTATAGCCTTGTGCAACTAGCCTAGCCTTGTTTCTAATGATAGTTCCAGATTCATCAACTTTGTTCCTAAACACCCATTTAGTGCCTATTGTTGGAGTGTCCTTAGGTCTTTCCACTAATTCCCAAACTTTGTTTCTTTCAAACTGATTTAGTTCTTCTTGCATAGCCATTACCCAGAATTCATCATTGATAGCATCATTGATATCTTTGGGTTCAAGTTGTGACAGAAAAGCTTGATGTTCAACCTGATTTCTTAGAGAAGCTCTAGTTTGTGTTTCTCTATTTAAATCACCTACAACAGCATCAAGAGGATGATTCTTGAGAGTTCTAACACCTCTATAAGGAGTTGAACTGGCTTCTTCAGAGTTGTCTACAGGTCTGGAATTGGTATGAGCAGATTCTGGAAAATTTCCAGAACTGGATTCTTTTACAGGGGATTCAGTATTCTTATCATTTAGGTCCAGATTTGACAAATCTTCCTCAAGATCTTCAGGGTTGGTTTTAGGCTCATGTGGATCAGTCTCATCGAATTTGACATGAACTGATTCTTCCACACATTTGGTTCTTTTATTGAAAACTCTATAGGCTTTACTAGAGAGAGAGTAACCTAGGAAAATTCATTCATCACTCTTGGATGAAATTTGTCAATATTGTCTTTAGTGTTAAGGATAAAGACTTTGCAACCAAAAACTTTGAAGTAATTAACCTTAGGCTTCCTATTATTCCAAAGTTCATAAGGGGTCCTTTTTAGAATAGGTCTAATTAAAACTCTATTAATGACATAGCAAGCTGTATTTACAGCTTCAGCCCAAAAATAAATAGGTAATTCATACTCATTAAGCATAGTCCTTGCAATTTCTTGAATGGTTCTATTTCTTCTTTCCACTACACCATTCTTTTGGGGTGTTCTGGGAGCAGAAAAGTTGTGATTATAGCCATTGTGTGAGCAGTAGGATTCAAATTCATGATTCTCAAACTCACGCCCATGATCACTCCTCAGGGTCTTAATTTTGAGTCCACTAAGATTTTCTACAGTCTTGGAATATTTAACAAAGTAGGAACATGCTTCACTTTTGTGATCTAGAAAGTATACCCAAGTGTATCTAGAAAAATCATCAACAAGAACATAAACATAGTGCTTCCCATTTAAACTTGAAACTCTTGAAGGTCCAAACAAATCCATGTGAACCAATTCAAGTGGTTGAGAAGTTGAAACTTCTTTCTTTGGTTTAAAAGAAACTTTGTGTTGTTTTCCCTTTTGACAGGGATTGCACACTTTATCATTTGGGAATTCTAATTTGGGTAGGTCTCTAACTAATAATTTCTTATAAAGTTTCCTAAGTGAGTGAACATTACAGTGTCCTAGTCTCCTATGCCACAACCAAGACTCTTTATAGAAAGCATTTAAGCAGGAAACATTTTGTTTGACCAAGGAATTTAGATCAACAGCATATACATTCTCATTTCTAGATGCAGTGAAAACTAAGTCATGTTTTGAATTAAAAACATTTCATGAATTATTTTCAAATTTAACATTAAAACCATATTCACACAATTGAGATATACTAAGTAAGTTATACTTCAATCCGTCAACAAAAAGTACTTTAGAAATCAAAATTGTATCAGGGTTACCAATCTGGCCTAAGCCGATGATTTTTCCTTTTGCATTGTCACCAAAGGTGACATGCCCACCATCAACCTTAATCAGACTCTTGAAGCAAGAATAGTCTCCTGTCATATGTCTTGAACATCCGCTGTCCAAATACCATAGAGTGTTACAGATGCTCTTTAAACAATTTCCCTGCAAAACAAATTAGACATAGGATAATTTTGGTACCCAGATCTTTTTGGGTCCAGAAAGGTTAGCTAATAAAACTTTGGGAACCCATATTTGCTTTATAGTTTTTCTAAGACCAGAAAGCATATTTTGAGACAAAAATACTTTGTTGGGTCCTTTAGAAAATTGTTTTGTATAAGATGGTCCTGAACTAGAACTAGCAGAAAACTGTCCAGATTTTGGGACAAATTTGGTTTTGCTTACTTGTCTCTGTCCAGGCTGATATCCTAGACCGGTTGTATATTTGGGAGCAATATGTTTTCCTAGAAGTTTTGTCAAGGTATCCCTACCAGCAGTGAACTTTTCAATATCTTTTCTTAATTGTTCATTTGATAATTTAAGTTGAGTGTTCTCTTTCAATAGTTGAGCATACTTCTCTTTTTCCACACTTAAACCTGTTTCAATATTACTAGTCAAAGCATGTTGTTTCTTCAAAGATTTATATTTATTCTTTAGTTCATTGCAAGTATCTTCCAGTATATTGCAATATTCAAACAGTTCAGCTTTAGACATATTTTCCTCATTGTCTGAATCATGGTCATTTCCAGAATAATAATTGTTTAAAGTTGGTGAAATAGGTACCTCAGATGTGTTAGTCATGAAACACATATTAGCACGATTTCTTTCAGATTCACTAGCTTCTGATTCACTTGTGTTTTCCTCCGAAGCACTCCAGGTTTCTTTCATAGCTTTCTTGTACCTCTTGTCCTTATAGTCATATTTTTTCTTGAATTTTAACTTAGGACAGTCGGCTTTGATGTGTCATTTCCTCTTGCATTCATAGCAGACTATATCATCTTCTTTATCTGACTTCTTCCAATCCTTCTTCAACTTGCCTTGTTGATCATACTTACCTTTGTAGCTAGGTTTTCTGAAGAACTTTTTCTTCCTATAGAACTTCTTGAATCTCCTGGCTATTTGAGCCATTTCTTCATCACTGTCAGAATCTGAATCTTCACTAGACGAGCTTTCAGTAGGCACATGTACTTTCTCCTTGTCTTTACTCTTTGATGCAGTAGTATTAAATGCCACGGATTTCTTCTTGGGTTCATCATCTTCTTCTTTGTTCACCTTCAATTCTTCTTCATACATCATTAGTTTACCAATTAACTCCTTGACAGGCAGTGTTCCAATGTCACAGGATTCTCTGATTGAGACAGACGTGCCTCTCCATCTATCTGGCAAACATCTCAGTATTCTCATGATTTGTTCCTTTGCGGGAACACTCTTTCCAAGTGAGATTATTGTGTTGACTATCTCATTGAACCTGAGATACATGTCAGAAATGGGTTCATCAGCTTTCATTTTAAAGTTATCATATTTAATAGTATAAGTATTTAACCGCATTTCCTTAACATTAGTTGTTCCTTCTTGAGAAACAGCCAAGGTATCCCAAATATCGAAAGCAGTTTTGCAGGCAGAAATTCTATTGAATTCCTCATCTCCTAAAGCACAGTAGAGGGAATTTATGGCTTTACAATTATTATTGTAAGCAGCCTTAGTAGGTTCATCCCAAGTTATTCTTTCAGTTTCTGGAATCTTGTATTGAGATTCTATAGCAGTCCAGATATCAAAACCCATACTTTCTAAATGGATTTTCATTTTAAGTTTCCACTGAGCATAGTTATTTCCATTGAAGAAAGGTGGCCGGTTAGTAGCAGCACCCTCAAGTCTATTATCCATTATAAACACAATTTAAAGTGATAAAAATTTAGAAATAACAGAAATTTTAAGAACTTTAAAATACAACTAAAATCACAGTTGAAAACAGAGTAATATAGAAAATACTTTCCACCTTTGATACCAAATGTTGGTCGGAGTGGACACTCAAGAGGGGGGGTGAATTGAGTTCCAATTAAAATTTCTACTAAAAATAATTTTTATTAAAATCCCCCAATTTCAAAAACAGATTAAACTGTAGTGAATTTATACAGATTATAAAGGTTCAATTAGTTTCTCAAAGATTGATTAGTTCTCAGTTAACTCAATCTAATGATTAATTTAACTTTTGAAACTAACTTACTGGTTTACAATAAATATAAACACTTGCGAGTTTAACTATCAATGTAGCTTTGAAGATAAATTATATTTCAAAGTGATAGCAGCGGAATATGAAATAGATAAGTATTGTATGGATATAAACCTTAACTAAAAACACAGAGAAGTTAACCAAGAGGTTTAGTCTCAAGCCGAGACTTAGTCCTCTAAAAAGTTTTATATAAGGATGATCCACTCCCTGGATTGGGGTTCAACAGTTTACAACTGTCCAGGTCCAAGACCTCTACCACAGTTATTCGTGGGAACAAACACAACAGCAACCAGCTGTCCAGGTCACACACGACCTCTACCACTGTCCCAGTGGGAAAACAAATATGTAAGAGTGTTGAGTGAGGATTTATAAATCCTCCAGTTAAAGCACAGGAGACAGTGTGTGTGTTAAATACAGCAGATCACACACACTGCTCAATATGTAAAAAGATAAATCACAGAGCAAATGTTTTAGAGTGTAGAAATAGCTCTTAGTGATCTTCGTGCAGCTCTCGACTCCTTTTGTTGATTAGAATTCGTTCTGAGTCTTCTTCTGGTTTTTGTCTGGAAAATAGAGTATCATCTGGTTCCTTGACTTCCAGGTTCAGCTCGCTTATCGGCTCAGAGAATGAAGAGATTTTTGTAGTTCTTCTTTTTCATAAATTGCTCGACGCATGCTCTATGTTCTGGAGTCTGGTAGTAGTAGTCTCGTGAGTGCAAGTTCTCCAGTTGTTCTTGTTGCACGTTTTGAGCCTGATCGCCAGCGTGTATCACGTGCTCTTTTCTGCATCCTTCTTTTAAAGCACGAGCTTCAGCAAAAGGTATGATTCCCTTTTTGTAAGTACGAGGTACGGTTTCCTGAAAACCAGCAACACATATTAAATAAATTTCAGTGCATTAAAATATACCTAATGTGACCGTTGGTTAGATTAAATAATAATAAAGAAATTTAAAGCATGTCGGGGTTCTGTCTCTGAATGGTTGCTCATGATAACGGTAGACTTTGTCATGGTAGGTCTGAGTATCGGTAGGCATTTGTAACGGTAGACTTGTCTGTCGGTAGACTTGTCTGTCGGTAGACTTGATGTATCGGTAGCGGTGGACTTGTAACAGTAGCGGTGGCTCTGCCTTTACCAGTAGCGGTAACTCTTTATCGGTAGCTGTGGCTCTGCCTTGTAACGGTAGCTCTTTATCGGTAGACTTTGCATAACAGTGAACTTCAGCATATCGGTAGCTTATCAGCTTTGCTGTAACGATAACTGTCTACTTCGATGCAGTGGTAGACTTTGAGTATCGGTAGACTTTGAGTAGCGGTAGACTTTGAGTAGAGGTAGACTTTGAGTAATGGTAGACTTTGAGTAGCGGTAAACTTCGAGTAGCGGTAGACTTTGAGTAGCGGTGAACTTCGAGTAGCGGTAGCTCTTATTCGATATCGGTAGCTTTAAGTCATAACGGTAGCTACTATCTGTAACGGTAGCTGTAAGCTGTTTAAGCATTCTCTTGGCAGAATGAGTTAAGTCACAGTAAACATATATCCGATAATGCAAAATCAAGATATAAATAAGGAATGTTTGGGATTATCAAAACATAATAAAGCAACTTAACTCCAGAGGGTTCAACAATCTCCCCCTCAAGTCCAGAGGGTTCAACAAGTACCATACCATGAGTACCCACATCAGTGTCATACCTTGTATCCCACATCAGTACCATACCGTATCATCCATCATTAATATGATTTACATAAAGAAACAAGGTACCATATCAATGTATATGACCTTTATCATTTAACTCATCACAATTATTTCATTAACCATTTCATAATCATACACAATCCAAGTGATTCTCCATTTCATTCCTTTCATATACAAATGAAAATTTGTTTTAAGTTTCTTATAAACTTTAACAATCCACTTTATTCTCATACTCAACTCCCAATAAAGAAAAGTGAGCTCAAATCACACCAAGGGTGACATTTACATGGAAAAAGGAAAGAACCCACCCCATGGGTGGTTAGGTTTGAGGTCACCAACCTCCAACCTTGTATAAGGGTGTCATAGAATGATTTAAAAAATAATTTAACCTTTGATTTAAGGAATTATTAATTTAGGAAGTAACGCTTGAAATGTCTGGTGTGTGGCATGATGAAGATAAGGTATAAACAACCAGACTTTGAGGGAAAAGTTATAAACCACCAACATTATTCCTTTCAAGGAATAATCTTCCAGTATCAGCCTCTTATTTAGTCTACATCAAAAGAAAATAGAAGAATAAGAAAAATAAATAAAATAGGGAATAAGATAATGCATGAAAATAAAATCCTATATGGAAAAGAAATTGGAGGAAAGAAGGAAAAAGAATGAAGCTCTTACATTTGGAGATCCAACAAGATGAACGACACTCGAAAAGGCTCCTAGAAAGAGAAGATACTTAAAAGTATATGTAAGATGGATGAGAGACCTCTCACCCATGGGAGAAAGTGTCTAGATAAATAGAAAAGAGAAGGGTTTATCCCTTTTAAACAAAGGAGGGAAAAAACCTAAATTCTCCCAAAGTTTAATATGTGCATGGTTTGGCTACACAGTTAGGAAAACTATGTGCCTAACATGTTCCTGCCACTTTCCATAGATAGTGTACCCAAAATTTTTGAGAGCACGGTATGTCTAACCATTATTAGCCCATGTGCTCAACTCTATGTCGCCTTACATCCCCTGTATGGTTTGTCCAAAATGTGCAGTCTCTGGTGCACGGTTTGGTCAAACCGTGCACCTTCCCATTTCCTCCATAATTCAAAGATCTGGGCTCCTAATAATCCCCGCATACTACTAATTCCTCCCTTAAGTGATTATACATATTTATAAGGATAAAAAATGATTCAAACTAAAATTTAAAAGATACAAACCTCATAGAAAACCCCAGGATCTTACATGGATCATCTCCAACCACATTGGCAACACCAACCGATACACCACCTCGCCAACATGCCACAACACCTAAAAGGGACCAATTAACTTGGTATAAAGCTTACTCCCCCTACCAAACCTCAATTTCCCTCATCGATGGGAGACTCTCAAGAACACATGGTCTCTAAATACAAACTACAGGCCTCTAACTATGATTTGAAACGGACTTTTTATGGTTCATTCCCCCCTCATCTTCTCTCAAACCAACTGGATATTATCAATCATGATCTATACCACATCAGGACCAATAACTGTTGACTCTCCAACCTTCTTTTAGCACAATGTATAACAACATGGTCTTTTATACAATTCCCTGAACATGGCCATGCCAATTGATGGGAGATAGTTTTTGTTCTATGAAAACTTAACCAGATATAGGTGACTTATCAATGATCCACCAAAGTCCAAGATGCAAGATTATAACATATCCTTCAGCGTTTAGATGTTCTAATCCATCTTCTCATCTATCTTAGGGTTTAAAGTAGTGATAAGGCACAAATGGAACCAAAATCATGTTATAATACTCTCAGAACTCATGAGGTAAAACAAGGATCCCGATTATAGATTATAGTCCTCGATACCCTATAGATCCTAACCACATCCTCTATATATTTCCACACCAAAACATCCACCATACTTGACTCATAGATCACTAGAAATAGAGTGAACTTCATCAGTTGGTCCACTATCACCCAAACCATATCACAACCTCCCTATACTTAGTGTAACCTTTTGATTAATTCCATTGATATATCCTCCCATTTCCACTTAGTAATATCTAAGGACTGCAACAAACATCCAAGAACACGGTGCTCCACTTTCACCAGCTAACAAATCAAACTATTGGAACCAAGTTGGCTAGAAGTAGTTTTCAGATGCTGGAAGAGTTTTGTGTTGTTTTTTTATATTTTTTTATTATTATAAATAATAAATTCACTTTTTAAGTTTTGGTGATCGAAATAAATAAGTACCATACTAAGAATATTGGATGCATTCTTGATAATATTTTTTTTGATAAAGTTGTCTTTTGGACTCAAATTATGTTCGGAATGAAGTTTTTGATCATATTGAGAAGTTTTATTAAAAATTAATTGTATATAAATATATCTGTTACTAAATATAATGATGCTTTGTTGTTTTCTAAGTCTTCAATATCATAAGTTGTTTGAAAAACTTATTATCCATTCGTTATAAAAGTAAGGAGGAGAAAAGGTTTTGTAATTTAGATGTTGCTACGCCAATCTGAAGGTTATTAATATCATGATAAAGTCATGATGCAAGAAATAGTTTGTAGAAGAAGAGAGTTTACAAAGTCAAAGTATTCTAGTATCAGTTCATCGGTGTGAGAATGAATGGATTCATATTTTGTCTAAAGTATGGGAAGTTTGAATTTCTTGTTATTAGAAGATTTGTAGAAGTATGGATCAACTGATCCATTAGATATTCATCGAACTATCTGATCGACCAAATGAACCAATCCATATGATCAATCGTCAGGTACATAGAATCCAGAAGGAAGTCATTGTTGGCACCGATCCATCGAACATGGTGTGCCACCGATCCATAGGAGTATTTATGACTCTAAACCATCAATCACATTATCGATATCAATGGGACATTGGATCCAGAGTTATATTGGAGGCAAATTTTTTTTTTTAGGATAAGTAGAAAAATTGTTGACTCTAATAAGTAAGTTGTAGTTTCTAGGACCAATGAATGAGAATAGATTTAGAGATCAATCTATTGGATATGATCATAGACCTATCAATCAGACAAAGTAAAATAATGTAGTAAGCCATTTTCAAAGAATTTTGTTTTCTTCAAGTTGTTCAAGACTCATCAAACAGGCATCAACATCGATACATTTGTTGGGAAACATGAACTGATTCATCAGACACATTATGACACCAATAATTAATATGACGCTAGACTTCATCAGACATAGTTTTTCATTGGTATAAGTATTTTTTGAACACATGAAGAAAACATGAAATTTTTTGAAGCTACTGTTGAAGTTTTTTTAATGGGTTTTGAAGTCTATAGAAGTTGCAATGATTTTTATGGAAAAACTGTTGAACAAAATGATCAAGCTGAGAAAAGTGTACTTAAAAAGTAATTGAGTAAGTTAAATTGGTGTGAGGAAGCTAGAGTAAAGAAACTGAAGTCTATTGAGGTTGAAACAATTTTTATGGAAGAACAGGTTCAGTTGGAACATTATAATGAAAGTATTCAGTTTTACATATGTTTCCTCATAATGAAAAATAATTTCAGAATGAAAATTTCTATCAGACTAAATAATCGTTTATAAGTTCAAAAAAGGATGAAGTTGTGAGAATATTTGAGAAGTTTCGAGAAGATTTCAAAATATTTGAAAAGTGCTGAAGTGGTTAAAGATGAAGCTTAAATGAAATTCAAATTCAAGTTTCTATAAATTTTTCTAAGTGGTAAAGTATAATTGGTTTCTTGCCCATTCCATTTATGGTGCACCTATAAATAGAGGTCAAGGTATAATATATTATGACACTATTCACATGCTAGAGAGAGTGAGAATGTTGAAAGTTTTTAAGAGAGATTTGGTAGAGGAAAATTTTCTGGATAGAGACTTCTTGAAGAAAGTTTTCTAGATAGAAGAAGAGTAAGGAAGATGTTGTGGGAAGATTTTTCCAGATTGTACTAATAAATCGGACTAAAATTTCTAGGAAAGAAAGAATTGGTTTATAATTGTTTCCAGAGTATCTATTCATACTAATTTATTTCTGTTCAAAATAATCGGACTGAGGTATCAGATTGAATTTTTGTAATAAGTCCAGAAGATTTATTTCTACCTTTTTCTAGGTAGGAAATTGAAGAATTTTGTTTTAAAGAACTACAAAAGAGTTTTTTTTTTGAATAAATATAGTGACATGTTTGAAACTAACTGATGAATGTTTCTTAACTTTTTGTAAAAAAATCATCATTATTGATAGAAGGAGTACATTTACTATTGTATTGATCATAGTGCTACACAAGTGTAAGGGTATTTCCTAATTTTTGTGCTCGCACAAAAATGATTGTTTTCTATTGGATTGTGTGGTTTAGATTATTTCTAAACCATGGTAAGTACTGGATAATTTTATTGAGTAGTGAACCTTGTAAATACTTATGTTCATGTGGATATTTGAATGTTTTGTTTTCAGAAAAGTTATAATTATTTAATAGGAGGAAAATGTTTTTATACAAGAAACATAATATAAAATAAAAAAGATATCATCGATTCACCCCCTCCCCCTCTCAGTGATACATTAATCCTATTTGGTCCTTTTCAAGTGGTATTAGAGCAAAGGTTCCCCTTGTTTACTCTTTTCTAAAGTTTTTAAGAGAATTTTTTATAGAAAATTTGAATTTTGTGAACAATAAGAGGATTTTAGTCTTTGATGGAAAGAACTATCATATATATAAAGATATAATGTTCCCATATCTCATTTATCTTGGGTAAAATGTTTTTAAAGCTACTACATATATATTTACTCCTATTTTTGAGAATGATTCTCTTATATCTATGGATAAGAAGAATATGTAGAATGATGGAATAGTTAAAAATGATTTACCAGATACCTTTATTAGTAGAAACTCCCTTCACTCTATGGAAATCAATTTTAATAACTTTATCCCTTCTCATTTCATGAGATTAAATCATTCTTATCTCTTCCATTATTCTCCATATTCTTCTTATCTACATATGTAAGAGGACTATTATCAACAAGAGTAGAAAATACATTAGTAGTATCTTGTAAAACACCATACCCAAGATACATGTGATATGGAAACATTCTATAATTCTAGATATGATATTTTTTCCCATAGAAGGCTGGAATCCCCTTACTTTTCACACGATTCAAATTTTCCATAATAACTTCTCTTAAAAAACATCATCAAAGAGTAAATGAATGGAATCATTGATCTGATACCACTTGAAAAGGCCCAACTATGATCAATTTATTACCAATAGTGGGAGGGGTGATTCAATGATATCTTTTTATTTTATGTTATCTTTCTTGTATAAAAACATTTTCCTCTTATTAAATAATTATCACTTTGCTAAAAAAACATTCACACATCCATAGTAACATAATTATTTACAAGGTTCACTACTCAATAAGAGTATCTAGTCCTTGGTATGTTTTGTAAATAATCTAATATCAAACAATTCACTAGAAAACAATCCTTTTCCAGTGGTATCAGATCAAAGGTTCTCTTTGTTTAATCTTTATAAAGTTTTTGAAGAGAATTTTTTATAGAAAATTTTAATTGTGTGAACATTAAGTGGATTCCAATATTCGATGAAAATATATATCATATCAAGAAATATATAATGTTTTCATATCTCATGTCTCTTGGGTATGATGTTTTGAAAGTTGCTACAGATTTATTTCCTTCTCTTGATGAGAATTATCCTCTTATATATATGGATATGAAGAATATGGAGAATGATGGAAAATATAAGAATGATTTAATATCATTAAATTATAAGGGAGAAAGTTATGAAAATTGAATTCCTTAGAGTTAAGGGAGTTTCTACTGCTAAAGTAATTTGGAGAATAATGGCAGAGCTAAGAATGATTTACTCTCCTGAAATGAGAAGGAATAAAGTTTTAAAAATTGAATTCCTTAAAGTGAAGGGAGTTTCTACTACTAAATGTGTATGATAAAAGTTGAAAAACATTTATAAAGGTATTTCATGGGTTGAGGATGTTTAGAACTATTGTATTGATCATAGTGCTACACAATTTTAAGGGTATTTCCTACTTATTACATCTATACAAAATGATTATTTTCTGGTGGGTATTGAATTATTTAAAAACCATTCCAAGGACTAGCTACTCTTATTGAGTAGTGAAACTTATAAATACTTATGTTCTTGAGGATGTGTGAATTTGTTTTTTAGAAAATTGATAATTCTCTAACAGGAGGTTAAGGTTGTTATATTAGAAAGATGACATAAAATAAAAAAATATCACTGATGCATCCCCTCCCCCTCTTAGTGATACATTGATCTTAGTTGGGCCTTTTTAAGTGGTATCAAAGAAAATGTTACCTTAATTTAATCCTTCTTGAAGTTTTTTAATAGAATTTTTTGTAAAAATTTGAATTGTGTGAATAATAAGAATTTTATGTTCGTTGATGGAAAGAACTATCATATCGAGAAAGATATAATGTTTCCATATCTCATGTATCTTGGGTATGATGTTTTGAAAGCTACTATAGATGGATTTCCTCCTCTTATTGAGAATTATCCTCTTAAATTTGTGGATAAAAAGAATTTAGAGAATTATGGAAGAGCTAAGAATGATTTACTCTCATGAAATGATAAGGGAGAAAGTTATGAAAAGTGAATTCCTTAGAGTGAAGGGAGTTTCTTCTACTAAAGGTGTCTAGGAAAAGTTGAAAACCATTTATAATGGTTATGCATGGGATAAGGATAATTAGAACCGTTGTATTGATCAGAGTGATACAAAAGTTTAAGGGTATTTCTTACTTGTTTTATCCACACAAAAATATTGTTTTCTAATGGATTATGTGGTATTAGATTATTTTTAAACCATGCTAAGGACTAGATACTCTTATTGAGTAGTGAACCTTATAAATACTTGCGTTCTTATAATTTGGTGAATGATTTGTTTTCAAAAAAGTGATAATCCTTAATTGGAGGTGAAGGTTGTTATACAAGAAATATAACATAAAATAAAAATATATCACTGATTCACACCACTCCCTCTCAGTGAAATATTGATCCTATTTAGGCCTTTTCAAGTGGTATTAAAACAAAGTTTCCCTTCATTTACTCTTTTCTGAAGTTTTTAAGAGAAGTTGTTATGGAAATTTTTAATTTTTTTAATATTAACGGGATTCCAATCTTCTATGGAAATAACTATCATATATATAAAGATAGAATATTTTCATATATCATGTATATTGGGTATGCTATTTTGAAAGCTATTACAGATGGATTTCCTCCTACTATTGAGAATGTTCCTCTTACATATGTGGATAAGAAGAATATGGATAATTATGGAATAGAAAAAATTTATTTAATATCATGAAATGGGAAGGGAGAAAGTTGTGAAAAGAAAAGAAAAAAGTTGATTGAGAAATGTCCATTAAGGCTTCCAAGTAAGGAAAATCTAATAAGATTCTTGAAGAGGAAAAAGTTTCTGATTCTGATTCCAAAAATAAGGTTAGTAATAATATTGGTGATTTTTTGTACTTTTTTTCAAAAAACATGAAAATAGGTATTGGAAAGTATAAATAGAAGCTACCACTAAACTGTTTTGAATGGGGATTTACTGTCCACTTTACTACGGATTTCCCTTGAAAAATAAATGAAGAATCTAGTAAAGAAGATGATAGAAGGTTAAAAAGATCTTGGAATAAACACGGTGTTAAATCAAAATCTTATTCCAAGAAACAAGATAAAAAGTTCTCTAAATCCAAAAGGAGAAGATTTTTGTCTAAAGATGGTGAAGATAAAGACAAAAAAGTTGAAGCTATAAAGTTTACTAAAGTTACTAGAGAAAATAAGTTTATAAATAGTTAATGATGAAGAGTTTTGAAGCAATAGTTCTTAAGAAGAAGATACTAATATAGAGTTTCATTTGAATATACATTTGAAATAATTTCTTAGAAAGATAGTAATAATTGAAAGAGAAGTTAATAAATTGAAGAGAGAAATTCTTACAACAAACAATCAAGAATGTCCTACTAAAGAGAACGGTAACTTTCTAGAAGAGGTTGATTCTATAAAGAAGTATCTTGAAAAAGAAAGGAATCTGAATTAATATCTTTAATTAATGTTTAAAAAAAAGAGTTGGAACTTGTTCAACAAAATTTTTCTAAATTTGAGCAGGGAATTACAAGTTTCAATAAATCTATCTCTGAAGTTGGTGAATTTTTTGGAAAGGGTGAACCTAAGAAGGATCTATAAAAGTTAACTTCAAATTATGGAAATAAAATTGAAAATGTTCCTAAGAAGGAGAAGGTTGATAAAATCATGTCTATATCCAAAACCAACAAATTTGGAAATTCAGAAGTTTCTAAAATTTTTAAGTTTGAAACAAAACTTTCTACCACTTCTGGTTCCAAAGAATTTGTGAAGAAATCCAAATTTAAGGAAGTTTTGGAGAAATTTTTGGGGATCCACAAAGTTTTGATGTGAAATATAAGAAAGTTTTTGAGAAATATGTTCACAACTCTGGGCAGTATAAAAGTCATAAAGGTAAATATTCTTTATATGGTTACAGTTGGAATTATGGTGGATTTGAGTATATGAAAAATATGTGTTGGTTTAACCAAAAATATTAAAATTATCCCATGATTTATAGAAATAAAAGTTTGAGGGTGAGTCAATCCTCTTAAAATAATAAATCTATGAATTGTTTTTTGAAAGTTTAAAATAGGTTCCATCCTCTATAAACTATTTGTGAAAGATGTTAACAACCTTGACATCTTGAAAAAGGGTGTCTTTTTTTGTTACTGGTACAACAACATGTTTATAAAAATTATTAGAAGATGGATGTGAAGAAAGATAAATGTAAATAAAAGGATCTTGTCATAGAAACTTATCTCAAAGATAAAAAAGGGATAATGACCTTGGATTTTGGAAAGTGGTAATTCTTCTCATATAATAGGAGATTTTAAATTTTTTAATAACGTAAAATATTTCAAAGAAGGAATAGTGATGTTTAAAAATAATGAATCCCTCATAATCAAAGGTGTTGGATCTGCTATTATTTGGGAAGATGAGTTGAAATCCAAGAAATCATTTTTTATTTATGGGTTGAAACACAAATTCGTGAGTGTTTCACGACTCTATGATGAATGAAATAATATTATTTTTAGAAAAGATGGTTTTTTTGTGAAAAGAGAGAAATATGGAATTTTTTTTACTAATGTACAATGTACAAAAGGAAACATTTTTCAAGTTGGTGAAATACATAATTCATATTATTTAATAATTATGTAAGAAAATCAGTTGTGGCATAAAATATTGGGACATATGTTTCATAGAAACATGAGAAAGTTTTCAAAGTGAGACAGTGTCTGTGATATTCTTAATATGTCGAGAAGAAGATATTGGAGTTGTTCAATTTTTCAGAAAGGGAAGATTATAAACTTTTTTCATAAGAAAGATGATATTCATACAAGTCTTCCCCTAAAACTAATTCATTCTGGTATTTGTGGGCCAATGATAAAACAATCAACTTTCAAAGATAAGTACTACATTTCCTTCATTGATGATTTTACTCTAATTACTTGTGTTATGTATTTTAAAAATAAATCATAAGCTATAAAAAAATTAAGATTTTTAGGATAATATATGAGAATAAATGTGGATATTCTATAAATAATTTTCGAACTAGTAATGGTGGTGAATACAATAATGAATATTTCAAAAGTTATCTTAAAAAACATAGAATTTAGCATGAGTTCAATACACTATACACACCTTAGAAAAATAGAGTTTCTAAAATAAAAAAATATAAGTTTAGTTGAGATGGGATGCACATTATTGATTGATAATATTTTTTCTCACTACTTCTAGAGGAAATAAATTAATACAATAATTTATATTCAAAATCAGTGTTTCTATAGGCTGAGTTCTTATATGACTCCCTATGAAATGTTTTATGATAAAACTCTAAGTTTGAAACACTTAAGAGTCTTTGGGAGTCCCTACATCATAAAGAATAAAAGTGAAAATCTTGGAAAGTTTGATTAAAGAGGTGAAGATGGAATCTTTCTTGTCTATGCTCTGGATGTAAGAGGATATAAATATTTCAGTATAGTGACAAGAATAATTGTTGACTCTATTGATGTAAAAGTTCTTGAAAAAAACTAAGGAAGATGTTTCACAAATACATAAAGATAATAAAGTTGAATAGGATGAAAGAATTATTATTAATCAACATGAAAATAATTCCAAAAATCATAATTCTATGCAGATGTAAGAATCAGACTCATCTATTTCCAGTGATGAGAAAGAATTTTTTACATATTATCATAGTATGGGGAAACATGTAGAAGATTAAAACTTTATTAGTGATAAACATAAAAATTTTCAAACAAGAATATCATCAAAAAATTTCACACATACTTCATTGTATTCAAAATTTGAGCTGAAATATGTTAATGAGAGCATCCATAATGGATTCATGCTATGAATTAAGAGTTGGATCAAATAGAGAATAATGAAACTTGGGAACTTGTAACTAAACCAAATGATAAAAATGTTATTGGTACAAAGTGGGTGTTTTGAAACAAGTTGAATTAATATTTTAAAGTTATTATAAACAAAAAAAGATTGGTTTGAAAGGTTTATTCACTAATTGAAGGTTTTTATTTTCATGAGACTTTTGATCTAATGGTAAGATTGTAAAAAATTAGAATCTTTATTTCAATTTCTACATAATGAATTTATAAAAAATTTCAGATGGATGTGAAGTCGTCATTTCTCAATATAGAACTTGATGAATAATTTTATATTGAAAAACCATATGTTTTTATTAATAGGAAAAATAAAAATTATGTGTGAAAGTTTAAGAAATCCTTGTATGGTCTAAAGAAATCTCCAAGAGCATGGTATTCCAAATTAGATTCCTGCTTAAGAAAGTTGAACTTTAATAAAGGAAGAGTTGATAGTAATCTATACATAAAATAAATTTGAGATATTTCCATAATTTTTATTGTATATATTGATGAAATTATCTTTGATGGTAATTATGAAAGAACTTGTGAAAGGTTTGCTAAAGAAATGAAGAATTTGTTTAAAATGTTCATTATTGGTTAAATGAAATACTTTCTTGAGTTACAAATCTCATAAAAGAAGAAATATATTTTTATTTCTCAATAAAATTATGATAAGGAACTTCTTAAGAAGTTTTACCTGGAAAATTTAAAACTTTTTCCCACACCAATTTCAGTGAGAACCAAGTTGGCTAAAGTTGGAGAAGGTGAGGAAGTTGACTCTAAATAGTTTTCGAAGCTAATTAGGAGTTTTTTGTATCTAATTACCTCAAGACCAAATATTTTTTATATTGTTACCTTATGTTCAAGATTAAAAATTGATCTAAATGAATCACATATCTTGTATGGAAAAAATAATTCTTAGATATATCAAAGGCATAATAGATTTCAGAATAAGATATGATAGCTCAGGAATAATTTATTTGTTTTTTCATACAAATAAAGATTGGGAAGGATGTGTAAATGATATAAGATCTACATCTAGTGGAGTTTTCTTTCTAGGGGAAAGTTATGTAAGTTATCATACTAAGAAATAGAATTTAGTATCTCTTAGAATATATGAATATGAGTATGTTGATGCCACTAAATCTGAAATATAACTTATGTGGATGAAGACTCGGTTGGAAGACTTACTTATTGAATTGAAGTTACATCTAATCTTGAGTTGTGATAATCAAAGTGATATTAACCTTAAAATAAATCTAGTGCAACATTATCTTTAAAAACATATTGATATGAAATATCACTTCATCAAAGATCATGTGTAGAAGAATGAACTCAAGATGGAGTATGTTTCTACATTGGAACAATTCGTAGAGATTTTCACAAAACCTTTACCGAAGAAAGAATTTGTCAAAGTGGGGTTTAACATGGGAATCAAAAATCTTTATCTCCAAGGTTGAGGTATGTGTTTTTTTTTCCTCTCTCGTCTTTCCTTTGGATAGTATTTTCAAGAGGGGGGAATAATGTTTCATAAATATATCCATTTATATGTGATAAACATTTTAAGGAAGCATGTATTTAGGGGCATTTGTGGGTAAGATGTGAACTCAGCATGTAAGTGTGTGAACTATTCTAATATTTTATTAAAGAAGTTGTAGAAAACTTGTTTTTCCAAGAATAAAGAAGTTGTGAATAGGTGGAATTTTTGAAAGTTTTATGTTCAAAAAAAAATTATAAGAAAAATTTTCCTAAGTCGCTACTTTTGTATAGCATGGTTTTACTATCAATAATTCTTGTTTCCTATAATGAGTTTGCTCATTTAGGCTTAGAATTGTTTGTTAGTGATCCATATCTTGAGTTGAAAAGTTTTAGTGATTTAGGAACCTTGGTTGACAAAAAAATCCAAATGGGTATATTTTTGGGACCAATTTGGATGGAAGTATTTTTTGGATTCTGGAAGAAGTTTACATCATTTTTTTATATTTTTCTATCATTATGAAGAATAAATTAACTTTTAATGTTTTGGTGATTATAAAAAATGGGTACAAGACTTAGAATATCATACGCATTATTGATAAGTTGTTTTCTGGATGAATTTTTATTTCAGACTCATATTGTGTCTGGAATGAAGTTTTTTATCATATTAAGAAGTTGTATCAAAATTTTAATTTCTTTCATGATATTCAATACTAAATATGATGATGATTTTATATTTTTTAATTCTTTAATATCATAATTTTTCTTAAAAACTTGTGATATAAGCATTGTGAAATAAATGAGGAGAAAATATTTTTAAATTCAGACGATTCTATGTTGATATGAATGTTCTTAACATCATGATAAAGTCATGATACAAGAAAGATTTTGTGGAAGAATATATTTTAAAAATTTAAATTATTCTGGTCTCAGTTCATTGGTGTGAGAATAACCAGATGTGAATTTTGTCTAAAGGCTGGGAAGTTTGAATTTGATGTTGTCAAAAAATTTACAGAAGTATGGATCGACTGATCCATAGGACTAAACAGTTCATTAGACTATTTGATTCACCAAACAAACCAATCCATAGTATTTATCATCAGGTGCATATAATTTGGATGAAAAAAATCATTACTGACATTGGTCCATCGAACACAGTGTGCCACTGATCCATCGAAGGAGTTTTGACACTGATCCATCAGACACATTATTGGTATCAATAAGAATCATATGCAGAGTTCTATTGGAGGTAGATCAAAATTATTTTTTTATGATAAGAATAAAATTTATTATCTTTAATAAGTAGGTTGTAGTTGTTAGGACTGATGAATGAGAACATATTCAGATATTGATCCATCAGATGTGATTATAAACCTATCAATATGATGAAGTTCAATAATGTAGTCAACCATTTTCAAAGAAAAAAAGTTGTGTTTTGCTTCAAGTGGGTCAAGAATCACTAGATAGGAAATAACATCAATATATTGGATGGAAAACAGAGATTGATTCATCGGATGCATACTGACACTGATAATTCATTTTACACTATACTTTATCGAATACAATTTTTCATTGCTTTGAGGATTTTTTGAACACATGAAGAAAAGTTTGAAACATTTTGAAGATACTGATAAAGTGTTTTTTAGGGGTTTTGAATTCTATAAAATTTGTAATGATGTTTTTATAAAAACATATAAATAAAATGATCAGGCTAAGAAATACAATTGGACTACAAAAGTAATTGAGTAAGTGAAATCGGTGTGAGGAATCAAGATTAAAGCAACTGGAGTCTAATGAAGTTTCAAAAAAAATTGTGGTGGAATAGGTTCAGTTGGAACATCATAATGAAATTATTTTGTTTTACATATGTTTCATCATAATAAAAAATAGTATTAGAACAACAATTTCTATCGAACTAAATAATTTTTTATAAGTTTGAAGTAGGATACATTTTTTAAAATATTCAAGAAGTTTTTAGAATATTTCAGAAGAGTTGAGAAGCGTTGAAGTGGTCAAACATAAATCCTAAATGAAAGTCAAATTCGAGTTTCTGGAAATTTAGATGAGCAGGAAATTAAAATCATTTTCCCAACCATTCCATTTTTGGCGCACCTTTAAATAGAGGTTAAAGTACAACTTACTCTAACACTATTCACATGCATGAGAGAGTGAGAGTGGTGAAAGTTTTTAAGGGAGATTTGGTAGGGTAAAAGTTTCCAGACATATTTTTCTTGCATAAATTTTTATGGACATAAGTGGAGTAAGGAAGAAATTATGGGAATATTTTTCCAGATCGAACCAATTAATCTAACTGAAATATTTGGGAAAGAAATAAGGGGTTTATAATTGTTTTTAGAGTATCTATTTAGACTTTTTTTTCTAGACTAAAGAATCAGACTGACGAATCAGACTGAGGTATCATACTGAGTTTTTGTATAAAGTCCAGAAGAGTTGTTTCTACCTACTACTGGGTAGGAAATTGAAGAATTGTGTTTTGAAGAACTACAAAAGTGGAAGTTGTTGAAGTAGCACAGTGACATGTTTGAAACCAACTAGTGATGTTTTCTTAACTTATCACAAAAACTTTTTTACATTATTCATGCTAGAATAAGCACATGCATTGTTGTATTGATCATAGAGCTACATAAGTGTAAGGGTATTTCCTACTTGTTGTATCCACGCAAAAGGATCTTTTTATAATGGATTGTGTGTTATTGGATTATTTCCAAACCATGATAAAGACTAGGTACTCTTATTGAGTAGTGAACCATGTAAATACTTATGTTACTATGGAAGTGTGAATGTTTTGTTTTCTACAATGTGATAATTATTTAATAGGAAGAAAAAAAATTTATAAAAGAAAGATAACGTAAAAGAAAAATTTATCGCTGATTCACCCCCTCCCCCTCCCAGTGATACATTGATCTTGGTTGGGCCTTTTCATAGACACCTCATCACAATCCTTTCCATGAACTATTTCATCCCTGGACACTAAATTTGTCTCCTCAAATAACATTACATATTTTTCACACCAGGATGTACTACTAAAGTTGAGATATGAAACTCATGGGGAACCCCCTCTCACATCACCTATAAAACAAACAACCTCACATGAAACAACACCCAGTGTTGACTATCCTCCGACCATCCCTCTAGGGTATAACTATGGCTAACACAACCATGAATCATTTATACCTCTAAGTCGCCCCACTAAAACTCCTCCACCTACCACATAAAGGATGACTCACCAGTCATATAATAAAGACAACCATTACCATTTATCACTCTAACATAAATATCCATCACTGTAATATCCCACATCCCTTTCCAAACATCCATAGACTCATGATTCATGTCTCGGGATTTCAGACTCAACACATCAGAAACCAAATTCCCCTTTCTCAAGGTGTAAGTTATCTTAAAATAATAATCCTAGAGAAAATATATCTACCTTAGCTAGAATAGATTTATATTTAACTAAAAGAAATCATATTCCAATATCTTTTGGTTTTTGAAAACCACAAAGCACTTACTAATGAGGTAGTTCTACTAAAATTTTAGTGAAAACACAAATACCCCCAACTCTTGATCATGGGTGGCATAGTTACACTTTTGGGGATGTAACTTCCTCGATATATAAGATATCACTTCCCTATGATACATCAACACACATCCCAATCCTAAATGGTATGCATCATAGAAACCCTCAAACAACACACCCACCTTAGGCAACTGAAGCACTTGATCATTGACCATCCTCTCATTTAGGTAACTGATTACAGACTAACAATGGTCACTCTACACAAAATCCTAGTCCTTCCTAGTAAACTCTATTAGTGGGGATATAACTTGATATAAATCGATCACAAACCATCATTAATATCCTGTGATTCCAAAGAAACTGTGAACCCATGTCACGTTCTTAGGTGCTTCCAAAGAAACAACTACCTTGATCATTGATGGACCTATTAACATGCCTTTTTGAGACACCAAATGTCTAAGGAAATGAACCTATTAATTCTGTAACTCACACTAAATATTTCCATAGATATGGTGGTGTTGTAGGAACTGAAAAATAGCTCTAAAATACTTGGCATGCTCATCCTCTGACTTCAAATAGATCAAGATGTCATCGATAAATACAATAACGAACCAGTACATGAACTCATGGAACACTAATTTCTTAATCCTAGTAAACTAGGCTAGTGAGTTCATGACACCGAATAACATGTTTACAAACTCTAAGTGCCCATACACATAGCTAAATGAAGTATTTAGGATATCCTCATCCTTCACCCTCAACTGGTGATATCCTTACCGCATATTAATCTTAAAAAACCAACTATCTCCTATTAGCTAGTCGAAAAGATCATCTATCCTTGGAAGAGGTTAATGGTTCTTTACCATTACCTGATCCAACGTCCTATAGTCTATACACAACCTTAGACTTCTATATGACTTCTTGGTGAAAAATATTAGAGCACCCCACAGTGACACACTAAGTCGGATGAAATCCCTCTACATCAAATCATCCACATGTGACCTCAACTCTTGCATCTTCATAGGTGTCATATAATAGGGATCCATATAAATTAGATATGTTTCCAGTGGTAAATCTATCCCAAACTCGACATATCATCATGGGGGTAGGGTTATAACCTCCTCTGGGAAGATATCTAGGAACTCTTACTCGACTCTTCGAACATTCCCCACATGATCATCCATGGATAGCTTCACCAACTAAGAAAAAAAGAGGCTCTACTTTCCTACCACCCATCCAATAACCTCACTCCCCAATGAATTCCACTCACTAGAATACCAAATCATAAAACAAAACTATTCTCAAAAAACATTTTATGACTTCTTTCACAACATATAATCAATCCATGCCAAAGATAAAATTGTATGGTTGTATCTGCAATAAGAAGAATTCTCCCACATAATGGTGTTTTCCCATCACCATTCTTCATCCCCATCACACATAAAACAAAAATAATTACCTACAATTAGTGTAGATAACACCAAGGGCATAGAAAGTCTCTCCACATCTAGTTCCAACATATGGACCAATTTAGGAGAAACAACTCTCAACTCTATTGGTGATTCTTCCTTTAATGCATGCATCTAGCCATGCCATGCTCCTCTGCCTCTTTGTTTTAGACATACATGACCATGATCTAGCCTATTTACCTTTGTATGGGGGCCATAATGAGGTTTTATTATACCAACACCACCTTCACTCAGCTATTGAACAAGCATCAATGGTCCCTTATGTTGAGACTTCCTTAGAGGAAACTATTGATGCTACCAAAAAGGGGCATGAATACCCACCTAATAATAGCCTCCCTACATGGTTGGGAATTGAACCTATCAATTCCCATTTCTTCCACATAAATAAAATGAAAATATGAATCCTCTAGTAGGTTCTTGGGATCCACCTTCCCCTGAAAAATGGAAAGGGATCCATTGTGGTCGGTTCCTCGCTGATTGGAACCCCGCCTACCTGAACACCCATGGCCCACTACCTGAATCCATTCTCTTTGAGACATCCTATTTTTCACAACCCCCCCCCCCCACCACCACCACCACCACCACCACCAAATATATCATAGTGAGGATAGTGAGATATGATGACCCCTGATTCTCATCTTTAGTAGGCCCCGAGTTGGTGACTATCAGGGAGAGTATAAAAATATCATAGTATGGGAGGCATTACCCTCTATAAATGAAAAAGAATCGGGAAATAAGATAAACAGCTAGTAAAAAAATGTAGTATACAATATAAAGGTAAGCCAAAAACCATCCCAAAATTAATGAATAAAGTAAAAGTGATACAAATAAAAGTCTATAATAGAATACCAAAAGATAAATCTATGGCAGCGACTCAAAAATAGCTCCAACCCAGCAAGTAATGTCCAGATCGGTACCCAAAGTCCTCCTAAAAAACCTGAAAATTAGTTTATATATGTAGGGTGAGAATAATAGGTATACTTAGTAAAGGCATAGCTAAGGTCTCAAGTACATATGTGAAAAATACATGCTCATGCGCTAGTGAAAAAACAGTAGAACCATCTAGCACCAATATAGGTCATCTAACCAAACCTACTCTCACTATGTATCACTTACAAAATCAAGCACCCAATATAATAATATAGCATCAAGATATTAACAAAAAAGGTACCATAATACCTATTCCCCAATAATTTTATGCTCTCATTCCCCAACATCGAATTTCATGTGTTCCCATCACTTTCACATATACCACATCACATCACATCCCACCCACAGACACCTAATCCACACATAAAATCACTTCACATCCCACTCACAAACACCTAGGCCACACATCACATCACATCACATCTCACCCACAGACTCTTGGGACACACATCACATCACATCAAATCTCGCATGTAGATACATGGGCCATACATCACATCACATCTCACCCACAAACACCTAGGATACACAAAAGATATCACAACCAGAGTAGTAGGGTATCATGAACATGAAGGAAATCAACCTTGTTCCCTACTCCTGCCACGTATAACCTCAACCACATATCACATCACCCCATATCATGTCTCACCTATAGACATCTGGGACAACACATCACATCACTTTTGGGTAATCTTTGACACCAACCTATATCACTAATATTGAAGGAAGACCGAAGGAGAGGGGGTAGTCAACCATCTATATCACTATTATCCTAGATGTTGGAGAAAACACTAGGAACTCATCACCTATAAGAGTTGGTAAGTTTATTCTTCTCAAGTGGGGAGCATGTAAAATAACACAAAAATACATGATATATAGATACCACACAATTCCCAAACTATGGGTTCATATCTATAGTACTAGAACACACCACATCACTACCACATACCACACATCTACCATATCAAACAATTCCACAACTATATTCAACACACCACACAACCACAACATAAGGACACACAACATATCCCACTTTCAATTATAGGTTTCTCCACATTTTTTCATTATCCACTTCATTTCACATTACACAATCCATTATTTTGTTCAATTAATTTAATCCATTTACCATACATTTGTTTCCAATCTATCTCAATTATCTACCATTCTATTTTGTTTCCTTTATCATCACAGTTCATCCCATGGCTAACTTGTAAACTATCTCAACCATGTTATGATACAACTTTCCCAACTCACACAACCACCACCACATCATCACACATCCACCAATGTCATCATGTCACATCGCTCATGCCATATCACCATGGAAACCTCACATCGCACAACCACAACCACTGTAGTACAACCACTTTGGAATAACCACTAGAGAACAACCATTGTGCCATAACCATCACATACAAAAACCACACATTGCCAGTACACATTTTCACCACCATGCATCACACCACTACACGCCATAACCACATCAAAACTCAGCGTACCACATCATGCAACTGTCCACATCACATCTATGTTAACCAACCTTTGCATCATAACCCCACACATCACATGGCCCAAATGGTCACCTCCATCACCGTAAAACATCCCAAACCATGTAGCGAAACAAAGAAAGCACAAGAATACACAACAATATCGCAAACCAGATTCTAAAATTATTCAGGATCTTTCATCACATTACTTATTTAATTAGCATGGGTATTATCACACAAACCATAATCTAGGGGAAACCAGTTTATTAGCCAAATATATGTTCCTTAGCCTTTTACTTAGGGTGTAATCACACAACAACATAGAAAGGGTCATTACAGAAAAACAATTACAGTGCAAACAAGGATACGAATAGTGGTTATTTTCAAAATTCTCAATAGGAATTCATAACAACATTAGTAATATATAAAAAAGTAGTAAATCATGCAAAAACTCCCCATTCCCATAAATTTTATTATTCCATTTAATTATATGATTATGAAAACCCTTATTATCTAACTAATGGAAATAAAAAAGAAAGAAAATATCACACATAGCACATAAAAGAGTGATAATGGGGAACCCTTACCTCAAAGAAGCTTTCTGATCTCATTGTGCACTATAGGGTGAAGAATAATTTCCCAAAAAACACAACTAAACCATGAGATCATATATTAGCTTACACTATATCAAAGGGTTATCAAAACACAACCCATACACATCCCAAACCAAAAATATACCACCATAGTAGATCTATGAAGAAGAATAGAAGGAAAATCACAAGGAAAGAGAAGAGAACTCACTAAAAATCACCAATAGGGATCCACCAGAACTAGAATATCAAAATAGGATGAAGGGGGTGAAGATCCAGTGAGGGCCTCCTAGGTTTTCACCAAAATGAGAGGAAAGTAGAGTGGTTGAATGAAAATAGATTCAGCCATGAAAGGGTTAAAAATTACCTGAAACCTGAAACTTTCTCATCTTATAACCCATTCATAACATGAATTCCCATTTTTCTAACTTCCACCAAAATTCATGTTTCCACATCTAGAATTAATTACACATCATGAATTCACCTTTTACTATGTGAATAAATTTCACACTATACGCCTTATCTGAACACAAGTTGTGAATTATATGGCTTTAAAAACTGTGAATCACCAATTTATGTCATGTACCCCTTTCATGATGTGAATTTACTGTTGCAGATCTACTGCACCTCCAACCACACAGAATCTTCTCAAACCTTCTCTGAAACACCTCCAACACCCAAAAACCAGCAAAGTAATGGTATGTGAAGGCATAAACTATTAAATTTGATACCTATCAAATGATTCTTATCCTCAAGAATCAAATCCAAACTTGAAGAAAAGAAGGGGTCTAAACAACCACCTTGTGAGATACCTCTCAAGGATCTCATCACTCTTCAAATGCTACCACCAGCCAAACACACCAACCAAAACACCCACAAAAAACATTATACAACCACATAACTAATCAACCACATCAACCTCCACACAGCCCAAACCAACCAATTCCACAACTAATAAACTATATTCCACTAATCACATAAATCAAGGAATCCCACCCTCCATGTCGAGATATTATCCGCTCTAGGCTTTACTGACTCATCTATACGGTTTTAATCGCATCACGGTATAATGAATCTTGATTAGGAATTATTTCCTTTCCTTTTTATATGTTAGAAACTTTATTAGACATCACACATCAAGGAAATAGCACATCTCATAACATAAAAAGATACAAACATCACATCATCAAAAACAAAACAGAACAAAAAAAGGCTCAAAACAACTCAAGGTATTGGGAACACATATGCATATCTCACTCCCAAGTACTCTCCTCTAGGCCACCATGTCTCTACAACACGTGAACCAAGGGAAAATTCCATCCATGAATAAACTTATCTCGGTGGTCCCATATCTCTACTGGATACTCTAAAAAAGTCATATCATCCTTGATATCTAACTTTCCCCATTAAATTATGTGGGAGTCATCATTAAGATACTAATAAATTTGAGACACATGTATGGAATTGCGGAACCTCTCTTACCATGGTGGAAATTCCAACCAATGTGCCACCTCACAAACTCACCCCAACACCACAAAGGGGACAACAAACCTAGGAGAAAGATTACCCCTACCAAAAATCCACTGCCCACACTGAGGGGAGACTCTCAAGAATACATGGTCTCTAACCTTGAAATCTAGGGGCCTTCTCCAATAATCAGAATAGGCCTTATGTTAGTCCTATGTTGCTCTTATCCGCTCACAATCCAATTGGATATTCTCGGTCATTCTCTACACCTCATCAAGACCAAGAAATACTGACTCCCCAACTCCAACCAGTATAATGAATAATGACAAGGTCAGCCATAAAATACCTCAAATGGATCTATGTAGATTGATGAGTGATATATATTGTTGCACATAAACTTGACCAAAGGAAATTTCCATTCCCAAGATTCACTAAATCACAAGATGCATGCCTGTAGCATATCCTCTAGTATCTGGATGGTCTTCCCTATCTTCCCATCTATATAAGGGTGAAAATCAGTGCTCAAGCACAACTAAGATCTAAAATCAAGCTTCAATACCTTCCATAATCATGAGGTAAAATGGGGATCTAAATAAAATATTATGGTCCTTGGTACCCCGTGAAGCCTAACCTCATCATCCATATACCTCCTTTCCAAAACATCCACAACACTTGACTCACGGATCCCCAAGAAGTGAGTCGATTTCATCGATCGGTCCACTATTACCCAAACTGCATCACATCCTCCCTAAGATTGGGGTAACTCTATGATGAAATCCATTGATATTTTCTCCCATTTACACTTCGAGATATCCAACGATTGTAAAAAACCTCCCATAAAATAGTTATTTTCTTTTACTTGATGAAAAACCAGACACTTTTCTATAAAATATTACACTAACCATTTCATCCCCGACCATCAAAGACATCTCCTCAATCCATGATACATCTTTTTCACACCAGGATGAACCACTAAACATGATTTTTGAAACTCATAGAGAACTCCTTCATGAATCTTCTGTGGGACAAATGACCTCCCTTGGAATAACACCCAATTCTAATCATCCTTTAACCATCCCTCAGGAGCATCACCATGTCCAAAACAACCATGAATCACCTCTTCCATTGTGTCTCGCCATTGAGACTCCCCCACCTACTATATCAAAAAAAATCCATGATAATCTGATAAAGACGACCTTAGTCATTTCTCCCTTCGACATCAAGATGCATCATTTCAAGATCCTCCATTACTTTCCAAACATCCACATACTCCTGAGACACATCCTCTCAAGAATTCTAACTCAATAAATTAGAAACAATATTACCCTTCCCTAGGGTATAATAGATCTCAATAATGTTATCCTAAAAAAACTCCATCCACCTCCACTAGCATAGATTCAGATCCCATTGAGAGAAAACATATCTCATGCTCTTGTGGTTTGTGAAAACTATAAAATTATCATCGATTAGGTAATTTTGGAACAAATTTATCATGAACACAACTACTCCCAGGTCTAGATCATGGGTGGAATAGTTATGGTTGTGGGTACATAACTACTTATCCCCATAATATATCATCACTCTCTTATGCATCAATATGGATCCCAATCCTAGATGGGACATGTCACAGAAAACCTCAAAAAACACACCCTCTTCAGGCAATTGAAGTACTAGAGAACAAAAAAAATTATCCTTCAAGTAACTGAAAACTGTCTTGAACTAATCATTCTATACAAAATCCTGGTCCTTCCTAGTCAACATTGTAAATAGGGCTGCAACTCGAGAGAAATCGGATACCAACATCCAATAATAGCTCGTGAGACTAAGGAAACTGCAAACCTATGCTACGTACTTGGGTACTGACCAAGAAAAAAATACTTCAACCTTTTAAGGGTCCACTAAAATGCCTTATTGAGACACCACATGCTGAAGGAAATTCACCTCTCATGTATAAAACATACTCTTTAAAAAAATATAATTGGTGGTTTCAGATAACCTAGAAAAAAACTTTGAGATGCTCGACATTCTCCTCCTATGATATCAAGTAGATCAAGATGTCATCAATGAATACAATGATGAACCAGTCCAGGAACTCATGAAACACAAATTTCATAAGCCCCATGAATATGGATGGTGCATTTATAACACCGAACAATATGACTTTAAACTAAAAATTACTATACAAATATCTGAAGGTAATCTTTAGGATATCCTCATCCTTCATCCTCAACTGATGATATCCATACCATAGATCAATCTTAGAGAACCAGTTATCTTCTCTCAATTGGTTGAATAGATCATCAATCCTCATAAGTGGGAAATGGTTCTTAACCATCACCTGATTCAACCTCTAATAGTCTATACACAACCTTAGACTACCATCTTCCTTCATAGAGAACAATACTAGTGTATTTCACTATGAAACACTAGTTCAGATGAAACCCATCTATATTATATCATCCATCTATAGCCTCAACTCACACAACTTTGTGGGTGCCATTCGATAGGGATCCATTGAAATCATAGATGCTCCAACTACAACTCTATCCCAAAATAAATGTCACATAAAGAAGGTAGTTCCATAACCTCCTCTGGGAAAACATCCAAGAATTCCTCCACAACCCTAGGAACACACCCAACCTGAGATTCCACTGATAGCTCTTCCAACTACAAATAAAGAGGCTCAACTTTCCTACCACCCAACTGATAACCTCGCTCACCAACGAAAGCCACTCTATGGCTCTCCACATTGGAAAAAAAACTCTTCTCTAAAATCATTTGATGACTGCATGCATGAAATAAATCCAATCTATACAAAGGATAATATAATATGGATCTATATGTAATAAAAAAGAATTCCCCCACTAACCGATGTTTCCCCATCACCAGTCTACATCCCTGAAACAGATCAAAAAAATAAGTCTAAAATCCAACTAGCGTAGATAATACCAGGGGAACTAGAAGACTCTCTATGTACAGTACCAATATATAGACCAAAGCAGAAGAAAAGAAAGAGTTTGAGTCACCTGAATCCAATAAGGCGTACACAAGGGTAGATGATAAATTGATTATTCCTCAAATAAATCCTGGATCTATTGGAACTGTTGCCTCTAACACATGCATTTGTCCATGCTTATCTCCTCAAACTCTCTACTTCCGGCCTCCATGGTCATGATCTAGCCTAGGTCCTTGTGGATAGGGACCATCATGAGGATACCCTATTCCAACTCTACCTACCCTTGGCTTCTAAACAACAACCTATAGTCCTTATTGATGGAACTGCCTTGGAGGAAACTACTGCCACTGAAAATGGGCTTAACTACCCATCTAAGACCTTCCTAAGCACTAGAACACTGAGGTTGGTGGTGCCCATATCTCCCAAAGATCATGAACACAAAAAAATCCATATAAGGAACTTGGAAACCACATATCCCTAATAGTCAGGAGGAAACTGCCATGGTCAGTTACTCGTTGAATGGAACTCTGACTTCCTAAACACCCATGGACAACTTCCTAAAGTTCTGCTCCTTAAAACTCCCTATTGGACACCCTTTTGAGGTTCAACTACCAAGGAAATAATTCACACAATAATATCAGCCTTTTTTCACCTTTAGATACATTGGGAACATAAATGGAGTGACCACATACTTGATCAATGGGCACAAAGTCTCCTCTAGACAACGTTCTCTAAAATCCTCATATGTAAAAACATATAGAGAATAGTGAAGGAGGTTCTTGAACCTGATCCCATGATCCCACATACTCAGACTCCCTTTCTGAAGGGAGATCAACTCTTGCCTCTTGGTTTCCCTCATTATCGATGACAGAAACTCTTATCAGGACTCCCTCTAAAAGTATGTCCACAACACATCTACCTCCTTGCGACCACCAAGAAACAACATCCACCACTAACATGTTGTTCCCCATATCTCAATAACTTCCAATGGTACCAAAAACTATTAACTGATGATCAGATTAGTCCAAAAGTTATCTCGAGCACCTCCATATGGTGATCCATCTCTAGATCTATGACACTCCCCTCATACTTTCCAAAACTTTGCCTTTGAAAGAAATGCAAAGCTCATTTTCATGATTCATCCTCCTATGTTGGGTCAACCCTTTGATGATCAACCAGATAAACCTACTAAACCTCAACTACCTAAGTAACTCATGGATGACAAGTGGGATTCATTCCTAAAAACAATGATAACATCGTAAGCCTAGTTTCATGGAAATTTACAAATATTATTTATTTTATTCATATTATTTCCATACAAAAATCCATTTTAGACATGAACACAAACAATAATAATGAATGTACTTATCCTAGATCTTTTGCAAACAAGTAGTTCCACCTCACTTGGTCATTAAATAAGCTCAAATCTCATGCACTAGATCATGGGGGGCCTAAAATATCGTGTCCTAGTCGGTCTCCCTAGACTATGTCACATACCATGGTCAAATGGTACTATTTCCATACCAACCCATGAAATCCTCAATATGCCTAACTCCAAAATCTGTCCTATATCTAAACCATCAGCCTTTGATACCACCGTGTCATTACCCCCTCCCACTAATGATACTGTAGTGAGGATAGAGAGAGAGATTATGACCACCGACTCCCACCTCCAGTAGGCCCTAGGTTAGAGACTAGCACCGAGGGTATAAAAATCTCATAGTATGGGAGGAATTATCCTTGATAAATGAAACAAGATCGGGAGATAAGATAAACAACCACCAAACAACCCCAGTAGACAATATAAGTGTAAAACAAAAACCATCTCACAATTCCTGAATAAAGTAAAAATAATACAAATAAAAGTATCAAATAGTATACCAAAAGATAAATATACAGTAGTGGCTCAATGAAAAATCCAACCCCGCTAGTAATATCCATATCAGTCCACAAAGTCCTCCTAAAAACTTAAAATTAGTTTATATACATGGGGTGAGCATAACAGGTATACTCAATAGAGGCATATCCAAGGTATCAAGTGCATATGTGAAAAAGTATTGCTAATGAGATGGTAAACAAACAATAGAACCAATAAGAACCTATACAGGTCATCTAACCAAACCTAGCCTCACTATGACCCGCTCACTAAATAATGCATCCAATATAATAATATATCATTAAGATCATAACAAATTAAGGTGCCTCGCTGCCTATTCCTCACTGATTTTCTGCTCTCACACCCCAACGTTGAACGTCTTATTCTCCCATCCCTTACACACATACTACATCACATCACATCCCAACCATAAACACTTGGTCCACACATCACATCCCGCCTGTAGACACCTGAGCCCCACATCACATCACATCACATCTGACCTGTAGACACCTAGGCCACACATCACATCCCACCCACAGACACCTGGGCCACACATCACATCACATCACATCCCACCTGCATACACCTGGTCTATACAACACATCTCTCAACCAGAGATTTAGGGTATCATGAATATGAAGGATGCCAACCTCATTCCCTCCTCCTACCACACATGACCCCCACCACATATCACATCACACCACATCACATCTAGCCCGTAGACACTTGAGCCAACACATTACATCACTATTGGGTAATCTCCAACACCAACCCATATCAGTAATACTAAAGGAAGAGTGGGGAGAGGGTTATTCATCCATTTGTATCACTATTATCTTAGATGTTGGGGAAAACACCTAGAACCTAGAACCACTGAGCATTGGTAAGGTTATCCAACTTGGGTGGGGGCCATATAAAATAACAAAAAAACATGATATATAGATAGCACACAATGCCCAGACTATGGGTTCACATAAAAAACACTAGAACATGCCACATTACCACTATGAACCACACATCAAGCGTCTCAACCACTGCCACCACTATATGCAGCACACCACACAACCACAATAAATGGCCACACAACATTCCCCATTTTCAATTAAAGGTTTATCTAAATTTTTTCTTTATCTATTTCATTTCACTTAACACAATTAATTATTTCATTCAATTAATTTAATCCATTTACCACACATCCATTTACAATCCATCACATTTATCTATTATCCTGTTTTGTTTTGTTTATTATCATAGTTCATCCCATTGCTAACTGAAAAACTATCTCAACCACACCACACTAAAATTGGCCCAACTCACACAACCACCACCACATCATCACACATCCACCATCTTCATTATGTCATATCTCCCAATCCATATCACCATGAAAAAATCACATTGAAAAAACCATAATCGCCATGCACCACAACTAATCTATCACAACCAATGCATTGAAACCACTATGCCACAACCACTACGCCACAACCCCTAAGCCAAAACCACTATGCCACAACCATTATACCACAACCACTGCACCACAACCACTAGATACAACAACTTCACATTACCACAAAACCTTATCACCATTACACATCACACCATTATGCACCATAACCACATCACAACTATGTGCACCACATTGCTCAACTTCCCACATCGCATCCATGATAACCAACCTCTCCATTATATCCCCACACATCACACGACCAGCTGGTCACCTCCATCACTATACAACATTACAAACCACATGGGTAAACACAACAAGCATAAGAATATACAACAACATCACAAACCAGATTCCACAATTATTCAGAGGCTTTCATCACATTACTTCTTTAATTAGCATGGGTGTTATCATACACACCATAATCTGAGGAAACCAGTTTATTAGAAAAATATACATTACATGGAATTTTATTTAGGGTGTGATCACACAAAAACATAGAAAGGGTCATTATAGCATAACAATTACAGCATAAACAAGACTTCAAATAGCCATTATTTTCCGAATTGGAAAAAGGTGTTCATAGCAACATCAATAACATATAACAAAGTAGTAAACCATGCGACAACTCCTCGTACCCATAAATTTAATTATTCTAATTAATTATCCAATTATGTCAACCCTTAATATCCACCCAAAGGAAAGAAAAAGCATAAAAATATCACACATAGCATTTAAAAGAGTGAGAATAAAGATCCCCTACCTCAAAGAAGTTTTTTGATCTCATTGCACACCACAGGGCGAAGAATAACTTTCTAGAAACCATAACCACACCATGAGATCACGGATCAACCTACATTGATGTAAAGGGTTTTCAAAACATTTCCCATACACATCCCAAACTAAAACTGCACCATTATAGTAGATCTATAAAGAAGAACGGGAGAAAAACCCTGGGGATAACTCACCATGGATCGCTAACAGGATCCATCAGAACCAAAAGATCGAAGTAGGAGGAAGGGGGATAAAGATCCTTTGAGAGCCACCTAGGGTTTAAAAAAAATGAGAGCAGGGGAGATAAGCTAAATGAAAAGATAATCAGCCACACAATGGTTAAAAATAACCTAAAACCTGACAATTTCACATCGTGTAACCCGTTCATGATGTGAATTCCCATTTTTCCAACTTCCATCAAAATTCAAATCACCTCGGCTCAAATTAATTACACATTGTGAATTCACCTTTCACGATGTGAATTTTTTTCACATTGTACACATCATCTGAACACAAGTCATGAATTCACCATCTTTATAAGTCACAAAACACTAATTCATGTCATGTACCCCTTTCAAAATTTGAATTTACCACTTCATATATATTGCACCTCCAACCACATAGAACCCCCTTAAGCCTCCTCTAAAACACCTCCAACACCTAAAAATTAGCAAAGTAATAAGCCTAGAAGGCACAAACCTTACACTGGTGGCCACTCTCAAGTCTCAACTCCCAATGAAAGAAAATTATTGATAACCTTATACTTTTTCTACACCTCAAGATACATTGGGAGTGTAAATGTCATGATCGCATACCTGATAAATAGGTGCAAAGCCTCCTTCAGATGTTGCGCTTTGGACTCCTCATCTAGGAAAACATACAGAGCAAAGTGAAGGAGGTCCTTGAACCTGATATCTAGCTTCCGTACACTCAAAATTTCATCCTAAAGGGAGAGAAACTCCTACCACTTGGCTTCCCTCATCATCAATTATAGGAATTATAAATAGAACTCCTTATGAATGTTGGGCCATAATATATCTACCTCCTTTTAGTCACTTGGAAATTGCATCCAACACTAACGCGCAACTCCCTACATCTGAATAACATCCAAAAATACATATAACTTAGACCATGCTTATATCAAACTGAAAGCGATCTCAAGCTCTTCTAGCTAGTGCTCTATCTCCAGATTAGATACACTCCCCTCATACTTTCACAAACTCTACCATTATAATCCATGAAAAAATCAATACCAAAGATCATCCTCCTCTATTAGATCAACAGTCTAATGGTCAACCAGATCAGCCTTCTGAATCTCAACTGCCTGGTCTACTTATTGACAATTACCATGAGGCATTCCTAAAAATATAGGAGAGCATCTTAATACTGGTCACATGGAATTTTTATCAAGATTATTTATTTAATTCAGTTTCCCACAATAACCTAATTCAGACACAAGCATAATAAATTATGATTCATATACCTATCCTAGGTCTCTACCCTACAACCAGTTCCACCTCACTTGGTTGTTCAATAATCCTAGAGTTCATGCACTACATCACGGAGGGCCCTAAAATCTCATGTCCTAGCTGGTCTTCCTAGCCTATATCATGCACCAAGATCAACTAGAACTGCTTCCCTACCAAACCATGAAATACTCACTATATTTGACTCTAAAATTAATCTAATATATCAACCATCAACTCTTATACCACTCTTTCATGACCCAATCCCACCAAATATTCCGCAATGAATGGTGAGAGATAATGACCCCCAAATACCACCTCCAGTAGGCCTCAGGTTGGAAACTAGTATTGAGGGTATAAAAAATATCACAAATGGGAAGCACTACCCTCTATAATATAAAATAGGATCAGGAGATAGGATAAACAACCACCAAGAAACTCCAGAAGATAAAATACATGTAAACCAAAAACTATCCCACAATGTATGAATAAAGTAAAACTAATACATAAAAATTTATCTGATATAAAGTACCAAAAGACAAGTCTATAACACTGAATCAACAATAGCTCTAAATCCAAGCTAGAAATGTCTAGCTCGATGCAAAAATTCCTCCTAGAAACTTGAAAAATGTTTTATATATGTAGGGTGAGCATACAAGTATACTCGATAGGGACATAACCAAGGTCTCAATTATGCACATGAAAACAGTATGATAATGTGCCAATTAATAAATAGCAGAACCAACAATCACCTAAAAAGGTAAACCAACCATCCCAGCATCACCATGGATCACTCACTAAATCATGCATCCAAAATAGTAATATACCATCGAGATCACAATAAATAAAGGCACCATTTTATTACTTCCCAATTGATTTTCCACTCTCATTCCCCAATGTTGAACATCCTATGATCCCATCCTTTCCATACATGTCACATAAAAACCACATCACATCACATCTCAACTGAATACACCCAATCCATCTCTAATGTGGGTTGGGATGCATCCCTACCTACCCGACCCTTGAAATTTCTAGCATCTAGTGCTAGAATCAAGCATCACCATGCCACATCTTGCTCGAAGAAACCTAGTCCATCACATCTCATCTTTCCCAAAGAAACCTGGGTCATCACACCATATCTCATCACATAACCAGATAAGTAGGATATCATGAATGTGAAGGACATCAACTTTGTTCCCTCATCCTATCATGCATGACCCCCACCATAAATCACATCACATCACTACCTCATCACATCACATAACTCCCAAAAACACATAGGCCAACTCTACTAGGTAATCTCCAACACCAACCCATATCATCATTATTGATGAAAGGGGAGTGAGGAAGAGGAGGAATCCATCCATACATGTCACCCGCCATCCTGGATATTGAGGAAAACACTTGGAACCCAGAACCTCTAAGCATTGGTATGGTTATCCAACTCGGGTGGGACAAAAATTGAAATAACAAAATGATACATGATATATAGATAGCACATAGTACCCAACCTATAGGTTAAAAACAACTATACTAGTCCACACCACATCACCACCATTGTACCACACATGGATCATCACAACTTCTTACACCACTATATTCAACACATCACACAACTTCCATATAAGACACATGATTCCACATTCATTTACTAATCCACCTCATTCATATTTACATTTCCCACTCATTTATTATTCAATTAATTTAATCTATTTTACCAAACATCCATTTCTAGACCATATCATTTGTTTACCAGCCTATTTTATTTCATTTTATCATCATAATTTATTACATGGATAACTAGAAAACTAATACAACCATGTCACACTACAACCGGACCAACTCACACAACCACTACCACAACACCTCACATCCACCATCATCATTATGCCACATGATCCAAACCAACTCACCACACCATCCACACATCACACATCCCAACCACATATCACAATAAAAGTACCACACACAACTACCACATGTCACCACCACATGTCACCACCACACATCATCACCATTATGCACCTCAACACATCATCACCACTACACACCACAACCACTTCACACCACATTGCACAACTTCCCATATCGAATCCATGCCAACAAACCACTACATCATATCCCCATTCATTACACAACCTAACCGGTCACCTCCATCACCGCAAAATATCCCAAACCACATAGGGAAACGCAATAAGAACAATCACACACAACAAAAACACATACTGGATTCCACAATTTATTCAAGGGATTTCACCATATTACCTATTTAATTAGCATAGTTATTGTCACAAAACCCATGATTCCATGGGAAACCAATTTACTAGCAAAATAAATGTTCTTTATCCTTTTATTCAAGGTGTTATCACACAACAGCACAATAAGGGTCCCATCATATATCATCTACAGTGAAAACATGGCTCCCGATATCCATTATTTTCATTATTCTCAATAAGCATGCACAATATCATTAACAACATGTATCAAATCAATAAAGAACGTGATATCTCCCCCATACCCATCAATTTTAGTTATTATAATTAATTATATTATTATGAAGACCCTTAATATCAACCCAATGGAAATAAAAATCATGTGATCCTCACACATAACACATATAAAGGGAGAGAATGAGGAACCACTACTTTGAAGAAGCTTTTTGATCTTACTGTTCACTACAAGGAGAAGAAGATACCACCTGAAAACCACAACTACACAAGAAATCCCTGGATCAAACTAAATTACACCAAAGGGTTTCCAAAAACACATCCCAACATACTAACCAGATGAAACAACACCACCATAGAGGATCTATGAGAGAAGAACACAAATAAATGAAGGATATAAAATGAAGAACTCACCACGTATCACCAAAACTCAAACACTGGAACTCAAGGATCAAGGTGGGGGAAGATGGGTTGGAAAATATCCCAAAGGTACCTAGGGTTACTCTAGAAATGAGAGGAATCAGCGGCCAAATGAGAGAAAAAATGACCAATCAAAAGATATAAATAGGCTATAAGTCATCCCATTCACACTGTAAATTATAGATTCATGTCATGAATTCCACGGGGCTTAAGGATTACAAGCTATGAACCATGTAAAAGGCATGAATTTCCAATATATTTGGTTTTTTTAATTAATCTTCCTCAACATGAATTAATACAGGTCATGAATTCCATTTTCACAACATGAATCTATTTCACATACTCCTCCAGTGCCGCATAAATTCCATGAACTCTCCATCTAAACAAGTTGTAAAACACCTATTCATGATGTAAATCTGGTTCTTATTGTGAACCACCTTCTATAGTACTCCTATAGCTCTAACCTTTACTAAAACTCCTCTATCCTCCTCCAAGAACTCTCCAACCACAAAACCAGAAAAGTAACAGTCCAAGAATGCATAGACTGTTATAGGTCACAAAAACTCATCATTGATTGAACTATATCCAATATGGTATGATTACTCCTTTCAGACACACCATTCCATTGTTTTGTTCTAGGAGGACTGAGTTGTGAAACAATTCCACAATCTCTTAGTTGAGTTATGAATTTCTGGATCAAGTATTCACCACCTCAATTTGATTGGAGAATCTTAATACTTTTACCCAATTGTTTTTGTAATTCATTGTGAAACTATTTGAAATTTTTAAAAGTTTAATATTTGTGATTCATTATAAATGCATAACCACACTAACTAAATTCATCTATAAATATAAAGAAGTACCTATAACTACCACTTTCTTGGGTGCTCATTAATCTACATACATCACTACGTATAAGATCCAACATTCCACTAGTTTTTTAACCTTTTCTCCAAAAATGAGATTTTATCATTTTTTTTGTCATCATGATTCTTATGTGTTAAACGATTCATAATTGAATGAGTCCAACAATCCATATCTATTTATATGTCTGATTCAACAATGCCAAAGGTATGTAGGATTAGAATCAACCCTAGCCTTTATATTCTAAATATTATAAATAGGATTATCTATATCTAGAATATATAAACCATTCATTATATTTCCAATACCATAAAACATTTCATTCTTATATATAGAACAAGTATTATTCATAATAATCAATTAAAATCCCATATTGTCCAAACAAGAAACCGAAATTAAATTTTTGTTTATGGAGGGAATATATTAACATTTTTTCAATTTTGAAACTAATACACTGGGTATAATTAGATCATAAGTTTCAAATTCTAATGTATCAACCTTTTCTCCATTACCAACACAATGATCTACTTCTCCATTTATCAATTACATCCTGCCTTTAATTCTATGATTTTCACCACAGATGTGTGATGCACACCTGATATCTAATACCCATGAGTCATAGCTGGTGGAATTAATCTCTATAACATTCACATTAAGGTGCTATAAATATTTCTCATTGAGAACACTTTTAAATCCTAGATACCAAACTTTAACTGTTTTATAGGTTATACGTATTATTGATCACAATATGATTGGGATTAAGTATTCCATAATCTATAATAATGACAATATCAGTGAATGAGTATATTGTATTATATATTTTCATTAAGGAACTTAAATGAAAGTGATCCCACTAAAAATAATGACCCCAAACATCATATTTATATAGTGATATAAGATCCATATCTCACTAATTAATGATTCTACTTTTGATATCCTCTCACCACTTAGTTATTTAGGTAGTGAATCATCCCAATTATAAAAATTATGATTATTGGATAGTTGAGCAGATAACCCTTTATCCAAATATATCATATGGATTCACTCAAATATATTCCTTTAGTATCCTCCTCATGGGTTTCTCAGCTAAGTGTTACCTAAAGAAAATGCCAAAAACATACTAAAAAGATAATCTAGAGGCACCCTACTTTGGAAGAAACTACCCATCGATGATCTAGTTTTGTCTATCACTTACATTCCTTACACAATATAATTTAGGGGAACCCTAATTTGGAATAACCTACCTAATTGTATGATCTAGGTACTTGAAAGTGACTCTTTGTAAGGAAACTCACACTTAATATTTAGGAGGTTTTCAGTATCACCAATTTAATATACATCATATGCATATTAAATTCATAACTATTACATCTTATGTAATCATTATCTTATAATGTTTTATTTCTCTTTGAGTATGCATGCTTCTAATGTTTTAGTTTTGGAATCCCTATTACATCCACCAAATTAATGTGTTTACACCATATTAATTTGTAACTCTTTACACAACCCACAAGTGTGTATTACTTTCCCAAAATAGAAACCAAACATATTCATACATATACAAATAAACCATAAGAATAAGGTACATGAACACTTCATGTAAAGGCATAGAGTTATATGATATTTACAATCTCCACATGATTAAGCCTAGAGTGATAGATAACCATCCACATTCACCTCTATAGACAAGGAATATTCCTTAGGATGGTAAGTGGTCCAACCCCAAGTCCCTTTACCCATGGAGACTTTACTCAAGATAGAATTCAATTCATGGTATCACTAGCACCTAAACTATATTCAATAACTATTCTTAATCTCATAATAAGAATTAGAAACTAAGGTCAAGGTAGATAAAAACTAAATTTTATAGAGTCTTACCTAACATGTAGTGTATGGATCTAACTCCTAGAAATAGTTTAACAATTAAGCATAAATCATACACAATATTCACATTTCTTAAATAATTTACTAAAAATGAATATCAAAGGAATTTAAAAAAATAAATAAACATTTTATTTATTTTTCAATACATGAGATAATTATTTATGGACAATTCATAAATAAATTATAACTATAATCATTTTATAAATTAGAAAAACATGATAAAAATTCCATAATAATGAATATAAACATTTTATTTTCATATCAATATGAACTCTTTTAAATTTTGTATTATTTGACATTTATATGATATTTAATAAATTATAAACATTTTATAATTAAATTTCTATTATATAAACATTTTATATGATCTAAATATCATATTTTTTGGTAATTTATAAATACTTTATAAATTAGCCTTTATGATTTCTAAATAAACATTTTATTTCTAAACCCTGAGTATGTCATGCAATTTTGGTAAAATGTATTTTAATATTAGAAATTAAAATTTAGGAATAAAATAATTCATAAAAATTTATTTAATTAATTATAAAATTTTATTAATTATTTAACTATATAATTAATTCTTTATAAATTAAATATTCCCAAAAAAATTAACATGATTTATAAGAATTTTATAAACCATAAAAACATTTAAATATTTAAAAAATAATAATCATTTTTCTATTTACTCTGATGTAGAAACTCTACATAAGGGTAATTCAATCTCTACCTTCATATAGTTTGTCTGGAGCCCTTTTCATAAAGGCAAGTCAGTGTTTACCTTTACACAACTCATCGACATAAATTAAACTAAGTGACAAATTTTACATGAACTCTATTTCATAAAGGTAAATCTTAGGGTTTCTTTTATGTGAATGCTTATGTAATGGAAAACCCCGTATTACCTTTATGTATCTCATGTAAAGGTCGGAAGTACTGCAATAGTTTTATAAAAATGGTATTCTTTGTTTTTCTTCAAAAACCAATAAACTAAACACGTTCAAATCTTGAAGAAACTCACTTTGATACCACTGATTAGTTTTTTAATCATATAATGATTATTGGAAGTAAAAAAACAACCCAAACAATAGGCAAATCAATCCTTAAGAATTTAACATGTAAATAATATAAAAATAGAGCCGAAAAAAGTACCTATATTTCAATAGTTGTAGTGGCATATATCTTTTTTCTTCGATCTTTATGGAGTGTTTTTGGGGAAGATCATGATGATTAGTGAACAAAATCACCATAAATTTGAGGATATACACTAACCAATAGACCTAGATTCATAATAAAAGGAATCTTGAATGCTTAGATGGGTGTTATCACCTTCGTGGAATGATGAACGATCTTTGGTAAATAAGTAAGATTCAAGAACTTTTCAAGAAACAGATGATCATAAATTCATCTAACGAGCATGATCAACACAGCCATACCCACAAAAAGATATTGTATCTCTTATATATCTTAATCTTGACACAACACATCACATTTTTTAGAGTCCATTTGGGTGTATCATTCATTGAACATTTCAATGAATAAATTAAAATCTTAAATGAACCAACTCTTTGGTTTGATTCTAATGAAATTTTTCGAGAGAGAGTGTGCCAACTATTTCATTACATGAATCTATTTTGATATGCATATCATGCATATATGATATAATATATATTTATTTATTTATTATTCATGCATCATATTCATGATAATCAAATGTGAACTATATATATAATATCATATATTATATATATATTCCATGCATCATATGCATGGGTACATGCATCACATGCATGTAAATTTTAGTGCACATCCAATAATAAGATTTGTAATAAAATAATTCAATTTCATATTCTACCAAAAATATTATATGACCCGCATGTACTTCAAATTTTTCTAATAATATAAAACAAGACTTGTATATTGAATGGAATAACATATACACCCAAGGTACCTAGTATAATAGTATAAACTAATCTCACTATGTGAATAAAACCAACATAAATGACAATAATTTATACATATACCAAAAAAATATGTATACATAGTTAGGACCAACAACCACTAGTGGAAAGCTGGCCTATACCAACACTTTTTTCCCAATGGTTTGAAAAAACCCTTTGGGATAAAGAAGTTATACCAACGGTTCTAGTAAACCATTAGAATAGGCAATTATATGTTGGGTTTTCCCAAAGTTTTAACAAAACCATTGGGAAAGACAAATATTACCAATGGTTTTTAATAACTGTTGGGAAAAAAGACACCTGATTTAGGTCTCCCTTCCGATTTTTCATCCCCCACGTGAACCCTCCCCGACCTCTGCCTCCCGACCCTCCCCGACCTCGACCTCCTCAACCTCCTGGCCTCTGCCTCCACCTCACATCCCCCAGTCCCTCTCAACTCCCTCTCCTCTGGAGATATTCCTCCTTCCCCTCTCGGATCCCTCTCCGACGACGACTTCCCCCTCCCCTCTCGGCTCCCGGAAACGTTCCCCCCTCCCCTCTCATCTCCCTCTCCTCACAGCATGCCCCCTCCCCTCTTGGATCCCTCTCCTCCTCCAATTTCTCCCGTCCCCCTCTCCAATCGCACGCGAGACTCCCCATGGCCGAACACCCCGTGCGACGTCTCCCTCTCTCAACTCCATCTCCTCCTGCCATTTCTCCCAAATTTATTGAGGGTTCTTGATCGGTACTTCCAGGTAAGAATTAGTCTTATTTTTTAAAAAAATGAGGCAATAGTGAATGCACTATTAGGTTCATATTTAGGATAACCATTCATATTAATCATGCATTTTCTAGAGTTTTGGGTAGTAACCAACTCATGGTGTGGTGAATTATTGGGTAAATTGTGAATTTTTTTCAAAATAGAGTCTTACAGAAATGTAGGGTTAGATTCATAGGTTGTAAACCATTCATTCTAATAATTCACTCAATAAAAAGTTCATTATTTTTTAAAAACCTCATATTTTCCTCTATAGACCCCTATTAGACCTGATATTATGTTGGATTTTTTTGTTAATCATGATATATATATGATGAGGTTGCATTGTCATTAAGATGTGCAATGATGTGGGTTAATTGGAGGTGAGTGATGCTATATGAGATTTTATGGGTTATTATGAGGAGTTTCTTTCCCTTTAATTGATTAGTTCATAAAACATAATTTGGTATTGCATATAATAAGTAATTGGAATTGGTAAAGTAAAATGTTGGTCTCGGATTTCCAATTTGGTTATTTGGATGGTATTCTCTATCAAAAGTGGGTATGTATCTGTTAACTATGGGTGTATTTTCTAATTGACCAATGTATTTATTAAACTGACCATGCAATACACATTTCCCACAATATGGAAGCACCATAGAAATCATATATAGACACTACACACCATAAGAAACCCATGGGAGACATCCCTTGACATCTACTGATAGTTAAGGGGCCATTAACTTAGAAACTGAAGTCTATTAGAACTCAAGCCTTGAGAAATTCCCATTGCTGGTAGAAAATATACCAACACCTTTATTCTTAGTATAGTATAATGAAATGGTTTACACCCTCATAACCAAGTAGACCATCTAGTTCATGGACTGGTGCCCAACCAGGTTCAAGAGCAGGATCAACTACTAAACATTGATTGTGGTCCCTGTGAGTTTCTTTCCATAGTGAAGAGGGTTATGTGTAGAATATTCAACTAAAATAATGTATCATAGGTTCATATTCATTGGCTAAGTGTACTAGTATGGTGTTTCCAACAACGTGATATATAAATAACATAATGAAAAATGAAGATATTATTAAATGGAACTATTTCCCCCTTGCTTGCAGGAACATGATTTGAACCATGGGGCATTAAGGTTCTTATATATTGGGTAGTGACATGTATAGTCACAGGATACATGTATGTTTTTGTTTAGTTTTTATTTTATTTTCTTTATCACATTGTCCGCTTAGGTCTTTTACTACTCTCTACGGATGGAGGGTAGTGATTATATCCTGACTAGTTGACATAGATCACTTGTATACTATAATACCATAAGGTTTGAGTGTGAGGAAACATTGGAAGCTATAGTAGCCTTGGGTTCTTTCATGAGATGGAATTGTTTTTCTAAAACATTGTGTGGGAACATTTCTGGAGTATGTTGGAGTCATGAAATTACCCCAAGTGTCTCCATGAGATAGCATAAATAACCCCAAGTGTATCCAAGTGTCTCCATACATCGTATCATCCTTGCATGGGTTGGCCACTCACCCAATCCTATCAAACATATCATAGTCTATCCTCTCAGTCACATATACTAGACTCATCTCTCGAGGATTATCCCATGCCTTGATGCACATCTCATCATCCAACTAGACAAGGAGGATTATTCACCTCGTGATTGTCCTAGTCACAAAAGCACACCATGTAGAACCCATCTACATTCTTATCTCATCCACATGGGAATACTCTAGGGTCCCTTGGACTCATCCTAGTCGCTACCCACTAACCATAATCCTCATCCAACACACTATAGTCTTCTATTGGCATGTCGACCATTCCTTAATTATATTCTCAATAATCCGGTCAAGAACCTCATCAAAATCATGTATTATAACCTAGCCCCACTAACCAGGTTCCATCCTAAGCTAAATCACACTAAGCCTCTTGGCCTTATAATGCCAATATGTCCGAAAATACCCAATACCCACACTAGAATATCATCATTTATCTTCTTATTTGAACTATTGAATCAATAAATGGAGTAAAACCTTTCATAATACATTTTATAGACTTAGAGGGACCATCCCACTCTAAGAACCCACCAAGATTCCAATACATACTCATAAGTATTTCCTCATCAAACGCTAGATGTACAATTGCCACACCTATCACTACAAGGCCCAATCCTCTTAGGAATATTTTATTTTATCTAAAACCTCATCTAGTCTATACACATATCATCCCAATTATAAGATATGTGTTAGACCAATCATATCCCAATCGATATCTTATCCACTTGGATACCTAGTGACAAGGTGATTTCATTTCCATAAAATCACTGAAGAACCTTCTCTAAACCTAGGCATTTTGTGAACACCATATCTATAGGTCTACTATGTTAATCTATTTCCTTTAATTTACCGTCCTTAGAGTCCATGACTCATATGGAACATATTTATCATCAATCCCTTGTCAATATATGACCTAATAATCATGTTAGTGTTTAAGGGTCTATATAGGCTCTTAATACATTCTTTATACACATGGAATTCAAATGTTTTTCTATGTTGATAATTCAAAATAAGGGAGTAATCTCCACATCTTGGAATATTTCCCATGATTACCTAGATAAAATTGGTTTCCTATGAATAAAAAATAATGATAGTATGTTCTCATAAGACTCCATGAGATCTGCTATCTTTTACCCTAGAGAATATGCAGATTGACGTAATTAATCAATTGATTCAGTCCCCGCCTTTATAGCCTATCATAGTGCCTCTACCTTGGTATAAACATCATGTGTATCCTGGTCTACCACATCATAAATACTATATTGTTCTTCTACTATCTTATTTTCAATAGTTAACATGTAGCATAGGTGGGAAAACTTCTATTGAATCCTATCAATTTTAACACTCCCAATATTGAATGAATTTTGGTGAGTCACTAATGGTGACCACATCCTTCACCCTAGCATGTAGTACTTGATATTCAAACCCACTAGAGCTGAGGGTTTTGAACATGTACCAGAAGTGGTCCAAATAGTCCTTGAGCTCTTTAAAGTCCCCCTCTAAGATCATTCTTTATATCTCTCCCCACACTTTTTGCCTAATTTTTTTATTGAAATGTATAGTACTCTAAACCTTAGTCCAGGCCTAGTCAAAGAACATATATGTATTCATGAACAAGGTGGTGAGTGAGGGACTCTTACTCGCATCCCTTGGTGAGCATGGTGTATAGATGTCTTCTATGGGAAGAGATACTAAGGCCAAAGGATCTAGGATCACTGATCCTTGAGGAGGCATTTCCATAATTAATCACATAAGGTATGTTAGTCAATGTACATAAACAATGTTGTCAAATGAATAATAGTTATGTTAATCGTTGAGTATTTACCTTTTTTAGTTAATTTAGTAGATATTTCTTTCACCTCAACCTTGACCTAAGGGATGATAGAAATATGTTCATATGCCATGCATCATTGATGCATAGAAAATTCCCCTTCCACTGACACAATATGTTCAAGGATAATTATAGGGACACCGCCACCTTAAAGGGGTGGAAGCATAGACAAAGGTTAGAAAATTTGATACAGACCCAATGGTATATTCAATTTCAGGATAAATGATTACTATCTCCCAATGATGCCTCCATACTAGCTAGGTCTATCGGAGAATAGTTACCCATATCATTAGATTCTAAGAGTGTTCACAATCATGTCAGATCAAAAGGTATGAGGAATATTGCACCCACATCAGGCATCAGGTTCAACCCTTCTTGGACCTTGGTCATTTTATACTCTCCTTAGACCATGTCCAAGCCTGGGGGCATGCTTAAGGGATGAAAGGTGTATCTTTCTTGGATATATAAGTTTTTTCCCTATTAAGGAACTTGAAGATAACTGACATAGTTAAGCAGGTCAGGAAGAGATACTTAAGAATTTGATGATTAAAGTCAGAAAATGCTTTAATTACTTGATGACTTTGTGTGAGGTTTCTTAGCTGACTACCTCACACTGCCCTCTAGAAAAAATTTATGGCTTGATTCCCACTATACATGATACATAGTGATTTCTAGACATCATGTCCTGGACCTATATACAAACACAATTTTCATTCCATCATAGATCTTAGGTATTGTGACAGACTCAAGTCGAGCCCCTACCCAGCCTAATTCTTAGATGATGCCCCTTCCTCCGAGTATGAGATATATTTGTGTGAGAGGTTCACCTAGTTTTTCTTGGGTGATAAGGATATACTAAATTCACATAAGTAATTATTTCCCACCGTATAATTTCCCATCCTTATTTACATGATCACAATATTTATAGAAATACACTAGTCCAAACACCATGACCTTAAAAACTATGCATTCATACCTGAGGTGTTCCTAATATTCCCTTGGATATGAAAACATTATAAGTTCATTTTCCCCCTATTTATTTATTTTTTATCTATACCCTTGTTCCTTGCTTCAAGGACTTAAAAATCACACCCCTGCACTCTAGGCTATATGACCTTACCTTTGGTTAAATTTATGAGACCATAAACTAAGTTGTTTTTGGATCACCCTTTATCTTACAACTAAATCATACCTAGATCCAATTTTTGTATACCCTATCCACGTGATTGAAGGTGTAACCCTAAGAGTACTTGAAAAATTCTTGATCATATGCTCCCTTGTAACATCCTTTCCCTGGTCTATATCCACTAGGTGGTGCCTGAATCAAGGAGTCACCACTGAACTTTAGGCATGCCTTCCCATACACTAGAGGATATCGATTAACAATGAGGTTCTAGGGTCATACCATTGGAAGACTATACTCCATATCAGAGTGCAAAATAATAGATGAAAATAAACCTATCAACATCTATGATATAAAAATTAGAGCACAAATGATAAAAAATAACTGAATTAAAATTAAATACATAAAAACTAACACACATTGGTCTCCCACCAAATTGGCCCCATATATAAAAAATGAATATAAAAGGAAAAAGAGACTCCAATACATCCTCGAGTATCAAAAAATCTCAATCACCAAACCATCTAAACTACTCCATCATTATCATGTAACAATGATACTTTACCCAATTTAATCCTATATGCGAGTAATAATTCTTCTTAGGGACCAAAGTGTCATGGCCTCCCGAGCACGGTGAGAGGAAAACATAATAGGGAACCACTAATATAGTTTGATACATAACTAGAAAATGTGTGTCTGTTCATGTGATATTATTAGATAAATAAATTTATAAACTATTTAATATAAATAAATAAATCACTATTGATCCTCACGCTCTAATGTGACACTTGTGATTGACCAAACCTACCTTGTCTTTTGCTGAATTGTCTCTGAGCATGTCGTGAAACCGTTCCAACTAGTATATCATTTAAAACCAATTCTCATACTATTGGGGAAATCCAATATCAAATTAGTATGTTCAAGCACTATTTCCTAGGTGGATGGCCCTAGGAAATCTAACTACAGCAAGCCCACAACCAATTCCCCCTAAGAAATCAAATACTATCAGGCATAATGGTAAATTCCTAAACGTCTTGGGAAGTAAAACATCATCTAGTATCATCCAATTCCTATGATCCTAGGGAAATAAAGTTTCAATGTCCATAGAGTTGATTCCAAGACATCTTGGGAATTACCACATCTGTAGTCACGTCATCAAATCCAAGGGGATTACATAAAGAATTTCATAGAAATGAAGGTTGAATCTCAGTATCCTAAGAATTCCACACTCATTGGGATCAAGGTTGAATCTTTTCATCCTAATAATTCCACACTCATCGGTATCGAGGTTGAATCCCTGCATCTTAAAAGTTTCTGTGTTTGATTGTAGTGAGTTTTTTTGTTTGATTGAAATGAGTTTTTGTGTGTTTTCTGTGTGATTTCAGGTGAATGAAGTGAGTTTTTTTGTGTTTTCAGTGAGTTTTCTGTGTGTTTGTAGTGATTTTTTGTGTGTTTTATTTGTGATTGTAGGTTTGGTGTGTGTTTTATATGTTTGTAGTGTGTTTTTGTGTGATTGTAGGTTTCCTGCATGTTTTCTGTTTGCTGTGTGTTTTCTGTGTGATTGCAGGTTGTAGTTTTTGTGTGATTACAGGTTGTAGTGAGTTTTTGTGTGATTGAAGGTTGCAGTTTTTGTGTGTTTTCTGTGTGTTTGTAGTGATTTTGTGTGTGTTTTTGTGAGTTTTTTTGTGTTTTCAGTGAGTTTTCTATGTGTTTTCTGTGTTATTGCAGGTTGCAGGTTGCCTGCATGTTTTCTGAATCCCAGTGTGTTTTTGTGTGATTGCAGGTTGTAGGTTTCCTACTTATTTCTATGTTTTCTGATTTTGGTTTGAATCCTTGAATCCCTATTTTGATAGGTTTTGGTTGGCTGGAAGAGAGGTGGCTAATGTTTTTTTGTAGAGAGGAGGAAATATCAATGGTTCTATGAACCGTTGGTATACATATTGAGTAGTGTATGATAATGGTTTGAGAACCATTAGTATACTTATATCCCAACAGTTTCAATAAAATTGTTGGAATAGAGTGTGTTGTAGGTGGTATACCAATGGTTCTTAAACCATTGGTGTATACCCATACCGCCTGACCTATGGCAGCAGTTCACTGAACCATTACAATAGGTGTATACCAATAGTTCATTGAACCATTGGTCTACTTGTATAAACCCTATAAACCCATGTTATTAACCATTGGGAAAAAATTACCAACAGTTGCATTGAACTGTTGGTATTTTGAAAATCCATGAAACTATCCCAATAGTTCAAGTTTGAACCGTTTGGATATGGCTATCCCCGCGCCTCACAGCCCAACAGTTCAGTGAACTATTGGGATAGTGTATCCCAACGGTTTCACAGCTTTTACCAATGGTTTGTAACTGTTGGTATAAGATTATTTTATAGTATTGAACATTAAAATCATAAACTAAAAAAAATATGGTGATGATCCAAACATATGTACACACCAAACTAGTCTCCCACATGCCAAAACCTCATAGAGACTTGACCCAATATACAACACCCATGCTTAGTCATTCCTAAAGAATCAAAATAGTGAGTCGGGTACCCATATATACTTGAAATTAACCAAGTAAATATGTATGTACACTAAGGTGCACATGAAGGGTGTGAGTATAAAGACTCAGTAGGCCACCACCAAGAGATCTCAACTCACACAGTGAAAAATTTGGTGTATGCATGTGACATGTCTACACATTTACATATATAATAATAAAATAAATTTTGAACAACAGATAAAACATTTCAAGAACAAGTAATTATATAAATCAAAAATATTTAATAACAATACAAATAACATCCATGTTTATTGGAGGATCCAAACTTGCCTTAATCCATGCTCAGAGTCTATAATGATGGGCCAAATGAAGAATAATACACCTGCATCCTCAATAGGAGGAAAGGTATACACATATATTTTAATTGAATAAAAAATCATATAGAAAGTAAATACATTTATCATTTCTAAGTGTGTAACATGATTTAGACATCCCATAAAAAGATAATTTTACCACTCGTACCCATATATTTTAATAAGCCAGAACAAGGAATAATAAAACCATCATGGGATAAGATCTTTAGGATTTTGAGGAGATAATATAGGATCCTTATACCCATTTTTCCACTACATACATGTCACTTTCCCAAGAATGACTTTAAACCAATGGAGTACCCATAATGGATTCAACCCAAGAGAAATACTAAACTAGTCCACAATAGCCACAATCAAATACATAACTAGATTAGGTGAGACAAAATAGAGTGGAATCATAACCAGGCAAGGTAATTATCACTAAGATCCCACATAGACACCCAAGGATTCCCATGGGGTTTTCTATGTATGAGTATCAAATAAAAAAATTACGCCATTTATAAAAATCCACAGTATGCATAACGCAGCCAGAAATATATGCATATGAAATAAACAATTATACCAAAGTTTAACATATCTAATATCATGCATGGAAACATATAATCATAGCATAAAACAGTGATAAAAATATATGTCAGCATCAATACATATCAAAAATATTACTAGGAATATGTGGAAACCTATAACATGAATGATATAACTAAGTAGTAAAAATACACATTGTATATAACACTAATCGTGATACTAACATGCTATAACTAAATTCCATATGTATACTAAAAATAACTAGTAGGTTAAAAATAGCTAAACATAAAATGGTAAGAAATCAAGAATACTAGTAATAGACCAAACAAAACATCAGGCATGTCGAAAATGAAAATCAAGGAATATTTGTAACAAAACATAAACTATCCAACCAAATCAATAATCATGTTTAAGCAACATTCCAAGAAAAAATTTATTAAAAAAATAGTTTAAACACTCATCCATTTGTACCAAGATAATTATTTAAGTTTCCATACCCAAAGGGTAAATATTTACATGATTCTCTACTTCAACTCAATAAGTAATTAAGTTAATAATGTACCAATGTAGTCAAAGAAGCAAATCATTCCTTCTCATTTATTCATACTCGACCATTACCTTATCTCCAATGAAATATCTTAACCAAGGTTAAGCATTTTATGTTTAATTTTAATTCATTCAATTTATAGTTTAAAGATATGATTTAAATTATGAAACATGGTAAAGGAATCAAGGTATCATACTTAATAGAATAAGTTATACCATTAAAAGTACTTAAGATGTCATAACATGAATTTTATGCATTAATGTCCTTTCTTAACCTAGATTCCAAGTTAAGTGAACATGTGCATCATGTTATCATCCTAAATTCAAGTGGCATAACCCAAATATGACCCAATCAACTTCTCTTTCTATGTCATAAAATCTTGTAAATGAAAGTATGTCAATAACTAAATGTACACATGGACACATTTAAAGTTCATGGAAATTGGAAACTAAAATAATTAAACATGCTCAATGAATTATATATAAAACTTCCAATTTATAAAAGTTATTCATGGATAACCAAGAATTTACAATTTTTAACATTTCATATGATAACAAATAAGGGCCCTTTGGGCCAAGTGGTAAAGGCTTCTACTTGGCATCCAAAATACCTAGGATCGAATCCAGGAAGGGGAAAATTTTGGGGGGTACTGTAGTAATGGCAGAACTGTAGCAGCGGTGGTACTGTAGTAGCCCAGGTAATGTAGTAGTATTATTCACTGAAGGGACCTTTGGGCCAAAAAATAGGATTTAGAGCCTTGTATTCAGACCACTTGGTCTTGGGCCTTTGGGCTATGTAATGGGTCTCCCTCTACCCAGTTTGAAAGAGGTCTTTGCTTTAAATAATAAATGAGGCTTCGGCCCCATCCTTTTAAGAAAACATATAAGGATATGTAAAACAATTATTACAAATAAAACTATTATACAATATTGACAATATGTATTCAAATTAAGTATTAATAATTATTAATAATAAATTAGAATAAATGAAAAGGGATTTTTTAATAATTAACGGGTCACATAATCAGGGTTCAAGATTTATAAAAAATAAAGATGAATCAAAACCATTACAAATGTACTCGTATAAAATTAAATAGAAAACCTTGAGTTTAAGATATCAAAATATCATAAAAACCACCCATTCATAATTCCAAAATAAACTTTTAATCTTTATTATTAATTTTGGCAAAAAATGGTAGAAACATCCCATACATAACCTAATTAAACCCACTAAGAATTTTACCACCTACTAAAACAACCATCGGTGAGTTCACCATACTTCAGAAATCTCTAAAGTAGCACCTAAGAAAATTAAATCAATTTTCCATAAAAAAAATGAAACCAAATAAATAATCCATGTAATTAAATAAACTCAATCACTATGGTAAGCACTCAAATATAACTTAAGAAAGGTTCAGGACACCAAAACAAACCATAGTCTTAATTCATCCAACTTAAAAAACCTCCAATTTCATCCCAAAAAATCATGAAATCCCTAGAATAAATCTTACTGCAATTGCATAACAAAAAAATAAAAATAAAAAAAAGCGAATAACCTCTATTGATCATCTCTAAAAATATAAGGGAAAATCCTATCTCTTTGGATGGATTCATCCATGATATGATGGAATTAATTAGAGAATCTCTAATTAAAACAAAAGAGATTAGAAGAGAAGATAGGGAAAGGGATGAAGTGAATATAAGGAGAGGATTTGCCTTGAATTGACTAGCTCTTCTCTTTGAAACATCCTTTATCCAAGTGGGTAAGTGTAAGAGAAGAAGGGATCTAAAGGATTTCCTCCCATGTACATGAGTTTATTATAAAAAATGAGGTCAAGGGACCCCTTTGGTAGTTTTAATAAAAAGAAGACGAAATGAAAAGTTTACCCTAATTAAAAAATGGATTTAGGATCACCAGATTCTCAGTGAACCTCCACTGAAAATTCATTGGCCCATCGAAAGTCTGGTATAATCTCATCAAGCTTCCTATGGCTCTTTAGTTGGGAAACCCCCATTGGTTAGATCACCAAATTCTCGCTAGCCATTTATCGAGAGTGTAGTGGCCTACTGTTTCTTCTCTCATTTAAATTTCTTCCACCAAATACTCTAGATTCTTATTTGAAGCTTCTCTAACCACTTTTTCTAAATATTATAAGAATGATCACTCTCCCATTTTAAATACAAAAGTTAAACAAGTATTTATTTTCATCACTTTAAATTCTCAAATTAAATCCAATTTCATCATTAATTAAATTACTAGGATATAAGTCACCACAAAAATATCATGAGAATTTTGAAAGTTATTGTAGTTGTAATGGTCGTGTTTATTTCAAATAGCCACCAAAGATATTTAATTTCATAGAACCTGATGTATATCTTTAATACTATATTATAAATTCTTGTAAATAATTATGATATAATAGTTATAATAAATCTTCTCCTTCTCTACCACATTTATTTTATTTTCATTTATTTACAATTTTTATATATAAAAACAAAAAATTGCACCATTTCCTTATAAATGAGGTTTCAAGGGTTCAAACCCCCCCTAACTTTTATATGAGCACCCAACCTCCTTGATGTGTTAAATTAAGAAAAAAAAAGTGAGACACTGAATGATTTAGTGGATTAATTGAGAATAGGTCTAAGGCTAAAACATAAAGGTAAAACCAATAGTCATGGTTTTTTAAATGTAAATCCAAAAGGCACTAAAAAGGATAAGAACGAAAAATTCATGCATAAGGGATTGGATAAAGTTAGAGGAACATAATTTGAAATAATTTAAACTGAATATTCATAATTTTATATATTATCACATAAGATAGGATAGTGTATACCTTTTTATAAAACTTATTAAGACACCCCCCCCCCCCCCCCGTAAATTTTTTTAAACATTTAAGACTCACAAACCTCAAAAAATGCATGCATTTAATAAACATTTATCTCATGGACTCTTTTTTATTATATCTATTCAAGTGTTTATACTTTATCATTTTAAATGAAAAAGGATTTTTTATCCATGAAGATAAGAGTATTGAAACTCTTGCATGAATTTGATGCTAAAAATTACCCAAGAAAACTTGATTTGTTTTTTTGGCCCACTTGATTACTTTTTAAGGTGGATTGTCTCATTTGTTAAAATTATCTAAATTTATGTTTATATAATCCCTTGTAAAATGACTATAAGAACCATTATCCTCTCTATCAAAAAGGTGATGACCAAATTCAAAGATGAAGATAATTCCAAAAAAAATCTTGGATATGAGTGGTAGCAAGTAATTTGTGTGTTAGCATAATCTTTGGATGATGATAGAAATTAATTGAGGTTACAAGTCATTTGAGCTCTGGGTTTAGTGAACACATGGGTGGGAATGATCTAGGGATATAATATTATGGATTATAGTGGGTAATACATTTTAAATAAGTAAACAAACAATATGTGTGTGTGTGTGCATTGGGGGTAAATTTTTTAAATGAGTTTTTAAAAAAAATAGAAAAAGAGATAGGGTTGTGGGGTTTTCCAAAATAGGGTCCAGAGAATCATGAACCCTTTCACGCTTATCCATTCTAAGAGAGAAGCATGAACGGGTTTCATGCTTCTCCCTCTACCACCAAGGTAGTGTGAACCCTATTCATGCTTCCTTCACAGAATTCACAAAGGAGGTGTGAATGGGGTTCACACCTCCTGCTAGCCAAAATCTATAAAAGGGGTGCCTCCCCCCTCCAAATTTCATTCTTCTCCTCTAGTTTTTTCCGCGAAGCCCTGTAGTAATTCTTTCTCAACATATATTTGTGACTTTTAAGAAGGGAAAATTCATATTTAAAATTCTAATTGTCTAATTGTTATTTATTTTTTTGTATGATTTATTTATTTAATATGTATGGATGTATAAATTAGTATCTTTTGTATTATTTAATGTATGAATGAGTTATTATTTTTTGTATGATATAATTTATATTGAGTGTTTAGGAAATTTATATATGGTGTTTATATAATTTAAATGTTATGTATAAAATCTAATTTATATCTAGGGAAATCATATTGTTTTAAAAAATGTATATATTTTTAATTTAAATGGCGAGTAATTAAATTTCAATAGATTTATGTGTATATAAAATATTTTATATTTAAATTAACATAAATTTAAATTATAATATTCTATACACATAGGTAATTAGCTATATATATTATTAAAAATATTATTAAAAATATATTAGTTATATTAAGTATCATATTTAAATTTATTAAAATATATATGTAATATTTTTTTTGTTAATGGTATAAAAAAAGTTTACTATAAGTAATAATTTTAAATTATATTAAGTGTAAATAATTATTATTTGAAGTAATAAATTATGAAATATAATTACTTAAATTTTGGAAAGTAGAAATGTGAAAAAAAATATACACATGTAATTTTATAAAATTAAAAATCACATAAGTTTATTTTAATGGTTTTTATGTAAGTGTAAAAAATATTACTTTTATTTACTATAAATAATAATTTTAATTGATAAATTTAAATTATATTAAGTATAAATAATTATTCTTCCAAGTAATAAAGTATAAAATATAATTACTTATGTTTTGAAAGTAGAAGAATGACAAAAATATTATATATAAATTTTTAATTTTATAAAATTGAAAATAACATAAGTGTAAAATATTTTAATGGTTATTATATAAGTTTAAATTATATTACTTTTAATTAAATTTAATAAATTTTATTATTAAATATATATATATATATATACATACACACATTAAAAAGTTAAAATTTTAGAAATTAGGTGTAGATATTTATTATATATTACATATAGTTATAGATAGAGTTATATAATATGTAGAACATAATAGGTATACCAAAACACATGTTAAGAGTATTGTGTGATGACTGGTCTTGAGATGAATGACCAATGCATAATTGAAATTGTGTGTCTTTTTTTATGTATTTAGTTATATAATTTGTAATAATTGCATTTTCTTTTCTGCATTGATGACATGTGATTCATCCCTCTCTAAGTATATAAGGTCCTACATATCTTCCTAAAAAATGTTATGTATTTCATAACCCTAGACCCCCTCACTTTCATGTGAGTAACTTTGTAATAAAAAGGAATTCGACAAGAGGCATTCGACAAGAGGTGTTGTTGTTTGAAAGAAGACTGGTGGTTGCTAAAATATGTGATAATAGAGACTCTAGGAGTTCACCCATAAGTTTTGGTTAGTTTATCAGATAATGATAAACTAATCCATAGAATAAGTCTCAAGATTTATTCATAGTTATTTATTCATAGGTAAATAAAATTTCTGAAACATTTGATGATGTGGTACAAAAATATATAACATTTTATTAAAAAAATGGTAATAATGTCACCATAAATATACTTTAATAGAGAGGTTATTTATATTTATCAAGGTTTTAGTTATAGTTTTTCACATGTAACAGTGAAAAATATTAATGACAGTTTGAATATAAATAGATGTATATATATATATATATTATTTAGTAAATATTTTATGTAAAGTCATAAGATTTAGAATATAATAAATATCTCAAAAAAAATATTATAAATCTAGAATGTTTACTAATATTGAGATGACCGTTTAATGTATAATTGAAATTGTATGTTTTGATTTTTTGTATCTGATTATTCAATTTATAATAATTGGATGATCTTGAGATGATCGACCAATGTATGATTGAAAATGCATGTCGTGGTTTTTTTTCATTAATATAATTTTTAATAATTTGATTTTTTCCCTCATTGATGACTTGTGTGTTATCCCTCTCTCTAAGTACGTAAGTACCTATGTGTACTCTTAAAAAATGGTATTTATTTGAAACCCCTAGACCCTCTCACTTTCATGTGATTATCATTATAATAAAAGGGTGTTCGACAAGAATTGTTGTTGTTTAAAGCTGTATTTTTACACCATGCCTTAGAAGAGACTGATGGTAGCTGAAATTTGAGCTAATAGATATACAAGGAGAACCATTAGGTTTTGGTTAGTTTATAAAATAATTATAAACAAATCCATAGAAAAGGTCTCAAGATCAAGTCAATTATTTAATCATAACCAATTTAAATAATTTAAAATTTTCATGATGTAGTATATAATATTTTATTAATTATTTTTTTCTAGGTAATCATGTATACGCAAATATATTGAAATGGTGAGGTAATTTATACTAAGTAGAGTTTTAGCTATAGTTTTCTACCTACAATAGTGGAAAATCTTCATGATTGTGTGACGTTGAATGAAGTTCACAGGAAGATTCATAGTTGGTTAAAACTGAGGGATGATCAATCAATTACTTCAATAACATATCGATATCTTCAATATCCTATGGAACATTGAGTATCCTCTAGTCGATGATGAGGATTGGGTAGAGGCATTATTGTTATTCAGGAAATAGTGTGGGGAATAGATCAGCATCAACTGATAACATCATATATGTCGGGTAGGAGTTTGAAAGTAAATTTTCCATGAAAAATGTGATAAAACAATACCACGTAGAGCTGTATTTCACATTTGTGGTTAATGAGTCAAATAATTAAAAATATCTAATTTGATGTGAAAAATATGGGTCAGAATGTAAATTCTGATTGAGATTAATATATGATATTTTTTCATGTTGCAAGATGACCAAATTAGAAGGACCACATGCTTTTTTACATCCAAGATTGTCGCATGATCACTATTCACTTGATTCAGAGTATATATCAACTGTTATTGTAGAGATGATCTGAATGTGTCAGTACATTCCTATGTCCGTTGTTCAGAAATGAATACAGCAGTTGTTTAACTATAAGATATCATACGAAAAATCTTGGAATGAAAAACAAAATGCAATTGTAAAATTGTATGGTTATTGGGATTAATCATATGAAATGTTTCTATGGATTATGGAATTTTTGTCTCTCAATAATCAGATTATTTATCATTTGGATACTGTTGAGTATGTCTCTCCAAATCACTAAGTTGATCAATCAAAGGGGAAGTTCAATATGATGTTTTGGGCATTCAGGCCATGTATCACTACATTTCCCTATTGTAAACAATTCATTCAGGTCGATGGAACATTTCATTATTACAAGTATACAAGTGTTCTACTTATTTCTTCCACACATGATGGAAATCGTGCTCCTATACCACTTTCATTCCCTGTTATTGAAAAGGAGAATTTTGAATCCTAGAGTTGGTTTTTGGCATGTATCTGCATTCATGTCACATAAAAACAGGGAGTGTGTCTAATATCTGATTTTCATCAAGAGATTATAGAGGCCATTAATAGTGATGGTGTTTCATGGAGAGAACCAAATGCTTATCATCGATATTAAATTATACATATTGCAATTAATGTGAATAATCATTTCAGATATGAGGCAATAAAGAAGGTGACCATCAAGTTGGGTATGATTTTCTAAACTTGATTTTTTTGAATGAAGATATATTATCCTTTTAAATGCATTATTATCTTATAGTTTCATCATATGAGAACCAACAAGAAAGGTTTGATCAACGTCTTGAAGAAATTTTAAGGGCTAATTAAGATGTGTATGATTATATGATACAAATTTCAAAGGATAAATGGTCATTAGCATATGATGATGATAGATGACATTGTTATATAACCACTAATATGGTGGAGTGAATAAATGGGGTCCTCAAGGGTGTGCACAAACTGTCCATCATAGAGTTAGTGCAAGATACATTTTATAGATGTGTGAAGTACTTTATTGAACAGTCCCAACAAGCCTATCACGGGATGGAAAAAGGAATGTGTTTTACTCTGCATTTCCAAAGTTCAATTGATTAAATACTACATGACACATCTGGATTTCATGGTCTAACCTTTGACTCAGTACATACCCTCTTTCAGGTAAGAGAGTGTTATGGTCGTGTTACATGAAACAGTGGTTGAGTGATGGTTGTCATGTTAGATAATAGGTATTGTGATTTCGGCAACTTCCAGGCATTGAAATTTCTCTATGAACATGTTGTTGTAGCTTATGCATCAATAAACATATCATGGGAGCCCTATATTGACCCGGTGAGCACTCTGGTTAACTGTTATAGTGCATCTTGGATGCCTGTTGGTGACTTTCATTCTATCACATTGTCTGTTGATTGCTTGGTCATCGTCCCTGATATTTTCAGGTTTTGTAATTTGGTTTCCCTTTTCATTTATGATTTTTTCAATTTCTATTGTTTTTTAAATTATTGGCTTGATATTACCAGGTTGTTCCCCCAAGGAAGACCGAAGTCTACTCAAATCATAAATCATATGGATTGACCTCGGCAATAGGGAGGGTGACTACGATGCAACATTTAACACGCAGAAGGGCATAATCGTAAGAGATGTCTCAAAATGGAAGGATAGAGCTCTACTTCCCATCATCCATGATCGAGTATATGTATTTTATCATGAATGTGTATATTTTTTTGTATGTAGACGTTTCATTAATGAATCCTTTTAATTATGACTTTCTCCATTTCTAACTTGTTTCAACTCTAGTTTACTATAACTATTAAAAAAATAAACAGACAACAAAAATGAATATATAATGTAGCCACATGTTCTATGTGGGTATTTCATCCTAGATGATTTATATAAAAATATTTATAATAAATTAAACTTAAATAGAGGTCAATAAAACAATAAATTTATAGACTAAACCAACAAAATCATCCACATATATATTTTTACCTTTTTTTCATCATAATGTTGAATTATACATGCTAATTGTCTACCACATTTTTCCTGTTGTAGTTTTTTTAAAAAAAGATTGCAAATTTTATTGAATTAACTATAAAAAGTAATGATGATATCAAATGTGTAGATGTAAGGTCCTTCATTGCTCACATTCTAGGATAGACAAGTTTCACGGCTAGTTTTAGAGGGACGTCTAGTGCCTCCTTTGAGTGTACGAAGATCTCATCATTTTCGTCATGTTGTACCACCTCCCGCAATCACCCCCCATCTTCATCATGTTGGGTTTTATGGCGTAGCGATGTGCGACTTCACCTTTGTCGATTATCAGCTCATCATTGCACTCATAGATATATGGAGTTCAGAGACACATACATTCCATTTTACAGAGGGGGGATAACTATTACACTAGAGGATGTGTCCATTATATTGGGCCTCCCCATCGATGGTACAACTGTGATAGGTCGAGTTAGATCAGATTGGTTTGAGCCGGTTTACATATTACTGGGAATTGAGGTCCATGACGATGGAAGGTCTATCGTTAGTAATAGATTACGCATGTCATGTATAGACCAACACTTCACTCATCTAGCAGAGGATGTCAATGAGATCACCATGATGTGATTTGCATGCGCATACATTTTGAGGTTGATTAGTGGAACGATATTCATTGGTCATCCCACTACATTTGTATATATGATGTATTTACTTTTACAGGAGGACTTGGACCGAGAATTCCAGTATAGTTGGGCATATGTCTGTCTCGCATATACATACAGGATGTTATGAAGCACATGTCGAATCAATAATATGCAGATCACATGATGTGTTATTATTATACAGATGTGGATATGGGAGAACATCTATCACTTACACTACTGGAATTTCGGCTATTTGTGACGAGCTATTTGCGACGGGGTCCCGTCGCAAATAGCCCGTTGCAGAAAACGACGTCACAACTAGTATTTTTTGAGAAGGGTCTATTGAAAATAGATCTCCGATTAAATACATTATATATACAAGAACCTGTTGCGACGGACCCATCACAAAAAGTATTTGTGCTGGGATGATGGTCCGTCGCAAATTGTTTTATGTTATAAACCTGTTGCGACGGGCTCGTCGCAAAAAAAAATTGTGACGGTAAAGCAACCCGTCGCAAATAAGTTTTAAAATATATATATAATCTATTTGTGATGGTACCCCGTCGCAAAAGGCCACATCGCAAATACTTAATAAAATAAAAAATAATAATATAATTATGATTAATGAAAAAATGATATTAATATTATTAAAATAATAAAAAATAAAAAATATTAAAATTCTCAATATTTGCAAATAATTAATAAAATAAAATAAAAATAAAATTATGATTAATAAAAAAATAATATTAATATTATTAAAATAAAAAAATATATTAAAATTCTTAATATTCGCAAAAAAAATATAAAAATTCATAAAATATTATTATTATTATTATTATTATTAGTAGTAGTAGTAGTAGTAGTAAAATAAACAAACATTAAAAAATATAATACTAATAATAAATAAAAACAATATTTAAAAAAATGCAATATTCGCACCAATATAAAAGACAAAAACTGTAAATAGTTCATATTACAACAAATGTTCAATTCAAATGTTTTTAACAGAACAAAAAAATAACTGGGGGGTAGTCTTCTGGATGAGCTGGAGGAACTGGAGGAGATAGTGGAAGAAACTCCATCCCTAAACTATGAGTCATACGGCGCATGTACTCTATCTACTCTTGCTCTTACTGTTGTCATCGACGCATGTCCTCCTCGAGTTGATGACGCATCTCTTCCTACTGCTTTTTTAAACTCTCTATAAGCTAGGTTTGAGATTGCAACTACTCCTGATACTGTGAGCCAGAAGATGATGCCTCTCTATGAGCTCCTCTCGAGCTGGACGCCGACATCGCAGTAGTACCATAATAAGTCCCAGGAGCCAGATGAGAGCTAATAGAAACTACTCAGCCCTTCTCGAAGGAATACTGGGTCACCTGCATCCATGCCACCTCATCAAAATGGTGGGCACTGGTCTGATCAGTCATCTCAGTCTGACTCTCTACCCATGTCTGAGAGGTTGTGGCCTCATATGACTCCTTCAATTTAAATTTGAAATTAAAATAGTGAAAATATTATATATAGTTAATTTTCAAACTGAAAAATAAATAATACTAACCACAATCTAACGATGGTGATCACCTCTAATCTCTCTAGTGGCAGGATCACTATACATCCTCCGATAAACGTTGTACTCTGTAATATCGGGATACTTGACTGCTTATATGAATATAAAATAAACTGTTTATATTTAATGTTATATAAAATATTTAAAAAAGTTACTTACTAGATGCTCTCTATGTGTACTGAATGTACGGCTACCAGCTCGATGTGCCACCTCCTGTCCCCCCCGGTTCTGTCGGCCCAATGAAGATCTTATTTGAAATTCACCACTCAACCAGTGTGAACATAATCCATCCCAAACGTGAGATGAAATGTACTATGGTCGGTGGTCTCTACATGACTCATAAAATACTGAAACTCTTGTTTTCTTAATGGTTTTCCTTCTGAAATTGTGCAAAAAATGACGAAAATGCTCATGCATAGATACCTCCCATGCCTCGTGAATAGCACCACGCATTCTATCATCAATGAGATACCATAAACCCTAAAAATAATTTATAATATCAAGTTATTAATAAAATAAATTTCTAAATAAATATTATTTATTTATGTACTAGCCAATGATTGAACATTCCAAGCCACACATCAACGAGAATCTGTTCTCATGTGATCCAAGGCTGAGAAAAATAATTGCGCAAGATAGCGCTCCCCTGTCCAATAGATACATGCGCAAAACTATGAAAAAAGATCAAATAATCAAACAATTAGTATATAAATAAATTAATGAAAGCTAACTAAAATACACAGGTTACCATATCTCTGCGTGCATGGTTCGAAACCAAGACGTGGACGTCACTCGAGGATAGGCTCAAGAATCATCAGTCGTGCAAGACTGTGCCCCCTCTGCATACCCACTGAACAGTCAGTAGGCTGAGGGTCAAATGATCCCAAATCCTTCTCATCCAAAGGTAGCTCAGTCTCCTCCAACTCACAAAATAGATCAGGGTTCATCTGAATAACAAAATGATTATTGTTAGTAGATAGTTGAAAATAACTATTACATATAGATATATATTAGTTATGATTATAACCAGTATTTAATTATGTCAATGTTCACCTTCATCGTCATCTTCATATCTGACGATTTCAATGTCTTCATATTCATCATCGACATCATTAATATCCATATGAGTTTTAGTTTCATCATCTCTTGTCATTTCAAATTCATTTGTAACATCATTAGCATCATCGTCACCATCGACCCTTAATTGTGGGGTGTCATCATCGATATTCATGTCTCTTTGTGAAAAAGATGGATTTTGAGTAGTCTCTTGAAAAATTTCAATTCCTTGTACTTCATCGGAACCACATTCATTTTGAGTAAAATTATTTTCCCAAGATTTCATTTTTATTATGCTCCACCAATCACTCAGGTCTCTTGAAGTAGCACAGTACTTTGCGTAATATATTTGATGTACCTGTTGATCTAGTAAAAATTGTTCATTTACTACAAGAATACTTTTATATTTAATATCGATGATTCCATGAATCAGATGAACATGCAAGCCTCTCTCAGTATCCAATCACTAACATTTAAACATTGTTATGTAATTTTTCCCTAAATAACACAGTTCAAAAATTTCATCCAGAATGTCGTAAAAGTCAACTTCAATTTCTCTATGATGTGATACTCTCAAGAAAACTCTAATATTCATTGTTTTTTTATTCTCCATATACATGTGTATGAAATCGAAAACCATTCACCACATATGCATTATAAGATTTAACCATTTTGGATGGTGGGTTACTCAATATACACAGTCGCTTATCAATTTTATCAGCATGTTGAGCCACCTGAAAATTTGTAAAACATTTATCAATATAATAAATAATAAATTGAATTGATATATTAAACCATCAATAATTTATGTTACCAGTTTTTGAAACCATTGAGAGAAAAAAAATTATCATCGTTCTTCAAGAGAAGGTGTTGTAATTTGCGGAAGCTATTTCTTGATATGATTATCATATAACCTATAAATAAAATAAGTTTACTTATTGTAACATAAATTATAGAATAATTGATAGAAGCACTCATAGTACAAATGATGTCATTTCTTCACAGTTTATCAGAACATATGTATGAGCTATGTGATGTTCATCATCTGAAATTCATCGTTCATAAACTCCACCAAAGCCAAGCTCTGTCTGATTAAAAGCGGATAATTGATTTTCCATTTTATCATTAAAATTACTCTCATTTCATCCCATGTAGTTGTTTTTTTAGGGATATTAATATTCAAAATAATGAGAGCATAAAAAACAATTTCCTCTTGCAAATAAGTTTCAACAATTGAGCCTTCAACTGATGCTTTGTTACGTACTTTTTTCTTCAATTTCTGCATGTATCACTCGAATGGGTACATCCATTCAAACTATATTGGACCTCTACATTTAGATTCATGTGAAAAATGTAATATTAGATATTCTATTGAGTCAAATAAATCCAGCGGGAAGATTTTTTTCAGTTTACATATAAAGACAACAACATCTTATTCTAGTTTACTTAGTGCATCATAGTCTGTTTTCGCCGCACAAATGTCTCAAAAAAAATATGATATGTCTGTTATCGGATCCTAAATCATAAAATTCAACAAACCTCTGAATCCAATTGGCATAAGCCTTTTCATTATAACATGACAATCATGACTTTTTAATCTGGTAATATGACCATTATTAACACATTTCCCCAAATTGGAAGCATAGCCATCTGGAAGTCTAAAATTTTCAATACACTGACAAAATAATAAGTTACTCTCTTTTGATAGTGTATAAGATGTTTTTGGCTTCATTAACCTCTGTGATCTGACATTTTGAAACAGTTCAAGTTCCGGTTGTCTGCAAATTTGGGCAAGATCTAATCGTGCATTTACATTATCTTTGGTCTTACCTCGTGTATCCAAAACTGTATGAAATAAATTATTAAAATAGTTTTTCTCAATATGCATGACATCCAACATGTGGCAGACCAACAAACCAGACCAATATGGAAGATCCCAAAAAATGCTCTGTTTTATCTAGTTATGTCCTTTCCCAAAGCCATGAATTTTCTGTTGGTTTACTATTGGCCCAAATGTGATGGGAGGTAATGAAAATACAACTGATTTTAACTCTATACCTGAGATCATTTTTGGATGTTCATCCCTTTCAATTGTGTCTTTTCTAAAATGAGATTTATTCCTCTGAAAAGGATGTTTGGTTGGAAGAAATATGTGATGACAGTCAAAATAGAAATGTTTTTTTTCATTTATGAGCATAAAGGATTTGTTGTCTTTCATACAGTAAGGACATGATTTTGGACCATGTGTACTCCAGCCAGATAACATGTCATATGTTGGGAAGTCACTAATCGTCCAAATCAATGTCGTTTTTAATATGAAATTTTTTTTCGCAGAAACATCATATGTACTAACACCATTACTCCATAATGAATTTAACTCATTAATCAATGGCTTGAAATAAACATCAATATTCTTTTTCGGATGTCCTGAGATTAATAAGGTCAAAAAGATATAGGGATCTTCATCAACATCCATGGAGGTAAATTGTATGGAGTTATGAAGATAGGCCAACATGAATACTGACTACCATAAGAACCAAACGAACAAAAAACGTTAGTAGAAAGACTCAATCACACATTTCAGGATTCTAAAGTAAAAGACAGATGCATTCGGTCAAAAATTTTCCATGAATCGCCATCATATGGATGATTCAAGATTTTATCGGTTGAAATCTTGGTTTTGTGCCATGACATCATTGACGCTGTGTTCTGAGACATAAATAAATGTTGCAACCTGGGTGTAAGGGGAAAATATCCTAACTGTTTTACAGGAATCAATCCAGACTTCCCTGGTTGAGCTTCTTTATACTTTGATTGTCCACATGTGGGACAATTATCAAATGACTCATTTTCACCAGAATATAAGATGCAATCATTTTCATATGCATGAATCTTCTGATAATTAAGGCCCAAATTACGAATCAGACTCTTTCTTTCATGGAAATTTACAGGCAACACATTTCCTTCAGATAATAGTGTTTTAACCAAAGAAAATATTTGATCAAAACAGTTGTTTGACATTACATTATCTGATTTAATAGCCATAAATTTTGCAACCGCTTCTAATTTTCTAATCTTGCAACCAGGATATAATGCATCCTCAGCAGACCTCAACAACTCATAAAATTTAGATGGTGCACACTCTGGAGTTAAATCAATATCATCCTGAGTTTTAGTTTGTTGAATAGATGGACATGCAACATCATGTACTAAATTTTGAAACTGTGATGAATCTGGAATCAAGTTATTAGTATCTTTTCTGGAACTATGTTCACCGTGTTGATACCAAAAAACATAATCTAGTTGAAAACCAAACCGTAAGAGATGTCCCCCAACCTTGTCAAATCTGTCAAACGTTCTCAGAGCACATTTTTTACAAGGAAACTTAATTATGCCTTCTGAAACAAATTCTAGTTTTGATGATGCAAATGATAAGAAAGCTTCAACACCCTCAATATATAGAGGATTTAAACCAGAATCGTTTGGATTTCTGTGCTGATTTATCCAAACGAGATCATCTAATAATGACTGTTGTTGACTTCCTTGTTCCATATTTTTCTACAAAATATAAAATCATTACTATTTCTGAATAATTTGAATTTAGAAAAACACTATCCAAAAAAGATGATAAATAATTACAACTACTTCTTAATAATTACCATTAATTACGAGCGACACAATTTCCAATGGATTGACGGCTACTCTTTTGTTTGACGGCTCATTTACTTGTAACGTTCTCACACTAAAATCACAATGAAGAGTCTACTCATAGATATGCATATTCATTCTCATGCATATAAGATTGTATAAGCAGACCTTTGAGCAGATTCTTCATTGTGATTTGAGTGTGAGAAAGATGTAAGTAAATGAGCCATCAGACAAAAGAGCCCCCTTTTCGTCGATAAATATTCTTCTTGCAACTGTCACCGCCTGAAAACATTATGAAAAATGTGGTCCTACAAATTCATATTCAAACCCGTGCATACGATATTGGATATGCATACGTAGAAGCATACTTTTCATAATGTTTTGAGTCGGTGGGAGTTGAAAGGAGAAGAATCATCGAGCAAAAGGAGTGTCGTCAATCCACTGGAAATTGTGCCAAGTTATTATAATCTATTACAATTGATTTCATTCCTAATGATTTCTAATTATTCATAATTATTGCTAATTATTCCTATTTGTTGGTATTTATTTGCAATTATTCCTATTTACTGGTAATTATTGGTAATTATTGGTAATTATTGATAATTATTCCTATTTATTGGTATTTATTGGTAATTATTAATATTTATTAGTAATCATTGGTAATTATTGGTAATTATTGGTAATTATTCCTATTTATTGGTATTTCTTGGTAATTATTCCTATTTATTGGTATTTATTGGTAATTATTAGTAATTATTGCTAATTATAGCTAATTATTGCTAATTATTGCTAATTATTGCTATTTATTATTATTTATTACTATTTATTGTTATTTATTGCTATTTATTACTATTTATTGCTATTTATTGCTAATTATTTCTATTTATTCCTATTTATTCCTATTTATTCTTATTTATTCCCATTTATTTCTATTTATTCCTATTTATTCCTATTTATTCCTATTTATTCTTAATTATTCTTAATTATTTCTAATTATTCCTAATTATTCCTAATTATTCCTATTTATTTCTAACTATTCCTAATTATTCCTAATTATTCCTAATTATTACTAATTATTACTAATTATTACTAATTATTACTAATTATTACTAATTATTTCTAATTATTACTAATTATTACTAATTATTACTAATTATTACTGATTATTACTGATTATTACTAATTATTCCTATTTATTACTATTTATTCCTAATTATTCCTAATTATTCCTAATTGTTCTTAATTATTCCTATTTATTCCTATTTATTACTATTTATTACTATTTATTACTATTTATTACTAATTATTACTATTTATTACTATTTATTACTATTTATTACTAATCATTAATAATTATTACTAATTATTAGTATTTATTACAATTTATTAGTATTTATTAGTATTTATTACTATTTAATAGTATTTATTAGTATTTATTACTATTCATTAGTATTTGTTACTATTTATTACTAATTATTACTAATTATTACTATTTATTACTATTTATTACTAATTATTACCAATTATTACTAATTATTGTTAATTATTGTTAATTATTACTAATTATTACTAATTATTACTAATTATTACTAATTAGTACTAATTATTTCTAATTGTTCCTAATTATTACTAATTATTACTAATTATTACTAATTATTACTATTTATTACTATTTATTACTATTTATTACTATTTATTACTATTTATTACTATTTATTACTAATTATTACTATTTCTTACTATTTCTTACTATTTATTAGTATTTGTTAGTATTTATTACTATTTATTACTAATTATTACTATTTATTAGTATTAATTAGTATTTATTACTATTTATTACTAATTATTACTATTTATTACTATTTATTACTATTTCTTACTATTTATTAATAATTATTAGTATTTATTTCTGTTTATTACTATTTATTACTATTTATTATTATTATTTAGTATTTATTACTATTTATTTCTATTTATTACTATTTATTACTATTTATTACTGTTTATTACTATTTATGACTAATTATTACTATTTATTACTATTTATTACTATTTATTACTATTTATTACTGTTTATTACTATTTATTAGAATTTATTGCTAATTATTACTATTTATTACTATTTATTGCTATTTATTGCTATTTATTTCTATTTATTGCTATTTATTACTATTTATTACTATTTATTACTGTTTATTACTATTTATTGGTATTTATTAGCATTTTTTACTATTTTTTACTAATTATTACTAATTATTACTAATTATTACTATTTATTACTATTTATTAGTATTTATTACTATTTATTACTATTTATTACTATTTATTACTAATTATAACTAATTATTACTATTTATCACTAATTATTAATAATTATTACTATTTATTACTATTTATTACTATTTATTACCATTTATTTCTATTCATTAGTATTTATTACTATTTATTAGTATTTATTACTATTTATTATTATTTATTACTATTTATTAGTATATGTTACTGTTTATTAGTATTTATTACTATTTATTAGTATTTATTACTAATTATTAGTATTTATTACTATTTATTAGTATTTGTTACTAGTTATTAGTATTTTTTACTAATTATTTGTATTTATTACTAATTATTGGTATTTAATGCTAATTATTAGTATTTATTACTAATTATTAGTATTTTTTACTAATTATTACTAACTAATACTATTTATTACATATTGTAAATATTTATTACTATTTATTTCTAATTATTACTATTTATTTTTAATTATTACTAATTAATGTTAGTTACTATTAATTACTGCAAAATATAGCTACTAATTACTAATTACCGTTAATTGTTTATATACATTACTAATTATCGTTAATAATTATTAATTATTACTAATTACTAAGAATTAGTACTAATAATTTAATTTTATTATTACAAATAAATACTGATGACAAAACAATTTAAATCTAATTTAATTACAACTAATCAACAATAATTAAAATTAATATAAAGAAATGAAATAAAAACTGAATTAAATAAAACATAAATAGCTTGAAACTTGATCTCTTATAATTGTAGGCGGCTTCACAACTTTTTTCGTAAAAAAAAAACTAACTCTCAAAAATTTTCACTCTAAAATTAGAGTTGAAGGAGAGGACGAAGGAATTGAGGAGGGAAGAAAAAACGGATGTGGGGTATATATATGTTAGATTAGTTGCGACATGATTTCCATCGCAAATAGTATTTTTTGTGACGGGTCCCGTCGCGAATACCTTCGGTCGTATTAATTACGGTCGACGGTTAAAAGGTTATTTGCGACGAGTCTCGTCGCAAAAAGTAACCTGTCGACACACTATTTGCGACGGGACAACATCCTGTCGCAAATAGCCTTTTACCGCCGTCGGGTATTTGCGACGAGCGGTGCCTACCCGTCGCAAATACCCTTTCGCGCGGTTTGGCGCGCAAATCGCGTCAATCCGCGCGTAAGTTTTTGTGACAGATTGGTTTTCCTGTCGCAAATAACCTCTTCGACGGACTATTTGCGACAAGATTTATTCCCGTCGCAAAAAACGGTTTTTCCCGTAGTGTTAACTCCACATTTCTGTGCATCATTGTCTGCTGATATTGTAGCAAAGTCTCCACGTGGATGATGGTGTGTTATTCATTCCTTTTAATGTCTAAATCAATTGTATAACTTTTTATTATGAAATATAACAATAATAATGTTATCTACTGGTTGAGTCAGACACATCGACATTCAGATACAACTAGACACAATGTCCACGCCTACAGACTTATGTTGGACAATCTTCAACCAGACGATGTAAGTGGTTATTATTTATATAGTTAAATCTTTATTTTATATTGCACATGTCTTCATTTATTAATTGATTATTCATTTTTTCAGATTTCATGGATGTCATATATTGATGATATCATGCAGAGTTTTCCACTATATTGTGCGATGATGTTTGATGTCGATTCCTCCATCGTTCCTTTGATTCATTCTCGTACTGTTGAGTGACATAGAGTGACAGTGTTATGAGACTATTCTGATTCCTTCATCCCATTCCTGCACCGCCCAGTCAGTTACTTTCACTTCATTCCCTAAAGATGTTAGAGAAGTGATACTTTGATTGAAACTGCATGACATATTGATTTGTGGGACATACGACATGAGTCTCGGTTACGAGGGGCGGACACAGTACATATGCATTTATTCAATCAGTTGAATTATGTGGCCTGGTACTGCAGGTCCCTAGTGAGATGTCTTACATGACACGAATGGGTCTTTCATGACTCGATAATCATTCTTCCTTCCATCGCTGAACAAAATTTTTATCAACACTACTTAACATCAGAATTTGTTTTCGGAGGATGCTCATATCACTCATCTCCTTCACATCTCTAATCCAGTAAAGGGAGGCGCATTTGATCAGAATTTGTTTTCTTTGACCTGACACGCGATATTGAGGCTGTTGAGCCTGGTATAGATGTGTCAGGGGGTAACGACCCTGTCATGAATGCTAATGTTGCACAGAATGAGGGTGTTCATCATGATCAGCTAGATGCTCCTCCAGCTCCTCAGCCACAGTCACAGTCACATGCACATACATGAGTTGTTAGCATGACAGATTTTGTTGCACATATAGTTGTTGATTGGTCTGAGCTGTATACTTTATTAGCCTCTGATTTGCATCCATCTTACTCATATGTTGGTAAAAGTTCCACCTAGCACCCACTATGCTTAGAGGCGAGACAGGGTACAGGTAGCGAGATTGTACATCCACCGCCTGTCACACGGGATGATGTTGAGGCGGGTGCCGATGATGATATACAGGAGTAGCGTACACTGGAGCAGAAACGTAGACAGACACAACGTTGACGCATCATATATACAGCTAGTTGTGACACAAAGAAGCATCTAGGACATGGACGTATATTAGATTGATGATACATGTTGCATGTTTTTTAAATCATTATTTATATATTATTTAAAAACATGCTAATATATTACATAATATTGCATAAATCTATTAATTGATATAATTGGAAATTAATACAAATAATTTTCAACAAATAAGAAACATTAATATTAATAATTGCATTGGTAATACTAATAATTATTATTTGTTATTCATATTAATGCTTAGTATTATTATTTATATTATGTATAATAAATAATATTTTTAAATTTATTATTAAATATTAATAATATTAATTATTTTGAATTTAATGAATATTATTAATATTTTATAATTAATTTAAGATGATTATTTATTATATATAATATGGATTATAATACTATGTATTAATATAATAAATAATCATCTTAAATTAATCAATAAATAGTAATAATATTATTATTTTCAATTTTCGAAGTATAATTAACATTAATAATAAATATTATCTTATTTCTTATATAAGTAATTATTTAATAATACAAAAAATATATTAAGAATAATAAAACGATTAATTAGTAAATATTTTTAAATACAATTTTTTTACATTATTATAAAAAATACATTTGTTGTAATGCTATTAATTATATTATATTAACTAATAAAAAATAATAAAATTGGTATTTAAAAAAAATTACATATAAAAATATCAATAATGATTATATCAACAAAAAATTAAACAAAGATTTATAATTAAAATCTTATAAATATTAGTTTTTACTATTAATTAATTAATATCATAATAACATAATATTAACTAATAATAAATAATACAATTCATTATCGATCAATATATAATTTTCCAACAAACTATTAATATTTTATATCAATAAAAAATGCAATAAATATTTATAAGGAATATTGAGAGAAATTAATATTAATAATAAATATTATATCATATTAATGATAATACATATATAAACAAAGTGGGGTACCATGGCCCGCACTTGGACCAAGTCATACATGCTCCGCTCGCGCTGGGTTTGGCCCCTGGATAAGCTTTCCAGTATTTTAGCCTGCGAGAGAGGAAGAAACACCCCCAACTCTAAATTCCTCCAAGATCTCTTACCTTCTTGGCTCCACTTTCCTTATCGAATCACCATCAGCACAATTTCCTCATCGTTTTCTTCGAAATTCATTACCCGTTTTACTGAAATACGCACACACACTGCACAAACAGCAGCTGATGTCGGTTTTGGCGCCGAATTCCGCCCTAGTGTGCCGGGAAAACCATCCAGGCGACCAGCAGCAGCTGCTGATCAGCGGAGGCGGCTCGGGTTTTGCATTGCCGAGGTGGTGGAGCGGCGGCGGTTTTGGGGCGGCTAATCGGAGGAGCAGGGGTGGGAGGAAGGCGGGCCTGTGGGGTTCCAGAAACGAAGGGTTTTGGCCGGATCTATCCCGACCCACTGCCGTGAGGATGGAATCCATCGCCGATTCCGACCAGCTGGATCAAATCCTGCAACAAGCTCGCCAGCGCTCGCAGCCCGTCGTCGTCGATTGGTCTCCTCTTCCATCTCTTCCCCTCTTTTGCTTCCGCCCTGTTAATGAGTTTTATCCCCGCCAATGTCTCTGATTCTGGTTTTCTTAATTGGTTTTGCGTTTTGCAAGGATGGCTGCTTGGTGCCGGAAATGCATTTACCTGAAGCCCAAACTGGAGAAACTCTCTGCTGAATACGAAACCAAGTATATCTGTCTCTCTTCCTCGAATTATCTGCTTATTATGTGTCTGTCTCTCCATTGTCTGTGTGCCTGTGATGACTGGTCTGGTACATGCCACCATTTCCAATATGTGTCAAATGTTGCTGTGTTGCAGGGCCAGGTTCTACTATGTGGACGTGAACCGAGTTCCAAAGACCCTGGTGAAACGAGGAAACATTTCTGTAAGTAGCTTGACTCGCACTCATGATTCCTGATTCATCTTCTTCACTGCCCTCTGTCTCGAAAAGATGCCTCAAGCATGGACACGAAGTTCTGATTGCCCACTGTTTTCTGTTTTCTTTGCTCTTCATCAGAAGATGCCCACGATTCAGGTGAGTCCACTGGAACTTATCTGGTCTTGTAGAGAGTGAACAGCCATAGCGGGGGAGATGAACCTGGTTAGAATGGGGTTGTCTGTATTGAAAGGTGGTTTTCCCCGCAGCTTTGGAAGGACGGGGAGATGAAGGAGGAGGTGATCGGAGGGCACAAGGCGTGGCTTGTGCTGGAAGAAGTGAGGGAAATGATCCAACGGTTCGTGTGATCCGCGCCTGCCTGCATTGGGGAAGTTGACTGATCTCATGCCCAACAGTGGTACACAATTTTGGGACACTGATGAAACTATCCATATTCTTGTTCATTTGGAATATAGTCATTGCAGTCATTTATGTGCCATTTCTGCCGGGTTCATTGCTAACGTGGGCTTACCTGTTTTCTGGCAGTATAATGATCTATTTTCCCCTATTTTGTTTGGTGTCAGGTGGCTCTTTGTGGACTATGCATCCTCTAATTGGCTTGGGGAAGCCTTGACTAGATCTAGATGTGAAACATGTCAATAAAGGGAACGAGTCTACAGTATATTATCTGTTGATATTGTTTGAGGTGTGACATCCCGGATCTGGTAGGTAAGGCCCTTGTGAGTTTAAGCGGTTTTTGGACTTAAATTTACTGTTTGAGGTGGCGAAAAGTGCATGGTTAAGCATGATTTCTCAGACCTTGCAGACTAATTGTGCGAGGAAAAAAAAAGGGGTAGAGATGTGTGCATGGTTTGGTGTGGTCCGAGAGACAGTGTGGTCCCACTATGCAACCCGCACTTCAAGGTAGAGTGTCCTACACGATTCGATGCACGGTTTCTTCAACCTTGCAGACTAATCGTGCCCGTTGAGCACGAGTTGCATGGTATGTCTTTTAAAACCCTGATTTGTGTTTTGAATCCCTTATTAACACCCTATTATGACTTCACACATGACTTATGGCTCTTTGTGAGTGATGTTGGGACTTCTGTATCGATGAAAAATATGATTCTTATTAAGATAAACCAAATTAATGTCAAATCGAAGGCTCTCGCTCTCGCTCTCGCTCCCTCGCCCCCTCCCCCCGCCCCCTCCCCCCCTCCCCACCTCTCTAAATGAATTTGTGATGGTGGATTAGATCCAGAGTGTTGGATTGTAGATCTCAAATCCTGAATGAAAGAACTATGATCACATTTTCTTGTTGGTATGTTTTGACAGATCAGATCATGATGGTGGACGCCAAATCTAGGGTTTCATGGATCATATGTATTCATCATCTAGGGTAGGTGCACTATAAAAAATTAACGCGTGACACCCTTCGAGTCATAGATATGTCTCTTTTTGAGTCTAGTCTAGCCCTTTTGAGGTTCAAAAGACTTTCAGGAGTCAGGGGGATAGAAATTTGGAGTTTTGAAAGAAACAGGACAGACGCACAATCTGCGCACAGTTAGTAGTAACCGTGCGGTAATTGTGCGATGTGACTTTGTTGGTTCTAGTGACGATTTGTATGGGTTGAGCATGGTTTGTCTAACCGTATGGCTATTCCCCGACAACTGTGCATTTCAGTTTTCAAGGGACAATGACTACCGCATGGTTAGCGCATGAGTTGTCTAACTGTGCAACATAACCGTGCGTCTAGTACGAGTTTCTTAGAATTAGAAAATTATCTCGATGTCGTTGGCTGTTTTTAACTCTAATCTCCTCCTAATATATCATTAGCTCGAACTAGCCTTTGCTTGATGCTCTAGAGGGTTCTCTCCTTGATTCCTTGTGATTCTCGATCGATTTGGGTGGATCTCTTCGAGCTATGTCCGGATTTCCTCTTGATTTCTCATCCTCTTTCTAGATCTCTCCCCAATTTCTCTACCCCTTGTCTTGTTGGAACTCTATTGGGTTGTGATTGCCAGATCTAGAGAGTTTGATGGGCGAGTTGATGTATAGACCTAGGATTGTGAGGACTCGATCTCTTCGATTCCAATATTCGTTTTCGAATGTGACTAGGTTTTCTCCATTGGCAAGGTAGGTGTCTATATACAATGGTTCTATCTCATGATCTACTTGATGTTCTTGTAAGTTCCCTTGGTTTGGTTTATGAAAGTGATGGATTTGATATCAAAGGAGTGATGTTTTATGAAATTGCATCTTGGGTGACTTGTAAAGTGGTTTTTAAATGGGGTTTCCCTAAAAATAGTTTTATGCACAACTTCTGTTCAATGAAATGCCTCAAAGATGATTTTGACTCTGAAATGTTTTTTTTCAAGCATGAGAGCAGTCATGCTTCGCTTGTGAATTTTTTTATAAAATTGTGAGCGTGTTTTACTTAAATTTCATAATAGGTCAATTACATCCGCCACTGTGGAACACAACACAAGGAAGAAAATCATAGTAAACATGCATACCTAGAGACTTGACCTTGTGACTTGCGCCTTACCCCTCCAAACCCTTACCACCCCACAACCAATAGTGGGGCATGTTTTACATGAATGTTTTGTGAAAACATAGCACTTGAAAACCTTGGGTGCGTCGAGTTATGGACATATGCTAACCTTAGTGTGTGTGACACTACTATGGGTTATGATTGTGATATCGATATAGTGTGGCGAGACTCGATATTGGTATGATTCACGGTATGTTTGACTGTGTTCCTTTGAATGTTCTAGTAAGTATTTTCATAGGTTGGAGCCTAACTTGTGTTTGGGTTTATCCATGATGGTGACTTTTTATGATTTGATTCTCACATGTTTTTCTTTCGAGATAAGGATGTTTTGACAACTACCATATATATTTATCTTTCATGTTTATATCCATATTCTTGTGGCTTTGATTATGGATTGTTTTAAAAGGGAAACTTAAGGATTTTTTTATGAGAAATTGTTTCAAATGAAAAGCTTTATAAAACTTGTTTTATTTTTAAAGCTAGAACTAACAGTTGGATGACGACTTACATTGTATAGACTCACGATGGTACCATACTGGGCATTTGATTCACACCTTGTATATGCCTTTGAACGTAGAGATTTGGTTTTGTAGGATACAGGTAAAGGGAAAGACGTCATGTAACTCGTTGACTTCTCTTAGTTTTTATTGATTTCGTAGTGGGTTGGGATGATGGTGACAAATGCTCACATGGAGAAATTGTTTTGGCTTTGGTCTTGACTTTGTTTTGTTTACATTCTTTCCTTTTGGCTTGGTTTGTATCTCTCATGGTTGGTGTACATTCTCTTTCGCATTGTACTATGTTTTTCTCTTTCTGGTTATACATGGGACATGTTTTGGCTTTTTTTTTGTTAATCTCCATTGAGCCATCTTGGGTGATGTGTCATGTCGACCTGGGTTAGTTCATCACAAAATGATATCAAAGAGAATACCTAGCCTGTAGTGTGGTGACACTGCCTGAGTTTGGTTTGGTGTTTATGATAAACATGAGTTAGGATCGTCAAAACTCAGGTAGTAAGTTCGGATGGTTGTCTGACCATCTCACTTTCGTATCTGACTCCGAGTTACCATGGGTGGTCAGAGGTTTTTCCTCAAGCTTTGAGTTTGGTTTTGGGTTATTTAGATGAACATGATTTTTGGGGTTATTTAGATGAACCTTGTCTTGTGCTCTTTTCATTCTATTTGAATCTGTTGATGCCTTAAATTCTTATCATTCAAGGGCTTTAATGTAGATTCTTTAAGTTTTCTTTCGATTTAGAGGTGTATTCCTAAGCTAACTAGGTGTTATATATTTTACTTGATAGATAATGCCTCTTAGAAGAGCTCTTCTGAATCCAAGAGAGGAAGCCGCGAGATAAGTTCCATAGGTGAATCCTCCTGTAGACCCTTTGTTGGTGGAAGTAGTTATCTGGACAATCCAGACTCTGGTCTATACATGTGTCGAAAACCAGGTACCGGTTGTGGACCATGGTTTGAAATTTACAAAGTAGAATCCACCCATCTTTCACAGTGACAGGGGATCTCAAGAACATGAAGTGTGGCTTGAAGGGATTGATAGGATTTTCCACTTCTTGAAGACTCCAAAGGACTCAAAGGTGGGTTTCACCACTTATATGCTTGAAGGACCGAGTAGGAAATGACGAGACTTCATTGTGCAAGCTAAGTTGCACGAGGATCTTACCTAGACCACTTTCAAGAAGGTCTTCAATTAACAGGTTTATCTTGAAACATTGTGTGTGGGGAAGATTCATGAATTTGCAACCTTGGAGCAAGGGGAACATTCAGTTATGTAGTACGATACTTGTTTCCCTGAGTTAGTTCACATATCACCCGAGCTTGTTTCTAATGACTACCTTAAAGTTTGAAGGTTTGAGATAAGTTTGAGGTCTGATATTCAGTCGATGTTGATCCTCTTGTGTCTGCCGACCTTTGGTGAGGTGGTTGATAAGGCACCTATGGTCGAGGCAAACTTATCTAGGAAGACGGGTTTATGTGGAGCTTCAGTTGTAGCAGGGGGTAGCCATAGTGTGTCGTTTGGTCAGAAAAAGAAGTGCAGTAAGGGTGCTCAGTTTGCGTCAGGGGCAGTTTCAGGGGATTCCTCGGGTTAACAGCAGGTTGTTTGTTATCAGTGTGGGAGACTTGGCCATACTAGGCCTGATTGTATGGTATCACCTGAGACTTTCCATCATTAGGGACAATTTGGTCATCTTAATTGTTTTTGCAGAAGAATGTCCCAATGAAGTAGAGTTGGATCCACTCTTACGAAAGGCTCATAGGCTCGTACTGATGCGACAAATGGTGGTGGCTCTCATTCTCATGCAAAGGGGGATACTCATACAACAAAGAAATCTTAGGGAGGAGTTAGAGGCTGAATGTCTTTATGCAGCGAAGTATGCACCGGAGGAATCTGAAGCAGGCCCGACTACTATGAGAGGTATGGTATTTATTTCATCCTATATTGTCCTGGATTTGTTTGATAGAACTGCATCTCATTCTTTTATATCATCTAAGTTGACTGACGTGTTGAGCTTACGTTCAGAACTTATTCCATTCATGATGGATCTTTCTGCTCTTTTGGGAAGAAAGAAGGAATAATGTTTTAAATGTTCCGAGTGTCCGATTATGATCGCTAACTTTATGGTCGTGTGAGATTTTCTAGTTCTTGACCTTGATATCTTCAGTCTCATTATTGGCATGGATTGAATGGTTAGTTTTAAAGCTTAGATAGATTTTTATCATCGTCAGGGCAGTTTCTATCTCCTGATAAGGTTACTCACATATTTTAGGGTGAGTGGGATCCTAGATCTGGGAGAGAAGAGCCTATTGTTTCTGAGGCTAGAATGATCTCATGCCAACTGTCAGAGATATTTGTAGACGTCGTTGACCAACGTTTAAATGGCCTGCTTCCTACCACTGTGAACGGGTACCCTGAGGTATTTCCTGATGATTTTTCTAGGTTACAAGGAACAAAGTTTTAAATGTTCTTAGTGACCGATTATGATCTCTGACTTCAAGGTCGTGTGGGATTTTCTAGCCCTTGAACTTGGTATCCTCGACCTCATTATTGGCATGTATTGGATGGTTAGTTTTAAAGCCCATATAGCTGAGTTTGGTTTCTATCTCCTGATGGCCCTACTCATGTATTTCTGGGTGAGTGAGATCCTAAATCCGGGAGAGCGGGGCATGTTGTTCCTGAGGTCAAAATGATCTCATGCCAATTATCAGAGATATTTTCAAACGTCGTTGACCAACGTTTAAGTGATCTTCTTCCTACCATTATGAATGAGTACCCTGAGGTATTTCTTGATGATTTTTTTGGGGTTACCTCCATAGAGAGTGGTCAAGTTCACTATTGGCCTACTTCCGACAATAAGTCAAATCTTCTTGCCATCTTATCGAATGACACCTGTTGAGTTGGAAGAGTTTAAAGTTTAACTCGAAGATCTTGAGGCCAAAGGATTTATTCACCCCATTGTGTCACCTTGGGCTTCATCGGTTCTCTTTGCAAAGAAGGCAGATGGAAGCCTCTGGCTTTGTGTTGATTATCGAAGAGTTAACTAGGTGACTGTTAAGAATAAGTATATTTTTCCTAGGATTGATGACTTGTTTGATCAACTTAGGGGAGCCCGATGGTTTTCTAAGATTGATCTTCATTCGAGGTATCATCAGTTAAGGGTTCGAGAGGAGGATATTTTTAAGATAGACTTTGGGAATAAGTATAGACATTATGAGTTTTTGGTTATTCCATATGGTCTTACTAACGCTCCTGTGATGTTTATGGATTTGATGAGTCAGATCTTTCATCCGTTCATAGACTCTTTTGTGGTTGTTTTTGTGGATAATATTTTAGTGCACTCCAAGTTGGAGGAGGAACACCGGAATCATCTGGATCATGTTCTTAGAACCATGAAAAAACATCGTTTGTATGGAACAATTTCTAAATGTGAGTTTTGTATACAAGAAGTGAAGTTTTTGAACCATGTTATATCCGAGAGGGGCGTCTTACTGAACCCTGAAAAGATCAAAGCGATGATATCTTGGAGAAACCTATAAATGTGTTCGATATTCAGAGATTCTTGGGATTTTTGATAATTACTAATGTTTTGTTTGAGATTTCTCCAAGCTTGCATCTCCTATGAAAAAATTAACCCGTAAGGGTGTCAAATTCGAATGCAATGAAATGCTTTAAATATCATTTGAGGAATTGAAGGTGAGATTGAATTTGGCTCCAGTTCCGATTCTCCCAAAACTAGGTTTGGGCTATGATGTTTTTTGTGACGCCTCAGGTATGTGATTGGAATGTGTTCTGATACAAGGGAAGCAGGTAGTGGCATATGGTTCCCGTCAATTGTGTCCTCATGAGAAGAATCATCTTACCGATTATCCGAAGTTGGATGCAGCGATGCTTTCTCTTAAGACTTGGTGCCTCTACCTCTTCAGTGCGAGGTTCACTGTGTATTTAGATTATAAGAGTATGAAGTATATTTTTACTTAGAGAGATCTGAACTTGCGACAAAGATGTTGTGTTGATTATCTTCATACTTTTGATATTGATATTGCATATACACCTAGAAAAGGGAATGTGGTCACTGACACGTTGAGCATGAAGTTGCAAACTCAAGTCTTGAAGGAATCAGTGGAGGAGTGGTCTCTGATGAGTTAGTTCGCTGAGATGATCTTGGATGTGGAAGTGGCTGATGGATAGGTGTTCTTAGCTTTTGTGAAAGCTGATTTGTCACTTGACGATCATATTCATCTTGGGTAAGAAACAAACATCGATTGTCAGCATTCTAGTGAAATCCTATATAGTGGGGATACCTCGGGTGTCTGGTCTCTGTCTCCCAATGGTGGTTTGTGTTTCTAAGGATGATTGTTCGTTCTGATATCTCTAAGGCAGGAGTTAATGGATAGTGGAAATCAATCTAATTGGTCCATGCACCCTAGGACTATCGTGATGTATCATGATTTGAGATGCTAGTATTGGTGGTCGGGGATTTGGTGGTCAATTGCAGACTTTATGTCATGATGCCTTACTTGATAGAAGATTAAGGCGTAGCATCAGAGACGTGTCAGTTTGTTGAAGCCTTTACACATTCAGCTGTGGAAGTGGGATGAGATATCCATGGACTTCGTTGTTGGTTTACCATGGAATCTGTGTGGGAGAGATGCGATTTGGGTGAGCATTGATCAACTTATGAAATTGCTTCATTTCCTTCTTATTAAGGAGACAATGAAGGTAAAAGAGCTTGGACACCTTTATGTTCACAAGATTGTGAAGCTATATGGAGTACCTTCTGCTATTGTTTCTGATAGGGATCCATTATTTACATCCCAGTTTTGGAAAGTTTTTAAAGAGGTGATGAGTACCCAATTGAAGTTAAGCATGATGTATTACCCTTAGATAGATGGGAAGACTGAGAAAGCCATTCAGATTCTTGTGGACATGCTTCAGGCGTGCGTGCTTGATTTCAATGGTTCGTGGGAAAAGCAGCTGCCTTTGGTCGAGTTCGCTTATAACAATAATTATCAGGCCTCAATTAAAATGGTGCCCTTTGAAGCATTGTATGGGAGACCATATAAATATTCATTGTATTGGGTGGATTCAGGATAACTATCTTTGGTTGGATCGAGTCTTATTCAAGAGATGACATAAAAGGTGCATTTGATTCAAAAGAGGCCAGAGAAAGCTCAGAGTTGTCAGAAATACTATGTGGACCATCATCATCGCTCGTTGGAGTTTTAGGCTGGTGATTGGGTTTCTTGTCAAGTTTCACCTCGTTTGGGGTATCATCATTTGGGAAGGCTTGGTATGTTGGCACATAGGTTTTCTAGCCCTTTTGAGATCATCAAATGAATTGGAAAGGTAGCTTATCAGTTGAACTTGTTGTCTCTTTTGGTGCTGATTCACGATGTGTTTCATGTTTCCCAACTGAGGAGGTATCAACTAGATCCTTTCCATGTGATAGAATGGGAGGATGTTGATCATGATCTCAATATGTAACATCCCTGCTCAACCCATTGGCTTGGGCAGGGTCGAAGGTGCTACTAACCTTAGGTGCATCCCCAAGACTCCAGAGACTAGAAATAAATTCCAATGGGTTTACGTAAACATTGGTGGATGATTTTTCCTTTTTAATCAATACTACCTATCATGAAGAAATAACAACAACAAAACCAACTATATTATGCCTAGAAATAAACCATACAACTCAATAAAATACCAGAAAAAGAAAAACATTAGAGTAACAAAGAAACAATAAAAAATAGAAAACTAAAACTCTAATGTTGTAAAGGACTTTGACACCAAGGTTACACCACTCCCGACCAAGACATGAACCACTCCCGACCAAGACATGAACCACTCCAAGATCCATCTCTACCAACAAATACAACGACAATCAAGGTGCTCTGCTATTGATGTATGAAACCCATCCCTTTCTTGTATCATGAAAAACAACATCTACATATGCACTAAGGTGCATATGCAAGGGTGTGTATAACAACCTAATAGGTAATTCCCATAGATTTTCCCACATGCCACTAAGACAAGAATCATGCTCACAATGTTATAAAATAGATTGGAGGAATGTCAAAAGCATATGAAGAAATTTTCACAATATTCACAAAAGCAGATGAACAAATTTTCCAAAAGAAATATAATAAAAGACGGGGTTTCATTTTCAAGTAATAGAAGAAATTCATTTATTTCAATTTGGTATAACACACCCATGCTTTCACACTCACACACATGTACATGCATAACTTGGACCTCCCTATACCCATGAGTGGTGAGACATTCTTTCACCAATCCGTTGCTTGGTGACCCAATTTAATGGAAATATTTCCAACCATGATCCATTCCAAGTTTCCATTATTTGATGGTTGTACTTCTGACCATGATCTGTCCCACATGAACACAAACACATGCAACTCTATTATGCCAAGAACACATATTAAAAACTATCTTTCTTCAAGAAACCAATTAATTCAATAAATCAAACACGTTGTGGGCGACACCCATAATCCAATTTCAAAAACCAACCAATAAGAGAAAAATCCAGTAGGGTTTTGGTAGGGTAAAACCATTTAAAAGTAGAAGGTATTTATTTAAGAAATCCAAGAGACTTTTCATTCCCATAAAAATGGAAAGAGAGAAAAGCCTCCTACCTCAGGTTCGTTGGTGCGACCAATCCCTTACAAATCCACAGATCTAAGATCGTTCTTCCATACCTATGATGAATCATAAGAATATCCCATTAAAACTTGTCCACTGCCATAGATCCATGCATGGAAGCCCCAATCTATGGTTTCTTTCATGCGAAAATGAGCATATCTAGAACAAATGGAAAGAACATATATCTTACCTTTGATTTTCAAGATCAATCCCTCAAAGGATCATCGAAATTGGAGTATAGAAGTCGAAGATCACCAAAAATCACCTAAGGGAACCCTGAAAATCGAGATCCTAGGTTAGTGGAGGAAGAATGAGGTTTTTGAGCATGTTTTTGGTTAAAAATCAAATTTCGGTATAATTTATTTCCAATCACACAGTTAGGCCACATCGTTTGAAAAACCGTACACCAACCGTGTGATTTAGATCGTTCCCAAAGGATTCCAAGTCGCACAGTTAGCCACAAGGTCTGTCAAAATAGTGCGCCTACCTAGTTCCTTACAAAACCCCTCCCACAGTTTCTTGGAGACTTGAGAAAAGTTTCTACTAATTGGGCTTAAATCGTGCACCTCCAAAAAGGAATTCAAAACCTTCAAAAAACGTTCACAAACTTCCCAAGTCTTAACTTGAACATTAATTATCTTTAAATAAGTTATAAAATTGGGAAATACTTTAAACCCAGGGTGTTGCATTCTCCCCACCATTGGGATTTTCATCCTTGGAAAGATGGAATAGGTTCAACCACTACTCCCGCATGAAATTCTCTCATTCCCAAGCCTCTTCTTGGATGTTACCATGTTTCCATAAAATTCATACTAAAGGTATAGATTTCCATTGTAGGATCTTCTCTTGTTTATCCACAATCCAAACTAGTACATGGATAAAACTTGCATTCAGCTCAAGAGTAACATGGTCCCAACTGATCACATGATTGAGATTCGAGTGACATTCCAGTCGAGAAACATGCAAGACATTATGGAAAACACTGAATCTCGATGGTAAGGTTCACTGATATGTACCATTTCCAATCTGTTCAACACTCTCAAATGGGCCAATATACCGTGGAGATAACTTTCCGTACTTTCCCAAGCATTGATGACCATGTCTCGGTGACACATTCAAGAAGATGTGGTCACTCACATTGAAATATAACGGTCGATGATGATGGTTTGCATATGATTTCTATCGGCTCTAAGTTGTGATAATTCACTTCTAGATCATCTAGATCTTCTCCATAGTATCATGGACTAAACTAGGTCCAATTAGTGACATTTCTCATGTTTCCACCCAACAAAGTGGAGAATGACTAGGAAAACCATATAATTCCTCAAAAGTGGCCATATGTATAGTCTCATGGTAGCTATTATTATAATAGGAGAATTTAACCAAAGTCATATGATCTTCATATGAGCTGTCAAAGTCCACGATACAAGCTCTGAACATATCTTCCAATGTTTGAATTATTTGATCTGATTTCCCATCTATCTGAGGATTATATGCCATGATCATGGGAAATTGAGTTCTAAGATCCTATTGAAATGATTGCCAGAATTGAGAAGTGAATCGAGGGCCTCGATCAAAGAAAATTGAAACCTGAACAACATACAACTTGACCACTTCTCGAATATATAACATTGCAAAATCTTCTACCATATTGGACTCTTTGATTGGGAGGAAGTGTGCCAAATTTGTTAGCTGATCCACGATCAACCAACTAGCATTGTGCTTTTGAATCATCCTCGGTAGACCGGTGAAAAATTCCATGACAATATTCTCCCACTTCCATACAGGTATAGTCATAGATTATAACATAAGAGCAGTTCGTTGGTGCTTAACCTTTACCCATTTAGATGTTAGACATTTCATAACATAATCTACAATATTTCGTTTCATACCTGACCACTAGACATGATCTTTCATCAGCTTGTACATATTCTGAATACTTTGATGAATAATACATTTTGAATGGTGATACATCAAAAGAAGCTGCTCCTAACAAGATTGAGATACCATACTTTGATTTTGAAAGCGTAAAAAAGAGTTCGTATCTTTTTTCTACCTGATAGAATTCTTCCCACCATTTAGGTTTGACTTAATGGTGGTGCAATCAAGATCTGATATTTGAGCCTCTTTCACAAAATCTATCAAGTCTGAAGAAAAATTAACTAGGGAAGAATTGAATTCTCATTTTGTTCAGCATATTCTAGAAGCATGTTAGTAATAACACTCATCAGCCTCCATTGTTCATGAGCTTTCCTGATCACTTCGCTATATGATTTACGATTCAAAGCATCTACCATAGAACTCCCTTTCCTAGGTGAGTACACCAAGTCGAAGTCAAACATTTTTAGATACTCTATCCATCTTCATTCCCTCAAGATTATGTCTCGCTAAGAGAAGATATATTTCAAACTCTTATGACCATTGAAGGCTATGAAATTTTCTCTAAATAGATAGTGACTCCATGTTTTTAATGCATGGACTAATGTAGCTAATTCCAGGTCATGTATTGGATAGTTCTTCTCATGCGTTCGCAACTGCTTTGAACAATAATCTGCAACATGATCTCCTTACATGAGAACACAACCAAGACTAGATCTAGATGCAACATAATATACCACACACCCTTGAACCGGTTCAAGGAAGATTAGGATGAATGTTGAGGTGAGATGAGATTTAAGCTCTAGATAGCATTCTTGATAGTCACCATTCCATGTTAATGGAACACCCTTTCTATTCAGAGTAGTCATAGGAGAAACAATCCTTGAGAAATCCCAAAAAAATCAACAATAATAGCCTACCAATCCCAGAAAATTGCGTATCTCAAAAAAATTGTTAGGTGAATTCCAAGAGATGACTACTTCAATCATTATAGGGTCAATTGATATCATCTCTTTAGAAATGATGTGTCCAAGGAAACAAAATTCTTGTATCCAAAATTCACACTTATAGAACATAATATATAATTGATGATCACACAATGTGCTCAGTATAATTTCCAAGTGTTCCTCATGGTCATTCCTTCTTTGAGAATAAACCAGAATATCATAAAAATACCTCAATAAAAGAATCGAGGTACCTGTAGAAGATAAGATTCATTAAGGCCTAAAGATTTCTAGTTTATTTGTCACCCCAAAGGGAACGATGACATATTTGTAATGGCCATATCAACTCCAAAGTGCTATCTTGGGAATATCCTCTTTTCTTACTTTGAGTTATTGATATCTTGATCATAGATCAATCTTAGAGGACCAATTGGCTCCCATTGATTGATCAAATAAATCATAAATATGAGGAATTAGATATGGATTTTTTTATTGTAACTTGATTCAGTATACAATAATCAACACATAAATGAAGGGAACTGTCTACGTTCTTTATGAATAAAACCGATGCATCCCAATGCGATGTACTAGGACTGATGACACCTTTACTCTCAAACTCTTCTAGATGGACCTTTAATTCTCACTACTCTATTAGAGCCATTCTATAAGACAGAAGTGAAATAAGGCTTGTTCCTAGGAGTAGATCAATTAGAAAATTCAATTTTTCACATGAGTGGCCACCTAGAGAAATCTTTTAGGAAGAAATCTAGGTATTGATCCATTATGGTAGGAAGAGTCTTATTTTTAGTTGCATCTGCAACACCTAGGGTCATTACTGCTAACTGACCAAAGATGGTTCCATCCAATGACACTAAAAGTCCCATGCTACCTGCATTTATATCCCAATACCCCTTGAATACATGAGGAGTTCCATCTGGGGATGTGAATGTCACTTTCTGAGCACATCAGTCAATATGGGCTTTAGATTCCACCATCTAGTTCATTCCAAAGATTAAATAAAAAATAATAATCTATAGGACTATAAAATCCTAGAGAAATTGTATTATACCAATGATAATGAAACATGTTGGGCACTTGAATCCTCTGCACTCCCACTGTTCGAGGGGTGTCTTGAAACTCATGGTGCGAGGCATCATTTGCATGTGTTATCCCATTTTTTTAACCACACGACAAGAAAGAAAAGAATGTGAAGCACTAATATCAAACATGACATGAATAAGCGTCAAGTTTAGAAGGATGATACCTCACACTTTGGAGGGACCTAGTTGCTTGATTGTCATAGCCCGCTCTGTTTCATATATTTTTCGATCAACATTCATAGGATAACTCTTGCTTACCTGCTGAGGTGTTGACTAGATAATCGAAGTATCCCTAGAGGTATCCTAGTTCACTTGAGTCTATGATCAAGAACTAGTCTGATGGGATTGTTCTACACAAGCATATGAAGCCTGAGACTGAGTTGAGACACTCCAACCTACTGATTTCAGAAGTTTATGGTAATACTTATTGAGATTCCCTTTCATACCGCAACGGTGGAATTTCCTCTATGGTTTAGTGCATTCCTTCTTTCTGTGCATAATCTATCCGCACCAGAAACTTCTTGGTTCATTGCTACAATGAGGTGGACAAGAGATTGATCTAGTGGATTGATTTTATGTTGCATTGCTACCCTGAGAGTAACCCCCTCTCTTGCATTTATTCCATATGTTGAAGTTCCCAATATCACCCAAATGGACAAATGTGTCCCCTCCACTCATATTTCCTACAAGGTCTCTCTCACTCCCATTGTGCCTTATTCACCTTTTTCATATAGTTAGTAATATAGAACATTACCACCTTTGAGTGGAACTCTAGTCAGAGACCCACCTCAAATATCTATGCTTTTAATCTCTCACTATCAGCAACTTCCAGTGTAAAGAAAACAAGGTGAGTGAATTTAGTAGCATATTTAGTCATTAACATACTTCTTTTTTCCTGTTGAAAGAATTCTACCATCTTCATTATTTGGATGGTTTCTAGAAATAATTTGTTATTAAATATTTCTACGAATCCTTTCCAAGAGAGGTCTTGATCCAACTTAGTTTGAAAAGATAAGTACCACCATGCTAATGCCAGGTCCTAAAGCATATATGTTTTTATATTGACCTTCATATCATCTGGTGTCCCCAAGAATTCAAAAATCTTGGTCATCCTTATCAGCAATACCTTTTCATGCTCAGGTCCAGAATCACCAAGAAACTTTGGTGTGTTCTTTAGAAATTCTTTTGAGTGATTCTCTTGATGAGGTTCCTCAATCCTAGGTCCCTTGTCAATAGCTTGAAAGTCTTGCACTATACTCTGGACCAAATCCTGGTTCACTTATAGTTCAGGTGAAACCACATTATTGGATTCTCCCTCTCACTATTTTCTCATTCTCCTAACTGGTGACATTTCTGTTCTACAAACCATTTCATAAGTCAATAATTTAACACTTTTACTATTCATTTTTCCATGGTAATATTTTACATATCAACAAAGAAAATACAATACCATAAGTCCAAAATCAAATAATCACGTTATAATGAAGTCATAGTGGGAAGTCTATTTACTAATGCATGATACCTAGAACTCACCGACTAAACCCATGATGATGAGTTGACGACACACCTATAAGTGATTAATAACATTTTTCGTACCCAGATTACTCTGGTAACTTAACTTTTAGCATAAAATGTTAGTTGCATCTTTTTATTCTATACATTTCAAGTCTCAACACATCATATATCCTTGATACCATTCCAACTGAAGGACCGACCAAACTGATATCATTTGTAACACCCCCACCCAAACCATTGGCTTGGGCATGGTTGTAGGTGCTACTAACCTTAGGTGACGTCCCCATGACACCAAAGCCTGACAATAAATGACAGGGGCTTACCTAAACATCAGGGGATGATTTCCCCCCTTAAACCAATATAACATGTCAAGGAAAAATAATAAAAATAAAACCAACTATATGATGCTTGAGAAATAATCCATACAACTCAATAAAATACCATCAAAAGAACAACATTAGAGTAGAAATGAAACAATATAAAATAGAAAACTAAAACTTCAAAGTAGTAAAATTATCTGGAACCAAGGTGACACTACTCCAAACCATGACATGAACCACTTCATGTTTCATCTCTACCAACAAAAACATTAACTATCAAGGTGATCCACTAGTGAAGTATGAAACATTTCCATTTCCTGTATCATGAAAAACAACGTCTACATATTCACTAAGGTGCATATGAAGGGGTGAGTATAACAACCCAGCAGGTAACTCCCTTAGACTTTTATCGCATGCCACTAAGACAAGAATCATGTTAGCTCACAGTTCTATAAAACATATAGGAGGAATATAAAAAGTAGAAAAGCTATTATCACAATATTCACAAAAGCATATGAACATATTTCCTAAAAGAAATAAAACCAAAGATGTGTTTTCCTTTTCAAGTAGTAGAAGAAATTCATTTATTTCAATTAGGCATAACACACCCATGCTTTCATACTCACACACGCATGTACATGCATAACCTGGGTGTCCCAATACTTATGAGTGGTTAGTCATCCTTTCACCAATATGTCACTTGGTGACTCAATTTAATGGTGGTACTTCCGACCATGATCCATCCCAAGTTTCCATTATTTGACGGTGGTAATTCATACCATGATTCATCCCACATGAACATACGCACACACAACCCAGTTATGCCAAGAACACATACCAAAAACCACATTTCTTTAAGAAACTCATTCTTTCAATAACTCAAAAAAACACCTTGGGTGATACCCATAATCCAATTTCAAAATCCAACTAGTAAGAGAAAAATCTAGTAGAGTTTCGGCAGGGTAAAATAATTTTAAAGAAGGAATATATTTAATAAACCCAAGAGCCTTTGCATTCTAATAAAAGTGGAAAGAGGAAAAAACCACATACCTCAGGTTCGTTGGTGAAACTAATCCCCCATGAACCCATAGATGGCTCATTCTTTCATTCCTTCGATGAATCACAAGAAGATACCCCTAAAACTTGTCCACTCCCATAGATCCAGGCATGGAATCTCTAGTCTAGGGTTCCATTCTAGAGAAAACATGCAGATTTAGAACAAACAGAAAGAACATAGATCTTAACTTTGATTTTCAAGATCTGTAACGACCCAATCTTTTTGAGTAGTATATCAACTTACTCTTATTGATTTAATAAGATGTTAATGGTTAATGCAGAAAGAGGAGTCGATGACTTCATCCAGTAGACTCAACCCTTATGAAGCCCACTTATCAGAGCTTGGGAAGGAGGTAGCATCTGTGGGCTTCGCTTTGGACCAAGCCCAAGCCGAGCTCCAGCGTGTCAAGCTTGAACGAAAACGCTTGCAGGAGAAGTTCAAGTTAGTGGAGATTGCTACTAGGGAAATGTTATCTGAGCCTCCCTCAGATTCTCTCACCATAGCACACCTTACACTTAGGTCTTATGCCAGTGTTATAAGGGGCTATGTGATGAGACCCTAGTTTCCTTGTGTAATCCTTTCGGGTGAATAAATTGAGATTTCTTCCTTTAGTGATGTTTGTGAAATTTCAAATGTCTAGATAATTTTAGAATGTATTTTATTGATGAATTTTGAAAAAGGGATATTTTGAAATATTTATGTAAACCCTAAATAACTAATGATGTGTAATGATTTTTAAAAAATGGTCCTCTACAAAAGTGTTCATTAAGGAATTTGGAGTCTAATAAGATCAACTTAATTTTTGATGAATAGTAAATTATGAATAGTGATTTTACTCAGGATTAGTAATATGACCAAATGGAATAGTAATTTCACTCAAAGAAAGTTTTAATATAATTTAGACACCTAGATTAAGTAATGAGATTCAATAAAATGGGTAAATAACGGTTTTATAAATTATTAGTCAAGTATTAGTTTTTTCGGATGAATAGTGTTTTTTAATTAAAAATTTAATTAAAAATAATTAGAAAATTATTTTTATAAAAAGGACTTTATTTTTGAACTCAGAGCATCGATATTATGTTAAGGTAATTTTTGGGGATTTTTCTGAAAAAAATGAATTTTCGATGAATAGTGCTTTTATTTAAAAATTAAATTAAAAATATTTAGAAAATTATTTTTATAAAATGGATTTCATTTTTGAAATAAGAGCATTGATATTTGGTTAAGGTGAAATTTTGGGGTTATTCTGAGAAAGTTGAATTTTCAGTGAATAGTAAAAATACAGTTTTAGGGTTTTGGTATGTTTAATGACATCATAATGGTGTCATGATGATGTCATGAGATCTTTTGAGGGTTGGCCGGCCAAGGGTGATGAATTATTGTTTTGGGGGCCCCATGTGGCCTAACTCCATGATAAATGCCAAGGGAGAGCACATGGGTTTGAGAAAAGCACATGTGAGGTGTCCCTTGGCCATTAATGCTTTGTCCCCTCACTTTCCCTATAAATACCCACCCTTTCCTCCCTTAGTTTTCACTCCCAACTCTCCCCCAACAAAGTTCTGGTCTTCTTACCTTCCAAGGAGTCCTCCAAAGGTGCCCCCAAGCCCTCAAGGTCCAATCCTTTGAGTTTCAAGAGTCACGTTTTAAGGTAAGGGATCCGACCCCTCTCTTTCTTTTCATGTAATCTCTTTTATGTCATTCCTATTATGCTCCATGTTTTTATGTGAGAGGATGTTCTTTTATATTCCTCTTACTGCCCTTTCATGTTTATATGATGAGAGATCCCCTCTTACTCTCATCATTTCGTTTTATGAAAGTTTAAGTGACGCCGTTAGGCTGCCGAATTTTTAAGGGATTCTTTCACCCTTCTCTTTTTTTTCAAGTTCGATTTTCATGTCAAGTCTTTCAAGTTCCTTTTTATTATGTTTGGGTATGATCTCTATATCTATCATACTGATCTCTTATGATCATATGATGAGGGACCCTATTTGATCTTGTCAAATCATTTTCTTTTGAAGTTAAGTGACGCCGTAAGGCTGCCGAATTTTCATAAGAGAAATCTAATCTTTTTTTCCTTCCATGTTTTTCATTTCAAATGGTATGCCCCTCAAATTTCATTACCATGTCCATATGTCCTTCTTGCTCTTTCACCCTACTGTTTTATGGATCTTTTATGAGTGGGTGACCCATGTCCCCTCTCATTTCAATGTTTTCTAAAATCCCGAAACTTAGCCGTTATGCTGCAGAATTTTCCCCTCAAAATGCCTCTCTTTTCTCAAAAATTATTTTATGTTATAAAGTGAATACTCAAAGCTCTTATTTATACAAGGGTATTCACATATATATCAAAATGTTCCATTTTAAATTCTGGGATTTACATACATGAGACCCGCTTTCCCTTTCCGTGGGTTTAAAGTGCCGTAAAGATCCTGTCTTTAAAGCAGTTTTTAAAACGTTATGATTATGAAATGAAACCCATTTATTTTATGCTATATGTGTTATTTATGAAATGTTTGATGATGATATATGTGGCTCACATTATAATAAAGGCAAATTTAAGGGTGCGCCCTGATAGCGCTCCAATGCATTGGGTAATGATGTAACCACTAGAGATTACAATTTTCACGATACCTTGGTGAATAACCTTGGTAATTTTCAAATGACACCTTGGGGATGGACCTTGGTGATATGTTCATGATTGTCTATGTTAAATGATGTAGCCACATCTTCAAGTTATGAAAAATGTTATTTTTATTATGAAATGCCTCATGATTTCTTTCTCATGCCTTAAAGTTCTTTTCATGTCCTTATTGAAGTATCTCAAGTTCACATGTAAAATGTTCCTCTTGTTTCCCTTACTGGGCCTTCTGCTCACCCTTTCTTTTGATGTATGTCCCCAGGTTATGAGATGCAGTAATGAACCTAGAATGAACTTAAGGAGACGCCTTTCAAGTGTTTAAGAAGAATGTTTTATGTTGTTTTCATGTATTATGTTCCTGGTTTCCAAGACACTAGACCTTAAAGATCCTCAGTTTTGTGTAATGTAATGAAAGTTTATGTTATAAAATGGCAGGATGCCATAGTTGGTATCAAAGGATGGTTTAGTTATTTGTGGAAATTAGGATATAAAAACTTTAGGAAGAACCCTATAGAAAAGTTTAAATATAGGAAAACTTCCTGGTATTTTGGTAAGTATTGAGTAAGTGGTCTATCAAACAAATACATCCCTGTCTGGATACGAGCAGGTAGAGGCGGCTCTGGCACAGATGTACATAGGGGTAAAACCCGAAAACACCGCTTTGAGCTAGACTCGAACGGGAACTGGTGCACGATAACGGGCCTTGCTGCACTCTTGGTTACGACACTCCCGGGGGATATGTTTGGTTAATCACATGCTTTTTATGAATCATTATGAAGGAATTATAGAGAACTATAATTGTCTAAGCACGAAGTCTTAGTTAAAAGATTCATAAATGAAATAAGTTTCTCACTAAGGTTTTATTCTTTTAGAAAATGGCGGGCAATAGGAGAAACCGTGCCGATGGTGACCGCAATGCACCATGTGATGACGGCCCTCCGATGGAAGACGGAATGGAAACATTCATGCGAATGATGAACCAACTGACTCAAGTTATGAGTAATAACTTGAATCAAGCTGAGAGGCCGAACTCACCACGAAGGGAACAACTTTCTGTTGAGTCCTTCATGCGTCAACGACCGCCAACATTCAGTGGATCTACTGACCCATTGGTTGCGGAACAATGTATAAGCTCCATTGAAAAGATCTTTTCTGTACTTCATTGTTCGGAACAAGAAAAAGTCACCCTTGATGTTTACCGCCTAGAGGGAGAAGCTGATCAGTGGTGGTCACTGATCAAAAACACGAAGCCACGAGGAGAGATGGAAGCTATGGAGTGGGAAGAATTTCGGGGGATTTTCTTTAACAAGTATTTCCCTCGTTCCATGAGAACGAAAATGGAGAAAGAGTTTCTCGAGCTGAAGCAGAAGGAGAACGAATCTGTCGGAAGCTATGAGATGAACTTCACAAGGCTTTCCCATTATACCTCAAGCTTTGTCATGGACCCTAATGGGAAGGTTGATAGATTCTTTGGCGGACTACGACCACATCTGCGGAAGAATCTAGCCAACAGGGACTACGATAGCTATGAAGAAATAGTTCGAAGTGCTATGAAAGTTGAACTAGAGTTTGGGGAGACACAATGGTCTCACAAATCTAATGAGAAGAAGAGAACTCTAGAACCAAGCCTGGGAAGAAGTTTTGATCAGGAAAGAGGTGGAAAGTATATGCAACATGCCACATGCAATAAATGTGGGAAGAAGCATCCGGGGAACTGCTTGATCGGAAGTGGAAAGTGCTATAGGTGTGGAAAAGAAGGCCATATTTCTCGGAATTGTCGTGGTGATGTGAAGCCTCAACTTCCCAACACTAACGAAAGAGGAAAGATGGTTCTGGCCCTACCCGAAGTCACATGCTTCAAGTGTGGACAGCTTGGACACTTTGCTAATCAATGTCCAAATCCGAGGGCGGTGGAGGGGAATCACCATCAACCTCAGTAGAGGCCAAGGGAGCAAGGTCGTGCTTTCGCTATCACAACAACTGAAGTTGAAGTTCCGAACGATGTGGTAGCAGGTACTCTTGTTGTCCTCTCAAAACTAGCAAGTGCTTTATTTGATTCTGGTTCTACGCATTCCTTTATTTCTTCCAAGTTTGCAAAGAATATAGAATCAATCCCCGAATTGCTTGAGGTAGAGTTGTCAGTCAAGACTTCAAGTGGGATTATCCATGCATCAACAGTGTTTAGAGACTCTAGTGTTTACTTTGGTGAGCACAATCTTATCGCAAATCTAGTAGTCATTCCCATGATGGAATTCGACGTTATACTAGGGATGGACTGGCTCTCAAAGTATAATGCTAAGATCAAATGCAGAAGTAAGGAAATCTCAGTAGTCTTGAATGAACGACCTACAGTTATCTTCCGAGGAGAGATATCCCGAACTGATCCCTATCTAGAAGCACCTCCTATAGCTTTCTTTATGGAGTTAATCGGTGATGATGAAGAAGGGAAAGGGAGCATACAAATTGAAGATGTTCCGATTGTTCAGGAATACATGGATGTATTTCTTGAGGAGTTACCTGGACCTCCCCCAGAAAGAGAGGTAGAGTTCTCCATTGAACTCGTACCTGGGTCTCAACCGATATCAAAGACTCCGTATAGAATGGCAAATGTGGAGCTAGAAGAGCTAAAGAAACAACTCCAAGACTTGTTGGAGAAGGGGTTTATCCGACCGAGTGTGTCTCCTTGGGGAGCACCAGTTCTCTTTGTGAAGAAGAAGGATGGATCAATGCGGCTATACATTGATTATAGAGAACTGAACGGGATTACAGTGAAGAACAGATACCCTCTTCCAAGAATTGATGATTTATTTGACCAACTTCGTGGGGCTCAATTCTTCTCTAAGATTGACCTTCGATCTGGTTATCATCAACTGAGGGTGAAGAAGGAAGATATTCCAAAGACTGCCTTCCGATCAAGATATGGGCATTATGAGTTTACTGTTATGCCCTTCGGCTTGACTAATGCTCCTGCTATTTTCATGGATTTGATGAATAGAGTCTTTAAGGACTACCTTGATAACTTTGTGGTAGTTTTTATTGATGATATTTTTATATATTCAAAAAGTCGTGAGGAGCATGAAGATCATCTGAGGGTTATTTTGAAAACTCTACGGAAGGAGAGGCACTTTGGGAAGTTCAACAAGTGTGAGTTTTGGTTACAACAAGTGGCTTTCTTGGGGCACATCGTAACCAATGAAGGAATCTCGGTTGACCCTGCAAAGACAATGGTTGTGGAGGAGTGGCCTCAACCCACAACAGTAACTGAGATTCGTAGTTTCCTTGGTTTAGCGGGATATTATAGGAGGTTTGTGAAAAACTTTTCACGGCTTTCTAATCTACTAACCAAGTTGACTCGAAAAGGGGTTAAGTTCATCTGGACAAAGGAATGTGAGGAAAGTTTCCAAGAGCTGAAGAAGAGATTGGTTACTGCACCTGTGTTAACACTACCCTCTATCGGAGAAGGATTTGTTATTTTTAGCGATGCATCTCTGAAAGGGATTGGGTGCGTCCTCATGCAAAATGACAAAGTAATTGCTTATGCATCTCGACAGTTGAAGATTCATGAGCAGAATTATCCTACGCATGATCTAGAGCTGGCGGCAGTTGTTTTTGCTCTAAAGATATGGAGGCACTATCTTTATGGGGAGAAATGTGATATATACACTGACCACCAAAGTCTAAAGTATATTTTCACTCAGAAAGAATTGAACATGAGACAAAGGAGATGGTTGGAGCTTATTAAAGACTATGATTGTTCAATTCATTATCACCTTGGAAGAGCAAACAAAGTCGCGAATGCATTAAGCAGGAAAGATCCTGTTGTCCTGGCAACAATGAGGATCTTAGGGGATCCCTTGATTAAAGATCTAGTAAAACTGGACATGGGAATTATAAGGAAAGGGACATCATCAACCCTATCCCAAATGATTTCCCAACCTTCATTACTAGAGAAGATCAAGAAGGCTCAAAAAGAAGATCCTTTGCTGCAGGAGAAGTTCGAGGCTGTAAAGGATGGGAAGTTCCCTGATTTCAATATTGATCAAGAAGGTGTATTGAAATTTCGTACAAGACTATGTGTTCCATCTATTCCGGAGATAAAGAAAGAACTGATGGATGAAGCTCATAGCTCTACTTTCTCTATACATCCGGGAAGCACTAAGATGTATAGAGACCTTCGTGATCATTATTGGTGGGATAACATGAAGAGGGAGATTGTCGATTACACTACAAGGTGCCTGGTGTGTCAGCAAGTAAAGGCAGAAAGACAAATTCCTAAGGGGGTATTACAACCGCTACCCATACCAGTATGGAAGTGGGATAATATCACCATGGACTTTGTAACTGGTCTCCTGAAAACATCCAAAGGAAACAATGCGATATGGGTTATTGTGGACCGTCTCACCAAGACAACCCATTTTATATCTATTCGGGAAGATTTCTCTCTGGATCATCTTGCCAAGATATACGTGAAGGAAGTGGTAAGGCTGCATGGGGTACCACTATCCATCATATCTGATCGTGACCCAAGATTCACATCAAAATTCTGGAGAAGTCTTCAGCATGCTCTGAATACTGAATTGAATTTTAGTACGGCCTATCATCCTCAAACTGATGGCCAATCTGAAAGGACTATTCAGAAACTTGAAGACATGTTGAGATTATGCTCAATGGAATTTAAAGGTGGATGGGATCAACACCTCCCATTAGTGGAGTTCTCCTATAACAACAGCTTCCATGCGAGTATTCAGATGGCACCCTATGAAGCTCTGTATGGAAAGCGGTGTAGAACTCCTACTTGTTGGGATGAAACTGGTGAGAGGAAGCTTCTTGGGCCTGATCTTGTGCAAGAAATGACAGAACAGGTTCATGACATCCAACAACACATAAAAGCTGCTCAGAGTCGGCAGAAGAGCTATGCTGACAATCGATGAAGAGACTTGGAGTTTGGTGTTGGTGACAAAGTCTTTCTTCGAATCTCTCCATGGAAGAGAGTCATGCGGTTTGGGAAGAAAGGGAAGCTCAGCCCTAGGTACATTGGCCCCTATGAAATCCTTGATCGCATAGGAGCAGTGGCCTATCGTCTAGCACTTCCACCGAACCTAGCTCAAGTTCACAATGTCTTCCATGTATCTCTCTTGAGGAAGTACATACCCGACCCTTCGCATGTACTGAACCCAGAGGTGGTACAACTGGAACATGACCTCTCTTATGAGGAGCAGCCAGTGGAGATCTTGGACCGTAGAGACAAGGTCCTACGAAACAAGACTACCCACCTTGTGAAAGTGTTGTGGAGGAATCATAAATATGAAGAAGCGACTTGGGAGCCTGAGGAAACGATGAAGCAAAAGTACCCTCACCTTTTCGACTAGTCCTCAAGTATAAATTTCGGGGACGAAATTTCTTAAGGGGGGAAGAATGTAACGACCCAATCTTTTTGAGTAGTATATCAACTTACTCTTATTGATTTAATAAGATGTTAATGGTTAATGCAAAAAGAGGAGTCGATGGCTTCATCCAGTAGACTCAACCCTTATGAAGCCCACTTATCAGAGCTTGGGAAGGAGGTAGCATCTGTGGGCTTCGCTTTGGACCAAGCCCAAGCCGAGCTCCAGCGTGTCAAGCTTGAACGAAAACGCTTGCAGGAGAAGTTCAAGTTAGTGGAGATTGCTACTAGGGCAATGTTATCTGAGCCTCCCTCAGATTCTCTCACCATAGCACACCTTACACTTAGGTCTTATGCCAGTGTTATAAGGGGCTATGTGATGAGACCCTAGTTTCCTTGTGTAATCCTTTCGGGTGAATAAATTGAGATTTCTTCCTTTAGTGATGTTTGTGAAATTTCAAATGTCTAGATAATTTTAGAATGTATTTTATTGATGAATTTTGAAAAAGGGATATTTTGAAATATTTATGTAAACCCTAAATAACTAATGATGTGTAATGATTTTCAAAAAATGGTCCTCTACAAAAGTGTTCATTAAGGAATTTGGAGTCTAATAAGATCAACTTAATTTTTGATGAATAGTAAATTATGAATAGTGATTTTACGCTTAGGATTAGTAATATGACCAAATGGAATAGTAATTTCACTCAAAGAAAGTTTTAATATAATTTAGACACCTAGATTAAGTAATGAGATTCAATAAAATGGGTAAATAACGGTTTTATAAATTATTAGTCAAGTATTAGTTTTTTCGGATGAATAGTGTTTTTTAATTAAAAATTTAATTAAAAATAATTAGAAAATTATTTTTATAAAAAGGACTTTATTTTTGAACTCAGAGCATCGATATTATGTTAAGGTAATTTTTGGGGATTTTTCTGAAAAAAATGAATTTTCGATGAATAGTGCTTTTATTTAAAAATTAAATTAAAAATATTTAGAAAATTATTTTTATAAAATGGATTTCATTTTTGAAATAAGAGCATTGATATTTGGTTAAGGTGAAATTTTGGGGTTATTCTGAGAAAGTTGAATTTTCAGTGAATAGTAAAAATACAGTTTTAGGGTTTTGGTATGTTTAATGACATCATAATGGTGTCATGATGATGTCATGAGATCTTTTGAGGGTTGGCCGGCCAAGGGTGATGAATTATTGTTTTGGGGGCCCCATGTGGCCTAACTCCATGATAAATGCCAAGGGAGAGCACATGGGTTTGAGAAAAGCACATGTGAGGTGTCCCTTGGCCATTAATGCTTTGTCCCCTCACTTTCCTTATAAATACCCACCCTTTCCTCCCTTAGTTTTCACTCCTAACTCTCCCCCAACGAAGTTCTGGTCTTCTTACCTTCCAAGGAGTCCTCCAAAGGTGCCCCCAAGCCCTCAAGGTCCAATCCTTTGAGTTTCAAGAGTCACGTTTTAAGGTAAGGGATCCGACCCCTCTCTTTCTTTTCATGTAATCTCTTTTATGTCATTCCTATTATGCTCCATGTTTTTATGTGAGAGGATGTTCTTTTATATTCCTCTTACTGCCCTTTCATGTTTATATGATGAGAGATCCCCTCTTACTCTCATCATTTCGTTTTATGAAAGTTTAAGTGACGCCGTTAGGCTGCCGAATTTTTAAGGGATTCTTTCACCCTTTTTTTTTTTTTCAAGTTCGATTTTCATGTCAAGTCTTTCAAGTTCCTTTTTATTATGTTTGGGTATGATCTCTATATCTATCATACTGATCTCTTATGATCATATGATGAGGGACCCTATTTGATCTTGTCAAATCATTTTCTTTTGAAGTTAAGTGACGCCGTAAGGCTGCCGAATTTTCATAAGAGAAATCTAATCTTTTTTTTTCCTTCCATGTTTTTCATTTCAAATGGTATGCCCCTCAAATTTCATTACCATGTCCATATGTCCTTCTTACTCTTTCACCCTACTGTTTTATGGATCTTTTATGAGTGGGTGACCCATGTCCCCTCTCATTTCAATGTTTTTTAAAATCCCGAAACTTAGCCGTTATGCTGCAGAATTTTCCCCTCAAAATGCCTCTCTCTTTTCTCAAAAATTATTTTATGTTATAAAGTGAATACTCAAAGCTCTTATTTATACAAGGGTATTCACATATATATCAAAATGTTCCATTTTAAATTCTGGTATTTACATACATGAGACCCGCTTTCCCTTTCCGTGGGTTTAAAGTGCCGTAAAGATCCTGTCTTTAAAGCAGTTTTTAAAACGTTATGATTATGAAATGAAACCCATTTATTTTATGCTATATGGGTTATTTATGAAATGTTTGATGATGATATATGTGGATCACATTATAATAAAGGCAAATTTAAGGGTGCGCCCTGATAGCGCTCCAATGCATTGGGTAATGATGTAACCACTAGAGATTACAATTTTCACGATACCTTGGTGAATAACCTTGGTAATTTTCAAATGACACCTTGGGGATGGACCTTGGTGATATGTTCATGATTTTCTATGTTAAATGATGTAGCCACATCTTCAAGTTATGAAAAATGTTATTTTTATTATGAAATGCCTCATGATTTCTTTATCATGCCTTAAAGTTCTTTTCATGTCCTTATTGAAGTATCTCAAGTTCACATGTAAAATGTTCCTCTTGTTTCCCTTACTGGGCCTTCTGCTCACCCTTTCTTTTGATGTATGTCCCCAGGTTATGAGATGCAGTAATGAACCTAGAATGAACTTAAGGAGACGCCTTTCAAGTGTTTAAGAAGAATGTTTTATGTTGTTTTCATGTATTATGTTCCTGGTTTCCAAGACACTAGACCTTAAAGATCCTCAGTTTTGTGTAATGTAATGAAAGTTTATGTTATAAAATGGCGGGATGCCATAAGATCAATCATTCAAAGGATCATTGAAATTTTAGTACGGAGGTTTAATATCACCAAAAATAACTTAATGGAACCCTAAAAATCGAGATCCTAGGTTAGTGGAGGAAGAATGAGGTTTTTTAGGCAAGTTTTGAGTTAAAAATCAAATTTACATACAATTTATTTCCCGTTACACGGTTTGAAAAACTGTGTTCCAACTGTGTGATTTGGATCTATACTGAAGGATACCAAATCACAAGATTAGACTCACAGTTTTTTCAAACCATAAACTGATTGTGCACCTGCCCAGTGTCTCACAAAACCCCTCACATGGTTTCCTAGAGACTTGAGTACGGTTTCTACTAGCCATGCTCAAACCATGAACCTTCAAAAATTAATCCAAAACCTTCTGAAAACTTATGTAAACTTCCCAATTCTTAACCCTAACATTCCCTATTTGTAAATAAACTATAACATAAGGAAATACCTCAAACTGGGGTTGTTACATGATACCTCAGTGGTTAATCTACCAATTCAGATTATGGATCACCAGGATTATGTGTTGCATGGTAAACCAATTCCCTTGGTCCCTGTACTATGGAAATGCAGGAGAGATAACCATGAGACATGGGAGTTGAACTTTTTGATGAGGCAACAATGACCTTCTCTTTTTATGAGTCCAAAATCTTGAGTGATTTCTGGATACATAAAGTGGTATGGTGTGGAGAATTTTGACAACTTCTATGTCACAAATATGTCATTTTTTGAGACTAGTATATCTCTTTTGAGGTTTGAAAAACTTTTAGGAGTCGGGGATGGAAATTTTTTGTTTTGGGGAAAAAAGGAAATGCACATGGTTTCGACATGGTTAGTAGTATTCATGCGGTAACCATGTATTATTTCTCTATAACAGTCCGATCTTTTTATACACAAATATTACATCTATTTATATGAATAACCAATACATAACAATATGATCCATTCCAGAACCATAAAGTTTTAGAGTCTTTGGAGATTAGATACACAATCTTCTATTTTATGAAAGATCTTCAACATCACCCATAAAGATCCACCCTTATGATGATCTTCATAGGCATACCTTACTGAAGACTTTCTTCATAACCTGGGGAAAGGAATCATAAGAAAATGATGATCTTAGATTCTAAGTAAGGGTAGACATGGTAGATATCATTTTATGATCATATAAAAGCATAAGATAAATATAAGGTCATGATATCTTGATGATAAATTACAAAGATCATGCATAATATGATAAAGATCATGAACATGAGTTATGGAATAAAAAATTAGCATTTCAAAATACTTGAATCATAAGAATGATAATTCATCATAACTCAATCGTGAACCATAAGTTCACGTCATAAATGTGTGTGTAATTATCATAAGTATAGATTCCATTTCATATGTCAAGGCTAACTACCATGACTATCATATCAGGAATCAACACCTGTTTCCCATCATAGATCAAGCTTATCGACTTGTTTCCCATAAAGGATCAAGCACTTCGACTTGTTTTCCATAAATATCTCATGAGATATAATAACTTATCTAATGAATTGGAGAGAGATATAGGTCCCAACCGTCACGTGATGAAAATCATACATACGTGTGCCACAATATAAAAAATTCATCATATAATAACCCATGCAAAGACATGAGTTTCATAAACATTTCATCATAACATAACTCATGGAAAATAAATGGGATTCATAAACATCATGTCATCATAAACATAAACCATCCAGAGAAAGAACAAGGATGATATCCTTGGATCATACCCCCATTAAATTATAAGTTACATCAAAGGATGTCATCTCAGATGGAAAATGATTTTGAAAGATCCCTTGGAATAATTCTCAATTAACTTTTCCATTTTGAAATCACTTCTCTATTTTTTTTTAAAAAAGTTACACACTTATAAATGAAAACATTTTATTTGAAAATAAAATTGTAAATGTATAAAAAAAGTTTCAAATAATTGAAGTGTCACGACGACGGGAAAATCCACTAATGTTGTATAAGTTAAAAAAATATTCCTTCCATTTTTTTGCCAGAAAAGTCACAAAGTATGTTGTTTGGAAAATGAAAAAAGGATTCCTTTCATACCATTTTGTAAAAAGTCAAACGTAGGTAAAAAAGATTTTAAAAAATTATAGTATAATAGTAAAAATCTTTTTGACTTTTTTAGAAAACATGTACATGGAAGAGAAATATTATATAAGGGATACTTAAAGATAAACAATCTCAAATAATAATGAAATTTTAAAATAAATCCTTCCTCAAGTCTCGCCTTTCCTTATTCACATTTAAACTACCTCTTCTCTGAAAGAGCTCATTTAGATCTCCTATAAAGGGTTATAGGGTTGGTATTTTAGGAAGGACAAAACCTATATAATGATTCTATAGAAGTGGATAATAGAATTTGGTAGAGGATGGTTGAGATAGAAGGCTCAAAGTGGTGTAATGAAGTGAGGGGGGAGGGCTCCTTTTATAATTAAGGTGAGGGGAACTTTTGAAATTTCTAAAAAGATTACATTATAATAAATTCAATCTCAAGACAAATACTTCAAAATGGAAAGAGATTTGAAGTAAGGTGGGATAGGTTTTTAATCCCACTAACCAATAGATTTTAGATAAGTTTTGGTGTAATTTTAAACCATATCATTTTGATTAACCCTTAGTTAACCTATTTTAATTTTAACTACAATAACAACTTTTTCAAAATTAAATGGTTGTGTTTTTTAATTATAATTTTACAATTGGATAATAAATGGAAAATTTATGACAATGTCGAACATATTATAACCACCTTGTATTATTTCAATTTTTTTGTTCTTTAAATAATGTAATAAATTGTTATTTTGATAAAATACCATTATTATCAATTTTGAAACTTTTCATTTAATTTAACTTTAAATACATAAAGACAAAGGGGGAATTTGAATCTAATGCTTTCACACCACCCTAATATGTTATATAGATCTATAAAATTCACGAGTCACATTAATTATCTAGAATTATAATACATTTAATATTTTTAATATCATTTATTTTACTTTCCATTAATTAAATAATTATTGCATTAGCATTGTGAAAGAATTTAAGGTAAATATTTCTTTAATAAAAATTTAAAATAAATTACCATGATGAAGATAACTATTTTATCTTTTAAAATACTATTTATAGTCAAAGACATCCTTTGGATAGCCCCATATTAAAAATATTATAGTTATTGAAAACAAGAGTGTGAAATGTTTGACTTTTCTGGAAATAAAATATTATAAAGGCCATCATCTCATCCAAATCACCATAAAACTCCATATAACTAAATATTGGATGACTATCGATGAAATGAACTCATTAAAAAAATTAATGCAAGTGTTAATGTAATGCCCCGACCCCAGTTACCCAGAGTTGGTGCATTATTACATAACATTGACATGATCACAAAGGATCAAGTCTCGAAAGACCGATTAGTTTAGTAGTCTTGGAAACACTAGATATATTCATAAGTCTTACATTGCATCATAAGGTAAAAAAAACTACAACAATATCTTGTCTTCATATCCCCTCATACTATCCCTGTAGGTCATTCATAAATTACTTCTTCATAATCCTGGGAAAAATAAAACATTGAAAGGGGTGAGCTCAGATGCTCAGTAAGGATAACATTATAGCAGAAGCTTTCATAGATAAGCATAAACACTTAAGGCGGTTTATAACTAAAACAAAAGCCTTTTAAACTTGAACTTCAGCATAAAATGGCAAAGATAAAATAAAATAATGTCATTTACTTACTCACATGGATATTCTACTAGTCGAATGATCACATGCAATATCAATAACCACTTTCATAATGATAGAATGCATAATGCCAGACTATCATAACCACATAGCCAAGGCCTCGTGCCAAGACTACAAATAAGATTTTGCCAAGGCCTTGTACCAAGACACTAGTTTGTCTCATGAGACCTACCGATGCATCGAGGAGCTATAGCGGACTCCACCCGTCACTTATTAAGTCTAATGCATTCCTCATATGAACAGGTTTAAACATAACATAAACATTCGTATTAAAACTAGCATACGAAATGTCAATACTTTTACCACAAACCATGAATGGTATAAAAATAGCATATCCACAGTCAAACATAACTCATTCGATACAATATGGAAGATTGTATTGTATCACATTAACCTCAATCAAGAATAATGAAGGATGTTGACATAGATGAAAATAATCATCAAAACTATTTGAGAGAAATATCCCCCTTTTCTTGAAAACATTTAAAAGTCACACTATTTGTCAAGAAGCCATTTAAAAATAGATTTTTGAATCAAAGTGTACCATACCACTTTGAAACCTTTAAAAGGAGTTTTAATTTTAAAACTTTAATGTCCATATAAATAAATCCTTAAAACAATTTTTAAAACATGGACATTAATGAGAAAGATTTAGAAGAATAAGTCTTTAAAACATTTAAAAATGGTATTTTAGTTAGAGTTTCTAACCAAAAGAGAGACACTTGAATACAAATAATTGAGGTAATCAAAACATTTTAATATCACAAGAATAAAGGAATTCATGATATACTATGTCAAAGTACATTATATACACCACATAAAAGTGATTTGGTGTATAACAACAAAGAAATCTCAATGGAATGTAAATTGAGATGAAATCTCTCATAAAGGCCGTATCCTTAGATTAAGGATAAATCAACAACATAGTTATGTGTGACAAATATAAATACACTAAATATGATTGTATATTCAGTGTAAAATAATCAAAGGATAATCACACATATTCTAGTAAAAACAACACCAATGAATTGGATGTTTGTCTCAACAAATTGAGATTGAGTAAAAATTACTCTTATCAAGTTCATACCGATGACATTGAGAATTTATCAATGGAGTGATTATGTGTATAAAAAGTATATCCATAGAAAAGGGAGTGGAAATTATGACATAATCAAATGAATAGTGATTCACTAGTGCAGAAAACGTTTTTTACGTCACCATTTTTTACGTCGATTATATAAAACCGACGTCATAATATGTAAAACGAGGTTTTTTACGTCGGTTATTTAATAACCGACGTAAAAACCTGTGTTTAGTACACCTTTAACGTCAGTTATTTTTATAACTGACGTTATTAATCGCGCGGCTTCATTTTTTACGTCGGTTATACATTAACCGCCGTAAAAAACAGAAGCGGGGGGGCGTTTGTTACGTCGGTTATTCAATAACCGACGTAAAAAACGCGGTTTTTGAAGGCCTTTTTACGTCGGTTATTTTATAACCGATGTAAAAAAAGAATCCGCAGATGTTTTTGACGTCGGTTATGGAATAACCGACGTAATAAAACGCGGATTTTGAGCCCTTTATAACGTCGGTTATAAAATAACCAATGTAAAAAAAGAATCGGAGGAAGGTTTTTACGTCGGTTATTGAATAACCGACATTATAAATGTTTTTAAAAAAATTATCACGTCGGTTATTCAATAACCGACGTGATGACTCATTTAAAAATTTACCCAGACCCGTGGATTGTCATTCGCGAGTTTACCTTCGACAGTCGCGACTCGTCTCTCTCGCGCGTAAACCCGAATCGGCTCGTCCATTTCATTGGTTTAGATTCGTTTTGCGATCATCGTTTCTCATATTTAATCTCCTCGGATCAATCATCTAAACTCGCAGCACTCAGGTAATCCTCCCACTCGTTCGTTTTTTTTCGCGGATAGTATATATATATGTGTTGTGATTTTTTTGTTGAAACTAGCTAAGATTCTTCGATTGCGAACCCTTTTAACTCGTTTTGGCACCATAATCTTATTTATCATCCCTAGATCTATTAGTTCGACTTGCAATATTGACTAATTTTATGATTTCACTAATTTTTCATCGTTTTCTATAAATCCCCGAGAGGGTTGGGGCGTGTCCATTTGGATGGGTTGCCCTTTTACAGTTGTTACTACTTTATTCACACACAACCATGGAATAGGTGCATGGATTTGGGATCACATCACCATTTTCACCCCCTGCAAACAAAGTTTCACGAGGAGGACTCGCCAAATTTCCCCTCGGCATGTTAAAAATTTTAGATACCCTCTTTTCATCAAGTAAAAAATTAACTAGTTTTTTCTTCACTACTTATCCTAAACAAATAAAACCACCATTCTTTCTAGAACCTCTACTAGATCCATTGCATCCATCAACATACATATTTGGATCTGAAAGCATCCCTTAAGCCTTATGTTCGATGCTAACATCCTTTACTGATCTATAGAAAATATGATGGTCTGCTAAGCTCTCCATTTAAAAGTCAAACCCCACCAATTATTCATCCTCATCATGAGAAAATGGCACAACATCTGAATTTCTGATTCAATCTCTTGGGTCACTGAACAAACATTAACTCCTTCAAATCCACACTTGGAATAGACAACCTAATGTCGAGTTCCTTCTCTATCTATTGAAACTCAGTTCTTCCTCCACACCTAAAAACATTCTTTGAATGGCCCAACTTCTTGTTATGGTAAATTTTCAGTGATTCCAGGGGGGTGGGAGGGCTATCAAGAGGGTTGGGGGGTGTCCAGGGGGGTGTCCAAGGGGGTAGGGTGTGGGGGGTGGTGTCCAGGAGGGGCGGGGGGCTGTCCAGAGGGGTCGGGGGGTGTCCAGGGGGGTTTACAAGGGGGTGGGTGGGTGTGGGGGGCTGTCCAAGGGTGTGGGTGGGTGTTGGGGGGTGTCCAGGGGGGTGTCCAAGGGGGGTAGGGGGTGGGGGGTGGTGTCTAGGGTGGGTAGGGGTGGGGGTGCTTTCTAGAGGGGTCGGGGGCTGTCCAGAGGGGTCGGGGGGTGTCCAGGGTGGTGTCCAAGGGGATGGGTGGGTGTGGGGGGCTGTCCAAGGGGGTGGCGGCCTGTCCAGAGGGGTCGGTGGGGTGTCCAGGGGGGTGTCCAAGGGGTTGGATGGGTGTGGGGGGCTGTCCAAGTGGGTGGCAGCCTCTCCAGAGGGTATTTGGGGTTGTCCGGGTGGGTGGGGGGGGGGGGGGGGGCTGTCCAGAGGGTTGGGGGATGTCCAGGGGGGTGTCCAAGGGGGTAGGGGGTGGGGGGTGGTGTCCAGGAGGGGAGGGGGGCTGTCCAGAGGGGTCAGGGGGTGTCCAGGGGGGTTTACAAGGGGGTGGGTGGGTGTGGGGGGCTGTCCAAGGGTGTGGGTGGGTGTTGGGGGGTGTCCAGGGGGGTGTCCAAGGGGGTAGGGGGTGGGGGGTGGTGTTTAGGAGGGGTGGGGGGGCTGTCCAGAGGGTTGGGGGGTGTCCATGGGGGTGTCCAAGCAGGTCGGGGGTGGGGGGTTGTGTCCAGGAGGGGTGGGGGTGCTTTCTAGAGGTGTCGGGGGCTGTCCAGAGGGGTCGGGGGGTGTCCAGGGTGGTGTCCAAGGGGATGGGTGGGTGTGGGGGGCTGTCCAAGGGGGTGGCGGCCTGTCCAGAGGGGTCGGTGGGGTGTCCAGGGGGGTGTCCAAGGGGGTGGATGGGTGTGGGGGGCTGTCCAAGTGGGTGGCGGCCTCTCCAGAGGGTATTTGGGGTTGTCCGGGTGGGTGGGGGGACTGCCCAGAGGGTTGGGGGATGTCCAGGGGGGTGTCCAAGGGGGTAGGGGGTGGGGGGTGGTGTCCAGGAGGGGTGGGGGGATGTCCAGAGGGGTCGGGGGGTGTCCAGGGGGGTGTTATATCTTACTATATTTTGTTTAAAAAATAATATTCAAGCATATTTTTTTAAATACACATCGATTTGTTTTATATTTCAAAATTGTTTACATTCAAATTATGATTTTTTTCATATAAACATATATTTGTCTTATCTAAAAAATATATATATTTTTGCTATTTGTTATAGGTAATAATGAGTCGAAGTTGGATTATGGCACATCGAATGAGCAATGAATATGAGGAAGGTGTTGATGCCTTTTTGGAATTTTCTAAACGAAATGTTCCAAGTAGTGACATTTTTTTCTGTCCATGCCTGAAATGTCTGAATATGAAGAAGTTGAAAAGTAGAGAGATAAAAGATCATCTGATTTGTCATGGTTTCAATCCGAGTTACAACCCTTGGATTTGGCATGGCGAAACTGGACAGAATGTCACTGATGATAATGAATCGCAAGATGGTAACTCCGATGGAATTGAAGAAATGATTCGCGATATTGTAGCAGAACAAATTGAGATAGAACCGACAGTTGCACGTCTATATGGTGATGCCGAAAAACCATTATATCCTGGTTGTACAGATTTTACGGTTTTGTCGGCGGTGTTAAGATTGATTAACCTGAAGGCGAAACATGGATGGAGTGACAGAAGTTTTACAGAGCTGCTACAATTGATGAAATACATTCTTCCAAAAGATAACGATTTTCCAGATTCACATTATAAGGCCAAAAAAATATTATGCCCGATGGGATTGGGATACAGGAAAATACATGCCTGTCCGAATGACTGCATTATATATAGGAAGGAATATGAATTTATGAAAGAGTGTCCTAAATGTGGGACATCACGGTATAAGGTGAAAGAAAAATCACAAGCTGATGTAGAGATTACAAAGTAAGCATTCTCTATGATGATGATGATGATGATCTTCCTAGAGGTCCAAATGCTAAAGATTTTAAGGGTTTTGTAGCAACTCAGGCTAAGAGCAAAGTAAGCATTCTCTATGATGATTGGAGAAGTGTGGATAAGGCGATAATTTCTCAGTTGTGGGAGACCATTTTGGTAAGATCTTTTGCTATTGTTTGACTGTTCTTTAAATGTTTCTAGTATATATAATATTTTTAATCTCTTTTTTATCAGATGACATTTGATATTCCTGACACTGGAGGAGTCAGGAAGAAATTCTTATCGTTGGCTGCTAGGAGATGGAGGGATTTCAAATCAACCCTCTCATCTGATTTCATTTATGGTCATAGGAGTCGTGAGAATCCATGTCGTATATATCCTTTTATAGATGAAGACACATGGAGACAATTTTTTGAAAGTAGAAGAAAAGAATCATTTTTGGTAAGGGCAATGTAAACTTTTATAAGCTTTCTTATATAAATGATCTTATTATTGTTTTGTTAATGATTAATTATTCTTAATTTACAGCAAACAAGGAAAGCTCATCAAGAGATCCAATCTAAAAATGTATACCCTCATAGTTTATCTAGGGGAGGGTATGCATTATTGGAAAAACAAATGATGGCAGACAAATTTCAACAACTAAGAGCTGAGTCTTCAAGCTCTGGAGAGGTGGCCCCTCCATCCCCTCCATCTAGACATGAGAAATGGAAAAGAGCTCGGAAGGGAAAAAAAGGACAATATCTTTCGGAAGAATCGAGACTCGTAGTTGAGAGGATTGTAAGATATCTATTTTATTTATTTAAGTTTACTATTTTCATCATATATTTGCAATCATTATAGAAATGTTCAATTAATTATTACAGGACTCTCTTGAGGAGCAGAGTTCACAGGGGACATTTACACCATCTGGGAGGGAAGATATTTTATCTGTGGCATTGGGAAAGCCCGAACATCCTGGCCGTGTAAGAGGATATCCGACAGGTGTATCGGTAAGAAAAGTGTTGCCACGTTCCTCAACTTCTAACGTTGAGGAAGTTTATAAAAAAAAATAGAATCCTTGGAGGCTGAAGTCCATAATATTAATGCGACAATGGAGGACAAGATTAGAGCATCGATGCAGTTTATGTTTGCAGACTTGCAAAGACAATTTCAGGGTGCAGCTCCCACTCCACCTCTCCCAGTAGCTCCCACTCCCCCACCTCAGCCTGTGGACCCCATTTTTGATCCTCCTCCTCCGCCGCAGCTACCTACTTATTGTGAGTTGTATGTTGATGATCCTCAACATCATATAGTTGCATATGGGATGGTATATTGTATAGGAGATACAGTTCATCATCAACAGTTAGAGGTAGAGAATCAGAGGGTCACTGTACAGGATATTATAGATAGATCAGCTCATATACCATTACCTACAGATGAGGTGACGACAGTTGGACATAGTATCGGCCATTTTTTACTTTGGCCATCCAGACTTCTTCGACTCATTACCATAGAGGTATGGATGTTATATCTTTTATTTTATATTTTTATTAATGTTTTATCATTTGAAAACTAATATATTTTTCAATTTATTTTTACAGGAATACTTCAAAGGTAAAGAAATACTGTATAGACAACAACAAAGACAGATAGCTATGACATCAGATGCAGATACTAGCAGTCTTGACAAATTGTCAAGATATTCAAATTTGTTGGTGGATCATTATGACTTTACAATGGAAGCTCATGTCTGTGGACGTGAACTAAGTGTGGGGATTATGAAAACTGATATCATGGAGTTTGTCACTGGAGATAAGTTGGGCATCAACGTGGTGCAAATTTTTATCAAGTAAGTCTTAACACCTTTTCCTTGCGTTATATTTATTAAAAATGTATACTTATGTCTGCTTTGTATTAGGTATCTGTATAAAATTTGTGAGAGGAATGAGCTGACAGATGTATATGGATTCGTGGACCCACAATTGATTTCCCCTGAAGCATGTGCATTGGATGAGGAACAAAGAATGCTTTATATTGCTGATAGATTTGAAAAGAATGTAATCACACAGTGTTGGATGATGCCTTTTTGTGAGAGGTATGAAACACATCCCTCTCAAAGAGTTAATTATCTTTTAACATAAAAAACCACTAACGTTAAATTTCCTTTTATCAGGGATCATTGGATGTTAGGGGTTTTTTGCCCTAGGGAGAAAACACTTTATTGGATATGCTCTCTCCATGATGATGTGTGAGAAAGTTTTAAGAATATATTGGAAACTTAAGTTTCAATTTCACAATAGTTTTATATATTATAATGAATTTTAAATTTACCCCATTCGTATTATTTTCTAATAGGGCATGGGTCCACTTTCGAAAAAGCGCAAAGAAAAGGAATTTCAAGATCAAATATGTACATGCGAAGGTAAATATCCATTTATAATTTGTACATTTTGATTTATTACATAAAAATAATATATTGAATTTACACTCATTCAAACAGAAATGTCATGAGCAACAAGGCATCATCGAATGCGGATATTACATGTTAAGATTTATGTATGAAATAATAACAACTGGGACAGTTCTGAGTTTTGACCTGGTAAGATTTCCTCTTTCTCATAATATTTCAATTTGATTTATTCATTATACACGTTGACTACTATCCTTTTCCTTTGTAGCTTTTTGATGACCCTCAACCCTTTACTGCTGAAGATATCAAACACTTACAAGTGGAGTGGTCAAATTATTTTACAGGTTTGATTGACTTTTAGTTGTTTGTAATGTAAAATGTAATTTTGAATATTGTCAATGTAATTGTGTATTTCGTAGTCGTTTAGGTTGGATTTTGTTTTTTTTGAAGTTGACAGTGTAAGTTTTGAATGTTATATAAGTGAATGTTTAATTTTTCTCTACTTCTTGTTTTGGTCTACTGTTGATGGTTTTTCTGGTCTGGATTTTGGTATGGGGGGAGAGGTTCCAAGGGGGTGGGTGGGTGTTTGGGGGGTGTCCAAGGGATATGGGAGGGGTGTCCAAGGTGTGTTTGGGGCTATCCTAGGGGTCGGGGGGGGGGGGGGGGTGTAAATGAGGGTGGGGGGGTGTCCAAGGGGTGGGGGGTGTCCAAGGGATATGGGAGGGGTGTCCAAGGTGTGTTTGGGGCTGTCCAAGGAGTCGGTTGGGTGTAAATGAGGGTGGGGGCTGTCCAAGGGGTGGGGGGGTGTCCAAGTGGTGGGGGGGTATCCAAGGGATATAGGAGGGGTGTCCAAGGGGTGTTTGGGGCTGTCCAAGGGGATGGGGGGGGGGGGGGTTTCCAAGGGGTAGGGGGGGGGGGGGATTTCCAAGGGGTCGGGGGGGTGTCCAGGGGGTGGGGGGGGGGCTGTCCAAGGGGTGGGGGGGTGTCCAAGGGGTGGGGGGGTGTCCAAGGGATATGGGAGGGGTGTCCAAGGGGTGTTTGGGGCTGTCCTAGTGTTCGGGGGGTGTAAATGAGGGTGGGGGGGGGGGGGGGGGGCTGTCGAAGGGGTGGGGGGGTGTCCAAGGGGTGGGGGGGTGTCCAAGGGATATGGGAGTGGTGTCCAAGGTGTCTGGGAGTTCTGTCCAAGGGGCCGGTTGGGTGTAAATGAGGGTGGGGGGGCTGTCCAAGGGGTGGGGGGGGGGTGTCCAAGGGGTGGGGGGGTGTCCAAGGGATATGGGAGGGGTGTCCAAGGGGTGTTTGGGGCTGTCCAAGGGCTCGGGGGGGTGTCCAGGGGTCGGGGGGGGGGGGGGGGTGTCCAAGGGGTCTGGGAGGGCTGTCAAGGTGTGGGGGGGTGTCCAATGGGTGTTTGAGGCTGTACTAGGGGTCTTGGGGGTGTAAATGAGGGTGGGGGGGCTGTCTAAGGGGTGGGGGGGTGTCCAAGGGGTGGGGGGTGTCCAAGGGATATGGGAGGGGTGTCCAATGGGTGTTTGAGGCTGTACTAGGGGTCGTGGGGGTGTAAATGAGGGTGGGGGGGCTGTCCAAGGGGTGGGGGGGTGTCCAAGGGTTGTGGTGGGGCTCCAATGTGGTGGGGGAGGGCTGGCCAGGTTGTTAGGTGGGTATAGATGAGGGTGGGGTTCAGTTGGGGCTTGGGGGAGGGCTGGCATGGTTATTTTTGTTGTTTGGTTTCTGGTTGCTTTTTGGTGAGAGCAGTGCAATTATTTAAAAAAAAAATATCGCTTTCACGTCGGTTATTTTATAACCGACGTGGTAAATAAATCGGTAGGGGTTTATCACGTCGGTTTTTTCGAGAACCGACGTGATAAACCGTTCCCGGGCCTTTTATCACGTCGGTTCTTAATATAACCGACGTGCTAAAAGGCCTGGGAATCGATTTACCACGTCGGTTATTGGATAACCGACGTGCTAAAACGTTTCCCAGGCCTTTTTATCACGTCGGTTATTTAAGAAACCGACGTGATAATAGGCCCGGGGAAGGGTTAATCACGTCGGTTATGTCATAACCGACGTGATAAACGATATCCCAGGAGTTTTATCACGTCGGTTTAGAAAATAACCGATGTGATAAACCCCCCCGCGCATATTTATCACGTCGGTTATTAATGAACCGACGTGATAAACACCGTGATGTTAGGGATGTTACGTCGGGTTTTAAATAACCGACGTAAAAAACGTTATTTATAACATCGTCCGTAATAACGTCGCCTAAAAATCAACGTAAATAATGAAAAATAACCGACGTAAAAAATGTTTTCTGCACTAGTGATTCCACACATAATCTTGGAGTAAAATAGTCAATGAAGTATGTGTAAAGCCAGATGAGTGGAAATTGAAATTTCAAATTCCCTTATTGATTTGGTAACATACAAAACATGAACCCATGAAAGAAGGATCATAAAATGATGATGTAAATATACATGAATTAAAGTATATTACACAATGAATACAAACATGGGCAGTACACACACCACATGTAATAAATAAGTGGTGAATAATGGAATTCTCACAGAATTAAAAGTGAGATAAGAAACCCCTTACTTTGTAATTTTTCCTTGGTCAACGGTAGGTTAACCTCCTGTATAATTGTGAAATAATTGTTATTAAATTATACAAGAATCATATACATTAATATGATATCATATATGATCTTTTAACATTGATTTGTTAATAATATCTTAGAATTATCGTCATTTCGGGTGTTTACGGGTTCATTTTACTTTATATTCTTTGTTATGTGAGCCATATTTGTTATTAATGGGATGTATATTATTCATATCCAGAATTATATCAAGTCCTTAAATATTATTTTTAATCATCAAATGAGAATTATACTAGAATGGATACGATGGAAAATGAATCTCATCGCGTTCGTGGAGACGGTAGTCCGTACGTACGCACGAGCGACAATATCATTCTTTTGATATTAAAATAATATATAATTGGGTGGTATATCATATATACATAATCATTATCATGTTATATTTATTATTTACATGAGTTAAACATCATTATTATACCCATACAAATAATAATATATTGAATAACAATTACACCACGACGTGGAGACGGTAATCCGTACGTACGCACGTGTGGTGACATGTTATTCAAAGGGTGGATAGAATACTGAATATGGTTGTACCATATTTATAATAACATCACAGTATATATATGATACTGGAGTTATTATTTTATAATGGTAACAACAAGGAAGAAGAAGTGGAAGAAGAAAGGAACTTGGAAAAGGGTGGTGAAATCATTACCTCTTCTTCAGGTTATTCCTTTTGATTTGATCAAAAGGGATCCTTAGGTTGGATTTCTGATCAAACTAAGGCCTCTAGGTTTAAGTGAGGGATGTTGGGAGAGTATTTGGGCAGAGTTTGGCCGAACCAAAAGGCTTTGAAGGTGTGAAGAAATGAGATGGAGGAGTGCCCTTTTATAAGAGGGGTGAGGGGCACCTTTGGAAAAGCTAGAAATATTAATTTATAATAAATTTATATTCGGTTTATAATAGCTACAAAGTTGATTATTTAAAGGTTAAGGTGGGTATGGGTCGAAAACCACTCAACCAATAAAATTTAGACAGGTTTGGGTCATTATATTAACCTTATCTTTAAGTATTAACTCTTAGTTAATTAGTTTCACTTTTACAATGTCTTTTTGTATTTTTATATTATATGGTTAATAAACTTACCATATACAGCCAAGAGACCCCCAAGTGGTCCATTAATGATACAACTATCATTATATAAGTCTCTTGGCCGATCCTTAGATTTTTAGGAATTTAATATCAATTAATAATATAATATTTGTTTTAAAAACACTTTTATGTCAATTTTGACACTATTCAATAGTTGATTTTTTTGAAACACATAACAGAATGATTACTTCAAAAAAAGTTAATTAAATCAATCCTAATATTTCATATTAACCTAGAAAATTAGTGTAATTCAATAAAAGTCTCAAATTATATTTATTTGGGTATTTATAATATCAATTATTCTAATTTTTCACTATTATGGTAATTACTGCATCACCATTGTGTCATAAATAAATTAACTTATTTAATGTCTAAAAATTATAAATAAAATATCATTATGTATGAAATATTTTTATATTTATAATGAATATTTATAGTCTAAAATCCAACATATATAACCCTATGTAACAATTGTTTTTCTAAAAGATATATGATTGTGTCATTTTTGTATTTATTTTAACTTAATTAAAATAAAGTGTCCCTATCACTTACAAGTGGATCCATGGGGTCCCAAAATCGACCCAAAGATGCCCATGGTCGACCATGTATTAACCAATAGGGTTAAGACACGTTTTATGGTAAGTTAGTATTATTATAATATTAGTTTTTAACCCTTGTTTACCGGATTTACCCTTTAACCATGGTAAATAAAATATTTACCGAAGTAATTATCCAAAATGTCTAAAAATAAAAGTTACCTATTTACACAATTTGAAAATCCTGATTCCAAATATGGAATCCATTTTTCCAAATTCAAAACACAGAAGTGGCAGAAATTAATTTAAAATTAATTCTCCTTGTTAAAACAAAAAGCGTGTTTTTAAGAGATAATAACTATCAAAAGATTGACACTTGTTTATGTCTGGTTTAAATGTAAAATTATGTTCAATGACCCACATTGTATTACATGGTAAAAATATATTCTAAATATACTTTATAACCACTCAAATTCATAATTTATCACTATTAATTATTTTGATTAAAAAAGTTGTTTTTAATTAAAATTTAGTAATTTTCACTATTCATCAAAATATGAAAGTTATCCGAAAAGTACCAAAATTTCACCCTAGGCTAATTTCGATATCCTGAATCCAAAAATGAAGTCCATTTTGAGAGATAGAATTTATAAAATCTCAAAAAGTAGGTATTACTATTTATAACGACTAGTTTGATTGGTTGTGGTGTGTTAGAATCTCTAAGTTGCGTACAATGCACGCCATTGCATTATTCAAAGGGAAACGTATCGTGGAAGCTTGGGGTGTTACATTCTCCCCTCCTTAAATAAATTGCGTCATCACAATTTTTTTTAAAATTGGGCTTGATAATATAATGGAAAGTCCCACATCGGAAAAAGAGTCAATAAAACTATCACTTTAAAAGAAAGAAAGAGAGGTATAAAGGTCACCCAAGATAACCCATACTCGGATTCCATGTAGAAAAACATGGATATGGACGATAAACTAAGTGTCAAGTTCTAATGGAGAGGGATAGAAATCATGATCAGGATAAAGTTAACAATAAGAAAACCACAAACTTGTGTTGGGACAAAAGGTCATTAGTCTCCAAGCAGGAAAGTAAACGGACAACATTTTTTTTTAAGTTAAATTACATAAGGATAAGGAATTCATTTATGATATTGACTAAGAATATAAAGAAATATACTTAATTTTTAAGTAGAGTTTCATTCTTTAAAAAATTTCCACCACTAACTCAATTTTTTTTAAACGATGAGTATTCAAGAAGACTTGGTCACACTAGAAGATCTAGAATAAACTTCTATAGAATCACATGATCCATGCAGGATAAACTATATATTTACATTGTCTTTGGATATTAATCAAAACCAAAATGGTTAGTGCAAGATCTAATGATCCCCCAAAAGGATATTCCTTGAGATAAATAAACACTAATCATAATTTCTAAAATTAAACCAACAATACCGCAAAGTTAAATAAATACTATTCAATAATAAATTGTCCTTAAAATCCTTCAATATAATCCAAACTAATATTGAAACCCAAAAATTATAAGAATGTAGTCTTCCACGTTAAATTGTATCTCCAAATGACATCATCTACTCTTAAAGTCACATACTTAACCTAATCACATATTCTTTATTATAGGTTAATCATTTCCATAAATAACCCAAATCACTATAAATCCAAAATAAAAACATAGATAAAAATCCACCATTACTCCTCTATTGAAATCCCATAGTATTCTATTTTCCTTGGGCATATAGTGTTCCCAACAAAGCGAACATCTTCCAAAATAACATTTATCACTTAATCACCAAATCATTTTCTTATACCAAGGGTATTCATTTGATAAGACATAAGAACCCAAATCAACTTATTATTGATCAATAAAATCATTTAACTAAAAAAAATTAGTCACACTATCCAGGGACTTCACGTAGTCCAGTGGTAGGCGATAAATCCCAATTGCACTTTGGTTGTGGGTTCGATTCCCACAGCTTTGTCCGACGCGATGGGTTGTCACACGGTCTACGTGTTGTCCTTTTTCAAAAACTATATTTTATAATATTACCAAAATGATATAAATTCCTCAAAATACCATAACATAATTTAACCACAAATGTTATATCAAACCTTGCATTTTTATCCCAAATTATAATAACTTATAATTCTCTCAAACCCCAGTGATCATATAAAACCAAATGGCTATTTATACCCATATCCACAAGAGAAGAGATAATTCTTTCTCAAATATCATTCTCACATGGCAAACTACGGGGTTACAAATACAAGAGAAAATTATTCCAAAGTAAACCCATCAACAAGGAGCACTAATACTTTTTAAACATTTCTCCAAGCATTTATTTCCACATGGCTTTTTCTTTGACCAAGAAAATATCCTATAGAATAGGGCATTTACTCGGGTAATGGCCAGGTCCCCTACATTTACGGCAAATGATTGTAAATGGACTCTTGGGACCATTTTTATCTTCTTCCATAGTACTCTTCATTTTTCTTCGGCAATTCTTCACTTTATGTCCTTCCTTCCCACACGTAAAGCATTTCTTGGTCACATTGAGACACTTTCCCGGGTGTCTCCTACCACATTTCTTTCATGATGGAAATCGAGGGTTCTTTTCTCCATGGTCTCCATTACTGGATCTCTTATCATTCATCACCTTTCTCTTACTTGTTGAGTACGGGAGTTGGTTAATATATATGTTGTTGATCATATTTTTGGAAAACTGATTTGGCATAAAGACGATATCTTTTACGCCTATCAACATTCCATTTTTTTGCTCATTGACACCACCATTCCCACCTTGTACATCATTCTCAAAGTCACTATGACTTCCTTGGAATCTAGCCATTGACTAAAACTAGAAAGCATTGTGTGAGTAACAGTAGTCATAAAATCATTTAGAGATTAAAATGTCACCATATTCTCAATTTGAAACACATTAGGATTAACCAAGGTCATTTACTCTCATCTTATATATATATTACTTTAAATCGGTTTGTAAAGAAATTGTAAATTATCCTAAGCATATCCCCCGGGAGTGTCGTAACCAAGAGTGCAGCAAGGCCCGTTGTCGTGCACTAGTTCCCGTTCGAGTCTAGCTCAAAGCGGTGTTTTCAGGTATTACCCCTAGGTACATCTGTGCCAGAGCCGCCTCTACCTGCTCGTATCCAGACAGGGATGTATTGCTCGGAAAACTCACAAAATCTCTACAATACCAAAATTCTAGGAAGTTATTCTATACTAATCCTCAAAGTTCATCTTAGGTCTACGTGCTCTAATCAGAGTTTATCTAAATATAGTTTCCAAGGTTTGTACTAAACTTCCTCTGATACCAACTGTAATGCCCCGAACCCAGTTACCCAAAGTCGGTGCATTATTACATAACATTGGCATGATCACAAAGGATCAAGTCTCGAAAGACCGATTAGTTTAGTAGCCTTGGAAACACTAGATATATTCATAAGTCTTACATTGCATCATAAGGTAAAAAAAACTACAACAATATCTTGTCTTCATATCCCCTCATACTATCCCTGCAGGTCATTCATAAATTACTTCTTCATAATCCTGGGAAAAATAAAACATTGAAAGGGGTGAGCTGAGATGCTCAGTAAGGATAACATTATAGCAGAAGCTTTCATAGATAAGCATAAACACTTAAGGCGGTTTATAACTAAAACAAAAGCCTTTTAAACTTGAACTTCAACATAAAATGGAAAAGATAAAATAAAATAATGTCATTTACTTACTCACATGGATATTATACTAGTCGAATGATCACATGCAATATCAATAACCACTTTCATAATGATGGAATGCATAATGCCAGACTATCATAACCACATAGCCAAGGCCTCGTGCCAAGACTACAAATAAGATTTTTCCAAGGCCTTGTGCCAAGACACTAGTTTGTCTCATGAGACCTACCGATGCATCAAGGAGATATAGAGGACTCCACCCGTCACTTATTAAGTCCAATGCATTCCTCATATGAACAGGTTTAAACATAACATAAACATTCGTATTAAAACTAGCATACGAAATGTCAATACTTTTACCACAAACCATGAATGGTATAAAAATAGCATATCCACAGTCAAACATAACTCATTGGATACAATATGGAAGATTGTATTGTATCACATTAACCTCAATCAAGAATAATGAAGGATGTTGACATAGATGAAAATAACCATCAAAACTATTTGAGAAAAATATCCCCCTTTTCTTGAAAACATTTAAAAGTCACACTATTTGTCAAGAAGCCATTTAAAAATAGATATTTGAATCAAAGTGTCCCATACCACTTTGAAACCTTTAAAAGTAGTTTTAATTTTAAAACTTTAATTTCCATATAAATAAATACTTAAACAATTTTTAAAACATGGACATTAATGAGCAAGATTTAGAAGAATAAGTCTTTAAAACATTTAAAAATGGTATTTTAGTTAGAGTTTCTAACCAAAAGAGGGACACTTGAATACAAATAATTGAGGTAATCAAAACATTTTAATATCACGAGAATAAAGGAATTCATGATATACTATGTCAAAGTACATTATATACACCACATAAAAGTGATTTGGTGTATAACAACAAAGAAATCTCAATGAAATGTAAATTGAGATGAAATCTCTCATAAAGGCCATATCCTTAGATTAAGGATAAATCAACGACATAGTTATGTGTTACAAATATAAATACACTAAATATGATTGTATATTCAGTGTAAAAAAATCAAAGGACATTCACACATATTCTAGTAAAAACAACACCAATGAATTGGATGTTTGTCTCAACAAATTGAGATTGAGTAAAAATTACTCTTATCAAGTTCATACCGATGACATTGAGAATTTATCAATGGAGTTATTATGTGTATAAAAAGTATATCCACAGAAAAGGGAGTGGAAATTATGACATAATCAAATGAATAGTGATTCCACACATAATCTTGGAGTAAAATAGTCAATGAAGTATGCGTAAAGCCGGATGAGTGGAAATTGAAATTTCAAATTCCCTTATTGATTTGGTAACATAAAAAACATGCACCCATGAAAGAAGGATCATACAATGATGATGTAAATATACATTAATTAAAGTATATTACACAATGAATACAAACATGGGCAGTACACACACCACATGTAATAAATAAGTGGTGAACAATGGAATTCTCACGGAATTAAAAGTGAGATAAGAAACCCCTTACTTTGTACTTTTTCCTTGGTCGAGGTAGGTTAACCTCCTGTATAATGGTGAAATAATTGTTATTAAATTATAAAATAATCATATACATTAATATGATATCATATATGATCTTTTAAAATTGATTTGTTAATAATATCTTAGAATTATCACCATTTCGGGTGTTTACGGGTTCATTTTACTTTATATTCTTTGTTATGTGAGCCATATTTGTTATTAATGGGATGTATATTATTCATATCCAGAATTATATCAAGTCCTTAAATATTATTTTTAATCATCAAATGTGAATTATACTAGAATGGATACGATGGAAAATGAATCTCATCGCGTTCGTGGAGACGGTAGTACGTACGTACGCACGAGCGACAATATAATTCTTTTGATATTAAAATAATATATAATTGGGTGGTATATCATATATACAGAATCATTATCATGTTATATTTATTATTTACATGAGTTACACATCATTATTATACCCATACAAATAATAATATATTGAATAACAATTACACCACGACGTGGAGACGGTAATCCGTACGTACGCACATGTGGTAACATGTTATTCAAAGGGTGGATAGAATACTGAATATGGTTGTACCATATTTATAATAACATCACAGTATATATATGATACTAGAGTTATTATTTTATAATGGTAACAACAAGGAATAAGAAGTGGAAGAAGAAAGGAACTTGGAAAAGGGTGGTGAAATCATTACCTCTTCTTCTGGTTATTCCTTTTGATTTGATCAAAAGGGATCCTTAGGTTGGATTTCTGATCAAACTAAGTCCTCTAGGTTGAAGTGAGGGAAGTTGGGAGAATATTTGGGCAGAGTTTGGCCGAACCAAAAGGCTTTGAAGGTGTGAAGAAATGAGAAGGAGGAGTGCCCTTTTATAAGAGGGGTGAGGGGCACCTTTGGAAAAGCTAGAAATATTAATTTATAATAAATTCATATTCGGTTTATAATAGCTCCAAAGTTGATTATTTAAAGGTTAAGGTGGGGATGGGTCGAAAATCACTCAACCAATAAAATTTAGACAGGTTTGGGTCATTATATTAACCTTATCTTTAAGTATTAACTCTTAATTAATTAGTTTCACTTTTACAATGTCTTTTTGTATTTTTATATTATATGGTTAATAAACTTACCATATACATCCAAGAGACCACCAAGTGGTCCATTAATGATACAACTATCATGATATAAGTCTCTTGGCCGATCCTTAGATTTTTAGGAATTTAATATCAATTAATAATATAATATTTGTTTTAAAAACACTTTTATGTCAATTTTGACACTATTCAATAGTTGATTTTTTTGAAACACATAACAGAATGATTACTTCAAAAAAAGTTAATTAAATCAATCCTAATATGTCATATTAACCTAGAAAATTAGTGTAATTCAATAAAAGTCTCAAATTATATTTATTTGGGTATTTATAATATCAATTATTCTAATTTTTCACTATTATGGTAATTACTGCATCACTATTGTGTCATAAATAAATTAACTTATTTAATGTCTAAAAATTATAAATAAAATATCATTATGTATGAAATCTTTTTATATTTCTAATGAATATTTATAGTCTAAAATCCAAAATATATAACCCTATGTAACAATTGTTTTTCTAAAAGATATATGCTTGTGTCATTTTTGTATTTATTTTAACTTAATTAAAATAAAGTGTCCCTATCACTTACAAGTGGATCCATGGGGTCCCAAAATCGACCCAAAGATGCCCATGGTCGACCATGTATTAACCAATAGGGTTAAGACACTTTTTAGGGTAATTTAGTATTATTATAATATTAGTTTTTAACCCTTGTTTACCGGATTTACCCTTTAACCATGGTAAATAAAATATTTACCGAAGTAATTATCCAAAATGTCTAAAAATAAAAGTTACCTATTTACACAATTTGAAAATCCTGATTCCAAATATGGAATCCATTTTTCCAAATTCAAAACACAGAAGTGGAAGAAATTAATTTAAAATTAATTCTCATTGTTAAAACAAAAAGCGTGTTTTTAAGAGATAATAACTATCAAAAGATTGACACTTGTTTATGTCTGGTTTAAATGTAAAATTATATTCAATGACCCACATTATATTACATGGTAAAAATATATTCTAAATATACTTTATAACCACTCAAATTCATAATTTATCACTATTAATTATTTTGATTAAAAAAGTTGTTTTTAATTAAAATTTAGTAATTTTCACTATTCATCAAAATATGAAAGTTATCCGAAAAGTACCAAAATTTCATCCTAGGCTAATTTCGATATCCTGAATCCAAAAATAAAGTCCATTTTGAGAGATAGAATTTATAAAATCTCAAAAAGTAGGTATTACTATTTATAACGGCTAGTTTGATTGGTTGTGGTGTGTTAGAATCTTGAAGTTGCGTACAATGCACGCCATTGCATTATTCAAATGGAAACGTATCGTGGAATCTTGGGGTGTTACATTCTCCCCTCCTTAAATAAATTGCATCATCACAATTTTTTTTAAAATTGGGCTTGATAATATAATGGAAAGTCCCACATTGGAAAAAGAGTCAATAAAACTATCACTTTAAAAGAAATAAAGAGAGGTATAAAGGTCACCCAAGATAACCCATACTCGGATTCCATGTAGAAAAACATGGATATGAATGATAAACTAAGTGTCAAGTTATAATGGAGAGGGATAGAAATCCTGATCAGGAGAAAGTTAACAATAAGAAAACCACAAACTTGTGTTGGGACAAACGGTCATTAGTCTCCTAGCAGGAAAGTAAACGGACAACATTTTTTTGTTTTAAGTTACATTACATAAGGATGAGGAATTAATTTATGATATTGACTAAGAATATAAAGAAATATACTTAATTTTTAAGTAGAGTTTCATTCTTTAATAAATTTCCACCACTAACTCAATTTTTTTTAAACGATGAGTATTCAAGAAGACTTGGTCACACTAGAAGATCTAGAATAAACTTCTATAGAATCACATGATCCATGCAGGATAAACTATATATTTACATTGTCTTTGGATATTAATAAAAACCAAAATGGTTAGTGCAAGATCTAACGATCCCCCAAAAGAATATTCCTTGAGATAAATAAACACTAATCATAATTTCTAAAATTAAACCAACAATAACCCAAAGTTAAATAAATACTATTCAATAATAAATTGTCCTTAAAATCCTTCAATATAATCCAAACTAATATTGAAACCCAACACTTATAAGAATGTAGTCTTCCACGTTAAATTGTATCTCCAAATGACATCATCTACTCTTAAAGTCACATACTTAACCTAATCACATATTCTTCATTATAGGTTAATCATTTCCATAAATAACCCAAATCACTATAAATCCACAATAAAAACATAGATAAAAATCCACCATTACTCCTCTATTGAAATCCCATAGTATTCTATTTTCCTTGGGCATATAGTGTTCCCAACAAAGCGAACATCTTCCAAAATAACATTTATCACTTAATCACCAAATCATTTTCTTATACCAAGGGTATTCATTTGATAAGACATAAGAACCCAAATCAACTTATTATTGATCAATAAAATCATTTAACTAAAAAAGATTAGTCACACTATCCAGGGACTTCACATAGTCCAGTGGTAGGTGATAAATCCCAATTGCACTTTGGTTGTGGGTTCGATTCCCACAGCTTTGTCCGACGCGACGGGTTGTCACACGGTCTACGTGTTGTCCTTTTTCAAAAACTGTATTTTATAATATTACCAAAATGAGATAAATTCCTCAAAATACCATAACATAATTTAACCACAAATGTTATATCAAACCTTGCATTTTCATCCCAAATTATAATAACTTATAATTCTCTCAAACCCCAATGATCATATAAAACCAAATGGCTATTTATACCTATATCCACAATAGAAGAGATAATTCTTCCTCAAATATCATTCTCACATGGCAAACTGCGGGGTTACAAATACAAGAGAAAATTATTCCAAAGTAAACCCATCAACAAGGAGCACTAATACTTTTTAAACATTTCTCCAACCATTTATTTCCACATGGCTTCTTCTTTGACCAAGAAAATATCCTATAGAATAGGGCATTCACTCGGGTAATGGCCAAGTCCCCTACATTTACGACAAATGATTGTAAATGGACTCTTGGGACCATTTTTATCTTCTTCCATAGTACTCTTCATTTTTATTCAGTAATTATTCACTTTATGTCCTTCCTTCCCACACGTAAAGCATTTCTTGGTCCCATTGAGACACTTTCCCAGGTGTCTCCTACCACATTTCTTGCATGATGGAAATTGAGGGTTCTTTTCTCCATGGTCTCCATTATTGGAGCTCTTATCATTCATCACCGTTCTCTTACTTGTTGAGTCCGGGAGTTGGTTAATATATATGTTGTTGATCATATTTTTGGAAAACTGATTTGGCATAAAGACGATATCTTTTACGCCTATCAACATTCCATTTTGTTGCTCATTGACACCACCATTCCCACCTTGTACATCATTCTCAAAGTCACTATGACTTCCTTGGAATCTAGCCATTGACTAAAACCAGAAAGCATTGTGTGAGTAACAGTAGTCATAAAATCATTTAGAGATTAACATGTCACCATATTCTCAATTTGAAACACATTAGGATTAACCAAGGTCATTTACTCTCATCTTATATATATAGTACTTTAAATCGGTTTGTAAAGAAATTGTAAATTATCCTAAGCATATCCCCCGGGAGTGTTGTAACCAAGAGTGCAGCAAGGCCCATTGTCGTGCACTAGTTCCCGTTCGAGTCTAGCTCAAAGCGGTGTTTTCGGGTATTACCCCTAGGTACAACTGTGCCAGAGCCGCCTCTACCTGCTCGTATCCAAACAGGGATGTATTGCTCGGAAAACTCACAAAATCTCTAAAATACCAAAATTCTAGGAAGTTATTCTATACTAATCCTCAAAGTTCATCTTAGGTCTATGTGCTCTAATCAGAGTTTATCTAAATATAGCTTCCAAGTTTTGTACTAAACTTCCTCTGATACCAACTGTAACGCCCCGACCCCAGTTACCCAGAGTCGGTGCATTATTACATAACATTGGCATGATCACAAAGGATCAAGTCTCGAAAGACCGATTAGTTTAGTAGTCTTGGAAACACTAGATATATTCATAAGTCTTACATTGCATCATAAGGTAAAAAAAACTACAACAATATCTTGTCTTCATATCCCCTCATACTATCCCTGCAGGTCATTCATAAATTACTTCTTCATAATCCTGGGAAAAATAAAACATTGAAAGGGGTGAGCTCAGATGCTTAGTAAGGATAACATTATAGCATAAGCTTTCATAGATAAGCATAAACACTTAAGGCAGTTTATAACTAAAACAAAATCCTTTTAAACTTGAACTTCAGCATAAAATGGCAAAGATAAAATAAAATAATGTCATTTAGTTACTCACATGGATATTCTACTAGTCGAATAATCACATGCAATATCAATAACCACTTTCATAATGATGGAATGCATAATGCCAGACTATCATAACCACATAGCCAAGGCCTCATGCCAAGACTACAAATAAGATTTTTCCAAGGACTTGTGCCAATACACTAGTTTGTCTCATGAGACCTACCAATGCATCGAGGATCTATAGCGGACTCCACCCGTCACTTATTAAGTCCAATGCATTCCTCATATGAACAGGTTTAAACATAACATAAACATTCGTATTAAAACTAGCATACGAAATGTCAATACTTTTACCAAAAACCATGAATGGTATAAAAATAGCATATCCACAGTCAAACATAACTCATTCGATACAATATGGAAGATTGTATTGTATCACATTAACCTCAATCAAGAATAATGAAGGATGTTGACATAGATGAAAATAATCATCAAAACTATTTGAGAGAAATATCCCCCTTTTCTTGAAAACATTTAAAAGTCACACTATTTGTCAAGAAGCCATTTAAAAATAGATTTTTGAATAAAAGTGTCCCATACCACTTTGAAACCTTTAAAAGGAGTTTTAATTTTAAAACTTTAATGTCCATATAAATAAATCCTTAAAACAATTTTTAAAACATGGACATTAATGAGCAAGATTTAGAAGAATAAGTCTTTAAAACATTTAAAAATGGTATTTTAGTTAGAGTTTCTAACCAAAAGAGAGACACTTGAATACAAATAATTGAGGTAATCAAAACATTTTAATATCACGAGAATAAAGGAATTCATGATATACTATTTCAAAGTACATTATATACACCACATAAAAGTGATTTGGTGTATAACAACAAAGAAATCTCAATGGAATGTAAATTGAGATGAAATCTCTCATAAAGGCCGTATCCTTAGATTAAGGATAAATCAACGACATAGTTATGTGTGACAAATATAAATACACTAAATATGATTGTATATTCAGTTTAAAACAATCAAAGGACATTCACACATATTCTAGTAAAAACAACACTAATGAATTGAATGTTTGTCTCAACAAATTGAGATTGAGTAAAAATTACTCTTATCAAGTTCATACCGATGACATTGAGAATTTATAAATGGAGTGATTATGTGTATAAAAAGTATATCCATAGAAAAGGGACTGGAAATTATGACATAATCAAATGAATAGTGATTCCACACATAATCTTGGAGTAAAATAGTCAATGAAGTATGCGTAAAGCTAGATGAGTGGAAATTGAAATTTCAAATTCCCTTATTGATTTGGTAACATAAAAAACATGCACCCATGAAAGAAGGATCATACAATGATGATGTAATATACATGAATTAAAGTATATTACACAATTAATACAACCATGGGCAGTACACACACCACATGTAATAAATAAGTGGTGAATAATGGAATTCTCACGGAATTAAAAGTGAGATAAGAAACCCCTTACTTTGTACTTTTTCCTTGGTCAACGGTAGGTTAACCTCCTGTATAATGGTGAAATAATTGTTATTAAATTATACAAGAATCATATACATTAATATGATATCATATATGATCTTTTAACATTGATTTGTTAATAATATCTTAGAATTATCGTTATTTCGGGTGTTTACGGGTTCATTTTACTTTATATTCTTTGTTATGTGAGCCATATTTGTTATTAATGGGATGTATATTATTCATATCCAGAATTATATCAAGTACTTAAATATTATTTTTAATCATCAAATGAGAATTATACTAGAATGGATACGATGGAAAATGAATCTCATCGCGTTCGTGGAGACGGTAGTCCGTACGCACGCACGAGCGACAATATCATTCTTTTGATATTAAAATAATATATAATTGGGTGGTATATCATATATACAGAATAATTATCATGTTATATTTATTATTTACATGAGTTACACATCATTATTATACCCATAAAAATAATAATATATTGAATAACAAATACACCATGACGTGGAGACGGTAATCCGTACGTACGCACGTGTGGTGACATGTTATTCAAAGGGTGGATAGAATACTGAATATGGTTGTACCATATTTATAATAACATCACAGTATATATATGATACTGGATTTATTATTTTATAATGGTAACAACAAGGAAGAAGAAGTGGAAGAAGAAAGGAACTTGGAAAAGGGTGGTGAAATCATTACCTCTTCTTCAGGTTATTCCTTTTGATTTGATCAAAAGGGATCCTTAGGTTGGCTTTCTGATCAAACTAAGGCCTCTAGGTTGAAGTGAGGGAAGTTGGGAGAGTATTTGGGCAGATTTTGGCCGAACCAAAAGGCTTTGAAGGTGTGAAGAAATGAGAAGGAGGAGTGCCCTTTTATAAGAGGGGTGAGGGGCACCTTTGGAAAAGCTAGAAATATTAATTTATAATAAATTAATATTCGGTTTATAATAGCTCAAAATTTGATTATTTAAAAGTTAAGGTGGGTATGGGTCTAAAACCACTCAACAAATAAAATTTATACAGGTTTGGGTCATTATATTAACCTTATCTTTAAGTATTAACTCTTAGTTAATTAGTTTCACCTTTACAATGTCTTTTTGTATTTTTATATTATATGGTTAATAAACTTACCATATACATCCAAGAGACCCCCAAGTGGTCCATTAATGATACACCTATCATGATATAAGTCTCTTGGCAGATCCTTAGATTTTTAGGAATTTAAATCAATTAATAATATAATATTTGTATTAAAAACACTTTTATGTCAATTTTGACACTATTCAATAGTTTATTTTTTTGAAACACATAACAGAATGATTACTTTAAAAAAAGTTAATTAAATCAATCCTAATATGTCATAGTAAACTAGAAAATTAGTGTAATTCAATAAAAGTCTCAAATTATATTTATTTGGGTATTTATAATATCAATTATTCAAATTTTTGACTATTATGGTAATTACTGCATCACCATTGTGTCATAAATAAATTAACTTATTTAATGTCTAAAAATTATAAATAAAATATCATTATGTATGAAATCTTTTTATATTTATAATGAATATTTATAGTCTAAAATCCAACATATATAACCCTATGTAACAATTGTTTTTCTAAAAGATATATGATTGTGTCATTTTTGTATTTATTTTAACTTAATTAAAATAAAGTGTCCCTATCACTTACAAGTGGATCCATGGGGTCCCAAAATCGACCCAAAGATGCCCATGGTCGACCATGTATTAACCAATAGGGTTAAGACACGTTTTAGGGTAAGTTCGTATTATTATAATATTAGTTTTTAACCCTTGTTTACCGGATTTACCCTTTAACCATGGTAAATAAAATATTTACCGAAGTAATTATCCAAAATGTCTAAAAATAAAAGTTAACTATTTACACAATTTGAACATCCTGATTCCAAATATGGAATCCATTTTTCCAAATTCAAAAAACAGAAGTGGAAGAAATTAATTTAAAATTAATTCCCGTTGTTAAAACAAAAAGCGTGTTTTTAAGAGATAATAACTATCAAAAGATTTGCACTTGTTTATGTCTGATTTAAATGTGAAATTATGTTCAATGAACCAAATTGTATTACATGGTAAAAATATATTCTAAATATACTTTATAACCACTCAAATTCATAATTTATCACTATTAATTATTTTGATTAAAAAAGTTGTTTTTAATTAAAATTTAGTAATTTTCACTATTCATCAAAATATGAAAGTTATCCGAAAAGTACCAAAATTTCACCCTAGGCTAATTTCGATATTCCAAATCCAAAAATGAAGTCAATTTTGAGAGATAGAATTTATAAAATCTCAAAAAGTAGGTATTACTATTTATAATGGCTAGTTTGATTGGTTGTGGTGTGTTAGAATCTCGAAGTTGCGTACAATGCACGCCATTGCATTATTCAAAGGGAAATGTATCTTGGAAGCTTGGGGTGTTACAGTTACGGTCATTTTATAATCCTTATCATTTTATCTTTAACAGTATTTATCCAATTTACTCTTTACCGTGGTCACAAAAATCACTAAGGTTACTATTCATATCGACCAAAAATAAAAGGGGACTAATTACCAAATTTGAATATATTGATTCTAAATTTTGAATTCATTTTATCTAATTCAATACCTATAAATGACAGAAGTTATTTTTAAATTAAATGCGTAAAATGTGACATAAACTTCTTTTAGAAGAAAACATTTTTAAGCATACAATTGGATTTATTCTTATCCTATGCTTAGAAAAATATTTTTTAAATGTTTAAAAGATTTTATCAAGTAAATAATATATAAATTTCATTACAATTATTCTTAAATAGTGATTAATTTAATTTATTGATATAAAATACATTTCATGCATATTTTTTTAAGAAAAAACACCACGTTGTTTTTTTTTGTTTTTAATCATAATCAGTTGATAAGTAATTTATTCATTTAATAAACGTGTATGCCACATATTTTTCATCAGTTTTTTTATTAGTATTCATACTCTCCAATCCAATGTTTAGGAAATTAGAGACTCATAATATTTATTAATGTTTCGTGGGTTTCTTAAACTCATTCTTGCGTATAACACAAACTATTAAAGAAATAAAATTATTTAAAGAGAAAAATTTCATAAAAATATCAGGGTGTTACATTCTACCCCCTTGAAATGAATTTGACCCTCAAAATTCATCACTCTGAAACAAAAAAATGAGGATACTTCTACCTCGTCACATCCTCAGGTTCTTACGCTGCTTCCTCAAATCGATGGTTCCCCCAAAAAACTCTAACCAAATGAGTGGACTTGTTTTGTAGAACTTTTTATCTATGATTCATAATCTCTATCAGTTCTTCATAAGTAATATATTGTTCCAGTATTACAACCTATGAGTTTATTATATGTGAAGTATCAACTATGTACTTCCTCATGAGAGATACATGGAACATATCATTAACTCGAGAGAGATTCAGTGGAAGTACCATTTGATAAGATACCATCCCAATACAATCAAGAATTTGAAAAGCATCAATATACCTAGGGATTATATTTCTCTTTTTTTCCAAATCTCATCACTCTCTTCTAGGGAGATATTCATAAGATTACCTTTTCACCCACTTCAAAATCTATATCCTTCTAACAATTTTCCACACAATTTTTTATTGACTTTGAGCCGCTCTTATGTGTTGTTTAATTAATATAACCTTCTCTACCATTTCCTCAGCTAGATAATATCCCAATATAATTCTTTCTCCAACTTCATTCTAGCATGTTGGATTTCTACACTTCTTACCATAAAGGTCTTCATAAGGAGCCATCTAAATGTTGGAGTGAAAGCTATTGTTGTAAGAAAATTATACCAAGCAAATTTGTTGATCCCAACCACATTTCAAATCCATAGAGACAGATCTCAATATGTATTCTAGAGTTTTAATTGTCCTCTCAGATTGACCATCCGTCTAAGGATGATAAACAATGATGAAACTTAACTCTATATCCAGAGCCTACTGAAGACATTTCTAGAACTTTGAGGTAAACATTGGATCGTGATCAGATACAATGGAAAGTGTACTCCATTAAATATTACCACTTCCTTAATATATATTATAGAAAGCTGATCAAGAGATAAATTTTCTATGATAACAATGAAGTGTGCTGACTTCGTAAGGCAATTGACTATAACCCATATAGAATTATAGCCTCTATATGTTTTAGGGAGTCCAATGATAAAATCAATAGTGATGTTTTCCAATTTCCTTTTAGTTATGGTTAGTGGTTGTAACATCACCTTTATCTTCTATATCTTAGCCTTAACTTGCTGATAAACCGAGCATCAGGAAACATACTCACAATATATCTCTTCATGCCATCCCACTATAAATACTCTTTCAGGTCTCTATACATATTTTTACTTCCATGATAAATAGAGAATGATGAAATATGAGCCTCATCTAATAGCTCCTTACTCAAATCTATTATGGAAAGGAAACATGCACAATTATTGAACCATATTATTCCATCATAATCAAGGTTGAACTCAGGAACATTTCTCACCTTCTTTTGCATCTCTACATCTCTCTTCTACACCTATTTAGTCTTCAGTTGGATGGGTGGTTGAAAATTAATTTGAGATACATAATATTTCTCCCCTTCCTTTAATATTTCAAGATACACCATTTGTAAATCCATAAATTTTGGATCTTTTTTTATTCTCATCATAGATAAGATAGCCATATCCTTCCATCTAAAACCATCTTCCACCTTGTTTGCTTTCCCAAGGTGGCAATGTAATGAGAAGTCATAATATTTAATTAGCTTCAATTATCTTCTTTGGCACATGTTTATATCTTTTTAGTGAAAATATACTTTAAACTTTTTTGATCAGTATATGCATCACAACTTTCTCCATACAAATAATGCCTCCTTATCTATAATGAAAAATTACTACAGCTGAATCCAAATCATGAGTTGGGTAATATTTAAAATGTAATTTAAATTAGTGTGAGGTATAAGCTATCACCATATCATTTTTCAATAGAAAACATCGGTCCCTTCTTTGATGCATCACTATAGATCACAAACCTTTCTCCGCTATAGGGTAGTGTGAGCACAGGTGCACTGACCAACTTTTTTTTCTAGTTCCTTGAAATTATCTTCACATTCCTCCATCCATATGAACTTAACTCCCTTTTGAGTCAACTTAGTGAGTGGATTAGATAATCATGAGAAATATTTCAAAAAATTTTAATAGCCATCAAACCCAAGAGAACTACAAATTTCAGTTACCGTGGTTGGTCTAGGACATTTATCAATAACTTTTGTCTTTAAAGGATCTACAGATATACTGCCACTCAAGATTATATAAACCCAAAGTGAAACTTTCTGAAGCTAAAATTCACACTCAGTAATTTTTTTATAAATCTTATCTTTCCCCATGGTCTTTAGCACAATCCTCAAGTAATCTTTATGCTCTTCCATTCTCTTTAAATATATAAGAATATCATCTATAAATACCACCAAAAACTAATCAAGATAGTCTATAAATAATCTATTTGTTATATATTTGAATATAATATGGGCATTAGTAAGACCAAAAGGAATTAATATAAATTTATAGTGTCCATACCTTGTACGGAATTCCATATTTTGTATATCCTCTTCATTGAGCCTTAATTGATGATATCTGAAATTAAGGTCAATCTTGGAAAAGTATTGATCTCTATGTAGTTGATCAAAAATGTCTTCAATATGGGGGAGTGGATTATTGTTCTTAATTATGATTTTGTTAAGCTCCTGATAATCAATGCAAAGATGCATTGACCCATCTTTATTCTAAAAAAATAGAATAGGTATACCCCATGGAGACACATTAGGTCATATGAATCCATTATCAATATTATCTTGGATTTTATTTTTCGATTCCTAAAAATCAATTGGGGTTATACTATAAGGAATCTTAAAAATAGGTATAGAACCATGTATGAGTTCTATTGAAAACTCAACTTCATGATTTGGTAGAAGACTCAAAAATTATTCTGAAAAGACATCAAAAAAATCATGTACAATTGTATCCTTAATATAAAGTTTCTCCCTAACCATATGAGATAGATAACCTTCATGTATAGGAATTAAGACCCACAAGATAGAAGAAATTTCTATTGGAAGTTCATAGTCATCCTTGCATCGATAAATTATCGTAGGTTCATTCGAAATATAAAATGTGACTTCCATTCCTCAAAAATTGATACGATCTCTCTCTATATAAATACAATACATTCCAATAATTACATGAAATTTAACTAAAGGGAGAATCAAAATATCTATAGGAATCAATTTCCCACAAAATTAAATCGAAAAAGAACTATAAACTTGAGATGGGACCATTGTGCCATTATGAGTTTTCATAGATAACTCAACATCTAATTGTTGAGGTGATATGGTGATACCCTTAACACATTATTTAGAAATAAAAGAGTGCGTGGATCCATAATCAAATAAGATATTTTTTGTTCTAGAGTGGATGATAAGTGTACCTTTCACCACATCATTCTCATAACCCACTTCTGTAGTTGTGATCACATGAGAATTCCCTTTGTATTTGGGATTAAGTGGTTGTTTATGATGATCATAAAAAATATTTGGATTCATGAACTAGTTGGCATAATGCCCATACTCCTTTAATTTGAAGCATTGAAGCATGGGTAGTGCATTAGTTGGAATTTTCTTTTCCTCTATTTCATTAACCATCCTATTAATCACCTTTCGACATTCATGGGATTTATGACATGCATTTTCACTTTAAATAACCTCTTAGTTCCATTCAAACACTTCCTTTGATGTTTCATCACACATTCCTAGCATGTAGATAGATGTAATTTATTTTCACCATGTGATTTATTCATGTTTTCATGAGACTTGTCATTTATTTTCTTATCAAAACCATAAGAACAGTGAGAATATCCAATTTCCATTTATACTTTGAGTAAGCATTAAATGATTTCTTCATAGCTACTAATGTCTCTTATAAACAATGCATTTTAGAGACTTGGTTTTAAGCCACCAAATAATCGATCAATTTTACTTTCAGGGGTGATAATTAAACCAGAGGCATTTCTTGCAAGATTTGTAAAATTTTCCTCATAGTTACCAATAGATTCATTATTCTTTATATTTATATCAAGAAATTCCTTCTATATCTTTATACATAGAATATGAGGGAAGTACTTATTGAAGAATACCCCTTGAACTCATCCCATTCCATGTATTCAATTTCTTCCTCTTTCCTATTATTCTTGATAAAATTCCACCATTGATCTGATTCGCTTTATTGATGATAAAAAACTAAGACAATTTTTTCATTTCTTGGTCATTGAAGAATATAACATATTTTCTCAATGGTGTTGATCCATCACCCAACCACTAGTGGATTAGAATATACACAAAAAGAAGGTGGATGTTTCATTATGAAATATTCAATTTCAGGTTCTTCCCTCCTTTGATCATTTAGAGACTCGACATGATTCATATCCTAATAAAGTTGTGTGAGCATAGAAGCATGATTATGAATTTCAGATCCCATAAAATTAGGTGGATCATGTGGAAAATCATTGCATTGTCCATCACATTTGTAACATCTTGACTTGAATTCCACTAAACTAGTGCTCTGAGCTAGTTTGTTACAAGGCCTAAAGCACACCTCCCTGTATGTTAGAAGCTACTGACTAGCAGTGAGATCCTAAGGTGTGACAGTGGGGAGACTATGCCCTCATATCAGAGTAATCAAATAGCATAAATAGATAAGTATCATACACAGTAGTAAATAAATAGAGTTTTGAATAATTAAATAAACTTAAATAGAACATGTTGTTATAATGAATTAAATTCTATATAAATCCCTAAAATACATTACACACATAAAATAATGGTTGCACACTGGGATGACCATACATACAGAAGTAAAAAATAAATTAACTGAAATAAAAGTACAAGGCTCCACTACTAACTCTGAACTAGACCACATACCCGGTCTCCAGACACTTTCAAACTACATCAGATCGATCAAAAGTACCCACACGAGCGACTTTTCTCAATCATGCAACTCTAGGACTCAACCCCATCCACCATGTATCTATAATTAACATGAAAAGTAAAAAAGGCTTGCATTCACACTGTGGTGCACATATAAGGGTGATAATATAATATTATTATTCCACACCAATGATGAAACTATAAATCTTTAGTCATAAGTACATGCTATTGAAATATTCTTAGTTTATCTGAGACACAACTAAAAAGATAAATAAAACATATAATGTGAAACCACAGTCGAACCCTGGGTCTGTGATCCTGGTCAACTAGGCAAGGTGATATCAATTATATTTATATTTATATGTGTATATATGTATAGTCAAATACCTATACATATATACATAAATACAAATATACATGAGTAATGTGAAGAAATGACATAAAAACATCAATAGTCAATCCTTGGGTCCGTAATCCCGATTGACTATACATTCTGTCCAAGGGCATTGAGCTGGACATCATACCACTCAAGTCATGTTTCATTAAGTTGATTTTTGGATCTTTAATTCTAATCGATAGTACCTACTTCGTCTAGTGTTGTAAATGTCTCTGAGAAATCTATGTCACTATAAGGGGATACTCATACTAACCTTGGGTTCTCCCATACTCGCCTCCAATCACTGTAAATAAGGATTCCAATGAAGTACATATAGACATTCTATGAATGGTCACTGAGATGGATGTCATGCTACTCTTTCCAGGTAAATCCATTCCAATGTCTGATCCCCAGGTCCCAGTCCATAAGAGGTCATGACATTGAGGATTAGATGAACCCAATGGTCTTAACCCTTAGGAGATATGTAAGGAGAACTCATCGGTGAGATTCCATGACCACCCTTGGAGGATTTAATTAGGGAGATTATAATCACCCCTATCATTAGGGAGATAGTAATCATCCACGAGTATCCAACGATGAAGAACACCATGTCCAACACTGCGGTCAAGTAACTAACTAGGGAGAGCACAATCATCCCCTTCATATATCAACTAGAGGAGAGCATAATCATACTCATTACTCAGGAGAGTGAAATATTCCATGAGTATTCTTACCAGGGATGTTATTCTCATGTATCATAATAGTAGGCTCAACATACAGATCCCAAGAAGAACCTATGTAAATCCCAATAATATAATAGTCAAACATTCAGGCTCAACAACCAGATCCCAGGTAGTACATGTGGGTATACAAGTAATAAAACAAAAACATGGATTAGAAGCCATATCCTAGGAAAGAACATTTAAGAATCCCAATAAATGAATAATATGGATCCTAGGAAGAACGTTTGGGCCTCCCAAAGGGAAATAAAGACGCATTGTGTCACGATCAACAACCACCAACTAGGAAGCACCTATGGTAATCATCACTATATCAACAGTAAATATGTAAAGTATAATAAATAAAGGAGTGAGGGTGGCCAAATGCCTAACCCACCACTACTAACCTAGCCTATCATGATTACAAGTTTATCATGGGTTCTAAGGTGACACCCACTACTATCTCTACCAATCCCAACGTACCAGCTTAGGGTCGGTCAAACATCGGGGCACCCACTGCGTCCCTCAAGTCAAATATTGGATAGACATCCTATTTGAGATCCTAGAGTTTACACTTAAGAAAAGGAATCCTACTATGGATACTTATAATCAAAGGTAAAGGGAGGAATCCTAAATGGGATCCTCGAAACGGTACACAGAAAAAGGATCCTATAGGGGACCCTCGATAACTGTATAAGAAGGTAGAGGCATCTTGCATGGGATCCTCATAACAGTATACAGGTGAAGGTAACCTACAATGGATTCCTATGTTAGGAATAATCAGAAGCACCCCTTAGGGGACCCTTGGCATCGGGAAGAAGATAGAGGAATCCTACATGGGATCCTCAGAACAACTAGTCTCTCAGCCTCTTAGACCATAAGGGTAAATCTTACAAGGGTGACATCATCAAGTGAAAAGATACAAAGTCATCATTCAAGAGTGATAAATCATGGCCCATCTCAAATCGAGGTCTCAAACTAGGTTGGTTTGAACACCCAACCTATCATTCCCATTTCAAGTCTCTCTCTCAAGAGACGGTTGAATTTTATTACTAGAGGAAGAACCTATCCATTTAGATAAAAGCTTGAAACTCCTCCCAGGAGTCCTTAAACCACCTCAAGGGTTTCACTATTACGATCTTCATGTAAAGATACTAAGAATGGACTAACCTTGGGTCCAATTACAAATCCTAGGAAAGAAGATACAAGAAACCCTAAAAAGGGTAGAAAAGGAGGGGTACACGGTGTGTGTACCCGGGTACATGATGTGTACCCTCAAGGCCCCACCTGGGTGTGTAATCTATCCAGACTTGGAATTTAATATCCCAAATACATGGTGTGTTGATCATGTACATGGGGTCTACCTTACATAGGGTACCTTTCTGTTTATCTCACTTGGTCTGACCATGTACCACTACACGACATGGAATCCACACAGGGTCTCGCTGTGTACTCTACACTTCCATGTGCCCATACACAAGTAGTTTGGATGGGTACTTGGCTATACGAACAAGTCCCAGTACACGACATGTATATCCCATACACGATGTGTACTTGAAAAATACCATCTTACCCAAACAAGAAGAACACACGTCATGTGTTCTCTGGATCACACGTCATGTAGATGGGTTTTCCCAAATGGAAAACCCTCAAATCAACTCGAAACCCCCATTTTCTCTGCAAAAGCTATAGATTGCCCCATTTGGGGTCCCAAGAAAGCATAATAGGGGATTAAAACTTAAAAATGAAAAATATATGGGGATCTATGGTGAAACTTAAAAATGGAATACCTTTGGGTGGAATCCACCAAAGCTTCACCCATTTCCATGCTCTATGACTACCACACAAAAATCCATCGTATCCCAAGATCTATGACCGTACCCTTATTTCTCTCCTTCTCCTTCTCACTCTCTCCCTCTCCCATTTTATCTCTCAATCATGTGATGAAGGAGGTCCACAGGGGGTGTACACGAGAAGATAGGGGATAAAGGAAAAAAAGAAAAATAAAACAAAGAGAAGGAATAAAAAGAAAATAAAAAGAAAAGGGGGGGGGGGGGGGTCTGACCCAACCCCAACGCCCAAATTGAGTTTTCACCCCACCTAGGAAAAACCCCCAGTTTCAGACTCATTGGTGGAGATAGAATTTCAATCTGACACTCTATTCAAAAGACAAGGCTGAACATACCTATACGAATAAATTAACATTTAATTAATTATATATCAAATCACTTCAAAAAAATTATGGTTAGCGGAAGTTATTTAGTGGTATAGCGGTGGTTTAAACTATTTCCTAATTGTTTAGAGGTGGTTCATAAAACTACCACATATTTCATAGTCGCTATTCAATTAGCGGTGATTTATTTTATTTCATGGCAGTTTTTTTAAGTTTCATTTTTGGAGAATTTAGCATCAGTTCGTTGTTTAATTAGAGACAATTTTTAATAAAAACACATAAATTGGGAATAAAAATAAAATAAAAATAACCCCTTTAAAACATTTCACAACATTTATTTTTAGCGGCAGTTACAATAAACCATCACTAAATCTGTTTTGATTTTTTTTAAAAAAGATATAATAAAAACTATAAATATACAAAAATTGACATTCTATAAAATAAAATGTAAATATATGATAAAACCATAATTCATAAATCACATATCCACAGTCATACAAACAACCACTATCATCATAAACTAAGTCTCAATCACCCCATACATCAACAAATACCTCAATTATCAATATATAAATATAAAATATGTCCAAAAATAACCTATGCCAAATATACATCAATGTCATGACATCCACTACATCTTTCTGCCTCTACATCATCTCATCAATTGAAACCGACCATGTCATCTCATCAGTTGTAACAAAAAATGAAACAAAAATTAAAACTAAAAACAATAAATCCAAATTACAGTAGAATAATTCATAAAATTTTAACATACCATGGAAACTAAGAACCGTCAAGACTGCCTTCTGAAAAATGAAATGGATTGGAATGGTCAAATTTCTACCTCCTTTCGACATCTACCACCTACAATGAAAACCATAACATTTAGGAAAAGAAATGTGAAAGAGAAAAGACACATAATATATTTAGAATAGTGCACATACATTTTTTTTATTTTGTTAATAAAATAGAGATAAATTTAACATAAAAAATAATATATAATTCAAAATACTTTGAAAATAGAAACATACCTATTTAAGATAAGATTCAATACTTGAAACAAAAAAGAGTTAAATAAATATTCTAATTTATTTTTAAAGTGAAGTGAAGTGTGATTGAAATTTATTTAATAATTTTTTTAAATATTTTGATATCACAACGTGTAATTTATTTAAAAAACAACTAAGCACTGGTTGTACCATGATTGAATATCAATCTGAGGTCATTTTCTATGGTTTTGACCATTCCATGCATGTTTTAGTGTTTTAAAACACTAAAAATGTGTTTACGACCATAATCAGAAAACATCAGTCAAAATGGTGTGCCATTAGTTCCTACATTTCTAAATTAAATCTACGATCATTTTCCCCTTATTTTAGGACAATCCAACATTGTTTTCATAGTTTTTACCATTCCACGCATGTTTTAGTATTTTAAAACACTAAAAACGCATTTATGACTATAACAGGAAAACCATCACTCAAAATGATGTGCTGTTAGTTACTACATTTCAAAATTAAATCTATAATGGTTTTAACCTAATTTCAGGACAATCTAACATAATTTTTCCAGATTTGACCATTCCACACACGTCTTCATGTTTAAAAACACTAAAAAATCATTTACAGACATAACAGGTAAAGCATCATTTATAATAATGTGAAGTCGATTCCTACATTTCAAAATTAAATCTTCGATGGTTATCCTATTATTTCACATTAATCGAAGGTTTTTTTCCTAGTTTTAACCATTCCACACACATTTTATTATTTTAAAAAACAAAAAATGTGTTTATGGCCATAAAGGAAAAACCATCATTCAGAATGATGTACCGTCGATTCTTATATTTCAAAATTAAATATAAAGTAGTTTTCCTCTGATTTTTGGACAATCCAATGTCATTTTCATGGTTTTTACCATTCCATGCACATTTTAGTGTTTTAAAACACTAAAAACACATTTACAACCATAACGGGAAAACTATCATTTAGAATGACGTTCCGTCAGTTCCTAGATTTTAAAATTAAATCTACGGTGGTTTTCCTCTGATTTGAGGATAATATGACATCGTTTGTCTGGTTTTGACTATTCCATGCACGTTCTAGTGTTTTAAAACACTAAAAATGTGTTTCTGGCCATAACAGGACAACCATTATTAAAAATGACATGTCATTAGTTTTTAAATTTTAAAATTAAATATTTGGTCATTGTCCCCTGATTATAGGGAAATTCTACTTTATTTTCCTGGTTTTGATCCACAACACCTATTTTTAAAGGCTTTTGTACCTTTCATAAGTGTTTACCGAGTAATTCCAGCCACACAGAATGCAGGATTGATGTGGTTTCTATGCGTACATGTAGAAAAACTAAGTGGTGGTTTTAACTTGATTTCAGGACAATCCTACATCATTTTCTTGGTTTTTACAGTTTAACACACATTTTGGTGTTTTCAAACACTAAAAACACGTTTACGACCATAATGGGAAAAATGTTATTTGGAATGATGTTCTGTTGGTTCCTAAATTTAAAAATTAAATATATAGTAGTTTTACCTTGATTTTAGGATAATCCAACATCATTTTCCTAGGTTTTCCATTTCATGCACATTTTAGTGTTTTAAAACACTGAAAACACGTTTATGGCCATAACGGGCAAACCGTCATTTGGAATGACATACCGTCAGCTCCTAAATTTCAAAATTAAATGTACGTTCATTTTACATTTATTTAAAGACAATCCTACATCATTTTTTTGGTTTTTATTGTTCCATGCACATTTTAGTGTTTTAAAACACTAAAAACGTGTTTATGGATATAATGGGAAAACCGTCATTCAGAATGACGCGTCGTCAGTTTCTACATTTCAAAATTAAATTTACAATAATTATCCCTTAATTTAATTACAATAAAACATATTTTTCCTGGTTTTTACTGTTCCATGTATGTTTTAGTGTTTTAAAATTCTAAAAACACGTTTACGACCATAACGGGAAAACTGTCATTCAGAATGATGTGCCGTTAGTTCCTACATTTCAAAATTAAATATACTGTCACTTTACTCTTATTTAATGAAAATAATTTTTTTTGTTTGGTTTTTACTATTCCATGCACGTTTTAGTGTTTTAAAACACTAAAAATGCGTTTACGACCATAACGGGAAAACCGTCATTCGGAATGACGTATCGTCAGTTCATACATTTAAAAATTAAATATATGGCCACTTTCCCTTGATTTAAAGGTAATAAGACATATTTTTCCTAGTTTTTACCCCATAAAACTTGTTTTTAAAGTCTTTTGTACCTTTCATAAGTGTTTATCGAGTCAAAACCGAGCAAACAATCTTGGATTGTTTTCAAACTTATGGATAACAATATATAATTTATTTTTGACATGTAGGAATCAACCACACATCAATATAGCACAATATGTGGTCAGTATAACTTGAAATGCGTGTTTTATATATAAAAAAGTCATTGTAGTTTTTTTATAGATGTTGTATGTGTTCTTTGCAAAGTCCATGGGCGTGAAATGGAGTCAGGGATATCAAAATGAAAAAACATCTAGAAATAAAAAACATAACACTTTATAAGTAAATTAAAAAATATACTCATGTATTCTAAATTAGTTATCAATGAATATCAAATTAATATTATCTTTAATTGAGTATCAATGACCTAATTTTTCCAAGATGTAGGAATATGCCTCCAATCATAATCTGTTTGAAAAATGCATTAAACAATTAATAAAGTATAATTTTTTTTGAAAAATTAAATACATAACAGTAATGGTAACCCACCAATATACCCTAGATATAGAGGTGAACAACTTCTCTATCACTGGAGGTGAATCAGTGGTCGGCTACCAATGACATATAGGGAAACAACTGTCTCACTAGTAGTCTTAGGTATAAAAAAATCACTAGGATCCACAAAAGATGGCTGTAGTGGTGGCGTGCTCTAAGATGTTGATCGGATATAATCCTAAATATTTTTTATTCTCGGAATTTCTATATTTCAAATCGTTAAGGTATATTAAATATATAAAAAATGAAAAACTAAAAGCATTTTACAAAAAAGAAAAGAAAAACTAGAACAATGTATATATGTATGAAACACCTATCAATGAGAAAATGTAATATAATTTCATTACCAATTTATACATTCAATTATATTTATCTTCATTATATTCATTTTTATTAAACTACATTGTGTCGAGTCCTAAATTTTCACCCTCTCTTGCAAGTTCTACCATTTTGATATTTTTAGGAAAAAACTATTCAATATTTTGTGGTTGATGAGGTCCGCTATCACAAAGAACCAATTGATCTTCATTGCCCATATCATATAAGTCTCTTTGATTTAAGTGTATAATAACACTCTAACCTTCATGTATTTCATCATACACATAATAAACCATCTTTGTTTGTGAATCCAAGATAAATGGCTCATGCCCTGTATGCTCACCGGTATCCATCAAGTGAGAGAAGTTGAAAAAAGTAAAATTTAACAAATATTTCATTATACACCTATTAATGTTGACCCACTTATATTTGAATAAGATAACTAAAAACTGGCTATGATAGTTAATTCAATAATATCAATCATCTTCCCATAGTATCCCGACTCTAAAAATGTAAATACACCACTATTTTGAGTTTTTAAGTATTCTTCATGATAAATTGTATAAAACATGAATCCATGAATATTGTAGGCACCAAATATCTTATCCTTCCTTAGAGGTCCTCAAGCCTAAAACTTCAAATCATTCGATATTTCAGTTCGATTTTCAAGATTCATTATCTATAAAAAAAGATATAAGCTGTTACTTTTAACATAGACAAAATAATTACATGTCAATGATATGAATATGAGTATATAATTACATGATGGGAGAACCATTCATCAATCTCCTTATTAAGAAATTTTGTTAATTCCATCTCATTTTGAGCTCAAACCCTTAATTGCCTCTTTGTTTGCAGTCACAATTCTTCAATAAATTGATCTTTAATAACACCATTGAGTATCATATATCTATGTGATTTTAGCGACTCCAATTCAGCCAGTGTAAAATTTGATCCCTTTCCAATTGGTCATCCAATAGTTGAAAATAATGATGGCTAATTTTTAGAACTAGAATTTTTGGAGATGTTGTCAGCACGTCTAACATGATTGAATCTAGTCTCAATACCATCCAAATACCTAGAAAAGAAGTTTAAGCACTCTTCAGCTATGTAACCTTCAGTAATAGACCCTTCTGGTTGAGATTTATTCCTCACATATGATTTCAAATGACCTAAGTACCTGATGGAAGAAATAAGAAAAATATTAAAAAAAATTATGCAATGATTTGATAAAATCAAATTCACCAATGAAAATAAAAAATTATCAATGTACCTCTAAATTAGATACATCCATCGATAGTGTACCAATCCACCATGTTTATCTTCTTCAACCAAATGAATAGTCAAATGAATCATGATTGTGAAGAGTGAAGGGAAAAATAACATCTTCAAATGACATAGTGTCAAAAAAATTCTTTCTTGAAGTTTATCAAGCTCAGTTGGATTTAGATTTCTTCCACAAAGCTCTCTGAAAAAGGTTCAAAACTCAAATTGAACTATAGTTACTTTTTCAGGTAAATTATTATGCAAATCCAATGACAACAACTAATCCCTAAAAATATGTGAGTCATGAATTTTCAATCCATGTAACTTTTGATTTTTTAAATCGACACACCTTGATATGTTACTTGAATATCCATATAGTACTTTTACATTCTTTAAAGTTCGAAGGAATATGTATTTCTCATGATTTTTCATTGTAAAAATAGCCAAAGGATACTCTCTATTCTCATTTTCCCACAAACCATGAATTATATTCATTGAATCTAAATACTTATGAACATTAAGGTTATCCTTTGATTTATCATGCTCATTAAGCACTGTAAAAATTACATTTTCACAGACGTTCTTCTCAATATGTATTACGTCAAGATTATGATGTATCAAATTAAACTCCCAATAAGGAATTTTTAAAAATATACTCTTTTTCTTCCATTGTCATGTTATAGCTTCTTCAGATACTGTACCTCACACCCTTTTCCCCCTTCTTTAAATTGATGACATTTTCCAAATTCTTCAGTGACATTCATTAATTGTCCCAAGATTTATGAAATAGATAACACCTTCGGTGACTTTATCATTTTAATATCTCTATCGAATCGTGTCTTGTTAAACATGAATTTTTGAGAAAAATTAAAAAATAAATGATGATACATAAAACACCATTTTCTACTATGAGGTAATCATTGAGGTTCAAAATCAAAATTACAAACTAGAAAAGCCAAACTAGTATGAGGGTTCCAACCAGATAAATTTCCTAGTCTAGGAAAGTCACTAATTATCCACATTAAAGAAGCATGCATTTTGAATAGTTGTCTCATTGAAGCATCATATGTTTCAATGCCATCATCCCATAATTCTCACAATTATTTGATTAGAGGTTGAAGGTATACATCAATGTAATTTCTAGGCATTTTATTTCTAGGAATAATCATCAAAATAATGAAATAAGTCCTTTTCATACACATTCATGGAGGTAGATTATAGGGGATCAAAAAATCTTTCCAAATACTATAATTAGTACTCAAAGTACCAAAATGGTCAAAACCATCAGAATCCAATCCAAAACGTACATTCCTAGGCTCCGAATACAAATCTGTATATATTGAATCAAACATCATCCATGATTTTAAATATTTTGGATATATCATCAAGGCATCATTACTATTCTGAGCATGCCACTTCATGTCATCTCTATTCTTAGATGACATGAATAATTCTTGTAAGCATGGTTTTAGAGGAAAGTAACACATTGTCTTTAATGGAGTTTTATTCTTCTATTTATTCCTGGGGTTGCATTGATTTATACTCTCACTCTTGTTCATTGAATTCCATCTTCTTGTATGAAATATTTCACATTTTTCTTTATCAGACTCTTCTCCCCAATAATGCATGCAATCATTAGGGCATGCATTTATCTTTGTATAATCAAGTACAAGTTTGTTGATGACTTTATTAATCTCATAGAATGATGCAGGGATCCTAGATTCACTAAATTCATCATGAAGAAATTCTAAAATCATGTACATTTATTTTTCATTAATTTCACATAGACACTTGATATGATACAATTTAAGTATAAAATACTACTTTGAATACTTGGAACACCCTTTATACAATTCTTTCTATCCGTCTTTAACTAATTCATAAAAATAATTTTTTATTCACTAAATTTCTGAGCCATTTTACCTGCTTAGGATCAACTAAAGGTTTTGCTGATCTATTGAAATTTTGGACATTGTTTTCTGAAAAACCAAATGCATCATTTAACAAATTTCAAACTAAAATTCTCCTCTATTGGGTCACTTTGTATTTTTTTGATAGTATTGTCATTGTTTTAAATTTCCATAACACTTGATTAACCATGAAAAATACAACATACATATAAACTAGGAAAATTGTTCAATATAAAATGAACATATACTTTATTTCTATTCAACCATTGCTTGAATTTACAATCAGGGAACATACATTTTATTCTTCCATCCACTGATCGGTTTGCAATTGCATAATCTAAAAATTCTTCCAAACCCTTGGCATATCGAGGTGTGTTTCGAGGTAAATTAATTCAACTTTTATCCATAGGTATTAGATTTTATTCTCCATATACATTTAGATATAAAGATATAAATGTTTAATCAAAAAATTAAAATTAAAATTAAATATTACCCAACTTTTCCATTAAATCTTTCATAACAACTATAAAGGAAAATGGGATGAATAAATAATGAAAATTTTCTTACTAAACTTATAGTATAAAAACATGAATCAAATAAATTATTATTTCTCACAAAAATAGATGAATGGGATGAATCAAATAAAAGACAATGGTGTATTCTACCCTAGTGTTGTAACTAAGGAGGGTTCATTCCATAAAAAAATTAGTTATATTGATCAATTTCCAAACCATTTTCCACGATCTAACTAAGACCAAGACCACCCCTTTAAAAATATGAATGAAAAGTATAATTTATTTGGATTTCAAGATATGTCATGCATACCCAAAAAATTCAACTCTATATTTCTATATTCTATTAAACTAGTTTAGTGTGACTTCATGTTGTTCCATGAATTATATAAATCAACTCTATTCACGTAACATCAAATAAAATGTTCCTTCCATTTGCTCTAAAAATAAAAAACATGATGTTAACATAAATTTGAATGATGTCTATTATGATTTTCAAATCATATGATAAAAAATTAGTCATTTGAATCAACAAAAAACAAACTACAAACTATAATTAGATTTATTAAAAATCATGTTAGTTAAAATAAAATTCATGAAACTATGTTGGCTGTTCTAGTTTCCATAATCAATAATTGATTATCCTATATGTAAAACTTAACCCTAACTAATATATCATTATTCAATAGAATTTATTAAACTAAATTATTCCTCTCACATGCATAAAATACAAAGCATTATGATAAATTTAAAAGGGCATAATATATCATTTTTAAGGCCTTTATCCTTAGAGACCTTGCTGAGGTTGGTGATGAAACTATGCATGACTCCAAACCCAAACACCAATTGGTCCTGAGTTGGAAAATAACCTCAATTATGTATCTAAACAAAATTGGAGGCATTAATATATATAGAACAAAGTGGAATTCATTAATATTAAATAAAAACCATGAAATTATAAATGATATAGATTTCATAACCGACATATATCATAATTTTTTTTAATTTAATACTACATAACCAAAATTAATTATTATTATAACTCCAAAAAACTAATTGAAAAATCCAAATAACACATTATAATCCAAAATTATATATAAAATTAATTTCCAATGAATAAAAAAAAATTCTATACTATTTTTATCACCCATGATTGTCCATCTAATGCCAATCAATAATAAAATCAGGGTGAGGATGATGCAACCTATAAGGGGGGTTTGGGTTTTTACTAAGGAGGGGATCCGAACCTGGTAGAGGGAGCTCAGAGTGGGGTTTTTTTTCACTACTAAAAAGGGGAACTGAATTGGGGTGAGGGAGGTTGGGGGGGGGGGTTCACAAGGGTTGGGGTTACGGGGGTTTGGGGTTGTGGGTTCGGGGTAAGGGAGTTTACAGGGGTTGGGGTCACTGTCGGGGAGAGGAGAGGAAGTGGGGTGGGTGGAAAGGTGGTCGCAGGCTCAGGGTCACCGCTAGAGAGAGGAGAGGAGGGATTGGGGGAGGTGAGGTTGGGGGGGGAGGGGTCGAGACCTCATAGAGGGAGCATGGGATGGAGAGGGATTATAGCTTTTTTAAATTCTTAGCAACGATTTAATTGAAAGAACCACTGATTAAAAACATAAAAAAATATCATATCAATTTTATGAAATTGACACTATATTATATTTTTTTGACTAGATTTATTTCATGGAGGTTACCAGAACTACAGTGAATAAACCATCTCTAACCATCATTTTTTAGTGAATATTAATTATTCTGCTGAAATTCAAACAGTTTAGAATCCAAAAAACCCTTATCCTTTGGTAAAAAACCTATCCTGGGACCAACAGAGTTGTCAAAAAAATTATCCAAGGTCATCTTCTATGTAAAAATTACCATTTCAACCCTTACATGCATCTGAAATAAGAAAAATTCAAATTTCCTCTGGAAATTCTAGTCTGAAAAAACACATGACCTTACAGTCTCCCCACCATAAACCTTCTCATCCTCGATAAGCATGTTGGTAAGATTAACATCCATGATCTCAACCCAAGAATCTGCACAAAAAGCTATCTTGATTGTCCAACGACCAGTCTCATAACCTCAAAAATAGTCTCTTACATGAAAGACACTTAACTATGACTGAACTAGTACTCACCACCATAGGAATACCCTTATCGTCATCTCAAAACCAAACTTTGAGCTCAATAACCCACGAAAAATTCCTAATTTCAAATGAAAATGAGGATCACTACCCTCAAATGACCAATGTTTCACTCCCCAACATATGGATTACCTCATACCGCTCCTGGATCACAACCTCAATAGGTTCATCCATCAAATCAGGAAAGACATTTAAAAAGAAAAGAATATCGGCATAGAGTTGATGCTCTCTTAGCATACTCAAGATGATATAAATATAGATCATTATCATATTTTACCAGGAGTACACTAAGATTTTATAAAAAGGAATGTATAACTCTCTTTGATCCACGTTCACAACCGACATGATACACTTGCCTTTAACCAACATCTAAAACCATGTATCCCAACAAAGTGTGTCCAGGTTCATCCATAGGTCAACCATCTTATGATACCCAATTAATTCTCAATGTCTCCTCTACCATAGAGGGATATTCATCATTAACTAAAAATCTCAGGAAACCATGCCCACATAAAGTATTTGAAAACATTGGTCCTCAGTTCCCATACAACCACTCACCGATTTATTTATTTTTAAATGGCACCACACACAACCAAAATATACCTCTATCAACCATCTCATGTTCCCATGAGTCGTCCAACACAAGGCTAAGATGACCATACAACATGTAATGCCAATCTCATTAATCCAGAAGCTTCCTTGGAAATCCTCTTCAAAATCGGGCACCTCACCTGTGCCGTGATTTACTCCATGACCACCTGTCACATGATGTAATTATAGTAACAAGCGTCTACCCACACTATGAATACATTAACAATAATGGAAATATTGGATGACTAGGGAAGTCACCTGAACAATCCTTCCCCTCAAATCTAGTCTTGATACCAAAGCACCCTAGGTGATTATCAAAAGATAAAGGCATAAAAATTCCTATAACAAAAAACCTGACCAATAACCGTGCATCAGTCTCAAAATGAGAATAAAAAAATATCACCATCTAAAAAGGAATCCATAACCCAATGCCAACCTTACTCATAGGTTTCCCTTAATCATAATGAAGCATCAACCTATAAGGTTCTGAGTCAAAACTAAAGGCCTCTAGGTATCCCACCTAGACCAACAGATCAAGTATCACAACTAGGTCATAGGTTCTAACCACCTATCTCAAAATATAAAACCTCTCCAAAGGAGGTAAAGAGGAAACTAACCTATAAGGGTTAAAATTATCAACACAGCCTACAAGGCCCCAATCCTCATCGAGAATCCTCATAAGGAACTTCTTCATAAAGGCCACAATACCAACATAAATGAGATAATGAAATAAAACTCACCAGTCATCTATATATGAAAATACCCCCTTGAGGTCTAGTTCATGAGAAAGTTCATGGTACCTATCAACATCATACTTAGAGATCTGAAAAGATAACCACAAATGAGGTCGGTAACATAAAATGCCATTCCAATATATGCAGGGAAAAATTGTATAGATTGTTACTGACACTTTAAATAGCCATACCTAAGAAAAAAACCCTAAAAGGGGTACAAAACATGGGCATCATGTTCCCTCTAGACCTACTAGTTTCAGTGCATCTTCTGTACATGAGGAATAAGTCATCAGCTACACTATAAACACCTCAATATAGATCCAAATTTCCTACCATTATAAGGAAGTTTATATATATTAAAGTAGTCTCAATTGACTAGAATGACCCTAAAAACCTATACAAGAAAAAACCATTTAGGTTTATGATGACACTTCAAACAATTGGCCTATATCATCAGTAAAATCACACACTAGTAGGCTTATAACATGTGAATCTGATGTGCTAAATATGATGTATGAGACACATATTTCCATTTCTGACCCAGAGTCAAAAATAATCTATATACTCTTTCCAATTACCAAGATCCATAAATCTGTAATATATCATCACATCTACACAACATGTGCATACCTTAAGAATAAAATAATATATAAATATAACATCACAGATCCGAAAAGCAATCCCATAAACCTGGAAACCAGGACTTCTTACTAGAACAGGTTTTCTCAACACACCAGTCCAATATCCATCACAGGTTCTAAAACATTCCTAATATTCCTTTATACCATATCCCAAATTGTAAATACAAGGAAAGGAACATCTATGATAACAATTTTTTACGTCACGACCTGGATTCCCACTAAATCAGTGCTTTTAGATGGTTCGTTATGAAGCCTCAAGCACACCTCACCATATGCCATAGGCTGTCGAATAAAAGAAAGGGCCTAGGGTGTGATAGTGGGGAGACTATGACCTCATATCAGAGTAAAAAATATCATAAATATCTAAGTATCATACACAAAAATAAATAAATAGAGTGAATAAGTAGTAAATAAATTAAAATAGAATATGTTGTAATAATGAATGAAATGATATATAAAGCTCGAACAACCATGTCATATATACAACACTATCATCCCACTAGGACGACCATACATATAGGATTAAAAATAAATAAACTGAAATAAAAGTACAAGGAACTAATACTAACTTTGATCTAGACTACATACTCAGTCTCCATACACTTTCGAACTGCATCTTCCTGATCAGAAGTACCCACACGAGTGGTTCCACTTGATCAATCAACTCTGGGACTTAGCCCTATCCACCATGCATCTGTGATCATACTAAAAAGAATACATAAGGTCTACATGAACACCAAGGTGCACGTACAAGGTTTAGAATATAATATCAGTAGGAAACCCCAATGATAAACCTATAAATATGATATTATAAGTTCATGCTCTTGCAATATGCTTAGCCTAGCCAAGAAACAACTAAAAAGGTAAATAAAACATATAACATGAAATCATAATCGAACCCTGGGTCCATGATCCTATTCAATCGGGCAAGTAATATAGTGTATATTTATATTTACTTGTGTATATATGTATATTCACATACCTATACATATATATATAAATATAAATATACATGAGTAAGGTGAAGAAATAACATAAAAACATCCACAGTCAATCCTTGGGTCCATAATCCCAATCATCTAGACATCCTGTGCAAGGGAATTAAGTTTTATTTCATAACACTCAATCTATGTTTCATTATGTCAATTTCCGGGTCCATAATACCATTCGAAAATACTTGCTTTTTCCAGCGCTAAAAAGGTCTCTGATCAAGCTATGTCACCACAAGGGGATACTTTTCTTAACCCTAGGTTCACCCATACTCACCTCCAATCACTGTAATGAATCATTCCAAGGAAGTACACCCAGAAATAATGTGAATGGTCACTGATATAGAAATCATGACTCCCATTCCTTGTAAATCTAGTCTAATGTTTAAGCCCTAGGTCCCAGTCCGTAGGTGGTCACAACATTGATAATCGGATAGACCCTAAGTGTCTGACCCTTAGGCGATCTGTAAGGAGAGATCCCCAATGAGATGACATGACCACCCATAGATTTTCTCTAATTAGGGAGAGAATAATCATCCCTATATCCCAGGAGAGAATAATCATCCAAAAGTATCCAATGACATGAAATGCCATGTCCAACACCACCATCAACTAACAGACTAAGAAGAGCATAATCACCCCTATCATATATCAACTAGAGGAGAGAGGAATCATCTACACCACTTGGGAGAGCAGAATAATACACAATTATTCTCACTAAGGATGTCATACACATATTTTATAATAGTAGGCTCAACATCCGGATCACATGATGTTCTTATAGAAATCCCAATATAATAGTAAAACATAGAGTCTCAATAGGAAAATCCCAGGTAGTACCTCTTAGTATACAAGTAATAAAAAAAACATGTCTCAAAATCAGGATCCCAGGAAATAAACTTTAGGAATACCAATAAACAAATAAAATAAATCCCATGAAGAATGTCCGGGCATCCCAAAGGGAAAGAAAGACAGATCACATTAGGCTCAACAACCACCAACCAGCAATCACCTATGGTAATCATCACTACATTAGTAGTAAACATGTGAAGTATAATAAATAAAAGAGTGAGGGTGGAAAAATTCATAACCCACCACTACTTACCAAAACTCTCAGGATAATATGTTTGGAATGAATTCTAAGGTGAAACCCACTACCATCTATACCCAAACCCAACGTACCAGCTCTTGGTCATTCAAACATTGGGGCACCCATTGGGCCCCTCAAATCAAACACCTGAGAGGAATACCACTTGGGATCCTCAAGTATACTCTTAAGGAAAGACATCCTACTATGTAGCCTTAGCTAGTAAGGTAAAGGGAGGAATCGTACATGGGATCCTCGAAATAGTACATAGAAGAAGGCGTCCTATAAGGGACCCTTGATAACTGTATAAGAAGGAAGAGGTCTCCTGCATGGGATCCTCAGAACGATATACAAGTAATGGGATCCTAAAAGGGATTCCTAAGTTATGAATAAGTAGAGGAATCCCTCAGGTGACCCTTGTTATTAAGAAAAAGATAGAGGCATCCAACACGGGATCCTCAGAACAACTAGTCTATTGGACTCTTTAACTAGAAAGGAAAATCCCATAAGGGTGATGTTCTCAAGAGAAAAGATAAAAAGGTATAAGTCAATAGATATAGATCATGGCACATCTTAGATAATGGTCTCAAACTAAGTTGGTATGAACACCCAATATATCATTATCATTTCGATTTTCTCTCTCAGGAGATGAATGAATTCGATTAATGGAGGAAGAACCTATCTATTTAGATAAAACCTTCAAAAAATTCCCAGGAGTCCTCGAACCCCCTCAAGGGTTTCACCATCACAATATATATAGAAAGATACTCATAATGGACTAATCTTAGCTCAAATTATGGCTCATGGGAAAGAAGTTACAAGAAAACCTAAAAAGGTTAGAAAATGAAGAGTACACAATGTGTGTACCATGGTACATGTCATGTGTCCTCAAGTCCCCAACTGGGCGTGTACTCCAGCCAAACATGGCATTTAAAATCCCAACTACATGACATGTTGATCACGTACAAGGTGAATACCCTATATGGGGTACCTTCCTATGTACCTCACTTGGACTGGCCATGTATATAGCCTTTCTGTATACCACAACATGGTGTGCAACCCATATGGGGTATGGCCATGTACTCTACATAGCCATGTGCCCCTACATGGGCAGTCTGGTTAAGTACTCAGCTACATGGATGAGTCCCTATATATGGATTATATACCCCATTCATGGTGTGTACTTGAAAAAGATCATCTTCCTTAAACAGGAAGAACACATGATGCATGTTCTCTGAATCACACACCATGTAGATGAGTTTTCCTGAATAGAAAACCCTCAAATCACCCTGAAACCCCTATTTTCTTTGAAAAAGATATAGATCATCCCACTTGGAGTTCCAATAAATCATAATAAAGGATTATAACTTGAAAATAAAAAATATACAGAGATCTATGGTGAAACATAAAAATGGCCTACCTTTGGGTGGAATCTGTTGAAGCTTTGCCTGTTTCCATGCTCCACGGCTATCGCATGATGATCTAGTGCATCATAAGCTCCAAAACAATACCCTTTTTTACTCTTACTCTCCTTCTATATCTCCATATCCTATTTTATATTTCATTAATGCAATGAAGGAGGGAAGCAGGGTGCATATACGATAAGCCAGGGAGAAATGAAGAAACGAAAAATAAAAGAAAGAAATGGTAGAAAAGTAAACGGAAAAAGGGGGCTCGACCTGGACCTAATGCCCAACTTGAGTTTGCACCACACATAGGAAAAACTTTCCATTCTGGACTCAACAACAGAGATTGAATTTTAATCCAATGGTTTTTTTCAAAAGATAAGGCTGATTGAACCTATGTGAATACATTAATATTTAATTAATTAAATATTAAATATTAAATATTAAATATCAATTATTTTTCTAAAATTAAAATGGTTTGGAAATCTACTTAACTCTTTTACTAGTGTAAAAACCATATTTCAAGACCAATAGAGATGTTAGAAAAATTATCTAAGGTCATATTCTACGGTAAAACTATCATTTCACCCTTTACGAGCATATTAAAGAAAAAATTCAAATTTATGCTCAAAATTCCAATTTAAAAAAACATGGGACCTTACAATCTATCCACCACAAACCTTATTATCCCCAAGAAGCTTTGTGGTAAGACTAGATACCATGCTCTCTACCCAAGAATCTGCACTAACAAGCTAACTTGATTGTCCAATGACCAGTATCATAGCCTCAACAATAGTCTCCTACATGGAAGATACTTAACTATGACTGATCTGGTACTCCCCACCATAGGAATACCATTTTCTTCATCTCAAAACCAAACTTCGAGCTCCACATCCAATGAAAAATGCCAAATTTCAACTAAAAACGAGGTTCACCACCCTTAAACGACCAATGGTTCACTCCTCACCATATGGTTTACCTTATATCGCTCCTCAAGAATAGCCTCAACAGGTTCCTCCATTAAACATGGAAAGACATTTAAAAAGAAAAGAAGTTGAGTGTAGAGTTGGCACTTTTTCAGCACACTCAAGATTCTATCAAGATAGATCACAATCATCTCTAACACGGAGTACACTAAGATTCTATAAAATGGAATGTGTAGATCTCTCTAATCCATTCTCACAACTGATAGGCTACAATTGCTTTCAACCAACACCTAACTCCACATATCCTGAAAAAATGTGTAAGGTCCATCCATAGGTCATCTATATTATGAAACACAATTTATTCTTGATGTATCCTCTACCATGGAGGGAAATTCTTCATTTGACTACAAATCCTAGAAAACCATTCCCACAACAAGTCTTTGAAAACATCATTCCTCAGCTTGCATATGACCACTCACCAATTTATGATTTTTAAATGGTACCATGCACAACCAACATATACCTTTATCATATGACTCACACTCATATGAGTCATCCAACACAAGTCTAAGCTGAACGTGCTACATGACATGTTAGCCTCATTAATCCATAAGCTCCCTTGGAACTCATTTTCAAAATTGGGTACCTCACTTGTGCCACGATTTATTTCATAACCAACAATCACATGATGTTATTCTAGTCATGAGAATCTACCTGCACTCTAAATACATTAGGAATAATGGAAACACTGGTCGACCTGTCTAGACACCTGAACAGTCCTACCCGTCAAAGCTAATATTGATACCAAAGCACCCTAGGTTCTTATCAAAAGTTGAATTCATCAACATGAATATAACACAAAACCCGAGCACTAATCGTGCATCAATCTTGGAACAAGAATACAACCAATATCACTTCCTAAAATGGCATCTGTAACTCAGGACCAAACTTACTCACAGGTTTCACTTGATCAAAATGAAGCGTTGACTTATAAGGGTTCGAGTCAAAACTAAGGGCCTCTCGGTCTCCCACCTATCCCCATAGATCATGTCTCACAACTGGGTCTAGGGTTTAACCACCTAGTCCAAAAGATCAAACCTATCTAAAAGAGGTAAAGAGGAAACTGACCTATAGGGGTAAAAACTATCAACATGATTTACAAGGGCCCAATCCTCACCGATCATCCTCATAAGGTATTGCTCCCTGGAGGCTACAATAGTAATGTAAAAGATATACTGAACTAACACTCACTGGGTATCCATATATAGTAATACCCCATCGAGGTTCAATTCATGATAAAGTCCATGGTACCTATTGACATCGTACTTAGCAATCTGACTAGATAACCATAAATGAGGCTAGTTAAGTAAAATGTAATTATAATATATGTAGGAAAACATTGTATAGATTGTTACTAAAAATTTAAATAATAATACTTGAGAAAAAAATCCTTATAAGGGGTATGAAACATGGGAATCATGTTCCCTCGTGACTTACTAGGGTCACTACACCTCATGTGCATAAGTATTGAGTCACCAGACTCACTAAAAAATGCCTCAATGTAGATCCACATTACCTATAATCAGAAGGAAATTTATATATATTCAAGTGGGACTATTTGAGTAGAATGTAACCCAAAACCTATACAAGAAAATTCCATTTAGTTTTTTTTATAGTTTAAAAAATTATTCTATATCGTCATTAAAATCACACACTAGCATTCATAGGGTGTGACAGTGGGGAGACTATTTCCTCATATTAGAGTAAGCAAGCAATGAAAATAGATATGTATCATACACAACAATAAATAAACAGAGTGCATAAGAAGTAAATAAACTGAAATAGAATAAGCTGTAATAATGAATGAAATTCTATAGAAATCCTGAATAACCATGTTAGATATAAAACACTAGTCCCCCACTAGACCAACCATAAACACAAGAGAAAAAATAAATAAACTAAAATAAAAGTACAAGGTTCTACTACTAACTTCGAGCTAGACCACATACCTAGTCTCGAGACGCTATTGAACTACATCATCCCAATCAGAAGTACACACATGAGTGGATCCACTTGATCATGCAACTCTGGGCCTCAACCATATTCACTATGCATCTGTGATCAACTTGAAAAGTAGGCATAAGGTTTTCATGCACATTGAGGTTAAAATACAGGGGTGAGAATATAATCACAGTAGGCCACCTCAATGTTGAACCTATAAATCTACTAAAATAAGTGTATGCTTTTGGAATATGCTCAGTCTAGCTGAGACATAACTAAAAAGGTAAATAAAACATATAACATGAAACCATAATTGAACCCTAGGTCTATGAGCCTAGTCAACTGGGAAAGGTTCTTTCAAGTATATTTATATTTATACACACATATATATGTATAGTAACACACCTATACATATATACATAAATATAAATATTCATGAGTAAGGTGAATAAATAATATAGAAACATTAGCAATCAATCCTTGGGTATAAAATCCCAATTTCCTGGACATCCTATAGAAGGGAATTAAGATGGATGTCATACCACTCATGTCATGTTTCAGTAATTCAATTTATAGATCCGTAATACCAATCAACAATACCTACTTTATCCAGTGCTGGAAATGTATTTGAGCAAGTTTCGTCAACACAGGGGGATACATGTCCTAACCCTAGGTTCACCCACACTCTCCTCCAATCAATGTAAATAAGTATTTCAAGGAAGTACATATGGAATTATATTAATGGTCACTGAGCTAGACATCATAACACTCATTCCATGTAAATCCAGTCCAATGTTTGAACCCCAGGTCCTAGTCCATAGGTGGTCATTACATTGAGACTCAGATGAAACCTAAGGGTCTGACCCTTAAGTGATCTATAAGGAGAGATCGATGGTGAGATTCCATGCCCACCCATGGTGGTCTCTAATCAGGGAGAGCATAATTATCCCTATCACCTGGGAGAGAATAATCATCCACAAGTATCCAATGATGTGAAACACCATGTCCAACACTACAATCAAGTAACTGGTCAGGGAGAATATAATCATACCTATCATATATCAACCAGAGGAGTGAAGAATCATCCTCATCACTCAGGAGAGCAGAATCATCATTGAGTATTATTACTAGGGACGTCATTCCCATGTATCATAATAGTAGGCTCAACATCTAGATCCCAGGAAGCACTTATGTAAATCCCAATAATATAATAGTAAAACATAGAGGCTCAATAGCCATATCCTTAGTAGTACCTTTGAGTATACAAGTAATAAAACAAAAACATGGTTCAAAAGCCATATTACAAGAATGCACGTCTGATCATCCCAATAAATGAATAAAATGGATCCTAGAAAGAACATCCAAGAATCCCAAAGGTAAATAAAGATGCATCGTGTTCGACTCAATAGAAACCAACCAGGAAGTACCTCTGGTAATCATCACTACATTATTAGTAAACATGTGAAGTAAAATAAAAAAAATAGTGACGGTGGATGAATGCCTAACCCACTAATAATAACTCAGCCTCTTAGGACTACAAGTTTGGCATAGATTCTAAGGTGACACCTACTACCATTTGTACCCATACCTGATGTACCACCTCAGGGTTGATCAAACATCAGGGAAACCATTGGATCCCTCAAGTCAAGCATTAGTGAGGCATTCTACTTGGGATCCTTGGGTATAAACTTAAGAAAAGTCATCATACTAGGGTCCTTAGCTATAAAGGTAAAGGGAGTAATCCTACATGGAATCATAAAAATGGAATTTAGAAAAATTAATCCTATAGGGGACCCTCGATAACCATATAAGAAGGAAAAGGCATCATGCATGGTATCATCAGAATGGTATATAGGAAAAGGGATGCTACAAGGGATTACTATGTCAAGAATAAGTGGAGGAATCACTGAGGAGACCCTTGGTATCAAGAAGAAGATAGAGGAATCCTATATGGGATCTATAGAACAACTAGTCTCTCAACCACTTATACCAAAAGGGAACATCTCATAAGGGTGATGTCCTAAAGGGAAAATCTATAAAGAAACCAATCAAGAGAGATAACTCATGTCCCATCTCAGATCAAGATCTCAAACTAGGTTGGTCCAAACACCAAACCTATCATTCTTATTTCAATTATCTCTACAGGAGATGAATAAATTCGATTACTAGAGGAGGAACCAATCCATTTAGATAAAATATTGAAACACCTCCCAAGATTCCTCAAACCATCTTAAGGTTTTCACCATCACAATATACATAGAAAGATACTCAGAATTGACCACTCTTGGGTTTAATTCCGAATCTTGGGAAAGAAGATATGAGAAACTCTAAAAAGGGTAGAAAATAAGGATTACACAATGTGCACACCTTGGTACACGACATTTACCCTCAAGGACCTAACTGGTCATGTACTCCAGCTGGACTTGGTGTGTAAAATCCCAAGTACAGGGCATGTTGATCATGTACATGACATGTACCCTACATGGGGCATCGTTCTATGTACCTCACTTGTCCTGGTCATGTATATAGACTTACCGTGTACCTCTATTTGGTGTGCAACCAACATGGGGTCTGGGTGTGTACTCTACCCGGCCATGTTCCCCTACACGGGCAGTCTGGCTGGGTACTCAACCACATAGCTGAGTCCCAGTACATGGTATATATACCCCATACACAGTGTTTAATTTCAAAAGATCATGTTCCTCGAATAAGAATAATACAAAACATGTGTTTTTAGAATCACATGACATGTAGATGGGTTTTATCGAATGGAAAACCCTCAAATAGCACAGAAACCCATGTTTTCTCAAAAAATGCTACAGATCATGCAAGTGGAGGTCCCGAGAAAGTATAATAGGGGATTAAAACTTGAAAATGATAAATACATAGGTATCTATGGTGAAAATTAAAAATAGCGTACCTTTTTTTAGAATCTGCCAAAACTTCACCCATTTCCACACTCCATGACCACCACACGACGATCCAATGCGCCCTAAGCTCTGTGGCGGTACCCTTCTTCCTCTCCATTTACTTATCTCTCTCACTCTCCCATATTATATTGTGGTTATGTGACAAAGTTTTACCACATGAGAAATACATGATAAGTGAGGGGATAAAAGATGAAAAGAAAATTAAAATAAATAAAAGGAAGAAAAAGAAAAGAAAAAGAAAAAAGGGGGCCTAACACGACCCTGCCGCCCAAATTGAGTTTGCGCCCCACCTAAGTAAAACTCCCCATTCTAGACTCAATAGTAGATATAAAATTTTAATCCAATTATCCATTCAAATGATAAGTCTGAATGGACATGTGTGAATAAATAAATATTTATTTAATTAAATATTAAATATTATTATTCCACTAAAATTCTAATGGTTCAAAAATTCAACAAACTACTTTCATAGGGTAAAAATCCTATTCCAGGACCAATAAAGTGGTCATAAAAATTATCCGAAGTCGTCTTCTTGGAAAAATTTCTATTTTACCTCTAATAATAATTTTAAAGAAAAAAAATTCAAATTTATGCTTAAAATTATAGTATGAAAAAACACTAGAACTTAAAATGTCCCCACAACAAACCTTCTCATAATTGAGAAGCCTGGTGGTAAGACTAGAATCCATACTCTCAACCCAAGAATCAGCACAAAAAATCTATCCTGATTGTCCAATGACTAGTCTCAATAATAGTCTCCTAAATGAAATACACTTAACTATGACCAATATGGTACTCCCCACCATAGGAATACCCTTATCATTGTATCAAAACCAAACTTTGAGCTCAAAATCCCTTGATTTTTTTTGAATTTCAACTAAAAATGAGGGTCACCACCCTTAAATGCCCAATGGTTCACTCCCCAAAATATGGATTACCTTATACCGCTCCTCAAGTGAAACCTCAACAAGTTTCTACATCAAACCAAGAAATATATTTAAAAAGAAAAGAAGGTTGTTGTATAGATGACACTCTCTCAGCATACTCAAGATGATATCAAGATAGATCATGATCGTCTATAACCAAGAGTACACTAAGATTCTATAAAAAGTAATGTATAACTCTCTATGATCCATGCTTACAACCGACATGCTACACTTTCCTTTAGCGAACACCTGAAACCACGTCTCCCAATAAATCATTTCCAAGTCTATCCATGAGTCAACCATCTCGCAACACCCAATTTATTCTCGATATGTCCTCTACCATGAAGAGATATTATTCATTTAACAAAAACTCCCAAGCAACCATTCCAATAGAAATTCATTGAAAACATCAGTCCTAGGCTCGTATATGACCACTCACCGATTTATGATTTTTAAATGGAACCACACACAACCAGCGTATACCTTTATCTTTCGATTCATACTCTTACGAGTTTTCCAACACCAGGATATGTTGACTGTACTACATAAAATGCAATTCTCATTAATACATAAGCTCCCTTGGAACTCCTCTTAAAAAGCAAGCACCTCACTTGCACCATAATTTATTCCACATCATCCTGTCACATGACGTCATTCTAGTCATGAGAAAATACCGATTCTCTAACTACATTAGCAATAGTGGAAACACTATTCAAATGGTCCAAACACCAGAATAGTACTTCCCGTCGAAGAAAGTATTGATACCAAATAACCCTATGTACTTATAAAATGTTGAAGGCATCAATATTCATATAACAAAAAACCCAAGCACTAACCCTGTATTAGTTTTCGAAAGAGCGTAAAACTAAGCTCACTACCTAAAAAGGCATATATAACCTGGGGATAACCTTACTCATAGGTTTCCCTTGATCAGAACGAAGTGTCGACCTACAAGGTTCTGAGTCAAAACTAAGGGCCTTTAGGTATCCCACCTAGACCTATAAATCACGTCTCACAACTGGGTCATAGGGTCTAACCACATATCCCAAAAGATCAAACCTCTCCAAAGGAAGTAAATAGGAAACTAACATACAAGGGTCAAAACTATCAACACGAACTACAAGGGAAAAATCCTCACTGATCATCCTCATAAGGAACTTCTCTCTATTTTCCATGATACTAATGAAAAAGAGATACTGAAATGACACTCACTGGGAATCTGTATATGGTAATACCCCCTCAAGGTCCAGTTCACAATAAAGTTCCCGATACCTATTGACATCGTACTTAGTGATCTGACTAGATAATCAAAAATGAATTTTATTAAGTAAAATTTCATTCCAATCTATCTAGGAAAACACTATATATATTGTTACTAACACTTTAAATAACCGAACATGATAAAAAACCATACAATGGGTATAACACCTAGGAATCATGTTCCCTGTCGACCTAGTAGGGTCACTACACCTCCTATGCATGAGGATGAGTCATCTGCCTCACTACGAAACACCTCAATATAGATCCACATTACTTTCCATGAGAAGAAAATTTATATATGTTAAATTAGGATAAATTGAGTATAATACCACTAGAAACCTATACAGGAAAACACCATTTAGGTTTTTGTGCAAATATTAAACAATTTTCCTCTTTCGTCCATAAAATGACACACTAGAAGGCCTATAACATTTGAATATGATGTTCTAAATATGATATATGAGACACCTATTTTATTTTCTTTCCAAGATTAAAAATCAATATCTAGCCTCTTGAGAATGGCCAAGATCCAGAAATATATAATAAATAATCACATACACACAACATGTGCATCACTCAAGGAAAAAATAATATACAAATATAACATTTTAGATCTGAACAACAACCCCATAACCCTAGAAACAAATACTTCTTACCAGAACAAGTGTTATTAATGTAGTGTTCAGATATCCATCTCACATTCCAAAACATTCCTAATAATCCTATCTACCATATCCTAAATAGTAAATCCAATGAAAGTAACATATTTGATGCCACCTTTTAATGTTCTGACTCAGATGCTAAAAAATAGGTTCTCCAAGATGGTTCGTTATAAGGCGTTAAGCACGGCTCCCCATATTTCAGAGGCTAATGAATAGCAGTGAGGGCCTAGGGTGTGATAGTGGAGAGACTATGCCTTCATATTAGAGTAATAAAATATCAAAAGTATCTAAGTATCATACACAACAATAAATAAATAGATTATAGAAGTAGTAAATAAACTGAAATAGAATATGTTGTTATAATGAATAAAATTCTATAGAAATCTTGAACAACCATGTCACACATACAACACTGGTCACCCAATGGGATGACCATACATATAGAAGTAAAAATAATAAATTAAAATAAAAGTTCAAATATCTACTAATAACTCCAAGCCAGACCACATATTTGGTCTCCAAACACTGTCAAACTACATCCGATCGATCAGAAGTACCCACACAAGTAGCTCTGCTTGATCATGAAACTCTAAGCCTTATCCCTATCCACCATGAATCTTAGAACAACCTAAAAAACATACATAAGGTCTACACACACACCAAGGTGAACATATAGGGGTGAGAATTTAATCTTAGTAGGCCACCCCAAAGATGAACCTATAAATCTACTGTCATTAGTCAATGCCCTTGAAATATGCTCAGCTGAACCGAGACATAACTAAAAATGTAAATAAAACATATAACATGAAACCATAGTCGAACCTTGGTTATGTTATCCCTATCAACTAGGCAAGGTTATATCAACTATATTTATATTTATATGTGTTTATATGTATAGTCCCATACCTATAAATATATACATAAATACAAATAAACATGAGTAAGGATAATAAATACATAAAAATATCCACAATTGATCCTTGTTTCTATAATCCCAATCTCTTGGATATCCTATTCAAGGGAATTGAGTTGGATATTGTACCACTCAAGCTGTGTTTCATTAAGTCGATTTATGGGTCTATAATCCTAATAAAAAATAGCTACTTTGTCCAGTGCCATAAATTTGTCTGAGCAGGCTATGCCACCACAAGGGGGATAATCTTCTTAACCCCAGGTTCACCTGTACTCTCCTACAATCATTGTAAAGAAGGATTACATGGAAGTACATTTGAACATCTTTTAAATGGTCACTAAGGTGAATGTCATGCCACTTATTACATGTAAATCTAGAACGATGTCTAATCCCTAGGTCTCAGTCCATTGGTGGTCATGACATTGAGACTCGTATGAACCCTAAGGGTATGATCCTTAGGCGATCTATGAGGAGATCTCACCAGTGAGATGCCATGCCCAGCCCTGGAGGTATCTAATTAGGGAGAGTGTAATCATTCCTATCACCCAGGAGAGAATAATCATCCATGAGTATCTAATGATGTGAAACTCAAAGTCCAACACCGTGGTAAATTAACCAATTAGGGAGAGCGTAATCATACCTATCATATATCAACTAGAGGAGAGACGAATCATCCTTATCACTGAGGAGTCCAGAATCATCCATGAGTATTATAACTTGGGACGTCATGCCTGTGTATCATAATAGTAGTGTTAACAACTAAATACTATGAATAACCTCCAAAAATCCTAATAATATAATAGTAAAACATACAGGCTCACCAACTAGATCCTAGGTAGTACCTTTGGGTATACAAGTAATAAAAAAACCTTGTATTAGAAGTTGGATCCTAGGAAATCACATTTTGGAATCACAATAAATGAATAATATGGATCTCATGAAGAACATTTGGGTATCCCAAAGGGATTTAAAGACACATCATGCCAGGATCAATAACCACAAACTAGGAATCACCTTTAGTAATCATCACTACAACAACAGTAAACATGTTAAGTACAATAAATAAAAGAGTGACAGTGGCTGAACACCTAACCCACCACTACTGGCCCAGCCTCTCAAGCTTGAAAGTTTGGTACATGTTCTAAGGTGACACACACTACCATCTCAACCCAAACCCGAGGTACTAGGTCAGCGTCAGTCAAACATTGGGGCACCCATTGGGTCCCTCAAGTTGAACACTAGAGAGACATCCTACACGGGATCCTAAGGTTTAAGCTTATGAAAATACATCCTACTAGGGATAATTATCAATGAAGGTAAAGGGATAAATCCTACATGGAATCCTAGAAATAGTACATAGAAAAAGGAATCCTATAGGGGACCCTCGATAACCATATAAGAAGGAAGATGCATCCTACATGGGATACTCAGAATGGTATACAAGTAAAGGGATGATAAAAAGTATTTATAAGTCAATAATAAGAGGATGAATCCCTCATGGAACCATGGTAATAGGAAGAATATAAAGGAATCCTACATGGGATTCTCAGAACAACTAGTCTCTTAGCCTCTTAGACCAGAAGGGAATATCTCACATGGGTGATTTCCTCAAGGGAAAAGAAAAAATGCATTGGTTAAGAGAGACAAACCATAGACCATCTAATATTAAGTTCTCAAACTAGGTTGGTATAATTAATAAACATATAATTATTATTTCAAGTATCTCTCTCAGGAGATGAGTGAATTTTATTATCGGAGGAAGAACCTCTCCATTTAGATAAAAGTTTGAAATACATTCCAGGAGTCTTAAAACCACCTTAAGGGTTTCACAATTGTGATATATGTGGAAAGATACTTAGAATGGAGTACTCTTGGGTCCAATTCTGAATCCTAGGAAAGAAGATATAGGAAACCTAAAAAGGGTAGGAAAGGAGGAGTACATGAAATGTGTACCTTGGTATACGGCGTGTTCCCTCAAGGCCCCACCTGTGCATGTACTCTAACCAGACTTGGCGTATAAAATACCAAATACATGGTGTGTTGATCATGTACATTGAATGTAACCTACATAGGGTACCTACCGGTGTACCTCACTTGTCCTGGCCATGTATATAGCTTGGTTGTGTACTGCTACACAACATACAACCCACATGGGGTTTGGTCATGTACTCTATACGTCCATGTGCCCCTACACGAGCAGTCTGGCTGGGTACTAGGCTACACAGTCGAGTCCTAGTACACAACGTGTATACCCCACATATGGTGTGTAATTGAAAAAGATCATCTTCCTTGGATAGTAGTAACACATGACATGTGTTCTCTAAATCACATGTTGTGTAGATTGGTTTTCTAGAATGGAAAACCCTCAAATAGCCCCAAACCCCCGTTTTCTCAATAAAAGATATATATCGGCCCACTAGGGGTCCCAAGCAATCATAATAGGGGATTAAAAATTGAAAAAGAAAAATCAATGGAGATATATATAGAATCTTAAAAATTTCCTACCTTTGAATGGAATTTGTCGAAGCATCACCCGTTTCCATGCTCCATAACTACTGTACAATGATCCAACGTCACCTAAGCTACACACGGTAACCATATTATTATCCCTATCCTTATATTTATACCTCTACCATTTTATATCTTGGTCATGTGTTGAAGGATGGCTGTAAGGGGCATACATGAGAAGCCAGGGGATAAAGAAAGAAAAGAAAAAGAAAATAATGAAAAGGAAGAAAAACAAAAGAAAAAGAAAAAAAGGGGCCCGACCCAGTCTCGATGCCCAACTTGAGTTTTCAGCCCACTTAGGAAAAAATACCCATTCTGAACTCAAAAGAAGAGAAAAAATTTCGATCCAAATCCCCATTCAAGATATAAGGGTGAAAAAACCTGCGTGAATAAATTAATATTTAATTAATTGACTATTAATTATTCCATTAAAATTTGAACGGTTTGAAAATCCACCAGACTTATATCCCATGGTAAACACCCTATTACAGAGCTCAGCAGAGTGGTCATAAAAATTATCTGAGGTCATGTTCTTGGTCAAAATTACCATCTTACCCCTTATAATCACCTGAAAGAAAAAAAACTTCAAATTTATGCTCAAAATTCTAATCTATAAAAACACGAGACCTTACAATATTCAGCATTAACATGATTTATTTGGGTTCTAGACATTGTCTAAAACCAAAAATCATAGTGTGAGAAACAATAATCATAGTGTAAAACCATATAATTTGTACTAATCATTTATAAAATGTCTAAATCACGAAACCTTCTTTTATGAAACCTTAGGTTTAACCTAATTCATTCCTGATCATTATCAAAATTTTAGGATTTTATCCTATACTTAGACCTATCCATAGGGTTTTCATAAAATTTTTCTAACCCTAATCTCTAATGATTGACTAAACCCTACTCTGGTAATAAATATAATGTCTTGAGTTTTTTATATAGGAATATTACATCTTTTTAGATGAATAATCAATACATAACAATATGAACCATGCAAGAACCGTAAAGGTTTATAGTATTTGCAGATTATTTATAAAATATTATTATTTTAGGAATTATCTCCAACATATCCCATAATGATCTACCTTCATAGTAATATTTATAGGCATCCTCTTTTAAATACTTTATTCTTAACCTATGGAAAAGAATCATAAGATAAGGGTTAAATAATATACTTAGTAAGGGTAAAAATTAGAGATATCAATTGATGATCATATAAAAGCATAAGATAAGCATGTGAGAATAAGATATTGACCATAACTTACAAAGTTCATACCTAATATGACAAAGACCATAAACATGAGTCATGGCATAAAACATTATCATTTAAAAAGACATGAATCATAAGAATTAGAATTCATTATAACTCAATCACGAACCATAAGTTCATGTCATAAATTTTTGGGGAATAATCATAAGTATAAAAACCATTTCATATATCAAGGATAACTACCAAGACTATTGGATCAGACATTAACACCTGTTTCCCATTGTAGATCAATCACATCGACTTAATTCCTATAATAGATCAAGCACTTCTACTTGTTTCCCATAATAGATCAAGCATTTCAACTTTTTTCCCATAATGGATCAAGTACTTCAACTTGTTTCCCATAACTATCTCATGAGGTATAATACATTAACCAATGAATTGGAGGAAGATATAGGTCCCAACCACCACATAATGACAATCATAAAAATGTGTGCCAAAACATAAAATATTCATCATATAAGAACCCATGAATAGAAATGGGTTTCATAAACATTTCATAATAACATAATTCATTGAAAGGAAATGATATTATTAAACATCATGCCATTATAAACACAAAACATCTAGAGAAAGAACAAGGATTATATCCTTGGATCATATCCCCAGAAAAGTATAAGTAACATCAAATGATGCCATCTTAGATGGAAAATTATTTTGAAAGATCCCTTGGAATAATTCTTGAGGAAAATAACTTTTCCATTTTGAAATCACTTCTTGTTTTTTTAAAATCTATGTACTTATAAATGATTTTTTTTATTTGAAAATAAACTTGTAAATGTATAAAGGAATATTCAAAGAATTGAGGTGTCATGGTGGTGGAAAAATACTCTAATGACATATAAAATAAAAAAAATTCCTTCCATGTTTTTTCTAGAAAATACACAAAGTACATTTTTTTGGATAATGACAAAAGATTCATTTCACACTATTTTTTAAAAATTCATATATAGGTAAAAATTATTTTAATCAAGTATAAGACAATAATAATAATTTTTTATTTTTTTAGAAAATATGGAAATAAAAGATAAATATTATGCATTGGATACTTAAACATAAAAAATTCTGAATAATTATGAGATTGTGAAATAAACCCTTGCCTCAAGTCTCATCCTTCCTTGTTCTTGTTCAAACCTCCTATTCTTTGAAACAAATACTTTAGAACTCCTCTAAAGGTTTCTAGGGTTGGTATTTTGGGAATAACAACACCTCTAGAATGTGGTTAAGGATGTAGAGAAGATGATTTGACTAAGGATGGATGATCTAGAAGGCTCAAATTCGTGTAATAATGTAGGATAGGAAGTTCCATTTTATAATTGAGGTGAGAGAGACTTTTGGAATTTCTCAAAGGATTAAATTATAATAAATTTAATCTCTATAAAAATAATTCCAAATGTAAAGAGATTAGAATATAAGTTGGTATAGGGTTGTAATTCCATAAACCAAAGGATTCTAGACAAGAATTTGTGTAATTTTAAATCTTATCATTTTGATTAACCCTTAGTTAACCTATTTTAATTATAACTATGGTAACAACTTTTTCAACATTAAAACACTGTGATTTTTACTTATAAGGTGAAAATTGGAAAATAAATGGCCAATTTATGACATTTTAGACCCTATTATAAATATTTTTCATTATTTCATGTTTTTATGGTTTTTAAATAATTTAATAAATTATTATTTTGATAAAATATTATTATTGTCAGTTTTGACACTATTAATTTAATTTTACTTTAAGTACATAGAGAAAAAGGGGGAATTCAAATATAATTTCTTCACACCTACCTAATTTGTCATATGTATCTATAAAATTCATGGTTCTCGTTAATTATTAGAAATTATTATGCTTTTAATATTTTTAATATCATTTATTTGATTTTTTCATTAATTAAATAATTTATGTGTTAGCGTTGTGAAAGAATTTAAGGCGATTATTTATTTAATAAAAATTAAAAATAAATTACCATGAAGAATATAAATATTTTATCTTTTAAAATACTATTTATTTTAAAAAATATCTTTTATATAACCCCATATTAAAAAAATATAGTTATTAAAAAACAAGAGTGTGACATGTTTGACTTTTTATGAAATAAAATATTATAAAGGTCATAATCTCATACGAATGGCCATAAAAGTCCATATAAATGAATTTTGGATGAATATGGATGAAATGAACTCATATGAAGAAATTAATTAAAGTTGTAGGGTCATTTTATAATCCTTATCATTTTATTTTTAACTTTAATTACCTAATTTACCCTCTACCGTGGTAACAAAAATTACTAAGGTCACTATTCATATTGAGAAAAAAGGGGCCTAATTACCAAATTTGAACCTATTGATTCTAAATATTTAATTTATTTTATCTAATTAAATATCTATAATTTAAAAAAATTATTTTTAAATTAAATTCACATAGTGCATTAACAATCTCTTTTTAGAAAAAACATTTTTTAAGCATACAATTGTATTTATTATTATCCTATGATTAGAGAAATATTTTTTGAATTTTTAATTTTTTTTATCAAGTTAATAATATATAATTTTAATTAAAATCCTTCACCAATAGTGATTAATTTAATTTATTGATATAAAATACATTGCATACATAAAAACATTTTTTTTAAAAAACACCACTTTTATTTTAAAATATTTTATATTTTTAATCATAGTCATATGATAACTAATGTATCCATTTTATAAATGTGTAGACCATATATTTTTTATAATTTAGTTATTACTATTCATAAAATTCAATCCAATAGCTTAGAAATAACAAACATATAGTATTTTAATAATGTTTTGTGGTTCATCTAAACTCACTATTGCATGTACTGTAAACTATCGAAGAAATAAAATTATTTAAATAGAAATATTTCATAAAAATATCATGGTGTTTTGGGTTATATTTGTGATTTTAATGTTTTGAGCATGGCTTTTATAATAGTGTAGTTATTCCCAGGTAATCATGCATTTCAGTTTTTAAGGGATAATAGCTACCACACAATTAATGCATATTTTGTTTAACCGTGTGGCCTAACTGTCTGCCCTATACAGGTTTCTTAAAATTTTAGAATCACCTTGATTCCCTTAGTCACTTTTAACTCTAATCTATTTAAAATTTTTCATTAACTCGAACCAGCCTCTCCCAAACTCTCTAGAGGGTTCTCCCCTTGAATCTAGGGTGATTCTCGATAAATTTGGGTGGATCTATTTGAGTTATGTATGGATTTATTCTCGATTTATCCTTCTATTAGATATATCCTTAATATATCTTCCCCTTATATTCTTGGAACTACAATAAGATGAAATTTATATATTTATAGGGTTTTATGGAGAATTGATGGCGTTTATTATGAATTTAGGTTTGTGAGGGCTTGATCTCTTTGATTCCAATCTCTATTTTTGAAAGTGACTAGGTTTTATCTATTGGAAAGGTATGTGTCTTTATAAAAAATTTCTATCTCATGATCTAATTGATGTTTTTGTAAATTATCTTGTTTTGGATTATGAAAATGATTGATTTGATATCAAAGAAGGTTTGTTTTATGAAATTTCATCTTGGGTGTCATGTTAAGTGGTTTTTAAAGGGGGTTTACCCTAAAAATAGTTTTATGCACAGCCTGTTTTAGAAGAAATACCTCAAAAAGGATTGTGACTTTGAAATGTTTTTTTTCAAATATGGGAGATGTGTGGATTCAATTTTGATTTTTTATAAAATTGTGAGCATGTTTAACTTGAATGTTTTGTGAAAATATATCACTTGGGAACCTTGGGTATATTGGGTCGTGGACATACGAAAACTTTAGTGTGTGTGGAACCACTAGGGGTTATGATTGTAATATCAATAAACTATTAATTGAATTTATATAATTAATATTCATGGAATTCCTAGCTTAGTGTTCCTTTGAATGTTCTTTTATATATTCCAATATACTGGAGATGAACTTATGACTGGCTGTATTCATGATGGTGACTTCTCATGATTTGATGTTCACATGTTTCTCTTATGAGATATAGATTTTTTTTAACATTTTTCCTTTATATTTATCTTTCATATTTATATCCATATTATTATGGATTTGATTATGGATTATTTTAAAAGGAAACAAAAGGTTTTTTTATGATAATTGTTTTCAAATCGAAAACTTTATAAAACTTGTTCTATTTTTAAATCTAGAACTAATGGTTTGATAGTGATAGATATTATATAGATTCATAGTGGTATCCTACTAAGTAGTTGCCTCACACCCTATATATTACTTTTATGTTTATATAGATTTTATTTTGTAGGTTACAATTAAAGGTAATAGATTCATGTAGTTCACTAATTTTTGTTGGTTGTTGTTTCATTCATAGTTGTTTGAGATGGAAGTGACATATGTTCACATGGAGATATGGTTTTGGATTTGGTCATGACTTTTTTTTGTTTCCAGTTTATCAGTTTTTCTTTGTTTGTATGTATCATAGTCAGTATAACTTCTCTTCCATGTTGTAATCTATTTGTTTATTTATTTCCTCTTATACATGAGACATGTTTTGGATTTTATGTTTATCTCCACCTTGTGGTGAGAAATATTTGGTGAAGTGTCATGTCTACCCAGGTTGGTTCATTTCATTATTCCTTAACAAAGGTTTAAATCACTAATAAATCAATTAATGGGGGTTATAAAAACCACAACGTATTCCATGGTTGATAATAAAATTTTGGCAGTTTTAATTTATTTAAAAACGGTTTTCTTAATTTAAATTTTAATTTAAAATATTAGGGTAAAATAAATTAATCAACACTATATTCTTTAGCATCAATTTTTTGTAGGGTTTTGAATAAACCTCTACAAAATAGATAAAGAAAAAAATTTATAGAAGAAACAAAACTAATTTTTTTAGCAGTGGTTTATTTTAGTGATAGTTTATAGAAACCACCACTAAAAACAAAAAAAAAACAAAAAAAAAACAATTTCTTTAGAAAATATATTTGTAATACAATGTAACTAAATATTAATTAATTAAAAAAATAAATATACAATAAACTCACTCATACATCCATCAGTCATATACACACAACCATCAGTCCTATATCCATCAGTCATATATAGACTACCACAATCCATACATCTATTCTCAATCCATCAGTCATCAGCTTTGTAATCATATACATATAGATTGGGTCCAATATTCACCATCAACCCATGACCACGACGTTTATCTCTCTATCTCCAATATATCTGACCACCTACATTTCTAGAGTCAACATACATGAAACTGAACACATCATAATTATATCAACAAAAACAAAAACAAGACAGAAATCCAAAAAATTGAACGTAATAAATAATAATTAGTGTAATCAATGATAATGTTTAATCATAGCATAAAAAATATAATCCATCACAACTACATTTTTAATAGTTTCATGCATCATAAAAATTAACCTCCAGACTATTATCGGTATCTTTCATCTTTAATAAAAACCAAAAAATTTATGTAAAGGAATATGAAATAGGATTGTCACATAATATATTTAGAGTTTTTCACATAAGATTTTTTATTTTGTTAATCAAACATATGAAATTTTAGAATAAATTGAATAATATATTAGTCAAAACAATTTTAAAATGTAATATTACCTATTTAAGATATGAGTCAACTCTTGTAAATTGAAATTGACAAGTATATAACAATCTAATTAGTTTTTAAACTAACATGTGGTCATACCATCAAAGTAGTTTTTAATGACTTTGATATCTATTAAAATGTATTATTAAGTCACTTTGAGATTTTTTTGTATTGACGTGTATTCTACTCATACACATAAAGAATGATTCAATTATGGGTTTTTGAGGAGTGAACACCAATATGAGGTCCTTTTCTATGGATTTAACCATTAAATGTATGTTTTAGAGTTTTAAAACACTAAAAATGAATTTATGGATATTCTAGGAAAACCTACACTTAGATTGATGTGGAATCAATTCTTACATTTCAAAAATAAATCTTAACTCATTTTCTAATGATTTCATGATTCTATGAGACCATTTTATTGGTTTTGATCCCTTGATGTATGGTTTTAAAGACTTTGATATCAATTAAAACTTCTTATTGAGTCATTCCGAGAACACCACATGTCATATTGATGTTTCTTCTGCTTGTACACATAGAAAATGATTCAAATACACGTTTTCTATTATTTCACTCCAATATAAGGTAATTTATTATGGGTTTTATCATTACACACTTGTTTTAGAGTTTTAAAACACTAAAAATATCTTTATGAACATCCCAAGATTACCGAAACTCCTATTGATGTGATATTAGTTCCTAAACTAAAAAAATAAATCTATAGTCATTTTTAATAATTTCAAGTCATTCTTTGGTTGTTTTCTGGGTTTTGATCCCAGAACACACATTTTGAAATTCATTGATGTCTATTTAAATTGATTATTGATTCACTTAAAGTAAAAAACATGTTATATTTATGTTTTTTCTCCCCATACATGTCAAAAATTATTAAAAACTTATTTTTCTATGATTTCATGTCAATTTAAGTTATTTTTATAATATTTTTACCATTAAATTCTTGTTTTAGAGTTTTAAAACACTAAACATACCTTAATAGAGATTCTAGAGAAATTTCCACTCTGATTAATATGGAGTCAATTCATAAATTTTAAAAATAAATATATGGTATTTTTCCTATGATTTCCCGACACCTCGAGCTCATTTTTTAGCTGTGACTCCCTGATACATGTTTTAAAGACTTCGATATGCATTAAAATAGTTCATTGAGTCATTCTGAGCACATTGCACAACATATTGACATTCCATATACTCATACATGTTAGAAATGATTAAAAAATAATTTTCATTTGATTTCACACCAATATGAGCTCATTTTATTTTATTTTGACTATTACATGCAAGTTTTGGAGTTTTAAAACACTGAAAATAAATTTACTAGAATCTTAGAAAAAATTCCACTTTGATTGATATGGATTCAGTTCCTACATTTTCAAAATAAATATACGGCTATTTTTCTTATGATTCTATGATACTTTGAGGTTGTTTTATTGGTTTTGACCCACTAACACACATTTTTGAAGACTTCAATATTAATTAAAACTGATTATTGATTCATTCAATCACATTGCACTTCATATTGATGTTTTGTCTACCCATAAACATAAAAAATGATTAAATGATAGTTTTCCTATGATTTCACCTTAATTTGAGGTCATTTTCTATGGTTTTTACTATTTCATGCTTGTTTTAGAGTTTAAAACACTAAAAAAGTTTTTATGGGAATATTGGGAAAACCACCACTAAGATTGATGTGTTGTTAGGTCCTATATTTCCAAAATAAATCTAAAGTTGTTGTTTAATTATTTCATAGCACTCTGAGATCATTTTCTTAGTTTTTACCCCCTAAGTAATTTTTTTGAAGACTTTCATATATATTAAAGCTGATTATTATGTCATTCTAAGAACACCGCACATCATATTGATGTGTCGTCTTCTCATAAACATTTACCCGTAAGCTCAAAGGCGATACATTTTTATTATTTTTTGGATAATTCCCTTTAAATGGTTGTTGGGGAAGTTTACATAGCCTATAGGACTAGATAAATATAACGTCATACAAAGACCTTGAAGGTCTAGGTGAATGACCCCACAAGAGAGACCCACCCAGTATATATATATATTTCAAGATCCCACACAATCCAAGGATGCATAGGAAGAAACATCCCATGCATTTCATGGTGCCTGGTCCTAATGAAAAAAGCCATACCCTCTCAATCGTCCAAATATGATATCCCTGCAAGCTGGGAGAAGAATCCATGAACCTCACCTGATCTGCACTATTAGATGAAATATTTTTTTTTGTTCTGATGAGATTTTCGTCACACCCTAGTGAGGTCGCCACTACTCTCGAACGGACCTGTGCTGCCCTGCCCACCTTTTGTATGGCCATCATCTCCATCGCATGACCTACCATCAACTATTTAGATGACCAAGGAGGCCTCACCATCACCGACACCCTCCACCACCAACTGCCTGACCCCCATCGATCCACCCTCCTACCACAGTACTGAAACCATTGAAGAAACTCCTATAAGATACAATATCATTATAAAAATAATAAAAATAGTCATTTGATCATGTCATGGATAGTGTTTAGAATTTATCTCTACAGGATGCTCTATAAGACCAAAAATTTTCTTGGGGATGGTTCCCAACATCCTCTGAAATAAAGAAACTAAGACATTTTACATTTCTGACCTACACTAATCCCATGTTTTCCTATATGAGTCATGTTCTTTCACCTTTTCATTCAGCCTTGAAATTTCCTTATATGATTCTTGATCAAAGACACTGCTTGAATCCCCACTAGACGGTGTAACATTAAATTCTGATGACGGCCTACCAAATACAACTGATGGAGTGGTCCCAGAACCCATACCTCATACATGAGTTGGATACTTCTTCCCTAAAATGGTTACAACTGCATCGTTCTAGGAAAATGATGATGATTTTATAGGGTTCACATCTTATGATTCTTAAATATTAACCTGTTAATAAAACAATATTAACAATGATTTTATAAATTATCTAAATTTCATAATATTATATAATTTATTTATTTTTAATTATTATATTTTTATATTAATTAAATAACATTAAATGGTAATGAAAAGTCATTACAATTCCTCTGGTAGGTTCATTCATAAAAATTCTATAAGGGTTTTGATGATCATTTAGCCATATCTTTGTTTGTCCAATCAGTGAACTAAATCATGAAACTTTATAAAAATATATATATTCATGTTAGAAAAAACCTATAGGCATAATAAAATAATATAAATAATAAAGTATAAAATGAAACCAAGAGTACACTTTTTCTGGAAAGACTCTGTGACCTAAAATACGAGGAATGATTTTTTTCTAATTCATTATAGTTTTTAGATAATTCCTATAAAAATAGAAAAATTAATAAAAATTATAATTTTATTATGTTTATTTTATTAACATACAATAAAATATGAAAATACTTTATGAGATGAATCCATATTAATATCAATAAATATATTTTACTTCTCACAAGACACACCTTCAAGAACTTTATCCAACATTTACCTAGTTCTTATAGAAGTTTCATTAATGTAATTATATAATGTAACACCCCAAAATGATAAAGGGTTAAATGAATAAATTATATTAATCATGTAAACAAGGTATAAATTTCTTTTTAGGATCCTACCATATTAGAAATCCACAGTTAAGGGTTCTTGTCCTCGAGTAATGATCAAGATGGGTGACCTTTTGGCAGTTTCCTAGGGTGTATGTGAGTGAGGAAAATTCATACCAGAAAGAACATGTGTTGTCCTATAAGGAAACCATTAGTTTGATGACCCGTTTGGGCATGCGGGTGGTCCCCAGGTAGGGGAATATGTGTCTGTGAGGCAACTGAGGTGATTAGTGGGCTAGGACCCAACGACCATGTTAAAGCAGGGTGTCTGTGTTATCTATGGGTCCCAGTTATTACATTGGTATTAGAGGAGGAACACAACCTTAAGTGCGGATTCACTACATGGGTTGAGTTTTATAGTTCAAAACAATGACATTGTGTTATAGGGGGGGGGGGGGTGAATGTAACACCCCCAAATGGTAAAGGGTTAAATGACTAAATTATATGAATCCTATCAATAAGGTACACCTTTATTTTCAGGAGCCTACCTGATTAGAACTCTACAATTAATAATTCCTGGCCTGGAGTAGTGATCAAGATGAGTGACCTTCTAGGAAGTTTTCCAGGGTGTGTGTGAGTGAATACAAATCACACTGGAAAGAACTTGTGTTGGCATATGGGGAAAATCATTAGTCTGATGACCTGTTCGGGCACATGGGTGGGCCCCAAGTAGGGGACTACATGTATTTGGGGAAACTAGTGGTGCCTAGCTATCTAGGACTCAATGAACATGTTAATGAGGGGTATCTATGCTGTTAGTGGGGCCCAATTTTTACATTTTCATTTATACATAAATTACATTGGTATCAGAGGAGGCATACAACCTTAAGTGTGGTGACACTACCTGGGTTGAGTTTTAGGGTCCATAACAATTACATTATGATCTGGGGGGGAATGTAACACCCTAGAATGATAAAGGGTTAAATTACTAAATTATATGACTCTTTTCAACAAGGTGCACCTTTCTTTTTTAGGATCCTAACTGATTAGAACTATATAGTTAAGCTTGCTTGTCTTAGAGTAGTGATAATGATGGATGGCCTTCTAGGAAGTTTACTAGGGTGTGTGGACATAGCACACTGGAAATAATATACATTGGCCTATGGTGATAGTCATTAGTCTAATGACCCATTCAGGCATATGGGTGGGCCCTAGGTATGGGTCTACGTGTCTGCGGGGCAACTAGCGGTGCCTACCTGGACAAGACCCAATGAACTTGTTAAGGTGGGGTGTTTGTGTTATCAATTAGGCATAGTTGTTACATTTTCATTTATACATAGATTACCATGACTATAAATCATGTTTCAAGGGTATATACTACTGATTTATAAATCTTGTGCATTTAGTCATCCTATTAATGAATAAGTTTGTGGTTGGGACAATATTTCAATTCCCTAAATCATTATACCCCTATCTACTTTTACCATAGGATAAGATATAATATTTCCCTAATTATACCCATTTCCCTAGGATTTTTATTTCACCCTAACTAATTATATTAATTTAGAATATATCTAAATTTGAGGATTGAAGTAGGTAAAACAAGTACGAACCCTCTTGGTGTGAGGGGTTACTTGATATCAATATTAATGTGTTAGATATCTCTGATAAATACTATTTTATGATATATTTTCCATTACTCTAACATTGAACTATTGTTTCATACACATTAGTTTATAATATTAAATTATTGGGGGGGGGGGTGTAGCATCCATATACTAAGTATATCATAAGAACACCCATCACATGCCATTTTGAGATGTGTGTAGATTTCTTTAAATGTGATCTTGGGAAGGTCACCACACCCAAGTATTAGGATTCATAGAATGTGTAGTGTGGGGTTTGGGGAGAGAATTTTTGATAGTTTTAGAGATAGATATAAATTATTATTTAATATTGTCCTTAGGAATCCTATTCAGGGATCACACATATAAGACATTACTTTTGGATCAATTGGGCATGTTTGGTGTGTCTGATTTGTGTATATGCCATTTTTTTCTAGTATTACATTTTCTATAGACATTATTGATATTTTGGAATCTTATTGTGAGATAACACATTCTAACATTATCTCATGCATTTATTTTTACATAATTTAAATAGAATGACCAATTATTTGTTTAAATATTATACCATTATTTCTAAAATTTAATTCTGTAAAACCATATCCTACATGAGTTTAACTCATCTATCAACATTCATAGTAGCCTATAGTGATCAAGAAGTGTGCCTGAGTTATTGTGGAGACCTGGTTTGATGTCATTCAGGTAATCGAGTAATAATAAATACATTTATTAGTTGAAATATTATTCTATAACTGGAGAAAATAATTATTTAATATCATCCATTTAATGAATTAATATATATAACTTTAAGCATAAATTTATCAAAGTAGAGAACACCTAAATTATACTCTGATACCAAATATTGTTTTAGATTTCTCTATTATAATGACTCAAGAGAGGGTGTATTGAGTATATAAATTTTCTACTTTAAAAGTTTCAAAATCCATATTTAAATTAAGTTATATTTTTATCCTCTTTAAATACATAAGTCAATGTACTCAACTATAAGACACATAAATTTTATAGTGGGTTGTGGTGAATAAATAAATCCCATACTCCAATCCATCGAATCCTAATGAGATTTTGGTGACTTTTTTTCTAATACTTTTACTAGGTACATTTATAATTTTGTATGAGTAGCTAATAATTACTATCTTTACAAAATATGATCTTTTAAGTATGAAAATTACTATAAATCATTCTATTGGAAACCCAAAAAACTCTAATTTTTTATAAGAAGTGTCCACTTAGAAATAATTTTTTTTTCTTAAGAATAATTTGTTGACAATATACTATGATGAATAAAAATTGATATATATATATATATATATATATTATTTTAATAATTATAATTTCATAATTTATAATAGTTATAAATAAAATATATAATAAAAATCACTTTATCAGTAATACAAAAACATTTCCCCCATCTTGTAGTAGTTGTGACAAACCAATATTCAAAAATATCTTTTCATTGTTGAATTTTTACTATTAATCAAGAGTTTAAAATTCTAAATAATATTTCATACTTACACATTATCATTTGTTTCATAAATATTTCTTAAATGATAATTTGAATATTTCAATCATTTATTTCGAGACATCAATTATAATGATTTTATCTAATAAATATTATTATAATTCTTCCATCTAAAAATCTATCATCTTTCTTAAAAAATTATTCAGCTAGTAACTCAATAAAAATTTCATTTATTTTCTAGAATTCATTTGGTGTTATGACCATAACACATTTATTTAAATAATTTTGAAGATAAATTTTCATTCAATCATAAAAAACATATAAAACATAAATTAATTTAAAGTTTTAATTATAAAATAAAGATTATTGAGATCAATGAAAAAGAAATAAACACTATTTTAATAAGTAATTATGATGAATTAAAAACATTGAAACCATTCATATATTAACATGTCATATATAAACCCCCCCTAAATGTTAGATTTACATATTATGTGTCTCTCCCCCTGATTTATATTTAATCACCCTCTTTCAACATAACGAAAAGAAAAAAATAGAATGATAAAAAAATGAATAATAAAGTTTATCAAAATAATAATAAAATAATTTCAAAATAAAATTACATATTTAAATTGATATCAACTTTGAAAACATAAATTAAAAAATAAAACACAAAATTTTAGTCCAAATGATATAAACATTCACCTTTCATGATTTATTATGATTCTTTCTCTAAATTATTATCCTCATCCTCATTCAATTTCATAGGTATATCTTCTTTTGGAGTTTTATATAAATTATAAATAATTGTTTGTAAAGTTCTAGCTAATTTAGGTATAGTATCATCAACTGTTTTCCCATAAAACATGGATTTTATCAATGTAGAAAATCAATAAATATATATTATGGAGTTGAAATTTACATCAGAATCATCAATAGAAAAAATAAAACTAAGTTCATATAAATTGAATTTAACCAAAAAAAGTTAAAATAATTTATATATTAACAGAACTATTTTTTTTAGTGAGACCAAATTCTTTATCCTTAGAGAGATATTGATCAATTGTATTTCCATATATTATTGAAACATGAATCAATATTCAGGTATTCCTTTTTTCACAAATGATATAGTCACATAAGGTACTTTATTATCATTTCATTTTTCATTATTCACTTCATATATATTTTTATTTTTCATCACTAAAATATATTTCATTGTGATAATGTTGTTCCCAACTTCACTAATTATAACCAGTTCTCCTTATTTGATTTTCTTAAGAACATACATCTCTAATTGATTTATGTCTATAAGTATATTTAATATATTGATATACAATTATATAAATTTCATATCCAAAGGTGTGATTCCATATTTTATTTTACTTTTTCTACAAGGTCATTAATATAAGCTCCCTACTTTGAAAAAATGACTTATTAAAAAAACATTCTTCATCTATAAATTCATATCACACAACATTCTATTTAATAATCCATAAAAAATTATTCCAATTATATTCATTCAATTATCAATTTTTTATATCATGAACAACCTCTTTCATAGTACCATTATTTATATTCAATCTTCTAGGTGATAATTTTTACTCCCTCTATCATTTAATCAAATTATATCATCAACATTAGATATCAATCATCCATATAAATCCTTTTAAATTTATATCTAAATTTTTATTGATTTTTTGATTGATTAATTTTATAAATAACTCTCTATTTTATTCCATAGTGTATCACATATCAACACTCTTTAATTATAGGATAAATATTTTTGGAAAATAATTTCTAATTAGAAATTAAAAAATTTCATAATATTATTTATCATAGGAATCCCATGATATGTTAATTTATCTAAACTTACCATTAAAAATACACTACTCCTCATAGACTTTTAATTTCTTATTTTTTTAATATAGTTCTTAGTGATTATTTCCATGATTTATACAATTATATTATATATTACATTATATAGAATTTATTGTATGGAATACCCATCAATTGTGAATGGCTATTATTATTTTCCCCAAAGTTTACATGCATGGTATGTTTTTCCCTCATTAACTAAGATATTTTCCCATATTTGAATTATAAATTCCCACCATCTTATATATTTTACCCCTTTCATTCCATAAAATTCCATCCTCAACCACGATTCCCCTCATACAATAAATCACAACACTCACATAAAATCACAATAAAAACTAGTGTAAGTTTTACATTTTTCATACTATATACCATACAGTTGAAAAATTAAACCACATTTTGTCCTAATACCACATATTTAAATTATATTCCACTAAAACAAGTTACTGAATATACATTCAGTTGTTGAAACCTAAAATGAAGGATGTAAAATTATATGGAAGACCACTCATCTAACCCAAATAAATGTTCCTAATTCCTTACGATCTAATATAAATTTCATTTACTTTGTCATTATATAAATTATTATACAATAAATAAGTTCTATAATTGTTTAACATTTCTCATTTTAAATATAATTAATCATCAGCATCATTATTTAAATCATGTTAAGAGACTTATTTATTATATGAATGTTTAAAAAAAATAAAACAGAGATTTTTTATTATACTTTCACCCAAACAATGATACAATAGACTATTTAATGAAACAATTTATGAATTTATGGTTATAAAAGATTTAATAATCCATAATTATTTCAAATTTAGTGATCCCAACCCACATATGAAAAATTAATTGTTTATAAACTTTTTTTTAACATAAAAAACTAATGAAAATAAAAGATTTCTAATATCTTCTATATTAATAATATCTACTATTTCAAATAAATAGTGATTCATATTAATAACATTTACATTTTTATATAAAATTCACAGTGACCTTCCATTTTTATTTTATAAATTTTATTTTTTTTTAAATTTTTACTACCATACTCATTTTCTTTATCAAGGAATAAAAAAATACCCTTCTATCTTTATAACGAACTAATTTCTATTAATGATAATTGAACCATTATATAATAAATTATTATTTTTCCATCCATTTCTAATCAAATATTTTTTTGAAAAGAGTTCACCACAATAACCTTTTTAGGTAAATGTGAGGATCTAGAAATTTTCCTCTTATGCGTGGTAGATAAAATTTTCTATTTACTATTCCTTGTGAGATATAGAGAGGGGGATATATTAGTACTTTTAATGGTATTGTGATAAAATATTTCATTTTTATCTTAGGTTTCTTTGAATATAACAACACTCTCATAAAATATATTGTTTTTAATTCTATAAAAATATAGTTAAAACAATATTCATATCATATAATATATTAAATGATAAAATAGATTTTTCAATAATGAATAAATCGATGTAATATAATTTATGTATTGAAATATTTGTCTTTTTATAAACCATAAAAACAGTTACTTTAAAATATATGGAACTCATTTCAAATTCTATATAGATATTAGTGTAAAACATAATCCTATGTTAAATTTGATGTATAATGGTTTCAAAATAATTTTCATCATAATATAAAATATTAAATTCCTAAAGGTAAATCACAAATAGAGATATCAAATTTTATTTTTTTCATTGTATTTCAAACACGGTGATAACAAATAATTTTCTTTACATTCAGTTTTATCCCCATGATAATACTATTACACTCACTACATTTGGATTACTCAGAGTGTTATGTATATGACCATTTTTTACTTTTTTATTTACATCTAGAAATAATTTTACTTCACAACTATTTTTTTACTAAAATGATATCTTTATAATATTCTCCAATAATTGTTTAAAGATATATAATATCCATATTTAAATCTATTTAATTAACTATGAATTATATCACACCCATCACTATTTATGTAATAATATATAAAATATATTCTGATTACTATTATAGATAACCAAAATGTCATTTAATTTCTAATAATAATTACACAATGAATTATATTTTTATAACTGTATACAATTGAGAGTCCACTGAATCATATTGTATTCCTCAAATCATAATTCTTTTTTTAATTTTTATCCCAAAAGACTTATTGGATAATTAAATAACATATCTCTCCTAATTACATCATACCAATGTATATTTTAATAAAATTATGTTTCCTCAAATATAATAGATTTAGGAATATTATTACAAGTTTCCCATTATAGAATGTGTACTCCAAAAAAACTCTTTCTTATGATTTATCTCTTTTAAAATGGTGTATTCTATTTATACGTTTAGTTATAGAGTGTATTATTATATTTTTATATATAAATGGAATAATAATTGTAACATAATGAGTACTCTATCAAACATAAGACAAAAATCACTTAAGTTTTCTTAAATCTAAATAAACCGAGAAAAATAACTAGTTTTAACCACATATATTGTTTTATCTATAGATAATGAAATATATAAAAATATCATTTATCTTTAAGAAATTTAATTTTTACCATGAATGTGGAGAATCAGAATAGTATTATATTTATATATCTTATGTCCTTTAAAATATAAATTCATAAAGTTAATAAAATAAAATAAAGAGTAACTAGGATTGAAAATTTCAAAGTTCACATATCCATTAATAAGCTTTATTTTCCTATTCATTTCTTTCATACGAGTTTAATTTTGATTAATTTTTAATAAAAAAAATAGATACATTAAATATGATATATACTCATTTTAAGTTAAATATAATAGAATTTGTCTTATCCCCTGATATAAAAGTGAATATACTATATTACATGCCAGATTCTAATTTAATGTACAATGAGTGATGATATGGTTAGTCACAATCTTATTGGAATATAATTCGAATATTATTACAAAAAAAACACACACACACATATATTAATATTGATTTATATAAATCCCACCATTAATTTTCAAAATATAAGAGCCATGAAAAATATTTATTTCACCTACAATCTTCATTACATATTCTATATTTATCAATTTTGAAAACTTTTTATAATTTTTATCCTTATTCAATATAAAAATGATGTCATCAATATATAATGGATTAGTAAATATGTTTTTTGAAATCCTAGTATTAATTTTGTATGGTATAGCAAACAATATATCTAGAATCATCTAGATTATTTTTATAAAACATCTTAGTCTATATAATTTAATAATAATTTCTATGTTCTACAAGTTCCAATGTATTATTACTTTTAAATATATTATATTATTTCTATAATGAAATAAACTAACAAATCTCATTACACTATTCTTTAGTTATCTTTGGAATTATTTATTTATGAATATAATTTTTTGACACATATTCATTACTATAATTTTAGTTATGGATCCTAAATAAAAATTAAAAATGATGTTTTCAATAGGTTGATCTATATAAACCTTAAAACACATAGGCATAGGTGATTCATGGTCCCACTTAGATTGATCACCATGTTTTATTTCATTATTAATAAAGTAACATGATCTGTTAAAGATCAATTATTCATTGTTATCATAATGATAAACAATATAATATATTTTAGAATATGCAACTCTCTAATTAAGTTTATAATTAAATTAATAATACAAAGAAAAGAAATATAATCCTTTGTGTTCAAAATATATACCTAAAATATAAATATATTAATATATCTAACCTTTAGATTATTTTTTCCCTAAAATTCTAATGAAAATAGTAAGGTATCAGTCTAAGATTCACTCTATTGTTAACATATTGAGGAATTTTTATTGCTTATATCTAAAAATACTTAGGGAGATGATATTTATTCATCATTTTTTATATAATGTATGGAACATTCCCATTACTCATCTAAATAACTCTATTTTATTATGGAATTTTTGGAGTTGAGATGTTATGAAATTATCTATACACATCATAAAGATTATCATATTATTTATTCAATATCTGTACACCATGAGCACATATAATTAATATATCCACATACACCTTTTCCTTTTTCACCAAAATAAAAAATTAGTAAATTGTATTAAGTTCAAATATTTATAATCAAGGAGGTGTACCTAGATAAGTAATTTAATTCATCCACATCTAAATTTGATAAAATATTACTTTAATACTAGAAATTTTTATTGGATAAAATATATCAAAATATATCAATTATAAAATCATAGATGTACTAAGAAAATTTTTTATCTAAAAAAAATTATGTAGTTTTCTACTTTTTATGTGTTACAATGTAATTTAAAATCATATTTCTAATTATTTAATTTAATGAACATATTATTTTTAAATATCTTTGTTAAAATTTATTATTATAGAGCCCAAGTATTTTTGAATAAAGAAATGTGTCAGTGTAAATATAATTAATCAATTTTACATTTCTCCTCATTAACTCATGAAGATTGATGTTATAGAAATTATCATTTAATAAAATAATTAACAAAAAATCATTAATAAAATCATAAAATATGAATTTATATATCTTAAATTTAACCATAATAACATGAAAACATAGTTAAAATATTCTAATCAGAATATCCAATAATCATTATAAAAAATCATGAATGGTAGGAGTAGAGTCAGTCATATCTATTAAATCATATCTATTTATCATTCCTTCATATTTTTCTACAATGATCAGAAATCCCTAGTTAAATTTTTTCATAATTTATAATTTTATAGATTTCTTATCATGTGAAACAAGAAATAAAAACCCATGTACTGTGCATTATAATTGATACAAATATGTTAATTTTTCTGAAATTATTAAGAATTTTTTTTATGGAACCCATTTAACATTAGGAATTATAGGATAAGTAATCGACCCTTTATGAACACATACAAAAAAATTAGTTTATAAATACTAAGACAAATTAGTTGTCAAATTTTTTACTAGTTGACAAAATATCACTTATAACATAAGGGTTATTTTATTACCAATAAAAATTAACATTCATTATATCCTCTTAGGCCACATGTAATAAAATTTAAAGTATACAAATTTCAAAAAGTCATTTTTAAAAATTAATTCTTTTATAATTTAAAATTTTACATAGTGTATACAATACATTATTTATATATTGTTTCTTTTTAATGAAATCTATTTATAAAAATTGTATCTCCCAACTATAAAAATTGATAAAGTTCTCTATATTTTTTTTCATTTCTTTGGTTTCCAAAAATATTCATTTGAACTGATTTTCTAGATGTGGTATCATTTAATATTCTTTCAATCCATATTATAATGCTATTATTTTCATCCACATTAGTTATGTTGGTAACTTTATGGTACATATAACAATAAATTACATTCTCAAAATCATATTTTAGATTATCAAAAATATAAATATATTATTTTTATAATGTTTTTTGGATTAAAATTAAACTTAAAAGGATCATCTAATCAGATCCATCTATCAATAATATATTATAGGGTCCTTTTCTATGATTCAAATGAATATTTTTCATCAATACCACTTCTAGAGGAATTATTCATTTTTTTATTTTTATAAATAAAAAATTTCTATTGCATATAATATTTTAAATAACCATAATCTATCTTAATATAAACTTTATTTATATATTAATATTAATTAACAATTTTTTTAAAGAATTTAGATAACTAAAATTACCTTCCTTATACTATCTCATTTAATCTCTCCTTAGTTTCCTCTGAAGTCCCTTTGACTTCTAAAATAATAATATAATCTTAATACTAATATATATAAACTCAATATCACTATTCTGAGCATTTCCACTTTTATAGGATTCAATAGATAAATTACTTTTAATTTTAAAAGATGCTTCTACTTTATTTGAGTTATATTACTTATTAATGTGATATAGTTCTAATTCATATTGAAATATGGATCCAATTAGTTTATTCATTGAGTATTTATTATTTTTTAAATTTATTCTATATCAAAAATATTAGTGTACCATTTATATATAAAATCTCAATATATCCTTTAAATGAGAATTGAAATATTTGTTATCTCTTAAGTATTTTCCATGCTATTTAACCCATAATGGATATCACTCTATATGATTTTTAGTCATGGAACCTTTAAACATTTTAATCTATGGGAATCACCCTTCACACATAAAACATGTTAGTTTTTTCCTATTTAATTTAACCGCAAAATTGGTCCTTATGTTTTCACTTATAAAAATGAACGGCAGTTTACTATTATTTATAAATTCATTACAGGACACCCTTTATTTAATATGACAATAAATAAAATTTCATTCATTATTTTTTATGAGGGACTAAATTTTCATTATCATTGATTATTAATTTTAAAAAAATTTATAACTACATCAACCAAACATCTTAACCAATAGAGGAAATCTAACATTCATTAATTGCACTTTCAAATTATATGACTATTTTTTTTCAAAACATTAGGGATCGGTCAATGGAAAACTATAGATATGTTTCCTTAATTCGGGGCTCAAGCATGAAAATTTCATATAATATTTTTTTACTATAAGATTTTATAATATCTCCCATATATGTGAATTCTATAATTTAATTATAATTATTTATACACATAGAATAAATTATTTTAAAAGGATTCTTATAATGGGTAAAAAACTATTTTAATACTTATATTATTGTATTAATGGTAAATATTAAATAGTCACTTTATAAGTACTTTATTCCATTAATATTTCCTTATATATTCAATAAATTATCTTAAAAATAATAATTATAATCACACATCTCATCCATACCATTTTTAAAAAAATATTTCTTCTCATTTAAAAATATTTAGTCTAATTTAGATTTTGATTATTTTATTGGTCAAAATATTTATAGATTTATAATTATTAGATTATAATATTCTATGAATTATAATATATATTTATTCATGTTTATCTTTATTAGGCTTACACTTTTATTTAGTAAAATCAAAATTGATCTATATGGCCTAATTAAATCATTTTAGTATGTAATGATAACATAGTGTTTTTATCATTTTAAATTTTAGACACTATGGCATACATTTGTTTCTTATGTACATATAAACAAATGAAAAAAATATTAGCTCGTATATCACCTAATTAAATTCTACACATGAAATTTAAATTGTATCATATTTTTTAAAAACAATTAGGAAAATATTATTTAATTCCTATTAAGGTTACATGAAAACTTCTTCAATCCTGTATTTACAACACACAAATTTTACTAGATAGGTTTCCCAATTCCAAAATAGCTTTTATCACTTTTCAACGATTTAGATTGTTTCTTTTATATACGGTAGATTGTGATAAAATTTTACTTAATTAGAATTGATTATTTTAATTAGGCATTGAATATATTTCATAAATCATGTCATGTAAATGATTTCATGACCTTAAGAATAATTGGGTGGAAATAATAAATGATATAGTACCATGTGGTTATCTTTTCATTCCTTTTAGTTATTATAAATCATTTATAATGTTTTATCTTCAAGAACACTTAATCTAAAACTTCAAACATCAATTCTCACAATTTTCTATCTATATAACTTTTTTACTTACTTTTAGTTTCCTTTAGGGGTTGTAGGAATGTTTTATCACTATCTATTATCTATTAAAACAAAATTACTCCCAAAAAAATTATCTCAAAAAATTAATAAATATAGGATGGTTATAATTTTTTTTCACATATAGATTACCACAATATTTAATTTAGTGACTCAAATGGTACTAATTGTTTTACAAAAATTATAACATAATGAGTATAACAATGTAATGAGGGTACCCATATAATGAGACCTAAGTCAATCCGCCTCAAGGAATCTTGGTTGAAAACTAATTCAATGGAATAAATAAACCATTTGGGAGATTCATTTTCAATCAAATACAAAAATATGAAATTCATAAATGGTTCATGTTTTTGTAAAACCCACTTTATTTAAATCAATTTTTCAAAATATAAACATGTAGTAGAAAGATATTTTTTTTATAAATCCTACATTAAGTTAACATGTAGAAACAAAAAAAATAATGCGACTCTACCATCATACCATAATTCTCTCCTATAAAATCTCTACATTGGATCTATGACTCACAATTTACTAAAAAAATTCTTCCTTTTACTTGAATTATTACCATGAATGTATATGAGTCCACCAAAATACACATTTAGATGATGATTATAAAGTTAATGGGATTTCCCAAATGAATCCAATATAATATCACGGTTTAGTAATCCAAACATGAAATTTTAATAAACGGGTTATAAAATATTTAAAATGATTAAATTATAAAAAAAATATTATAGGAAAATATATACTTTTACCAAAATCCAATTAGTGAAAATAAATTTCTGAAGAAAATGATACTTTATTCATGTAAATTAAAATAGTTATAAATAACTATAGAATGATATTGATATGTAACCCCATCAAAATCACACACCCATTATATTATAAAACATGATTATTTTTATTATATAAATTAATATAAAAAATTAATACCTTTAAATGATAAAATTAAATAAGTTCCATATCTTTTTAACAATGATCCTTGATTTTCACATTCATCCCATCAGTCTCTTAGGTAGTATTACCCATTTAAAACTCTTAGATCACAATCGAGGATTATCTTGAGTATTAATGTATACATGTAATAAAATATTCAGTAGTTGTATCCCAACAAAAATGAACCATTAGTCTCTCATTCAGTTGTTATGTCTCACAATATAGAGAATGGATCACAATAGGGGTGAATTTTCAATCCAAAATAATCAGAGTAGTAAAAAAACAAGTGTTCAATGTGGTGGTTTAAATAATTAAATAATTTAACATTGGCTATATGTACTCGTTAGTTTGGGAACAATAACATTTAATTGTATACAAGAATGATAAACAATAAAGCACAACAATTTTAATTAGTTTATGTAAATCCCAAATACACTCTTCATAGTCTCTCCAACTCTTAGATAAATGTTCACATACATTGTATCATCAATTTTTCAAGAATCTATAACCATATATTCCTATATTTTTTACTCTAGAGTAACAACCAACAACCTTAACTTGAATTAAAAATAAAACCAACATTTTCAAGTGGAGGTGAAACCAAATATTCATTTTAATAAGCATGAGGCACAATACTATACATGAAATTTTATTTAGGTAAGAATAAAGAAATTAGTGCATTTTAATGGAGAAAAAACTATGTGTAATTTGTGTTATATCTTCATTAATATAATTATAGAACATATATAATTATAGCACAATGAATGATTAAATAAGGAAACCATATAATATATGTTTTAGATGATTCTAGATATAGTTATTTTCTATGTCCCTATAATACAATTGTACAACTATGAAGTCTAAGGAAACCAAAATAGACTTATTCACAAATTGATATTAACAACATGTGTAACTAATAATCAACAAAACATTTATATCTCTATTTATTTATACCTACACATTGATTAGTATATATAGACATAGTATATGTCTAAACACTCATTGAATATAAACTAGATTTATGGTTATTTTCTCTAATTATAAAATCAAATGTATTTTATTATTCTAGGATATTATGAAATTAAACCATTGATTAAAATATTCAACATTCACTTCACATGGGTATTGATGATTGAGATATATTTTTATACTTCTAAAAACATATTAAGTTTCACAAGGAAATAATAAATTAATAATACTTGGTATGTAAAAAATAAGTAGGATGACTGATTATTTTCAGTGTCATAACATTTTGATAGAATACATTATTTAATAACAATATATTTTATGGGATTCACTTTTTAAGTTGGATCATCATACAGATTTCATATCACAAAGTTGTTTAGTGTTAACTTCTAATAAAGAATCATCTCTATGATGTTTTCCCTCATCTATTAATAAAATTGTGCTTCATCTAATAATGTCTCTAATCCACCTATAATATAATGTTTTCTCACCTCTTATTCAGAAATTATTCAATGATGGAAATATAAACAATGAACATAGTGTATCAAAATACAATCTTACATCATAGGGGTGTGATTATTTAATATTTTAAATTTTATTATATAATTTATTTATATTTTATTTTTAACAAAATTCATATGTTTCATATACAAGTTAATATCCTCAGTTTAACATATGATTGAAATATTTTACTCATATACATACTGTAGTGTATTCTATAATATACTAAAAATTTATAGGCTGTCTTTTGATGATTCTTTGAAAAATGTTATAATTAATCCATTTGATCACATATGAACCTTTATCAAATAACATTGAAAATAATCATATAATGCATCTCTTGATATTAAAATGTAATTTAAAAATAAAAAACACAAATTAAATCAACTTTTATAAAAAATATAAAAAATAACTGAAAATATAAAGAAAAAGAGAATCATAACACTTAATCTGATGGGATAAGTTCATTGTTTGAGTAAAAAACTCATACAGTGTCACTTAAATCTAAATAATGCATTATGAATTCTAAGTTCATTAGAATAGAATTATATTTTTATTATATATGTCTTATTCATTGGTATATGTTCTCTCTATATATGTTAACTTAATTTTATAGCACTAGTATTCTTATATTGTGTATCGAGTTTAGAAGAAGGCATCCTAATGGTAATGTTGAATGATAATTCATCATGGATAGTAATCATGTTGTAACATTATCTAGTATTATGTTGTGAGAAACATTTATATTGTGTCACAATTCTATGATTCATCAAAAATGAAATTGTTGTTGTACCGTTTTTCTAGCATCCGTTCACCAATTTTATTCTACAAATTACGCAATTCTCCAAACTATATTCCTCATATATATATAGAAATTCAAATTTTTTTCTAACCCACATACATCATTTATAATTCCCCTCATGAAAAAATTATTCCATACAAAAACCTAGTATTTAAATCATCCAAAATTTCCAAGTTTATGCAGCATAATGTAATCTAGTCTATAAAAATAACATAAAAAAGTTTAATCTCTATGTGTAAAGATGATTAAACCCATAAATAATCATTCCCACAAGAACATGAATCATAATGTTTATATGTATATATATATATATATATGATATTTTTACATTTAAATTATATTAGTCAAAATATAAAAAAATAATAATATTTGTGCAATAATTGTTAAACAAAAATATAAATTTAACAATACAAAACAATAACATTTAATTAACAATACTAAAACAAACAATTAAATATAAAATAAAAATAAAATTATAACTATATATAGCCAAATATAATTATAATATAATAAAAATTCAAAATAATATGTTGGCTAAGTAAACACAAAATATTTAACTTTTAAATTACATTTAGGTATTTTTTTCAAATACATCAAAACCAAGAACAAAAAACATAGAAGAAACCTCACCCCTTTGAATTATTTCCCAATACAGTTAAAAATTCAATAAATTATGCCAATTTTTAAAAATAAAAAAAATTAAGATCATCATTAACACACCAAACTATGTATAAATAAATAGGAAAAAATTGTAGAGATAGAATCTGAATAATAAAAAATAAATTCCTCCCATATAAAAAAATTAAGGATAGAGTAAACAACAAACTCCCACTATCAGTTTCATATGAATAAATAAAAATAATAAAATGAAAATTCATAATAGTAATGTTAAAAAATTATTATATAAATAGAATAATAATAATTGGAATTTCAATCATTAAATATATCATCCCATGAATCTATGAAAGCATATTCATTTATGATAACAAGTTCTAATTAATAGAATACAAAACTATTTAATAAAGAAAATAATTCTACCCTTAAATATGAGCATTCCATCATGAAAAGATATAATAGTGTAATCATAGTCTTTATTGAAATCCCCCTATATAAATATTTTTTCTAGATATAGCCACTAAATGATTGAAATATTTTTATGGAATTAATAAAAGATATGAAAATTGTAATGTCATGGAATTTTTGTATTTTTTTTAATCATATGGAATTATTTCGAGGCTGTGAAATCTGACGGCGCGCAATTACAAGGCTTGGAGTGCCCGGAATGATCCATCGTAGTTTTGTTAAGCTTTAATTAGCGTGCATAAGCATTTTTCCTGAAATGGTAGAATAAATTTTAAACGGTTGCTTGGATCAGAAATCCAAGGGCACTGTTGTGATCAAGATAGCAGGTTTACCCTAAGTGCGACTTAAGTTTAGTCAGCGTAGGCCTCTGGTGAGAAAACCCAAAAATGGCATAACTGTAAATAAAATAATAAAATAAAGTTATTTTATTTTTCAAATGCTTATAACTCACAAATGGTAACTCAGATTAAAAATCCGAGACCACTGCTGAACTCATGAGGGTATTCTCTCTTTAGGCATATACTATCATTGTCCAGCGCGGGCCCCCAATGAAAGTTAGTTTTTTTCCATAAATAAAACAATTAAGTGACAATTATTTTATTGTAAAATCCATAACTTTTAAACGGTAACTCAGATTGGAAATCTGAGAGTACTGTTGGGTTCGTTGGGGCGTATTTCACTTAGTCAGAGCTTAACCTTGATCGGCGCAGGTCGAGGGTGACTGTTAATAATTTTCTAAACTTTTTTTTAAGGTACGTTTAGTAAATGTGCAGGTGGTGTTTTCTAACTTTTAAATCGGTGATCAGATTAAAAATACGAGGATGCCATTGAAATCACTTCACCGATATTCACTTAAGGAGACCTTCACCTCGAATGTAGTAGGTCAGGGGTGGAAGTTGGTTTTCCGGTTTTTCATGGGAGAGTTAAAAAATAAAAATAAAACAATTAACTTTTATTTTTATTTAACTGAAATCTACCATTTGAATCTTGGTGGTGGGGACCACCTGATCCTAAACCTCTCTTTTAATGTGAGGTAACTTTTGGAATTCTCCCAATTAATGATCCAACATTAATTGATTAATGAACTTAACTTAATTCAGTTGGCTCCTCACCTCTCGTGGGGGAAATCGTTGGCAAAGGAGAGAACTTGGGAGAGCCATTGAAGAAACATCCACCAACGAAGAACCAACTCAAAAGAAGAACAAACCTACATTGAGGATGACGCACGAGCACGGATCGAGAGCGTGTTGTGGGAGTGATGAATGTCGACGTCTTTATCTTCTTCCTCACGCCAACTCCAACGAACAAACGTGGTAGGGAATTTTGTTCAATTCGTTCTTCATGGTAATTCATTGTCTCAATATTTAAACTGCCTGCTATCAATCTAACACAGAGGGTGAAGTCCAATCAAACACAGCCCGATCCCTCTGCTACTTCATTATTGGAGTGTTCTTCGCGGGTGGATCGACGAGTTGAGCGCCACCCAAAAACATCGCCGAAGACCGATGCCGGCAGGGTACAGGCGGTGAACGGCACACTGGCTGGCCGCGATGGTGGCAGTGGTGCAACCGCACCACCAGAAGAGATTGTGGCCCGTTAGCCGCGGTGGAGGAGGGTGGTGATCAGCATGCCGACTAACCGCATGGAACCGAGGCGGCGTGCATCCGCGCTGCTGGTAGTGGAGGAGTCCACGACCCGTTGGATGTGATTTAGAAGGAAAGTAGCTGGAACGTCGGCCGACCACGTAGAGGCAGGGCAGCGCACGTCCGCGCCACTAGCTGAGGAGGAGACCGCTGCTGCTTAGTCGCGGTGGTGCACCCAGAGACCGGAGAGTACCTGGTCGGCCGCTGGAGTACAGCGGCGCTGTCGCGCTGCTAGAAGGATGTAGCCAGCCGAAACCGCCGGCCATCCACGTCACACTGAGCAGGACCGCTCTGGTGGGTCCCGCATGCCAGCAGGCGGCACCACATGGCGCCTCTGATATGTCCAAAACCGAACAACCGTTTGGCTGTTCCAGAATCTGGGGGGGGGGGGGGGCTCCCTTGGGTGTCGGCTAGGGTGGACCCCACCATGACGGGCCACCCCGGCCACGGGCCACACTGTGGGCCACCCAGTGGGCTTTGCTGAGTAGGCCGCACCCAGCGGGCTGTCCATACCATGGCCCAGCCCATCCGGGCCAGACCCGGGCTGGGTCGGTCCGACCCGGTCGGACCATAGTCGAGCCCATCTGGACATAGATACACCTTTTTGGCCATATCTTGAGAACCCGACATCTGTTTGACAAACCTTATATGGTATAATAATCCTTGGATTGAGATAGTCCTTTTGGTATACTCTAATTGAGTTTTGACGGAGTTTGACGTATGACCTGAGTTAGATCAGACTTGAATCCAACCGGGCCCTCGGCACTAAAATGCCAATAACGTACAAACTGAGTGTCCGATTGACGCGCCGTCTATTGCGTTGGAACCCTTTTGACGTGATGGATCATCGAGTTACTTCTTAGTGAGACTGTGGCAGTTGAGGTATGACCGATGGCTTGAGGAGTGCTGTAGCAGTGGTGGCAGGTCACTATATCGGCGACAGAGCACTGTAGCAGCGGCGGGCACTGTGCAGTACTGTAGCAACGCAGGTACTGTAGCAGTACTATTCATAGAATGGTCTTTGGGCCAAAAAAATGGGCCTACGGGTCATGTAATGGGCTAAATGCCCACTGGGCCTTCGGGCTATGTAATGGGTCTCCCTCTACCCAGTTAAAGAGGTCTTTGCTTTGATTTAATAATAAAATGAGGCTTTGGCCCCAACCTTTAAAAAAAAATATCTAGTGGTTAACTGTAACGTGAAGAAAGAACAATGATCCTGTGTGGGTCAAAATCTTCCGATCCTGTGTGGGTCAGTGCTTAGTGATCCTATGTGGGTCAGCGCATACCGATCCTGTGTGGGTCAGATCCTGTGTGGGTCAGTGCTCAGCGATCCTATTTGGGTCAGCACAAACCAATCCTGTGTGGGTCAGCAACAGAGGCTCTCGACAGAATAAGATGATCCAGTGATACGTCTAATCATCTGTACTTCTGTACTTAAGTTATATACTTGATTGTGAGTTGATTATTTACCTTTGTGGTACACTTCTGTGTGGTGATACCTTCGTGGTATTCTTCTGTGTGGCATTACCTTTGTGGTACTTAACTTCATGGTGTTACCTGTGTGGTACTTCTATCTTCGTGGTGTTACCTGTGTGGTACTTATACCTTCGTGGTGTTACCTTTGTGATATTCTTCCCTCATGTGTGAGATGAGTATATATTGATAACTTAGGTATATATATGGGCATATACCTAAGTAGTGTTGATATCAATTGCTTCGTGCTTTGAGATTGAGGTCTTGCTTTGTGGTTTATCCTTTGTGGATTCTAAGGGACCTTCGGGGTTCTCGGGGTCCCTTCTGAGTATTGTTATACTCACCCCTACAGGGGCCATTCCCACACCTTTATGTGTCTTGTGCATACAACATACAACATTGATCGAGGCTGAGGGTGCCAAGACTGGAGGCTGCTCGGAGGTGGACCTTAGATGAGGCATACCGCAGAGATGACCGTTCAAGAGCTGTACCTACCCTTCAGGTAGGATCCTTGGTGGGTGTTCACAAGAGTTGTTTTCAGTTTTACTTATACTTTCCAGTTGGGCTTGTATTTTGGCCCCTTTACTTACTGTACACACCCTGCTTAATATATAGTTTACTTTGTGCTTGTGTCTTGTTGTGTGCTTGGTTTGTGTGAGTTTACAGGTTTAAAGGCAATTCCTTCCCGGTTTTAGGGATATGCCTTTCTGGTGCTAGTCGCCAGCCCCTGACCTATGGAAGGTGGTCTTGGGGTAGTCACAACATAGGCCCCATGAGACAGGTCATGAAAAATTGGTATCAGAGGATTTTGGTTCTACTGAAGAACTAGGAATCTGATCTTTTTTGTGTAGAAATAGTGTTAAGTGTTATGAGTGTGGTTTTCAGTTTGGGGAGTCCAGTGTTGGTGCGATGACCGACGTATCCATACACCAGGACCCTGAGTTATGATTTCCGACTTAGCGCACGAAAACACTGATTGGGTGTGTTTTGAAAATTCTTTCTTTTGTTTTTCTTAAGTCAGATCACCAGGTATAACTAAATGACTGTGGCACACCTGTTCCTTATCAGGAGGCCGCTATGTAGACAACAATCCAGGATTCCCGAGAGAGTACATAATGATGGCCCACCGAGCGACGAGGCTCCGGTGCAGGGCCCTCTTACTATGTTGGCACCTTCGGGTGGTGTACCAGCAACACCACTACCCATTTGGCAGTAGTTACCACCAACCGCACTGGCAGACGGTGCACGCCGACTGAGTGCATTGCATGAGTTCTAGTGGCAGAGTTCTCCAAGGTTTCAAGGTGAGACAGATTCCTAGGCATCTGAGGACTGGCTGGAGGCTGTGGCTAGAGTTTTCTGCCTAGTTAAGACCCGAGTAGAGAAGATGATGATCTCAGCTTCTAGTATTTTCTAGTGAGTTACCATGAGGATGGTCTGCATAGTTATGAGGCTTCGGTACGTGTACCGTTGACCAAGATAGTACCTTCAGGTAGTGTGTCAACTATATCACTGACCATTGGTCATCAGTTACAACCAGCGGTACCAGTATAGGACACATGTAGGCTTAGTGACTTACACATGTTTCAGCATCAGATACCCCTCAGGTTTCGAGGTGAGCCCGACTCACTGGCGGCTAAGGACTGGCCTGAGGAGGTGGCCGAGTTTCCATCTAGCCAGGGCACCATTTGATTAGATGGTGGTCCTGGTAGAGAGCCTGCTACATGGCTCAGTAGGACGATGACAAGGTTTAGGTTACCCTAATATAGTGAAGAGGTGACTCTTCTATGGATAAGCTTGAGAACCTTCCTCAGAGAAGGGGGTCTCTTTCCATAAAGAGCTAAGGGATGAGTGTTCCCTAGAGCTTTTACAGCTTCGGCAGGACGACATTCCAGTAGATGAGTATTCATTGAGGCGTACTGACCATCTCAAGTACTCGATGAATATAGTGAGGTCAATTATTTTGGGATCATACCTCCAAGTGAGGTGCATTTAGGGATATCTGAGCCATTACTACTCCTCTATGCATTCCTACTTATGTTAGGGTGCTAGAGAGAACCTTGTGGTTGAATTTTCTTCAGTTGAGCGGATACAACAAGTCAATATTAGTAGTGGGAAAGCAGGAAACTGAAACCAGTCTCAAAGACTAGGGAATATAAAATGTTTTGGGAAGAAGAATTATTAAGGACAGATGAATTAGTAGGGCTAAAGATGTGGAAGCCGAGCTAGGAGAGCAGCATGAGGTGGTGTACATTTCGACATGTTACAACCACCACCCCAATGTGGTCCCCACCAGGCTTAGGGAGTTGGAGGATAGAACATGGGATTAGCTGCATACGGTCAAGGAGTGTGACCCAAGGGCTCTAGGAGTGATTAGAGGAACGATCTATGTCTAATACTAGCTGTCGTATTAATAGACATAGGAACTAATCATTCCTTCTTTCCATGAATCTTGTTCAAGACCTAGAGTTTCTGGTTAAGACGTTGACTTGACTCTCACATATTGAGATAACTTTGGGAGGAGACTCGATAATAACACTTACACTGACGATGTGATCCGACCCTTTAGGCAAGAGTTTTGGTTGGAACCTCTTGGTGGCAGAGTCGAGGCCTTTTGACATTAGTTTGGGTATGAACTGGACATCCACAGTTCATGCTCATATTGATTGTATTAGGCAAAAAGGTTGTGGTTTATCTACAACATTGGAATGGGGTTTTCCTTGGTCTGTAAAAAAGGAAACCCAGGAAGCAAAAGATAAAATTATGCATAGGATGGTGAAACCGATCACTCTTGAGTTGGCTAAATTTACCCTCGTGGCAGCAGGAGTTTTGAGTTTTCAGTTCCCAACAGAAGCTGAGACAGAAATCTGACGAGTGCCCCCATCTTGAGGCTACCAGAAGAGGGCATTGGGTATATAGTCTAATGCGATGCATCCAGGACCAGACTAGGTTGTGTCTTGATGCAGGATTGGGCAGTGATTACCTATGGCTCACAGTAGTTGTGACAGCATGAGAATAACTATGCTACCCATGACCTGGAGTTAACAGCAGTGGTCTTTGTGCTAAAGATGTAGTGGCACTATTTGATGGGTGAATGGTTTATAGTTTACTCTGATCACAAGAGTCTTGAGTATATCTTCTTATAGTTGGACCTGAACTCGATACAACGACGATAGCTAGAGTTCATCCAGGACTATGACCTTTAGATAGTCTATACTCTTGGGAAGGGAAACATGGTAGTAGACGCACTCAGCAGAAGATCTGGTCTGCAGCTGCTGAGTGAGGCGTCAGAGCATCTAGTATCACTGCGGATATCCTTTGTGGATAAGGATAGAGTAGCTTACCTTTAGTCTATAACAGTCACTCCCCCAATTCTTCAGTGAATTCAGGAGGCACAGCTTGGTACGTTGACTGCGAGGCCCAATGTTCTCAGATATCTTCGGGACGGTCTCCTGAAGGATTTTATGAAGGTGGGGAGCATTTCATCCTCTTCAGAAGACGCACCATGGTATCATTGGTGCTTCGTGAGGATGTTTTTTCCATACATCCCCTTTAACTATGCATATTGGAGTGAAGAAGATGTACCAGGACCTTTGACGTCAGTACAGGTGGCCAGGGATGGAGGAAGTAGTGGCGGAGTTTGTATCATGATGCATCATTTATCAGCAAGTGAAGGTTGCATAGAGCTGATAGAAGTCTTATTCTGATAGGGGATAGAGACCTTTTGAGTCTGAGGAGGGAGACCACATCCTCTTATGGGTCTCACCCCGATGAGGATTGTGGAGGTTCAGCTGAGGTGGAAAAACTTTCTCTGAGGTTCATCGGACCTTTCTAGATTCTCAGTAGAGTAGACGAGGTGACATACTATCTATCTCTTCCCCTACAGATGCACTGGGTGCATAATGTTTTCCATGTTTCACAGCTGAGGAGATGAGTTCATGATCCATTGAAAGTTATCGACTAGTGCGAGCTGGACTTAGACGATGGGGCAACGTTTACTGAGGTTCTAGTAGAGATTGAGGATAGACAGGAGTAGGTCCTTTGTGGGTGGTCGATATCTCTGGTGTGCGTTTGATGGCAGAATGAGAACCTCTAGGAGAGACATGAGAGTGGGAGGCTCAGATTCATGCTCAGTACCCCCATTTCTTTTCTTTTCTTTTTTTGGATTTCGGGGACGTAAATCCCTAAGGTGGGGAGAATGTAATGTCCCATATTTTCCGTATAATTTTTTTAATTATATGGAATTATTTTGAGACCATGAAATCTAATGGTGTGAAATTCCAAGGCCCGAAGTGTCTGGAATGATCTGTCAAAGTTTTTTTAAGCTTTAATTAGCGCCTGTAAGCAATTTTACTGAAAAATTTGAATAACTTTTAAATGGTTACCCAAATCAAAAATCTGAGGGCACCATTGCGATTATGATGGAGGGTTTACCCTAGGTGCGACTTAAGTTTTGTTGGTGCAGATCTCTAATGAGAAAACCCGAAAATGGCATAACCATAAATAAAATAATTAAATAAAGTTATTTTATTTTTCAAATTCTTATAACTCACAAATGGTAACTCAGATTAAAAATTATAGACCACCAATGAACTTATGAGGATATTCTCTCTTTAGGCAGATACTAGCATTGGCCGATGAAAACCACCAGTGAAAGTTAATTTTTTCCATAAATAAAATAATTAAGTGACAATTATTTTATTTTAAAATCCATAAATTTTTAACGGTAACTCGGATTGGAAATCTAAGAGTAAATTTGGGTTTGTTGGGGTGTGTTTCACTTAGGTAGAGCCTAACATCGACTGACGCTGGTTGAGGGTGACTGTTAGTAATTTTTTGAACTTTTTTAAGGTACGTTAAGTAAACGTGTGGGCGGCATTTTCTAACTTTTGAACTGGTGCTCATATTAAAAATATGAGGACACCGTTGAACTCGCAACACCAATATTCTCTTAAGGAGACCTTCACCTTGACCATAGTAAGTCAGGGGTGGAAGTTGGTTTTCTGGTTTTTTGTGGGAGAGTAAAAAAAATAATAAAAATAAAACAATTAACTTTTATTTTTATTTAACTAAAACGTCCCATTTGAATCTTGGTCGTGGGGACCACTCAACCCTCAACCTCTCTTTTAATGTGAGGTAACTCTTGGAATTCTACCAATTAATGAGCCAAAATTAATTGATTAATGAACTTAACTTAATTAATTTTTCTCCTCACCTCTCGTGGGGGGAAATCGTTGGAAAAGGAGAGAACTTGGGAGAGCCATTGGAGAAACATCCTCCAACGAAGAACCTCCTACAACGAAGAACGAACCTCTAATGTGGAAGACGCATGTTAACGGATCGGTAGCATGTTACGGGAGCAACAAACTTCAGCATCTTCATTTTCTTCCTCATGCCAACTCCAACGAACGAACGAGGTAAGGAATTTTGTTCAATTCGTTCTTCGTGGTAAATCATTGTCTCAATCTTTAAACTAATTGCTATCAATCTAATGAAGAGGGTGCGGGCTAATCAAACATAGCCTGATCCCTCTGCTACTTCGTTATTGGCGTGTTCTTCATGGGCGGATCAACAAGTTGAGCGCCACCCGACCACATCACCGGCTACCGACGCCGGCGGGGTACAGGAGGTGGCCGGCACACCGACTGGCCGTGATAGTGGTGGTGGTGCAACTACGCTATCAGAAGAGGCTGTGGACTGTCATCCATGGTGGAGGAGGATGATGATAGGCAAGCCAGTCAACCGCGTGGAACTGAGGCGGCGTGCACCCACAACGCCGGTAGCGAAGGAGGCCGCGACCCGTCGGCCGCGGCAGAGAAGGGGAGCGACCGACACGCCAACCGGCCGCATAAAGTCAGGGTAGCACATGTCCGCGCCACCGGATGAGGAGGAGGCCATGGCTACTTAGTTGCGACGGTGCATCCAAAGGGCGGCCAACACACAACCGACTACGGGAGGACAGCGGTGCCGTCGCATCGCTAGAAAGATGAATATGGCCAGAATTACCGTCTGGTTGCATCACGCCAAGCGGGACTACTCTGACGTATCCCGTGTGCCAGCAGGTGGTGCCATGTGGCGTTGCCGAGATGACCAAAACCAAATGGCCATTTGTCCATTTGGGAATCTGGGGGTCGCCTCCCCTAGGTGTCGGCTAGGGCGGACCCCACCATGGTCGGCCACCCCGGCCGCCTTAGAAGGCCGCCCCCTTTGCGGGCTAGGATGGACTGTGGCCTAGTGGGCCGGGCCCACCGCGGTCCAGCCCATCCGGGCCAGACTCGGGCCTATTTGGACCCATATACGCCTTTTTGGCTGTATGTTGAGAACCGGGCATCCGTTTGATGAACAGTCTATGGTACCAGAATATTTGGATCGAGAAAGTCCTTTTGGTATAATCTAAGTGAGTTTTGATGGAGTTTGACGTATGACCTGGGTTGGATCATACTTGAATCCAATCGGGCTCTCAGCACTAAAATGCTAATAACGCATAGACCGGGCATCCGATTGACACGCCATCTATTGCGTTAGAACCCTTATGACATGAAGAATCATCGGGTTACTTCTTCATGAGACCATGTTGGTTGAAGTATTAATGATGGATTGAGGAGAGTATCCTCTCGGAATCAAGCATGCTTAGTGCGGGAATCTAGTGGTTGGCTGTAACGTGAAGAAAGAAGAATGATCTGTGGGGGTCAGCATCTAATGATCCTGTGTGGGTTAGCACTCAGTGATCCTGTATGGGTCAGCGCATACTGATCCTATGTGGGTCAGATCCTATGTGGGTTAGCACTCAAAGATCCTATGTGGATCAGCACAAACCAATCTTGTGTGGGTCAGCAGCAGAGGCTCTCGACAGAATAAGATGATCCAGCAATACGTCTTATCATATATACTTTTTTCCTTAAGTTATATACCTAATTGTGATTTGAGTCTTTACCTTTTTGGTACACTTATGTGTGGTGATACCTTCGTGGTATTCTTCTATGTGGAATTACCTTTGTGGTACTTACCTTCACAGTGTTACCTGTGTGGTACTTTTATCTTCATGGTGTTACCTGTGTGGTACTTCTACCTTTATGGTGTTACCTTTGTGGTATTCTTCTCTCACATGTGAGATGAGTATATATTGATAACTTAGTTATATGTATGGTCATATAACTAAGTAGTGTTGATATCAATTGCTTCGTGCTTTTATATTGAGGTATTTATTTGTGGTTTATCCTTTTTGGATTCTGAGAGACGTTTGGGGGTCTTGGGGTCCCTACTGAGTATTGTTATACTCACCCCTGCACGGGTTACGCCCACAACTTACTGTGTCTTTTACCGATGACAAACAACATTGATCGTGGCTGAGAGTTCCAGGACTAGAGGCTTCTTAGAGGTGGACCTTAGACGAGGCGTACTGCAGAGCCAACCGTTCAAGAGCAGCACCTACCCTTAAGGTAGGATCCTTGGCAGGTGTTCACATAAGCTATTTTTAGTTTTAATTGTACTTTCTAGTTGGTATTGTATTATGGCCCCTTTACTTATTGTACACACCCTGTTTACTATATAGTTTACTTTGTGCTTGTGTATTTTTGTGTGCTTGGTTTGTGTGAGTTTACAGGTTTAAAGGCAATGCCTTCAGGGTTTTAGGGATATGCCTTTTCGGTGCTAGTTTCTAGCCCCTAACCTATGGAAGACGGGCTTGGGGTAGTCACAGCACGGGCCCTGGGGGACGGGTCATGACAAAAAGAATTAAATACAATAGGTTGGAAAATGTCCTGTATTTTAAATGCTATCATGCTAGTAAATGATCCATAAATGTATGCATGTTGTTTAAAATAAAACAGTTTAACTAAACATGTTGACTATATTAGGTCTAATAGGAATTCCAATAGATCCTTTAGAAACCCAAATTGTATAAGTGTTAGGTACTTTAACATTATAAATAGATATAACAATAACATTTTCTTATAAAAAAGTACTATGAAAATATAAAAGAAAAATAATTTTCATTATAAGAAAAAAATCTAGATAAAAAATAGTTAATAATAGTCATTCATTTAGATTTATCTTTTATAATGTATTTTTTTAATGTATATGATCTTTGAAATAATATCCAATATAGTTTATCTTCATTTTCATTATTTAAAATGACATAAAATTTTCCATAAATTCTATTCTAAGGGTGTATATATAAAGTTATTCATTTAATATTTAAATTTAAAATATAATATTCTCAGTATCATTTTTTACAACTTATATATCATCATATATTTTATCATTTGTGGAGGAACATGTATTTATGAACATCCCATCTTCATGGTGATCGATTTTCTCCCACACCTCGATGGTGATGGTAGTGTTGGGACTGTAAATGATTGTCATAGTGGTGTAGTAATAATTATAAGATAAAATAAAATGAAAAATGTGGAAAAAATGGATACAAGATATGATGTGAAAAAACCCTCAAAATTAAAGGGGAAAAAACCACAGACAAATAGAAGGACCACTATGGGTAAATGTTGGTACACACTCCCTATCTATTAAAATGAGAAAACCCTTATAAATATATCTCTTGAATATTTTGGAAAACCACCTCACAAAATACCACACAAAAAATAAATGAGAATCGCAGTGAAGATGATCCTGATGAGATGTTGAAATGGGAGGAGACTATTGCCTTTTATATGTTGCTTACAACCCTTACCATCCTTTCTCCCACTTCTCTCAAAGGTTGGTGGGGTTTTCCACCCACTAAACCTACCACCACCTTCCCTTATTTAATAAATAGGTGTGGTACCATCCATGGAGAATATTTTTTCGGACAGATATCCCACTTAGAGATTTGATTTATAACCAATAAAATCTCCACACATCCTTTCTTTCTAACATACCATGATCCTCACATATCTATGAGGCCACTCAAGGATCTATACCATCTGAACTTATTAGAGTTAATCACCTTCGTCAGGAAATATTCCATATTTTCTTTATTTTTATTTTTATTCATTTCCACACATCCTTCCTCCACCACATCTTGGAAAAATTGATATTTTACCCTAATTTTATTTATCATGGAATGAAAATATGTATTTCTTATAATGTGAAAGGTTCCCTGATTATCAAAAAACAATAGAATCTAACCCTTTTTGTGCATAAGCTCCTCTAACAACCTTCTCATCCAAATTTCCTCTTTTCAAGCCTATGTAGTTTCCATGTACCCTACCTCCATTTTTCATAAATCCACAACTCATTGTAACTTTAAAATCTTGCTTAAATATCCTCCTGTAAGAGTGAACACATAACCATTAGTGGATTTTCTCTGATCAGAATCACTTAAAAAATCTGAATCAACATAGACTTTGATAGTGAAATCCAATCCTCCACAACATAATGCAACATATGAGGTATCCTTGATGTATATTAGGATCCTCTTCACTGTGATTCAATGTTCATATCCTAGATTCTCAATGTACTAAATAACTACTCCCACTATATGTGTAATGTCTAGTCTAGTAAAAAACATAGCAAACATCAGACAACCCACTACTGATTCATAAGGTAATAAAGACACATCCATCATCTCTGCTTCACTTCCAAGACTCATTGTAGATGATAACTTGAAATTAATAGGAAGTGAGGTAGAGATTGTCTTACAATATTTCATGTTGAAGTGTTTCAAAAATTTCTGTAAGTAATTCTTCTGTGATAGAAAATATTACCATTATTTCAATCTTAGTTAATTTGTATCCTAAGAATCTTGTTTTTTGGTCTCAAATCCTTCATATCAAACTCCTTAGCCAACAATGCCTTCGTCTCTTGGATATGACCATTGTTGGGGTTTGAAAACAACTTTTCATCCACATACAATATAAGAATAATGAAATCATTACCATATGAACCCCATAAATATACATAAAGATCAAAATGAAGTCTATTGTATACAAAACTCATGATATTGGATGAAAATATTTTTTACTAACACCTCAAATACAACTTGAGACCATATAGAGTTTTAATAAACCTACAAACCAAGTTCTCTTTTTCTTCTTCTATAAAGTCTTCTAGTCGTAGAATGTATATCTATTCATCAAGATCACCATGGAGAAAAGAAGTCTTCACATCTAGTTTCTGTAGATGTGAACTGTATGTAACACACATCACTAGAACAAACTGAATAGTCATCAGTCTAACAATAAGAGAAAATATTTTATTGAAATCAATTTATTGCTTCTAAACATATCCTTTTACCACCAGTCTTGCAGAGTATCTTTCCACCTACCCTTTTCACTCCACTTGATCTTAAAGACTCATATGTTTCTGATATCCTTCCTTCCATGAAGTAATGGAACAAAATCCCTAGTATTTTTCTTATGCTAGGCTTCAAGTTCCTCCTTCATTTCCACCATCCATGAGGATACATCTAGACTCTAGGTCACCTTCACAAAAGAACATGGCTCTCCATCCTCCATCAATAATAAATATGAAATATTTCTATTAGTGACATAGTCCGAGTTCCATACTGGTGCTATTTTATCATGAGTTGATTGTGATGGTCCATACTCAACTGGTAGTTGATCACCGTGCTCTAGTAATTCCAAAGAGGAAACTTGTTCTTCCTTGGGTTTTCCTCCACCTCAATTATTTTAGTTTCTATATTATTTTTCTCCATGTCTCTATAAATTTTAATTTTTATCTTATATTCTTCTAAAATGTAATCTCTATTCATGATAAGTTTTTAGGTAGTGGGATCCCACAAACAATACCCCTTCACACCATTAATGTACCATAAGAAGATACATTTCCTGGATCTCGAATCCAACTTCAATATTTCCTAGTCATTAAACAGTGTATATACAGGACTTCCAAAAGTATGTAACTGAGAATAGTTGGTGGGTTTACTAGTCCACATCTCTATTGGTGTCTTCAAATAAATCACCATTTAAGGAGATCGATTAATCAAATAATAGGTAGTATTCACTGCTTCTTCCTAAAATATTTGTTTCAATTCCTATAGTATTCAACATTGTACTTGTTCTATCTAATAAGGTTATGTTCATATGCTCTGCCACTCCATTCCAATGAGGAGTGTATTCCACCATGAAATGTCTCTTAATGCATTCATATTGAAAAAACATATCAAACTCCTTGCTTGTATATTCTTCACCATTTTAAATCCTCAAAAACTTTATCTTCCTTCCAGATTCAAGATCCTTCTATTATTTAAATGTTTTTATGAATTCAAAAACATATTCTGTTATATTTATTGGAAACAACCAATATCTCATAGAATAATCATCAATGAACGATACAAAGTACCTTGATCGTCCTAAGGATATAACCAGTTATTTCCAAATGTCAGAATGGATCAATTCTAAGATCTCTTTACTTTTTGTTGTTGATGTACCAAACATTAACCCATGTTGCTTGATCAAAACACAATGCTCAAAAAATAGTAAGGATACCTTTTTAATCCCAGGAATAAACTACTAATCCACAAGAATATTAAGGCCTATTTCTGCCATATGGCCAATCTTTTGATGCCATAACATCATCAACACTTTTGTTGAGGTAGTTAATGTGACAACTATCTCTACCTCCTTGCATATTTCACCCATATGAACTTATAGGTTCTTTGATATATTCTCTTCCTTCATCACCACAAGCCCACTCTTTAAATTTATCATCACTCCATTCTCAGTGTGATTCTTGCATCTGATGTCATCAAATTATCCCAAAGACAATATGTTCTTATTAGGGACCTTCAAATGAAATACTCATTAGATGGTTCGAACAATAACATCATGAATATTAAATTTGATGGTACCAAATCCAATGATCTTAAAGGTGTGATCATCCACCTTGTAAAAAATTACTTACAAGACAGTTTCATACTAATCAAACCATTCCCGCCGATATGTCCTGTGCTATATTGCTCCTGAGTCGATTATCCATGCACCATTGGGATGATTTATGATTCCATTAGTCAAATCCACTTCACTAACTACTATATATCTAATTTCATAAGTACTCGTCACATTTTCATCCATGTCATGTTTATAGATCCCACTAGAACCACACTCCATCATCACATCTTTTGGTCTTTTTCCATTTTTCAGTTGGAAATTATCCTTCCGTAACACTGTATGCATATTCATTTTCCATAATGGAAAATTATTCCAATTGAATTTACCAATCTTGATTTTTTATACTATCTTGACATACTATTGTTCCATAACCTCTTATTTTTAAAAAATGATGTATTTAATAATCTTAATAAATTTTTTCTGATGTGAAAGATCAGCTGGAGTCATAATCATAGAGCATACTAAAATTTAAAAGAATTATTAATATATAAAAAAGGGAACAAAATTGAGACAAAACCTTACTCTGATACTAATTTTTGGGACCTTAGATTATTGTAACACCAGGGTAGCAATAATTATGAGATAAAATAAAGTGAAAATAAGGAAAAAAATGGACACCAGATGTAACATGAAAAAATTCCCAAATGAAAGGGATAAAAAACCATTGACAAATAAAAGGTTCACTATGGGTAGATGTGGGTACACAATTCATCACTATTATAATGAGAAAACCCTCATAAATATATCTCTTGAATATGTGGGGAAACCACCTTACAAAAAACCTCATAAAAAAATGAATGATAAGCTCAGTGAAGTTGATGTTGATGAGATATTGAAATGTGAGGAGGGTCTTACCTTTTATAGGATACTTCTAGACCTTCATATAATTTACCTTGCTTCTCTCAAAGGTTTATGGGGTTGGAAACCCACCAAACCTACCACCACATTCTTCTATTTGATAAAGGGGAGCAGTTCCATCCTTAGAGAATAATTATTCCAACAAGCGGTTCTTCCACTTTTCAGGCCGTATCTCCTCCTCCTTATTGAATCTTCATTTGATTCCACCCATGGTTTTCTATTCTGATTAAAATAAGACTAATAAAGGTGTTATGACTTCTCAATCTATCATATGATTTTATATTCTTATATCTATTCCATAACTGAGGTTTCTTACCCAAATCTAGTCAAATTTTCTTCACCAGGAGATGAATGATATTGCGACTATAGTAGTGTCATTGTTGAATTAGTGTAGGAGGGGGACCATGATGTATATGATGAAGATGATGACATGGATTTTTAACTTGAGGGTGATAGGGAATATGAAAACATATGTGGAGTTTGGTTGTGATATGAGGGTGTCTTCAGGTAGAGATGGCGATGTCACTTTGGCATATGGAAGATTATGGGAAGGAGACTAATAAATATACAACATACATGTATTTATGATTCTAAAAACATGAAATAATCTATATAAGGTAAATTGGAAGGTGGTGGAACTCATGGAATTAGGCGAAAATGGAGGAATATATTTTGAAAGTAAGGATGGAGTTGCTTTGGTATAAAATGTTGAAAAAGAGGGTAGCTGCATCTTGGATTTTCTCCTAAGGTCCAGTTTAGGGTTTTTAAAACCATTGAGACTTTAGGTCATCTCTTTTATCTTTGAACACTGGGCCTCTGAGCCAAAATTTTCATTATACTTTGGCTCTTTGGGTCTCCAGATCAACACATGTGTGAAGAAGTTGGAGTGATAGGATCTAGGCATATAGTTCATCATAGTATGTTGGCAGTGCGGGTAGGTACTACTGGGTGAGAGACCTCAATTATAGGAATAGACATGCATGGAATTATCATCTAGACACCTGTCCCCTTGGTCTACTAAAGTGGTATGGTGGGGTGCCTATTCACATGACTTCCACACTTGGGACCAGTCTAAGGATACAGATCAATAGGTAGGTGATTCATATGAGGGCCACATATACATCAACAAGTGGGTGGATCAAAATAGTGACGAGTGTGATGGAACCTATCTTTCCCTCCCACCACACCATTGATGGAGGGGTTCCCGACCAAGAATCATCAGTCCTTTCATGATGATTCAATTCGTGGAAAGGGGGAAATGGATCTTTTAAAAGGGTATCATGGTTTGTTATTCAATAATAGTGGGGGTATCGTGTCATTTGATTGGGGACATAGAATGATGTTGAATTATTACATAGAGATAGTGTATTATACTTCATACCTTGAGGTCCTAGGACTTTTAGCCATTTTCATTGGTTATTTTAACCAATTATCCTTTTGGTTAGTTTTGGGTTACCTCTCCACCCAGTTTCAAAGACCGGTTTCTTTTTGTTCTTTAGTAGAATGTGCCTAATCCCAAACCATTTTTAAGAAATAAGTAAATAAATATAAATCATGTAACTCCTCCCTTGATAAATTTTTACTTTCACTTGTAGAGGATCCATTATATAATGAAGAATATGAAGAAGATACTCAACATTTATCAATCAACCATTCAATAATAGATTCCTTCTCGGGTATGGATTGAACACTTGAAACGATATAATTAATGATACTCTAGGTTGTATTAAAATATTTTTTCCTATAATTCATTGAGTAATCCTATTTAATTTTCCATTTTGTTCATTCATGATTCACGTGTCTTGGTTCATTAAATCCATTTAAATTATTATCAAATTTTGATGTATTTTACCTTTTTTATGATCACTATACATTTTCTTCTTTACTAAAAATATTTTAGATATTTTTTCAGTATTATTAATCATATTATCTACCTCCTTCTCTTCATATGTCAAATAACATGTATCATTAGATGAATATTATAAGGTACTATCATTTTTGAATGAATCACATTTATTTTTTATCATCAGTCTCATTATCAATAATTTTTAATTCATTATTAAAAACTAAAAGTGAACCAATATATTCATTAATGAATTAGTGAAAAAATACTTACTTTATATAATTACTACATTCTAGTATTTTGAATTCTTTGTAATGTCTTCTATGATTCCTTCAATCATAGAATAATTATTTATAATCTCTAAAAGTGAAGTCATGTTTTTTACACACTTTTAATCATTGGTATATCACATTAACAGTTTTATTCTCTATCATCCTAAATTACAATTACATTACCCTATGTAAAAAAATCAATTATATTTAGGTTTTTAGTACCATGATGACTAACTTTTCAATTTTTCCAAGCATAAAAATATATTTTACAAGCATACATATGACTAATAAGATTTCTAAAAATTAAACAATAATAATAATTATTAACATTTTAGTTTGAAATTTATTTAAAATTATTAGTACTAACAAAATACCTAAATAATATTAGTGAAAATTGTTAGGTTTTAACATAATAGTCCAGAAATCAATACAATTGTTTTTCAGAAACTCCTCCATCCTATGTTTCCAAAAACTATAGTCCATAACATTGTAACATGGTGGTGTCAATATATTTTAATTACGAATCATGTATTAACTTTATATAAAATAAAATAGATATTTCTCATAGAATATCTATGGTCTATGATAACATATTTTATAAAAAAATAACATTCATAAGAAATATGTAAATATATAAAATAATATCCAAAATGATCCTTCTTTTTTTTAAAAATTGGTAGGATCAAAAATATAAAGAAATTAAGACAAGATTAGTGAATAGTAAATCTACAAAAATCAATGTAATAAAATAATGAACGAGGATGTTTTGGTTAAATAGACTAAAAAATTTAATAACGAGGATATAAAATGGGTCTTATAAGAAGTATACCATATACTTATAAATAAGAAAGATAAACCAGGAAGATTAGGAATTTATTATAGTTTCAGTAAATCCCTAATTAACTCTTAATTGGCTCTATAACACCTCAAGGGATATGGACACACACACACACACACACTATATCCTCACATTTTGAAGGAGTGAAAAATTTATTATAATACAATATTTTTCACTATAAATCCAAAAGTAACTACCTTTTAGATGAAGGAAAAAGCTATCATACCTTATGATGTAGAGATATAACCAACCTTAAGAGAGATGGGGAACAACCATGTATTATCTTTATGATTAGCCAATCAACATTAAATAAATTCATTTCAGTATAAGAAAACCTATGTTTTAGTTTTATATATCCCAATCAATAAAACAAAATAATACATACAATTAATACATAATGAAAAATAAAATGATGAAATTAGATAATAAAAGTTGTAAAAGATTTTAAGTATATATATTGTATCTTTAAAACATCAACATAGTTATATAAATATGATTTATAGAGAAATGAAAAAGAATTATTCAATAATTTATATTGAGAATAATTGGAACTAAATATCATGTGTGCATTAATATATCTATGTTTAATTCCTTGAACATGATTAGTATTTATAGATATATTATGTGACTCGATATCACTCGAGTTGAAATATCTTAATTACCTCTTCTCAAATGATTACTTCTTGTGATATTCACTTCACATGGTTAATGATTATTGTGATATATTTAATTAGTGAGAACTAAAGAATGTTTTTATAATGAATAAATTATATTTTTTATAGTTATTATTATAACCTTAGAAATAATTTAATTGAGATATGAAATAATAATATAACTTTTCATTACAAAAATTATTTATTATATTATCTAAATTATTTTTGATGTTTTATATGGTTTTATTTAAACATTAAATATAAAAATTAAAGTTATTTTTTAATTAAATTAACTTCATTTTTATATTTTGAATATCAAAATTATCTTAGGGTTATTTTTTTTGAGATTTTTTAGAATGGGTTGATTTTTACGCGAATAGAGGAAAATAACATACTCTCAAATACCATAAATTTTTCTTTAATTAAGCATTCAAAAGTACTAATAAGTTTAGGCTTAGTTTTTCAATCATATAAAAATATTTTATTTATTTTTAAACTAATAAATTTCATGAGAATCAATACTAATCATGATTTATGTGAAAGTTCACTTTTTTCTTAAAAATGCATTATTCCAAAAACTATTTTTCATTACATTATGTATATTTATATTAATTTTTTTAACAACACTATTAATTGAATAATGTATAATAGTTTTCATGTTTAAAATTATGAGATTTAAATTTATTAATAAGATATTTTTCAATTTTATCCATAAAAATATGTTACCTTAGTAAAATGTTAGCCCTTGTGGTGAAGGTTAAAATGAGGTAAAATGGGAAAATAAAATTTTACAAGGCTATAAAATCTTATCATGAAATGATTGGTCAATTTTATTATTAACTCTCTATATCCTAAATAAAAAATTAGGCAATTTTTTTACTTAACTTGAGCAACATATTTATTATATATTAAGAAAACAAGTATTTATAAGAGTTCCACTCCTCTAACTTATAAAACCATACCTTCTCAACCTAAGCTCTTCATAATCATTAACCACTATAGATTATCCAAGCCCTAAAAATTTCCCCTAAAACTATCATTCCCATGTCCTAAAGTTTTTTGTATTCTAAAAATACCAGTAAAATAAGGATTAAGGAGAGGTTTAATGGATGATATCCAAAAAAGAGGTAATAGTTGTAATTGAATTATTTTATGTTTCTTTATTTATAAAACTACACAAAATATATTAAAAGTCGACTAATATTATGAAATAAATATAATTATTACAATAAAATATTATTTTTTGAGGTAAAAACACTTATCTATCTTCCTCTAATCCCTTAGAAAATGAAAATAATTCTCTTGTTATGTGAAGATTACCACCTACGCAAATGACATATTTCATTTTTTATCATCACCCTGAATGGAAGGTTATGAAAATGATTTTAATGAATTGATATCATATTTATAGAATTATTAGTGTTATTTAGAGGCAATTTAACCATCAAATAAAAAATAATAACTTTAAATTTCCAATGTATGATTTAACATCATAAATGATCTTGGAGATTCATTTTGTAATTAATAACACCTTATCATTTTATTTTTATTTATGTTCGTTATCTACCTATTAATGAATATGATATATCAATATAGAAATGTGTTTTTTAAATCATTATTATTCTATGAAAATTATATTATTACTATATAATAATATAGTCATATTGATTTGGTCATTACAATATGTTCTTATTTGGGTTAACATTACCCCGTATATGAATAATGTTATAAAATCGATGTCACTAATGATTATGAAAAAATTAATTCTAGTAATATTATATAATAATTATAAATTTATTATTTTATAATGATTATAGTATGTTGAAATATATATCATAATAATGGAATTAAAAGAAAAAAATCATGGTTGCTTCACACCACCAGAAAACAAGCATAACCTAGAACATTCTAGGAAATGTAACTATATCATAACCTATTGAACTCCATTGTTTCTAGAATGATAATAACTCTATAATTTAACACATATAGAATATAGTGAACCATTATACAAGTAAATCCAACCTTCATATGAATATCAAATCTATTTTGGTGATTTTGAACTGAAAGGACCTAAAATGAAAAATTAAAACTATAAACATTTAGTAAATAATTGAAACATGATAATAATTGAAATAAAATGAATAATAATAAAGAATTAATCTAGGAAAAGGTTCTAAATAAATTAAATAATTAATATTATTTTATTATTCTAGAGCATAGATGTCTTACGAAAAGAGTGAGGACTCGAGTTAAGGGATTTTTATTTAAAAAAGTATTTTAAATGTTTCAAAGTTATCCTTTAAACCATTTATATTATATATCTATATTAATTCAATAATATTCTTCTACACACATATGTTTTTTCCTAAATTTATTTTAGATTACCTTTTAATTCATTTATAAAGGTTTAAAAAAGAATCTTTTTATATTTTTCCATATAAGCTATTTTTGAATTTCATTATAATGGTTTCAAAAGAATATTTTTTTGAAACATTTACCACTTGATCACATTTTTTCTGATGTCATGGTAAATTTTCATTATAAATCTTACTCCTTAATATTTCATGGTTTTCTATAGAAAATTAAATTTATATTATCTTATTAATTTTTTATTTTATAGAGTTATCAATGAAAATGTTATTTAATTTTATTTTTATTGGATAACTTAAATTTAATATGATTAAGGATTTAAATGAATATTTTTACAATATTTATGATGAAATTGAATGCCCCTATGAATTTTATTCAGTGTATGATTTGAGGAATTTATATATGAGGATGGGTAGGTCTAATATATCCCTACAATGTATTTCAAAATGATGATATAATTAACTAGATATAAGTTAATCCTATGTAGATGTTGGAATTATATTGTAATGTGATTCCATTAAAGAAATATTTTGGAATTAATCGGGTAGTGATTTATTTTATAAGGGTTTAAATAAAACACAATACTTTGTTAAAATATTATTTAAACATGATATTATAACCTAGTCATTAAATTGAAAGGTATCAATATGACCAACTAAGTTATGAAAAATATATTTTTTCACACAAGTTCATTGGTTATCTATTGATTGTAAATAAAAATATGATTCATTTTAAAGTAAAAGAAATGTTTTCTTAAACACTGTTTTTTTCAAAGAGAATGATTTCATCTCTCTTTTGGGTACGTATGATAAAATTATTTTTTACACTTTTATAAATTTATTTTATAAAAATATTTTTTTTGAAATTATAATATAAATATTTTTTAGGGTGAATTTTTGGTATTTTTTTGAAAAGTTTCATTTTTTTGATGTATAATGAAAGATACATATTTTTATTTAAAATTTAATTTTCATTTAAATTATTTAAAAAGATAAATTATATATAAAATTTGTTTTAAAGTAAATTTAGTTCAATTATAATTATATTCATTACAATTTAAGTTATTATAATCAATTTCATATAAAATTTTGATATTAAAACCTTCTATACTTATGAGAATTTTCTCTTTGGAAACCCTCTTTTTCATCACGTTTACGAGTATAATTTTAAATTGGATTCTGCCACTTATATGAATTGAATTTGAGAAAATGGATTCTATATTTTTAATCATTAAAATTTATTTTATCTAATAAATTCAACTTAATTTTATACCTTTTAAAATATTAAAATATATAAAAATTAATTACCATGGTTAAGGTAAAAACTGATTTACCCAGGGATTACACTTAGATGATAAGGGTTAAAAATGACCCAAAAAATATAAAAAACCAATTTTATGGCCATATGTTGAACCTATAATCTATTATGTTCTATATTGATCTATTATAGAAGCTTTTTGGCATGATAAAAATGTTGGTGTAGTTGAATATTTTTAAAAATTTCATGTGTGTCGTCTCCCCAAATTATAAAAGGCCACCCACTCACCTCCCCTCTTCAAAATTAAAAGGCCTTTTGGTTCATAGAAATAATAACCAAATCACTTCCTTATTAATATCACAATATCACATATTCATTGGTTTGATCTTAAATCCATACTATGAAGGACTTTGAAGCAAACCAAATGAAGTTTCCGGAAGAAGAGATAATGTTCTTAAACAAGAATTTTCATTTTATTTATTATCCCCCCTCAAAATATTATTCAATAATGATAGTATAATAAAAAAATTATATAAATTATACTTAGATTTTATTAAATCAATTTCATTACCTATATATATCTCCACTTACATTAAATGAGAAATGAAACCGTTGATCGTGTGTATGGGGGACTACTGCCTCACAAACCGATATAATTAATTTTCCATAACCACCTTTAAAGAATGGAAATAATTATAAATTTAACACTTTTATTTTATATTTATTAAGTTATTATACTTATATAATTATAATATCACATATTTCTTCTTACTCTCCATTCTATTTAAAATTGGGTAACATTGCTCATGTGTACGGAGGACTGCCGCCTCGCTAAGCAATGAAACTTATTTTTTACATGCACATTACATTAAAGGTAATACGAATGAATTTAATGAATATATTATATATATTACATTATTTAAATTATATAATATTAATATATCACCAAATTCATTACCCTTTCACTTATTAAGGAAATGATATCGTTGCTCGTGCGTACGTACAACCTATTGTCTCCATGAAGTAATATAACCCATTGTCCATGACCAATAATCAATAATTATTATAATAATATATATAATGAGTCAATATGATATTTATAACATTAATAAAATTATATATATTATAAGAATATATAATATATTCAATAACATAAACTTTCATGATAAAACACGTGTGAGAAAATAAGTCAATTTAGACCCGAAATAATGAAAATAATGAAATATTATTAATAAAAAAGTGGTAAAATGTTATCAAGGTATCATATATGATATTATAAATATGAATACTATTCTTTAATAAATTAATAACATGATTAAAACCATTATATATGATGTTAAGTCATGTTTAACTAAAATGAAGCATGAGGTAAGGGACTTTGTCTAAATTTTCCTTCATTGAGGTATATTTTTATTATTATGCACCTAATTTATTTTTTATGGTGTAAATACTACCCCTTTTACATGTAATACCATTTATAATTCAAAATTAATGGTATTTTAAGTTCAAATTTGTATTATTTCATCCAAGGGGACTTTATATGAACATTACCAAGTGGTAAGGGATTTCTTCTCAATTTCCATTTCATCAAAACATATTTATTAATATGAAACTATTTACTTTTATGTGGTGTATATACCTCACCTTTAATGTATTTAACATTAATAAATATTTATTCATGATTATAAATTTTTTTTTCATGTTTATTCTTCAAGTGGTTAAAATTTAAATGTCACCGAATAGGGAAAAAATTATTGTACAATATCACTTTATTTTATTATTGATTACTTTCTCTTGAAAAAATCACTTTCCTATGATAAATTTTCATTATAAGATAAATTTAACTTAAATATACATATTATTTTTTATGGATATGATTATTTATTAAACTGTATAATTTTTTTACATATAATGTTTAATTTTAATGTTATTTTAATAACTAGGGAAATATCGATAAATCCACACACTTTACTCAATGCAGATATTTAATGATAAGAATATTTATTAATGAATTAAATTTATTATTATATATATGAGGAATTATTTGGGCATATAGTTATGAGTGGGAAAAAGTTATAGATATCCCCTCGATGCATCAACAAGTCTCATGAGACAAATAATTTGGCCAAATCAGATGGTCTTTTACCTAGTGGTTTTGAAATGTCTTATGAAAGTTCTTGATAGTAGAGGTATTCATGATACATGAGATCATGATTATAATAATTAATAATTTCACTAATTTAGAATTCAGATATTTTCTCAAATATATTTTCTCTAGATGCATTTCATTCTCAATTTATTGATTATATAGCATGTGTGTTCGTTTATTTACATTTATATATTGATTATTACTTATCTAATTATGATAGTCAAAGTATTGATTAAATGGAATGTGTGTTCATTAATTTAACTTTACATATTGATTATTCTTTATTGATTCATGATAGATTCTACTATATGTAACCCTTACGGAGAATTTGAGCTCACCCTTATTTTGTTTTCTTTCCCTAGGATATGGAGAAGAATTCATGGAATGAGTTAAATGATACCAAATTTTATCCATTAATATGATTTTTATTTTATTTTCTTATGTAAAATGGGTAACATGTATTGATTTAGTTCTCTAAAACTGCTAAACTGATCAGTCCTTTAGGATTTTACCCCTTGTATCAAATAAAATATAATAATGTAGGTACCAAATCTAGGTTATAGAGTTAGGGTCATTATAGTTGGTATCAAAGGAAGTTTAGTAGAAACCTTAGAAACTATATTAAGGAAAAAATACATTAGGAACAAAAAACTATGATATAATTTGAATATAATCATATATAGAGATCCTAATGTTTTGGTAAAGAAGATATTATGTGGTTTTTACTAGAAATATATCTTTTTTTTTGAATACTATAGGTGGATGTGGTGCTCATAAAAATGTACATAGGGGTAATAACACTGAAAAGGGTGCATTGAGATTGATCGATCATCACTTAGTCCATGAAAATGAACCTTACTATGCACCTAGTTTGACACTCATAGGGCATATTCTTAGGTCAATTTACATTTTCTTTTCAAATGATTATAAAGGTTTTGAATATTAAGATATCCATAAAGAAACAAAGTTTATGATTCTAAGATTAACAATGAATAATTTTTTTAATTGATTTTAAGTAATAAATAATATTTATAATTATACATTATGATTTAAAATTCATAATTTTATGAGCTAATATAGTATATGCCTTTGTTTAGAAATAGACCCTAGAAGGAAGAAGGGTATCAATACTTATATCCAATGTAGAGATTTCCCTGATAAGTAAGCCAATACAAGTGGTATTAGAACTAAGGTGATTATGGACATATTAGGGAATCTTAACCAGGTTATGAAAAATTACCTTACCTAGATGGAGAAACCCATTGTTATACACATGATTATCCTATGTTGGACCATTTAATGCAATAAAAGGACCCATCATTTGGTGCGACTAATAATCCAATGATAGCTAAGTAATTAATTAAGTATCTAGAGAAGATATTTATGGTGTTTGTATGAGATGAAAAGGAAAAGGTTATAGTTGTAGTGTACTGTCTCAAAGGTGATGTTGATAAATGGTTGTTTTTGATCTAGTATACTAGAGAGGAAGATAAAATAGAGCACATGAAATGAAAATATTTTATAGATACATTATTTGATAAATATTTCCATTGTGAGAAAGAAACTTAAATAAATATAAAGATCATAATATTAAAGAAAAAATAAGAAGAAATTGTTACCAAGTGTGAGGATACCTTTATAAGGTTATCCATATATGATACAAATTATATACACAATATAGAGCACAAGATTGACCATTTCATTGAAGGTCTTAAGCTAAGTCTCCAAAGGTGGTGGTCACTAATTTTTTTTCACCATATGATGAAATAATTTTATATTCCATCAAAATAGAGAAGGAATTCACTTGATCCTATATGTGAAAGGGGAATCAAGAAATTAAGAGGTTGAATAAGCACCATTATAAAGGGAATGTGTCCAATAATAATAAGAGAATGAATTAATTTCTATATTGTGAGAATTGTGGAAAGGATCATTTTGAGAAATGATTAAAGGGATTGGGAGTTTTTTTATAAGTGTGGAGATAAGGTCCATTAGGCTAAATAATGAAATGGGAAGGAATATAAAGTTAATATTTAGTGTTTTAACTATTGGGAGATGGAAACTATGAAAAAAATTCCCCAATAATCAAGGGAATCTACCACAAAAGTGGAATAGGGGAGAAGGCTAAGCTTATAAAATCACTAAAAACCAGATGGAAGTACCCAATAGTGTGGTGGTAGGTAAATTAATAATAGATTAAAATTTATTTAATTCTTTATTTGATTTTGGATCCTCATACTCTTTTATATCTTATAGGTTTTTGTAAGAAAATTAGATACTTCCCTGGAACATTATGAAGGGAGTTATCAGTCAAAACTCATAGTGGAAGTATCACTACAAGAATGATGTGTCATTTAATCCCCATTATGACACATAAACATGATTTATTTTCTAAACTTATTATCATACCTATTCTTACATTAGATATAATTCTTGGTATGAATATGATTTAAAAATATGATTCAATATTTTTTGCAAGAAGAATGAAAATATAATTCGTGATGAATATGTAGAATTAATTATCTTTATAGTAGAGATATATTAATCTGAGACATGTACATACCTACCCTTGAATCTCTACTGAATGATATTCTTGGGAAGAAGAGAAAAAAACCTAGGTATGGATAAGGTAATCTTAAAATCTAGGTTGCATCTATTTTGCAAGAATACATTTATGTATTTCCTAAAAAATTACATAGTCATCCCCTAGAGTGTGAAGTTGAGTTTTCCATTGATTTAACCACTAATGAAAGAATAATATCAAAGAATCCCTATAAAATGGCCACTATGTAATTAGTGGAGTTGAACAAAAAACTAGAAAATTTTCATGATAAGGGATTTATTCTCCCATTTTTTTCATCATGGGGAGTCCCTGTTCTCTACCTTAAGAATAAAGATGGGCCAATAAGGATATAAATTGATTATAGAGGAATAAATACTATTATAATAAAGAAAAATTATCCTCTACATTTCATTTATGAATTATTCTATCAACATCATGGAGCCCAATATTTTTAAAATATTGACCTCTGTTCTAAGTATCATCTGTCACAACCTGACCAGAAACCTCTCTTTTATTTTATTTATTTTTGGTCTTATTCTATATTTTTCTCGAGTGAACATGAGTCCTGGTATTTTTAAGGTTGGAATTTAAATTTTTGGAGTCTTTTTTTCTATTGAATTACTAGCCCACATGGTTAGGACTATTCTTGCGGGTGTCCATGTGGGTTAGTGGTGTGGCGCATGACTTGCGCATAGTTTATTAAACCTTGTGGAAAGTGTGTGGGTGAGATATGTGAGTAGATAGTGTCAAGTGGAATAGTTTGATGATATTTTTCTCAACCATGTTTCTACCTAGGGGTAATCATGTGAGGGTTCCTAGACTAGGCATTGGCTAGCGCACAGTTGGCGTATGGTTTGGTAAACCGTGTGAAAACAGTGCGAGTTGCCCATTTTTTTTATAAAAAATTGGATTTAATTTTTATTTTATTTTATCTCATTTGTTTTTATTTTCTACCTATTATTTAATTCCCCATACTCCTCATTGTCCTCATGTTATAGCCCCCTCCCTTTCTCTAGGGCTGCACACGACCCCTCTATGCGAGCTCCCTCGCTACTTTATTTTTCCACGATTCCTTCGGGATTCTTGGTTGACCCTATGAGGTAAGAACTCCAGACGCCTCCTTATCCCTTGATTCATAAATTTTCTTCTCCCCATATCCCCTCGTTTTTTTTCACAAAACCTAGTCCATATGTTGACGTGATTTTTGGTGTTTTCTTTCGTTGTTGGGGTGTGCAGAGGGTCTCTTGGGTCAGCTTTGAGCATGTTTCAGTATCCACTGCTAAAGTCAAGGAGTGTTAGTCTGTTTTGGTTCACCCATCACTATTAGAGGTATTTTATCTTGGCTCTTTGGTGTATTAAAATTTTATTTTGGGGCTTTTGGTGATTTTTGAGTCGCTTATTAGTTTTTTAGCATGCTTTGCGGTCCATTGGAGGTGACCCACACATATGCGTATATATAGGTTCATATGGATACATACATACATACATATATGTATATATATATATATATGAGTTCCCCATTTTTTGGATATTCACTCATGGCTATTTTAATATTTTCAAAGGGGATAGGTGTTCTTATATAAATATGCATATATGTATAAAGGCATATGCATTCAAGTGTGAAGGTGGATTTAGGCATATTACCCATATATGCAGGTTTAGACATATACATAGGGATCCCCTTATATATATTTGAGTCCATGAAAATATTTATATTGGGGATAGGTGTAATTATATATATATATGAAGGTGTATATGTATAGAAGTGGTAAAGGGAAGCTTCAAGTGGTCATAAATGGAAGCATCAAGCGCCGAGATGTTTTGGATTGGTACTCCCATTTTGAGGTAGGTTCTATATGCTTAACCATTTAATTTGAATTCCATAATTTTTAGATTGTTTTAAAAACATGTACTCATTATTATATAATGTGTATTTGCTATTAAAATTTGTTTTGTATCTTTAGAATGGTATTTTCACTAGTTTTACATGTTTTCCCAAAGCCTTCAGCATGGAATTCCTTATATAAGCATGTTTTCACAATTTTTTTCTAAAGGTGTGGTGCCTTGGTTGTCAATTGGTATTAAAATTAATTTTGGTACTCTAATATGTTGGGAAATTGTGTTTTCTAAAGTGAAGATATTATTTTTTAAATTATGAGGTCCAATTGATACCTTGAAAATGTTTTGTGGAAGTAGAAAATCCCTCTTATGGCATGCCCCTTATTTTATAATTATGATGCATGTGTTAAATGTGTGATTTTTGATATTTACCTAGTGAATAGTCTTGTGCATTATTGTGTGGATTGAAAAAGGAGATGCAGTTAAGGAGAGAGATTGATGGCGAGGAGTTGTAGGAGTTTTGGGTAAAGAATATGATATGTATATATATATTATATCTTGATAAAAACTCACCACCATTTGGACTATGAAATGAAAATCTTGGGTACCTAGGGGTAATACTAGGTCTAGTACTCTAGGTATATCGGCAGGGATGAGGTCCTGTTACCGTTAGAAGGATTGATGATATAACACTAACTAAATATTTGATGATGATCGGAGACCACTAGTACTTTGTATTGACTCCTCCATAGTAGATATTCTATGAGTACATAGTGGATTATAGTTTCTATACCATGTCACAAATGTATGAGGATCCTAGGACCCCACTAACCCTAGATACTTAGTAATTTCCCATGGTCCTTGTGTTGTGATTTCCATTTCAGTTAGTTTTATACTTATTTCCTCCTTTATGAAAATCATGTTTTAATCTAAATTTCTTTCCTTTCATTTTGAAGTGTTTATGCTTGTTTGGAAAATATTTTGGAAATGTGATAGAAATAAAATGTATTTTTCTTGAAAATGGAAACTTTTTTCTTAAATTTGAAAAGAATGGAAAACAATAATTTTATATGGTTGTATTTTCAAACTAGTATGACTTTGATTTTTTTTAAAGGAAGACATAGGAAATAGTTTATCTAGACATACCAAATTAGATTTAATAATCATTCCTATAACTTACATTTATTTTTTATCTTCTAGTCCCGCTTCAAGCTCATACTTGGTCACCATGGGGTGAAGTTGGTTTAGTGGTTGATGGTGACCCACAGGGTCAAATGGAGGTATGTGCAGTTTTATTTTCTCCACACTGGTAGTTTTTGCTATTGTTTTGTTTATATCTATTTATTTGTCTTCTATTTTTTAGGATAAATCATTCCCAACAATTTTATATTGATTCCCAACACTATTTTACTACTTGGTAGGATTAGGAATGCCTCTCGGGCCTTGTTATGGGCCAACTCGGGTGAACGGTTTGGGGTTGAACCATGTTGGTTCATGAAAAAATGGTATTAGAGTTGGACCTTTGTTATTTGGGATGTCAGGTAGATTGAATATAGGATTTTTGGGGCTCATGAGGTAGGTCATTGGTCAGTTCCTGATCACCACCATTCGTGACGTGACCTAAGTCACCAGGGGTAGTTGGGTTTTGAGTCTTTATTTTCAGTTCTAGGTTATGATATTGGTGTTTGTTTGGTTTGATGAGCTTGTATATGTTGGGGAATGATAGTGAAAGTGATATAGTGCTACATGACGATCTTACATGGAATATAGAACCATGTGGAGATCACATACATAGTTCAATATGATTCCAATAGTTGGTGTATGCTCAATGCATGGTCTTCTAAACCATGTTGTTGGGGGTATACATGACCCCAAGTTCCCTTTTCTAATTATTTTTGATATTGGAAATGCTGCGGTTTGATTTGGGTTGGTCTGAGTGGATTTTGAAAGAAAAATTATTTCTTAGAATGGTTTCTAGATTGAAAAAAATTGGTTTTAAAATATAAATTAATTCATAATTTTGAAAAGTTTTGGAAAATATAGAGGAAAAGTGAATTGGGAATTTGGTAAATGCTTGGTTTTGATGATAAAATGGTTTGTACGACCCTTAGTATTTCTTATGGATGTTAACATATAAGGTTTTATGTGTATGGAAAGTGCGTGTTGGTATATATGTGTGGATGATATAATCAAAAGTGGTATGCACACATATGTGATAGTTCATAGGATGTCATAGGTGAGTATTTAAAATCAATGAGTTTGAAAATGGGTCCATTGGGGAATGGTGGTTTCTTAAATAGATTTCTTAGCATGTTTTTTGATATTGATGTAGTTTTGTTTTAGTTGAGATATGATTTGTTTTTGTGATGTTTTTGTTTATGAGATTGGTTTTTGGTTTAAAATGTTAATTTATTGAGTTATGGTTCATTGTTGAATAGTTTTGTGCTTTATGTTTTTTAGAGTATGCCTCTTAAAAAGAACCATAAGGTTTATAAGGAGCCTCTTCCAGTCATTGGCCCTGACCATACACATAATGGAGTTGTGGAGCCGAGAACTTATCAAGTAGTGCTTGTTGTCTATAGTTATCAAGGTCACTTAGGGGTTGTGGAGTGTCTTGTAGAAGTTGAGAACGTCTTTAGGTTTTTGGGAACATCAGATTTAATGAGATTGTGAGTTGTATTGGGTATGTTTGAAGGACTAGGAATGTACTAAGGGAATGTGATCCTTCCATTCTCATTACAAGTTGAGATTACTAGGGAGATATTCAAGAATGCTTCTATCTAGTGGTTTATTATTGAGGAAGTAAAGGAGAAGGAAGTTCCAGATCTCGTGAATTCTCGACAAGGTCAACTTATGGTGAATGGTTATATTGACCATTTCAATGAACTTGTTTATTTTTCTCTAGATATAGTGTTGAGCGATCAATTAAAATATCCTCCTTTCTTGTGGGGTATCTATATAGGGTTCAAGGACTGGTTCCTTTTGGTTCTCATGAAGGGTCCCCATCTAGTGAGGAGTGTTAACCAGAGGAACCTATTCTTGGGGTGTCTCATTCATCAGTTCCTACTTCTCATTCCTTAGAACACATGCTCATTTTCTTCCACTGTGGATGGTCTAGAATATTATAATAATCCTTCGAAGGCTTGTCATAGATGTCACCATTTGTGATCCCTAAATATGTTTGATAAGTTGAATTGTTAAAAGGAGTTTTTATTGGGGATTATCGTCTCCTGACTGTGGGGCGGTAGATGGTTCAAGACATCAGGACTCTAGCCATAGGCCCTAGATTGATGATTTTTACACAGTTAGTAATTATTGGGTGTAGGGGTCCTTGGTCCCGCTTATGTCTCCAATGTTGGAATAGGGACAATTTAAGTTTCTATATTGTATCTTATTCATATTTTAAGGTTCCCTTTTATTGTATAAGGCATAGAGAACTAATTTCATTATTATAGTCTTATTTGTTTTTAAAAGTTCCTCCTTGGTCTTAAGAAGGATTGGTGGTCTCGTTTTCTTATAATTATTGAGGTTGTTACTTATGGACATGAATTATTGAATGGATATCCTTCTCATGATTCAGTTTTGGATTCATTTTTTGCTCATTTTGGAGATGCTCTTGTAATGTGGAAATGATGAATTGTGGTTTGGTTTACCTCTTGGTTTGGAGTTTCTTTCAACGGGGTCCCCTTATGGTGGGGGGTTGGTTTGTGTGGGAAGTTCCTAGGTTGTTCCATGTTGGGTTTCCCGTGTTGGTCCTTGATGGTTGGTCTAAGTAGGTTAGTTCGTAAATGGTGAGGATAACAACCGTGGATATTATTGTGGTTTCTTATAGATTTGGTTGATGCTAGTTGGTTTCTTATGATGGGAAGACCTTTCTCTTATCTCTGTGGTTCTTTTTATTGTGTGTTGATCTAGATCTAGTTGGGTGTTACTTTTGGAGTTGAAAGGTGTTACCGGGTTTCATGGGTCTGTTTGGTCTTGATTATTTTGGAGTCTTGGGTATGTTCCATATTTGGATGGGTGAATTTCTAGGGGAAGAAAGTGTTAATGGTGGGGAGAATTGTCACACCCCGACCTGACACCTCTCTTTTATTTTATTAATTTTTGGTCTTATTATATCTTTTTCTTGAGTGGATTTAAGTCTTGATATTTTTTGGGCCATAATTTAAATTTTTCGAGGCTTTTAATCTATTTTTTGGCTAGGACGCATGGTTAGGAGTAACCATGTGGTGCCCATGTGGGTGTCCCGATGGGCCAGTGGTGTGAAACATGACTTGAACATGGTTTATCAAACTATGCAGAAAGTGTGTGGTTGGGATCTATGAGTTTATAGTGTTGAGTGTCACGGTTTAAGAACGTTTTTCTCAACCAAGAATATTCCTAGGGGTAAATATGTGAGCGTACCTGACCTAGGTAGTGGCTAGCGCACAATTGGTGCATAGTTTGGTAAACCGTTCACAAACCATGCAGGTCACCATGTTTTTTTAAATGTTGCATTTTATTTTAATTTTAATTTTAAATTCTTTATTTTTATTTCCTCCTTATTTCTTCCCACTTATCCTCCTTGAACTCATGCGACAACACTCCCTTCCTTCCTCTATGGCCACACGCCACCCATCTTTATGATCTCCCTCTCCAAATTGTTTCTCCAGGATTCATTTTGGATTCTTGGTCAATCCTACAAGTTAAGAACTCCAACAACCTTATCCTACCTTATTTCAATGATTTTATTCTCTCCATCACCCATCTTATTTCGGACAAAACCTAGGCCATGGGTTGACCTAATTTTTTGTGTTTTCTTCCGTTGTTGGGGAGTGTAGAGGGTATCTCAAGTCAACTTTAGGAGTGTTGCAGCATCTTATGCCGAAGGTAAGGAATTTTGGAATATTTTATTTTCCTTACTACTATTGTAGGTAGTTTATCTTGTATCTTTCGTGTATTCCAATTTTATTTTGGGTATTTTAGTGATTTTTGGGTTTCTTCTTAGCTGTTTAGCATGCTTTATGGTCTGTTGGAGGCAACCCACACATATGCGCATATGTAGGTACATATATATATATATATGTCTGTGTGTGTGTGTGTGTGGGTGTGTGTGTGAGTTCCCCCTTTGTGGATATTCACCCACGGTGATGTTAATATGTGTAAATGGGCTATGCGTGCTCATATAAATATACATATATGTATAAAGGCATATGGGTGTAAGTGTGAAGGGTTATTTAGTTGGCCTACCCATAAATGTAAGTTTATAAATACATTTAGGGATCCCCTTGTACATATATAATACCATGAAGGTATTTATATTTGGGGTAGGTGTCCTTATATATATATTTGAAGGTGCATATGCATGGAAGTGGGAAAGGGAAGCTTCAAGTAGTCGTCAGTGGAAGCATTGAGTGCCGAGGTATTTTGTCTTGGTCCTCCCCTTTTGAGGTAGGTTCCATATACCTAACACTTTAATTTGAATTCTATAATTGTTTGATTATTTAAAAAACATGTTTCCATTTTTATATAATGTGTATATTCTATAAAAATTTTTTGTGGCTCTTTGAAGTGGTATTATCACCTATTTTACATGTTTTCCCAAATCCTTTAGTGTGGAATTCCTTGTTTAAAAATGTTTTCAAACTTTTTTTCTAAAGGTGTGGCACCTTGGTTGTTCAATTAGTCTTAACAATCATTTTTTAGCTCTAAAGTGTTGGGAAAATGTGTTTTCTAAAGTAAAGGTATTCTTTTTAGATGATGAGTCCCAGTTGGAACCTTGAAAATGTTTTTTGGAAGTTGAAAACCCCTCTTAAGTCATTCTCCTTATTTTAGAGTTATGATTTATGTGTTAAATGTGTGATTCGTGATATGTACCCTTTGAAGATGCCCAAGTAACTTGGGGGTAGAGTAGTTCTAGTATTCTAGGTAGATCAGTAGGGCCGAGTCCTAGTTCTCCCTAGTAGGATTGATGCTACAACACTAACTAATCATTGGATGATTATCAGAGACCAATAGAACCATGTATTAACTCCTCCCAAGTAGATCATTCATGAGAAAACTGTGGGTTATGATTTTTATACCATGTCACTAAGGTATGAGGATCCTAGGACCCCAATAACCCTAGATACTTAGGGATTACCCATGGTTCTTGCATTGTGACTTCCATTTGAATTGCTTTCATACTTATTTCCTCATTTATGAAAACCATGTTTTAATATAAACTATTTTCCTTTCATTTTGAAGTGTCTATGAATGATTGTAAACTATTTTGGGATGTGATTGAAATAAAATGGTTTTTCTTGAAAATAAAAGCTTGCTACATGAATTTCAAAAGAATGGGAAACCTTAATTTTATATAGTTTTATTTTCAAACTAGCGTGAATTAGATTTATTTTTAAAGTAAGGAATAAGAAATATTTTATCTGGGCACACATACTAATTTTTAATACTCATGACTATAGATTATATTTGTTTTTATATTCTGGCGTTACTTATAGATCAGAATCAGTCTCCATGGGGAGATGTTGGTTTAGCGGTCAGTGGTGACTCATAGGGTCAAATGGAGGTATGTGAAGTTTTAATTTCTTCCAACTACTAGTGTTGTTTTTTTTTCATTTTATATTTATTTATTTTTATTATATTTTTTGGGATAATTTTTTCCCAACAATTTTATCTTGATTCCCAACAATAGTTTCTAGCCCGAGAGGATCGGGAATGACAATTGGGACTTGTTGTAGGTTGACTTAGGTGACCGGTTTGGGGTTGACCCAAGTTGGTTCTTGACATCATCAAATGTGAATAAAGAAAGAATACATTCCAAATACAACTTTACAAATTATGTATGGACATTATGAATTTATTGTAATTTTATTTGGATTGACCAATTCACCCTCTGTTTTTATGGATATAATGAATAAAGTATTCAAGGTATATATAAATAATTTTTTTGTGCTATTCATTAATGATATATTGGTGTTTTATAAAAGATATTAGGACCATAAAAATCACTTGCAGATCATTCTTAATACCCTTAAAAGGTAATTGTTATATGGTAAATTTATTATGTGTGATTTTTGGCTAAAATAACATTATTTTATTGACCATACCATCTCCAAGGATGGAATCTCAATTGATCTTACCCAAAAAAATATAGCCATAGAATGGCCTACAAAAATTCACATAACTGAGGTACATTGCTTCAAAAGTTTGGAATGTTACTATTAGTGATTCATTAAAAAAATTTCCTAATTGGATAACCTGTTAACCAAGATTACATGTAAATGGATTAAGTACATTTGGAAAATGGAATGTGAAGAATGTTTTTGATGAAATGAAGAGGATATTGTTAAATGATCTAATTTTGACTGTACCATATGGAAATGAAGGGATTGTGATATATAGTGATGCATTGAATAAAGGAATTGGTTTTTTTTCTAATGAAAAATGATAAATTTATTGTATATAAATTAAGGAAATTAAATACTCAGGAATAGAAATTTCCAACCCATGATCTTGAGTCGGTAGTTATAATTTTTTCTTTGAATACATTGAGACATTATATATATGGTGAATGATGTGTGATATACACAAATAATAAAATCATAAAATACTTATTTTCATAGAAGGAACTCAATATGAGACAAATGTGATGGCTCAAGCTACTCATGTATTGTGATTTATTGATATAGTTCCACCTAGGGAAACAAAATAAGGTATAAGATGAATTGAGTAGGAAATATATGTAGTTTTGACCCAAATAAGGACTGATAGGGATCCCATATTAATAGATCATGTCAAGATGGGTGTGGGTAAACATCACTCCTTTTTAAAATGATCATGAACCCATATTTATTAGATAATATAGGAATTTCTCAATCTGATGATGATAGATTTTAGAAAAAAATTTATGTTGTGAATGATGGAAAATTAGAAGACTTTATTTGTGAAGGTGGTGTTCTAAAACTTTGAAAGAGATTACATATTCCATTATACCATAGCTAAAAATAAAATCTTTGGATGATGATAAAATCTATAAATTCTCTATACACCATAGTATTATAAATATGTATTAGGATTTGAGGAAACATTTTTGGTTGGATAAAAAAAAGTGGTAAATTACAAATTATGTGTCTAGATGTTTGGTTTGTTAACAATTGAAAGCTATGAGGCAACATCCTTGAGGAATAATGAAACATATTCCTATTCCTATATGGAAATGGGATGATATTACTAGGGGTTTTTTCATAGGACTACCAAATACTACTAGGATGAATATTGCAATATGGTTTATCATTGATCGCCTAACCAAATATGAACATTTCATCTCTATAAGAGAATATTTACCTTTAAAGTGCCTCTCAAGGATCTATATTAATGATGTTTTAAGACTTCATGGAGAACCTATATTGATCATGTCTAATCATGATCCTAGTTTTACATTGAAATTCTGGAAGATTTTTCAGAAGTATCTTGATATTAAGATTCATTTGAGAACTTCCTACCATCCTTAAACTGATGGATAATCCAAAAGGGCTATTCAATAAATAGAAGGCATGTTGGGGTCATGAGCACTTAGTATTAAAGGTATGTGGGGTCATTATTTACCTTTTTTAGAGTTTTACTATAATAATAGTTTCTATTCAAGCATTTAGAAAACAAAAAAGGTAAAGATGATTCTGGATTATATTAGAGAATCTAAAAGTAAGAAAAATATTTATGTTGAAAACCAGAGGAAGGATTTGGAATTCCAAGTGGGAGATCATGTTTTCATGAAAGTACCTACATGTAAGGGTTTTATAAAGTTCGGTAAGAAATTTTATTAGAGACCTAGGTAAATCAAACCCTTTGAAACCCCTTTAAAAAATTTGAGTAGTTTCTTACCATTTAGAAATACCACCATGTCCCTCAAAAGTACATGATGTGTTCCATATATCATTGTTATAGAGGTATATGCCAATACAAACATATGTTCTCACCTACGATGAAATATAATTGGTACCTAATATATTTTACTCTAAAGGTCCTATCTAGGTTCTTGATTCTAGATATTATGTATTGAGGAGTCGTATAACCGATATGGTAAATGTCCATTGGAGAAATCCAAAAAATAAAGGATTCAATGTGGGAACTAGAGGATGTTATAAAGAATAAATACACTCATTTGTTTATAATGTAATATACATAAAATTTCATGGATGAAATTTTTGTATGAGGGAATAATGTAACACCCCAATACTTTATGATTTATTTCCTTTTAAATAAATTAAATATATTCAGTATCTTGCGATGCACACAACATTGAGTTTAAATAAAACATGATACTATATTAAAAAATAATTTAAAAATGACCATTATAACCAACCTGTTAAATTAGTGGGTATAAATAGGAATAATATAGTTATGAAAAATAAATAGTTTACACACATTAATTGGTCATATATTTATTACAAATAAAAATAAGAATCATTTGAAAGTAAATTAAATGTTTTCTAAAATACTGAATTTTTTCAAAGAGAACAGTTTCATAACTTATTTCACACTTATGAAAAAAATTAATTTTTGAAACTTTTAAAAACATTATTTTATTAAATATTTTTTTTGACATCAACATATCAAAATTATCTTAGGGTGATTTTTTGGTATTTTTCTAAAAAGATTAATTTTTCAATGACTTGTTAAAAATACCCGCCTGAAAGCCCAAACACCTAACATTTTTTTTTTCATTTTTTGGATAATACACCGTTTTAATGGGGTTTAGGGGGAACTTTACATGAACTATAGGAACTATAGGCACTTGGACTAATTAAATTACCTTGAAGGCCCTATATACTTGATACCATAGAATAGTCACTCCCCAGTATAATTGATACAATTTTCAAGTCCCAAACTAGCATAGATTCCCAACTATCAAAGATCTGTGAAGAGATGCATGGTGATTGGTACCAATAAAATATTCTGTACCCTCTAATTAATACCTATATATATATCTAAAAATATGGGAGTTTATTATATGAATCCATTGGATATTCACTGTGGAAAGAATCACATATTTTAATATTTTTTCCTGCTGTTGTTGTGGACGGTGCAACCTTACCACTGACCCCGAGTAGTGCCTCCATCATTACCATTGAGGACCACCATAGATCCCATACATCACTAATTCTCATCGTTCAAATGGATTTCACATTCAATTCATCATATCAAGACCCTCCACAGACCACACTAACCACAAATCATTATTGAGGCCTCCAACCACCATCCTTTATTTCCATACGCAATCTCATCACCGTCAAAGCCTGAGGAACCACCACTTATAATAAAACCATCCTCTAGATGAGCCGACAGAAGAACCCCTCTAAGATAAAAATGTCCAAACACCCCAAATATTTGGGTTTATTTAGGATTTGATCTTGGAATTTGATGCAGGATCACTGGGCACCTTTAAAACTTGGATTGACCCCAATAGTAATAGTGAAAAATACTTATTTTTATTAAAAACTACCTTTTCATTTAAATTATTTGTAAAGTTAAATTATATATCAAAGTGGTTTTAAAGAAAAATTAGTTATATTATATTATATTCAATACAATTTAGGTCTATATAATATAATTCATATTAAATTTTGATATTAAAACTATTTATACTTATGATAATTTTGTCTTTGAGAACCCTATTTTTCATCACGTCTATGGGTATAATTTTAAACTAGATTCTAAAAAATACGTGAATTGAATTTTTAAAAAAGTATTCCATATTTTGGATAAGAATAAATTATATTATCTAATATTTTTAACTTAATTTTTTTACCTTTATGAATAATAATTGTTGTAAACATTAATTACCACGGTTAAGGTACAAAATGATTTATCGGGGGTTAAATTAAAAATATAAGGAAAAAATAACCTTAAATATGTATGATAACCATTAATAGATATATTTAGAAATAGAAATCTATAAATTTATAGATTTATCAATTTTGGAATCTTTTGGCTTGAAAAAAACGTGGGTATGATTGAATCTTTTCAAAAATTCCATGTGCGTTATCTCTCCAACTTATAAAAGACCACCCCTCTCCTCCACTGTTAACACTTACAAGGCCCTTTATTTATAACAAGACCTACCTAAATACCTTCTTTATTTCTCTACTAACATCTTATATCCATCATTTTGATCATAAATCCATCCTATGATATATTTTGGTTAAAACCAAATGAAGTTCTCCAAAGAAGAGGTAATGTTCTTAAATGAGAATTTTCATTTTATTTATTCTTACACCTCCTTAAAATATTATTAAATTATTATAGTATAATAAAAATAGTTTATCCAATATAATGATATGTTATTATGTTAATTTTATAACTTATATCAATTTCCACTTCCATTAAATGGGAAATGAAACTGTCGATCGTGTGTATGATAGACTATCACCACGCAAACCGATATAATAATTTTTGCATCACCACCTTTCAAGGATATATATAATGATGGATTTAAAACATATGTATTATATTTATTATATTATTATAAATATGAAATTATAATATCACATATACCTTCTTACTTTCTATTCTATTTAAAATATAATAACGTCACTCGTTTGTATGGAGGATTACCACCTCACAAAGCGACATGTTTAATTCTTCACTTAAAATTTACATGGAAGGTAATTAGGATAAATTTAATTAATATATGTGATATATATGATTTTATATAAATTATTAAATATTAATATATCACCCAATTCATTACCATTTTACCCGTTAAGAGAATGATTTCTTCACTCGTGCGTACGTACGACCTACCACCTTTGTGAAATGATGCGACTGATTTTCTATGCCAAACATTAAATAAAGGTTATAATAATATATATAATGGTTCAATATTATATTTATAACATTAATATAATTCTTTATATTATTTTAATATATAATATGTGCATGAATCATAAATTTCAGGAAAAAACATGTATGATAAACCATAGAAATTATCACCCCAAACAATGAAAATAATGAAATATTTTTAACAAATAAGTGGTAAAACGTTTTAATGGTATCATGTATGAAATTATAAATACAAATATAGGTTTTTATAAATTAATTATACAATTAAAACAATTATATAGGATTTTAATGAAAATTTTACCAAAATCAAGCATAAGGTAAGAGACTTCATCTCAATTTTCCTTCATAGAGGTGTATTTTATTATTGTTCACCTAATTTATTTTATATGGTGTACATAATATATATTTTATATGTAATATCATGAATCATTTATACTTAATGGTATTTTAAGTTTCAATTTGAATTATTTCATTCAAGGGTATTTTACATGAACGTTACCAAGTGGTAAGAGATTTTATCTTAATTTCCATTTCATTGATAAATATTTGTTAATAAGAAACTATTCACTTTTATGTAATGTATATACTGAAACTTTGATGTATTTAACATGAATAAATACTTATTCATAATGATTAATGTTTTTTTAAGTTTATTCTTCAAGGGTTTATAATTTATCTTTTACCAATGAGTTGTTTTCTTTGTAAAATTTCACTTTCTTTGGTGATTGTTTACATTCTCTTGAAATAATCACTTTCATGTGATCATTTTTTATTATAAAATAAATTTATATTAAATATAAATATTATTTTATGATGGATATGATTATTTCTTAATCCATAAATAGTTTTTAAATATGGTTATTACATTTAATGTTATTTGATTAACTGGGGAATTATTGATAAATTTGTAACCTTTACTCAATATAGATATTTGATGATAAGGAATATTGATTGATTAATTAAATATATTATTAAATATATGAGGATTTATTTGTAGATTAAGTTATGTTTGGGCCCAATTATGGATAGGCCCAAGATATATTGACATTTCCCATGAAAAAAATTAGTTGGCTAAATCAGATCATTTTTATGCAGTAGTTTTAAACAGTCTTCAGAAAGGTCTTGAATGTAGAGGTATTCATGATTCATGAGATCATTAAATCTAATAATTAATAATTTAAATCATTTATAATTAAGTTATTATTATTATATATGAAATTTTCACAATGACATTATCTCTGGATTTATTTCACTCTCATTTTATTGATTATGTGGAATGTATATTCAGTTTTTTACCTTGAAATATTGATTATGCCTTATCCAATTATGATAGTATAGTTATTGATTAAATGGAATGTGTGTTCAGTAATTTAAGTTTCCATATTGATTATACTTTATTGATTCATGATATCTTCCACTTTATGTAACCCTTACTGAGAATTTGATCTTACCCTTATTTTGTTTTCTTTCCCAAGGATATAAACATGAGTTCTTGGAATGAATTAAAGGATTCCAAATGTTTTCCATTAATACAAATTTAATTTTATTTCCCCATATAAAATAGGTATCATGTATGTATTTGGTTCTCCAAAACTTATGAACTAATTATTATTTCAGCATTCGACCCCTTGTATTTAAGACAATGTAATAAAGTAGGAACCATCTTTGGGTTACTAGAGTCAGGGTCATTACATTTTCCAATGTAGTATTCATGATTATATTTTTTCCATTATTATTTATTACTATTTTTATGAAAATAAATGTGAAATTAATTCTATTTCATGAGTAAGTGATTATTTAATAACAATGTTTATTTTCTAAAATAGAAAACTTTCTCATAGGTTTTCATGATTTTCAATGGACTAAAGGGTTTCATTTTTTTGATATCTATTACTAAGATTTATTTTCTCATCACTTGTTTTAAAATGAATTTAATGGATTTAAGGATGTATAAGTACTCTAGAAAGGTCAATATTTTTGTTATGATGAATCATCTTGAATGAACCTAGTGTGTCATTAATGAGATGGGATTTCCAATTTAAAAACATATTTTTTGGGAAAAAATGTAAAATATGTGGACATGTAATATTTATAATTTATTAATTTTTATAATTTTCTAAAACTAAAATATCAGTAAATCATTGGGATATAGTGAAATATTATTTTCTCTATAAGTTATGTAATTATAGGTTGATTATGCATGTGCTGTTATAGTTGTAATCAGATAATTTTTTAGATATCTATAGATGATATGATATTGATAAGAAAAGGAAATATAAGGATTATAATTTATGATAAATTATCATGGGAGGGTTTTATATTAAAATAATGATTTTCACATTTATTCATCTAATCTATACGTATTTTAGAATGGTCTTCTATAGAGTTAACAAGGTGAATGAAGTATAAATCCATTGACAAGATAATATTCTTCTGAATCAGCAAATAAAAATGGTTAGTGTTGATGATAGGTAGTTTTTTGATGTGTTAAATCAATTATTAGTGGATATAAATGGTGGAATTTGTAAAACATTGTGACAAATTTATCCATAGAGAAATATTTCAATAGTGAATCATTTCTTAAAATAATGACCTTTAACATTTTGTTTAACCTCAATACTAGTGGTATCTCTAGGGTTGATCAATACTTAGAAGAAGATATTTGATATTTTGGGTTGTTTAGAGAATCAAATGGTAAATATTATTATTTATATTCTTCAAGGTGAATTTTATTAGTGGCGGTGTTTTATTAAAAATAAAAAGGTGTCCAATTAGATTGATATCATGGATATGATGGTATTTAAATATATTTTTCTTGAAACTTATTTTCATAAAACACATAAAAATATGATATAAAGTATATTTATGTAGTTAGTAAAGAAGGATTAAGTCTCAATTTTAGTTGATGAAGGAAAATTAAAAATATTTTTTTAGCTATGTAATGAATTTTATTCTCCACCATGAATTTAAAATTTATAGATCACTCACTGGATTAAAACCAATTTTATGCATACATTTATTAACTCATGTATTGAAATTATATGATTAATTTTTTTATTGTGATAAGATGGTTGATATGAAGTTTAGTGACTTTTATAAATCACATAAAAACACTGATAATATGAAGTCAAGGTTTCAAGAAATTGGGAAATAATCAAAAAATAAATCTAGAGGTAAACTTATCACATGTACTAAATATGGTAAAAAGATTATAAGGAATGTCAGATAAGATCATGGGAAAGATGAAAATCTGAAAATCTTTCACATTTTTCTCATGATTTCAAGGAAATGAGAAATGTTAATGGCCAGACTAATAATTATAAGAAGGATATGATATAATTTAATTGTAATGACTTTGGAAATTATGAATTTTTTTCCAATGATATGTATTGAAGGTTTAAATCATCCCTATTATAAATAAAAATGCGTGAAAATTCCATTTTCTACTACTACAGTTGATATTATTCCATCAAATAAAGTTATGATAGACACATTACTCATTTAAAAAAACAACGACAATGTATAATTTCATTCTATATTTACATAATATTTCATTTGGATAATTTTTTATTAAAATGGATATAACCATAAGAAATGGAAATAAATATTCATTAAAAACTATCAATTGAGGTATTAAGGAATTAAGGATTTTTAGAAATATTCCTATAGTTATATATGGAATGTTTTTTCCTACAAATTTTTTTTTCTCAACCATAGTAGAGTTTGATTCTATTTTGGGTATGAATTTGATTTTGGTTATCATGTTATGATAGATTACATAGCTAAATAATACATATTAAATTTTTAGAATGATTTTCAATTTGAATATAAGAATGATCTCATACTTATGATAATATATCATGAAGTTGTGAAATGGGTAAAATAAATCAGTGAAAATTATCTTCCACATGTAATAAAATAGAAGGGAACTATTAATATTATTGATTTTATTATGGTAAATTATTTTTTATGTATTTATAGGTAATCAATATAGTTTTATTCCCGATCAAGAGAGATAATTTATAGTTTCTTTAGTCCCTAATTCCATGAGAATTTTAAATCCTATATTAAATGGGTATATTGGATCTATTGGATTTGAAAAAATAAATTATAAGAATTACTTGGTAAGGATTTAATACTCTATATCACTTTACATCAGGGTGATCTTATTTTTTATTTAATAGAAAAATATGGTTTTATGGGGCTTTACATTGATTATAGAGAACTCAATAACATCAATATTAACAAAATTTATTCTTTTCCTCATATGAATGGACTATTTTATCATCTTCATATAGTTCAATATTTATTGATGATTGAACTCAAGTATCTATATCATTAAATAAAGGTAAAGGAATAAAACATTATAAGGAAAATATTTCGAACTAGGTATGAACACTATGAGTCTCTAGTTTTGTTTTTTGGATTAAAAATTACACCAATTTTTTTTTGATCTAATGTATAGAGTTCTAAATGAATATTTGGATAAATTTTTGGTGGTGTCCATTGCTGATATCTTGGTATGTTCTAAATATTTTTAGGATCATGATAAACTTCTAATGATTATTCTGCATTCCCTTATAGAAAATTATTTATTTAGATAATTTAGTAAATGGTAATTTTGGTTATAACATATTTCTCTACATGGTTATATTGTAACTAAAGATGTAATAATAGTTGATATTTCTAAAACTAAATAAATTTAATAATTTCCAAGATCTAAAATGGTTTCCATTATTCAAATTTATCTTTAACTAATTGATTATTATTGATGGTTTTTTGAAATCACTACATAGTTAGCTAACCGACTGACCAAGTTAACTTGAAAAGAAGTTTGATTCATTTGGTCAAAGGAATGTGGCGATTGTTTTTAGGAATAAAAATATGATAGGTTAATGATCTAGTTTGGGATTTACCATAAGAAAATTTGGAATTTCTAATTTATATTGATACCTATTTAAATCTCCTTGGTTATCTATTAATGAAAAATTATCAGGTAATAACATAAACATCACGATAGTTGAAACCACACGAGAAAAAGTTCTAACTCAATAACTTGAACTTATAGAGATAACGTTTTTTGATGTTTTGGTGGAATCAGTTATATGGGGTGGAATGTGATATATAATCATACTAGAAATTTATAATTTATATATTAACATATTTTTATTAAAATGATGCAGAGAAGATAGTAAAAACTAATAAAGAATTTACAATATATTATTGCATAGAATCAAGGTAAAGAAAACACGATAGATTATTTTTTGATATGAAATGATAATACATCAATAAACATGCTATTTTTAGAGCATGATATTATAGTTAATTATTTAATGAAACTAGAATTAAAATCTCATTATCAGAAAACCACCCCACTTTGGGATCAAGTACCATTGTAGTAACTATTATTGGAATGAATTAAATATTATCTGAAGAAAGGTCATGGTTTTAAAAGAATAATGGAACTAGTTATGGAAGGAATGTTTGATGAATTTAATACCAAATAGGATAGTGTTTTATGATTTCAAAAGAGGTTAAGCATATTAAGTGATATTAAATTTAAAAAAGAATTATTGAGTTAGGTTCAAAAGACTCAATTTACTGAACATTTGGGTAACATTAATACATTTAGATATCATTAATAATATCAATTGTGGGAAGAAATGAATAAATGAGGAAATAAATTTCTGACTATAACTTTAATTATTTCAAATTTTAGTATATTAAAGATGAATGGAAACAAATGATTTGGATGCATCAGCTACTGTCAATTCAATAATATAAATGGAAGTATGTGTTCATTTATTTCATGATGGATTTAATGAAGACATGTTGATGTAATAATTCAATATGAGTTATTGTTTACTATTTAACTAAATTGATAGATTTTATTCCAATTCATGATGATATGTATTTGGATGATCTTTCTCAACATTGTTTTAAAGTGATAGAAAAGTTACAGTGAGTTTTTATAGCAATTGTATCTAATTGTCATTCATGGTTTACAACCAATTTGTAAAACAAAAATTAAATGTTATTGGATATAAAGTTCTATTTTAATATTTCATCCTCAATATGATGGACAATTAGAGTGATTAATTTAAACATTACATGATATTTTATGTTCTTTATCACTGTAATATCTTGGTGTTTGGTATCAAAACATTTCATTAGTGAAATTTTCTTATAATAGTTATTTTCATTCAGGTATTCTTATGAAACCATTTAAGGAATTATATAGAAAGAAATTTCGATCTCTTGTATAATGGGATGAATTTGGGTTGGGATTTTTGAGACTAAAATTAGTTGAAGAGATGGTCCAAAAGAAAAATATGATTCAAAACCACATGAGGATTCTCAGAGTAGGCATGAGAGATATATAGATAACCTAATAAATGATATTTTGTAAGGTAAGAGATCATATAATTCATAAAATGTATCTATAAAATATCTTGATGTGTCTCAATATGAGAAATTAAGAACGTGGTTTATTATTTGAGGTGAAATTATAGAGAAAGAGATATTAGTTACATAACAAGTGACTTACCTCAGACTTTATTACAGTTATATGATGTTCAACATATTTTTTTTGTTAAGGAACCATGTATCCGATTCATTTTCTATTTTGATCCCTGAGGTGGTATAAATAGAAAATAATATTTCTTATAAGGAAAATCCAATTCAGAATCTCAATCATGAATAGTAGGTGTTTTAGAAAAAAGAAACACAATTTGTTACAATTTTTTGGAATAATCATATGATTGAATAATAAACATAGTAACACTAAAATGGCTTTGAGAAAAAAAATATCGTCAATTGTTTATTAGTGAAAAAAACTGCATATAGGCAATTTATTTAATGATGAGGATTTTTATGAGCTATTTATTTTTATTAATGAATCAATTTAAAATTTTATAGTTATTATTAAAACCTTAAAAATAAATTTATTTAGTCATTGAATATGAATATGAATTTTTAGTTGGAAAGGAAGAAAATTTTATTACAATTAAATTATTTTCAATTTTTTATACAGTTTTGTTAAAAAAATTAAATTTATACATTTTAGAATTTTAATTTTATAGAATTAACTTCATTTTTAGACCCATCATATAAAAAATTATCTTGGGGTTATTTTTTTGTGTGGAAATTTTAGGACTGAGTTTACTTTTAGGGGAATAGTGGAAAATACTATAGTATCAATTACCACATATTTTCCTTTAATTATGTATTTAAAAGGTACAAGTCGATTTTGGATTATTTTAAAGTCACATAAATCTATTTTATATATTCATAAACTAATAAATTTATTGATAATAAATTATAAACATGATTTTCAAAAAAATACATCATTATTATTTTTTTCAAAAAAATGTTTTTCATTATATTATATTCACTTATATTAAAATCAACTTTTTTATAATAACTAAAAATTGTATCTTCTAAATTGGTTTTCCAATTTTAAATATGAATGTTCAATTTTATTATTAATTTATATTTCATTTTTTTCTATAAAAATAAGTTACCTAGGTAATAATTTTGCTCCTATAACATACTATTACCTTTATAATAGGTACATTCTAAATCTATTCGTGGTTTTCCTTTTTTTGTTGTCTAGGTAGGGTCAAGAAGGAATTGAGAGGATACCTATGATGGTGAAGTCACATATTTGTTGGAAATTTCCATTACTAAAATTATTCTTTTTTAGGATCTCATTGGGTATTTACACTTTATGTAAGAGGGTTACACGTTGTGCAAATTCTAATGATAATAAATCCACTATTTATTAAAGAGGCGATGTGTTTTTTGGTGATTATGAGACTTATCAATTACATGACATGTATTTGGGTTGAATATCATGTAAATTAATAATGAATGTTTTTAAACATGAATCTATGTTAATTTATATTTTTTTATTTCTCTATATTTCCTTTCCCTTGACCTATATCCTTCCCCAAGTAATTCTGGGAGCCTCCAACCCCTCCAGGACTTTTTATTTGGTAATTAAACGTTGTGATGATCACTATGTTTCTTTATGAGTAATAATTATTCATTAATCTATATATATTTCTCTATTCCTTCATTATATTTTGATAGATCATCTTGAGTTTGATGGATCTAAGCCCCATGTGGTTTAATATCATTTCTAGGATGAATTCCTATATCTTTTGCACCTTTGTTCTTGTTGGTGGGTTTCGTTGCGGGCATTATGTTTCTCTGAGGAAGGTCGGTTGTTCCATATGTGGTTTCTAATTTAATTAAAATTTAATTTATTGATTTAAATTCAGTTTTATTTAATTTTTTTTTCTTAAATTGAATAAATTTATTTCAATCATTTTATTGAAAAGTCAATTCTATTGAATTGGGGGTTTGGTTTTCTTTGGCATGAAATTGGGGAAAAACCGCAATTCCAGTGAATTGAAGTGTGTTTGTGGAATAGATGGAATTTGTTGAAAAATTTAATTTATGAATTTAATTGTGAAAATGGTTTTTAAGTAAAATTGTGAAAAACCCCAATTCTAGTGAATTGGGGGTTTTTTATGATATTGATGGAATTTGTTTGACAAATAAATTGTTTAATTTAATTATAAAAATTGGATTGTGAAAATTCATGGTGCATTGATTTCAAATCCTTATTTATGAAAAATGGATTAATAATGGTTTTGATATAAACACATTGGTTTTATCATGATTTTTTTTTATTAAAACACAGTTATGGTTTTTAAAGAGAAAATTGGAATATTTGAAATAGAGAATGATATTTAATTTTATTTTAAGTAATCTTAAAATAAATTGCCCATCATTGTTTTGTAATTGAGCATATACAAGACTTAGGTAGTTAGTGAGTTATTTTAGGAGTCACTTTATGATTTACAATGTTCTAAAATATCATATCAGCACATCCCATTCCTTAGTTGATGGTGATGAGTCCCATTTTCCTTAGGACCAAAGGGGAATATGTACATACTTTCTATCATATTATTATATCCCATTACTTAGGTGATGGTGATGAGTCTCTTTTCCTTAGTCCCAAGGGGGCGTATCTACATACCTGTCATTTCATAGTGTTATATCCCTATATCCTGGAACTATGATACCTATTTGGCACATGAACATGTTACTCGGTTGTTTGTATTTAAAATGTATATATACCATTATTATAAACTATTTTACATGGCTTTATAATTCATGTAAACTATTTTATATAAATGTTTTTATTTAATCTATTTTTTGAAAAGTTATTTTTATGTAAATCACCCTTTAATTAAAGGTAAATTCTATATTTTGAAATTTATGTCCATCATTTAAAATGTGAAGAATGAATTTCTAAATGTATTTCCATCTTTTAAAATATAAATCATGATTTTTTAAATATTATTTTCTGAATTACAAACCTGTTTATTTGAAAATTGAAAGCACTTTTTGGTTAATTTAATATTGGAACCTATTATGGAATATTTTGGTGAATCCTACTCGACTTTGGATCACACCTTACTTTTGTCTCCAGATGTTTTTAGATTATCTCTTTCCAAGTTTGAGCAACGGGAAATGATATCTTATAGGTAGATCCAGCTGATGAACCTTGGACTTGGTGAGTTGTATCCTTAGGTACTTGGGCTATTTTCCCTGTTTGGTACTTGGGTTGTTATACTTTTGGCCTGTTTATGCCTGCTTTACTTATGCTAAATTACTCCCAATGGAGTTTATTTTAATATTCATACTATCTTGTTTCTTTTACCTCCACATTATTAGTGGAAAAAATCATCCCCACTTTCATATTATATGATTCCAGGTGCTAGTCACTGACTTTTGGGGATTAGGAATGCCCTTTGGGCTATGTTAGGACCAGCTCGATTATCAGGTTACTAGAGTACCCAGGATGGTTCATGACAAAGTTGTATCAGAGCTCCAGGTTGAGATTTTTTCTTGAAGTTAGTATGCATTGTGAAATATTTTTAGGACTTAGGAGGTTGTTATGATTGAGTACCTAGAAAAATATCAACACAATGAACCTTAAGTATCCAGGGGTGGTTAAGGAAAGATGTATTATGGAATATTTCTATTATTTTCCTTGTTTTGATTTGTATTTATAGAAATACAAATCTTTTTTATCTAGATGTTGGGATTAATTTCCCTTGTCGCTTTGTTTGAGTGTTAATATGATGTATTCTTTGTTGTCTATAGATGTTGAGTAGAATCATGGTTCTGAGAAGATGTGAGAATCAGATCTAGGAGAAAGATTCTGTTAAACCTAAATGTGATAATCCTATTATGGACAAGAATCTGGTTGAGGTGATTGTGCGCACTATCCAAGCTCTGGGATAGGAACCACCTCTAGTTCCCCTTCAGGCTCCAACTGTGGAACCTTAGAGGAACATGCTCAAGATTTTTATTTAGAGTTCCTTTACCAAAATCCAGAACTGTTCAATGAATCTGATGATACTCAAGGGGTTGAGGAGTGGTTGAGCAGAATAGAGCGCTTGTTTGGGTATTTGGACACACCTGACAAAATAAAAGTGAATTGCACCACCTTAATCCTGGAAGGACCACACAGAATATGTAAAGACACTATGATAACAATGAAGAAACATGATGTATTAGAGTGTAAATACTTAAAATTTATTTTCACGGATCATTTCTATCTAGAGTCAATGTTGTTATCCAAGTCCATTGAGTTCTTCAAGCTTGAGTAGGCTGACAGGGTCATGGATGAGTATGCAGACTCCTTTGTTGAGCTCATGCATTTCGCACTAGATATTGTTTCAAATGAGAGGATGAAGGGTCAAAGGATCAAGTTATTACTTTTTTAGGATATCATTTCTTAAGTATTCTTACTAAATCTACCTTCATATACTGATGTGATGGATAGAGCACTTATGGTCGATATGGACCTGACTGGAAAGTTAGGGTTATCAGGAGTTTCTTTCTCTCTTAGTAGTAGTGTTCATTCCTCTAAGATAAAGAGGAAGTGTGATGATTCTTGTGGTGGTTATCTATGGTTGGGTTTTTCAAAACCTCCCATAATTCCTGGAAGAGGTCCTTTTGTTTGTTACTAGTGTGGCATGTCCAAGAATTAAAAGAGGTTTTTCACTAAGGCACCCAAGAATTGTGGATCCTGAAGATTTTTAAGTAACTTGTAGAGGTTCTTCTATATTTTTTCCACTCGTTTTAGTGTCATAGGATCATCCAAACCTTCTAAAACTATGGAATAATTTGATTATTCACATGAAAAATGGTTCCAGCCACAAGCACCTGGAAAGAAGCTTTTTCATGTAGTGGAAGAGTCTCCAGAGGAAGAAGATATGGGTCCAGTGACTGTGAGAGGTACCATTACTATAGCTTTGTCATTGGTGAAAGATATAATTTATATTGGTTATTCTCATTCATTTATTTCAACACATGTTGTTAATCTGGTCAATCTTCCTATGGAGCTTTTATCTTGTGGAATATATATTACTGTTCCCCTTGGTACGAAGAGAGATCAGGGTCCCTGTAGTCCCTCACATGTCTTATCTCTATCACATGTTGAGTATTTTTGGATTTTTTTGGTTCTTGACATAAAAATGATTGACATGATTTTTGGGATGGATTGTCTCTTTGCCAATAAAACCTAGATTTATTTTTATCTTTTATGGGTCTACTTAACTAAAATTAGTGGTGTGTGTCATGTATTACAAGGAGAATGGGACCCAAGGTCAAGCATATCCATACCTTCTTATCTAGAGTTGGGGAAAGTAATATCAGTGTTTTCCTTTGATCTAGATTGGGAATCTTTGAGTGTTTATCTCCCTTTAGTTATCTTTGAGTTTCATAAAGTGTTTCCTTATAAATTCTTTGGTTTCCCACCAATAAGGTAGGTCAATTTTTCCATTGAATCAATACCTAGTACTCAACCAGTTTTTATTCCTTCTTACCATATGGTTTGTCTGGGATAAATGATGTCATAACTATTTTATTGAGCTAATACAACTTTAACTACTACACTATTGTTTACTCTTCCAGAGGCCGGGCAGGGCTATGTGGTCTTTTGTGATGCATCGAGTTTATGCTTGGACTGTATTCTTATGAAGGGTTATCATTTATTTGCTTATGGATATCATTATATTAATCTATAGAAGAATAATTATCCAACCCATGACCTTGAACTTTTATCTGTGATGCTTGATCTCAAGAGTTGGAGACAATACCTTTATAGAGAAAGTTTTACAATGTTTTCAGAACACAAGATATTGAGTTATATCTTATCTCAAAAATATTTTAATCTCATCCAGAGGTGTTGGGTGTAATACATGAAATCTTTTAATTTTAACATTGCCTGTACCCTGGGGAAAAGGAATTTCTTTGTAGATGCTTTGAGCAGGAATATTCAGGCCCAGGAAGTGAAAAAATATTCGGAATAGTGGAATTTGGTGGCTCTCTTTGTATAGTTTCATATTAGAGTCTAGGAATTAGAGGATGAGGTTTTCTTAGCCAGTTTCCAGTTGACATATGCTCTTATCAAGATTATTCTTCATGATCAATAGATTGATGATGATTTACATGTAATTATAGACTCTTTTTATGGTGGGGAGATAATTTCCCTATGTTCATTCCCCAAGGAGGGCATTCGATGCTATTATAATCATTTTATTGTTCTTTTAGAAGCAAGGAAAGATGTGATGGGGGATTTCTATTGTTCTTAGTGGGAAGTGTACCTAGGAACCACAAAGATGTTATATAATATGTGGTGATAGTTCTGGTGGCCAGGTATGAGGTGAAGCAATGCTAAATTTGTTTCTCATTGTTATATATGCCAACAGGTAAAGGTCGATCACCAGAAACCTTCAAGGTTTCTTCATCCACTTCCAGTTTCTAATAGGAAGTGGGATGAGATCTATATAAACATTTTGGTTGGGTTTCCACATACCCATAGGAAGAATAATGTGATATAGGTTGTAATCAATAGGCTGATGAAATCAACTCACTTATTACCCATTCATGATTCATCCAAAGTTGAGAAGTTGAAAAATATATATATGAAATAGACTGTTTATTTTCATGAATTTCCATTTTCTATAGTCTTTTATAGGGACCCTCAGTTCACTTCTCATTTTTGGAGAGGCCTTTAGGAGGCATTGGGATCTCATGTCTATTTGAGTACGACATACCATTCATAGTCAGATGGACAAATAGAAAGAGCTACACAAATTCTTAAGGATATGCTTCATGCTTGTTTTCTTGACTTTCATAGAGCACGGGATAATCATTTGGGGATATTTTAGTTTTCTTATAACAATAGTTACCATTTCATGATCAGGATGGATCATTTTGGGGCATTGTATTTCCAACCTTATAAATCTCTATTCTATTAGTCAGGGATTGGAGAAAGTTACTTGGTTGGACCAAGCTTGGTGAAAGAGATGACAACAAAGATTTAGTTATTTTTTCAAATAATTTTGACAAAATAGATCCGGTATAAATATTATATTAATCATCACCTTTGAACTCTGGAATTCTTAGTTGGGGACTAGGTGTTATTAAAGATTTCACCTTGGTTGGGTCATCAATGATTTGGGAGGAAAGGGAAGCTTGCTACTCATTTTATTGGACCTTTTGAGGTTGTTGAGAAGGTGGGGAAAGTTGATTATTATTTGGAACTAACAATGAAGCTGACTTCGACACATAACATGTTCCATCTATCACAGCTCCAAAAGTATCTATCTGATCTATCTCATATTTTGAGATTGAGTGATCTTGAAGTTGAACCATATTTATCTATGACCGAAAAACCACTCAAAATAGTTGATTCTAAAACTAAGGTACTTTGTGGGAGGATGATACCTTTATATTTTGTTCTCGGTTAGAAAAAATTTGATTCTCATGAGACATGGTATAGGGATGAACTAATGAGAGAGCAGTGAACTCATCTTTTTGGCATGGAAGCTTCTTCGTAGGCTTTCTAGGGATGAAACATTTTTATGGTGGGGAGGTTGTAGCATCCTATTACCTTTATGATAGGTACATTCTAAAACTAGTTGTGTTTTTCCTTTTTTATTGTATGGGTAGGGTCTAGAAGGAATTGGGAGGATACTTAGGATGGTGAAGGGCATTCTCAATCCCCACGGGCTTGAAGGGTCCAACCGGTGCCCGACCCGGCCCGCATCAAGGCTTGAAGGGCATTATCGATCCCCACGGACTGTCACAAGTGCCTGAGTACCAAAATAAAGCTTGGGAATGGTTTACCTGAAAAAAATATAAATAAAACAACCAAAAATATAAAATATACCCAAGCTGAAAGTCACAACCAAACACGCCTTTAACCAAAAACCAAAATTTGAGTTACATATTTAAACTAAAAAATGAACAATAACTACCACTAGGTAGGGTCACAAAAAATAATAATACAAAAACCGCCACCTAGTGAGAGGACACCACCCTGAAGACATCTCCACAACGCCACACCAAGTAGTTTGCTAACAACATGAAACACCACTCTCAAACACCTTACCTTTAACTACCTCAGACATGACCAAATCTACTTAAACCTATGGGTTTAAGTAGGGTTTAAACTAGAGCTCAATAGAATTCCACCAAATAAAAATATTCCACATATAAAGATTAAATAATAATACATTTGTAGGTTTAACCAAGGAAAGGGAAATTAATGCTTTAATAATTTTAATGAAAATAGTTTGAAGAAAATTGACTTTAAAGGGAAATAGGTTTTTAAAAATAAAAACATTTTTACTTTTATGACACCAAAAACATCACACCATATTCCTACGGTGAGTTTAATGTAATCCAAGATCACCAAAAGTGGGAGATACCCTATAAGTAATAGCATAAAATGGGATCCTAGAACATCATGTCTCAGTGAAAAAAGGAATAGGAACCACAAAAACATATGTTCTTGTGCACGAGCAACTAGTAGGGAAAAACATTCATAACCTAGTGGTATCCAAACATAATCCAAAGTTTAGTTAGTGTTGTAGTCATCAAACCAGCTAAGTAAAACTGGTCCAAAGCCTCTCCTGTATTACTAGCACACTAGATCTAGTCTACCCACCTAGTACCCATGCTTCCCATTTGTTCTCAAAGGATCCAAGTTCACATTTCTTATCAAAGTCAAATATACAAAACCCATAGGGTATTATCTAAGTCCTGTGACACACTTTCACATAAAAAAACCATTTAGAAACACTACGCACACCTAAAGTATTCAAAACTCAACCTGCATTACCACACAGTCAAATAACCAACTGCACAGTTTTAAAAACAATATATACAATTAATCAAATGCTAGAAAAAGTCATTTAATAATTAAAAAAAATTCCGTATAACTCAAGATTGAAAATCCTACAAAAAAACTATTTTATAACAAGGCACATACCGACGCCACATCAAAACTAAAATAGCAGCTCATGCACATTCTAATAAACTAATTTCATGCTTTAACAAATACCAAATAATGGTTCATAATGGGTTATCACATAAAATGCACTAATATTGCATAAAAACGCTACAAAAAAAAACAAAAGTACATAAAATTTCAAATAAAACTAACCATACAGTTTGGAAACTAATTAATAAATATATTAAATAAAATAAACAAGAAACCTAATTAATCAATCAATCCCTACACGCGGAACCACCTATTGGTGTGTAGTAAGATTCGAGAAATAATTTGTAACTTTCACCGCACTCCACACACACCGTAAGAAGACCAAAGAGACACCCTAAAACAAGGTATCACGAAAATTAATCAATACTAAACCAAGCACAAGCTAAAACCTAACCACAACACGACCAAAATAAAATAAATCACAACTGGATTACTCCGCACCTACAAATAAGGGTTCAAGTGGCTGGCCGAATGAGGTGGAGGGTGCCAAAAGATGTTGCACTAACTGGAACTTCGCTGGAGAGAGGTACATCCAAGTAGGATCATGGTCGGGAGGCTCTGCAGGGTAGGGGCTTTGGTGCAAGGCTGGTTCGGGGCGAGGTAGTGAGGGAGAGGTCATCTGGGTGGTGTGAGGTAGAATGGTCACTAGGAGGTAGAATATGATGGAGGAAAGAAACGTGACAAGGGAGAATAAAGAAGCAGCATTGTAGGGTTTGAGGAGGAGGGGTCACCCGGTTAGCGCGACGGAAGGGAGAGAGGGAAAGTGAGGGATAGAAAAAAATAAAAGGAAAAGAAAAGGGAAAAAAGAGAGGAAAGAAAATATAAAAATGGAAAAAATAATGTGGAAGAAAAAATTAAAATAAACAATTAAACTAACCAATTTTTTAAACTAATCTAAAATAATAATAAAAAGATAATAGAAATATTAATAATCAAATTTAATAATGTTAAAATTTTAATGTTAACAACTAGATTAAAATATTAATTACAATAAAATTAGTAATAGTAATAATAATAATAATCATGACAATAATAATTATAATTATAAATTTTTTAATTTTATTAGGCCAGTTAACCATCTGCGCACTGGGAATATAATGACCCATACCTTAAATACATTGTTATTACTTCAGAATTGAAGCATACTTATTACATCATATAACAAAACCATTATAGGACCATATAGGTATAGTGTATTTAGAAACTTGGACACATAAACAACATGTTAATAAAGCATCTACATTGTCTCCTGTTTATTTCATCATATCTAGATTCCCTTTTGGAATATCCTACTTAATACACTTATTCCTGACCTGGGGAAAAGAAAACATACAAAAGGGTGAGATCAAATTCCCAGTAAGGGTAAACAAAGGAAATATCAATCATATCATATTCATAAGAACATATTATTTTGAAAATCTTAACCTGCAAAAGAGATAATAATATCATAACATGGGATAAATCATAGTAGTGAAATGAAATCCCAATAATCCTAACATAAAACAAGAAACTTTTTTTCATACACACATAATCATAGAAAATCATTTCTTATTATTCAAGAATCATTTCGAAGACTATCATAGTGGACAAAGTCCATTTCTGAACCGAGTTCACTCCTCGTTCCAGTCCTGTATCACTAAACCAAATTAACTTGCCATTCTAGCCATGTATATCTCATGAGATATAAATATTTATCCAATGAATTGAAGGGATATATAGGCCCCACCAATCTCAAAATGATACTATTATTATATGTGCCACAAAATCATAAATCATATATCATAGCATAACCCATGTAATAAAAATGGGATTCTTAAACATCATGCTATCATAATATAATCCATATAAGATAAAAGGACTTCATAAAAATAATAATATAATCAAATCAATGTAAAAATAGGGATAGAAACAAAACCCTATATTATCTTAGATGGAAAATAATTTTGATAAAACACTTGAACTCCATTCTTGAGGAAAATATCCTTTCTACTTCAAAAACATTTTTCATTTCTTAACATGTCATACAATTTTAAACTAAAATAAGTTAATTAAAATTAAAATTGAAAACTTGTAAATTAAGCTTCATGGAAATAATTTTCTATGAAATCATAAAAATCCTTTCATTCCGTATAAGTTAAAAAAAACATTCTTCTCATACTTTGGCCGGAAAAGTCAAAAAGTACCTCGTACTAAAAATGACAAAAGATTCCTTTCATATCTTTTACGAAAAACTCACCAATGGGTAAAATTGGATTTAAAAAATTGTAGGAGGATAGAAATAATATTACATATTGGGGAAACATGGATGTGGATGATAAATATGCCCCAGTAAATTCTAAAGTATAAACAAACTGGGATAAAAATGAGATTGTGAGATTTTCCCTTACCTTAGGTCTGATAAGCTTTATACGTATCCAAATCTTCTATATAATGATTTAATTAATGTCATTGACTTATTAAAGAATAATAGTAATTATTATGATATCATATATGGTCATATTCTTATTTTCTTATTAATAATATTTCATTTCTACTTGTTATTCGGGTGTTCATTGCTTTATGTTCTTATGCGTGTTTTGTCGAATAAATTCTTATTCATCTTTTTAGGTTATAGATACCTCATTTAAAGAATTTTATTAGTGTAATATATATCATATATATTAATTCAATTCATTTATATAATCATTATTCAATGAATATCATGTAGAACGAGTCGCATCACATCGTGGAGACGGTAGGCCGTACGTACGCACGAGCGATGATATCGTTGCCATAATTATATGAATGGAATTGGATTTGATGATATAATATCTCAGAATCAGTATAATTTTATAATAATGATATATAGTTATTATTTAAACCATTATACCCATCCAAATAAGGTGGTGGTGGAAAACAGATTACACCACGACGTGGAGATGGTATTCCGTACGTACGCACGCGTGGTGATTTCATTTTCCGTAGGATGTATAGAAGGTGAAATATGGTTGTTTCATATTTATAATAACATATAAGTATATTATTGATACTTATGTTATTACTTTATAATTAAACAACTAAATAAGAGGAAGTAGAAGAAGGAAGAATCTTGAAAGAATCGGTAGAAGAGATTACCTCTTCCTCGACATGTCTCCTTTAAACTTCCTCTTAAGGGACTAGAGTTGGTTTTTTGAGAAGACCAGAACCTCTAGAATATTTATATGAAAGTTGAGAAGAGTAATGGTCATGGTTTGGCAGAGATTTAATGCTCAAAGTTGTGTAAATAGGAGAGGGAGGAGGTTCCCTTTTATAAGGGAGGAGAGGGTCACCTTTCAAAACCTGAAAAATATTAATTTATAATAAATCAAACCCCACTTAAAAACCTCCAAAAATGACTAATATTAGAATATTAGATGATATAGGGTTGTAATATCATCAAAAAAATAAAATTTAGACATGTTGGAAATTTATTTTGAACCTTATCAACTTGATTTATCCTTATTTAATCTATTTAATTTTATTTGTGGTAATAAGATTCTAAATTCTAAATTGTTATAAATAATTACTTATGTGTTGTGAATTTTCCATAATTAGATAATTTATGACATTTTAGACCATATAAATTTTAATTTATAATTTTTAAATATTTTTGTGATTTTTAAACGATTTTATATTATGTTATTTTTAAAAAATAACAATAGTGTCAATTTTGACACTATTCATTTATTTGAATTTAAATAAAATAAAAATAGAGGATATGTTCGAAATAAAAGATTTAATAGATTCATAACATGTCATATTTATCTAAAAAATTCTTGTATTACATTAAATAGTTCAAATAATATTTATTTTAATATTTTTAAAACCATTTATTTGATATTTCAATCAATAAAATAATTTCAACATCACTATTATGTCACATTTAATGATAATTATTTAATCTCTAAAAATTATAAATAAATTCAAATTATGTAGATAGTTTTATTATCTTTCTGGAGACTATTCATTTTTGAAGTTTCATAAAGTTTATCACTAAATTAAAATTATTATACTTATAAGATTTAAGAGAGTGACATGTTGTCACTTTCTTTGGTTTAATAATAATTAAATTATTTTCATGGTCAAAAGTCCATAAAATGAATCTATTCCGACCATTAGGTGATATGGTTCGACTTTTAGTCATCCAATAGAATTTTGGAAGGTGGTAGGATAATTTTATAATCTTATTTTTACCCTTAATTACCCGATTTACCTTTAACTGCAGTAAATAAAAATTACCATAGTTACTATTCATAATATCAAAAAAATAAAAGTAACCTATTAACATAATTTTGACCCAATGAATTCAAATATGTAATCCATTTTTCAAAATTCAAAACACAGAAGTTTCATTAATTAATTTAAAATTAATCTCGTTGTTAAGAAACTGGGTTTTAAAAGTTAAAACATTGTCAAAGATTGAAATGTTTTTACCTATGAATTCAATGTAAAAATAATGGTAATGACATAAATTATATTAAATGGTAAAAATATATTATATTTATACTTTAAAACCATTAAATATTATAATTTAACCATATAAATTATTGCGATGAAAAAAGTTGTTTTTAATAAAAATATAGCATGTTTTTACTATTCATTAAAATATGAAAGTTATCAGAATAATATGAAAAATTTATCCAAAGTAAATTTTTATATCCTGATTCCAAAGAAGAATTTTATTTTGTAAAATTGAACTTATAAACATGTCAAAAACTATATTTAAAGTTGGTGTGCCATCAAAAGGCGACAAAACTGTATTTTTTGAATAATACTTATTTTACCTGAAAAATTTATTTTTTTCTCATACCATGTTCTAGAAAATGTGTAAGATAATGTTATAAAATCAAAAATGTAGTTCATACTATTCATAATGGCTAGTCCATAATAATATATTTTTGTTTAGTGAAACCCGGTATTGCCTACTACACACGTTATCGAGGAAGGTCGCGATTGCCTGTAACGCAAGCCAAGCCAGTGTTCTTTGTAGTGAAAGATTCCTTTGGTGTTGCATATAACATAAGATATAAAAAAATATTTCTCATAAAATCTCAGGGTGTTACATTCTACCCCCCTTAAAATGAATTTCTCCCTTGAAATTCGTCAGTTCGTAACAAACAGATGAGGATACCTCTCCCTCATCATATCCTCAAGTTCCCATGTAGCTTCTTCTAATTGGTGGTTCCTCCATAAAACTTTAACCAAGTGAGTGGTCTTGTTTCATAGGAATTTTTCACTAGGATCCAGAATCTCTATTGTCTGTTCTTCATAAGAATGATCTTTCTCCAGCGGTACAACTTCTGAGATTAGTACATGTGAAGGATCAGGTATGTACTTTCTCAGGAGAGATACATGGAACACATCATGAACTTGAGAGAGATTTGGTGGAAGCGCCAATCAGTAAGCTACCTTCCTAACAAGATCCATTATTTCAAAAGGACCAATATACCTAGGGATCAACTTTTCCTTCTTTCCAAATCTCATTACTCTCTTCCCAGGAGATATTCGTAAGAACACTTTATCACCACTTCAAACTCTAGGTCTTTTCTTCAGTTATCAGCATAACTTTTTTGTCGACTCTGAGCTGGTATTATGTATTGTTGAATAGATCAGACCTTTTCTGCCATATCATCAACAAGATCAGGTCCTAATAGCTTTCTTTCCCCAACTTCATCCCAAAAAGTTGGAGTTCTTCATTTCTTTCCATAGAGAGCTTCATAAGGAGCCATCTGAATACTGGAGTGAAAGCTATTATTATAAGAAAATTCCACCAAAGGTAGGTGTTGATCCCAACCACCTTTGAAATCCATAGAGAAGGCTCTCAACATGTATTTTAGAGTTTGAATTTTCCTCTCAGACTGACCGTCTGTCTGAGGATGATATGCAGTGCTGAAACTCAATTCTGTATCTAGAGTATGCTGAAGACTTTGCCAAAACTTCGATGTAAACCTCCTATCCTAATAAGATATAATAGAAAGTGGTACTCCATGTAATCTTACCACTTCATTTACATATATCCTGGAAAGATGATCAAGAGATAAATCCTCTCAAATAGCAATGAAGTGTGCCGACTTCATAAGACGATCAACTATAACCCAGATAACACTATTACCTTTGGATGTTTTAGGAAGTCCAGTGAAAAATTCCATAGTGATGTTTTCCCATTTCCATTCTGGTATGGATAATGGTTTTAATATCCCCTTAGACTTCTATCTCTCAGCTTTAACTTGCTGAAAAACCAAGCATCGAGAGACATATTCAACAACATCGCTTTTCATGCCATCCCACTAGAAGTACTTCTTCAGGTCCCTATACATCTTTGTGATTCCAGGGTGAATAGAGAATAAAGATCTATGAGCTTCATCCAATATTTCCTTCTTTAATTCTGGGATGGGAGGAACAGAAACCTGATTCCAGAACCTTATTATTTCATCACAATCAATGTGGAATTCAGGAACATTTCTCACCTTGTTTTGTAACTCTACATCTTCTTTCTGTGCCTCTTTAATCTTCACATATATAGATGGTTGAAAATTCATTTGAGAAAGATAAAATTTTCCACTTCCATTATAATTCCAAGAACCATCCTTTTTAAATCCATAAATATTGGATCTTTTTTGATCCTCATCATGGATAAGATAGCATGGTCTTATCAACTTAATGCGTCTACCACCTTGTTTGCTTTCCCAGGGTGGTAATGAATTGAGCAGTTGTAATCCTTAATCAGCTCCAACCATCTTCTTTGGTGCATATTCATCTCCTTTTGTGTGAAAATATACTTTAAACTTTTATGATTAGTATAAATATCACACCTTTCACCATAAAGATAATGCCTCCAAATCTTTAATGCAAAGATTACCGCAGCTAGCTCCAAATCATGAGTTGGATAATTTTGCTCATGGATTTTCAACTTTTGTGAGGCATAAGCTATCACCATTTCATTTTTCATGAGAACACACCCCAATACCTTCTTGGATTCATCACTGTAGATTACAAACATTTCTCCACTATAAGGTAGTGTGATCACAGGTGCACTGGATAACCTTCTTTTTAACTCCTTGAAATTCTCTTCACACTCCTCCGTCCAAACGAACTTAACTCCTTTTCGAGTCAACCTGGTGAGTGGATTAGATAATCGTGAAAAATATTTCACAAAACATTGATAATATCCAACCAAAATAAGAAAACTTCAGATCTCAGTTACTATTTTTGGTCTTGACCATCTTTCGATAACCTCTGTTTTTGCTGGATCCACAAATATCCCCTATTTTGAGATTATGTGACCCAAAAATGAAACTTTTTGAAGCCAAAATTCACACTTGGTAAATTTGGCATAAATATTCTCCTTTCTTAGGGTCTTTAATAAAATTATCAAGTGATCTTCATGTTATTACTTGCTATTTGAATAAACAAGAATATCATTTATAAAGACTACCACAAACTAATCAAGATAGTCTTTAAAGACTCTATTCACTAGATCCATGAATATAGCAGGGGAATTAGTAAGACCAAATGGAATCCCTATAAATTCATAGTGTCTATACCTTGTATGGAAAGCCGTCTTTGGTATATCCTCCCTTTTGACCCTTAATTGATGATACCCTGAACGAAGATCAATTTGGAAAAGTATTGAGCTCCACATAGTTGGTCAAATAAGCCATCAATGCGTGAGAGAGGATATTTGTTCTTGATAGTGATCTTGTTAAGTTCTCGATAATCAATGTAGAGTCTCATTGATCCATATTTCTTCTTAAAAAACAGAACAGGTGCTCCCCAAGGTGATGCACTAGGGTGTATGAATCCCTTATCAAGATTATCTTGGAGTTTCTTCTTAAATTCCTGCAACTCAATTGGGGCCATTCTATAAGGTGTATTTGAAATGGGCATAGCACCTGGTAAGAGTTCTATTGAAAACTCAACTTCACGATTTGGTAGAAGACCTGGAAATTCCTCTAGAAAGACATCATCAAACTCCCGTACAATGGGTGTATTCTTAATCATGAGTTTATCTCCAACCATTTGAGATAAATAACCTTCATTTATTGGAATCAAGACCCATAATATGGAAGAAATTTCCACTGGAAGGTTATATTCATCCTTGCATCGATAGATGATCATAGATTGATCGAGAATATGAAATGTGACTTCCCTTATTTGTCAATCAATATGATATCCATATAAGGAAAGCCGATCCATGCCAATAATCACATCAAATTACACTATAGGAAGGATCATAAGATTTTCAGGAAGCACTTTCCCACAAATTTTAACTAGAGAAGAATTATAAACTTTTGATGCAACCGTTGTGCCATTAGGAGTTGTCACAGCTAACTCAACAGCTAATTTTTGAGGTAGTACGACAATACCCTTAGAAAATTCTTCAAAAATAAAAGAGTGGGTGGATCCAGAATAAAATAAAACATTTTCTACTTTAGAGTGGATGGTAATTGTACCTTTCACCACTTCATTATCGTACTCCACATCACCGATAGAAATTGCATGTGACTTTCCTTTGTCTTTGGCCTTAATAGTTTGTTGACGTCGATCATCATCAACAACCCTTGGATTAGGGCATTGATTAACATAATTCCCCATTTCCTTGCACTTGTAACATTGAAGTGTAGGAGGTGCATTCTATGTAGCCTTTTCTTTGTTTGTATCACTAGACATCTTTTTCCCATCATTACGACATTCAAATGCCCGATGACCTTCTTTTCCACATTTGAAACATTTACTTGTCCCTTTAAAACAATCCCCTCCATGTTTCTTTCCACAATTTGAGCATAAGGGAAAACCCAACTTCTTTTCAGTGTGGTCTTTATATTTCCCTTGGAATTCCATTTTCCTCTTCTTATCAAACCCATATGACTGATGGGTTACTCCAATCTCCATCTCAACCTTGAGAGCACATCGATCAATTTCCTCATAGCTATTGAAGTCCCTTATGGATAACGCCCTTATAAGACTTGGTTTTAAGCCAATAAAGAATCGATCAATCTTACTCTCAGGTTGGATAATAATCCAAGAAGCGTACCTTGCAAGACTTGTAAAATTTTCTTCGTAGGTACCAACCGATTCATCATCCTTTTGCTTTAGTTCAAGAAACTCCTTCTCCATATTTGTTCGAAGAATATGAGGGAAGTACTTATTGAAAAATATGTTCTTGAACTCATCCCATTACATGGACTCAATTTCATCTCATTGCCTCGTATTCTTGATAAGATTCCACCATTGATCAGCTTCACCTTCCAAACGATATACTGCTAAGATGAATTTATCATGTTCAGAACATTGAAGAACTAAAAATATCTTTTCAGTGGTACTAATCCATTGTTCAGCCACTAATGGATCAGTATACCCGCTGAATGAGGGTGGACGCTACCTCACGAAGGATTCAATATAATGTTGCTCCTTCCTTTTCTCATTTGGAAGTCCTGCATGATTCATATCTTGATAAAGTTGTGTGAGCATGGCTACAAGATTTTTCATTCCAGCTCCCATAACTTTTGGTTTCTCAGGGGGACAATCATTTCATTGCCCGTCACATTCATCATTAACATGGTTCCTTCGGGTTCCAGCCATTGACTAAAACCAATAAGCATAGTGTGAGAAACACTAATCATAATAGGAAAACCACACAATAAAGAATAAAATTTCACACTTTAGGTCTTATCATAGCTTATTCATGGATATTTCTAAAATACTAATATTGTGTTCTATGCTTAGACATATCCTTAGGGATCTTACTAAGGCTTTCACATCCTAGTTTCCAAAGGTTGACTATAACCTCCCTCTGATACCAACTACAACGACCCATACCTTACATACATTTCTATTACTTCAGAATTGAAGCATAATTATTACATCATATAACAAAACCACGATGGGAATGTATAGGTATAGTGTCTTTAGAAACTGGTAAACATAAACAACTGGTTCATAAAGCATCTACATTGTCTCCCGTTTATTTCATCATATCTAGATTCCCTTTTGGCATATCCTACTTAATACCCTTCTTCCTAACCTGAAAAAAAACATACAAAATGGTGAGCTCAAATTCTCAGTAAGGGTAAACAAAGGAAATATTAATCATATCATATTCATAAGAACATATCATTTTGGAAATCCTAACCTGTAAAAGAGATCATAATATCATAACATGGGATAAATAATAGTAGTGAAATGTAATCCCAATAATCCTAACATAAAACATGAAACTTTGTGGCATATACACATAATCATAGAAAATCATTTCTTATTAGTCAAGACTCATTTCCAAGACTATCATAGTGGACAAAGTCCATTTTTGAACCGAGTTCACTCCTCGTTCCAGTCTTGTATCACTGAACCAGATTAACTTTCCATTCCATCTATGTAACTCCCCGACCCCTCTAGGCTGGAGCTGGTGCATTAATTGTGATATTGGAATGGTTAAAAGGAATGAAAATACCAAAGGAATGATCAGTTTAGTAGTCCTGAAGAAACTAGATACATTGATTTAACAAAAATTACATTGGATACAATTGCAAGATACAATCCATAATGAAAAAAAAACTGCATCCACTAGCACTCAATAAATGATCTCCTCTTCATAACCTGTTGAAGGTAAACAATGAAAGGGGTGAGTTAAAATGCTCATTAAGGGTTACAAATAGTGGAAGCATGAGTACAATAATAAGTTAATCATAATCAATATGACATAATCAAAATGGCATAGTGAATAAATGAACAACTAATGCCATTAATAAACTGAGAATGAAACTGCATCCATAGATTTTGTCATAGTGAAAACCTCATGGATTATAATAATAACTGACAATGAATAAAGATAATTCTTATTAATTGGATGTAGTGTATATTTCTCACGAACCATAATACCGTAAAAATGGTTTAGTTCTATGGGTAGAAACCCGTCTGATTTTTGGAAACAAACTCGAAGGGTCTGTCGCCAAACTGTTTTGTCTCATGAGACCTACCGATGCATCGAGGGGCTGTAGTGGACCCTCCCACCTTTACATACAAGAATTTTTATAAATATATTAAATAAAAGAGCAATATGTATTTACATTATCCGTATAGGATAGAGGATACAGATTCATCAACATTTCCACAGTCAAAACAACATTCAAAAATAAATACCGTATGTAAAATGGTATACGGCTTAGACAATAATAATATCCATGATATGATAATATGGATATTTAAATGGAATATACTTTCAATTGAAAATTGATATCAAATGGGCAGTAGGTACACCACATAAGAAAGAGTAGGTTCATAATTACTGAGCAAGTCACAACGAAGTGAAAATTGAGACAAAGCGCGTTACCGTGTTGTATTCAATTGAGTCGTATGAAAAAGAGTCAATAACCACCAAAAGAGTCACCAAATACAATGAATATAATGGTAACCATGATAACACATGTCAAATTTAAGTACACCTATACCACATATAAAAAATAAGAGGTGAACAATGGACATCCCACAGAATTAAAAGTGAGATGAGAAAAACCCCTTACAAACATTTCGACATAGTAACGAGTGTTCTTGCGAGGGCTTAATGAGAGATAAAAGGTTATACAATGATTTATATATAATAATAGAAGTACGGGGGAGATGAGAAAACATACCACATCATTAGAAATTAAAAACAAAAGCACACAAGATAGGGTGGATTCTTGAATAAAAGTGTGAGAGAGAATCCCTTACCTTATGCTTGAATGTGTTCTTGACTTGTAATTAAAGAGATGAATAAACAATTTAGGATTATTAATTAATAATTATATAACCTCTTTTATATGTAAATTATTTATTATAATCCTTTTTAGTTCATTCTAGGCATTTTTTATTGGTTATATGTTTCAATTTCATTGTTCAAGCTTGTTTGTTTACTTGGTTTTAAATGATTGGTTCACTTATATTCAAGTTCGGATAAATATATGAGATGGATGTGGTTGTCCAGAAATGAATTTATTCAATATTAGTGATCATAAAGGATATTAAATTGTTTTAAATTTAATTTAGGTTACTTAGATTGAAGTCGAATTTATATATATATATAACCTTAGTGATAACCGTTTTGGTTAATTGGTGGGTTTGATTACGATGAACATGTTTTGCTTTATAACTTAATACCATTTGTAAAAAATTATTACTGAACTAAAAATAGGATATATTACATAATAATCTGGTTCAACCGTAACACAAATGTTTTCCTAACCAGAATTAAATATTATAATAAAAATCGATAAACCGTTGTCCTTGAATGTGCTAAATTAGCACATCTCAAACGATGCTTTCATTTCTTTCAAATAAAAGTAGGGAAAGGAGAGAAGATAATGTAATATATACCATTAGCATGAAAACATTCCATTACATGTATGTTATTGGATTTATCATACTATTTTGGTGAAGGGAGGTGAGAAAAGAAACAAAAATAAAAGAACCTAAAAGAAAAGAAGGGATTTGAAAGGGGAATTTACCTCTTGAGACTTCCTCCTTTGAGAACCTATTAAGGGAAGAGGTTTTGGTCTTTTTATGAGACCAAATCTTGATGGACATGGGGGAGGAGGTTGGGAAGGTATTTGGAAAGAATTTGGAGAAGGCGCAAGGCTTGAGAGGAGTGAATGGAAGGGGGTGAGAGGGGGTTTTTATAGTGGAGGAGAGAGGGGATTTCTTAATATAAAACTCATTAATTTATTATTTCTTCTCAAGAAAAGGAATAGTGAGTATTCCATGACCAATAATAGTAAATGGGTCATGTGAATTCTAACCAAGTGGGCTTACATCAGCAGAGCATCATCAATGACTCAATTAATCCATTATTTAGCATTTATTGTAAATTATCGGATTCTACTATTCATAAAAAATTCAAGTATTTCAAAAAAATCCCAAAAATTAATCCTAACCATTTTTCAACGTGTAGAATAAAAAAATGAATTCCATTTTTCAAAAATAATTTTCTAAATATGATTATTTTAATATTTAATTAAAATAATAATTTATTATCAAAACCAGTTTTAAAACATTCATTAACTCATTCTAAAATATAGGTATATCATACTTCCAACTTGAATATTATTTTTATACCACCATAGGGGAGGTTACTATTCATTAGGGTATATCTCTATTCATAAGGATATGTTACTATTCATTAGGGTAGGTTACTATTCACCAAAAATTATATTTGTTTTATTAGACTCCAAAAAACATCTTGAACACAACCGTATATACCGGATTATTAAAATTCAAATCACAGAGCTGGTAAATTTAAGTTTAGTGGCTAATTTATGGATATCTCCTATAAGTAACCATGTTTTGTTCCATAGGGGCTCAGTGATTCATGAAATATATGCTATCTAATGAATAGATTGTATTTAAGAGGAACATACCATAAAATGTTTGGGGTGCTACATTATTCCCCCCTTCGAAAATTTCATCCTCGAAATTTTTATGTATAAAGCCCACCAAAAATATGTGGGTGATTCTTTTTCATAACATCCTCAGGTTCCCATGTTGCTTCCTCCATATTCTAGTTTCTCCAAAGAACCTTCACTAGGCGAGTTTTCCGATTTCTCAATACCTGTTCTCTTGTGCCAAGAATCCCAATAGGCCTTTCACAATATGATAAATCAGGTTCCAGTTCAATTTCTTCATATGTGAGAACATTTGTTGGGTCTGGCATGTATTTCGTTAACAGTGACACATGGAACACATCATAAACTCTAGAGAGATTTGGCGGCATCGCTAGACGGTAAGATACAGCTCCGATTCTTTCCAGAATTTCAAATGGCCCAATGTACCTAGGGCTCAGTTTCCCTTTCTTACCGAACCTTAGGACACCCTTCCATGGAGATACTTTTAGAAAGACATGATCTCCAACCTGGAATTCCAAATCCTTTCTCTGTTTGTCAGCATAAATCTTTTGCCTACTTTGGGAAGCCTTAATATGGGCTTGAATTTTCTTCACCTTTGTCATGGTCTCTTCAATAAGTTCCAGGCCTATAAGTTTCCTATCACCAACTTCGTCCCAACAAGTTGGATTTCAACACCTCTTTCCATATAATGCTTCATACAGAGCCATTTGAATACTAGAATGGAAACTGTTGTTGTAGGAAAATTCCACCAAAGGTATGTATTGATCCCACATACCTTGGAAGTCAAGAGAGCATGACCTCAGCATGTCTTCTAAAGTTTTAATAGTCTTTTTAGACTGTCCATCTGTTTGGGGGTGATAAGCAGTACTCATACAAAGCTTAGTATTCAAAGCTTTTTGGAGACTTTTCTATAAATTTTATGTAAACTAGGGATCTTGATCAGATACAATTGATAGAGGTGCACCATGAAGTCTTACAACTTCATTAATATACAGTCTTTCCAGGCGCTCCAGTGGAAAATCCTCTCGTATTGGAAGGAAATGTGCTGATTTTGTGAAACGATCAACAATTACCCATATTGCATCGTTCCTTCTAGGTGTCCTCAGTAGTCCGGTGATAAAATCCATCGTAATGTTATCCCAATTCCACATAGTAATAGGTAGAGGTTGCATCACTCCTTTGGGATGTTGTCTCTCTGCCTTCACTTGTTAACAAACTATACACCTTGACACATAGTCAGCAATTTCCCACTTCATATTATCCCACCATAAATATTCCTTCATATCTCTGTACATCTTGGTGCTACCCGGGAGTATAGAGAAATTTGAGCTATGGGCATCGTCTAATAGTTCCCTTTTTAGCTCAGGTACTGATGGAACGCATAACCTCTTCCCAAATTTCAGAACTCCTTCTTCATACACGAAGTCAGCCAGTCTTCCATCCTCGACAACCTTAATTTTCTTATGAAGATTCTCATCATCAGATTGAGAGCTTTTTTATTTTATCTAATAAAGATGTTTTAGAAATCATTTGAAAGAGAAAATATGTTTCCCCTTCCTTAACAATTCCCATATCCATCTTCAGTAGATCCATGAATATAGGATCTCTTTCAATCCTCATTTGAGTCAGAAGGCCATGATCTTTCCTACTTAATGTATCTGTCACCTTATTCTCCTTTCCTGGGTGGTAGTTTATTGAACAATTGTAATCTTTTAATAACTCAAGACATCTTATTTGCCTCATGTTGAGTTCTTTTTGTGTGAAAATGCATTTAAAACTCTTGTGGTCCGTATAGATCTCACATCTCTCTCCGTAGAGATAATGCCTCCATATTTTCAGAGCAAATATTACGCCCACTAGCTCAAGATCATTAGTTGGATAATTTTTTTCATGAGTCTTAAACTATCTTGATGCATAAGCAATAACTTTATCATTTTGCATAAGGACGCAACCCAACCCATTCTTTGATGCATTGCTGTATATCACAAATCCATCACTTCCAGATGGAAGAGTCAAAATTAAAGCATTGAACAATCTTCTTTTCAATTATTCGAAGCATTCTGTACACTCTTTTTTCCACACAAACTTAACTCCTTTTCGTGTGAGCTTGGTTAGCGGGTTAGCCAGTCGGGTGAAATTCTGAACGAAATGCCAGTAGTAACCTGCTAATCCAATAAAACTGCGTACCTCAGTTATGTTTGTTGGTGTAGGCCAATCTTGGATTGCCTTTGTCTTTGTAGGATCAACTAGGATTCCATCCTTAGAGACAATATGGCCTAGAAAAGAAACTAATTAAAGCTATAATTCGCACTTTCTAAACTTCCCATATAATTCATTTCTTCTAAGAGTTTCCAGAATAATCCTCAAGTGATTCTCATGGTCTTAATAGATTTTTGAGTATACCAGGATATCATTGATGAACACCACAACAAAGTTATCAAGATATTCCTTGAAAAATACATTCATTAAATCCATGAAAACAGAGGGTGCATTAGTCAGTCCAAATAGCATTACTGTAAACTCGTAATGCCAATACCTGGTTCGAAATGCTGTATTAGGAATATCTTCCTTCCTCACACGCAGCTGATGATATCCAGACCGAAGGTCAATCTTTGAAAAGTATTCGGCTCCATGGAGTTGATCAAATAAATCATAAATCTGAGACAGAGGATACTTATTCTTTATTTTAATAGAATTGATTTCCCTATAATCAATGCATAGCTTCATGGATCCATCTTTCTTCTTGAAAAACAGGACCAGGGCTCCCCATGGAGAAACACTAGGTCGAATAAATCTTTTTTCACTCAAATCCTCTAGTTGTTTCTTTAGCTCTACCCATTCCACAATGGCCATTCTATAGGGAGTCTTTGATATAGGTCTTGCATCATGAGTTAAATCAATAGAGAACTCAACTTCCCTCATAGGAGGATGTTCATGTAAATCATCTGGAAATACGTCAACGTACTCTTGAACTATGTACACATCTTCAATTTTAAGATTTCTTTCCTCGACCATAGATGTTGGTTTATCTTACTCTCAAAGTATTTCATTTCGTATAGATACTGGGTGTGGTTCTCGATAAGAATCAGGTGGTGATGTTTCTGGCCTAAAGACAAGGGATTTTACACCATTTTCAAAAATTGTAACTTCCTTCTTCTTAAAATAAATCTTCGCATCAAAATTTGACAGCCAATCCATGCTGAGAATTATATCAAATTCAGTCATTGGTATGATGAAAAGGTTAGCAACTAAAGCACATTTTGGTGACTGGAGGGGAACTAGTCGACATGCCTTTGTTGCAATGATACATCCCCCAGGAGTTTTGACTGACAACTCCTTTATTAAATCAAATTGGACATATCTAATTTTATTGGAAAACTTATAAGATATAAATGAATGCAATGATCCCGAATCAAATAAGGTGTTGGATAAGTTTGAGGAAACAATTAAAGTACCTGCCACCACATCATTAGGGACTTTGACCTCCACAGTTGTAATCGCATAAGCTCTCCCTTGATATCTTGGCCATTTTTGAGTCAAGTTTCCTTGGAATTTAGGAAATTCATTTTCATAGTATCCCATCTCTCTAAAATTGTAGCATTGAACATCATTGAATTTTTTCTTCCCCTTGCATTCATCGGATCGATGAACCTTTTCTCCGTAGTTATAGCAGACTAACATGCCTTTAAAGCATTTCCTGAGATAATTCTTTCCACAGTTCTCACATAATGGGAAACTATTCATTCCCTTGCTCTTCTTTGGTGCTTCTACTTTTCCTTTGTTATCCGAGTACCGATTATTATCTTGGTTTCCTTTGAAAAGATTTGATCTAGCAAATTCACTCTCTTTTTTGATGGCACTTGATGCAATTCCATCATATAGTGAAAATGTTTGAGAAGCCAGTGCCCTCCAAATACTTGGCTTAAGACCTTAAAAGAAAAGATCAATCTTGTCTGACGAGTCATGTATGTAATCTACGGCATACCTGGCCATCATTGTAAAAGTAGCCGCATACTCTGCAACACTATCCTCTTCCCTTTGTTTCAAGATAAAGAATTTTCACTTCATTTCAGTTCGTTGCTCACGAGGGAAATATTTCTTGAAGAATATTTCCTTAAAATTCCTCCACTCCATATCTTCTATTTCTTCTTCCTCCATGGTGTTCTGAATTAGGGACCACAATTGGTCAGCGTCACCCTTGAGATAATATACTTCCAACATCACCTTCTCATTTTCATTGCATCTTAATGCCATGAATATCTTTTCAAGTGACTTGATCCACTGCTCAGCTACCACTGGATTAGTAGTCCCACTGAAAGATGGTGGATTCTGCCACATGAAACAATCCAACACAGGTGTGGAGTGGTTATTTGTTACAACTTGAGTAAGTTGTCCCAATATGGCAATGATCTGATCTGCTCCAATGTTGACTGTGTTGACTTTCTCAGTAGGGAGATCCCTACCTTGCCCATGAGTATTGATTCCCCTTATTCAATTAGATTCCATTTCTAAACAATGAGATACACTATATTAGTTTATGAATCTAAAATATATAAGCACTCAACATAGATTGAAATTCTATTCATAAACATGGTTCCTCTAAGGAAAAATTTACATTAACTCCTTCATAATGGCTTGAAAAGAAAACATGAATTATCCTAATCATATCCCCTAGGAGTGTCGTAACCAAGAGTGCAGTAAGGCCCGTTGTCATGCACCAGTTCCCGTTCGAGTCTAGCTCAAAGCGCTGTTTTCGGGTTTTACCCCTAGATACATCTGTGCCAGAGATGCCTCTACCTGCTTGTATCCAGACAGGGGCGTATTGCTTAAAATATCCACATAATCTATTCCTTAACAAAATACCAGGATATTCTTGTACATTTATCCTCAAATACTACCTTATGGATTTGTTCCCTACTATAAATTTCCTACTCTAGTTTCCATGTTTCCTACTGAACTTCCTCTGATACCAACTGTAACACCCCGACCCCTCTAGGATGGAGCCGGTGCATTACTTGTGATATTGGCATGGTTAGAAGGAATGAAAATCCCAAAGGAACGGTCAGTTTAGTAGTCTTGAAGAAACTAGATACATTTATTTAACATAAATTACATTGTATATGGTTACAAGATTCAATCCATAATGAAAAACAAAAACTGCATCCACTAGCACTCAATAAATGACCTCCTCCTCATAACCTGTTGAAGGTAAACAATAAAAGGGGTGAGATCAAAAGCTCAGTAAGGGTTACAAATATCGGAATCATGAGTAAAATAATAAGTGAATCATAATCAATCTGACATAATCAAAATGACATAGTGAATAAATGAACAACTAATTCCATTAATAAACTGAGAATGAAACTGCATCCATAGATTTTGTCATAGTGAAAACCTCATGGATAATAATAATAACTGACAATGAATAAAGACAATGCTTATTAATTGAATTTCATGTATCTGGAACATGAACCATAATACCATAAAAACAGTTTAGTTCTATGGGTAGAAACCCATCTGATTTTTGGAAACAAACTCGAAGGTTCTGTCACCAAACTATTTTGTCTCATGAGACCTACCGATGCATCGAGGGGATGTAGTGGGCCCCACACACCTCTAAATCTAATAATTATTTATAAATAGATTCAATACAAGATCAATATTTATTTACATTATCCGCATAGGATAGAGGATACAGATTCATCAACATTTCCACAGTCAAAACAACATTCAAAATAAATACCGTATGTAAAGTGGTATACGACTTAGACAATAATAATATCCATGATATGAGAATATGGATATTTAAATGTAATATACTTTCAATTGAAAAGTGATATCAAATGGGAAGTAGGTACACCACATAAGAAATAGTAGGTGCACAATTACTAAGCAAGTCACAACAAAGTGAAAATTGAGACAAAGCTCGTTACCATGTTGTATTCAATTGAGTCGTATGAAAAAGAGTTAATAACCACCAAAAGAGTCAAAAAATAAAATGAATATAATGAGAACCATGATAACATATGTCAAATGGAAGTACATCTATACCACATATAAGAAATAAGAGGTGAACAATGGAGATCCCACAGAATTGAATGTGAGATAAGAAAAACCCCTTACAAACATTTCAGCATGGTAACGAGTGTTCTTGTGAGGTATTAATGAGAGATAAAAGGTTATCCCATGATTTATATATCATAAGGGTAGTACGGGGGAGATGATAAAACATAACCCATCATTATAAATTAAAAACAAAAGCACACAAGATAGGGTGGATTCTTGAATAAAAGTGTGAGAGAGAATCCCTTACCTTATGCTTGAAGGTGTTCTTGACTTGTAATTAAAGACCTGAATAAACAATTTAGGATTATTAATTCATAAGTCCATAACCTCTTTTATATGTAAATTATTTATTATAATCTTTTTTAGTTCATTCTAGGACTTTTTGATTTGTTATAAGGTTCAATTTCATTGTTCGGGCTTGTTTGTTTACTTGGTTTTAAATGATTGGTTCACTTATATTCAAGTTCGGATTAATATATGAGATGGATGTGGTTGTCCAGAAATGAATTTATAAACTATTAGTGAACATCCATGAGATTAAATGGTTTTAAATTTAATTTGGTTTACTTATATTGAAGTCGAATTTTTATATATATATAACCTTAGTGATAACCGTTTTCGTTAATTGGTGGGTTTGATTACGATGAACATGTTTTGCTTTATAACTTAATAACATTTTTATAAAAGTATTAAAGAACTAAAAATAGGATATATTACATAATAATCTGGTTCAACCATAACTAAAATGGTTTCTTAACCAGAATTAGAGATTATAATAGAAATCGATAAACCGTTCTCCTTGAATGTGCTAAATTAGCACATCTCAAACGATGCTTTCATTTCTTTCAAATAAAAGTGGGGAAAGGAGAGAATATAATGGAATATATACCATTAGAATGAAAAAATTCCAGTACATGTATGTTACTAGATTTATCATACTATTTTGGTGAAGGTAGGTGAGAAAAGAAACAAAAATAAAAGAACCTAAAAGAAAAGAAGGGATTTGAAAGAGGAATTTAACTCTTGAGACTTCCTCCTTTGAAAACCTCTTAAGGGGAGAGGTTTAGGTCTTTTTATGAGACAAAAGTTTTTGGACTTGGGGGAGGATATTGGGAAGGTATTTGGACAGAATTTGGAGAAGGCACAAGGCTTGAGAGGAGTGAATGGAAGGGGGTGAGAGGGGGGTTTTTATAGGGGAGGAGAGAGGGGATTTCTTAATATAAAACTCATTAATTTATTATTTCTCCTCAAGACAAGGAATAGTGAGTATTCCATGACCAAGAATAGTAAATGGGTCATGTGAATTCGAACCAAGTGGGCTTACATCATCATAGCATCATCGATGACTCAATTAATCCATTATTTAGCATTTATTGTAAATTATCTGATTCTACTATTCATAAAAAATTCAAGTATTTCAGAAAATCCCAAAAATTCATCCTAACCATTTTTCGATGTGTATAATCCAAAAATGAAGTCCATTTTTTAAAAATAATTTTCAAAATTTTATTATTTTAATATTTAATTAAAATAATAATTTATTATCAAAACCAGTTTTAAAACATTCATTAACTCATTCTAAAATATAGGTATATCGTACTTCCAACTTGAATATTATTTTTATACCACCATAGGAGAGGTTAATATTCATTAGGGTATATCACTATTCATAAGGATATGTTACTATTCATTAGGGTAGGTTACTATTCACCAAAAAATATTTTTTTTATTAGACTCCCAAAAACATCTTGAACACAACTATGTATGCCGGATTTTTAAAATTCAAATCACAGAGCTGGTAAATTTAAGTTTAGTGGCTATGTTATGGCTATCTCCTATAGGTAACCATGTTTTGTTCCATAGGGGCTCAGTGATTCATGAAATATATGCTACCTAATGAATAGAGTGTATTTAAGAGAAACACACCATAAAATTTTTGGGGTGCTACAAGCCATGTCAATCTCATAAGATATAAATCTTTACCCAATGCATTGGAGGGAGATATTGGTCTTACCCATCTCAAAATTATACCATTCTTATGTGTGCCACAAAATCATAAATCATACATTATAGCATAACCCATGTAATAAAAATGGGATTCTTAAACATCATTCCATCATAACATAATTCATATAAGATAAAAGGACTTCATAAAAATAATAACATAATCAAATCAATGTAAAAATAGTGATAGAAACAAAACCCTATGTTATCTTAGATAAAAAATAATTTTGATAAAACACTTGAACTCCATTCTTGAGGAAAATATTATTTCTACTTCAAAACATTTTCCCTTTATTAACAAGTCATAAAATTTTAAACTAAAAGAAGTTAATTAAAAATAAAATTGAATTCTTGTAAAGGAAGATTCACGGAAATAATGTTCTATGAAATCATAAAAATCCATTCATGCCGTATAAGTTAAAAAAACATTCTTCTCGTAAATTGGCCGGAAAAGTCAAAAAGTACCTCGTACTAAAAACGACAAAAGATTCCTTTCACATATTTTACTAAAAACTCACCAATGGGTAAAATTGGATTTAAAAAATTATAGGAGGATAGAAATAATATTACATATTGAGTAAACATGGATTTGGATGATAAATATTCCCCAGTAAATTATGAAGTATAAACAATCTCGGATAAAAATGATATTGTGATATTTTTCCTTACCTCAGGTCCAATAAGCTTTGTACGTATCCGAATCTCCTGTATAATGATTTAAATAATGTCATTGAATTATTTCAAAATCATAGTAATTATTATGATATCACATATAGTCATATTATTATCTTCTTATTAGTAATATTTCATTGCTACTTGTTATTCGGGTGTTCATTGCTTTATGTTCTTATGCGTGTTTTGTCGAATAAATTATTATTACTCTTTTTAGGTTATAGATACCTCATTTAAAGAATAGTATTAGTGTAATATATATCATATATATTCATTCAATTCATTTATATAATCATTATTCAATGAAGATCATGTAGAACGAGTCACATCACATCGTGGAGACGGTAGACCGTACGTACGCACAAGCGATGATATCGTTCCCATAATTATATGAATGGAATTGGATTTGATGATATAATATCTCATAATCAGTATTATTTTATAATAATCAAATATATTTATTATTTACACCATTATACCCATCCAAGTAAGGTGGTGGTGGAAAACAGATTACACCACGGCGTGGAGACGATATTCCGTACGTACGCACGCACGGTGATTTCATTTTTCATAGGATGGATAGAAGGTGAAATAGGGTTGTTTCATATTTATAATAACATATCAGTATATGAGTGATACTGATGTTATTTATTTATAATTAAAAAACTAAATAATAGGAAGTAGAATAAGGAAGAAACTTGAAAGAATCGGTAGAATAGATTACCTCTTCCTCGACGTGCCTCCTTTAAACTTCCTCTTAAGGGACTAGAGTTGGTATTTTTGAGAAGACAAGAACCTCAAGAATATTTCTAGGGAAGTTGAGAAGAGTAATGGTCATGGGTTGGCCGAGCTTGAAGGCTCAAAGTTGTGTAAAGAGGAGAGAGAGGAGGTTCCCTTTTATAAGAGAGGAGAGGGACACCTTTGGAAACCTCAAAAATATTAATTTATAATAAATCAAAACCCACTTAAAAACCTCCAAAAATGACTCATATTCAAGGATTATACGAGATAGGGTTGTAATATCATCAACCAATAAAATTTAGACATGTTGGAAATTTATTTTAAACCTTATCAACTTGATTTATCCTTATTTAATCTATTTAATTTTATTTTTCTTAATAAGACTCTAAATTTTAAATTGTTATAAATAATTACTTATGTGTTGTGAATTTTCCATAATTGGGTAATTTATGACATTTTATACCATATATATTTTAATTTATAATTTTTAAATATTTTTGTTATTTTTAAACGATTTTATATTATGTTATTTTTATAAAATAACAATAGTGTCGATTTTGACACTATTGATTTATTTGAATTTAAATAAAATACACATAGAGGATATGTTTGAAATAAAAGATTTAATAGATTCATATCATTTCATATTTATCTATAAAATTTGTGGATCACATTAAATAGTTCATATAATATTTAGTTAAATATTTTTAAAACCATTTATTTGATATTTCAATCAATAAAATAATTTCAACATCACTATTGTGTCACCTTTAATGATAATGATTTAATTCCTAAAAATTCTAAATAAATTAAAAAAATGTAGATAATTTTATTATATTTCTTTAGACTATTCATGTTTGAAGTTCCATGAAGTTTATCACTAAATTAAAATTATTATACTTATAAGATTTTAAGAGAGTGACATGTTGTCACTTTCTTTGGTTTTAATAGTAATTAAATTATTTTCATGGTCAAAAGTCCATAAAATAAATCTATTCCACCCCTTAGGTGATATGGGTCGACCTTTAGTCATCCAATAGAATTTTTTCAGGTGTTATGATAATTTTATAATCTTATTTTTACCTTTAATTACCCGATTTACCTTTAACTGCAGTAAATAAAAATTACCGTAGTTACTATTAATAATATCAAAAAAATAAAAGTAACATATTAACATAATTTTGACCCACTTAATTCAAATATGGAATCCATTTTTCAAAATTCAAAACACATAAGTTGCAGTAATTAATATAAAATTAATCCCGTTGTTAAGAAACCAGGTTTTAAAAGTTAAAACATTGTCAAAGATTGAAATGTTTTTACCTCTGAATTCAATGTAAAATTAATGGTAATGACATACATTATATTAAATGGTAAAAATATATTCTATTTATAATTTAAAACAATTCAATATTATAATTTAACCATATAAATTATTGCGATGAAAAAAGTTGTTTTTAATCAAAATATAGCGTGTTTTTACTATTCATTAAAATATGAAAGTTATCTAAATAATATGAAAAATTTATCAAAAGTAAATTTTTATATCATTATTCCAAAGAAGAATTTTATTTTGTCAAATTGAACTTATAAACATGTCAAAAACTAGATTTAAAGTTGGTGCGCCATCAAAAGGTGGAAAAACTGCTTTTTTTGAATAATACTTATTTTACCCAAAAAATTTATTTTATTCTCATACCATGTTCTAGAAAATGTGTAAAATAATGTTATAAAATTCAAAATGTAGTTAATACTATTCATAACGGCTATTCCATAATAATATATAATTGTTTAGTGAAACCCGGTATTGTGTACTACACACGTTATCAAGGAAGGTCGCGATTGCGTGTAACACAAGCCAAACCAGTGTTGTGTGTAGTGAAAGATTCCTTTGGTGTTACATATAACATAAGACATAAAAAAAATATTTCTCATAAAAATCTTTGGGTGTTACAGGGAAAGCTGCATGTTAAACTGGTGAAGCCAAACAACTTCGTCCGTGCCCTGCCCGTGCGTCGGGCATTGTAAGGCCAATGCTCATTTATCAATGAAAAAGTGAAAACTCATGTTGGGATCGACCCACATTTCAAAAAAAAAAAAATATTAAAAATGGAAGATAAAATTATGAGATACAAATTAAAATTAAAAACATACCAAAATGCGAAGTCTGGGTGTGAAACTATATATCTCTTTCTCTATTACTTAATTTGAGTTTGATATATTTAAGCCCCATGTTGTTGAATATAATTTCAAGGTTTAGTTCCAAAATCTTATGTGACTTCATTCTTGTTGGAGGGTTTCGTTGAGGGTGTTGTGCTTTTTTAAAGAAGGTAAGTGGTTCTATATTTGGTTTATAATTTAATTGACCTTCAATTGTTTGATTTAAATTTACTTTGATTTAAAATGAAATTTCTTAAATTGAATAAATTTATTTCAATCATTTTATTGAAAAAAAATTCAAGTTAATTATGGTTTTGGTTCTCTTTGGCATTAAATTAAGAAAACCCCCATTTCTAGTGAACTGAGGTATGTTTGTGGAATGGATTGAATTTTTTTGAAAAATTAAATTGTTGAATTTAATTTTGAATGTGGTTTTGAGGGAAATTTTTTAAAAACCACAATTCTAGTGAATTGGGGGTTATGATATTGGTGGAAATTGTTTAAAAATTTAATTGTTAAATTTATTTGTAAAAATTGGATTGTGAAATTTCATGGTGAATTTATTTCAAATCCTTATTTGTGAAAAATTTATTAAAAATGGTTTTGATAGAAACCTAATGGTTCTTTTTTGAAAAGTCATGTTTTTTTAATTAAAATCCTATTATGGGTTTTAAAGAGAAAATTGGAATATTTAAAATAGAGAATGAGATTTAATTTTATTTTAAGCAGTCTTAAAATAAATTTCCCATTATTGTTTTTTAATTGAGAACATGCAAGAATTAGGTAGTTAGTGAGTTATTTTTGGAGTCACTTTATGATTTATAATGTTTTACAACATCATATCAATACATCCCATTCCTTAAGAAATGATTATGAATACCCTTTTCCTTAGTTCTAAAGGGGTGTATGTACATACTTTCAATCATATCACCACATCCCATTCGTTAGGCAATGGTGATGAGTCCCATTTTCCTTAGTCCCAAATGGGCGTATGTATATAATTTTCATTTCATAGTGTTGGGTCCCTATATCTTGGAACTATCATACCTATTTAGAACATTACCATGTTGTTATCTTGTTTGTATTTAAAATGTACATATGCCATTTTTGTAAAATGTTTTAGATGGCTTGAGAATTTATATAATTTTTTTATATAAATGTGTTTATTTAATCCATTTTTTGAAAAGTTATATTTTTTTAAAGAACCCTTTTATTAAATGTAAATTAAAAATTTTGAAATTTATCTCCATCATTTAAAATGTGAATCATGAATTTCTAAATGTATTTCAATCTTTTAAATTATAAAGAATGATTTGTTTAAATATGCTTTTGTGAATTCCAAACATGTTTATTTACAAATTTAAAGTACTTTCTTGGTTAATTTTATATTTTCATCTCTTATGGAATATTTTGGTGAAATCTTACTGGGTTGTGGATCACACACTACTTGTGCCTTCGGGTGTTTGAAGATTATCCCCTTCCAAGTGTGAGAAAGAGGAACAGATATCTTGGAGATGGATCCAAATATTTATCCTTGGACTTGGTGAGTTGTCTCCTTAGGGACTTCAGATATTTTCCCTATTTGGTACTTGGGTTATAGTACTTTGGGCTTTTTTAGTCCTTATTGACTTCTAGTATATTACTCCCAATGGAGTTTCTTTTGATATGCATACTATCTTGTTTCTTTTACTTTCATATTATTAGTGGAAAAATAGTTCCCATTTTCATATTTTATGATTCCAGGTGCTAGTCATCGACTTGTGGAGATCATGAACACCATTCAGGATATTCCAAGACCAGATCAGTTATTGGGTTACTAGGGTACCCAGGTTGGTTCATGAAATCACCACAGAAAAGGTTTAAATGATTTTAAAATAGTTAACAACAATGTTATAAGAACTGAAAATCTTATATTTAATAGATTGGTTTTGTTTACTCAAGAAACTAATTATCCATTATTATATATTTGGTTCTTTTTCTGATACATTACTTTATTATTAAATTTATTTTATATTAAGAAAACAAGTATTTATAAGAGTGCCACTCCTATCACTTATAATTGTATCCCTTACCAACCTATCTTCTCTACAAACATGGAAATCCATATCTCAACCAATATCTAAAAATTCCTTCCCAAACTCTCTTTTACACATCATAGAGGATCCATTATTCCCAAAATTCCAATTTATAATTTCATCATGAGAGTCTTAAAGGATGATGTCCAAGAAATATATAAGTCTTAGCTGAGTTCTTCCAAGTTTCATTCATCTTCCACATCATCTAAATCAACTATAATCATACAAATATAATTAAATACATTTAATTATTATTTTAAAATGTTATTATATTGATAAAAAAATGATTATCTAGATTCCTAAAATCCCTTAGAAAATGAAAACATCATCCATGTTATATGTGGACTACTACCTCCATGAATGATGTATTTCTTTGCACATCACTGACTAATGTGGATTGTCTTAAAAATTATTTTATTGAAATAATATTCTATTTATAACATGATTATTATTATTTTAATATAATTTATCCATTATATAAATAATATTAACATTGAATGGTCATCATAATATAAGCCTCCTAAAACTAGCATACTAGGACACTTTTTAAGTAAAAATTCACTCCATTATCATTAATTTATCATAATCATATAACACTTATAGAATCATATTTATCAAATTAATAACACGTATTTGAAACTTTAAACTTTTTAAAAAATGATATTATTACTATACAATAATAATTTCTTACTTATTTGGTTGTTATAATATATTCTTATTTGAGTTAGTTTTATCACCTTCATGATTGATGTTATAGTGTTTAAGTCACAAATGATTAAGAAATTTTATATAATTTTAATATTATTTAATAATGATAAATTTATTGTTTTTTAATTATTATACATTTTTTAAATATCCATTATAACAGTGGAATTAAAATTAAACAGTCATGGTTACATTAAACTGTAAAAAACAACTTATTTAGGGAATGTTCACATAAAAGTAACTATATAGTAACCTATTAAATTCATTTATATATATAATGATATGAAAATTATTCATTGAAACATCTAGATAATATGTAAAAAATTTACAATTAATTTTTACCATTACAGAGATACTGAAGTTGTTTTAGAGATTGTGAATTGATCGACCCAAAAACAGCCATAGAAAACTATACAGATTTAGTAAACAAATGAAATGTGATAATAAATGAAATAAATGGAATAATAGCAATGTAAAAAACATGTAATTAGTTTTTTATAGTTGTAAATAATTAATATAATATTATTATTATGGAAGGTATAGGTCGTACAAAGTTAGTTAAGACTCAAGGATAAAGATTTTCTTTTTAAAAGTTATTTTAAATATATCGAAGTTGTTTCTTTTCCTATCTTTCACTTCCATGTACATGTTCATGTTAGTTCAATAAATTTCTTCTCTACACTTTTTTTATAACACAAAAATTATATATATTTTTTGTTTTTTCTATTTAAATAATGATTGTCATATTTAGATATATAGTATAGTATAAACACATACAACCCTTAATAAAAACCAAAAAACCTTTTTTCTATTATTGGGAACATTAAATGTACATAAAAAAATATATATATGAACATTTAATATATTAAATTGGAAAAATAAATATTTAAAAAATTATATGAATCGGAAAATGTATGTCATGTTGAGCTCCTCAAATTATCACTCACACGAACAACAATGTAAAAAAGATATAGAATATAAGTAATCCAATCATCATATTTGAAATGAATAATGTAGAACCTTGAGATGAATTTAGGTGAATGGTGAATGAAGTAATTAATAGGTATTTATAGGAGGTAAGATGACCATTAGAATATAAATATGATAGTTATAAATTGTAACCTAACTATTAAAAATAGTAAAGTAATAGTTAAGAATAATGTCATGGTCGTTGGAATAGTAAATTGACCTCAAAATTATAAAATGAAACATAATAGTAATTATCATGAATAATTTTTTTAAAAATAATTTAATATTATAAATAAATATTGAGATTAAAAAATCAATAAAATTATAAGCACCCTTTTTTAATGAACTATATTTTAATTTATTCTATAAAAATCAATATTTTTATACTACAAATTAAAATTACTTATATTATAAAATTATTTAGATAAAATGAAATTCATTTCTAGAATCATAATGTAAAAATTTAATAAGTTTTATTTTTGGGTGGTTTTTGGGAAAATAAATAAATTTTAGGTGAATATTAAAAATATTGTGTTTACATAACATCTATGTTTCAAATTGTATCAATAAATATGTAATAATGGCCTAATTAATTATTAAATTTTAGGATCAACCAAAAAAAATATTAATAAGTTAAATAATTCATCACATTCCAATTCCAAATCTAAAATTTATTTTTCATACTCTAATGTTATGATGTATTCCCTTAAAAAAATCATTCATTTTTCCTCTTTCTAATTTAATAAAGTAAAAAATTCTATTTATTAAAAGATTGAAAGTATTATAATTTTTTTATAAAATATAATTCATAATTTAAAAAATATAACTAATAAATGTTTTACCTTTTAAATTATATTTTATACAACATTTTAACAAAAAAAGTCCCCTCCCCTTAAGTATAAATACATCATATCCCACCCCTTGAAAAACCATTCACTTACCCCTCTCAAAGCTAAAAATCTAACCAAATTATCTATGTTAGGACCCTTATATTCCTTAGTGATGTTATGGAGTTTTTATAATGGTCCCATGGACATGGATATAAGAAATATGGGATTTAGTTTCAAGTTGGATGATTTAATGATAAAGGAGGAAATAAGATCCATCAACACACATATGAAAGATATAGAAGGAAAAATCATAGAAATTTCTAGAACGAAATGATTAAATGATTCAAGTATAGAAGATATTGACATCAAACCCATAAATTTTTAAGAAACATGAAAAAGATAACCTACATGATGGAGGAATGTAATGTAGCACCCAATACACAACCCATGGTTCAATGATTCAAATGTAAGGAGAATGATAACTATTCATGCAAGTTTACTAAACTTAGGGGAATCATGTTTAATCAATTTTCAAAACCACCTATTAAATTGGATAAATGAGATGATTTTTTATCACAAATGTTGAGGTGGAGAATGAAAATTATGTCATATAAGGTATACTTTATACTCACTAAATAATGGATTTTTTTATTTGAATCTCATTCTAAAAATTCTCTTATACAAATAATTTATTCTAAAACTATCAAATAACATCTCTAAAACCATTTTTTATAAACATATATGAAAACAACTAGTGGTGTGATCATTGAATCTCATGTGTTGGACTCTTCTCCAATTAGCAACTATAAGAAGATTCTTCCAATGAATCTTATAATCCTTTCATTGGTGGAATTTAATTCTATATGTGGTGTGGATTGTCTCATGTTATATAGATCTCACATCAAGTATCATGAAAAGGAAATCTCATTCAATAACCTAGACCATCCCATTATCCTTTAAAAAAGAAAAGAAGGTCATTAGCCTCCTTTAGAAAAACCCTCAATGGTGTGGGTGTTAAAACTGAGTGAAGAATCATATATTAGAAGCATATTCAAGTCAAACGAAAAAATTTCATTAAAGACATGAAGATTATGATGGACTATAAAAATATATATCCCAAAGAGGTTCCTATAAATCCCCTAGATTGGGGCTAGAGTTATCAATAGAACTCATACCTTGATGTACTCTTGTCTCCAAAATCCTTTATAGGATGACATTGAAAGAACTAGAGGAGTTAAATAATAAACTGCAAAGGAATTTGAAAAAATGTCTAATATGTTCTAGTGAATCACTATAGTGTAATCCGGTTCTCTTTGCTAAGAATATGGATGGATTAATGTGGTTTTACATCAATTATTGAGAGTTCAAAAAGATCACTTTAAAGAAAAAGTATCCCTACCAAGGATTTATGAATTGTTTGATCAACTTAGAGAGATAGATACTTATAAAAGGTGGATATTTATTTTGGAAAAACATCATCTAATAATGAATATGGAATATATTTAGGTAATATACTTTTATAAAATATAAGGACACTATGAGTTCATATTAATTCCCTTCAAATTAACTAATTCCCATGAAATCTCATAAACATAATGAATATTGAATTTTGAGAATAATATGATTTTTGGTATTATTTATCAATGAAATTATTATTTACTCCAAGTGTAAGTATAAAGATAAAGAAAATCAAAATATTGTGTTGGAGATATTAATAATGGAGTGGATGTATTCTATGTTCAAAAATTGTGACTATTGGATATAAAAAGTCACTTTCCTTGTGTATGGGATCACTGGTTAGGGAATTTATATAGACCCCTAAAGGATAATAGAAATTAGAGAATGACCTAGACCCTAACATGTCGCTGAAATCCATAGTTTTCATATATTATTTGGGTACTACAGTTGTTTTGAAAGAAAATTCTCATGATTGTTTATCCCTCTAACTAAGTCAACTTATAATGGGGTAAAGTATGTCTATGCAATGGGATGTGAGGAAATAATTAAGGATATTAATAAAAGTCTGATCATATCCCCTATACTCACACTACCCTCATGTAGAGAAGGGATTGTAATTTATAATTATGCTTCAAATAAGGGATTCGATTGTGTACTAATATAAAATCACAATGTGATAGACAACACCTTATGAAAACTGAAGATCTAATAGTATAACTAATTAGTAGATGATATAGATCTAGAAGTATTAATCCTTGCATTAAATATTTATATACAATATATATATGTTGAAAAGTGTGACATATATACAAAACATAATATCCTTATGTATATATGTAGATGGAAAGATCTCAACATGCGTCAAATAAGATAGATATAATTAATAAATAACTATGATTTTTATATTCACTTATATCCTCAAAGGAAGAATAAGGAAGCTAATGAACATTATAGAAAAGAAACTACTACTCTATCCATGATATAGATTGTGAAAGATCCTATCTTCATGAGTATTCAAAGGATAGATATGGAAATCAAAAGAAAAGTGAAGACATCCAATGTTTCCTAAATAATTCCCCAAACATCTATCTAGGAGAAGATCAAGGATACACAAAGGGAATAATTAGACATTTAAAATAATGTGATAAAAGTAAAAGAATATATGTTTTTGGAATTAAAAATTGAAAATGATGGTGTCATTTAGTTTGGAACTAGTGTTTGTGTAATTTCATCACCTAAGATAAGGAAAGAGATGTTGAATAATGCACATAGCTCATGTTCTTACATATATATGATAAGTATGAAGATGTTTCAAGATTATTAGGAGCACTTCTAGTGGGATAAAATGAAGATAGACATGGATGATTACACCTTAATGTTCTTGGTATGTCAACAAGTTAATGTATAACAAAAAATGTACCAAGAGATGATGCAACCATAAACCATATAAAAATAGAAATGGGCGAACATCACCATAGAAATTATCATTAGTCTCCTAAATACATCCAAAGTAAAAAAATAAGATAAGTTATGCAGTGAATTGACTAACCATGACTTACCACTTAATCACTATTTGAAAATATTTCTCACTTGTCCATAATTCTAAAATATACATAACAGATTTAGTGACGCTACATGGGTAAACACTTTCGATTGTATATGATCATGATCTTTGGTTCAATTCTAAATTCTGGATATGCATTCAAAATTCATTAAAAATTGAGTTGAACATATGTATAACCCATCACCTCTAAACTAATATCTAACCAAAAGGAAAATTTAGACACTTGAGGACATGTTTAGATATTTCTCAATGGAATTTAAGGGATGTTTGGATTAACATCTACTATTGGTTGAGTTCTCAGACAAAAAAAGCTTCCACTCAAGTATTCAAATAGCCACAAATGATGATTTATATGGGAATTGATGTACAAATCCAACATGATGGGGAAACTTTAGTGAATGAAATCTGATTTTTACAAGATCATGTATATGAAATGATATAGAAAGGTCAATCCATTTAGCAACACTTTAATATTTCTTAGAGTTGAAAAAATATATGAATAAAATCATCAAAGGGACATTTATATTGAAGTATAAGACAAATATTTCCATAGAATATCACATTGTAAGAGAGTTATGCGATTTTAAAATAATGAAAAGATCAGCACTAGGTACATTTCCCCCTTTAAGATCCTTGATCACATAGGATTTGGGGCATATTAGTTAACACTTCCACTAAACATGGATCATGTTCATGACGACTTCCATGCATCTCTTTTGAGAAAGCACATACTTATCCATCACATTTGTTGAATCTATAATATTTTTCCCTTGAACAAGAAATTTCATATGATGAGAGTCCAATAATGATCTTGGACTATAGAGATAATTTTTTACGCAACAAGATGACTCACCACTCTAAATTTCCTTGATGGAATCACTAGTGTAAATAATAAAATTAGGAACTTGAGGAGGGAATGAAATAGAAGTACCCTCATCCATTCCTTGCTGAATAAATGAGTTGAAATTTAGAAGATGAAATTTTAAAAGGGGGTATGAATATAACAACCCAAATTCTAGATATATTGAATTTTCCATCTGAAAAAATAATGTTTATCATAATTAGGTATATAGTAAAGTAATATCATAGGAAAATATAATAAAAACCAAAAAATATTATCTTAGTAATTAGAAAGATTAAATTTATATATTAAATATATCTGTTAAAATTAAAAATACCAAAATTCAAAAATAAATATAAAAAATAAAATTTTAAGAATCAAAAAATGAAGATCACATTCATCTTCTCAAATTTTAACACTCATGAATGTCACTATAAAAAAGTGATAAACATCTATAATCAAACCAACATCTTAGGAATATAGAATAAATATCCATGAGTGGAATTAAGTAGAATTATTAGTGAAGGAATTAATATGTATTTATATGAGTTAATATGACTATTTGAATAGTAATATGATTGTTAGGAGTAGTAACCCTACCGTCTTGAATAATAACCTGACTGTTAGGAATAGTAAACAACTATTGGGAATAGTAACATGACCATTGGAATTGAAAATTTACTTAAAAATAGTAAAATTACACTTAAATAATATATAACATGAATAATTTTAGATTATATAATATTTTAATTATATAAATAAATATTAAAATTAAAAACCCAATTAAATTATATAAATGTTCTTTAAATAAACTATATTTTAATGTATTTCGTAAAAATAATAATTTTTATGTTATTAATTAATATTATCTTTGATTATTTAAAAAATGAACTTTATTTTTAAAATAATCACATTGGAATTTTTATGAGTTATTTTTTGGTAATTTTTAAGAAAATAAAAATATTGTTTTCATATAACTAGTATGTTTTAAATTAAATCACTTAATATTTAATTATGACTTAAAATTTTATAATTTTAGGCTCAATAAAATCCATGAATATTATGTTAAATAATAAAGTAAATTCAAATTACATACCAATTTTTCAAATGTCTTAAGTATAAAGTATTCCATTAAAAAACAATTCCTCATTTTCCCAAAAACCTTTTCCAAAAAAATATTGAATTTATTTTATGAAGGGTTTTATTTTCTTAAAAACATATATATTTAGTGATATATAGTTCATAATGTAAAAAATATCACTATTACAAGGTTTACCTTTTAAATTATATTTTATTGAATATTTTATCCTAACAATACCCCTATCCTCAAGTGTTTTTACACCCTCTCCATCTTCTTGGAAAACTACTTACATTACTCTTCTCAAAGAAAAAAATACCCACATTAGTTCCATTAATTCCCTTATCATAATTATATACATTATGGAGTCATAGAAATCCATGCTTTCAATGATCTAAAGGCCATAAAAAATAATAATACTAAGAAGGAGGTGATATTTCTTCAAATTTTCTTTTCTTTTTTCCTCTACTCTTCCTCAAATAGTCTATTATCATTCAACCAAAACCTCCTAAAATTCATTAAATATAATTTTTGAATTATATTAATGTTATTAAATTATTTAAGTTAATGTATTTATAAAATATTTAAAAGTTAAATATATCTCACCCCCTTTTTTGGTAATGTATCATTTATATCTAGTTAACTTTCTATAAGGAGGTTGATAACTCTCTATATATTAATGTCTTTATGGATGACTATAATAAATTATTTATAATATATAAATGTATACATATATGAATTTTTTATATTATTTAGTTAATCATATTAATATTTAAATACCATTAATACAAAATTGTGTAATTAAAGTAAGATGAGATATTTTATAGAAAATATAATAATGAAACATTTCACATTTATCAATGAAAATGAAAAAATAAAAATAACTGAATATAATGGATCAAGATTGAAAAAATGAGCATAATTTACTTTTGGCTTCATGTTTTAATAAAAATAGTTTATTATACAAGGATACAAAATGAGACAAGATAAATCTGGATATAAAGTAATAACAATTCTCAAACCCAACTCTTTCCTTTTAGTTTATATCATATTTCGCATTTTGTACTCTTTTATAATGAAATAAAAATATCATTTCACTATTAATTCATTCATATTGTTGGTTATATAGGCTCTTATACCTTATTTATAATATTTTAAATCTATTTACAATTATTTTAAGGAGATTTTATTTTCCAAAATACCTAATTGACTTCACTTGATTGATTTATTTTTTTCTCAATAAAGGATGATATTTTAAGATAAAATATGATTTAACTTAATAATTTGGGTACCCTATAGGTTATCCATTAATTTATTCTTCACCAAATACTTATGAAAACCATTCATTCCCATGGTTTTATTTCATGACTATGAATGTTATATCTTTACATTACATGTGTGGGACCAAGGTTTTATTGTCCTTTAATGAATTTTATGATAATATATACCTCATGAGAATATGTGTATTATACATGAACTTAATTTTATCTTTGTTAATAATAATGATGTTATGATTTTTACACGTATGTTATGTGTGAACATGATTCTATATTTATTCACAACATCTGTGTGCTATTTTGAAACTATGTTATGATGTGATATTATTATGCATATTCCACATTCCATGACTTTTTAGAATTTTTACCTCATATTCATATTGATGATATTATGATTATGATATGATCTGGATGATTATATCCACCCATTTTGTATTGATTCATGTATCTTATTAATTATATGTTATTCCTCCCCTTACAAGGATTTTAGTTTATTCTTTTTTTATTTATATCCTTAGGTGAATAGAAATAGTAAGAAGAATATAAGAATTTTTTGGGGGAAAAGGATGTTGGGTTTATTAATTTTTAAATTTTATTACCTACACATGATATATAAACCTAATTTTAGAAATATATTAAACCTCTTGATTTTGGAATATATTACTAATACGTTATTCATTTTAAAAATGATATAATAATAATTTATAAAGAAAGGAGGATAGTATAACATCGATGTTTTCAAAAAGAAAATTTATGTCATCATTGATATAATTTAAAAAGGATTAAAATATAATCTTTTAATTTCTTTTCATATGGTTCTTTTTGAATTTCTTTATAAGGGAGTGAAAATAATATATTTTTAATTTTTATCGCTTAATCTCATTTTTCTACCATCATGATTATTATTCATTATGAAACTTCTTTATAATTTTTTCATTGTTTTCCAAAATAAAATTAATTCCCACTATTCTATGAATTATTAATCATAATTAGGTTTAATTTACAAGGATATTTACTTTTATTTTTATGTTATAAGTATAAGTTCTTATTCTTATGGGTTCAAAATAATGTTTTATATGTTTAGCCTTACAATTTATTAGGTTATGATAGAAAATTTAACTGGACATACGTTACTCCTATGGAGATTTTTGGAATTATCTATTTGATTCAATTAAGTAAATGTGTTGAAATTTACAAGTAAGTTTATCCCATTTTAAGAGAGATAATAATGTTTATTGTAAGCGTGATATGAAAATGATATCCTAGGATACCCAAATTGTTTTTATATGATTTCTAGGGGTTCCAATGGATGCATTTTGATTTCATGATATAAGTAAATAAGTTAATGATTGAAGGGATTTTTATGTTTTTTGAGGTTGAAAGGTTTTTTTCATGGAAACTAATTTTCATGAGTTCTCATGTTATCCCAAGCAACCTTCATGATTATGGATTTTCCTTTATGATTACTTAAAATGTGTCTTATTAAAATTTTTGGGCAGTGAACTTGAGTTCATGAGTAAGTAATTAGTTATTTGATATTAAGTTTTGATTTATAATAGGAAAACATTCTCATGGGATTTCATGTTTTTAATGGATTTATTTTGACATACTTTATTATGATTTATATTCTCATACCATTTTTTCAAATGATTTCAAATTATTTAAGGATCTAAAAGTACTCTATTAAGGTTAATATTTCACTTATGAAGACTCATCCTGAATGAAGCAAGTGTGTCATGAATGAAATAAGAGCACCAGTTTAATAACCTATTTTTTTTATAAAAAAGGAACACTATGTGAAATTGTACTCTATTTAATGTTATGTTTTTCTGAATTCTCTAAAACTATATACCTAAAAGTCCATAGGAATATAGTGAAATGGAATACTTTCTATACGTCCTGTAATTTCAAGTTGACTATATATGGGTTGTTATAGAATTAGTTCTCAAATAGTCCTTTATAACATTTCGCATGAAAATAATGATAATTTTGAGACATTTATATACTTTTCCAATGATCTAGATTAATTTTGTACATCAAAATAATGGTTATTATGTGATATTTAAGTACTTCTACATAAATCCAATCTAAAATTGTACATGGATATATGACATTAATAATATAAGGTTTTTATAAACTATGTCAAATTCATATTCATTGTTAGCATCAACCAATTTTCATTTATTATGTCACATATCAATAACATTGAGTACAATGTTAGCTCTACGATATTAGAGATAATTTACTATAAATATTATGCTTCTTTTAATTTTAACTCACTTCTTTCCATGGAAATAATAATTCAAGTTATTCATTAGGAACAAAATATTTGTTAGAGGTGTCTTTATAATTCATTAGTGTGAATCATCAAGAAAAAAAATATTATGGGCCAGTGTAATATGAATAGTTTGGAAAAAAAGTAGAGCATGTTGTCTTGTTAGTTCTATATAGGACAATGTATAAAATCGACATTGGAGAATTAATGATATAGGGGAACGCTGATTGGCATGAAAATGAGAACAACCATCATTATTGGAGTTGTGGACTTAAATAAATATTTGTATATATATATATTTGAAATAATTTCCAAGACCTATAAAAAATAATAATAAATTGAATGAAATAGAGCACCTAAAGCTCAATACTCTTAGTTTAATTTTTTGTTGAGATACAACCTCATATAATATTAGATAATTTTACAATATGTGTTATGAATGTAGAGTGAATTTTATTAAATTTATATTATTGGATATGGAAATTTTATGATTTTGTATATAATTTCTTACGTGTTAACATAAATTCACACAATTGGTATTATCACAATGTGTATAAAAATAAAAGATAACATTCTATTGGTAATGTTTGTTGAGAATTAATCTCCATATTAAATCATGTTATAGCATTTACCGGTGTTTTTTTATGAGATGTGTTCTTTTTGCCTTACTTTTCTATAAACCCTCACTTTAAACAACATTCTGGTGTTATTGTGTGAGTTTTTATTTAAAAAATGCATTCATTAAAAAATAATGTTTGGTAAAATGATTTATTAAATATATAACCATTGAAATAAATTTTTTATGCACATACATCATGACTACATCACCCATAAAAATATATTCCTTATTAGAACATAGTAGTTTATTTGGTATGTATGAGTTTATGAGTCATTATGTAATACAAAATAAGTGTTCAATATAAAAAACATAAACTCCAAAAATAATCATGAATAAAAAGCAGAGATAATAATTATAAAATGAAAATGCATAATAATGTTTATTTTAACACCATAATATTTTTATGAAATATTTATCTTTTATTTATTTGATTTCTTTGATATCTTGCGTTTCACACAACATCGAGTTTAGACAAACCGCATAACATTATCAAAATAGTATGTGTCTGTTATCACCATTCCATTAGATTTTTGAGTATGAATAAGATAATTAAATTATTAAAAGTATAAATTATACACATTTTAAAAATGAATTAATTAGTTTTCCAATGATTAGAATTAAAAACAAAAATCATTTGAAAATAAATGTTATATTATTTTTGAAAATTATTTCGAGGCATGAAATGTATTTTTATTAATAAAATAAATTAATCACTATTGGTGAAATATTTTAATTAAATTTTTATATTTTTTTACTTATATAAAATGATTCAAAAATTGAAAAAATATTTTCTAGTCTTAAGATATGAATAAATCAATTTTTGTACCTAAATTTTTTTTTTCTAAAAAAACGTTTTTGTCACATTTTATGCACTTATATGAAAATCAATTTCATATATTTATAGGTATTTAATTAGATAAAATTAATTACATATTTATAATCACTAGGATCAAATTTTCTAAATAAGACCTTTTATTTTTGGTCAATGTGAATTTTAAGAGTGGTAAAATTTTCTCACCTTCATTAAGGATAAATCAGGTTAATCTAGATTAAAAATAAGTGATAAGGTCTTATTTATTCATCCTAATTCATATTTAATGAAGTCAATCCAAACCGTATCTCCTTATTCTATAATTTATTTGTTTAATTCACACTTGTTCATGAAAATGACTTATATATTATTTAAATCCAACAAGTTACAAAATGCCACTCTCTTAGTTTTAGACATCCTTTATGTGTTCACATAGGGAGAAATACTAGTTATGAATGAATATAAATATTAATTTTTTGAATAATAAAACTATATTCATGGTGGTAATTTATTTTTTATTTTTATATATTATATAATTATCTTAAATTTTTACATAACGCCAAAACAATATTTATTCAATTAATGTAAAAATAAAATAAATGATTTTGAAAACATTAAAAGTGATATAATTTGAGTAATTTATAGTTTTAAAATCATTTTATAGGTAAAAATTACATATTATTTATTTTTTAAAGTATTATATTCGAATTAAAACTTTGACACCATGTCTTTTTATTCAAATTAATTAAATAGTGTCAAAAATTGAAAATAATGATATTTTATCAAAATAAAATTTTATTAAATTATTTAAACTATTTAAAATCATTAAACAATAAAATTTTAATATTATATGGTTATATGTTTAATAAATTTTCCATTTTGGTCCAATTTTCAACTAATAAGAAAAAATTACAACCAATTAATATTGAAAAAGTTGTTACCATAGTTATGATTAAAATTGGATAACTAAGGGTTAATTAAAATTATAAGGTTTAAAATGAAACAAAAATATCTATAAATTCTATTTTTTTGTGTTATTACAACCCTATAATATATTTTTTTTGAATATATATCCATTTGAATGAATTTTAATATATAATTAATTTATTATAATTTAATGTTTTCTAAAATTCTGTAAGTGCCACTCACCTCATTTATAAAAGGGAACATACTCTCTCACTTATTTACATCAAATTGTACCATATAGATTGATAAAACCCTGAAAAATTATCTTATGAACATCCCTATCCACAACCTCATTGTTTTGGTATTCCTAGAAGTCCAACTCTAGAGCCCTATAGAGGATATATAAAGGAATTGTTTCAAAGAAGAGGTAATCACCTTAACGAATCACTTTATTTTATATTATTATTTACCTCCTCTAAATATAAGGTATTTATCATAAATTTATAAATTAATTATCATAAATATGATTAAATTTTATTTAAAATTTTATTTCACCATTATACACCCTCTTTCCCATTGATGGGGAAGTTAAAGTATAACTCGTGCATACGTACGACCTACCATCTCCACATAACAATAAAATTCATTTTACATAACCATATTTTATAGAAGGGTATTATGATGGGTTAAATGTGTATATATTATATTAATGAAATAAATATACTTATATAATTATAATATCATGTATTATTTATTACTATCAAATCCTCTAAGAAACGATAACTTCGCTAATATGTATGTGTGGAAAACCACCACCATGAAATTATCTGATTTGTTTTTAATTTATATTTTACATGGATAGTAAATAAGATGAATTTTATGAATATATATGATCTATAAGATATAATAATTATCTTTTAATTTTTAATTTATATTTATCATCCTTTCATTCCATCCATCAAAAAAATGAAAACAACGTTCATGCGTACGTACGACCTACTATCTCTATGAGTGGTGCAATTAATTTTTCTATCTCTAAAATTTATTGATGAATAAAAATATATATATAATGAATATATATTATATTAAAACATGATTAAAAATATGTATATAATGTAACTATTATAAAAGTACAAGCACTGAAACAACCAAACCAAAACTTAAATGAAGAATGAAGCAATTATCATCGGAATAAGGATTTTAATAAATAATTATAATTAAATGGGTGATAAATGGTTAAAAGTAAATAATATATAGTTATATATATATGAGTATTTTTCTAAAATAATATGATTAATAAAACTATATTTTTATATAGTAAGTTTGAAAAAGTATAAAGGAATTTGAACCCGAGGTAAGAGTTTTATGTTATAGTCTCACTGTTTATCGAGATTGTTTAGGAATAAGATTAAAATGATTAAATATTATAATCAACCTCACAAGAAAATTATAAATTTTCTTATCCTAATTATATTTATTCAAATTTTTTTCTTTCATTTATTATCATCTTATATACCCATGAAATTGAAAATATATTTTTAATGAAAATTGATTTCATTTCTCCCTTCGATCTGAATAAATTTTTTTCATCAATATCAATGTTTTCTAAAAATGTTTAAAATAATTTTTTTGGCTATATTTATATGATTATATAAATTTATTTTAACCTATGCATTAATTTTTACAAAATGGTTTTAAAGGAATCTTCTTTCCATTTTCCAAGTGAGGTACTTCTTGAATTTTCTAAAAAAAGTATTGAAGAAATGTTTTTTATCTTATATGTAATGAATGGATTTTTCCACTATCATGAATAATTTTCTACTTGAATATTCCCTTAAAAGTTTACGTGGTTTTTTCAAATAATTTTTTTTCTTTATATTTTTTAAAAAAATTAAGTATATTATTTCAAAATAGATTGGTTATTTTCTTCAAGAATGTTTTAATGATATTTTAATTATATTTATATTCATCAAAGACAACAACCATTGTTTTCACTTATGATTTATTAGGGAAATGATCAAAGGATACCATACTTATTATTTATTAGGATAGTTTATTAATATGATTACATAGTTTTTATGAATAATATTTCTTTTCCATGGTTTATGATGTGATGGAATGGTGAAATGTTTATGAAACCCATCTATTTTACATGGGTTATGAAATGATGAAATATTTACACAACCTATTTATTTTCATGGGTTTTTATATGATAGATTCTTTATGATATTATGACACACATATATAGGATTTTAATTATATGGTGGGTGGGACCTATATATTCATGCAATGCATTGGATAAAGATTGATATATCTTGAGATAAATAGGACTAGAATATGGAGTAGACCCAGTTCAGTAAGGTACATTATCCACTATGATATTATTTGGAGTAAACCTTGGATTCTAAAATGGTTTGGGGAGTGGAGCCAATCCACTATGATATCCTTGTCAATGATCCTTAAATAATATTAAAATTATTTTTAATTTTTATGTGTATTAAAAAATTACATGAATTATGAAAATGTTATGTTATTATAGCTCATGTTCTTTGATTCCTTTACAATTCATGTATTCTAAACATCCATGATTTATGTCGTAACTCAATATTATGATCTATGATATGTAGGGTATCAATTTCAAATGTTAATCTCATGTTCTCATACCTTGATGCTCATGATATACTTATGTGATCATTGATATCTCCCTTTATTACACTTACTGAGCATCTAAGCTCATCCTTTTCATATGTTTCATTTCCCCAGGTTATAAAGAAAGGTATTAAGTATGATATTTCTAATAAGGGTGATAATTATGAATATCTAAGTGGGAGACTATGTAGAACTATTATAAAATAGTTGTCTATGTTTCAATGTTTCCAATTATACTATAGCTAAGTATAATTATGTTATTTAAATGATATTCATCTATTTAGATGTAAAATATAGGTATGAATATTATGGGTCACTAAAGTTGGTATTATAGAAAGTATTAGTTAAAATGTTGAATCTAGGTTGATAAAACTTTAGTAATAACCATTTAGATTAGTCTATGTACAAGAAAAAATCCTAATATTTTGGTAATGATCATGAATGAAAGAGTTTAAACCTATCATTTCATAGAAGAATATGTCACAATTTAGACATAATAAAAAATCATTTTTCATGATTATATGGTTTCCCTTTATGATCATTATTTCCCACACTCTACTTTTTGGTTTTAGTCAATGGATGTAATCTGAAGGAATTATGTTAATGCTGAATGCAATGGATAATGAAATGATTTTCTTCCGGAGAAACTGAATTTTATGGGAGATATAATTCAAAATATTGTTTTAATTCTCACACAAATTTCTCAATATATGAATCATTATGATATTCCAAATTATAAAATAAGGGAACAATATTTTGTTGTTTCCTCCATGAGGAAATATTCACATTCTTTTAGTGGGTACACTGATCCACTAGTCACTGAGCAATGGACCAGTACAATTGAAATAATATTTTCCATTATTCATTTTTCATGTCATGAGAATGTTGTTATGGTTGTTTACTATTTTAAAGGAGAATAATATCGTTGGTGTAATCTTATCAATAACACAAGAGAATAAGAATAAATTGAATCTATAGAGTGGGATGATTTTAAAATATTATTCTTCAATAAGTACTTTTATCATATTCTTTAAAAAAATGGATAATGAATTCATTGAGTTAAAGTATAAGGATAATGAATCTGTCGGTACTTATGAGGAAAAAATCATAATAATTTTGAGTTACACTTATGGTATTAGAAATGAAATTCAAATTAAGGTCAACTGATTCTTCAGTCGATTAAAACAAAGTATTTGAAGGGAGTTATCCATTATAAACCTCAATAACTATTAATAAGTGGCTTGATCTGATATCAACATGGGTATTGAGATAATAATTTCCCATAAATCCTAGGGTTTTGATAATAAAATATAAATTTGATTCAAAATGAATTTAAAGAACCATGGAGAGAAGACGATGAGCCTCCCTTTATGCTAAAAGTGTGGAAGGAAACATGTTGGAAATTGTATTAAGGGAATTGGTAAATGTTTCAAATGCGGAAAGAAAGGTCATTGGGAAATAGAATACTAAAGTGTTAATATGGAGTTATATAATGTTGTGAATATGGAGAATAATCCACATAATGAACCCACATAAAATATTGTTTCAAATGCAAGGATTATGAAAATTAAGATAACCAGTGCCCATATCTGAAGGATAATGATGATAATCGACATCAAAAAACTATTAAGCCTAGAGATAAAGGGAAATCTTAGGGGATAACTATTTTCGATGAGGGGTATGATAAATATATGGTGAAAGGTACACTTACCATTCATTCTAGAACTGCCAATGTCTTATATGATTATGGGTCTATCCACTCTTTCATATCTAAATATTTTTCTAAGGGTATGATAATACCACATCAGAAATAAGATGGTTATATAGTAATAAAAACCCATAATGGTATGATGATCACATCCCAAGTCTAAGATTCTTCTCTAGATGATGATTATGGGAATGTGTTTCATCCAAAATTTACCAATCTTCCTCTAGTTTAATTATAAGTTATTTTGGGAATGGTTTGACTTTATTTTCATAAATAACACATCATTTTCTAGAAAAAGGAAATTTAGGTTTGATTTTATGAAACAACCTATGATTTCATATTAGTGCGATGAGAAAAATTAATATCCAATGGAAATTACATCCATTGTTTGGGTCATTATTTCTATTCAAAATGGGAATTTCTCTCAGATGGTTAGGTAGAAACTCAACATCAAAGATATGCCTATTATTCATGAACTTATTTATATATTTCTGAAAGTGTAGCCTAGTCTTCAAAAAAAATCATGAAGTTGATTTTTAAATAGACCTCATACCTACACCTATTTTTAAGTCTCCATATAGACTATTCCCAATTGAGTTTCATGAATTGAAGAAGAAACTCTAGGAGAATCTTGAAAAGGGATTCATTTCTCCAAGTGCATCACCTTGGGGTGCACCTATTTTGTGTTTTAAGAAGAAAGATGGATGAATTTGACTCTATAATTATTATAGAGAATATATCATGATAAATATAAATAAAAATTATCCTCTACCCCATATTGATGACTTCTATGATCAAATGCATAGAGATAAATAATATTCGAATATCGATCTTCATTCTGTATATCATCAATTGAGGGTAAAGAGGGAGGATATACCCAAGACAACACTAAATTCAATTAATGGACACTATGAATTTATATTCATTACATTTTTTCTTACTAATTATCCTACTACCATTATGGATTTAAAAAATAGAGTCTTTAGATATTACCTTGATTAGTTTGTGGTAGTATTTATAAAAGATATTATTATTTATTCAAAGAGCATGGAAGACAATGAAGATAACCTAAGGATTGTTCTGAATACCCTAAGTAATAAGAATGTTTATAAATAATTTATTAAGTGTGAATTTTGGATTTGAAATGTTTCATTATTTGGACATATAATCTCATGTGAGGGTATATTAACAGATTCTTCATAAAAAGAAGTTATTTAGCATTGGACCAGACCAACCAATTTGATTGAGATTCATAATTTTAGTTTTCTTGATAGATATTATCACTGAATATTGGATAATTTTTCATGGATATCAAATCCACTCACCATGTTAACTTGGAAGATATCTAAGTTATATTATATAGATGAATGTGAGAAATTATTTATGGATCTAAAGAGAAGGTCGGGTAGTGTACATATGCTTACACTACCTTACAAAGGAGAAGGGTTTTTAATCTATAGTGATGCATCAAAAAAGGGATTGGGATATATCCTCAGGCAGAAGGATATTGTTATTTCTTATGCCTCAATACAATTGAAGGTCCATGAGAAAAATTAGAAAATTCATGATTTGGTGTTATCTGTGGTAAAATTTTCATCAAATATATGGTGGCATTATCTCTATGGAGAAATGTGTGACATTTATACTAATCAAAAAATTTTATAGAATATTTTTACTTATGAAGAGATAAACATGAACTAAAGAATATTATTGGAGCTATTTAAAGATTATTAATTCTCAATACATTACCACCCTAGATAAAAAACAAGGTGGAAGATGATTTGAGTTGAAAGAATCTCAATAGCTTTTCTGTGATAAAGATCACAAAATAATCGATATTTTTGGACATGGAATGAATAGATCTTGAAATATTGAAGAATGGGAGAAATATTATCTTTCTAAAATGAGTGTTCAACTATCTATCCATGTAAATATTAAAGAGGTGTAAAAGGAAGATATTGAACTTTGAAATATGGTATGAAATGTTCTTAATTTAAACCTTGATTCTGATAAAAGAACAAGGTTCAGTAACCATGTATGTGTCCCTTCAATACCATATTTTAAGAAGGAGATAATGAATTAAGATCATAGTTCTTTATTCTCTATTCATACAGAAATTATGAAGATGTATAAATATTTTAAAGAGTATTTATGGTGGGATGGAATGAAGATAGATATTGCAGAGTATGTTTCTCAGTATATGGTATGTTATCATGTTAAGTCTTAGAGATGTAAGTCTAAGAGAATGTTAAAACTATTACCCATACCCAAATGGAAATGGGAAAACATCATCATGGTTTGTTTTTCATAATAATCCTCAAAAATTATAAATGGAATAATTTTATTTGGGTTGTAATCCATTCCCTTATGAAGTCAGGACACATTATTTCCATTAGATAATATCTATACTTCATCAACTTACTCAGTTATACATTAAGGATGTGGTATGATTTCATGGTATACCACTATCAATTGAATTTTATTGGGATCTGAGGTTTGCCTCAATTTTTTGGAGAAGTATCTAGCTGACTCTAGATACAGAGTTAAGTTTCATTACTACTTATCATGATCAGATAGATGGTCATTATGATAGGACCATTAAAAACATATAATACTTGTTGATAGCTCGATCTATGGATTTCAGAGGTTTTAGGGATCATCACCTTCCTTTGGTGTAAATTTCTTACAATAATTGCTTTCACTCGATCATTTAGATGGATCCTTCTAAGTCCATATATTTTAGGAAGTTTAAAACTCCAACATTCTAGAATGATGTTTGAGAAAGAGAGATATTGGTACCATATCTATATAAGGAAATGTAAAAAAATATTAGAGTCATTCAATATCACATAATTAGATTCAACAAAAAAGTTGTAACATCCTTAAATTTTGAAGTATAATAAAACCCTTTCTAAAAAATTTATGTGTATTTTTATGTGGAAAATGTAAATCTTCAATAACAATCAATTAATAAATGATTTAATTTCTTTAACTAAGGGTAAAAATTCAGTTAACACTTTGAAATTTTCTATGGAATATTTTCAGAGTTAGTAACTGGGTTAGTGTGAGATTTTGAGCCCTGTATAGCCTCAGTAAAAATGGAATAAAAATATTAAATATATTATATTACACGCACATTATTTTTTTAAAAAATGAATTGTCTCTCAAGAAGTGTCTCTTATGAGAAATATAAGACTACCGTTTCGTCCAAGATGATGGATTTATGCTATATGTGATATAACATTTTTTTCATCGGGTGTTTGGTAACCTCACACACGAGGATAACTTATTTAATATTTTTATTATATGTTTTTCCCAAAATAATTGAATATCTCTCAAAAAAAATTTTGTATGAGAAATATGAGACCACCGTTCGTTCTAGGATGTGAGGTTTACCCTAGTCATGACATAAATTTTATATATGTTAGGTGTTTGATAACATCACACCCAACGAATTTTTTTTAAATATTTAATTAATTATTATTATGAATTTAATTAATTAAAACTAATTTTAATAATTATTAAGTCATATCCTTCAATGTTTCAATGTGGAGACCACCATTGATGATACCAAATAAATCCGTAAGATTAAAAATAAAATGGTTTTTATAGATTTAAAATATGAAATTCTATTAATAGATGAATTTAGACACTCCTTCATTAAATTCATGCTGAATCATAGATTAAATGGGAATTTTTAATTTTAAGGTACTTAATCATGGTTGTTGGTGAAATTTTAATGGTGATAACGATGAAGGATATTTAATAATAATAACATAATTTTTATTATGATTATTATTAAATCTAGAATATAATTTTGGTGTTTGATAAATTGAAATATGTATATTTATATATATATGTGAGTTATGTATATTAATGTATTTATATGTGTGTAGGGATGCATATATATATATATATAAATATAATGTGTATATATATGGGTAAAATATACGTGTGTGTGTGTGAGTGAGTGTAACATATCAAGATTTTATGAAATATTTTCTTTCAAATTAATTTAATTTCTTTGATAACTTGAGTTACACACAATGAAAAATTTAGCCAAACAATAATATAATATAATTATTATTATTTAATATGGTAGTTATAACCTAACTGTTATATTAGAGGGTATGTATAAGACAATCTATATAATGTTTTCACACTTTTATAAATTTTATTTGAAAAAATAAACTTCATTTTTTGAATTGGAATATAAAAAATTACTTTGATTTAATTTTTGTTATTTATCTGAGAAGTTTCGTTTTTTGATAAATAGGGAAAAATTTAAATTTAAATTGAAAATATCTTTTTCATATAATTTATTTATATACTTAAATTATTTTTTTAATCTTTTTTAAAGTCAAATTAGATAAATTATACAGCTATTAATCAAATTTAAGTCATTGGAGTCATTTTTACAATGAATTTAGATATAAAAATCTAGTAAACTTTTAAACATTTTCACTTTAAAAACTCGCTTTCTCACCACATCAGTGGGATTAGATTTAAATTTAATTTTCCCACTACTATGAATTGAATTTTGAAAAATGGGTATACATATTTTTATTCAGTATAATATTTACATTAAAATAAATTCAACTTAATTTTGGACATAATAATTAGCGAAAAATGTTAAAATTAATTAACACGATTAAGGTTAAAGGGAGTCTTTTCTCATGAAATGCATATTTATTAAAATTAACTTTACACATAGATAGGTTTTTTAATTAATAAATTGAGATTAAAATTAATAATCATTAGGTCTAAATTATATAATAGATTTATTTTTAATTATGGTCTTAAAGGATGATTTAACTAGGTAAATAAAAAGACACAAGTTACCTTAGTAAAAACTACAAAGATAAAATTGAGTAAACATAAAGAATAAGAAAGAAATGACATAAATCATTTTATTTTTGTGTGGTGTAAGTTTGGATCAACCATAATTTCTCTAAAATATATTATTTTTTAATTTTTGAGGCACATTATGTGAGGAAGACCTTTTAGTAGTGTTTAAATTTTTGTATTTACAATTATGTCTCTCCTCCTCCACTATAAAAGAGAACTCACCCCCATCACTTCATCACACGTATAAATCCATTTGTATTATCCAAAAACTACCCAAATAAGCACCCAACATCCATCATATAATTCTATATGCCTCACGTTTTCCATAAAACAAACTAAGTAAATCCTTTGGTACAAACCAAAAGGGGTTACCCAAATAAGAGGTAACATTCTTCAACGAGCACTTTTGTTTTATTTTTTTCTCCATCCATTAAATTTTTCTTATTTCAAGATTATATAATAATTATAATATCCTAAATATACTAAGTTTTTTTTATTTTAATGGTTCAATATATAGATACAAAAACTTCCATCAAATGGGCATCAAAATCACTATTCGTGTGTACGGTGGGCTACCACCTTACAAAACGACATAATTAGTTTTTCCTTTACCACCTCTCATGGTTGGTAATTATGATGGAAATAATATTTTTATATGATATATATGATATTTATGATTTCTTCATACATATTTAATTATTATATAACACATACCTTTATGAATTACATTTTTTTAGGAATATGATAACATTATTTGTGGATGTGAAGACTACCACCACCTCAAAGGGATGTTATTCATTCAAAATTTACATGGAATGTATTAAGGATGAGTTTAATAAACATATGTGATATAAATGACATATATATTATATTCATGAAATAATTACCTTTATGAAAATATAATATATCATAACATGAATTATATATATAGGTATATATGATTAAATAATATTGTATTTATGATATAATGATAATTCTTGAAAGATAAACTTTACTGACCTTCTTTCCATAATGATCATTGAAAATTTGGAATGTTTCTCATGTGTATGTATGGTCTACCATCTCCATGATTGTAATATTGGTTCATTTTTCATAACTATGATTAATGATTGATTTTAAAAGAATAATTTATGTATAACTATGATAATTATGAAATCATTATTATTCTTGATATGTTTATATAATGACTACCTTGACCATAGTCAACTAAACCTAGTTGTTTTTGACATATATGTCGAATATGATAAAAAAATTTGACTTAAAAATAATTGATCAGGTAATCATGTTAAACATTAAAATAAGTGAAATAAAAGTAATAATAAACTTGAAAAAGGTTATAGAGTCAGTAAATAATTAACTTAAGTTTATTATTTATGAAGATAAAGGCACATGTGACTAGTCAAAGCCAAGGTAAGGGACTTCTTCTCAGTTTCCTTTCATTGAGGCATATCCTGATGTTATGCACCTTTATTATTTTATAATGTGTATATAAAACCCCTTTGACATATTATATCATGAATTTATCTATTCTCAGGGTATTTATTATTTTTTAATGTTATTATTTAATGGGTTTTATGATTAAAGTGTTTCTTAAGTGATAAAGAGTATTATTTTGAAAAAAAAGTCTATTTTAAGGTTTTACTTCAAACTCTATCTCCCTTCCATGTCCATTTTTTTAAAATAATATTTGAAATGGTTTCATGTGTTCATAAAAGATTCATAAAGTTAATTATATTTCTTATTACTCTATTGAAAATGGTTTTCAAAATAAAAAGGGTATTTTGTTTTGAAAATGGATTTTTAAAAGAGAATGGTATTTTATTTTAAAAGTATTTAATATGAGTTTAAATGAGTTTTTAAAATGTTTATATGATGATAGTGTATTATTCAAGAAGTTATACCTAAGAATTTCACAATTGAGTAGACCAGATAGTGCTGGGTGAGCCTATTATAGCTTATATGATGGGGCGACCTAGATAACACTGGGTGAGCCCATTACAACTTATATGATGGGGTGTCCCAGATAGCAATAGGTGAGCCCATTACAGATTACATGATGGGGATAGCTAGATAGTGATGGGTGATCCCATTATATCCTTCTAATGCATCGAGAAATGATAATGTTGGAATTTTTCCTTATGGTTATTCATATTAAAAGGGTTTTGATAGGGTTTTAATTATATGATGCTCTAATTCACCTAAATGAGTTTTTAATTACTTACTTTGGTTTTTAATGATTTTATTTGAGAAAAATGTGTGTTTTTTATCATGTTAAAATGTTTTATTTCATATTCTCAAATAACTTCGAAGATAAAGGTAAATTTTATTTGAGTTTTCATGTGTTCATTAAACTAACGATTTCCTTTATTTTTATCACTTTCAAAGATATTTCTCTCATCCCATGTTTTTAAAATGTTTTCATAGGGTCTTAAGGATGGGTAAGGGAAAGGAAGAAGTCAGTTTAAAAGTCATGGAGATTTTACCTGAAAATAATTCATGATTTATATTAAAAGTTTTATATTATCAAAAAAATGGATAGTGATAAGAAGTGTGCTCTTTTTATTTTATAGTTTTTTATGTATGAGTTATGGCCTCATTATCTAAAACTATAAATATAAAAAGATTATCAATGTGAAAGTAAGTAATTTATTGAATAAAACTGAATATTATGTCATGTTTAAGAATAAGACCTTATATTTGGCATTGATAGAAAAGTTTTAGAAAACTTCAGTGGTTAGGATAGTGTTAATAACATACCCTTAGAAGATTTTAATTTATATTTAAATTGAAATGACATAGAATTTTAATATTTATATATTGATTCATCTAAAGTGTAACATACTGTTACTATTTTCAAGTACTCCTCAAACCCTATTTTGATCATGATTTGGTTGGGTTTTGTTCAGGGAGTTTTCAAGTGAAAATTGGGACATTTTTAAGGGCTCTTGGGTTGTGCACAATCGATGCACAGTTTTCCAAAACTGTGAACCCTACTAGTGAAAACTAAGAAAACCCAAGAAGTGAGGGTTTTCATGGTTGGTTAATGGTTTAAAAAACCATGTTCACACTAAAGAGGAACCATTCAACCCCACCATCTAGGGCACACAGTTAGGGTATACAATTTGACAAACTGGGCACCCATGCCTAACTAGTCGTGAATGGATGATTTTGTTATTCCAAAAATTATTTAAAAATTACCAAGACCCTCTTTTTTACCTCATGTTTAGACCTAACCTTAACTATCATAGTCTAGAAAATTGATGTAACATACCAACCTAGGTGCCACACACCGTTTCCCTAAGCTAGTCTTTCACATGACCTCAAGATCGCCTCCCCATATGCTAGAGGATACCAACTAGAAATGAGGGTTTGATAAGTAAATCATGGGGAGACTATACCCTCTTTTATCAGAGTAATGCACTAGTAGAAATAAATAATCAACAGTGGAATAATATATAAACATAAACAATACCAATATGTCAAGAAATTCAAAATAAGGGATACAATATCCAAACTAAAGAAAAAAACATGTCATACTAATGTATACATGAAGTGTTTAAAATGAAAACCCAAAATAAAGACACTAACAACTCCCAGTAGGTCCTAAACCACACCCAATTCCCTCAACAATGCTTCATACCCAAATCATCCATCTAACATAGAGCCTTTTACCTTAACCTATCCTGTAATAATAAAGTCTATTTAGGTATTGATCATGTAACACGAGTAGGGTGTGAGTACAACTTAGTAGGCCACCACCAACGGTGTATAAAGAAAATCTAGTCAATAATAAGTCTAGGAAGTTTGTATAAGGAAATAATTACAATGTATAAGTAAACAATTATTACATTTTCAATTAATCTTTATTAAACCACATAGACCACCAGGTTCTTGAGGACACTCATACCTCAATACCTACTTCATCTCACATCGGGTCTGAACCATGTTACATATCCAATTCAAATTTCATTATAAAACATGGGATTACATTATCCATGTCACTTATATTTCATTATATGGCCACTTGGAACCACAATCCAATACCAATGTTTTGAGTGTAGAATGCCCTATCAAGCACCACATTTATCAACCATGCATGTACATCATGGGAATAAAATGTCATATCTAACCCCATAATTCTCAATCCTACATATATTTCATTTTCATAGATCATCATGTCTCTCACCCTTATTCTCAACCATGCATATATATCATTGGTGTAGATCATCATGTCTATCAACCCATTTATCAACCATTCATATATATCGTTGGCATGGATCGTCAAGTCCATCACCCAATTTATCAACCATGCATATCTATCATTGGCGTAGATCATCATTTCTAGCACCCCATTTATCAACCATTAATTAATTCATAAATCAATTAATCCAAGTCCATTAATTCATTCAACAATTAATTAATCACAATAATTTCCTTTAATCAATTCATTAATTAATTAATTATATATATCCCATTAATTAATTATCCAATTAATTACTCACATATCTTCCATTAACTAATTAAACAATTAATTAACCATATAAAATCCAATAATTAATTCAAAAAATAATTAATCATTTCACATATCAACATCCAATAATTAATTCAAAATTAATTATTTCCAAAATCACAATTTAACATCCCAATAATCAACTCAATAATTAATAATCCTTAATCCCACAATTCAATATGCCGATAATCAATCGATCTATCAATTACCCTAATTTCACAATTCAATATATTGATTATTAATTCATCAATTAATTATCTTAATTCCATAAGTTAATACCATGATCAAATACCTAATTTCTCAATTAATTAATTGACCACATTAATTAATTCAATTTAGAAATTCCCAATTACTAAAAAACCCCTATAAATTCTGCAATTGCATACAATAAATAAAAAAATATGAGATTTGAATATTAGACCACTTACCTCGATTCTTTGACAAACAATCGCCCAACGAAAATCCCCAAAATTGAGCGGTATAAGGATGTATATATAGATACGAATCTCAAAAACCTAAATCAAGATAAAAAATAAATATCCCTTTAATTATAAATATATATCCACAATAATAGATCTAGATTCACCAAATCTATATCTAGATCTAGAAAAACAGAAGATTACTTCCTACCAAATGAACTAGAGAAGGAAGGAGGATGAATGTGAAAGAAAAGCGATAGGATCCACTTACCAGGAGAAGAAAAGATCATCAATCCGAGCTTTAAATAAAAAATTATGGAGGTCGAGAAGGCTTGGAATTCTTCCAGAGAGCTCCAAAATCATGAAATACCACCTAGGGTTGAATGAGGGGTCAATTTGGGGATAATTAGGGGGTCTGAGATTTTTAATTTTTTTTGTGGGACTTTAATTACCATGCACTGTTAGCTTGGTTGGGGTGCATAGTTTTCACTAACCATGCACCAACCATGCACCATTTATTTTAGGGGTGCACAGATTCTCCTTTTAGGGTGCATGATTTGACAAACTGTGCAACCGCCATGTGAACCCCCACTTTCCAGGGCTGCACAGTTTGTTGGGCTGGGGTGCACGATTTTCACTTAACATGCACCAGCCATGAAAAACCCTTTTTATTTAATTTTTTTTAAATTACACCCAAACACACCCCAAGTTATAAACTAAACTAAAAGTACATGAATAAGGAAAAAAGAGAACCTGAAAACAAGCCAGATCCAACCCTATAAAAGGTCAGGATTGTATAATCTCCCCACCTTATAATAGCTCATCCTTGAGATTCACTCCTAAAAATATCTAAGATTATAATCCAAAAATATTGGGCCATTGATCGCACATATCTGCTTTCATTTCCCATTTTCCTCTTACACATGCCCATGTTGCCACAACACATGCACTAGCGGAACTGTCTTTCCCCACAACACATTCTCACTATGATCTGACACACGTATCAAATGATACTCAAAGGAAAAATATATATCAAGTTCAAAATCATCCACATAAATCACATGAGAATGGTATGGTTGATACCACCATAGTTGTGATATTTAGAAAACATCATGCATAACACTATATTTTTATAGAAGAGACACTCAGTACGCCACCGACCTGATTATCTTTACAACCTCGAACGACCCAATGAACATGGCCACCAACATTCACCACCTTTTTAGCCTATGGTGACCAAACCTAGGCGACACTCAAAGGAATAAATGACCAACCTATGTAAACTCAAGGGGTTATTGAAAACTATTATCATACAACTTATGTATACTCTGATCCATGTCCATATGTTTCTGAATTAGCTGCACCTATTCCGACGTATCCTATACCTGACTTGATCCCAATAACTCTGACTCACTAGCCTCTATCCATTATTGCGGTGATCTCTCTATCCTACCATAAAGATCCTTGTATGGTGGAATCTGTATAGTTTCTTGAAATTTTTGTTATAAGAAAACTCCACTAAATCCAAGTGTTTCTCCCAAGACGCACATGAGTCAAGAACACACACCCATAACATACACTCAAGCACTTATTAGTATGCTCCAACTATCCATCTGTCTATGGGTGGAAATACATACTCAGTAATACCTCTGTACTGAGTGCCTTATGTAATCCCTACTAGAAGTAGGAAGTAAAAAAAATTAGCAGTATAAAACTATAGTCTGTGGAACCCCATGCAGATAGAATATCTCCCAAACATACAATCTCCTAGAAGATCCACTGATAAAGTTTCCCATATAGGAAAGAAATTGTGATACTTTCATCAGTTGATTTGCAATAACCTATATTACATCATTCTTCCTTAGCATCCTCAGAATAACCACCAAAAAATCCATTATCACATCATCCCATTTCCATTCTGGAATGGGAAACGGCTACATCAGACCTCTTATCCATTGATGCTCTGGATTCACTAACTGACATGTGCAACATCAAGTCACAAACCCTACTATATACTTCTTCATGCCTGGCCACCAAAACTATCATCATAGACTGTGATACATTTTGGTTACACATAGTGTACCACCCACTTCAAGGAATGAAATCCCCACAAGAGATCCAATCACATGCTCATAGGCACAATAACCTGATTCATAACATAGATGATATAATATTCATCTATGATCCAATCTGAAGGTGAATCCCCACCTTCAAGGATTTACCTAAAGGATAAATCTTTTGAATCCTCATACTTCCTGTATCTAATATGGGTCAAAAGTATTGACTCCAATGAAACTGATACCAAATTCATTTTCTATTAACTCTCTTAAACCACTACACACATCTTAGCTAGTAAAGTCATTATCTTCCACTTAGCACTAAACTCATGAACCATCTGAGTATGAGTTTTCCTTCTCAAAGTGTCGGCCACACTATTTCCTTTTTGGGCATATATTCCAGCTCAAAATAAAAATAATGAATATACTACACTAATATCCCCTATAAAAGATTCATATTTCACTGTGAAAAGATATAATTCAAACTCTTGTGGTCTATGTATACAATAATATTTTCACTTAATAGATAAAGCTTCCAACACTTCAAAGCATAAAACACAACTACTAGCTCGAGGTTCTACATAGGGTATTCCCATTCTTGTGGCCTCATATTCCTAGAACCATACACTGCAACTTGATCTCCTATGCCAATACAACTCTGAGTTTGATTCCAAAAGCATCATAGTACACCGTATACTCCTCACCTGACTCGGGTAGGATCAAGATAACTACCAAAGTCAAATTATTTTTCAACTCCTGGAAGGACTTCTCACATGATTCTGACGAATAAAACTTTATCCCCTTTTTGGTCAAGCACAAAATCAGTGCTTCCAAATGGAAAAATTCATGTATGAATCTTTGATAATATCTAGCTAACCCCTGAAAAGTTTGGATATCAAATATGTTCTTGGGATTCTCCCAAGAAACCACTAACTGTAGTTTTTCTGGGTCCAATGACACAACTTCCTTCGAGACGATGTGTCCCTAGATGTGTAACTGATCAATCCAAAACTAACACTTAGATATCTTGGTGTATAGTCGATGCTCTCTCAGTTTACTTAGGATGATGTCAATATATTGGGCTTGATCATCACGAGTCTTGGAGTTCACCAAGATATCTTCCACAAACACTAAAAAAATCCAAGTATATATGGAAGATTTTGTTCATAAAGTCCATAAACACTTGTGGTGTATTTTTCAACCCAATCAATAATACAAAAAACTCATATAATCCATACCTACTTATGAAATCAATCCTCACTATATCAAAAGTCTGAAATCTCAACTTATAATACCCCAATCTCAATTCGATCTTCTAAAAAACACAATCTCCTCTCAACTAGTCAAATAGATCATCGATATAAGGAAGAGGATACCAGTTCTTCACAGTCATCCTCTTCAACTTTTGGTAATAAACAACCAAACATAGAGTCCCATCAACCTTCATAGCAAATAACACAGGTGATCCCCAAGGAAATGTACTCTAATAGATAAATACTTTATCCTTAAACTCCTATATCTAATTCTTGAGCTCTTTAATCTCTATTGGTTCCATTATGTATGATGGAATAAATGATTGCTTATCCCCTGACATAAGTTCAATAGTGAATTCCACATCTTTCTCAGGTGGCAGCCTAGAGAAGTATTCAGGGAAAATATCCTAATACTATTTCACCACTAGTTGAAAGATATCATGCTTTAATCCTTTGTTATCTAGAATCAAACTAGAAACCTAAGAAATGATATCTTCCAGTTTCTAAGTAATTGGACCTGCTTATCCTTTTTTGGATGTACCAGTCACTTTGATGAATATAGTTGTCACCCTTAGGTGAATTAAAGGTCACTCTCCTCTAGTAAGAATAAATGTGGGATCAGTATTCCACTAACTAGTCCATACCCATAATTAGGTCGAATCCTAACATATCAAGAATATATAGATCCCATATAAAATGATACTCCCCAATTTTGAGAGAATATACCTTGTAGAAATATATTTCTATAGACCATACTCCCAACAGTGAAACTATTTTCATTACCCTTCTCACAAACTCCACCTCTAGGCTCAAATTATTAACAATTTTTGGAGATACAATGAAATGAAAGGCACCAATATCAAATAAGTAACTAGATAATGTATAAGCTACAAGAATAGTACCTATCACTTTCAGTGGCCCAAACTCACTATCCAAAAGTCTAGGCTACACTGCATGAAACTATCCTGCCCCTCTTCCCTACAATGTCGTATGACTCCATTGAGTTGCACCACTTTGATAAATTGGGTTCCCTTTCCCAGAAGCACTACATCCACTTTGTCAACCACCTCATCCAGTATAGCTTCAAATTCCAGACCAATATGGTGAAGAATATCCCCTTCAAACACCATGGTTTTATCTAGATCCTCCATCACTAACCATATATCTCGTGTACCTATTGAACCTTTAAAGATATCCCATCTTTCCACAGGCTCGACACTATAATGGTTGTTAGGGAAAATGTTTATGAAAGTGTCCCAGCTTACTGAACTAGTGAAAACACACTTGGGTAAGATCCTGAGAAACTGATCCCCCTGACTAGTCAATCTACTTCCCACTTATCTGGAAAAAGTTCTCATAACAACACTTACTATTCTTGAAAATTTACCTTCAGATAATCCATAATAAACCACCTATCTACCAATGGAATCATCCTTCATGTTTCCCTTTGAGATGATAGCCTAATTTACCACTTCAAAAACTTCTTCAGTATGAATATATTTACTTGGGACTTAATTTCACATTTAAGTCTATCCTGAAATCATTTTAATGAAGTAGAATCATCTCCTACCAACTCTAGAACAAAGAACTGAAAATCTATAAATAATATATCATATTCCATTAAAAACATACTTCCCTGAGTCAAACTCTTGAAATAATTTACTCTATCCTTCTCCAAAGTCTCTAGGTAGAAGTTCTCTAAGAACCTATCCAATAATTCCTTCCATAGCATACCATTAACCTATCCAGTCAGAGCCTGTACATCCCACCTGTGATTTACTGAACCTCATAGAATATAACCATCCAAATTGACTCTATTCTCAGCTAAAGTCTCCAGATGGTCAAGTATAGTCTAGATATAATCAATCTTGAACTCAGTGCCCATAGGTCCACCAACTTGAGTAAAAGTTAGAGGGTGCTATAACTGGACATCTCTCGTCAGATCAGACATGATTTTCAAAACCCACCCTCAGTCTCTTTCCATGAACTACATGAAGTGAGAGAAGTTCTCTGAGAACTCCTCCAATACTCCTTCACCCAACACTATTGGTGCCTCAAGTTTAAATACAGGTAAACCATCTCTATACCTATCCACCTGTCATCCTCCCAACATGATTTATCATAGAGGAATATCTCTACAATTCCAAACAAATTATTTTGCAACCAAATACACCTTTATCTCATTTATGTAAGATTAAAATCATACCAAGTCACAACATGTCTTTTCCCCCAAACCTCTCCATGAGGTCAAAACCGAGGCGCTAACACTACCATTCACTATCCTACATCTAGGTCTTGGTTACCAAAGGGTATTCTCATTTTCATAGTTCAATTTCCTCATTTAGACACCCATTTTTTCACATTATTTCACCATTTTACTACTTTTGATTTCATATTAGGCACCATTTTCATTTCAACTTCACAAACCAAGAAAATAGTTCAAGTTTAATAACTTACCCAAAACCTATTTTCCCATGAGTTCCTAAAATGATGCATGTCACAAAATAATCCTAAGTTCCTAGAATGATGCATGAAAACTCAAATATCATGCTATACCTGGACAAGAGTTAGTTCTCAGAAGATGTCAACAACAATAATCAAAACACAAAATAAGTGCACCACCCAAGGTGAAATGATATTCAACTGTAACAACAAACAGAAATAACAACAATCCCACCATGGGTACTTGGGTTTTCCACTATACATGGGTTTGCAACTACCATGAATGAGCTCATTACCAAGGCCTGACTCTTCCTATTCTCCTATTTACCTTTCCCAAATAGCAATACAAAATAAAAAGAAAAGAAAACCCCTTTGATACCACTTTTTAACATCCCATAACGGGCGCTACATAGTGGTGCCCCAATCTAGTCGTTCATATGACCTCAAGCGCACCTCCCCGTATTCCAGATTCTATGGACTAGTAGCAAGGGTCTAATAAGTCGATCCTGGGGAGAATATACCCTCTTTTATCAGAGTAATACAATAAAAAAAATACATAATCTATATTAGAATAACATATAACCATAAACAATACCAATATCTCAAGATAATCAAAACATGAGATACAATATCCAAACTAAAGAAGAAACCATTCCATGCCAATGTACATATCAAGTGTATAAAATAAAAAAATAATAGAAAGACACTGCCAAATCCTAGTAGGCCTTGAACCACATTTAGTTCCCTCAACCATGTTCCATCCCCAAATCATCCATCTAACACAGGGCCTTTTCCCTTAACCTTTCCCACAACAATAAAATCTATTCAGGTACCGATCATGCATCTTGAGTAGGGTGTGAGTACAACTCAGTAGTCTACAACCAATCGTGTCTAGAAAAAATCTAGTCAATAACAAGTGTATTCCATTTTTATAAGAAAATAATTATAATGCATAAGTAAACAATTATCAAATTATAAATTAATATTTATTAAACCACATAGACCACTGGGTTCCTGAGGACACCTGTACCTCAATACCTACTTTGGACCTTTTCAAGTTTGAAACATGTTACATATTCAATTCACATTTCATTATAGCACATGAGATTACATTATCCATGACACTTCAATTTCATTATTACAACCACTTGGAACCATAGTCCAATGCCAATGTTTTGGGTGTAGAACGCCTTGTCAAGCACCCCATTTATTAACCATGCATGTACATCATGGGCATAGAACATCATGTCTAGCACCCAAATTATCAATCATACATATATTTCATTGGAGTAGATCATCATGTATTTTACCTCTTTTCTTAACCATGTGTACGTATCATTGGTGTAGATCTTCATGTATATCACACCATTTATCAACCATTCATATATATCATTTTTTCAGGTTGTCATGTCGAACACCCCATTTATCAAACATGCATATATATCATTGGCTTAGATTATATTGTCTAGAACCCCATTTAAGAATCATTAATTAATTCATAAATTAATTAATCTAAGTCAATTAATTAATTCAACAATTAATTAATCACAACCATTTCCTTTAATTAATTCAAAAATTAATTAATTATATTTATCCCATTAATTAATTCACCAATTAATTAATCACATCTCTTATGTTAACTAATTAAAAAATTATATAACCATATAAAGTCCATTAATTAATTTAATAATTAATTAATAATTTGACATCTAAACATCTAATAATTAATTCACAATTAATTATTTCCAAAATCACAATTTTACATCCTGATAATTAACCAAACAATTAATTATCCTTAATACCACAATTAAATAATATGATAATTAATCTATCAATTAATTATCCTATTTTCACAATTCATTACTTTGATAATTAATTCATCAATTAATTACCTTAATTCCCTAAGTCAATACCTTGATCAAATCCACAATTCCTCAATTAATTAATTAACCACATAAATTAATTCAATTTAGGAACTTACAATTTCTAAACAAACCCTATAAATTCTATAATTTCATATAAGAAATCAAAATCACAACTATGTGATTTGAATATTTGACCACCTATCTCGATTCGTTGATGAATGGTCTCCCAATAGTAATTCACAAAATTTAGTGGCACAATGACGTAGATCTAGATCCAAATATCAAAACCCTAAATCAAGATAAAAAAATCAAGATATCTTCAATTATAAATCTTGATCCACAAGAATAGATATTGATTCAAAAAATATATATCTAGATATATAAAAATAGAAGATTACTTCCCACTAAAAAAATTAGAGAAGGAAGAAGGATGAATGAGAAAGTAATAGGATAGGATCCACTTATTGGGAGAGGAGAAGATATACGATCCAGGCTTCAAATCACAAAGAATGGTGGTTGGTAAGGCTTGGAATCCATTTGGAGAGCTCAAAAAATGTGAAAGACCACCGATGGTCAAATGGGGGTCGATTTGGGGTTAATTAGGTGGTTTGGGAATTTGTAAAATTAATTTTTGGGGGACCTTAATTCCTACGCATGGTTATTTGGGATGGGGTGAACAATTTTCTCTAACCATATGCCAACTGTGCACTTGTTTTTTTAGGAGTTCACAGTTTCTCCTTTTAGGGTGCATTATTTGAAAAATCTTGTGTCATTCATGTGAACCCCCACTATCTAGGGTTTCATGGTTTTCTGTACTGGGGAACATAGTTTGGCCTAACCATGTAGCAGCCATACACAACCCATTTTCTTTCATTTGTTTTCAAAATTCCAAGCAAACACACCCCAAGTTATAACCCAAAACAAAAAGTACTCAAATAAAGAAAAAATATTACTTTAAAACAATCACAAGAGAACTCCATAAAAGTTCAGGATCTTACATTTGAGAAGACTCTCAAGGAATCTCTTTAGATCCTCTAAACTCCTTTCTAGGCAGATCAAAGCGTATAGAATCATGTTCGATCTCCTATGGGTATGTGAATCTTATCTTCTTGATCACTTCTAATCTATTCCTATCTCATCCGTAGTGTATGATAGATCTCTATGTTGCAGGAGGATCTAATATCTATTTTTTCAAATCATGAATCTAGTTTTGATTATTGGATATTTTTTTACTAATGTTCTTCATTGGAGTTTCCCATTGTAGGTGTTGTGTTTCATGATCTCAAGATTCCAAGGTAGGTGTTTCTATTTATGATTGGTCAATTTATTTAACTCTAAATTAATTCTTTTAAATTAAATTGATTTTAATTTGTTTATTAAAAACCAAAATCTAGTAAATTGAGGATTTGGATTTTATTTGGTATAAAAATTGGGAAAACCCCCAATTCTATTGATTTGAGGTGTGTTTATGGAAATTGGATGGAAAATGGTGAAATTGATTTGTGAAATTGATTTCAAATTTTTTTTTTTAAAAAAATGGATTAGTTTTTTAGGGAAACCTTTTGGTTTTATCGCAAAAAAGGAATAATTTGATTAATAACAAACTTTGGTTTTTAAATGGAAATTGGCATATTAAAATACAAAAATTGGTACATTTTATTTTAAAGCGTTTTGAAATAAATTTCCCATTATTGACTGTTGTTTGAAAAGATGAAATCCTAGGTAGTTAGTGAGTTATTAGGGTTAAACATGATAGGATGGGAATACCATACTAACATATTTATTCTTTACAACTCTAACATAAAGTTATTAGTAGATCTTATCCCCAATGTGATATTGGTTAGTTTTATTTGGAAAGTGTTAGAGATAATTGTGTGAAAATTTCCATTATCATCATATGAGTGTGTGAGGATCCCATAACATGGAACTATCATACCTCTTGGAAGTTGACCATTTTTCTCCTTTGTGATTATTTTTATATGTATTTCATTATTTGTAAAAAAATTTACACATTCCATGTGAATTTATAAAAACTATTTTATATAAAATGTTTATTAATCCATTATTTATAAATGTTTCCATAAATTGAAATTTAAATCATGATTTGTTTTAAATTTTATTTTATACATCCATTTCTGTTTATTTAAAATTTAAAGCTTTATTTGGTTAACTAATATGGAATATTATTATTCAATCCTTAGTGATACCTTACAAAGATTTTAGCTCACACCCTACTAGTGCCTTTTTGAATTTGTATATTTCATCCTTCTAGTTTTGAGAAAGGGGAAAATGCCACTAGTAGGTGGTTGTTGTAATTTTTTGAGAAAAGGTGGTAGTTTCAGTTGATCTTTGGGCTTTGAGATATTGTGTCTTATTGAGAATTGGGTTGTTTATCCTATTTTCTGGTACTTTAATGATGTAATTTTGTGTTTTTAAACTTATTTGACTTCTATTATAGTTTCACCTATTTAGTTTTCTTTTATGCATACTGACTTGTACCTCTTGATTTTGTTGTGTTTTTAGAAAATTCATTCCCACCATCATATTGTTTGATGCTAGGTTCTTATGTACAACCTATGGGGATCAGGTTTGCGCTTTGGGCTATGTCAGTGTTAGATTAGATATCAGGTCACTTGGGTATCTGAGAAAGTTCCTAACAATGTGGTATCAGATGAGTAGGTTAAGCATCTTTCCTTGATGTCAGAATGTAGAAATATTGTCGGGTCTTAGGAGGTGTTATGATTGAGTGCTTGGAAAAATCTCATCGTAATGAAACATAAGTCACCAAGGGTGGTTTTGGAAATACATATTGAGGATTAGTTCTATTTTTCCTACTTTTTATTTGGATTGGCTGAAATCCAAATCTTGCGATCTTATCTATCGGGATTAATTTTTCCCTTGTTTCTCTATTTGAGTGTTAACTAGATGTCTTTAATGTTGTCTTCTAATGTTGTGTAGCATCATGCCTCTGAGAATACGTGTGAATCAGATCCAAGAGTAAGCTACCTATGAACCACAACAAGAAAATATTCTTAGATAGGAGAACCTAGTTTAGTTTATTGTGTGTGCTGTCAAAGCTCAGGGATAAACACCTACACCTATTCCAGTTTAGGATCTAGCTATAGAACCTCAAAGGGATATTTTACAAAATCATTTTCAGGAGTTAATTTTCCAAAGTCCACTAGATTTTCAAGCCTTTAATGTTCCTCATCTAGATAAGGATTAGTTGATAGATATCGAGCTTCTGTTTGAGTTCTTGGAAACGCCTGATGAAATCAAGGTGAAATATGCCACCTTCAGGTAGAGGGTCCTAGTAGGAGATAGTGGGACACAATGGTGATAGAGAAGAAGCATGAGTTATTTAAATGGAAAGAATTTAATGTTGATTTCACTAACTATTTCTATCCATAGTTGATGGAGTTATCCAAGGATATGGATTTTTTTCAAACTTGAGTAGGCTGACATGACCATGATAGAATATCCAAATCACTTTATTGAGCTTCTGTTGTTTTCACCTAAGATTATATTGAATGAGATGATTAAGACTCAAAAGTTTGAGCTGGGGATTCAATATAATAATAGTTATTAGGCTTTATTTCTAAATTTTCCTTCTTATGATGATGTGCTATATGGAGTGTTGATGGTTGAAATGGACTTGGCTAGTAAGTCAGGGTTGTTGGGAGTTCCTTTTTTTTCTCCCAGTAGAAGTGTGAGTTATTTTATAGGGAATATTAATCGTGACAATTCTTATGGTGGTTCTAAAAATAAAGTTTTTTCTAGACCTCCTATAGTTTATGGATGAGTACATTTGATTTGTTATGAGTGTGGAAAACTTGGGCACTCGAACATGTTTTCACTGAGGCACCCAAAATATTTGGTTCATGTGGATGATTAGGTCACTTTTAGAAGTTCTTCCATTTATATTCTACCCCATGTGGTGCATTGTATCATCAATGCCTACAAGAACTATAGTGAAATCATATGCTTCATGAACAAAGGTATTTAAACCACATACATCCATAATTAAGTTTCTTCACGTAGTGGAAGAGTCTCTAGAGGAATTAGATACAGGTTCAATGAATTTGAGTGGTACCATCACTATATATTCTTCATTAGTAACTACTTTATTTGATACTGGTGTGTCTCATTTGGTTATTTCAAACCTTACTGTGAATATTATTAATCTTAATGTGGAGATTTTATCTTATGTTATGTATTTTTTTCAACCCCTCGAAATGAAGAGTGTGTAGGGTCTCCATAGTTTTACTTATGTTTTATCTCTACTAGATATTGATATTTCTTGGGATTTTCTAATTCTGGACATGAAACCACTTGACATCAATTTTAGGATAGATTAGATCATTTACAATAAATCCCAGATTGGCTGCTATCTTCAATGAGTCTCCTTTACTACACCTGATGGGGTGTGCCATGTATTTCATTGAGAATGGGACTAGAGGTTGAGAAGTGCCAGAACTTATTATCCAAAGTTAGGGAAAGTAATATATGTGTTTGATTTTGATCTAGAGAAGGAATCTTTGAGTAGTTATCTCCATCCACTTTTCTTTGAGAATCCTGACATTTTTCCTTCCTACTTCTCTGGTTTTCGATCGATAAGGGAAGTTGAGTTTTATATTTATTTAGTTACTAGTACCCAACCTATATCTATTCATTACTACTACATGGAACAATATGAAATAAAAGATTTTAAATCTTAGTTGGATGATCTTTTAGAGAAAGGCTTCATACTCCTGAGTGTGTTACATTGGGCAGTACCTGTTCTCTTTGCTAAGAAAGCTGATGGGTCACTTCAACCATGTGTTTATTACTAAAAAATGAATCAAGTTATGATAAATAACAAATATATATGTCCATATATTGATGGTATATTTGACCAGTTGAAGGTGAAAATTGGAATTCAAAGATTGATCTTTGATTTGGTTATCATCAGTTGAGAATAAAAGAATCAAACATTCAGAACAACACTTTTTGGAGTAGTTATGACCATTATGAGTACCTTATCATGCCATTTGTTCTAACGAATTATCCTTTAGTCTTTATAGATTTAATGAATTGGATTTTCCATAAATATCTTGATACTTTTGTGGTGGTATTTTTGGATGACATAGTTGTTTACTCTAAATATGAGGAGGATTATGTGCGGCATCTGAGGGAAGTTATGTAATTTTTGAGAAGTCACAGACTTTATTATAAGATTTAGAAATATGATTTTTGGATTTTAGAAGTGAATTTATTGGGACATGTGGTGTCAGAATATGGAATATCAATTTTTCTTGAAAAGGTTAAATCTTTTATGACACAGGAACAACCACAAAACATTTTTAATATTCAGAACTTTTTGGGTTTAGCTTGATATTACCATCATTTTGTAAAGGAATTCTCAAAGTTGGCTTTTATTATTACTATTCTAACTCTAAAGGGATAATGTTTTCTTAGGGTGAAAAACTTCATAGTTCTTTTGTTGAGATGAAACGTCTTTGACTACTGCACTGGTGTTGACTCTTCCAGAGGCATGTCAGGGAAATGTGGTCTTCTGTGATGCATTGGGTCCAAGTTTGGGTTGTGTTATTATATATGGTATTTATGTCCTTTCTTATGGATCTATATAGATGAGGGTTCATAAGAAGAATTACCCGACCCATGACCTTGAATTCACATCTGTGAAGCATGCTCTTAAGAGTTGCCGACATTAACTTTTCGTAGAAATGTTTACTGTGTATTTTGACCACAAGATCTTGAGTTATATCTTCTCAAAAAAATATTTGAATCTTTTATAGAGGATTTGGGTGGAGTACCTATAATATTTCAACTTTTACATTACCTACACCTCAGGGAATGGGAATTTCTTCATGGATCCTTTGAGTAGAAAACTTCCAACCCAAGCTGTAAAACAATATTAAAAATAGTGGAACTTGATGGTTCTTTTTTCACAGTTATATATTAGAGTTTATAAATATGGGGATGAGGTTTCCTAGGTTGATGTTCAACTTATATCCACTCTTCTTGAGATTAACGTTTTAGGAATAATAGCATGATGACAAGTTTAATGGAATTAAAGACTCTATTTATATTAGAGAGACTATTTCTTAATGGTATTTATCAACTAAGGGTATTCTATGTTTTCAAAATCATATTATTTTTATGTTAGTGGTGAGGAAATATGTTATGGTGTATTTCTATAATTTTTAGTGGGCAGTGCACCTAGGTACTGCAAAGATGTTCTATGAAATTAGGCAATGATTCTAGTTTCCAGGTATGAGATGAGTCATTACTGATATTTTCTCACGTTGTTAAAAATTCTAGTAGGTTAAGGCTAAGAATCAGGGACATTTGAGTTTTCTTTATCCACTTCTAGTTCAAACATTGAAGTGGGATGAGATCTCTATTGATTTTTTGGTTGGGTTTCTTCATACCTAGAGAAAGAAGAATGCAATATGGGTTGTGATTGATAAGCTAACCAAATCATCTCACTTTATAACCATTCGTGACACAACTAAAGTTGAGGAGTTGGGAAATATTTATGTGAAAAGGATTATTTTGTTACATAGAGTTCTATCTACTATAACCAGGGATAAGGATCCCCATTTTACTTCTCTCTTTTGGAGTGGCCTTTTAGAGGCACTGGGATTTTAGGTTTATTTTAGTATGGCATACCATCCACATTCGGATGGCCAAATAGAAAGATCTATATTGATTCTTGAAGATATGATTTATGCCTACATTCTTGAATTTGGTGGGGCGTGGGATGATCATCTAGGGATGGTTGAATTTTCTTATAAAAATAGTTACTAGCTATCGATCAGAATAGATCCTTTTAAGGGCTTGTCTGAACAACCTTATAAATTTTCATTTTGTTGGTCATAGATTTGTGAAAATTCATTGGTTGGACTAAGATTGGTTCAAGATACAGTAAAAAAATTTCAGTTGATTTGTTAGAGAATATTGATGGCACACAGATGATATAAATCTTATGATTATTCTCATTGCAGACTATTGGAATTTTTAGTTGGTGATAAAGTGTTCCTAAAAGTTTCACCCTATTTGTGTCATTGACATCTTGGGAGGCAAAGTAATCTTTATCCTCATTTTGTGGGACATTTTGAGGTTGTTGAGAATGTGGGGAAAGTGGATTTCCTTTTATCACTTCCTCTATATATGATGTCGATACATAACATGTTACCTCTCTGTCATCTATGAATTTATCATCCTGATCCATATAATGTGCTAAGTTGGAATGATCTTATTATTGAGCCTAATTTATCCATGAATGAGAATCCAATCAGTATAGTTGATTCTAAAATAATGATACATCATGGGAGGAAAATACCTTTGGTTTGAGTGAAATGGAAACATTTTTCTGATACTCATGACACGTGGGAGATATAAGAACTGATTAATGAAAAATGGCCTCATCTTTTTAGCATGGAAGCTTCTTAACATGATTTTTAGGGACAAAATGTTTATATGGTGGAGAGGTTGTAACATTATATTAATATTGTTTGTTACTCCTAAACCCCTATTTTGAACATTATTTGTTTTTGTTTTGTTTTAGGAGGATTTAGGTGAAAATTTTTAAATTTTGAAGTGATCTTGGGATGTGCACGGTTGAAAAATAGTTTTCCTAAAACAATATACCCTACTAGTGAAAACCGTGAAAATCCTGATAGTTAGGGCTTCTATGGTTGGTGCATGGTATGAAAAACCATGTTCCCACCAAGGAGAAACTGTGAAACCCCACAAGTAGGGGTTCATGGTTAGGGCACATGGTTTGATAAACTGTGTGGCCCTATCCAGCTAACCATGCATGTGAGATTTTATTATTCCAAAAATTGTTTTAAAAATTACGAAACCCTTATTTTTACCTCCCACTCAACCCTAAATTCCCCTATCATGGTTTAAAAGGTTGATAATGTGCTCAAGGACCCTCTTTGTCTCCTACAAACCTCTTTCTAGGTAGATTGAAGTATGAAGAATCATGTTCGATCTTCTACGGGTATGTAAATCTTTTCTTATTGATCTATCATAATCTATTAATATCTCATCATTATGGTTTGATATATATCTATATTTTTGGTGGATCTAATATCCTTTGTTTTAGATACTAAATCTATGTTTTATTCTTAGATCTCCTTTATCGTCATTCTTCGCTGGAGTTTCCTTTTGCTGGTGTTTTTTTTGATCGCGTGGTTCTAAGTTAGGTAGTTCTATTTATGATTGGCCAATTAATTGAGCCATAAACTACCTGATTTAAATTAAATTTACTTTAATTTGTTTTTTAAAATACTAATTCCAGTTATTTGGGGATTTGGATTTTATTTGGAATTATAATTTCCCCCCCAATTCGGTTAAATTGTGGTGTGTTTGTGGAAATTATATAGAAAATTGTGAAATATAAATTTTGATATTGATTTGAGAAATTGGTTTAAAATTTATATTTTAGAAAAATGGATTAATTTTCTTTGATAGAAAACTATTGGTTTTATCTTGAGAAAAGGTATGATTTTATTAAAAACTTTATTTGGTTTTTAAATGGAAATTGATATATTGAAACAGAGAAATGGGTTAATTGTTTTTTTAATTTTTTTAAATAAATTACCCATTATTGATTGTTGTTTGAATACCTGGAATCCAAGGTAGTTAGTGAGTTATTTTAGACAAACATGATTAGATGAGAATACCCTAGAAATGAATTGATGCTTTACAACTCTAACATAAACTTATTAGTAAATCATATCCCCAATGAGATGTTGGTTAGTCTTCTTTGTCCAGTGTTAGAGAGACGTGTGTGCACATTGCCATTATAATCGTATGAGTGTGTGAGGATCCCATAACATGGAACTATATTACCTCTTGGAATATTACTATGTTGATCCTTTGTGATTATTCTGATATATATTCTATTTTTTGTAAATAGTTTTACACATGCCTTGTGAATTTATATAATCTTTTTTATATAAATTTTTTATTAATCCATTGTTTATAAATGTTTCCATCAATTGAAATGTAAATCATGATTTGATTTAAATTTGATTTTATATTTCCATGATTGTTTATTAAAAATTGAAATCTTTATTTGGTTAATTAATTTGACATCTTATTATGGAATCCTTGGTGAGACCCTACCAGGATTTTAGCTCACACCATACCGGTTCCTTAGAATTTTATAGATTTCCACTTTCCAAGTTTGGTAAAGGGTAAATCACCACTTAGAGGTGGTAGTTTCTATTCATCTTTAGGATTTGAGTTGTTGTGTGTTGTTGGGATTTGGGTTGTTAATATTATTTTCTAGTATGTTAATGTTTTAATTTGGGTGGTTTATACCTATTTGAATTCTAGAAAAGTTCTCCCTATAGAGTTTTCTTTTGTGTATACTAACTTTTTTCTCTTTCTTCCATTGTTTTTGTGGAAAATTAATTCCGACCTTCATATTGTTTGATTCCATTTTCTTGTCACCAACCTGTTGGGATTGATAATGCCCTTCGGGCTATATCAGTGACCTATCAGTTATCAGGGTACTAATGTATCTGAGCTAGTTCATGACAAAAGTTATGTTTGTTCAAGAATTGTTTTTTGTAGAAGAAATAGGAAAGTTATAATGGGAAGGAACCAAGAGGAAACCATCCTTACAAATCAACATCTATTGTTGATTGGAATTGGAAGAGAATAGTTTTTTTGTAGTGATGGATCTATCGAAACAAGCTATAAATGGTGGTGGTATCCATTCTAGAGAGGAACCTGGTGTAATACAAAGGAACATGTCTATATTGGATCATTTCATATGGAAACATCCCCCATCATTCAATGAATCATATGACCCAGGGGTAGTCAAATGATAGATTAATGTTCTATAGAATATATTTGATGTCATGGGATGTTCAAAACATCAAAAGGTAACTCTTTAAATTTATCATTTTGAAGGTGAAGCTGATTGATGGTGGATTTTGGTCAAGAATACCACAGATAAAAATAATCTTGATGCTAGGGAATGTGAAATATTCAAGGAACTTTTCCACGATAAATATTTCCTTAACTTTTTTCAGCTTAAGATGGATAAAATATTCTTGGAAGTGAGGAAAAAATATGATGATTCAGCATCTTCAAATGAAGAAAATATTAAAAGTCTATCCAGGTACGTATCATATTCTTTTTGAGACATTGATAGGGAAATTAATAAATTTTTATTAGGATTAAAACTATAATTATGAATATATTTAGCCACACAAGAATTTAAAAGTTATGTTAATGTTGAGAATGGTGAGATGGAGTTTTCCAATACACATGTTCCATGAGATGAGAAGAGTAAGAAATGGTCAAAGAGTCAAGAAATGGATAATAAATCAACTAAGAATTTTAGAGTTAAGCCCAAAACTTGTTCCAAGAGTCGTAAAATAAATTTTGGGGAATTCATGTCAGGTTATAGAAAGTGTTATCGATGTTGTAAGTTTGGTCACAAGGTTCATGAATTCAAAGAAAATAGTCTTGAAAAATACAAGTATGAGATAATAGATACCCATTTGATAGTGAGATGTTTTAGTTTCAATGAGTTGGGACATTAAGATAACGTGTTTATGAAGAATAGTACTCAGAATGGATATAATCATGATCTAAAACAAAAATTTGTGGGAAAATAATTTTCTACTACTGTAGTTGATGATAGAGAATCTGGTGATGTGGTGGAAGCTCCAAAGAGCTTGGTAGTTTTTAAAGGTTGATTATAAGACCAATGTCTTAGTAACCCCTCTTTTAATGCTTTAAATAATGGGAATACCTTGGGAGATATTTATTGATGTTTTATAGATATTTGAAGTATATATTTAAAAGTTATTTGAGAAATAATTCCATTACATTTGTGGAAATAAGTTTAATGCTATTGGTGACCATTATCACCATATAATTATTGAATTATTTAGTTGTAACTTTTCATATTAGTATTGAACTTTAGAGATACGTGTATTATCTCATCACATGAATGTTTGATAATTTTGGGAATTATCTTACTATGTACTAACAATTTTGGTTTGGGTTAATATCTAAATATAGGAGGAATATTTTGTTATCATTTTGAGGAATATGTGATCCTTTATAAGCTGATTCTAGTTATTCAGTCATGAAAAGTTATCCTAAATAATCATTATTTGGAAAAAATATGAGACGGTGGTGGAAATTGATTAAAGGATGGAATTATGATCATCAGATAAGTATATTTACTTATAATATTTGTATAGAAGGTAAAATAATTCCTAAAATCTAGGAAAATGGATCTTCAAACTAAAGTATTATCCTAGAACCTTCAATTATGATGAACCAATTTTCTTTTCAATCATCATAGATTTATGGTTTTGAGTCCCATAACTTTCCATTGATCATTCAGTTTGTTGTGAACAATAACCTCTATAACTCTCTATAATTATTTATGTTATCTCTCTATTCTAAAGTATAATATCCCTATATATAATAATATTTATGAATAACTTTAGGTTACCTTTATGTTTCATACTTTCCCTTATTAAGGGATGTTTTCTTATTTCATTTGAATGATGTGGGTTTCAATAAAGGAATTCTCAAAATGTTAAACCTTGATAACCAAGATAAATTTAAAGAGGGAAATTAATTTTAAGGGGGGGGGGTAGGATGAAACACCCCAAAATTTTATGAAATATTTTCTTTCAAATTAATTTAAATTCTTTGATAACTTGAGTTACAAACAATGTATAGTTTAGCCGAACAATAATATACTATTAGTATTATTATTTAATATGGAAGTTATTGCCTAGTTGTTGTATTGGAATGTATGAATAGGACTATCTATTTGATTTAAAAACATGTTTATAATTTTTTTCTACATTAATCCAATAGATTTGATAGTCATAATATAAGATATAATTGAATTTTATCCTTTAAAAATGTATTTTTTTAAAAAGTAGTTTTACCGCATTTTAATAAAATACTTTTTTTAAAAATAAATTTTGAAACTTTTATAATTTTTTTGAGAAAATAAAATTCATTTTTTAATAGAAATATTAAAATATAATTTGGTTTAATTTTTCGTATTTATATGGGAAGTTCCATTTTTTTGATAAATAGTGAAAAGCCCCGAATTTTAATTGATAACAACATTTTCATATTATTTATTTATATAGATAAATTATATTTTGAATTGATTTTAAATAAAAATAAGTTCAATTATACATATATTAATCCCATTTATGTCATTGAAATCATTTTTATAATGAATTTAGAAATAAAAACTTATTAAATGATTGAACATTTTCACTTTAAAAACTCACTTTCAGGCCATGTTTGCTGGATTACCTTTGAATTTAATTTTCCCACAACTGTGAATTGGATTTGAAAAAATGGGTATACATATTTGGAATCAGTATAATATTTTTACTCCAATAATTTCAATTTAATTTTCAACCATAATAATTAGTGGAAACAATTAAAATTAATTAACACGATTTAGGTTAAAACGAGGTTTTGCACATGACATGTGTTTGTATTAAAATTAATTTTACACATATATAGGATTTATATTTAGTTAATTTGAATTAATATTTAAAATAATTAGGTGTAAATTATCTAATAAATATCTTTTTAATTATAGTTTTAAATGATAAATTACCTAGGTAAATAAAATGATACAAGTTACCTTAGTAAAAACTATAAAGATAAAATTGAGTAAACTTAAAGACTACTAAAAAATGATAAAAATGATCTTATTTTTGTGTTTTGTAAGTTTTTATCGATCATAAATTCCCTAAAATCCATTAGTTTAAAATTTTGTTGGCACATTATGTAAAGGAGATCTCCCAATAGTGTTTACCTTTTTGAATTTACAATAATGTCACTCCTCTTCCACTATAAAAGGGTACTCACCCCCTCTATTATTCACATATCTAAATCCATTTGGATCATCCAAAACCTATAAAAATAATATCAAAAAATTTATCTTCTAATCATATAAGCCTAAATTTTTCTATAAAGAAATCCAAGGAATTATTTTGGTGCAAACCAAAAGGAGTTACCTAAAGAAGAGGTAACGTACTTCAATGAGCACTTTTGTTTTATTCATTTATACACCCATTAGATTAGTCTTATTATATGATTATATTATAACATAAGTATCCTAAATATAATTATATGTTTTTATGTCAAGGGTTTGACCTAAAAATACACACACTTCCATCAAATGGGTAACGAAATCACTGTTTGTGTGTATAGTAGACTACTACCTCATGAAACTATGTTATTCGTTTTTCCTTTACCACATATCATGGTTGGTCATTATGATGGAAATAATATTTTTATATTAAATATATTATATTTATGATATATCATACTTATTTAATTATTATACAACACATACCTTCAAGTTTTCCATTTTTTTGGGAATATGATAACACCCTTTGTAGATGTGTGGACTACCGCCTCCTCAAAGCGACGTGATTCATTCACACTTTAAATGGAATTTATTAAGTATTTGTTTAATAAAAATATGTGATATAAATGAAATATATATGATATTCATGATGCAATTAGCTTTCTATAATTATAATATATCATTTTATTTATTACCTATTCACACATTGAAAAAGTGATAACACCATTCGTGGGCGTGTAGACTATCGCATCCACAAAGTAATGTTATTAATTTCACATCACAAGAATTATATATATATATATAAGTATATTTGATTAAGTAATATAGTATTAATGATATAATTATCATTATATAATGTTAAATTTTACTAACCTTATTTCCATAAAGATCATTGAAAAATGGGAACATTACTCATGCATACGTACAACCTACCGTCTCCATGATTGTAACGCTGGTTCATTTTTCATAACCATATTTCATGATTGGTTTTAAAATTAAAATTGATATATGAATATTATAATTATTTCATGATTATTATTCTAGATATGTTTATATAATGACCTCCTTGACCATAATAAACTAACCCTAGTCATTTTTAGACACATAAGCTGAATATGGTCAAAACAACTGATGTAAACATAGTTGACTTGGTAATCTTATAATACATTGAAATGAGTGAAATAAAAGTTATAATAAAAGTTATAATTTTTTTAATCAATTAAATAATTAACATAATTTTATTATTCAGGAATATAAAGACACACGTAATAAGTCAGACCCAAGGTAAGGGACTTTGTCTCAATTTACTTTCATTGAGGCATATCTTGATGTTATACACTTATATTATTTTATAAGGTGTATAGAAATATTATCTTACATTTTATATCATGAATATTTCTATTCTCACTATATTTAATATTTTTTTAATGTTATTATTTAATGGGTTTTACGATTCAAGTGTTTATTAAGTGATAAACGACTTTCTTTTTGAAAAAAATACTCTTTTAAGGTTTTACTTAAAAATACCTATCTCTTATATGTCCATGCTTTAAAATAATATTTTAAAACGTTTCATATGGGTAAAAATAGTTGTAACATTCATTTTATCTCTTTTGACACAATTGAAATTTATTTTTAATAGAAAAAGGTATTTTTTTTGAAAATGGGTTTTTAAAAATAAAATGGTATTTTATTTCGAAAAGTGTTTCATATGAGTTTAAAATAGTTTCTCAAAGGGTTTTATTATTAAATTGTTTTATTAATTAAGTTTTACTTGAGAATTTCTTGATGGGGTGGCCTATATAGCGCCGAGTGATCCCAATACAGATTACTTGATGGGGTGGCCTAGATAGGTCATGGTGAGCCCGTTACAACTTACACGATGGGGAAGAATAGATAACTTTAGATATTCCCATTAAAAAAATACATGATGGGGAAACCTAGATATCACTGGGTGATCTCATTACAACTTCCATGATGGGGTGGCCCAGATATCACCAGGTGAGCCCGTTAGTGCTCTATGATGCATTGGGTAATGATATTGTTGAAATTTAGCCTTATGGTTATTCTAATTAAAAGGTTTTTGAAAGTTTTTTTAAGTATATGATTATATAAGTCACCCAAAAAGGTTTTAATTAATTTATATGGGTTTTAGTGATTTTATTTGAGAAAAATGTGTGTTTTATTCTCATGTGAAAATGTTTGATTTCATATTATAAAATAACATTAATGATAAATGTAAAGGTTATATAAGTTTACATGTGATCATTGAAGTAAAAGTTTCTTTTATTTTTATTCCTTAATGAGATTTTGTGCCACCCAAGTTTTTAAAATTTTTTCATAGGGTTTTAAGGATGGGTAAGGGAATGCAAGAAGTCAATTTGAATTTCATGGAGATTTTCCATGTAAATAATTAATGATTTACTTTAAAAGTTTTATATTATGGAAAAAATGGATAATAATAGGAAGTTTCCACATTATATTTTATTATTTTGTTTTGTATGATTCATGGCCTAAATATATAAAACTCTAAACCTCGAAAGATCCTCAATGTGAAATAATGAAATTTGTTGACTAAAACTCAATATTATGTCATGTTTAAGACCGTGGAATTATAGTGAGTGTATATATATATTATGTATAAATATATGATGATTTTTATTAATTTATTTAATGGATAAATAAATGTTGTTAAATGAGGAATTTTTAGAAAAACACATATTTTTTAATGGTGGTGCATGGTTTTTTATAGGAGATGAAATTAAAATAATAATAATAATGAAATAATTAAGAATTTATTGACTGAATGTAATAAACACACACAAAAACATGTAAGGGAATATGGGGTTTTTATCACATCACTTCATGACCCTTTCCCATCATCCATATATTTATTATTATTTTTATTTTCTTTATTATTCATAATTATTTTTTTGATAACTTATCCATTTTTGATCAGACTGATGCACCATCAATACCATTGGGTTCATCTCGATGAGAAGATGTTAAATACTAATTTTGGTTTTGAAGACAACAAATTATGTTCAATCCTATTTTTTCACATTTTTATGTATAATTTTAAAAAAATTATCAAAAGATAAATTACTAAAATTATCAAATGATAATTGATAAATTTTAAAAAAGATAATTATAGATAATTATCAAATAAAAATTGTATAGAATTACCAAATTATAATTGTTCAAATTTGACAATAATAATTGTAAAAAAATTTCAAATAAGAATTACTCAGTTTTATCAATGATAAATGTGGAAAATTATCAAATGATAATTGGAAAATTTTAACAAAATATAATTGTCAAGAAGTATCTAATGATAATTACAAGATATTATCAATGGATAAATGAGTGAGATTATCATAGGATAATAATATATAATTATGAAGGATTATTTTTGAGGAAAATTATTTGGAAATAATTATACAAATTACCCATAGGTCATTATAATAAAATTATCAAGTGGCAATGATATCAAATTATCAAAGGATAATTATGAAAAATTTGAAGTAAAATTATATAGTTTTAATAAAATATATTTATACGGAATTCCACATGTGTTATTGAAATAATTAGATATATAAATTATCAATCATTATTTTTTAATTATTCTTGAGGAGAATATTTTTATCACATGCATTGACCTAAATGATAATTTGGAAATTATTTAAGAGATAGAAAATACAATCACATGTGATATTTTAATGATAATTAAGAAATTATCCAATAGAGATAAAGTATCAATGCATGCGATATTTTATTTATTTTTGAAATAAAATACTTGGTATTGGTTTTAGGGACCCTTGGGGGACCTCATGTGTCTATTTTCATGATAATAAGGCTATGAAGAGTAGTTATTGACTATTGAGGTTTCTACTCTAGTTGTTGAACCATATTGGGTGGTTTATCCTTACCTTTTATATTGATGAAATTGTGGTATAAATTTCCTTACCTTCTTGGAATCTCATTATACATTTTTTCATGGTATTATTATCATACTGACATATTTCATATTCTTACTTTACATGTGTTTTCTTGTGGGTGTGTGTATCCCGTGACACTATATTACCTTTCCCTATAATAATTGTTGAGATAGAAAGATTTCATGTGGATATTTGATTTCCATGTTGTATTTATGATGATGCTATATTTTATCATGATGTGAACATTGATATGTGTCCTTGATATGATTCCACTATTTCCTTGAGATATGTCTGGTATGTGTTGTGATATTGTTGCTTGTGCATGGTACCTATGATAAAGGTGGAATCATAATGGCTCGGTAGCCGTAGAGGGGTAGCATGTCCAAACACTTCATGTGACTTGATGAAGATACCAATATAGACAATGGGGAATGATATCCTAGAGTATACAAACCTTGGGGATTAAATATCATGAGTTATTAAACCTATATATGATGATCATGGGGTATAAAAATCATGGGTGATCTAAACTACATGGAAATAGTGGGGAATGATAGTCTATGCGACATAACCTATAGATATCACTATGTCATGATGGACTAGAGTGGCCTAACCTGGAGGCTTGGGGACTATATTTCTATTGAGGAACTTGAGGTTGGCTATGAAGTTGAGATGCTTCCATGATTTTTCCAATTCTTTTTGGCATGGATTTGAAGTAGGTACAGAAGGGGATATATGGCGGTTTGGTTAGTGCACAACTGCTCAATATTGTATTGTATATTTATGCATTGATCATTATTATGGAATACACTATTATAATTGATCAAATCAGGTTAAGGACGCATTGGTGGTGTCATACTGAGTCTTGTATTGACACCATACTTTGGTATTTCAATGTGATTATAAATTTTATGAGGAATATAATGAAGTGCAAGGACCCTATAGTGGATAACTGAGAAGAGGAACATGGATCTAATAGAAGATTAGGACAGAATCAGAATGACCCATTGTTATTTTTTTACTTTTTCTACTAGTTATTAAACTAGTTTTTCTTTCCACTTTGGGAGATGATTTATTTGTATAACATGTATACCATATTTATATTTTTTTTTAATTTTTTACTCTAATTATTTATTATATTGTTTATTGTTGATTATTTATCCCATGACATAATACTGAGGGTATAGTCTCCCCACTGATGGAATCAGACATGTATTGCTAGTTGGCAGCCTCTTGTGTATAGGGAGGCGCACATGTGGTCATGTGAAATTTCAGACCAGGCCTTGTGGTTTGGGCTGAGATATTTCAAAATGAGATCATAGGACTAGGATTCATTAACTTGTTCATCTCTCTTTATTTGGATGGGACATGATTGGAAAGATATAGAACAGGTGAGACTTGAGCAGGGGAACTATGATAGTTCCTAGAAATAACTCTATTCCATAAATGGATAATTATGTTTTACTATTAATATTTATTAAATTCACATTGGGTGATTCACATGATGTTGATAAGTGATTTATGGGATTTTAGGTGCATTCATGAATCATGAATAGGAATGTAGGTTCACATTCCATATATATATACTTGTTTTTGGGTTGCATAGTAGTTATTTTATTAAATGCTTGATTTATTCTATATGTTAAGGATAGTTTCCTTATGGGATATATATTTTGACATGCTATGTGATTTATATTTATTGGCTTTAACTAGTTGAACCAAGCATATTTTAGTTTTAGTATATATATGATGATTGTGAATAACGTGCAGGGATGGGAACAAGTGTTAGTGCTACCTTAGGTTAAGGGTAGACTCATAAGAGAACCTTGTGTAATCCCATAGACTAGTTTGGATAATCTTGTGTGATCCTATAGACTAATTAGGGTTTATACCAATGAATCTGTTTCTTTTATAAAGTGTTTCCTTCAAGTTACAAAATATTTCACTATTGGAGTTGCTGCCCTAAATGAAATTATTTTTTACTTCATGATAAATTATATTAATGATTTTGAATATTAATAAATTCCTTATCACATTATGATTGTTCATCTACAAGACATTTAATGTGATAATGTCTTAAGAGTAACTATCACACTAAAAGGTCATAACAGATCCCTATTATGATGAGAACCCGAAAGTTATATGACACTATTTTTTAATATATGTTCTATATCTAGATGATATCATTTGAGGGACACAAATGATACATGATATAAGGGGTGGAAAATCATAGGACTTAGAGGCACCTTCTAATGGTGTATTCTCTTGTTAATGTTTTGGAAGATATTATGAGAACAAGACCCACTAGTAAGAAATCCACATTTCTATACGTCATTAGATGTTCCTATATGCAGATACATGTATTGGTACTTATACATTAAGATTATTATTAATGAATATTATGAGTCACATACTTAGATGTATTGATGAGAACCATGAGGAAAAATGTTCGCGTTGAGGTAAGATATGTTGGGTGCGTCATGAGTAATATTACATTAATGAATAATGTGAGAAAGGATTTATCCATTATGTTCTTTAATGAAAGATAATATCTCCAGGACATTGATAGAAATGATATAGCCTAAATAAATCCATGGCCATGATGATCAGTAGGAAGGTTCTATTTTCAAAAAGTCAACAAAAGAGATATCGAGCATATAGGTTGATGGCATTAGTATACAACCGACTCGATTTGAGATATTGTGATAAAGGGATTACATTATATAGTAAACGTTCATATGAGGTGACATGCCATTGCGACATTAAATTTTTTCTCTATGGGTGAGTTGGCGTGTTGCTAGATGCTAACCTTGGAATTTAGGCTTCTCCGCCTAATACCGCTGAGAAATAGGCCTAGAGGGTCACAAACTAAGTGTATACTATATCTCAGTAAAATAATATATATTTAACAATTTTAATAATGATTATTCTCAGTTTTGGCTGAATAATTATTCATGGATTTATAATTGTATTTATTCTGAAACTAGTTATTCAAGAGAATATATTGTGGGAAGAATATTTAATAAATTTTGATTTGTAATTTAGTGAATATAATATTTACATATTTATTGTAGAATAATGCAGTGATATTTATTTAATAAATAAATATAAATTATTTAATATCCAATAAATATGGTGGAGGATTGGAAGACTTAGTTCAAGGGTCCGATGATAAATAATAATGTTGAATATTATTTTATTAAATAATATTTAATTATAATTTTCAATTTAGGAATGTATTATGAAATAAGAATAATAACAATACTACTATTATTTAACATGGGGGTTTGTTAGGATTAATAAAAAATAAATAAGGGCACTTGTGAAATTATGTTATTTTAACTCTAGCGATATAAATACCCAATTTTGTTTATTTTGTCATAACCCTAGCCAAGAAAATTGTTGTGTACAAAATATTGGAGAAAATACCTCAATCCTAGAGATTTCATCCCCCTATTATAATACTCTCAAGAATAAGAGATATCCTCCCCCACCAGATCATAGAGAAAACATTGAAAGTGATTTTCAAGGTAATCGATGGTAGACATCGTAAGCACACAGATCTTATATGCTATCACTTGGAGACTCTTTCAACGATGTTCAGAGATTCATAGAGTACGTGTGGATCACTGGTAGAGGAACCCTACACTTGGATTCTACCACGCAATAGTGGAACACTACAGATCTGTGGCCGAATACATCAATGAAGAAAGAATAACCTTGGAGGCCCTTCTTATTTAATAAAATTAACTATAAAAAACTTAGGTTTATACCCTCTCTCTTGGTTCTGGGTTAATAACCATTGATGATTATTTGATAAAAATCCATTGATCACAATGTTCATTGTCACTTGATCTTGGATTAATCATTGATAATGGAAAAATCAAAGTTGGGAACCATCCCTACCACGCTTCCTCTTTTCCCCAAACCTACAAGTGATATCAGAGGGGGCACATCAATGTTTATAATTATTTATTTTCTTTGGTGATTTACAAATTCATAATTTAGTTTTTCAATTTGAGATTAATCATTTAAAAATCTGAATTATGAGATCTATTTATTCCTCTATCATTTCTCAAAGATGTAATAGAAATGATTAATTTTACGATTAAAATAAAATTGAGGATCTCATTCGGAGGTGTCAAGGACCCTGGCCATAGAACACCAGACTACATGCCATGTAATTGGAATTACACGATGTCTAGTCATGTTCAATATATCAAGATTGATTTAGAGATAAATTTGATATTTTGATTTGATTAGGGAATTAATTACACCATTAATACACCTCATGTTGACTAGGATTAATTGGTGCACAGTTATTCAGACTACATGCTATGTGGCCCACTAGATGCAACATTTAGTCCCTTTGGGTTAGGGGCCGGGCTGTATATTACATATACAACCTACCTGACTGATGATCATGTAACACAGATTCAATATGATGTGTAGACCACTGGACATTCTGTGCACTCCAAGATTTCCTAAGTACACCTCACACATTGAGTCTCTAGGCATGTACTTCGGATAGACGGTGAAGGGTGTACACGCCGTGTAAATCGGATCTACACACCATGTAATTTTACATGATTATGAAGATTTAAAATTTATTTATTTTACTATGTAAACCTTGAGACATGTACTTTCATGTGGTTGTAATGATATGACACGCCATGTGATAGGTTTTAATATACATAAATATTTTAATGTTTAGGTAATATCTGCATAATATTCAGATCTGCATATCATGTATGAGTCATATTACAAGTTGTTACTCTACATGCATTAAAGCATAACATGTGGCTGAAAAATCATGTAATTCATGTAATCATTCATGAATTACACATCATTAAAGTATGTAATAAGTCATTTATTCTATATGTCACACGGGTAAAATAGTATACGAGTATAATACATGTTGGGAAGAATCAGACATGTATTCACCATGTTTCCTCTAAGGTATAAGTTTTGTTAACAGTTAATTTTAAATGAATTTATTTAATTTGTTTAAAATTATAAAGGATGAGAATATCAAGGAAATTTAAATTAGGATTAAGATAAAAGGATTGATTAATTAAAGATAATAATTAATTGATTTGAGAACGATTTATCTTAAATAAGAATGATTAATAATTTAATGCTGGTTTTATTAAATACATAATTCATTGCATGCTATTTAATGATCATGATATAGACTAGACCTTTGTATGTGATTTGTTTCATTTTAATTTATTATTAAATTAAATTGTTGGACTGTTTGCCTTCTCTCCTCATTAATATGTAGGGTCTGTGTGCCTATGGTTTATTTTATGTAATCCCCCTCTTACCCATCACCTTCATGTGAGAAAAACATATGCAATGAATGGAGCTCCCAATCTAGTAGAGGTGGTTCAAGTTAGGAGTTGAAGAAAAACCAATACAAGTAAGTTACAAAGGATGATAGGTAGAAAGGTATAAACATGAACCTCATATTTGTTCAAGGTGTTTCTTCCCTAGGACATCAGTTATTTTATCAACTAATAGATAAACTAACCCTTAGAACAAGATCACGATCACACCATTTATTTTATTTATATCAGTTAGATGGTTATTAATTATGGATTTTCTATCATGATCACATAATTAGTGAATTAACAAGCATGAAATATGGAACTAAAATAAATTTTATTATTCATAAATATTATCTAAAGACATGGTTAATCACTTATGTAATCCCAATTAATATTAACAAGCATGTGATAAAGATAATAATTTGAAATTTATGCATAAAGGATAAAATCTGTCAATAAAATATTAAGTCGGTATAGCCTTCTATTACTTCGGTTAGAATCAAACCATAGTTTAAAGTTCTTGACCAGCCAAAGTTGCGGTGATTTCAATTATTTGGGAATTATAACATGAGGTTTTGGGTTGACTTGACTTGTTCACATCAATAGTTTATTTCTAAAATAGGACTTGGTGTAACTGAGTGGTAAAGGTTGTGGAAATCCAATTAAAGTATTTCAAGATTAGGGAGTCCACTCAATTGAACAAGTAACTATGAGTTAATTCACTTGGAATTTAGAATGCCTACCTAAAACCTTTCACGTTGCTTGACCAACCAAAGTTGGGGTAATGAGAAGGGGAATATGGATCCTTTCCACTTGAATGTCCAAGAAACAAGATATTCCAAATCTAATGGTGAGGGATATTGGGTTTCGATAAAATAGTGGGAGACTAATAAATATAATATTTATTTATTTGTATAACTTTATCAGATAAAGTACTAAATATCTTTTTATCTTATTTGTAGAAACAAAATTAAAAATGAGATCAAACATATTGTTGTGATCCATACTAAAGAAAGAAAACCTTCTCACTGATTCAAATTTCCAATAATGGAAGAGGCGTTTACCTATCATTATTCACCATGAAAGGAAATTATGTGCTAGAATAACCTTTACCAGTTGTTATTGGAAATAAGGTAAGTGATGAAGAGATATCTCTCTAAGAGAAACATCTGAATGATGCTATAGATGTTTAGGGATTCATGCTATCATCCATGTCTAATGAGATTTTAAAGCAATATGATTAAATGGGTGCATATAGCATTATGTCTCACCTTCAGTATTTTTATCAAGATAAGGTGAGACAAGAGAGGTATGAGATCTCTAATTATTTGTTTACCACTAATCTTGGAGAGTCTGTGCCAGCTGGGCCTCATGTATTCAATATTATTTTCTAGATTGAATGACTAAACATCATAAGGATTAAATTACCAGATCAGTTGCGTATAGATCTAATACTTTCATCACTACTAAAGAACTTATCTTGTTTTATTGTGAATTATAATCTGATCAATAATGAGAAGATTCTATCGGAACTTATGACCTTGATTCTCCAAGTGGATATGGACATGGGGCGTAATAAACCCATAGTCCTTATGATGAATAAGAAGGGAAGGACAAGGAGAAGGGGCCTAAGACTTATAAATAGTCTAAAACTCCTGATCCCCATCCTACCAAGAAGAAGAAGATCCAGATGTAGGCAAAAGAAAATGAGGCAATATGTTTTTCATGTGGAAAGCCATACCAAAGGAAGATAAAATTCTCCCAGAAGTAAGGGGAAGCCAAAGGAACATTCGTTATCAAGTTAAATATTTCAATATCCACAGATTGGGTATTTGATATAGCTTATGGTGCTCACATATAGATATCCAAATGCAGGAACCAGGTAGATTCTGGAAAATTGCTAGAGGAGAGGTGGATCTATGAGTTGGAAATAGTGTGAGGATGGCTGCACTTTCTATTGGTGACTACCACCTTTCATTTACAACAAGAATGATTTTGGTTTTACATGATTGTTATTATGTACCTACTATTAAAAAAAATATAATTTTTGTATCAAGTTTAGATATATATTGTTTTATTTTCATGTACGAAAATAAAATTTGTTTCTTTTATAAGGAAACCATATTTTATCGTATGGAACATTTAAATAACGGTTTGTATGTACTAAATTACAAAAACCAAGTATTGGAATTGATAACTAATCAAGTTCACATGACTCATATAACACCCATCTTTGGTATCACTATCTTGGTCATGTAAATGAGAAGTTTTCGACAAAGATCTATCAAGATGGCTATTTAGAATCTTCTAAGATAAAAACACTTGATAGATGTCATACTTGTTTACAAGAAAAAATGACCAATACACCATTTGGTGGATAGGGTGAAAGGGACACATAGATTCTAGGATTGGTACACACTAATGTGTGTGGAAAATTTCTAGTAGAATCTAGAGGTGAATATTATTACTTCATAAATTTTACTAATGACTTGAGTAGATATGGATATATCTACTTGATGTGGTATAAGTCTGAGTCCTTAAATTCAAGGAATTAAAGAACGAGTAGAGAATCATCTTGGTAAGAAGATAAAGAAGCTTCAACCAGATCAATGTGAAGAATATCTTAACCAAGAATTCGTCAACTTTCTATGGGAGTTTTGGATTATATCTCAACTCACTCCACCTTATTCACCACATTGTAATAGTGTTAGTGAAAGAAGGAACCATACCTTGTTGGACATGATAAGGTCAATGATGAGTCATGCAGATTTTCTGTTATTCTTTTAAGGATATGCATTACAAAATATATTATACACATTAAACTGAGTACCAAATAAATTAGAAAATGGAATTCCCTTCAAGCTATAGAGTGGAAAGAAAAAATTTTTATCACATACATGTGTATGGGGACACACATAATTTGTTAAGGCTTTCTCAGGAAACAAACTAGAACCCCATGGCATAAGGTGTATCTATATATGGTATACCAAGGAAACATAGAGATACTACCTATACAACAACTCAGATAAGAAAGTGACTATCTCTAGATAAACCCTCTTTCTTGATAAAGATCACATCCTAAAAAAGGATAGTGGGAGCAAGGTTGAATTCGATGAAGTTCATTTTCAAGATACACAAGAGTTGGTACCAGAAAAAGTTCCATAGGTCCCTGTGGAAGAAGTAGTTCCTAAAACACAAGTGCTACATAGAAGTGTAAGAGAGGTAAGGGAACCATAGAGATATAGTTTTCTAGTCACCAAGGATGGTGAATTATTATTATCGAACAATGATGAACCTATCTCATACAAGGAGTAATTAGAGAGATTAAAAGTTGAAAGATGGATAGAAGTAATGAATTATGAGATAGATTCCATCTATCAGAATCAAGTCTAGGTTCTGGTCGATGTGCCTGTTGATGTAAATCCTGTTGGGTGTAAATAGGTATTCAAGAGAAAACTGGACATGGAAGGTAAAGTAAATACCTATAAATCAAGGATAGTGGATAAAGGTCTTAAAAAATGTCAAGGTATTGAATATAATGAAATTTTTTCACCAGTTTCCATGTTTAAATCCATAAGAATCATACTTTCCATAGATGCTTACCATGACTATGAGATTTGGTATATGAATGTTGAAACTTCATTCCTTAACATGAAACTTTAGGAATATGTCTATATGAGACAACCAGAAGGGTTTGTGACACCATGTGATTCAAAAAGGGTATGAAAGTTGTATATATACATTTATGGGTTGAAGAAAGAATCCTGGTCATGGAATATTCAATTAAATGAATCCATAAGAGAATTTGGTTTCATTAAGAATGAATGTGATCCATGTTTTTACAAAAGGTTTAATGGTAATGCAATCATTATACTAGTAATGTATCTTGATGACATATTACTTATTGGAAATGACATAACAGTCTAATAGTCAGTTAAGGACTGGTTGAACAAGTGCTTATCTATGAAGGACTTAAGTGAAGTATCCTACATTATAGGGATCAAGATCATTTTTGATAGATCTAAGAGGATTATTGGACTAATACAAAGTACTTATATTAACTAGATACTAAATATATTTAGTTTGGAACAATCCAAGAGGGTATTGGTTCTAGTGTCACATGGTTTACATATTTCTATGAAAATGTGTCACTGGACACAACAGGAGAAAGGTATAATGAGTATGGTCCCATACAATTCAGTGATAGGATCAATCATATATTACATGTTATATACTAGACATGATGTTTCCTTTGCATTGATCATGGTAGGAAGATATCAAGAAGATATAGAATAAAATAATTGGATTTCTATTAAGAATATATTTAAGTATTTAAGAATAACTAAGGCTATTTTCCTGGTGTATGAAGGAGACAAGGAGCTTATCATCAGAGGGTATGTTATTTCTGGTTTTTAGATAGATTAGAATGATATGAAGTCACAATCAAGAAATGTTTTCTATCTCAATGGAGGTGGTATGAGCTGGAAGAGTTCAAAGAAGCTAGTTATAGCTGATTCTATAGTAGAGTCTGAGTACATAGAGACTTTTGATGCATCCAAGGAAGCCTTGTAGATTTAGAACTTTTTCAAGGATATTGATGTGGTACCTAGAAATAAAGACTCTATCACATTGTATTGTAATAATACTATAGTGGCGGATCTTCTAAAAGAGACAAGGTCACATAAATAGACAAAGAACATACTCTGGAAGTATCACATATTGAGGGATTTTTATCAGAGGGGTGAATTTATTGTGAGAATAGTACCCACAGAAGAGAATGTGGAGGACCCCTTGACTATAGGCCTATCTCAATAGAATCGTTAATATCATGGGAGAGTTAGCAGATTGAATGTTGTTAGCAGTTGAATCTAGTGCAAGTGGGAGTCTATTAGAGTTGGTTCTCTAAAACCAAATTCTTTTGTACTTTATGATAACTTTTATTCATGGTTTTAATATTATCAAATTCTTTATCACATCATGATTGTTCTTATATGTTACATTAAATGTGATAATGTCATAAGAGTAATTGGCACACTAAAATTTCGTAGAGGATCCCTACCATGATTAGAACATGGAAGTGCTATGAAACTATCCTTGAATTTATGTTATATATCTGAATAATATCATTTGATGGACAAAAATGATACAAGATATCAGGTGTGGAGACTCATAGGACTTTGTGGTACCTTCTCATGGTGTATACCCTTAGTAATGTTCAGGAGGATATTATGATAACAAGACCTTCTAGTAGGAAATCCACAATTAAATATGTAATTGGATGTTACTATCATTGAACATGTGTATTTTTACTTAGACATTGATATTATTATTTATGATTATTATGATTCATTCACTTAGATGCATTGACGAAAACCATGATGACAGATGTTTGTGGGGAGGTAGGAAATGTTGGGTGCGTCATGAGTAATATTTCATTAATGAATAATGCAAGAAAAGATTTAACCCTTATATTATTTAATGGAAGATAATATATTAGTCCCTTTGATGGAAATGATATATCCAACATAAATCCATGGCCATGGTGATCAATAGGCAAGTTTTATTTATGGAAAGTAAAAGAAAGAGATATTGAGCATATAATTTGATGGAACTGGCATGCAACCTAATCAATTTGAGATATTGTGATAAAGGGATTAATTTTCAGGGTAAAAATTTATAATATGTGACATGTTATTGTAGAATTAAATTCTTTCTCTATGGGTTATTTTGTGTGTTTCTAGATGTTAACCTTGTACTTTAGACAGCTCCGACTAATGCCACTGAGAAAGAGGCCTAGAGGTCCACACACTAAGTGTATCTAATATCTTAGTTAAATAATATATATTTAACAAGTTGAATAAAGATTAATCATGGTTTTGGTTTAATAATTATTCATGGATTCCTGATCACATTTATTTTGACACTAGTTACTTGAGTGAATATATTGTAGGCAACATATTTAATAAATATTTATTTTCTATTAAGTGAATATAATATTTATATATTTATTGGTAAATAATGAAGTGATATTTATTTAATAAATAAATAGATATTATTTAAGGTCCAATAAATATGGTGGAGGATTGGAAGACCGAGTTCAAGGGTTCGATGAGAAATAATAATATTGAATATTATTTTATTAAATAATACTTAATTATAATTTGCATATTAGGTGCATTTCAAGAAATTAATATAATAATAATACTATTATTATTTTACATGGGGTTTCTCTAGGATTAATAAAAAATAAATATCGGAACTTAAGAAATTATATTATTTTAACCCTAGAAATAGAAATTCCCAATTATGTTTATTTTCTCATAACCCCTGCCAAGAAAATTTTTGTGCACAACAGATTGGAGAAAAGCCCTCTAGACTAGAGAGTTCAAACCTCTCCAAGAAGTATCTCAAGAAAAAGAGAGATTCTCCCCCACTAGATCAAGGGGAACACTTTGGAAGTTGTTGTCAAGGTGATTAAAGGCAGAAATCGCAAGCATAAGGATCTTCTATGTTAGCACCCAGAGAATCCTTCGACGACATCTAGAGATTCATGGAGCACATGTGGATCACCATTAGAGGAATCCTATTCTTGGATTCTACAACATTAATAAAACTCACTATAGATCTATGGCCATACACATCAACAAAGAAAGAATAACCATAGAGGTAATTCTTATTTAATTAAATTAATTGTAAACAATATTTGTTGATCTCCTCTATCTTGGTTTTAGGTTAATAAAATTTTCTTGTTCTTTGATTAAAATATCTTGATCATGGAATTCATTATTGCTTGATCTCATATTAATCATTGATAATGGAAAATATCAATGTTGGGAACCATCCCTATAGTGCTTCTGCTTCACCTGAAACCTATAGTCACCTCGTTGTAGTCTTGCTGAACTACTTGGGAAACAATCTATAATACTTACATAAGGGATGATGTTTCATCTTTAACACTGGAAATATAGAAGAATAAAATGAAGATAAATCTCATGTCAGGTGTGCAGCCAGTTCAATACCCCAGTATCATATGGATCTAGTCAAGATGAAGGGTCTCAAGGTATAGATAGACGACTTGTAGTTGTAAACTATGGTTAACACTCTAAAATTTTAAATAAAATATATATTTTGTGATATATTTATTATTTACACGAACCATAATAGCCTTCTCTATATATTGACATAGAGGGACCTAAAACTATGATATAGGCACTGGGTTGAGTACATACAGACATTCAACATTGATATGATGTATGCACTTGTAAAGGGTAATGTTGTTCCAGATTCTGTTAGATATAAAACACAAGTTGAGTAGGATCATGGTAAGAGTCCTTGAGAGGAGTAGTTAGCTTGGTGAGATTATTGGTTGATTGGAGGATAGAACCCTCTGAGGACTGGGGTTTTATTACTTGTTCCCCTTTAGTCATCACATCTTAACTCGTGGACTAGGATAATACTATTCAGGAGTCAGAACCAGAGTGTGTTGTAGTGAGGGAAAATCTAGTTTAAGGTGAATTGATACCTAGATGGTTGATGGACAATGACAATGTCATTATGGTATATAGGAGACAAGTAGTCCCTAATTACATAATAGGGGAGCTGATGCTGGATTACTATACCTATTGATGGGCAGCACATCTTGGTGAAACCAAGATGTATAATGACTTCAGGAGGTAGTTCTAGAGTCCAGGGATAAATGGAGACATTGATGGGTTTTTCTCATAATTCCTTACCTATCAAAGGATGAAGACCCAACATCATCAACATAGTGGGATTTTTCAGCCACTACCAGTACCTATGTGGTTATGGGAGGATATCAAGATGGACTTTGTGATGGGGTTACCCAAGACCGTGAGGAGTCATGGTGCTGTTTGGGTGATTCTTGATTGGATAATAAAGTATTCTCACTTATTACTGATTAGAGAGACTCACTCAGTAGAGGAGCTAGGAAAAATCTATGTTTGATAGATAATACGATTACATGGAGTCACTTTGAGCATTTTTTACATATAGAGATAGAATTTTTAGTTTGTAAATTTTTAATGGATTACAGAAATCCCCAGGGAATTAGATAAGATTGAAAATGATGTACCACCATCAGACCAATGGATAGTTCGATAAAACTATACACATATTGGAGGACATGATTTTAGCTTGTGTTCTATACTTCAGTGGAGCATGGGATGATCACATGAAATTTATTGAGTTCGCATTCAATAAAAATTACAAGGCTTTCATTTCAAATGGAACCTTATGAGGGTGTTTATAGGAGACCATGTAAATCAAAACTTGTTGGCATGAGGCATGTGAGATGGTTGTTGTGGGAATTTATTGGTTCAATATACATCATAGACAGTGTATATAATAGAGATGAGGTTGATCACTACTCAGATAAAACATCGATATTATGCCGACCGTAGGAGGATATTTTTAGAGTTTACTGTGGGTGATAATGAATTTTCTTATGAGTGACTCCTTTATTGGAGAACCAATGTTCTAAGAAGTAGGGAAAAGCTATCAAAAAGTATTGTGGTCCCCTTTGAAATCATAAAATTATTGGGGATAATGGAATACCATTTAGACATTCCTCTATTTTATTGAGGCATGCATGATGTATTCCGTGTTTCTCAGCTTCGAAGGTACATTCCTGATCCTATGAATGTTATAGATTGCATGGATTTTGATTTATAACCTGATGCATCTTATGAGGAGCATACAATATAGATTTCAAACTAGATTAAGAAAGTCCTCCAATATAAAAATGATACCCTTAGTCTAGATTTTATGTAATAATGGATAGATCTAAGAGGAATAGTGGGAACATAAGTCTAATGTTTGATTTCACTGGCCTAATTTTTCGAGAAATACCACTAGGAATACTTCTTGGATACGATATGTTAGTATAGGGGTATAATTGTAACATAATATTTTTACAGATAATAATAACCTATTTTAAAATAATTTATTTCTTTTTTTTATGTGAAAAATCTAAATTTTTAATAAAAATAATGGAATAAATTATTTACATTTTTACGCATGGGTAAAAATTATGTTAACACTTTGGAATAGTTTTAAATACATGCATTGAGTTAGTAAGAGATTCTGGGGCCCGCATATCTTTAGAACTGATGGAATAAAAATATTAAATATATTATATTACGTGCATGTGTTTTTTTTTCAAAAAATGAAATATATATCAAATGGTTTCTCGTATGAGAAATCTGAGACCATGATTAGGTTCGAGATGATGAGTTTATTCTAGGCGTGATATGAAACTTTTTCCTTTTTGGGAGTTTAGTAACATATCACATGTGGATAACTTATTGAATATTTTTATTATATATGTTTCCAAAAAATAATTGAGTATCTCTCAAATGGTGTGTCGTATGAGAAATATAAAACCACCGTTAGGTCTAGTATGTATGGTTTGACCTATATAGGATAAAAATTTTATGCATGTTGGGTGTTTGGTAACATCACACACAATGTTAATTTTTTAAATATTTATTTAATTTTTTTATGAATTTAGTTAATTAAAATTCATTTCAATAATTATTAAGTCATGTTATTAAATGTTTAAACATGGAAACCACCATTGAAGACACCACATCGATTCAGAATCTTCAAAATACAATGGTTTTGACCGATTTAAAATATGCAATTCCATTAATGGATGAATTTATACACTCCATCATTAATCTTACGTTGAATCATGGATTACATAGGAATTTTCAATTTTTGGAATTTAATAAAGGTTTTCAGGGAAATTTTAATTGTGATAATGATGAGTTATATTTAATAATAATAATAGGTATTATTGTTATTATGATTATTATTAAATATAGAAAATAATTTTGGTGTGTGATAAATTAAAATATGAATATATATATATATGTGAGTTATATATATATGTGAAAATTATATATGTGTGTCTAAGTGAGTGTATATATATATTATTTATAAATATATGATGAATTTTTTAATAATTTATCTAATGGGTAAATAAATGGGGTTAAATGAGGAATTTTAGAGAAAAAACGCATGGTTTTTTAAGGGCATTGCATGAGTTTTAATAGGAGAATGCATTAAAAAATAATATTAATGTAAGAATTTAGAATTTATTAAATGAATGAAATATATATATATATATATATAAGGGAAGAAGGGGTTTTCAACATATCACCTCACACCCCTATCCCATCATCTATCTCTTTTTTTATTTTCATTATTATTTTAACTTCTCTCATTGATAACTTCTCAATTATTGATCGGATTGACACACCATCAGTACCGTTGGGTTCATCTTGATGAGTAGAATCTAAATAATATTTTTTTTGAAGACAACAAGGTAATTTCAATATGATTTTTCATATTTTTTATGGATAATTTAAAATAATTTATCCAAATTTTAATTACTAAAATTATCAAATAATAATTTTGCAATTTTCACAAAGATAATTGTGGAAAATTATCAAATGATAATTATGATTATTGGGAAAAATTATAAATTGATAATTATGAAATTTCAATAATGATAATTGTGGAAAATTATGAAATGGTAATTGTGAAATTTTAACAAAAGATAATTATCAAGAAGTATCAAATGATAATTTCAAGAAATTTTCAAAAGATAATTGAGTGATATTATGAGAAGATAATAATATAGTATTATGATGGATTATTCATGAGGAAAATTATTAGAATATAATTATAAAAATTATCCTAGGGTAATTATAAGAAAATTATCATGAGGAAAATATATTGAATTATTAAAGGATAATTATGAAAATTTTCATGGAAAATTATATTGTTTTACTAAATGATAATTGTACTACATAACACATGTGTTATTGAAATAATTTAGATATATAAATTATCTAACATCATTTTATAATTATTATTGAGGAGAATATTATGAGTGCACGTGTTGATGTAAAAAATAATTTGTAAATTATTTAGGAGAGAGAAAATATCACCGCATATGATATTTTAATGATAATTCATAAATTATCCAGTAGTGAGAATGTATCATCACATTATATATATATATATATTTGAAATAAAATAGTTGGTTTTAGTTTTAGGGACCCTTGGTGAACCTTGAGTGTCAATATTTATGATAATAAGGATTCTGAGAGGTGTTGTTGACTATTGATGTTTGCACTCCATTTATAGAACCATATCAGGTGGTTTATCCTTGGCTTAGAAGTTGATGAAATTGATATAAGATATTCCTTACCTTATTGGGATATATTTATACATGTTTCCATGGTATGATTATCATATTGGTATATTTGATATCAATTCTTGACTTGTGATTGCTTGTGAGTGTGTGTGTATCCTGTGACACTATATAACCTTACTCCATAAGAATTGTTGAGATATATATATTCCATGTTGATGTTTGATTCAAATGTTTTATTTATTATGAGGCTATATTTTCTCAAAATGTGTGACTTTATATGTTTCCTTGATATGATTCCACTGTTTCCTTGATATATTTATAAAATATGTTGTGATGGTGTTTATTTTTCATGGTACCAATGAGATAGGTGTACACATCATGGCTCAATATCACTAGAAGGGGAGAGTGTTCTGATGCTACATGTGACTTGATGATGGGACAAATATGGATAAAGTAGAATTATTTCCTAGTGTGGACTAACATGGGGGAATGATGATCATGAGTGATTAGACCCATATGTGATGACCGTGGGGCATGAAGATCATGAGTGATTAAAACTACATGGAAACAGTGGGGCATGATGGTCTATGTGACCTAACCTAGATATAAAATTAGGGTATTATGGTCTAGTGTGGCATAAACTAGAGGCATGGGTCCTGTATGACTAGAGATATATTTAAGGCTGGCTCTAACATTGAGATGTTTCCATGATTATTCAAATGTTTTTCAACATAGAACCGAAGCATGTATGGTCAAGGGTCTGTGGTAGCTTGGTTAGTGAATTACCACTTGATTTTGTATTGTATGTTTATGCTTGTTATTAATTGATAAATATTATGAAATACACTATTATAATTGAGCACATTAGGTTAAGGTCACATCGGTGTGCTTGTAGATTTCATAAGGGACCCAATGAAGGGAATGGTCCTTATAGTGGATAGATGAGTAGAGGATTATGGATCTAGTAGTGTACAGAGATAGATTCTAGAGGATCCTCTATTATTATTTACTTTTTCTACTACTTATTACATTGTGTTTTCTTTCCTCATTGAGAGATGCTTTATTTGTATGACATGTATACCATCTTTAGATTTCCATATGTTTTAATCAGATTATTTGTTATATTTTTATTTATTTATTATTTATCATATTAAATGATATTGAGGTTATACTATCCCCAATAATAAATTTAGACCCTCACTTCTAGTCAACAATCTCTTACTTACGGGGAGGTGCACATGAGGTTGTGTGACATTTTGTATCAGACCCGGTGGTTCAGGTCGATATGTTACCAAAGATATGCTAAAAATAATTGGAAATATCTAGATTTTTAAGTTGCTGACATAGTATTATTATGAATATCTCCTTGGTATAGGGTGATGAGATTCAGAAATAAGGGATATTTACGACCTAGGTATATCAGACCTTTTGAAATTCTTGATCATATCAAGATGAAATATTATAGATTGAATCTTCAACTAAATCTCTCTCAAGTTCATGATGTGTTCCATGATTTTCTCCTGAGGAAGTACAGACGTGATCCTTCACATGTACAAAACTCAAATATCATAGTAATGGAAGAAGATAGTACTTACAAAAGAACAATCGGTAGAGATTCTTGATCATCGAGAGAAAGTTCTATGAATTAAGACCACTCACCTAGTAAAATTTTTGTAGATAAAAAATATATTTGATGAAGATACATGGAAACATAATAATGTGATGAGGTATATTTATGCTCATCATTTTTATAAGAGTGGTGAATTACAAGGGTAAAATTCATTTTACATGTCCTATAATGTGACACATGAAGATTATTAAGAAATATTTCCCTTTAAATAATTTTATTTCTTTGATATCATATATTAAAAATAACATCTATTTTAGATGAACCATATAACATTAATAAAATATTATGTGTCTTTTATCATTTAGTAATTGGAATTGTAGGTATGGATAGTAAAAAATAAAATATGAAAAATTTATTTCCTTTATATTTATATAATCAACTCATTAGTTATCAAATGTGTAACGCCCCGACCCCTCTAGACTGGAGCTGGTTAATTATTTAATACATTGGAATGATTAAAAGGAATAAAATCCTAAAGGAACAATCAGTTTAGTAGTCTTGAAGAAACTAGATACATAGATATAACTCAAATTACATTGGGAAAGGTAACAAATTACAATACATAACTAAAACTAAAAACTGCATCCACAGAAACTCAATAAATGATCTCCTCTTCAAAACCTATTGGTGGTAAAAAAAATGAAAGGGGTGAGATCAAATGACCAGTAAGGGTTAAAAATAGTGGAAGCATGAATCAATAACTGAATCATAAAAAAATTGGCATAGTTAATATGGCATGGTGAATAAATTAAAAACACATGCCATTAATAAACTAAAAATGAAACTGCATCCATAGATTTTGTCATTGTGAAAACCTCATGGATAGTAATAACTAAAAATTAATAAAGATAATGATTATTAATTGGACGTCATGTATCTGGAACATGATACCACAATACCATTAAAATGGTTTAGTTCTGTGGGTTGAAACCCATCTGATTTTTTTAAACAAACTCGAAGGGCTTAACTCCAAATGATTGTCTCATTCGACCAGTCGATGCATTGAGGGGCTATAGCGGGCCTCACCCATAACTTTATATCCAAATAATTATTTATACATATATTTAATATAAGATAAATATTACTTTTCAATATCCATAGAGAGTATAGGTTACAGATTCATCAATATTTCCACAGTCAAAACAAAATTCAAAACAAACACTATGTAAAATGGTATACGACTTCGAAAATAATCATATCCTTGATATGAGAATATGTAAATTTAATTTAAATATAATTTAAATTGAACAGTGATCTAAAATAGGCAGTAGGTACACCAAATGATAATTATTAGGTGCACAATACAAAGTAAGTCACAATGAAATGGAAATTGAGACAAAGCCCATTACCACATTATAGTCAATCATATCATGTGACCAGAAATTAATAATAATCAAATGAATCATTGAATACCATGAATATAAAGAGAATAATGATATTATATATATCAAATGGTAGTACACATACACCACATACAATAAATAATTGGCGAACAATGAAAATCTCATAGAAATAAAAGTGAGGTGAGAAACCCCTTACAGACATTTTGGCATGGTGATAGGTGTTCTTGTGAGGTCTTAATGAGAGGTAAAAGGGTATACCATCATTTATATATCATAAGAGTAGTATGAGGGAGGTGAAAAAACATACCCTATCATTAGGAATTAAAAATAGAAGGACACAACATAGGGGGAATTCTTGAATAAAAGTGAAAGATAGGATCCTTTACCTTATGATCGAAGGTATTCTTGATTGTTCCTAATGACCTCTTGAGTAATCCTCCTTGAGAATCTCCTTAAGGGCTTTGTTTTTGGCCTTTTGGTGAAACCAGATGGTCTTGGACTTGGGGAGAGGACTTGGGAAGAGTATTTGGAAAAATTTATGCAAGGGTTGAAGCTTGAGTGGTGTGGGAGGAAAAGGGGGTGAGGGGTGGTTTATATTGTGGAGGGGAGGAGAGTTTTCTTAATATTATAATCATTAATTTATTATTTCTTATTAAGACAAGAAATAGTGAGTATTCCATGACCTATAATATTAATATATGCATGTGAGTTTGATATTTGGGTGCTAACGTCACTCATGATTCTAGTAATAGTTAATTTAAATTATAATGTATTTATACGGTAAATTAATATATTTTACTATTCAATAAAAATTCAAGTATTTCAGAAAAATCCCAAAAATTTACCCTAACCATTTTATGACATGTAGAATCCAAAAATGAACTCCTTTATTCAAAAATAATTTTATAAATATGATAAATTTAATTTTTAATTAAAATCATTATTTAATCGAAAAATACAAACACTTAAAATATTCATCTTCATTTTTAAAGTACCTAAATTTATTTATACATTCAAGGGTATGGATACCATTCATAAGAGTCATATTAATATTCATAAGGGTAAGTTAATTTTCATAAGGGTAGGTTACTATTCATAAGTGAGGTTACTATTCACTGGAAATTAAGTTAATTCTATCAGACTCTAAATATCACCCTGATCACAACCGTGTATGCCCATTTTTCAAAATTCAAATCAAAGAACTAGAAAATTTAAGTTTACTGGATAGATTAAGACTATCTCCTATAAATAACGAAGTTTTGTTCAATAAAGGCTCAATTCTTTACAAAATATAGGCTATGAATAGAATGTATTTAAGAGAACATACCATAAAATGTTTGGTGTGTTATATTATTCCCTCCTTTGGAAATGTCATCCTCGAAATTTTTCATGTGTAAATACCTCTAAAAAAGTGTGGGTGGTTCTTCTTCATAACATCCTCAGGTTCCCACATTGCTTCCTCCATGATATGGTTTCTCCAAAGAACATTGACTAGACAAGTTTTCTGATTCCTCAATACTTTCTCCCTTGTGTCAAGAATCCCAATAGGCTCTTCATTGTATGAAAAATCAGGTTCCATTTTTATTTCTTTATAGGTGAGTAAATGCGTTGGGTCTGTCATGTATTTATTTAACAATGACATGTAGAACACATCATGAACTTTTTAGAGACTTGGTGGCATTGCTAAATGGTAGGCTACAACTCTGATTCTTTCCAGAATTTCAAATGGTCTGATGTACTTAGGTCTCAGTTTTCTTTTCTTACCAAACCTTAAGACACCCTTCCATGGATATAATTTCAGAAAGATATGATCTCCCACTTGGAATTACAAATCTTTTCTATGGTTGTCAGTATAACTCTTCTGCATACTTTGAGATGCTTTAATATGGTCTTAAGTTGTCTTTACCTTTTCTGTGGTCTCTTCAATAAGTTATGGGCCTATAAGTTTCCTCTCACCAACTTCATCCCAACATGTTGTATTTCAACATCTCTTTCCATAAAATGCTTCACATGGAGCCATTTGAATACTAGAATGAAAACTAGTACTATAGGAAAATTCTACAAAAGGAAAGTATTGATCCCACATACCTTTAAAGTCAAGAGATCATAAACTCAACATGTATTCTAGAGTTTGAATAGTCCTTTCAGACTGTCTGTTAGTTTGGGGGTGATAAACAATAATCATATGAAGCTTAATATCCAAAGCCTTCTAGAGACTTTTCCAAAATTTTGATGTAAACCAGGCATCTCGATTGGACACAATTGATAGAGGTTCAACATGAAGTCTTACAACTTCATTAATATAACGTCTTTACAAGCACCAAAGTGGTAAATCCTCTCTTATAGCAAGGAAATGTGGCGATTTTGTGAGACGATCAATAATTACCCATATTATATCATTCCTTCGAGGTTTCTTTGGTATTCTAATGAAAAAATCCATCATAATGTCATCTCACTTCCATATAAGAATAGGTAGAGCTTGCATCACCCCTCTAGGATGTTTTTTCTCTCCCTTCACTTGTTGAAAAACTAGGCATCTTGACACGTAGTTAGCAATTTCCCACTTCATATTATCCCACCAAAAATATTCCTTCAGAACTTTATACATATTTGTGCTACCTGTGTGTATAGATAAATTTGAGCTATGAAAATCATCTAATAGTTACCTTTTTAGATTAGGTACTGATATAACACATAACCTCTTCCCAAATTTCAGAACTCCTCCTTCATATGCGAAGTCTTCCAATCTTTCATCCTTAACAGCATTAATTTTCGTATATAGATTCTCATCATCATATTGAGAGTTTTATATCTTCTCTAGTAAATATTGTTTTGAAATCATTTGAATGAGGAAAGATGTTTCACCTTCCTTAACAATTCCCATATCCATATTTATTAGATCCATAAATATAAGATCTTTCTCAATTCTCATTTGAGTCAGAAGTCCATTATCTTTCCTGCTTAATGCATCTGCCACCTTATTTGCCTTTCCTGGGTGGTAGTGTTTTGAAAAATCATAATTTTTGAGTAACTCGATCCATCTCCTTGGCCTCATGTTAAGTTCTTTTTGTATGAAAATGTATTTCAAACTATTGTGATCTGTGTATATCTCACATTTTTCACCGTAAATATAATGTCTCCATATTTTCAAAGAATAGATTACAACTGATAACTGAAGATCATGATTTGGATAATTTTTCTCATTATTTTTCAAATGCCTTGATGCATAAGAAATAAATTTATCATTTTTCATAAGGATGAAACCTAGCCCATTATTTAATGAATCATTGTATATTATAAATCCATCACTCTCAGATGGAAGATTCAAAATTGTATCATTGAACAATCTTCTTCTCAATTCTTAAAAGCATTCTGTACATTTGTTTTTCTACACAAACTCAACTTCTTTATGTGTGGGATTGGTTAGCAGGTTAGCTAGTTAGGCGAAATTCTAAATGAAATGACAATAGTAACTTGATAATACAATAAAACTACATACCTCAGTTATGTTTGTTGGATTGGGCCATTCTTGGATTGCCTTTTTCTTCACAGGATCAAATATGATTCCATCCTTAGAGACAATATAGCCTAGAAAAGAAACTGATTGAAACCATAATTTTCACTTGCTAAACTTACCATATAATTCATTTCTTCTAAGAGTTTTTAGAATGATCTACAAGTGATTCTAATGGTATTAATAACTTTTGGACTGTACTAGGATATCATCGATTAATACCACAAAAAAGTTATCAAGATATTCCTTGAAAAATCTATTCATTAAATCCATGAAAATAGATGGTGCTTTAGTTAGTCCAAAAGGCATCACTATAAACTCATAATGCTCATACCTGGTTTAAAACACCGTCTTTGGAATATCTTCCTTACTCACATGTAGCTGATGGTATCTGGATCGAAGTTCAATCTTTGAAAAGTATTGTGCTCTATGAAGTTGATCAAATAAATCATCAATTCATGTCAGATGATACTTATTATTTATTGTAATAGCATTGATTTCCCCGTAATCAATGCATAGCCTCATGGATATATCTTTTTTCTTGACAAAGAGGATAGGGGATCCCCATGGAGAAACACTAGGTCAAATAAATACTTTGTCACTCAATTAATCTAGTTGTTTTTAGATCCACTAATTCCAAAGTGGCCATTTTACAGGGAATCTTTGATATAGGTTTCTCACTAGTAATTAAATCAATAGATAACTCAATTTCTCGCACTAGAGGATGTCCAGGTAAATCCTATAGGAATATGTCAATGTATTCTTACACTATATATACATCTTCAATTTGAATATTTATTTCCTCACCCATAGACATTGGGTTCTCTTTCTCTCCAAGAATTACATTCAATATAGCTACTGGGTGTGGATCTAGATAAGAATTAGTTTGTGAGGTTTCTACTCAAAAAAATAAGGGATTCTACACCATTGTCAAATATTGTAATTTCCTTCTTCTTGAAATAAATCTTCGCATCATAATTTGATAGAGAATTCATACCAAGAATTATATCAAATTCAGTCATTGGTATGATGATAAGGCTAGAAACTAAATCACATTTATGTGTCATAAGGGGGACTAATCGACATGCCTTTGTTTCAATGATACACCCCCTATGAGTTTTGAATGATAACTCCTCTATTAAATCAAATCGGACATGTCTATTTTTCTTTGAAAACTAGAAAGATATAAGTGAATGTGATTATCTATAATCAAATAAAGTTTTGGATAAGTTTTAGGAAGCAATTAAAGTACCTTGAACTACATCATTAGGAACTTCAACCTCTACGGTTGTAATAGAATATGCTTCCCTTGATCTCATGTCCTTTTCCGAGGAAAGTTTTCTTGGAGCTTAGGACACTCATTTTCATAGTGTCCAATATCTCTACAATTTTAGCATTGAATATCATTTAATTATTTCGTCCTCTTCCATTCATTAGATTGATGACCCCTTTATCCGCACTTATAAAAGACTCACATTCCTTTCAAGCATTTTACATGATGATTATTTCCATAGTTCACACATAACATGAATTTTTTTGTTCCCTTTTTATTCTTTGGCACTTCACCTTTTCCATGGTTATCAAATTACCACTTATTATCTTGGTTTACCTTGAACAAATTTTATCTATAAAACTCCCTCTCCATTTTGATGGCACTTAATACAATTTCATCATACAATGGAAATGTTTGAGAAGCCAGTGCCCTTCAAAGACTTGGCTTAAGACCATCAAAGAAATGATCAATCTTGTCTTCCATGTCACGTATGTAATCTATGGAATACTTGGCTAGTCTTGTGAAGGTAGCCTCATACTCTAAAACACCGTCTTCTTCCCTTAATATCAAGCCCATGAATTTCCTCTTCATTTAGGTTCACTGCTCATGAGGGAAATATTTGTCAAAGAATATTCAATTAAAATTACTCCATTCCATATCTTCTATCTCTTCTTCCTCCATGGTATTCTGGATCAAGGACCACCATTGATCAACATCACCCTTGAGACAATACACTATCAACACTACCTTTTCATTATCATTGCTTCTTAATGACATGACTATCTTTTAAAGGGACTTGATCTATTGCTAATCTTACAATGGATTAGTAGTACCAATAAAAGATGGGGGATTCTACCACATGAAATGATCCAACATAGGTGTATCATGGTTATTTGTCACAACCTGAGTAAGTTGTCCCAATATGGTCATGATCTGATCTGATCCAACATTGACTGTGTTGACTTGCTCAGTGGGGAAATCCCTACATTGTACATGAGTATTGATTCAACTTATTCCATTAGGTTCCATTTCTAAATAATGTTATTCACTATATTAGGTTATGAATCATAATTTATAATCTCGACTTAGTAAAGTACTTAGCATAAATTCAGATCCTATGCATAACTAATCTCATAGGCATGGTTTTTATGAGGAAAATTTTATATTAAAATCATTCATAATGGCTTGTAAAGAAAATGTGAATTATCCTAAGTGTATCTCCAAAGAGTGTCAATACTAAGAGCACAACAAGGCCTATTATCGTGTATTAGGATACCCCGATTCAATCTTGAAACTCCTTGTCCGAGTTTTCACTCCTAGGTACATCTGTGCCAGAGCCACCTCAACCTGTTTGTATCTAGATAGGGATGTACTTGTTAGAAAGATCCTCAAAATCTATTCCTTACAAAAATTCCCAGACGTTCTTATATGTTTGTCCTAAAATAATACCTTAGGGATTTGTTCCATAATCCATATCTTCTAATCTCATTTCCAAGGTTCCTACAAAACTTCCTCTAATACCAACTGTAACGCCCCGACCCCTCTAGACCGGAGTTGGTGCATTACTTAATACATTTGAATTCTTAAAAGGAATGAAATCATAAAGGAACAATCAGTTTAGTAGTCTTGATGAAACTAGATATATAGATGTAACTCAAGTTATATTTTTAAAGGTAACAAATTACAATACATAACAAAAACTAAAAACGGCATCCACAAAAACTCAATAAATGATCTTCTCTTCATAACCTATTGGAGGTAAAAAAATCAAAGGGGTGAGCTCAAATGATCAGTAAGGGTTGAAAATAGCATAAGTATGAATCAATAACTGAATCATAAACAAATTTTCATAGTCAATATGACATGGTGAATAAATGAAAAACACACACCATTAATAAACTGAGAATGAAACTGCATCCATAGATTTTGTCATTATGAAAACCTCATGGATAATAATAAATGAAAATGAATAAAGATAATGATTATTAATTGGACATAATGTATCTATAACATGATAACATACTACCATTAAAATTGTTTAGTTCTGTGGGTAGAAACCCATCTGATTTATGGAAACAAACTCGAAGGGTTTGTCGTTAACTAATTGTCTCATGAGACCTATTGATACATCAGGGGGATATAACAGGATCCACCCATCACTTCATGTCTAAATAATTATTTATAAATAGATTTAATAAAATACAAATAAGCCCTTTAAATATAAATATATATTAGAGGTTACATATTCATCAATATATCCACAGTCAAAACAACATTCAAAATAAACACCATATGTAAAATGGTATACAAATTAGAAAATAATCATATCCTTGATATGAGAATATAGATATTTAATTTAAATATGATTTCAAATGAAATGTGATATCTAATGGGAATTAGGTAAACCACATAATAATTATTAGGTGCACAATTAAAAGTAAGTCACAATGAAATAGAAATTGAGACAAATCCCATTACCACATTATAGTCAATCGTATCGTGTGACCAGAAATTAATAATCATCAAATGAATCATTAAATACCATGAATATAAAGAGAATTATGATATTATATATATAAAATGGAAGTATAAATACACCACATATAATAAATAAGTGGTGAATAATAGAAGTATCACGAAAATAAAAGTGAGGCGAGAAACCCCTTATAGACATTTCGGCAAGGTAATGGGTGTTCTTGCGAGGTCTTAATGAGATGTAAAAGGGTATCCCATAATTTATATATCATAAGGGTAGTATGAGGGAGGTGAAAAAACATACCCTATCATTAGGAATTAAAAATATAAGGACACAACATAGGGGTAATTCTTTAATTAAAGTGAAAGAGAGGATCCCTTACCTTATGCTCGAAGGTATTCTTGATTGTTCCGAACTACCTCTTGAGTACTCCTCCTTGAGAATCTCCTTAAAGCCTTTGTTTTTGGCCTTTTGGTGAGACCATAAGGTCTTGGATGTGGGGAGAGGGATTGGGATGATTATTTGGAAGAATCTAGGCAAGTCTTGAATCTTGAGTGGTGTGGGAGGAAGAGGGGGTGAGGGGTGGTTTATATAGTGGAGGGGAGGAGAGTTTTCTTATTATTATAATCATTAATTTATTATTTCTTATTAAGACATGAAATAATGAGTATTACATGACCTAGAATAGTAATATATTCATGTGAGTTTGAGATTTGGGAGCTTACATCACTCATGATGCTAGGAATAGTTAATTTAAATTATAATGTATTTATACGGTAAATTAATGTATTTTACTATTCACAAAAAATTCAAGTATTTTAAAAAAATCCCAAAAATTCACCTTAAAAATTCTTCAACATGTAGAATCCAAAAATGATCTCCATTATTCAGAAATAATTTTCTAAATATGATAAATTTAATTTTTAATTAAAAGCAGTATTTAATCGAAAAATACAAACACTTAAAATATTCATCTTCATTTTTAAGGTGCCTAAATTTATTTACAAATTCATGGGTATGGATACCAATCATAAGAGTCATATTACTATTCATAAAGGTAAGTTACTATTCATAAGGGTATGTTACTATTCATAAGGGTAGGTTACTATTCACTTAAGATTAAGTTAATTCTACCAGACTCCAAATATCACCTTAATCGCAACCGTGTATTTCCATTTTTCAAAATTCTAATCACAGAACATAAAAATTTATGTTTACTGGCTAGGTTATGACTATCGCCTATAAATAACCAAGTTTTTTTCAATAGTGGCTCACTACTTTATGAAATATAGGCTATGAATAGAATTTATTTAAGAGAACATACCATAAAATGTTTGGGGTGTTATAAAATGATTCGAATTAAAGATAAAAATTACTTTTTAAAAAATGATGTTTTTTCTGAAAAATTGTTTTTATGTATGAAATTTATTTTTATTTAAAAATTAAATTAATAACTATTGGTGAATGATTTTAATTAAATGTATATATAATTTACATGATCAAAATTTTTAAAACACCAAAAAATATTCAATAGGTATAGGAAATAATAAATCCATTTTTATACTTAAATATGTTTTTTTTTTCTAAAAAATAGTTTTGTCACATTTTGTGCCTTTAAATTAAATTAAATCTATAAATTTTTTAAGGTACTTAATTAGATAAAACTAATTAAATATATATAATCTATAGATTAATTTTTTTTATATAGATCCCTTTAATTTTTTTTTTCAGTATGAATATTAATCTTGGTAAAATTTATCACCTTAGTAAATAATAAATTGAATTAATATAGATTAAAAATAAGTGAAAAAGTAATAATTTTTCATCAAAATTCATATTTTATAAAGGTATTTCTACCATTATTACATCATTCTCTAATTATATTAGTTTAATGGACACTTTTCCATGAAAATAACATATATATTATGTAAATCAAAGAAGTTTACAGAATGTCACTCTCTATTTTTAAATACCCATTATGAGTTCAAATTAGGACAAAAACTAGTTATGAAAGAATATAAATAATAATTTTGTGTATAATGAAATTATATTATTGATGGTTTTATATTTAAAATTTTTATGTTTTATATAATTACCTTAAATTCTTACACAATGCCAAAACAATATTTATTCAATTAATGAAAAAATAAAATAATTTAATTTGAAAATATTAAAAGTGTTATAATTTGAGAAATTTATTATGTTACATGAATTTTACAGGCAAAAATTTAATATTATTATTGTTTTAAAAGACAATATTCTGATTAAAACTTTGTGTTTATGCTTTTTAAGTTAAATTAATTTAATAGTGTGAAAATTGACAATTATAATATTTTATCAAAATAATATTTTAGTAAATTATTTAGTAATCATAATTTTCTTTAATAAGATAAGGTTAATATGATATAGTCTAATATTTATTTATTTGGACATTTATTTTTAAATTTTTACTATATTAAAATAAATTATAACCCATTAATATTGAAAAAGTTGTTACCATTGATAAAATTAAAATTTGTTTACTAAGGGTTAATCAAAATGATATGGTTTAAAATGACACAAAAACATGTCGAAATTATATTTTATAATGAGATTATGACCCTATACTATGTTATCTTTTAATCCTTGGTCATTTTTTTTATTTTTTCTTGTGAATGAATTTTTTATAAATTAATCTTCTGAGAAATTCTGAAAGTTCCCCTCACCTCAATTACAATAGGCAAACTCATACCTTACTTTATTACACAAAATTAAGCCTTCAATCTTAATTAAACTTTGTAAAATTATCTCCTTAACATCCCTAGAAATATACTATAGGTTTTTTCCAAAATTATTACTCATATATCCCTTATAGGAGATCTAAAGGAATCATTTCAAAGAAGAGGTAATCGCCTTAACTGAACACTTTCATTTCTACTCTTAGTTAACTACTCTAAATATATGTTATTTATCATAAAATAATTACTTCAGAATCCTAAATATTCTGAAATTGATTTTCATTATGAAAATACCATTTTACACCCTCTTTCACATCAAACAAGAAATGAAAGTATCGCTCGCACATACATATGGATTACCATCTCCATATTTAATTGCCATATTTTATGGATTAGTAATATAATGGGTTTAATGGTCATATATATTATATTTATGACATAATTATAGTTATATAATGATAATATCATGTCTAACATCTTATCATAAAATCCTTTGGGGAATTCTAATGTTGCCCATTTGTGTGTGTGTGAACGACCACCTCCTTGAAGCGATGTGATTAATTTTTCATTTATATACTATTTGGATATTAATTTGGATGAATTATATATATATATGTATGATATATATGACATAATAATTATCTTGTAATTTTGAATTAATTTATACCTTTCTTTTGTTCCATCCATCGAAAAATGAAAGCTACATTCATGCATATGTACGACCTATCATCTCCATGAACGGTGTATTTCATTTTTCTATATCTATCTTTAATAGATGAATATAAATATGTATATATTAAATATATATTATATTTATACCATGATTAACATTATGTATATTATGAAAGATGATCAATGTTCGAGGACCGAAACAACAAAACCAAAATGTACATGAAAAATGAACAATTATCACCTGGAATAGGGATTTTAATAAATAATTGTTAATAAAATGGTGATAAAACATTAAAATTAAATCATATATAAAATTATATATATGAATATGGTCTTATAATAATATTTATTATAAACTTATATTAATTATAGATGTGGTTCTAATAACTATGGAAGATGTCAAACCTCAGGTAAGGGTTTTATGTTAAAATATATTTATTTACTGGGATAGTTTATGATTAAGTTTACGATGATGAAATATTATTCCATGATTCTCTAGAAACATATGAATTTTATTCTCATATTTTTATTTCTTAAAAATAAAAATTTTCTTTAATTTTTCCTTATCTTACATTCTCAATACACCGAAAATATGATTTTAAGTAAAATCGACTTCATTTCTCTCATTGGTCAAAAAACCATTTTATTCCATTTGATTTTTTTATAAAAATTTTTAAAGATTTTTTTCACTATCATATTATGATTTTTTAAATCATTTTTACCCATTTTTGGTTTTTTGTGAAATAGTTTGAATGAAATAATAATATTATTTTCCAAAAAAAGTACTTTATAACTTTTATAAAATTATTTTGGAAGAATTATTTTTTAACTTATATGGAATGAATGTATTTTATTTTCATCATGAATAATTTTTTCATTGAAGCTTATTTTTTAAGTATAAATGGTTGTTTTTAAAGAAACATTTTTTTCTTTGTATTTGAAATGTTTTTCAATAAATTATTTCAAAACATAAAAGTTATTATCCTCAATAATGTTTAAATTATCTTTTAATGGTATTTATATTCATTAAAGACAACAACCCAAAATTTTACATATGATTTACTGGGGAAAATAACCATAGATTCCATCCTTATTCTTTCTCTAGTTGGTTTTTGAAGATGATTAAATAATGTTCATAATACCCATTTCCTTTCCACGAGCTATATTTTGATGAAATTATGAAATGTTTAAGAAACCCATTTCTTTTCCATGGCTTACGCTATGATGGGATGTTTATAAAACCCATTTATTTTCATTGTAACGCCCCGACCCCAGAATCCTAGAGTCGGTGCTTTATTACGTATCATTGGCATGATCACCAAAGATCAAGTCTCGAAATACCGATTAGTTTAGTAGCCTTGGAAGTACTAGATACATTCATAAGGTTTACATTACATCATAAAATGGAAAAATACAACAACATTGTTTCCATAGAAAACACTGAGATCCCATAGACTATCCCTACAGGTCAGTCATAATATACTTCTTCACATCCTGGAAAAAATAAAAGATAGAAAGGGGTGAGCTCAGATGCTCAGTAAGGATAACAATAAAGCAGAAACTTCCATAAATAAGCATAAACATTTAAGGAAATGTATAATAATAAAACAAAAGCCTTTTAAACTTGAACTTTAGCATAATATGGAAAAGATAAAATCAAATAATTCCATTTACTTAATCACATATATATTCTACTAGTTTAATAATCACATGAAATATCAATAGCCACTTTCATAATGATGGAATACATAATGCCAGACTTCATAACCACATAGTCAAGGCCTTGTGATAAGACTACAAATAAGATTTTTTCAAGGCCTTGTTCCAAGACACTAGTTTGTCTCATGAGACCTATCGATGCATCAAGGAGCTATAGTGGGATCCACTCATCAATTACTAAGTCCAATGCATTACTCATATGAAAAGTTTTAAGTATAACATAAACATTCGTATTAAAACTAGCATATGAAATGTCAATACTTTATCCACAAACCATGAATGGTATAAAAATATCACATCCACAGTCAAACATAACTCATTAAATACAATATAGAATATTGTATTGAAAAAGATTAACCTCAATCGAGAATAATGAAGGATATTGACATAGATGAAAACAATCTTCTAATATATTTGAGAGAAAGATCCCCCTTTTTCTTGAAAACATTTAAAAGTAACACTATTTGTCAAGAATCCGTTTACAAATAGATTTTTGAGTAAAAGTGTCCCATACCAATTTGAAACTATTAAAATGAATTTTAATTTTAGAACATTAATTTCCACATAAATAAAACCTTAAAACCATTTTTAAAACATGGACATTAATGAGAAATATTTAGAAGAATAAAATTTTAAAACATTTAAAATGGTATTTTATTTAGAGTTACTATCCAAATGAGAGACATTTGGATAAAAATAATTGAGGTAATAAAAACATTATAATACCATGAGAATAAAGGATTTCATTATATACTATGTCAAAGGATAGTATATACACCATATAAAAGTGAATTGGTGCATAACAACAAAGAAGTCTCAAAGGAATTTAAATTGAGATGAAATCCCTTATAAAGACAGTATCCTTAGGTAAAGAATAAATCAATGAAATAATTATGTGTAACAAATATAAATACACTCATTATGATTTTATATTCAGTGTAAATCAATCAGAGGACATTAACACATATTCTTGTAAAAACAACAACAATGACTTGGATGTTTAACTCAATGGACGAAAATTGAGTTAAGATGAAGTTTATATCAATGAATTGAGAAATTATCAATGGAGTGATTATGTGTATCAAAATTATATCCATAAAACAGGTATTGGAAATTACTACATAAATAATAAATAGTGATTCCACACATAATCTTGGAGTAAAATAATCGACGAAGTATGCGTAAAGCCCACTCAGTGGAAATTGAAAATTGAAATTCCCTTACTGATTTGGTAAATTATGAAACATAAAACTCATGAAAGAAGTATCATACAATTAATATATAAAAACTCATAAATTAAATTATATTACACCAAGAATACAATCATGGACATTATATACGCCACACAAAAGGAAATAGTGGCCAATATAGCATGAATCTCATGGGAATAAAATGTGAGACTAAAAACCCTCACTTCGTTGTAATCAATTGATTCATATGACCAAAAGTTAATAACCACAAAATTAATCACAGAATACCATTAATATAAAGATAATAATGATAATATATATCAAATGGTAGTACACAATGCACCACATGTAATAAATAAGTGGCGAACAATAGAAATATCACAGAATTAAATGTGAGATAAGAAACCCCTTACCTTGTACATTTCCATGGTAAAGGGTATGTTAATATACTATATAATGGTGAAATAATTTTTATTAAATTATACAATAACCATATACATTAATATTATATCATATACGATCTTCTAATATTGATATTTTAGTATTATCGTCGTTTCGGGTGTTAACTGATTCGTTCTCCTTTATATTCTTGGTTACGTAAGCCATGTTTTTTTATGGATGAGATGTATATTATTAATATTCAGAATGATATTAAGTATTTAAAAATTATTTTCAATCATTAAATGAAAATTATTATTGAATGGATACGATGGGGAATTAATCTCATCGCGTTCGTGGAGACGGTAATCCGTACGTACACACGAGCGACAATATCATTGTTTTGATAATAAAATCATATATAATTAGATGGTATATCATATAAAAAGAATCATTATAATGTTATATTTATTATTTACACCAATTATACATCATTATTATACCCATCCAAATAATAATGTACTAAATAACAACTACACCACGACATGGAGATGGTATTCCGTACGTACGCACGTATGGTGAAATGTCATTCAAAGGATGGATAGAATAATGAAAGTGGTTGTTTGATATTTATAATAACATCACAGTATATTGAAGATACTGGAGTTATTATTTTATAATGGAAACAACAAATAAAGAGGAAGTGTAAGAAGAATGGAACTTGAAATACGTGATGAAATATTTACCTCTTCTTCGGGTTCTTCCTTTTGATTTTATCAAAAGGGATCCTTAGGTTGGATTTTTGACTAAATTAATTCATCTAGGATAAAGGGAGGAGAGTTTGGAGGATATTTGGGTTGGTTTTGGATGAGCCTAATGAATTTGAAGGTGTGAATTAGAGATAAGGGGGAGTGCCCTTTTATAAGAGGGGTGAGGGGAAACTTAGAAAAAGCTAGAAATATTATTTTATAATAAAATAATTTTCGGTTTCTAATGGCTCCAAAATGAATTATTTAAAGTATAAGGTGGGGATGGGTCGAAAACCACTCAAAAAATAGGTTTTATATAGTTTTGGGTCACTATATTAACCTTATCTTTTAGATTTAACTCTTAGTTAAATAGTTTGACATTTACCATGTCTCTTTGTAATTTTATATTATATGGTTAATAAACATACTATATACTTCCAAGAAAACCCCAAGTGGATCATTAATAATAAACCTAACATTATATTAGTCTTTTGGCCGAACCTTAGATTTTTAGGAATATAATATCAATTAATAATATAATATTTTTTTTAAAACTCTTTTATGTCAATTTTGACACTATTTGGTATTTTGTTTTTGTTAAATTCATAACAGCATTATTACTTCAAAAAAAATTCATCTAACAAACCCTAACATGTCATATTAACCTATAAAATTATTGATATTCATAAAAATTCTCAAATTACATTTATTTGGATATTTATAATATCAATTATTTTAATATTTCATTAATTAGGTAATTAATGCATCATCATTGTGTCATAAATAAATTAAATTATTTAATGTCTAAAAAATATAAATAAAATACCATTATGTATGAAATATTTTTATATTTCTAATGAATATTTATAGTTGAATTTATCTTATGTGTATCCCTATATTAAAAATGGATTAGTTATCAAACTTTGAATTTAACACTTTTACCTCTTCTTTGAATTAAATAATAATAAATGTCCTAATCTAATAAAAGTGGAACCAAAGGATAATATTTTATTTCTAAGGTTGTTTTTGATCGAATTAAACTTATCCAATAGAATTAGGACATGTGTTAGGGTAATAATAATATCATTTTTACCCTTAATTACCCTATTTACTTTTAATCGTGGTAAATAAAAGTAAAAAGTAATTATTTACCAAAAATTATTTTCATCTTATTGAACAAAATTTTACTTAATAATATCAACTGTGTCTCTCAGATTTTTGAAATTCAACTCACAGAAGTGGTAAAATTAAGTTTTATGTAAATTTGCAAATGCTCATATGAGCTGGGTAAAAGACGGTAAAAAGTTCAATAAAATTTTATACATCTAATTTTATTATAAAATGACTCCAATGAATTATATTGAACTTATATAGGTATTATATATCTATTTTTACTTAAAATAAATTTAAATAAAATAAATTATTATTTAAATAAAAAGTTGGCTTTAAACTATAACACATTGTTTTTCACTATTAATCAAAAATTGAATGTTTTCAGAAAAATAACAAAAATTTACCTTAAGCTAATTTTGATATTATGAATTGAAAAATTAATTCTATTTTAAAAAATTAAAAACATATAAGTTTCTTAATTTAAAATTAAATCCTGTTTTCAAAACTGACAAGCAGGTTTTTAAAAAGTAAAAACTATCAAAAGGTTGACATGTGTTTATGTCAAATTTTAATGTGAAATTACTTATAATCACCTAAATTGTGTTAAATGATAAAAATATAATCTAATTATACTTCCAAACCATTAAAATACATAATTTAACACCATAAATTATTTCGATTAAAAAAGTTTTTTTCAACTAAAATTTAGTATTTTTCAGTATTCATCAAAATATAAAAGTTATTATAAAAGTACCAAAGATTTATCCAAAATAAATTTTTATGTCCCAATTATAAATAATAATTTAATTTCATTAAATTTAATATATAAAATTGTCAAATATTGGTTTTAGAAAGGGGTTTTCATTAAAAGTTGGTAAAATTGCATTTTTTTTGAAAAATACTTCTTTTATCTGAAAAAAATGAATTTGTTCTTATATTATTTCTAATAAACACATAATATGTATTCTAAAATTATATGGAGCATATAAAATTCAAAATTTAGTTAATACTATTCATAACTACTTTTGAACGGCTAATTTGGTAAGTCATGGTGCACTCGAACTCGGTGTTGCGTGTAGCGCAAGCTATTGAATTAAAGAAAATAACTTACTATGAAATATTGGGGTGTTACATTCCAGGGTCAGGATATGAAGAATTAATTGTGTAAAAAATATATATAATTTCACTATATGATGGGTTGGATCTATATCTCCCTCCAATGCATTGGATAAAGATTGATATCTCATGAGATAAATAGGATTGGAATGTGGAGTGAAACCTATTCAGTGAGAGAATTTTTCTACTACGATAGTCTTGGGAGTGAAAATTTACTACTATGATGGTTTGGGGAGTTAATCCAATCCATTATTATTTTCTTATAAATGATCCTCGACTAATATGGAAATGATTTTCTATGCTTATGTGTATGCTATAATTCCATGTCTTATGCCAATTATATGATCTCATGGACCATGTTATTTTATTCCTTTATGAGTAATGTATTATGAAATTTAAGGATTTATTACATGACTAAAAATTATAATCTATGATATATATGGTATATATCAAAAATTTTAAGCTCATGTTATCATACCCTTATGCTCATGGTATGTTTATGTGATCATTATTATGTCCCTTATTTACCCTTACTGAGCATCTGGGTTTACACTTTTATTTTGTTTCCTTTACTCAAGTTATAAAGATAGGTATTAACTATGATATGTATATGAAGGTTTATAGTTATAAATATAAAAATTAAATAAATAATATTTCAAAATAAAATAACAATAAAAAAAATAAATTTAAAAATATAAAACAAATAAAAATATTGAAAAATTTAAAACAGGAAGAAAATATAAAATATAAATAAAATAAAAACTATGTATCACATAATATAATTTTAATTAAATAAAAAACCACAATAATATAATATAAAAAGTATATAACACAAAATATTAAATAATTTATATGGATAAAGGAAGTGGTTTGAAATATATCAAAACTAAGATCAAGAAACTCTATAACATTATTTATATGGCCAAATTTCTTGATTCTATGTCAATTCATATAAAATACTTCTATAAAAAATGAAATAATAAAAACTCTATCCATATGACCATACTCATAAGAGGATATTAAAATCCATTAAACCTGACCCATTATATCATAAATATAAAAAAAATTTCATTATCGAAATATATTCACAGGATTTTGAAAAATAATCAAAATACATTTTCCCATATAAATCCAAAACTGAGATACTTTATAATTAAAAACATATAATAAAACAACATGAAATACATCATTTGAAATTATATCCAAAACATAACCCATATTTGGAAAATCACTTAAAAAGTCGATCAATAAAAATAAATACATAATATTTTATCAAGAAAAGTAAATATAATATATTTTGTGATAGATATAAAAAAAGTATTAAGATTAATTAAATTTCATATAAAATAATTATTTAATTCAAACAAATATTAATTATCATAAATAATATATAAATAAATCTTAATTAAAAATTCATCAAAATATTATATAAATATGATCTAATGTTAGGAATAGCTTGGTTCCCAAAATCTAGATTTTCCTTTTAAGTGTTCCATACAGTAGTGTTATGATGATATGAATAGGATAAAACAATAATTCATATCATCATGATTCATCAATAAATAACCCATCATAATCAAATTGAAATAACTCTCCAATTGAAATAGTTTGGAATAATATGAAAATATTATCCATAAACCTTATTCTTAATTGGAAAGACCCATGTATTCTTGGAATACCCCACATTTAACATATTATTTTGGAGTACATTATCTCTAGTGGGTATATAATATCAAATTCCACTTGGAATAAACCTCATGTATCTCACATTATTTAGTAATAAAAATAGAATTTTCAATGAAAAAAATACATTATGTGACCTGACCTATATACCATTGTTCACAACCCATGGAAAAATGTCATAAATACTTATTTGCAAAAAATAAAAAAAATAATGAAAAAAAATTTAGACATTAAAAAATCATTTTATGCAGTAATGGAATTTTATAAAATATATTAAATAATTAATTCTACATAACTTGGTAATTACTCTGATTTTCTAGCCTTCAATCATTATTTATCAAAACAACTACCTCTATGGAAAGTAGGATGATGTCAAAGGAGATGAATAGGTGAGAGGTTTGTCAAAGTAAAGAGGATTCTCCCCACTATTATTAATATAAAATTTGAAACTCCCTCATTATAACAACAAAATATTTTATGAAATATTTTTTTTCAATTAAAATTTATTTTCTTTGATTACTTGCGTTACATGAATCACCAAGTTTTATTTAAACATGACATACTATTAAAATATTATTATGATAGTTATCACCTAGCAATTGGAATGGTTAGTATGAATAGGATTAACTAAATTATTAACATATATGGTTTACCTATTTATATAAAATTAATTCTTTGGTGACCAATTAATGAAAATAAAAACTATTTTATAATAAAAAAAATACTTTTTCTAAAAAACTATTTCATACAGAAAAATAATTTTACCTCAATTAATTAAAATAATCAATTTTAGTGAATTATTTTAATAAAATTTAATATTTTACATTCAACCAAATGTTTAACATTCATCTTTTGTTCTGTCTAGACATGAGATTAGGATAAACCTAATTTTACAATTAAAAACTACATTTATCACATTGTGCACACTTATTTTTAAAATTAATTTTTAAAACTTTTAGAAAATTTATTTGAAAATTTTAAATTAAATTTTCATATCATCATGTGAAAATTATTTTAGGGTGAAATATTGATAATTTTCTAAGAGGATAAACTTTGCAATGAATAGTGAAAAATACTAGTTTTAATTAAGAATTATCATTCATTTAAAGATTAAAAAAATAGAAATTGTTTTAATATGGTTTTAAATTTAAAATTAGTTAAATTATATATCTTTTAATCCATTTTTTTATATTATTTAATTTTATATTGAACTTGGATATAATTTTTTAAAAACTTTTGATTATTTTCTCTTTGGAAAATAGATTTTTCATCAATTATACGGATTTAATTTTAAATTAATTTTTTCTAAATCTGTTAATGGAATTTGGTAATATGGATTCCATATTTTGAATAATAATAATTTATATTTTCTAAAAAGGTCAACTGAATTTTTGAACATTATGAATAGTAAAAATTGTAAAAATAATTTACCATGGTTTAGGTAAAAATGGGTTTACCTAAGGGTTAAACTAAAAAAGAAGGGTTATAAATAACCCAAAACATGTAAAAAATTTAATTTTATGTCTATATATAGACTTTATAACCTATATCATTCACTAATATTACATTTTTGATCCTTATTTAAAGTAAAAAATGTGGGCACACTATTTTCTTTTCAAAAATTACAAGCGTACCAGTGACCACACATATAAAAGGCCACCCCTCTTTTTTACTTTTCACACTTCCAAAACCCAATGTATCAACCATTAGCTACCCAAATCACTTAATTAAATCCCTCATATCATCCCAAAATTATTATTTTGTCATGAAATACGTCATATGAATCCTTTTGGGGAAAATAAAATAAGTTGTTTGAGGAAGAGGTAACATCCCTAACTCAGCATTTCATTTTATTTATTTTCCCACCTCATTAAATTATTATTAAACAATGGTTATAAAATAATCATAGTATCTTTTATATAAAAATATTTTATTATGTCAATGGAATAACATAAATCATTATCCTCTTCCATCAAATGGGATAATAAAGAACCATTCATGTGTACAACGAACAACGACCTCACGAACCGATGTTGTTAATTTTCCATCAACACCTCTCATGGATGGATACAATGATGTGTTTAATTTTTATATATGATATTTATAATATTATTTTACCTTTTTATTTATAATACCACATCCAACTTCTTACCTCCAAACTCTTTGAAAAAACAACAATGTCGCTCGTGTGTACGGAGGACTACTGCCTCGCGAACCGATGTGATGCGTTTTTAATTTCTTATATATTTAGATGATAATAATGATAGAATTAATTAATATATATATATTATATTTTTAAAATAATTATACTTGTGTAATTATGATATCACATATACCTTCCTACTTTCCATTCTATTGGGGATACGATAATGTTGTTTGTCTGTACGGTGGACTACCGCCTCACGAAGCGATGTGATTCATTTTCCATTAAACCTTTTCATTGAAGGTAATGATGATAATTCTAATGAATATATGTGATATATATGAAACAATAATGATTCTATAATGTTAATATATTATTTAACTATATTTCATTTTATTCGTTGAGAAAATAGAAACAACATTTGTGCTTACGTACGACCTACCATATCCATAAACGATGTATTTCACTTTATATATCTAACATTTATAGATTTATATAAATAAATATATAATTAATATATATAATATTTATATCATATTTAATATTATGGATATGATGGAACCATGATCAATGTAAGTGGACAAAAAATTAAAAAACAAAGCATACACAGAAAACAAAGTGGTTATTATGTAATGCCCTAAACCCACAATGTAATAGTGTAATTAATATCACTATTTTTTTATTACTTATTGTTATTTTATGAAAATAAATGAATTTAATTCAATAAATAATAACATGTGAGAAACATTTTTATTGATAATACAGTAATATATTACATCATTAAATGACTATTTTCTTAGAAAACTCATTACAGGCCCAAGTATCACAACTCGAAGACCTCCCATCAGCACAATAAGACCAATTATGTAGCCTTCATCTCTTGGATCCACTATAATAAGAAATAAAATATCAAGAAGAATAGAAAGAATACAAAGAAAAAGTGGAATGAAAAACACCATTTTGTAGAATTTTTTGTGCCTTTGGATACCTGCAAACATGGGTATTTATAAAACCTTTTATGACCATTGTAAAAAAAAGCTGTTGAAAATTGATAGTAACCATTGATGTCTTGTTAATCGGTGAGTTTCATTTTAATTTAGTCATTTTATATTTTAAAAATTTAAAATAATCTTAAAATAATATTTCTAAATAATAAAGTTAGTGACATATAATGTTTTTATTATTACAACCTTAGAACTTATTAAAAATAATTTTAAGAATGACAAAAAAATTTATTTTAAAATATTTAATGGTTTAAAGTTATATAATTATAAGTATATATATATATTTTTCTTATTATTAACAAATATTTACTAAAATTATTGCCAAGTGCCAATCACAATTTAGGGAAACCTTTAAGGGAAAGACCTTAAGGTTTAGTGGGGGAACAACACAAGAAAAGCTTGAGAAATGGAAGGCCAGGACATGTATATGGTGAGTTTCAGATAGTGCATAGTTGGACCATATAGTGGACTATAGGTATAGGTTGGGCCAAGGCCCAGGGCAAGATCTCAGGTATAAGGATCTTTATGTGTGCTGGTAATTTTAGAGAATAGATCCCGCATCCAGCCTTATAAGGCAGTATCCAAAACCATTTGGTTTCTATGTGGGACATGTTTTTAAATGCGAGATCTATTCTGGACCGCACAATCCAATTGTGTTTTATCTGGGTTGTTCATTCTTTTCCTTGCTTGACCCAACTGTGATCACCCATTCTAGCTGTACGATTTGGTCTCAGACAATCTAGACCATCCCCTAATAATCCCCCGATTTGACCTCCTTTTCTAGATAATAGGGCTTTATCCCAGCCATTGGATCATGTTACTTTCAATCTAGGTTGTTGCCCCTTCTTCGTCATTGAACCCATTTCTTCCACACCTATTCACATCAAACATAGGGAATCCACTGAGACCCTCCTCCATTTCCTTCCACTAATGAAATCCTTTCCATATCTATCATCTAATACCTCATGGCCCCATCACATCATAATTTTCCACAAGTTCGACATGGTCGGTATTATTTTAAGTTGATTCGCATCAGCTTCCCTACAAGCTTTGAATATATATATATATATATATATATATATGATTTTATTTTATCAATTTATTTATGGATTGAAAAATTTATGACCGTTAGTTAGGATTTGTAGTGTTAATTTTTTAATCTATTTTAAAATTTTAGATCCAATGACAAGAAATATAATATATATATATATATATTTTATAAGAAATAAAAAACCAAATTTTATTCCCAATCTTATACAGTTTCCCATATGACTAATTGAATAGTATATGTTATCCTATATTATAACCCTCACTCACACTTTGAAACACCCCACCCTCATCTTCTTCAAATATCTTCTACTTCTTGCTTGAAAATTCATCACCGCATAGTCCCTCATTGATAAAAATCAAGGTACGGTATTTATACCTTTCAAATTTATTTTGTAATGGATTTATTACTTTAAAATTTATTTTGTGAGGGATTTATTAATTTCAAATTTATTTTGTAAGGGATAAAATTACATTGAATTTATAAGGATTTATGTAAGGTTTTATCTTATTTCTTTCAATTATTTTCATTTTACAAGGGTGACATATATAAGTGTATGTATTTGCATATATACACATATATGACTATTTATTTTCAGTATATATGAAAAGATTTTTTTTAAAAATTTTATTTCTAAAAACCAAGGTTTATAAGGGTTTAATTTATTTTAAACAAATTATTTTAATTTTAAAATGATCTACATGTAAATGTGTATATATATGTATATATATATATATATGATTATCTAATTTCAGAATATATTAGAAAATTATTTTCATTTTAAATTTTATTACTAAGGCTATGTTTGTAAGGTTTTATTTATATTATCAATAAAAGTATATTGTTTACAACATTATAAATATATATAAATATATATATATAGGTATATATATATGTATTAATACCTATCAATAAAAATTTCTGTTTTTTAGAAGTTATAAGACATGGATTTTTGTTTTAAAGTTTATCTTTTGAAATAGAATCATTTATTTTTATTAAAGGGGTTGATTATATTTTCATTCTATCATTTTATGTATAACGATTTATATAAATATAAAAATTTATATCAAATTATTTTATGAAATAAAAGGGGTTGTATATTCATTTTAAATTCTATATGCAAAGGTTTGAAATTTATCTTAGTCTATCATTTTATGTATAACTTTTTTTATAAATTATATTTATTATAATTTTATGTGCTAATAAAAAAAAGAAATTATTTCAGGAAAAAAATTATATATTCGCCCCTTGGTATGTCATGCATAATTATTCATGAAAATCATCTAAATTATAAATGACATACCAAGAAATTTTAGATCAAGTATTCATTTAAATTCTCTGTCCATTTTATTAATTATCTATAAATAATGATAGTTAGTTCAAGAATTGGATTATCCTAAAAACTATTTTAGAATCTCTTATGAATATGATGATGACATGTGGTAAGAAATGTTATTTTCTTTTAAAGAACATAATATTATGTATGTATTTTTTAAATGTTTTGGGTTAGGATTGAGAAAGATAGGTTCATTGAAAGTGTTTTAAAAAATTGGCACTAGTATGTTATGCGATGTTATGTGGAGTGAACCCATAAGTCTTAATAGAAATTTTTTCTATATGAGTTATGAATAGAGGCCTTATGGTTTTTATTATGATCTTCCAAGTATCATATATGACCCACCATAAATTATTATTTTAAATGTAGAATTCCCAAAGATCTTTTCAATTATAATTATTTTTAGCAAATAATGTTTTTATAAATTAATTTATTTAGAATTAAAATGTTATGAAAAAATAATTTTATGTATGTAAATTTGATATAAATAAAAATTTTAAAATAATTAATTAATTGTTTTAAAACACTTTACTATGAATTTTAAATTCTCACTCTACGTTTTAAATTCATTTTACAGGTTTAGTAGATTTATTAGTGATGTATTTTTTTCTATGTAGAGGCAACACACTGAAGATTATTTTGTTTATTTAATTTTATTTTGTTACAGTTTTGATGAAATTTATTAGTTGTATCTAATTCTCCAAAAATTATATCGATAAAGCTCCTATGTTGTGTAATGTGTTGTGTGATTATTCAGTTTTTTTTATAAAAAAATTACACAACAAAGTTCAGCACCAACTATGGGCTTCTGGCGTTGGGGTGTTACAATTGGTATCAGAGGAATAGACCAGATAATTTTGTAAAATTAAAACAAATTAAAAATAATAATAATAAATTAATTATACCACCCTTATTAAAATTCCTTTCTTTGATATTTTCAGATGGAAAGAAGAAGACCATAACTTAATATTTTTTGCTTCTAGACGAGTTACTCAAAAATATAATTTTAATGTCATGTTTGGATGATTATAAACCCTTTTTAAACCTTTAGTTATCTTGTAAATGACTCTATCAAATACCAAATACCCATGATATACTCTGATTCTTTCTAGGATTGAGTTTTGTTTATTATGTCATCATGCATCCTAAACTTCCATTTTATGAACAACAAAGAAAATATATTGAATCTCATTTCAAATGTTTCACTCTCTCTGAAAAATATCAATCCTTATTAGAATTTCTATAAGCTGTAAGAGTAGGTAAGATGCAAGAGCAGGTAATCTGCGTGCAACATATATGTGTTATGTATTGTGTTTTAGTTTTTATGGGAGACTCAGAGACTTTGAAGGTTTAGAATATGAGTCAGTTAGGTTTTTTATAGAAATCAAGTCCACTCAAACATCACCAAGCTTTATACCCTTCATCCCTCAGTCTCAAGAACCTTCCATTGCTTACACGAGTTTGACCTTGGTTTCTCAAGCTGTGTTTGGGTGAAATAAGATAAGGAACTTAAAAATAGCCCGAGGATCTGTTTAACTAGAAGAAACCCACCTTTTTGTGTGAATTTCCAACATTGGAGATTCTAGTGAAGGTATGGATTAATCACTATAACTTATTTTTTTTATAATAATTAATAATATCTATGTTTTTTATGTAGGAATATAAAGATTGAAGACCGAAGAATAAATATGTGGGAATGTGTGTATGAATGAATTGTGAGGGAAAAATTATTTTACGGGGGGAGAATGTAACTCCCTGAACCCATGATATAATAGTTTAATTAATATGATTGTTATTTTTATTACTTATTGTTATTTTATGTAAACAAATGAATTTAATTCAAGAAATAAGAACATGCAAGAAACATTTTTAATGATAAAACACTAATATATTAAATCATTTACAGTCTAAAACTAATTTAGAAAAGTTGTTTCAAGCCTAAGTAATGTCATTGGAAGACCTCATATCAACATAATAAGCCCAATTCTATAACCTTTATATCTTTGATCCACCATAATAAGAAATAAAAAAAAGAATAACAAGAATTATAAGAACAAGAGGAATGTAAAACACCATTTTGGAGAATTTTTTTGTGCCTTTGGATACCTGTAAACATGGGTATTTATAAAACCTTTTCATAAAATTATAAAAAAAATCCATTGGAAATTTTTAGTAACTGTTGATGTTTTGTAAATTGGTGTGTTTTATTTTAATTTATCCATTGTATGTTTTAAAAATTTAAAATTAACTTAAAATAATATTTACAAATAATAAAGTTAATGACATGTAATGTTTTAATTATTATAACCTTATAACTTAATAAAAATAATTTTAATAATGAAAAAATAATTTAAAAAATGGGAATGGTTTAAAATATATAATTATAAGTATATATATATTTTTTTCTTATGATTAATAAATGTTTACTAAAAACTTTTCTAAGTGCCAACCACAATTGAGGGAAACCATTAAGGCCAAGCCCTCAAGGTCTAGTGGGGGTGAAACACAAGAAGAGATTAAGAAATGGCAGGCCAGCCCATGTATAGGGTGAGTTTCCAAAAGTTAAATGTTTGAACGTGTAAGGGACCGCATGTATAAGATAGGCCAAGGCACAGGGTAGGATCCCATGCATAAAGATACTTATGTGTGTGGTAGTCATTTTAGAGAATGACACCCATGTCTAGTTTTATAAGGAGGTGCCAAAAACTATTTGGTTTTGATGTGGGACATGTTTTTAAACTCAGGATCTAATTTGGACTGCATGATCCATTCACGTTTTATCTGGGCCATCAGTTCTTTTCCCCGCTCGACCCAACCACACTCACCCATTCCTGCTATCTAATATGGTCTCAAATCATCCTAACCATCCCCTTCTAATCTCCCAATCCGAGATTCTCTTCAAAATACTATATTTTTATCCCAGTTATTGGATCGTGTTATGTCCAATCCGAGTCATCCCCCTTTATTCCTCATTAAACCCATTTCACCACACCTGTTTACGTCGAACATAGGACAACCGCCGAGCCCTTACTCCATTTATTTCCACCAATGAAATCCCTTCCATCACTATCATCTAATCCCCCATGGCCCCCATCACATATTTATTTTCCACAAGTCCAACATGGCCGGTATTATTTTAATTCAATCCTCATTGGCTTCCCTACAAGATTCGAATATATATCTATATATATGTATGATTCTATTTTATCAATTTATTTTTGAATTGAAAAATTTGTCACCATTTTTTAATCTTTGTAGTGTCATTTTTTGAATCTATTTTCAAATTTTAGATCGAGTGACATGAAATACAAAATGTATCTATATATACATATATACATATATATATTTTATACGAAACAAGACAACCAAATTTTCTTCCCAATCTTATACAGCTTCCATCCATGACTAATTGAATAAGATATGTTATCCTATATTATTACCTTTACGCACACTTTAAAACATCCAACCCTCATCTTCCCTAATGATCCTTCTATTCTTTCTCAAAAATCAACACCTCATAGTCCCTTGTTGATCCAAACCAATGTAATGGATTTATTACTTTCAAATTTATTTTGTAAAGGATTTATTTCTTTCAAATTTATTTTATAAGTGATTTATTACGTTCAAATTTATTTCATAAGGGATAAAATTACTTTCAATTTATAAGGATTTATGTTAGGGTTTATTTTATTTCTTCAAATTATTTTCATTTTACAAGGGTGACATATATATGTGTATACATATGCATATATACAAATATATAACTACCTATTTTTAGTATATATGAAAAGGATTTTTGTTTTAAAATTTTATTTCTAAAACCTAAGGTTTGTAAGGGTTTAATTTATTTTAAACAAATTATTATTTTTACAATTATTTACATATATATGTATATATATACATATATGATTATGTAATTTCATAATATATAAGAAAATGATTTTTGTTTTAAATTTTATTACTAAGCCTATATTTGTAAGGTTTTAATTTTATTATCGATCAAATTATGTTGTTTACAATGTTATACATATGTATATATATATATATATGCATTGATACCTATCTATAAAACATTTGGTTTTTTCATAAGTTATAAGACATGGGTTTTTGTTTTAAAGCCTATGTTTTGAAGGGGGGTTGATTATTTTTATCAAAGAGTTTGATTATATTTTTATTCAATCATTTTATGTATAATGATTTATATATATGTATATATATATATATATATAAAATTATATCTAATTATTTTAAGAAATAAAAGGGATTGGATATTCATTTTCAATTCTATAAGCAGAGGTTTTAAATTTCTCTTTGTCTATCATTTTTATGGGTTATATTTTTTGTGTAAACTTTGTTTATAAATGACATTTATCATAATTTTATGTGAAAATCCAAAACAAGCTATTACTACATGTGTGAAATTATATCTGCAACCCTTGGTATGTCGTGCATAATTAGGTATGACCATAATCTATGTTATAAATTACATCCCATGAATTTTTAGATCTATTATAAATTTAAATTCTTTATCCATTTTATTTATGGTATATAAATAATGATAGTTATTTCAAGCATGGGATTATCCTAAAAACTATTTTAGAATCACTCAAGAATATGTTGATGACATGTGATAATAAAAGTTATTTTCATATAAAGAAAATAATATTATGTATGTATTTTTGACATTTTTTGGGTTGGGATTGAGAAAGGAATGTCCATTGAAAGTATTTTTAAAAATTGGCACTAGTATGCTATGTGAACTTTTGGGGAGTGAATCCATGAGTCTTAAGGGAAATTTTTTCCATATGAGTTATGAATAGAAAACTTATGGTTTTTATTATGGTCTGAAAAGTACCATAAATGACCCACCATAAATTATTATTTTAAATGGATAATTCCCAAAGATATTTTCAATTATAATTATTTTTGATAAAATATCATTTTTCTAAATTTAATTATTTAGAATTAAAATGTTATGAAAATCTACTTTGAAGTATGTAAATTTATATTAAATAAATGTTTTAAAAGAATTTATTAATTTTTTAAAATCCACTTTCTAGGAATTTTAAATTCTCACCCTACATTTTAAAATCATTCTTACATGTTTAGTAGATTTATCAGCAATGTATTTTTTTTATGTGGAGGCAGAACACTAAAGATTATTTTGTTTATTTTATTTTATTTTTGTAAAATTTTGATGAAATGTAATAGTTGTATATAATTATACAAAACCTATATCATTAAAGGTCCTCTATTGTGTAATGTTTTTTGTCATTATTAAGTTTTTTTATAAACAAAATACACAACATGTTTCAGCACCAACTTCGGGCTTCTGGGGTTAGGGCGTTACATATTATACGAAACATGATTTTAATAATGATTTTTTAATAAATAGGTAATATAAGGTCATAAGTAAATATTATATGATATCATATATATAATCATGGTTCTTTAACAATTTTATAATAAAATAATATTTATTATAAATGATTTTTGAATATGTATGATAGAATTTGAGACTTAAGGTAATGAATTTCTGTCTCACTTTTATTTCATGTGAGACACTTTTCATATTCAGCACATGTTTCATTTATGTGGTTTATATACTAAAAATGAATTTATTTTATGATTCTTACCCTAAATTTTATGTGGATTTATATATCCACTTTATGATCTCTCTTTCATGGGATTTACTATTCAAATGATTTCCAAAGTGGTAAGAGATTTTTGTCTCAATTTTCCTTCTTTAAGACAAATGTTATGTTATGAAACTATCTTAATTTATAAGGTGTTTATACATCCCCATTGACATGGAATATCATTAATTAATTTATTCTCATGATATTTTAGGTTCAATTTAATTTTACTCTTTCATGGGGCTTATTATTCAATATTATCAAAGTGTTAATGGTTTCCTGATAAAAACTCATCATTTATTAGGAATGTTTATGTTTATTGTTTTGATAATGAAATGATATGATCCATGTCACATGAAATTCATGAATATTCTTCTACTCTAGTTATATCATGAAAACACATGTTTCCCTAAATTTTCCTCCTTTATATACTCCTATGTTCAATGGAATTCTACAATAAAAGTCATCTTTATTTCACACTTTGGTCAATGACCTGTTTCTCTTCCAAAACCATGTTTTCTAAAAAAATATGAAAAATGTTTTTTTAACATTATCAAAATGATTTATTGTTGTAGTTTTTACCAATTTTTAACTTTTAATATAGTTTTTATAATAAATCTTAATTTAATTTTCTAAACAATGTCCATTGTCTTTTTCCAAAAAAGTGAAAGAAATATTTATTTTAAAGTGTATATCCTGAATACATTTTTTTCCATCAAGACCAATCATGGTGTTAAATATTCCATTATAAGTTTCAAAGATTATTTTCTAAGAAATTGAAATCCCAAATTTTTACAAACATTTAGTATTAAATAGTGATTTTCAAAGAATGGTTATTTTACTCAATAAATGTATAAAATAATTTTTAAGTCATTGATTATAAGTTTCAATGGTTGTTATCAAAGAAAAATATTTTAAAAATTCATATGTTTTAATTTTTTTTTCAAAGTGAAAAGGATATTTTATTCAAGAAATGTTTTAATTTTTTTTAATGATTCCTTTATATGTTTCCATGTTTATTTTCAAAGAAAATTATTTTGAAATTTTTTTCTAATTAAAAAGTTTATTTTCAAATTTGAAGGAAAATTTCCTCAATAAATGTTCCAAGTGATCTTTAAAAATTCTTTTTTCATAAAATATGACCTCATTTGATGTTACATATGATCTGTTGTGGATATTATCCAAGGAAACCGTTCTTATTGTTTCTCTGAATAGTGTATGTTTATGAGGAAACAATTTTTGTGAAACCTATTTCTCATCCACAGGTTACACTATGATAAAATTATTGAAAAACCACCTTTTATGGGTTATGATATAATGAAATGATGAAATGATTATGAAACTTTTTTCTTTTCCATGGGTTATGCTATGATGAAAAGTTTATGAAACCCATTTCTTTCCATAAGTTATGATATATTAAATGTTTTATGATCTTATGGAACATGTATGTATGATTTTCATAATGTGATGGGTGGGACATATATCTCCCTCCATTGCACTGGGTAATGATTGATATATCATGAGATAAACGTGACTATAATGAGGAGTAAACCCAGTTTAGTAAGGTACTATATCCACTATGATTTTCATGGGAGTGAGCCTTGATTATAATGATTGTTTTGGGAGTGAACCCATCCCATTATGATAGTGTTGTAAATGAGACTTGTAAAAATAAGGAAATTATTTTCTATGCTAATATTCATTACACCAATACATATATTATTCCAATTTTGTACCCTCATTTCTTATATAGTTTGATTCCATTGTGATTCATGTCTCATGAACTATGATAATTTATGACATGAATGATGATTATGATCAATGATATATAGGTTATTATTTTTAAAATGTTATTTTCATGTTCTCATACCCTTATTGTTATGACATGTTGATATCTCTATTTTTTACCCCTAATAACCATTCGAGATTACCCTTTATTATTTTTACTTTTCCTAGGTTATATTTTCATGAACATGCCCAAATACCCTGGTACCCCAATACCCAAGACAATACTCACATAGGTTGAATGACATTCCTGATCCCTATGAGTTGGAAACTATCAACTAGAATCATACAATAAAAATGTGTTTAAAGTTTTTCTATATAAACAATAGAATAAATAGATACAAGTAAGTACGATCAAAAGTAAACTCCATAGGAAGAACAATACAAGAATTCAAATAGGTATAAAACCCAAAGTACAACCACAAAGTTCTAGAAACTAAAAGACAAACAGTCCACGTCCCAATGAACATAACACTCTAATCCTAAAAGATCAACAATAACCACCTTCCAATGGTTCTTTCACCTTACTCAAATATAGAATAAGTAAATCTACAAAAACTAGAAGGCACATTTAGGGTGTGATCTAAAATCATAGTAAGATATCACCAAGTTTTCCATAATAAGATGCCACAATAATTAACCAAATAATGATTTCAATTTTAAATAAAATAGGAATGTAAACATAAGATCATATTATAAAAACCTGATTTTCATTTCAATTAATGTAAGAATTAATAGAAATGTATTAATAAACATTTTATATAAAATAGTTTATATAAATTCCCAAGTCATGTGTAATGTAGTTTTACAAAAAATGTCTTATATAAAAAATAATCACAAATGAGAAACAAGGTCATCTAACAATAGGTCTAATAGTTTGAGGTAGTGGGATCCTTATACTCTCATACAGTGATAATGGAAATGTGCACACACATCCCTCCAAAACTGGCCAAAGAGGAGTAACTAACATATCACCAGGGTTAAGATCTGCCAATAGGTTTATGTTAGAGTTTTAAATCATTAATCCATTTTTAGGGAAATTATAACGTAGCATGTTTTTCCCTAATAACTCCCTAACATCCTAGTCTTTCTTATGATCAAATAACAATCGATAATGGGAAAATTATTTTAAAATTATTTTAAATACAATTTCACCACCTATAAATTTAATATGCCAATTCCCCATTAACAACAAAAACATTGGTTTGTAATAAGTTCATATATTTTTTGGGATAAAAAAATACAAGATTCTTTTCAAAAAAAAAAATCCATATTCCTCAAATACTAATTTCAAATCAAATTTTCCGAATCAATTTTACAATTCCATCAAATCAAAATCACACCCCAATTCACTCGAATTGGGGGGTTTTCTTAATTTCTCATTCCAAATAAATTTATAATCTTGATCAAAAATGATTTAGGTATTCAAAATTTAATTAAAACAAAATTTAAACAATCGATCAATTCAAGGTTAAATTAATTGGGAAATCTTAAACAGAACCCCCTATAGTAGATCATGAGATCCCATAACACAACACCCATAATGTGAAACTCCAACTAATAATGATAGAAAATAAGATATGAGAATCAAAATTAGAATCAATAACCCAAACAAAGAATTTTAAATCTCTCAATAATAAAATTTTCCAAAAAACCCTAAGGATGAGATAAGAAGAGAGTTGAATAGAAGGAATGGGAGAAGATCTCTTACCAGAGGGAAATTGATGGACATTTTATAAACTTTTATCAACTTTGGAAATAGTTTGGAGGATCCAAAATGGGTCCTTGAGAGATTCATAGTCCTTAGAAATCGATCCAAGAAGATTTGTGGTGGATTAAGAGGTAAAAATGGGTTCTAGGATATTTTTAATCATTTTCTGGAATAAATGAATTCCGTGTGTCCAATTAGCTAGGTAGGGCCACAAAATTTGTCAAACCATGAAAACTAACTGTGAAAATTTCTAAATGGATGCATGGTTTATGCTATGTGGGAACATGTTCTGTAAAACCATGATTTAACTATGTAAAACCCCACTTCTTGGGTTTTCAGGGTTTTCACTTGTAGGGCTCACAGTTTGGTGAAACCATGTGCCAACCGCGCACAACCCAAGAGCCTTACAAAATTTTCAAAATTTATATGAAATAACACATAAATGATCCCCAACAAAATCATGATCAAAATATGTGTTGATTTGTACCTAAAAACACCAACATAATGTTACGACCTTCCCACCATAGAAATTTTTTATCCCTATAAAGCCTATCAAGAAGTCCCAATTCCAAAAAGATGAGGCCACTGCTCTCTTATCAATGCCTATCTTCCAGAAGTCTCATGAGTACCAGAAATGTGCTTCCATAGCATTAAAACCAAAGGTATCATCCTCCCATGAAGTACCTTGGTTTTAGAATCCACTATCCTAACTAGATTCTACTTCTAAAATAAATTAGGATCAACCTCAAGATCACTCCAGATCAAAATATGTGATGAATCAGAAATATTATTTCATACCTGTGATACATGAAACATGTTATGTATCAACATCAACTATGGTGGAAGTGCTAAATGATATTCCACTTTCCACACCTTCTCAATAACATCAAAAGGTCCCACAAAATGAGGATAAATCTTCACTTTCCACCCAAGCTGTCGATGACCTAAATGAATTGAAAATTTTAAGGTCACCTAATTAACAACTTCAAATTTCAACATTCTACAATGTCAATCATAATATTTAAACTAGATATATGGCTTAAACATTTTCTGATAAATCAAATAAAACTTTTATGTAGTCTCTTAAAACAAGATTAGTCCAACCAATTAATTTTCACTAATATCTATCCAATACAACTGTGATTTATAAGGCCAACCATAAAAATCCACAAAAGAATCTATTATGATCACGGACTGGTAAATATTATTTTAAGAAAACTCAACCATCCCTAGGTGGTCATCCCAAGATCCACCAAAGTCAAGAACACGGGAAAAAAACTTATCCTCAAGAATATATATTTATATTTATATTTTTCCATCCATGTACGGATGGTATGTTAGTCTTAAATGATCTTGATATCCTTGTGCCTCCTAAAGGACACTCCAAAAGGGAGAAGTAAATTGAGTATCCTGATTAGAGATTATAATATATGTAACTCTATTCAAATGAACAATCTCTTTCATATAGATATTTCCCATCCCCTAAACTTTGGTTGTATCAAAAATGGGTTAGAATTGAGTTGATTTTGTCAAAAATATCAATCATAACCCATATCACATTATTCTTGATTTGGGTAGGTGGAAACCCCACCATAAAGTCCAGAGAGATCTCTTCCCACTTCCATGTTGCTACTGGAAGTGGATAAAGAAAACATGAAGGTGTCTGGTGCTTGAAATTGAACTATTGTCTTGTATAACAACAAGAGACAAAATCACTAATGATCCATCTCATAACTAGACACTATAATTATCATTTTTTGTCATAGAACAAATTCATGGTTTCTGGGTGCACTACCCACTGGGAATTATGGATGTTACAAACCAGACCAGGTACCCTGGTAACCCAATAACTAATCTAACACTGACATATCCCAAAGTGATTTCCCAATACCCAAAGGTTGATGACTAGATATTGACATCATATAAGAATTAAAGTGGGGACAATTTTCCACAAATATTGTAAAAGTAAAATAAAGGAGACAATATGCATACAAAATAAACTCCACAAAGAGACATGTACTATAAGTCAAATAAGCATAAAATAACCAAAGTACTACAACAAATTACTATAAAAATAAGAACACAAACTACCCAATTACCAAATAATGAAACTTTCATAGTCCATAGATCAACTTCTAAAACCACCTCTAAGTGGTGCTTTACCCATGCAAAAACATAGATGGAGATAACTACAAACACCCAAAAGCACATATAGGGTGTGAACTAAAAAGAAAAATAGGTTCTCACAAAGTATTCTATAATAGATTCCATTATTTAATTAATCAAGGAAATTGATTTCAATTTAAAACAAATAGGTTTACCATTTCAAAATAGTAATTAAAACAATTCATGCTTTAAATTTTGAAATATGGAAATAATTTAAGCAAAGGATTCACATTTCAATTGATGAAATATTTCTAAAACAATGTCACTTTTCTAAAAATTCTTAAATAAATAATTTTATATAATTTATTTTATAAATCAGAAAGCATGTAAAACAGTTTACAACAATGACATATATTCATTTGAAATACAAATAAGAGAGCAACATGGTCATACGCCTAAGAAGGTACGATAGTTACAAGATATAGGGACTCCACACTCAATGTGACACAAAAATATGTACATACATCCCTTTAAACTCGAGAAAAATAGGACTCATCACTATCGACTAAGGGATGTGATGTGCCTATTATGTTCAAGAACAATGTAAATCATAAAGTGACTTCAAAATAACACACTGAATACATAAGGCTTTCATGTTCTATAGTATAAAAAATAATGGGAAATTTATTTCAAGAACCCTTAAAATAAAATTCATCCTATTCTCCATTTAAAATATTCCAATTTTAAATTTAAAAACCATAATGGGTTATTAATAAAAAACATTCCTTTTCAACAAAATAAAACACTAAGATTACTATTAAGACTATTTTAAAGCTATTTTCACAAATAGATATTCAAAAAAAAAAAAAAATCAAAATTCAATTTCTCAATGAAATTTCACGAATTAAATTAAACAATTTATTTTTTCACAAAATTCCATCAATTTCACAATAAACCACCAATTCAATGAAATTGGGGATTGTCAAAATTTTCCATAAAATCCATCTATATAATTAAATTTATCAATTTCAATTGGAATAATTTCCATGAAATCCACAATTTAAATTAGAAAATTTAAATTTCACAATTTTTTATAAGCTCACCCCAATTCAATGGATTTGGGGTTTTCCAATTTCATGCCAAAAACTGATTTTTAAATCCCTAATTCAATGGAATTAGGTTTTTCCAACAAACTAATTAAAATAAAATTAATTAATACAAATAAATTTCATTTAATTCAAAATAATTAAAATAAAACAGAATAATTTAGGGTTGATAAAATCGGGCATTTTAATGGGACCACCTACATCAGGATCAACAAATCTTGCAACACCAAACCCAAATAGAGGGTTTTCAATGAAGAATGATTATCACAGAAACTAGGAAACAATGATCAAAACTATATTTATAATCCAAAATAGAGGTTATAGGATCCAAAAAATATGTAGATCCATGGAACCCTAAGGAGGAGAAGAGAGATAGTAGGATATTGAGAGCACGGTGAGGAAACTAATTGAGATAAGATTAAAGGGCGTTCCTCAAGATTCAAGTCGATTTTATGAGAGATCTATGGGGACAAAATCTCCTTTTTAAAGCTCCAAGGATGTGAGACACTGATTATGGGTTGTTTCATTCCATTGGGGGCCTAAAATGGAATTTGGGAATTTTTAATCAAAATTTTGATTAATTAAAAACCTGTATGCCCAGTTTTCTGGGAAGAATTGCATAGTTAGACCAAACCGTGTGGCCTGGTCATGAATTTTTTTAAATGGGTTGCATAGTTTCTCCTCAGAGGGTGCATGGATTGGATAACCATATGCCAGCTATGAAAAATACCTCTGCTTTGGGTTGCATGGTTTGCTCTGAGAGGGCACAGGGTTTGGGAAAATAGTGCACCAATTGTGCAATAGCCCAAAAATTTCAGAACTCTTAAAATTCAAACCCAAAACAACCCCAAATGAGTCCCAACAAAATAATAATTAAAAATAGGGGTTTAGTAATACCTAAAAATTGTAATAGGTTGTTATTACCTCCCCACCATAGAAACTATCTGTCCCTAGAAATCCTATGAAGAAACTTCCATGACAAAAAGATGAGGACACTACTCTCTAATTAGTGCCTCCCTCTACCATGTCTCATGAATATTAGAAGCATGATTCCTTAGAACATAAAACAAAGTTATCATCGTCACATGAAGTAACTGGGTTTCTGAATAAACTATAATGACTGGTCATTTAGTCATGAGTAAATTTGGTTCATCCTCCATATCACTACAACTCAGAACATGAGGTGTATTAGATAGATAATTTCTCATCTTCGATACGTGGAACACATTTTTTATCAATGTTGACTGTGGTCAAAGTTCTAAATGATATGAAACTTTCCCTACCTACTCAACAACCATGAAAGGTCCCACAAAATTAGTAATAAGTTCCAGTTTCCTCCCAAGCAATTGATGACCCAACTGAGGTGAAACTTTCAAGAACACCTAGTCACCAACTGATAATTCAGAAGGTCTATAGTTAAGATAAACATAAGACTTATATCAAATCTATGGAATCAAAATTATCTAATTAACCAACTAAATATTTGTTGTAATCTCTTGGACCCGGCTTGGTCCAACCAAGGAACTTTCATGAATCTATGACCAATACAACAAAGATCTACAAGTGTGGCCATATAAGGCCTCAAAAGGATCCATTCTAATAACCTAATGGTAAATATTGTTATTAGAAAGGTCAATAGGACTCAAGTGATCATCTTAAGATTCACCAAATTTGAGAACATAGGCACAAAGAATATCCTCAAGAATCTATATAGATCGTTCTATCTAGCCATCCGATTGTGGATGGTATGACATACTCAAAATGATGTGATATCCTAATGCCTCTTAATGGGATCTCAAAAAGTGAGAAGTGAATCGAGGATCCCTATCAGAAACTATAGTAGAAGTAACTTTGTGAAAACGAAAAATCTCATTCACGTATAGATTTCCCAAATCCTCAATATTGTTTGTATCATGATTGGGTATAAAGTGTGCTGATTTTTTCAGCCTATTGATCACAAACCATATCAAATTATTCTTTATATATTTATGTGAAAACCCAACCACAAAGTCCATAGAGATCTCATCCCACTTTTAAGTTGGGATTGTAAGTGGAATAAGTAGGCCCGAAGGTTTCTGGTGCTTGGCCTTTACCTATTTTCATGTATAAAAAAGAGAGAAAAATTAATCAATTCCCCACATCATACCTAGATAGTATAAATGATGCCAAATTTCATATAAAATTTTCATGGTTCTTTGGTACACAAAACACTAGGAACAATGACAATCCCCCATAACAACTTTTCTTATTGAAGGCGACTCCAAAAAAATGTTCCCAAAGCATAGAATTCCCAATTTGGAGAACGAACAATCAAGCACAATCTCCTTGCCATTAATAGAGTCTCTAATGATACGAAACTAATCATCAAGATACTTGTCCTGATGAATCAATTCGAGAAGAGTGGATGCCAACTATAACCTGGGGCAAAGAAACCTCGACCCATGATTCTCAGACTCTAATATGAAATTGTGAAAAGATATCTATCAAGTTCCATTCTTCTAATGATTCTTTCACTGATTGAGTCAGAAGTTTCCTTCTCAAATAATCTCCATTTTCATTCCCTTTCCCCAAGTTATATACGATGTTGAAATCGAAAGACAATAGGTATTCCACCCAATTCCTCTAGCGAATATTCAAATCTTTTTGAGAGAATATATAACTCAATATCTTGTGGTCTGAAAATTCAATAAACCTTTATCCAAATAGGTAATATTTCTAAAACATAAGCATGTTCATCGAAGATTCTAGTTCATGATCATGGGTTAGATAATACTTTTTGTGTGGCCTAAATTGATGAGATCCATAAGTAAAAACATGATCAACTTGCATAAAAATACAACCCAAGCCTGAACCCAATGCATCACAAAAGACCAAATATCCCTACCCATCCTCTGGAAGAGTCAACACTGATGTAGTCATCAAAATATGTTTCAACTAAACAAATAACTTTGACATTTATCATCGCAAGAAATATTTACTCCCTTCCGAGTTAGTGTAGTCATTTGAGAATCCAACTTCGAGAAGTCCTCGATTAACTGATGATAATAGCCATCCAATCCCAAGAAAATATGAATATTGAAAACATTTCATGGTTGTTACCAAGTAATACTAGAATTAACCTTCTCAAGATCAACTGTTATTTCTTCTTCTAACACCATGTTCCCTAAGAACATCACTTCCTGGTTCCAGAAATCACATTTTAATAGCTTGGTGTAAAGTTGGTGATTTCTAAAAAAACATATAAATAATCTCATATGATGCATATGATCTTCCTCAAACTTAGAGTAAATGAGGATTTCATCCAAAAAGGCTACAATGAAAGTATCAAGATACTCATATAAGATCTTGTTCATTAAATACAAGAAAACTATAGGATCATTGGTTATAATAAAGGGAATGAAAAGGTACTCATAATGATCGTACCGACTGTAAAAGGATATTTTCTAAATGTCAGATTCTTTTATACTCAAATGATGGTATCCAGATAAAAGTTCAATATTTGAGAATGACTCCATCTCATTCAACTGATCAAACAAAACATCAATATGTAGAAATGGATACTTGTTCTTTATATTAACTCAATTGAGTTTTCAATAATCAATGCAAAGGAAGAGTGAACCATAAGCTTTCTTAGAAAAGAGAATAGAATCCACCTAGGGTGACACACTGAGATGTATAAATCCTTTCTCAATAAGATCGTCTAAATGAGAGTTCATATATTTCATTTCAGCTGGTTCTATATGGTAAGATGGAATACAAACTTATTGAGTACCAGTGATTAAGTCAATAGTAAAATGAACCTCCGTTACTGGGGGAAAACTAGAGAAGTCAGAGGAAAAAACGTTCGGAAAATTGATGATTAAAGGAGGGAGATCACCGCTAAAAGATTCCCACTCCAAATCAAAAGAAAACACTAATATCCATTTCCATAACCCCGTATAGAAATATCCATGTCTCCTCAACCTTGGCTCCCATTCTCCTTAGAAGATACAACCCACACCATCAGGTGTAGTGAAGGAGACTCGTTGATGATAATAGTCACTCAAGGATTTATTGGAAATGAACCAATACATCCCAAAAATTATGTCATGAGTTTTCATGTCAAGAATCAGAAAATTCCAAGAAAAATCAACTTTTGGTAGAGAAAAAAAAGAGGGACTATAGAGACCCTACTCTCTTGTTATACCAAGGGGAGTAGTAATATCCATTGCCCAAGATATAATCTCCATAGGAAGATTTATTAGATTAACAATATGGGTTTAAATAAATGAATGAGATGCACCAATATCAAATAGAGTAGTCACTAATAACGAATCTATAGTAATGCTACCTCTCATGGTCGCTGGACCCATATCCAATTCCTATGGAGACTCTTACACTAAATTAATAATCTTCATTCCAGATGCTTGTGGTTGGAACACTTTTACATGTGAAGTATAAGATTTCACCATAGTTTTAGAAGGTGTTGATGATCTCATTCCACTACATGGAGTGGAATAAACATGGAATAATATATGTAAGTTTATTGATTTAAACACTTTATTTTCTTAAAATGTTTCATGATTAAGTGCCTTTCACAAAGAATCTTGGATTTGACATAGGAGACTAGGCCATTGCAGCATTCACTCACTTAAGAAGCTTACTAGGATTGGGTTACTTATTGATCTACCTAAGCTTGATTTCCCAACTAGTAAAGTCTGTCACCCTGACCAAACGTAGAAGCAACACATAGTTTCTTTTAAATAAAAGAAATAAGTGTCAACTTCTTAACCTCTCGAGTTGGATCACATGGGTTTGTTTGGAACTTCTAGAGTTTATAGTTTAAATAGAAAGAACTATTTTGATGTTCTTGTAGATAATTAATCTAAGCATAATTGGGTATAATTTATATCTCAAAAAATTGAATCTTTTTCTTACTTTACCTAGTGTTCTAAGATTGTGGAAAAACATTGGGTACCTAGAATTAAGACCTTAATAAGTTTCCATGGCCGTGATTTTGAAAATCATGATTTTGAATCTTTTTTCTCAAATAATGGATATACTCATAACTTCTCTACTCCTAGGACCCCTCAAAAGAATGGATTTGTTTAAATAAAAAATAGAACTTTGAAAGAGGTAGTTTGGACCATGTTGAATGAGTGTGACATACCTATGTATTTTTGGGTGGAGGATTTCAATACATCTTGCTAAATCATAAATAGAATTTTAATTAGAAATATTTTCATAAATACCCCTTATGAGATTTGGAATAATAAAAAACCTAAGGATTATTACATTATAGTTTTTGGTTATAATTTCTTTATTCTTAACACTATGGATAATTTGGAAAAAAATTTATCCAAAAGTGATGAAGGAATTTTCCTTGTATATTCAATCTCTTGAAAAGCCTATAGAGTTTTTTAATAAAGGAACCAAAATTGTGGATCAATTAGTTCATTTCATATTTGATGAGACTGACCAAATGAGCCTAAGAGCTCCCTGGAAAACATTGAGGATGATTTGTCTTCTCTGAATATAAATTCTAAACCTTTAGACTCTATTATTAAATAGTTATAAAAATCATCTAGTTACAAATAATTTCTATAACTTCCTAAACTCGAACTTGTATAACCAGAAGTAACCAGTCCATCTTTCTCTAGAGCTATTAGAACTCTTAAGTATTACCCTTTATATGTTATTGTAGGAGATCTAGATAGAGGTACATAGATAAGATATTCTCTAAGAAATCAGGTTGAACATAAATAATTCTTGTCTCATCTTGAACTTTAGAACATCAATGAAGTCATTAATGATGAATTTTGGGTAATAACCATGAAAGAAGAATTAAATTAGTTTGAAAGAAACAAAATGTGAGAACTTATAGATAGGCCCATGGAAACCTTGAATATGGGAACTAAATGGGTGTTTAGAAATAAGGTTGATGAGTCAAGGACTATAGTTATAAATAAGGCTAGACTTATTGCACATTGTTATAGTAAGGAAAAAAGGAATATAATATGAAGAAAATTGTAACACCCGAGACTTTTATGTTATATAAATCATCAAAGGAATCTTTTTCTACACAACACTTGCTTGGCTTTCTTTACACGAAATCATGACCTTCCTCGATAGCTTGTGTCGTACGCAATACCAAGTTTCACTAAACAACGATATGCTATTAAAATATTATTAAAACTAGTCGTTATGAATAGTAATAACCACTTTGAAATTTTATAAATTTTATTTTTCAAAATGGACTTCATTTTTGGATTCGGAATATCGAAATTATCCTAGGGTGAAATTTTGGTATTTTTCTAAAAACTTTCAATTTTTGATGAATAGTGAAACCACTAAGTGGTAGTTAAAAAACTGAATTTTTCATAAAACTAAATTTTACCGCTTCTGTGAGTGGAATTTCAAAAATCCGAGAGACACGGTTAATATCAAGGACTAAAATTTGGTTCAATGAGATGAAAATAATTTTTGGTGAATAGTAACTTTTTACTTTTTTTACCACGGTTAAAAGTAAATAGGGTAATTAAGGGTAAAGATGATATTATTATTACCCTAACACATGTCCTAATTCTATTGGATAAGTTTAATTCGACTAAAAACAAACTTAGGAATAAAATATGACCATTTAGGCCCACTTGGATTAGATTAGGACATTTATTATTAATTTATTTAAAGAAGGGTTAAAATAGTAAAATTCAAAGTTTAATAAGTAAATAATTTTTAATATGGAGTTATACATAAGATAAATTCGACTATAAATATTCATTAGAAATATAAAAAGATTTCCTAAATAATTGTATTCTATTTGTAATTTTTAGACATTAAATAATTTAATTTATTTAGGACACAAAGATGATACAGTAATTATCTTATTAATGAAATATTGACATAATTAATGTTATAAACACCAAAATAAATGTAATTTGAGACTTTTTATGAATTCCACTAATTTTCTAGGTTAATAGGACATGTTAGTATTGATTTAATTAACTTGGTTCGAACTAATAATTCTGTTATGATTTTCAAAAAAATCAATTACTAAATAGTGTCAAAATTGACATAAAATAGTTTTAAAAACAAATATTATATTAGTAATTGTTATTTTATTCTTAAAAATCTAAGGTTCAGCAAAATGACTTAGATAAGGTTATATATATTAATAATAAACAACTTGGGGTTCGTTTGGCTGCTTATAGTAAGTTTATTAACCTTATAGTATAAGAACACAAGAAGACACGGTAAAAGTAAAATTATTTAACTTAATGTTAAATCTAAATGATAAGGTTAAAATAGGAACCTAAACTTGTCTAAATTATATTGGATGAGAGTATTTCGACCCATAACCACCTTAGATTCTAAATATATCAATTTGGATCTATTTAAAACCGAACTTGACTTTATAATAAAATAATATTTTTAGTTTTACCAAAGGTGCCCCTCTCCTCCCTTATAAAAGGGCACCTCCTCCCCCTCTTCCTCACACCACTTTGAGCCTTCAAGCTCGTCCAACCCATGAAAATTCCTCCTCTCCACTTCCCTAGAGACATCCTAGAGGTCCTGGTCTTCTTCAAAGACCAATTTTAGTACCCTAAAAGGTCTCAAAGAAGCACTTCAAAGAAGAGGTAATGTCCGTTACTGATTCTTTCATCTTTATTTCTTCTTCCACTTCTTCTTATTTAGTTGTTTTATTATGAAGTAATAACATCAGTATCAATCATATACTTATATTTTATTATAAGTATGAAACAACCCTATTTTACCATCTATCCATCCTACGGAAAAAGAAATCAATGCGTGTGCGTACGTACGGAATACCGTCTCCACGCCGTGGTGTAATCTATTTTCCACAACCACCTTACTTTGATGGGTATAATGGTGTAAATAATGTCTTTATATGACTATTATAAAGTTATACTGATTCTGAAATAGTATACATACACTCCAATACAATTCCACGATCATAGGAACGATATCATCACTCGTGCGTACGTATGGAATACCGTCTCCACGATGTGATGCGAATCGTTCTACATGATCTTCATTTCATAATGATTATATAAATGAATTGAATGAATGAATATGATATATATTACACTAATACCATTATGGAAATTAGGTATCTATAACCTAAATATAAGAATAAGAATTTATTTGACAAAACACGCCTAAGAACAAAAAGTTATAAACACCCGAATAACAAGTAGCAATGAAATATTACTACTAAGAAGCTAAGAAAATGACCATATATGATATCATAAAAATAAGTATGATTCTGGAATAAGTCAATAACATTATTTAAATCGTTATACAGGAGGTTCGGACACTTACGAAGCAAAACGAAGCTAAGGTATGGGAAATATCACAATCTCATTTTTATCTGAGATTGTTTATACTTTAGTATTTACTGGGGTGTATTTTATCATCCACATCCATGTTTCCTCAATATTTAATATTGTTTCCATCCACCTACAATTGTTTAAATCCAATTTTACCCTTCGGTGAGTTTTTAGTAAAATATATGAAAGGAATATTTTGTCGTTTTTCATACGAGGTACTTTTTGACTTTTCCGACAAAAGTACGAGAAGAATGTTTTTTTAACTTATACGGCATGAATGGATTTTTAAAAAATTATTTCCAAGAATCTTCCTTTACAAGTTTTAAATTTTTTTTAATCAACTTATTTTAGTTTAAAGTTGTATGACATGTTAAGAAAGGAAAAATGTTTTTGAAGAAGAAAGGATGTTTTCCTCAAGAATGGAGTTCAAGTGTTTTTTCAAAATTATTTTCCATCTAAGATAATGAAGGGTTCTATTTTTATCCCTATTATTACATTGATTTGATTATGTTGTGATGGAATTATTTTTATGAATTCCTTTATCTTATATGAATTGTTTTATGATGTCATGATGTTTAAGATTCCCATTTGTATTACATGGGTTATGCAATGATGTATGATTTATGATTTTGGGGCACACATAAGAATAGTATCATTATGAGATCGGTGGGACCTATATCTACCTCCAATGAATTGGGTAAAGATTTTATATCTCATGAGATAGACATGTCTGGAACGGTAGGTTATACCGGTTCAGTGAAACAGGACTGAAACGAGGGTGACTCAGTTCAGAAATGGACTTTGTCCACTAAGATAGTCTTGGAAATGAGCCTTGACTAATAAGATATGATTCTCTATTATTATGTGTGTATGCCACAAAGTTTCATGTTTTAAGTTATGATTATTGTGATTACATTTCACTGCCATGATTTATCCCATGTTATGAAATTATGATCTCTTTTGCAGGTTAAGATTTCCAAAAGTTATGTGCTTATGTATATGATGTGATTGATATTTCTTTTGTTTACCCTTACTGAGTATTTGAGCTCACCCTTTTGTATATTTTCTTTCCCCAGGTCAGGAAGAAGGTTATTAAGTAAGATATTCCAAAAGGGACAATAGATATGATGAAATAAATGAGAGACAATGTAGACGCTTTATGAACCAGTTGTTTATGTTTCCCAGTTTCTAAAGACACTATACCTATACGGTCCTTTCGTGGTTTTGTTATATGTTGTAATAAGTATGCTTCAATTTTGAAGTATTAACAATGTATGTAAAGTATGGGTCGTTATAGTTGGTATCAGAGGAAAGGTATAGTCAACCTTTGGTAACTAGGATGTGAAAGCCTTAGTAAGAACCCTAATGATAAGTCTAAGCATAGAACACAATATTAGTGTTTTAGAAATGGCCATGAATAACCTAGGATAAGACCTTAAGTGTGAAATTTTATTCTTGATTATGTGGTTTTCCTATTATAATTAGTGTTGCTCACACTATTCTTCTTGGTTTTAGTCAATGGCTGGAACCCGAAGGAACCGTGTTAATGCGGAATGCGACGGGCAATGCAATGATTGTCCCCCCTGAGCAACCAAACGTTATGGGAGCTGGAATGCAAAATCTTGTAGCCATGCTCACACAACTTTCTCAAGCTATGAATCATGCAGGACTTCCAAACGAGCAAAGGAAGGAGCAACATTCTGTTGAATCCTTCATGAGGCAGCGTCCACCTTCTTTCAGCGGGTCTACTGATCCATTAGTTGCTGAACAATGGATTAGTACTACTGAAAAGATATTTTCAGTTCTTCAATGTTCTGAACATGATAAAGTCATCCTAGCAGTGTATCGTTTGGAAGGAGATGCTGATCAATGGTGGAATCTTATTAAGAATATGAGGCAAAGGGATGAAATTGAGTCCATGGAATGGGATGAGTTCAAGAACTTATTTTTCAATAAGTACTTCCCTCGTATTCTCCGAACAAAGATGGAGAAAGAGTTTCTTGAACTGAAGCAAAAGGATGATGAATCTGTTGGTACCTATGAAGCAAATTTTACAAGACTTGCAAGGTACGCTTCTGGTATTATTATCCAACCTAAGAGTAAGATCGATCGATTCTTTAGTGGCTTAAAACCAAGTCTTCTAAGGGCGTTATCCATAAGGGACTTCAATTGCTACGAGGAAATCGTTCGATGTGCTCTCAAAGTCGAGATGGAGATTGGAGTAACCCATCAGTCATATGGGTTTGATAAGAAGAGTAAAATGGAATTCAAAGGAAAATCTAAAGAGCACACTGAAAAGAAGATGAGCTTTCCCTTATGCTCAAAGTGTGGAAAGAAACATGGAGGGAGTTGTCTTAAAGGGACAAGTAAATGTTTCAAATGTGGAAAGGAAGGTCATCGGGCATTTGAATGCCGCGATGATGGGAAGAAGATGTCTAATGATGCAAGCAAAGGAAGGGATACATAGAATGAACCTACTACACTTAAATATTTCAAGTAAAAGGAGATGGGACATTATGCCAACAAATTCCCTAATCCAAGGGTTGATGATGATGGTCTACGTCAACAAACTCTTAAGGCTAAAGACAAAGGAAAGTCACATGCAATTTCTATCAGTGATGTGGAGTACGATAACGATGTGGTGAAAGGTACACTTACCATCCACTCTAAAGTAGAAAATGTTTTATTTGATTCTGGATCCACCCACTCTTTTATTTCTGAAGAATTTTCTAAGGGTATCACTGTATTACCTCAACAATTAGATGTTGAGTTAGCTGTGACAACACCTAATGGCACAATAGTCGCATCAAAAGTTTATAATTCTTCTCTGATCGAAGTTTGTTGGAAAGTGCTTCCTGCAAATCTTGTGATCCTTCCTATAGTAGAATTTGATGTGATTCTTGGCATGGATTGTCTTTCTTTATATGGATCTCATATCAATTGCCAAAGAAGGGAAGTAAAATTTCATATTCCAGATCAATCTATGATCATCTATCAATGCAAGGATGAACATAACCTTCCAGTGGAAATTTCTTCCATCTTATGGGTCTTGATTCCACTAAATGAAGGTTATTTATCTCAAATGGTTGGTGAGAAACTCACAATTAAGAATATGCCCATTGTACGAGAGTTTGATGATGTCTTTCTGGAGGAATTACCGGGACTTCCACCAAATCGTGAAGTTGAGTTCTCAATAGAACTCGTACCGGATGCTTTGCCTATTTCAAAGACACATTATAGAATGGCCCCAATTGAGTTGCAGGAATTGAAGAAGCAACTCCAAGAGAATCTTGATAAGGGATTCATACGCCCTAGTGCGTCACCTTGGGGAGCACCTGTTCTATTTATTAAGAAGAAAGATGGATCAATGAGACTCTGGATTGATTATCAAGAACTTAACAAGATCACTATCAAGACCAAATATCCTCTCCCACGCATTGATGACTTATTTGACCAACTATGAGGAGCTCAATACTTTTCCAAGATTGATCTTCGTTCAGGGTATCATCAATTAAGGGTCAAAAGGGAGGATATACCAAAGACAACTTTCCGTACAAGGTATGGACACTATGAATTTATAGTGATGCCATTTGGTCTTACTAATTCCCCTGCTATCTTCATGGATCTGATGAATAGAGTCTTTAGAGACCATCTTGATCAATTTGTGGTAGTCTTTATAGACGATATTCTTGTCTATTCAAAGAGCAAGGAAGAACATGAAGATCACTTGAGAATTATATTGAAGACCCTGAGAAAGGAGAAGCTTTATGCCAAATTTACCAAGTGTGAATTTTGGCTTAAAAAAGTTGCATTTTTGGGTCACATAATCTCAAAAGAGGGGATATCTGTGGATCCAGCAAAAACAGAGGTTATCGAAAGATGGTCGAGACCAACAACAGTAACTGAGATCCAAAGTTTTCTTGGTTTGGCTGGATATTATCGACGTTTTGTGAAAGATTTTTTCACGATTATCTAATCCACTCACCAAGTTGACTCGGAAAGGAGTTAAGTTTGTCTAGACGGAAGAATGTGAAGAGAATTTCAAGGAGTTGAAAAGAAGGTTATCCAGTGCACTTGTGCTCACACTGCCTTGTAGTGGAGAAAGGTTTGTGATCTATAGTGATGCATCCAAGAAGGGATTGGGGTGTGTTCTTATGCAAAATGATATGGTGATAGCTTATGCCTCACGATAGTTGAAAATCCATGAGCAAAATTACCCAACACATGATTTGGAGTTAGCTGCGGTAATCTTTGCATTAAATATTTGGAGGCATTACCTTTATGGTGAAAGGTGTGAGATTTATACTGATCATAAAAGTTTAAAGTATATTTTCACACAAAAGGAGCTGAATATGCATCAAAGAAGATAGTTGGAGCTGATTAAGGATTACGACTGCTCAATCCATTACCTCCCTGGGAAAGCAAACAAGGTGGCAGATGCATTAAGTCGACAAGACCATGCTAGTTTATCCATGATGAGGATCACAAAAGATCCAATATTTATGGATTTACAAAGGATGGATCTTGGAATTATAATGGAAGGGGAAAAATCTTATCTTTCTCAAATGAATGTTCAACTATCTATACATGTGAAGATTAAATAGGCACAGAAAGAAGATGTCGAGTTACAAAAGAAGGTGAGAAACGTTCCTGAATTCAACCTTGATTGTGATGGGATAATAAAGTTCAGGAATCGGGTTTGTGTTCCTCCCTTCCCCGAATTAAAGAAGGATCTGCTGGATGAGGCTCATAGTTCTTCATTCTCTATTCATCCTGGATGCACAAAGATGTATAGGGACCTGAAAGAGTACTTCTGGTGGGATGACATGAAAAGAGATGTTGCTGAATTTGTCTCTCGGTGCTTGGTTTGTCAACAAGTTAAAGCTGAGAGACAGAAGTCTAAGGGGATGTTACAACCATTATCCATACCCGAATGGAAATGGGAAAACATCACTATGGACTTTGTCACAGGACTTCCTAAAACATCCAAAGGCAATAATGCTATCTGGGTCATAGTTGATCGTCTTACAAAGTCTGCACACTTTATTGCTATTAGAGAGGATTTCTCTCTGGATCAGCTTGCCAGGATATATGTAAAGGAAGTGGTAAGATTTCATGAAGTACCACTTTCTATTATATCCGATCGGGATCCGAGATTTACCTCAAAGTTCTGGCGAAGTCTTCAGCATACTCTGGATACAGAGTTGAGTTTCAGCACTGCTTATCATCCTCAGATAGACGGTCAGTCTGAGAGAACAATTCAAACCCTAGAAGATATGTTGAGAGCTTGAACTATGGATTTCAAAGGTGGATGGGATCAACACCTACCTTTGGTAGAATTTTCTTATAATAATAGCTTTCACTCCAGTATTCAGATGGCTCCTTATGAAGCTCTCTATGGAAATAAATGCAGGACTCCAACTTATTGGGATGAAGTTGGGGAAAGAAAGCTATTAGGACCTGATCTCATTGATGAAATGGCAGAAAAGGTCAGATCTATTCAACAACACATAAGAGCAGCTCAGAGTCGACAGAAAAGTTTTGCCGACAACCGAAGAAAATACCTAGAGTTTGAAGTGGGTGATAAAGTGTTCTTACGAATATCTCCCTGGAAGAGGGTTATGAGATTTGGAAAGAAGGGAAGTTGAGCCCGAGATATATCGGTCCTTTCGAAATACTGGATCGTGTTGGGAAGGTAGCTTACCGATTGGCACTTCCACCGAATCTCTCTCAAGTTCACGATGTGTTCCATGTATCTCTCCTGAGAAAGTACATACCTGATCCTTCACATGTACTCAGCTCAGAAGTTGTACCGCTGGAGCAAGATCTTTCTTATGAAGAATAACCGATAGAGATTCTGGATCGTAGCAAAAAAGTCCTACGAAACAAGACCACTCGATTGGTGAAAGTTTTATGGAGGAACCACCAATTAGAAGAAGCTACATGGGAGCTTGAGGATATGATGAGGGAGAGGTATCCTCATCTATTTGTTACAAAGTGACAAATTTTGAGGGCGAAATTCATTTTAAGGGGGGTAGAATGTAACACCCGAGACTTTTATGTTATATAAATCATCAAAGGAATCTTTTTCTACACAACACTTGCTTGGCTTGCTTTACACGAAATCGCGACCTTCCTCGATATCTTCTGTCGTACGCAATACCGAGTTTCACTAAACAATGATATGCTATTAAAATATTATTAAAACTAGCCGTTATGAATAGTAATAACCAATTTTTGAAATTTTATAAATTTTATTTTTCAAAATGGACTTTATTTTTGGATTTGGAATATCGAAATTAGCCTAGGGTGAAATTTTGGTATTTTTCTGAAAACTTTCAATTTCTGATGAATAGTGAAACTACTAAGTGGTAGTTAAAAAACTGAATTTTTCATAAAACTTAATTTTACCGCTTCTGTGAGTGGAATTTCAAAAATCCGAGAGACACAGTTAATATCAAGGACTAAAATGTGGTTCAATGAGATGAAAATAATTTTTGGTGAATAGTAACTTTTTACTTTTTTTTACCACGGTTAAAAGTAAATAGGGTAATTAAGGGTAAATATGATATTATTATTACCCTAACACATGTCCTAATTCTATTGGATAAGTGTAATTCGACCGAAAACAAACTTAGGAATAAAATATGACCATTTAGGCCCACTTGGTTTAGATTAGGACATTTATTATTAATTTATTTAAAGAAGGGTTAAAATAGTTAAAATCAAAGTTTAATAAGTAAATAATTTTTAATATGGGGTTATACATAAGATAAATTCTACTATAAATATTCATTATAAAGATAAAAATATTTCCTACATAATGGTATTTTATTTGTAATTTTTAGACATTAAATAATTTAATTTATGTATGACACAAAGATGATACAATAATTATCTTATTAATGAAATATTGACATAATTAATTTTATAAACACCACAATTAATGTAATTTGAGACTTTTTATGAATTCCACTAATTTTATAGGTTAATATGACATGTTATTATTGATTTTATTAACTAGTTTCGAACTAATAATTCTGTTATGAGTTTCAAAAAAATCAATTAGTAAATAGTGTCAAAATTGACATAAAATAGTTTTTAAAACAAATATTATATTAGTAATTATTATTTTATTCCTAAAAATCTAAGGTTCGGCCAAATGACTTAGATAAGGTTATATATATTAATAATAAACAACTTGGTGTTCGTTTGGCTGCTTATAGTAAGTTTATTAACCTTATAGTATAAGAACACAAGAAGACACGGTAAAAGTAAACTTATTTAACTTAATGTTAAATCTAAATGATAAGGTTAAAATAGGAACCTAAACTTGTCTAAATTCTATTGGATGAGAGGATTGCGACCCATCCCCACCTTCGCTTCGAAATATATCAATTTTGAGCTATTTAAAACCGAACTTGACTTTATAATAAAATAATATTTTTAGTTTTCCCAAAGGTGCCCCTCTCCTCCCTTATAAAAGGGCACCTCCTCCCCCTCTTCCTCACACCACTTTGAGCCTTAAAGCTTGGCCAAACCCTGCCAATTCCTCCTATCCACTTCCCTAGAGACATCCTAGAGGTCCTGGTCTTCTTCAAAGACCAATTTTAGTGCCCTAAAAGAAGGTCTCAAAGAAGCACTTCAAAGAAGAGGTAATGTCCGTTACCGATTCTTTCATCTTTATTTCATCTTCCACTTCTTCTTTAGTTATTTCATTATGACGTAATAACATCAGTATCACTAATATAATGATATGTTATTATAATTATGAAACAACCCTATTTCACCATCTATCCATCCTACGGAAAAAGAAATCACCGCGCATGCGTACGTACGGAATACCGTCTCCACGCCGTGGTGTAATCTATTTTCCACCACCACCTTACTTGGATGGGTATAATGGTGTAAATAATGAATTTATATGACTATTATAAAGTGATACTGATTCTGAAATAGTATACATAGACTCCAATACAATTCCACGATCATAGGAACGATATCATCACTCGTGCGTACGTACGGAATACCGTCTCCACGATGTGATGCGACTCGTTCTACATGATCTTCATTTCATAATGATTATATAAATGAATTGAATGAATGAATATGATATATATTACACTAATACCATTCTGTAAATGAGGTATCTATAACCTAAATATAAGAATAAGAATTTATTCGACAAAACATGCATAAGAACAAAAAGTTATAAACACCCGAATAACAAGTAGAAATGAAATATTACTACTAAGAAGCTAAGAAAATGACCATATATGATATCATAAAAATAAGTATGATTCTGGAATAAGTCAATAACATTATTTAAATCATTATACAGGAGGTTCGGACACTTACGAAGCAAAACGGACCTAAGGTAAGGGAAATATCACAATCTCATTTTTATCCGAGATTGTTTATACTCTAGTATTTACTGGGGTGTATTTTATTATCCACATACATGTTTCCTCAATATTTAATATTGTTTCCATCCACCTACAATTTTTTAAATCCAGTTTTACCCTTCGGTGAGTTTTTAGTAAAATATATGAAAGGAATATTCTGTCGTTTTTCATACGAGGTACTTTTTGACTTTTCTAACAAAAGTACGAGAAGAATGTTTTTTTAACTTATACGGCATGAATGGATTTTTAAAACATTATTTCCAAGAATCTTCCTTTACAATTTTTCAATTTTTTAATCAACTTCTTTTAGTTTAAAGTTGTATGACATGTTAAGAAAAGAAAAATGTTTTTGAAGAAGAAAGGATATTTTCCTCAAGAATGGAGTTCAAGTGTTTTATCAAAATTATTTTCCATCTAAGATAATAAAGGGTTCTGTTTTTATCCCTATTATTACATTGATTTGATTATGTTGTGATGGAATTATTTTTATGAATTCCTTTATCTTATATGAATTGTTTTATGATGTCATGATGTTTAAGATTCCCATTTGTATTACATGGGTTATGCAATGATGTATGATTTATGATTTTGTGGAACACATAAGAATGGTATCATTATGAGATGGGTGGGACTTATATCTCCCTCCAATGCATTGGGTAAAGATTTTATATCTCATGAGATAGACATGGCTGGAACGGTAGGTTGTACCGGTTCAGTGAAACAGGACTGAAACGAGGGTGACTCGGTTCCGAAATGGACTTTTTCCACTAAGATAGTCTTGGAAATGAGTCTTGACTAATAAGATATGATTCTCTATGATTATATGTGTATGCCACAAAGTTTCATGTTTTAAGTTATGATTATTGTGATTACATTTCACTGCCATGATTTATCCCATGTTATGAAATTATGATCTCTTTTGCAGGTTAAGATTTCCAAAAGTTATGTGCTTATGTATATGATGTGATTGATATTTCTTTTGTTTACCCTTACTGAGCATTTGAGCTCACCCTTTTGTATGTTTTCTTTCCCCAGGTCAGGAAGAAGGTTATTAAGTAAGATATGCCAAAAGGGACTATAGATATGATGAAATAAATGGGAGACACTCTAGACGCTTTATGAACCAGTTGTTTATGTTTCCCTATTTCTAAAGACACTATACCTATATGGTCCTTTCGTGGTTTTGTTATATGTTGTAATAAGTATGCTTCAATTTTTAAGTATTAACAATGTATGTAAAGTATGGGTCGTTATAAAAACTTTTCAACTATAGACGGGCATGAGTCTATAAGAATTCTACTTTCTTATGCATCTCATATTGATTTCAAGATTATTCAAAATGATAACAAGAGTGAATTATTGAATGGTTTAATATTTGAGGATGTTTTTTAAACAACCCCTGGTTTTAAAAACCCCCATTTTCCAATTCAATTTTTCAAATTAACTAAATATTTATATGGTTTAAAACAATCTTCTAGATATTAGTATGATAGGCTCAACAAAATGATTTTCAAAAGGTATAGTTGAACCTACTATTTTCAAAAAATAAATTTAAAAATATTTCTTAGTGGTACAAATCTATGTTGATGCTTTTTTTGGATCTTCATGAAATTATCTTTGTACAAAATTTTCTAAGATGATGAAAAATGAATTTTAAATGATTTTGATGGATGAATTCAAATTATTTCTTGGATTTCGGGTTTTCAAGATAAAGAAAGAATTATTTTAAATCAAAGTAAATATAAAAAATATATTTTAAAACTATTTAACATGGATGACACTAAGAGTACTGATACTCCTATGAGTACGAACTATAAATTGGATATTGTTGAAGCTGGGAAAGCAGTGGATCAAATCAGTTACAAAGTTATGATTGGAAGTCTTGTATACTTGACTGTCTGTTGACCATGTATTATTTTTAGTGCGTGTATGTGTGCTCACTTTTAAGACAATCCAAACGATTCAACACTTAAATGCTGTTAAAATAATTCTCAAATACCTCAAGTATACAACCAATTTTGGATTGTTCTAACCTAGAGGAAAAACATTTGATATAATGAGTTATTTTGATAATGATTTTTTTGGATGTAAGTTAGATAGAAATAGAACCTATGAAACATGTCATTTTTTGGAAGTCTCTAGTTTTATGGTGTAGTAAGAAACAAAATTATGTTTCATTGTCTACTACTGAAGCTGAATACATAGATACAAGTAGTTGCTGTCCAAAAATGTTTTGGATGAAACACACTTCACTAGTATATGAATAACAATTCTAAAATTTCCCCATAAATTGTGATAAAAAAGTGCTTTAAATGTTTCTAAGAATCCTGTTTTACATTTTAGTACAAATAACATTGATACAAGACATCACTTTTTAAAAGAGAATTTTCAAAAAATGTATACCACTATTGAGGTTATTGGCATAGAAGATCGGTTAGATGATATTTTTACGAAGCCTTTAAATTCTGAGAGAATGAACTATATCAAACATGAAATAGGAATTATTATCTTTTATTGAGTTTAATTTTTGGTATGACACACCATTGGTATGACACACCATTGGTATGACACACCATTGGTATGACACACCATTGGTATGACACACCATTGGGATGATACACCGTTGGTATGACACACCATTGTAGATAACACAACGATGTGGTTGAAACACCATAGTGACTTTATCACCGTTGTGATTTACCCACAATTGGTTGTTTATTCCTTTGTGAATTTTTATATCCTTATAATGTTTTGAATCCCCAGTTTATTTTTTTATACTTTATGCTATTTCAATATCCTGATATGTGTATTCTCCCATTTTTCAATTTTAATTTCTATTTTAGAATAACTAAAATCCCAAATGATACAAAAAAGGTACTTTATTTATTTCCAATAACACCTATACTCTCGTGCCTTTCTCTCTTGAGCTAATTGTGATCTTCCTTTTTCCAACCTTCAAAATTGTAAAGCTTCTCCTTACCCTCAACTAAACTTGCTAAACCAGTCTTCAGACCAGGAATGAATCATGCTTCAGTTTCTTTTCCAGATGAATCGTGACTAGCTAAGAAACAAAATAAAAAGTCAGTTATGATGGCTTCTATAGAACATGTTAACTCTGATCTTGCAAACAAAGTTATAGTAGTTGAAAGGGAAGTTAATTTTTAATGACATAATATTTCATCAATGAAAATTCCTCTCGATCTAATTAAATGTATTATTATTTAAAATGGTTATATAAAATATTCACTTCTTTGGTTTTTTGTTCTTCAATTTTAAAATACCATTAATAATTGTTACTATTGCTAATGTATCCATTGAACATTGATCAATTGATTAATATAAGTATAGGGCTATATCAAATCCAATTTACTCAAAAAAAGGAAGAGATGGCCTCATCCAGTAGAATTGCTCTGTATGAATCCCATTTGTCAGAGCTTGTAAAGAATGTGGAATCACTGAGATTTTCTCTTGACTGATCCCAAGCTGAGCTTCAACATGTTAATCATGAGCGAGACTACCTACAGGAGAAGTAAAAGTTAATAGAGATTACCACCCAAGTGATGTTATCTGAGCCTCCCCAAGAGTCTGTCACCATTGCAAACCTTACCCTCTGGTCTTATGTGGGTGTTATAAGGGGTTATGTAACAAGACCTTAGCACTATGATTATGTGCATTATTTTTGTATATAATAAAGAATATACATTAATTTTATTATTGTTACTTTGTAAATGGTTTTAAAGCCCCAATAATATTTTTAGTTAATATTAAATTAAGAAATATATTTTGATGAATTAATGGATTTTCTAATTAAATAATATTTTAACAAAATATTATTACTAAATTAATTTTTATTAAATATAACTGATCGTATAGTTTTTATGAATACAATTATAATTTTTATTAAGGTTTGAAAGCCGTTTTTTTCAAAACCCATGAATTTTCCATAAATGTTGGTTTTTATATTAAATGTGAAAATTCATATATTTATAGAATTATTTAGATAAAATGAATCTTATTTTTGGAATCATGACATCAAAATTTTCCAACAGTGAAATTTTCATAATTTTTTAGATAGTCAAATTTTTGGGTAAAAATAAAATACCGTTTAATTATATAATGGGTATTATGACATTATAATGACCCAATAGTGATTTAATAAAATAATATAAATGAAATTTTCTGCCAATATATGTTTTACCATTATAATAATGTGATTTTAGGTTTGTTTGATCTATTTTACAAATCTTTAGTGGAATCTCCAAGACTTATAAAATATTTTAACTTTTAAAATGAGTTCCTTGAGAGTGTGACCCACCTCCACATAAGAAAGCCTAATATTTTAAGAAGTTATGACATTGGACTTATAAAATAATTTTTTATACTCCCCTTTTAAAAAAACTATGGTAAAAAACTATGGGTTGGTTTGTGGTTTTGATTAGTTTAATGTGTGGTGACCAAAACCTAAATAATAAAGAATTCTCTCTCTTTTTCTATATAAACCCACCCAAGATCCCACTTACTCTTCACTAAAAGCCTTTTAAGATCGACCAAACTCTTAAATAATCTCTCTAGAATCCTCCCATGGTTCCCCAAGCTTCCAATAAGCCTCTCTCAAGCCTCTCCCAAGCCTTTGGGATCACACTTCCAAGTAAGGGATTTCTTCCTTTCTCATTTGTTTCCAAATTTATTTATATTGTTATGCCATTTTTTTCAATTAAAAATGTTGGGGTATGATTTATCACGTCCTCTATACCACCCTCATTATGTTTGAATTATTATATACCTCTTTCTCTCTCATTAATTCCTCCCATGTACACCTGTTACCATGCCGAAATTTTGTAAGGAATTTCTCTCTTCTCATTTACATTCAAGCAATTATTTTGTATTGTGAATATATATTCCATTACATATTTTGGGACATGTATATATATGAACCCATTATAGTCCATTTAATGTAAATATTATGAGACACACCTTTATCTCTCATCAACCATTTTTATTAATTCTTATGCCACGCCGTTATGCTGCCGAAATTACACCGCAATTTTCCAAGCCAAAGTCATTGTGTAGTGAATACCATGCTCATTTATCTATCAAGGGTATTCAAAATTATGAACATTACTTATTAATTATAGAGTCTCATGTATTAATTCCAAATTCCTATATCATGTAATAAATGAATATGTTTAATGAATCCATGTTATATGATTCATCCAGCATACTTATGCATGAAATGAAATGATTAAGAAGGGTGCATTCTGATAGCACTCCAATGCATTGGGTAAAGATTAGTATCATGATACGTGAAGTGAAATGAGGGTTTTATCATTCTAATTTAAGTGGAATGAGGGTTTACTCATGATCCATGTGCAATGAGCCTTGGATCATGCTAAGATCATGTTAAATGTTGATGCCACATTTCCATGTTATGATAATCATGTTATACCATGCCTTTATGTTCATGTTTCTCTTATGGTCCATTGATGTGAATATTTCCTAAAATGTACTATATTATTCATGTTATTCCTTTTTTACTCCCTTACTGGTCTTTATAGGTCACCATTTTCTTATGCATGTCCTCAGGTTATCCCATGCAATGCTAAGTAAGAAGGAATGTGTGTGGTCATATAAAAGATGTTTTCAATGCATTTTAGATTTTAAGTTGTTTTGTAATGTTACTAAGCCCCAAATACACTATACCTATCGATCTTCTATGTTTTATCAAGTTAATATTTTATGCAATGAATTATGTTTAAGCATGAAATAAAGAGTTGGGTTGTTATAGTTGGTATCATAGGATAGGTTTAGTCATTTTTGGGATTTGGATTAGAAAACCCTATTAAAACCCTTAGGGAGAAGACTAAGTATAATAAAAAACATCCCTAAATTTTGGTGAGTATTGATTAAGTGATTTATCAAGAAAATACATCCCTTTCTGGATACGAGCAGGTAGTGGTGGCTCTGGCACATATGTATCTAGGGGTAAAACTTGGAAACACCACTTTGAGCTAGACTCAAACAGGAACTAGTGCATGACAATAGGCCTTTTTTTCAATCTTGGTTATGAAAATTTTGGGGGACATGCTTTGGTAAATTAATAATCTTAGTATAAACCATCATTAATGGAATTTAAAAAAATTCCCCTTATAATATATATTGGGAGGTAGATCATGGGTAACATATTTTGAAGCCTATAAATTCATAAGTTAAGGAAATAAAAGTAATTTATAAGTCATAAATTTTTGTCTTTGGATTACCCTTTATGTTTTACCCCTAACTTTCCTTTTATTCTAGCCAATGGCTGGTAGTAGGAGGACTTAGGCTAATAATCGATGCGAATATCAATGTGATGACTATTCTAATGACATTACCAATCTAATGAGAGTGGGAATTGAAAACTTTGTCACAATAATCTCTTAGTTAACTCATGTTTTGAATAGAAACACGGGCCAAGAGGAACATTAAAACCCCCTAAGAAAGAACAAGTCACAATCGAGAGCTTCATGAGACAAAGTCCTCCTACTTTTAATGGATCAGCTGATTCCTCAATCATCAAACAATGGATCAACTCCATTGGAAAGATATTCTCCATCCTTCAATGTTCCAAACAAGAGACGGTTCTTATGGATTTTTATCATATGGAGGGTGAAGCTAATAAATGGTGGACATTGATAAAAAATATGAATCATGAGGAGGATATCGAAGTGTTGTAATTGAAGGATTTCCAGAATATGTTTTTCGATAAATATTTTGTTCACACCCTCTGACTTAAAATGGAAAGGGACTTTTTTGACCTCAAGAAAAAAGATGAAGAATTTGTCAGAGCGTATAAGGAAAACTTCACAAGGCTTGCATGATATTCCCTCCGATTTTTCATTACCCCCGAATGCAAGGTTTACCAATTCTTTGGTGGGATAAAACCTAGCCTACGAAATGCCTTTGTGATTCATGACTTTGAGTGTTATAAGTAAATTTTCCGATGTGTCCTCAATGTCAAAATGGAGATCAGAGAATCTCAGAGGTATCATGGGGATAAGAAGTGTAAGGTGGAATTTAATTATGGTGGTGCGATGGATAAATCCAATAGTTCTAATAAAAACCAGCACCACACTTTCCAAAGGTACGGAAAGAAGCACCCTAGAAATTGCTTGAAGGGGATGAGGAAATGCTCTAGGTGTGGAAGAGAAGGGCACCCAGCTATTAACTACTGATAAGAAAAACCCACGATTGCGACAGAGGATAGGAATGATCTGTTCAAACCTAAATGTGTTATTCATTGCTTCAAATACAAGGAACTAGGGTAGTTTTCAAACTAATTCCCTAAGATAAGGGTTTTTAAAAGAAAACAACAACCTCCAAGGCAGCAACGAAGAGCTTTTTTCTATCACTACTACTGAATTGAATCCAGACAACGAAGTTGTGATAGGTACGCTAGTTATTCATTAAAGAATAGGAAATATAATTTTTGATTCTAGTTTTACACATTACATTATATCCTAAATGTTTAGTAGAACGATCCCAACACCACCAAGAATCATGGAAGTAAAGATGTCAGTGAGAATAGAAATTGGGGCAATCATTGCATCCCATAAATATAACTCCCCCTCTGTCATAATTTGTGGATTGAACTTACCAGAGAACCTCGTATTACTTCTTATGGTTGAATTTGATGCAATTCTGGCATGGATTGGCTTTCCTTATATAGAGCCAACATAAATTACCATGAGAGGGAAATCACTCTCCATATGAAGAATCGACCCCCGATTCTGTACAATTAAAACGAGAAGGATGAATCTTCCTTAGCACCATAATCTTTAGAATGGATATTACTACCATATGAGTATGTGCATATTGATCAAATTATTGAGTCTAAGGAAGCAAACATCCTTAAAGACATGCCTATAGTGAGGGAATTCGCTAAAGTGTTTCCTGAGGAATTTCCTGGTCTTTCTACTAGAATAGATGTTGAATTATCAATTGATCTTATACCTGGGGTGTTTCCAATATCCAAGAATCTATATAGAATGGATGTCGTGGAGGTTGAGGAGTTGAAGAAACAACTATAGGAGAATTTGGATAAGGGGGTTATACGCCTAAGTGCTTCACCATGGGGTGCACCAGTCCTCTTTGTCAAGAAGAAGGATGGGTCAATGCGCCTTTTCATTGATTATCATGAGCTCAAAAAAATCACAATAAATAACAAGTATCCTCTTCCCCAACTTGATGACTTGTTCAATCATCCACGTGGAGCATAATACTTCTCCAAGGTGGATCTGAAGTTGGGATATTATCAAGTAAGGGAGAAGAAGGAGGATATCCCCAATATTGCTTTTTGTACAAGATATGAGCACTATGTATCCATAGTAATGCATTTCAGACTCACTAATGCTCCAGAAATATTCATTGACTTGATGAATAGGGTCTTTAGAGATCACCTCGACAAATTTTTGGTAGTCTTTATAGACTATATTATAATATACTCTAAAACAAAGGAGGAGCATGATGAGCATCTAAGAACTGTACTAGAGACCTTAAAAAAGGAGAATCTCTATGCAATGTACAACAAGTGTGAGTTCTGTTTGAAGGAGGTCTCATTCTTGGGTCATATCATTACAAGCAATGGGATATTCATGGATCCCTCAAAGACAACTACAATTGATGGATGGTCGAGGCCATCATCGGTAACAGATATCCGTAGCTTCCTAGGGTTAGCTGGATATTATTGTTGATTTTTGAGAAATTTCTCATGATTGTAAAACCCTCTTACCAAGATAACTCATAAGCGAGTCATGTTTTCTTGGAGTGATGAATGTGAAGAGAACATAAAGGAGTTGAAAATGAGTCTTATCACTATGCCTGTTCTCACACTACCCACAAGTGGATAACTTTTTGTGTTATTCAATGATGCTTTGAAGAAGGTCCCGAGCTGTGTGTTGATGAAAAATGACAAATTCATTGCCTATACTTCAAGAAAATTGAAATTTCATGAGCAGAATAATCCAAGACGTGATCTAGAGTTGGCTGTGGTGATCTTCACTTTAAAAATTTGGCGACATTACCTCTTTGGAGAGAAGTGTGAAATATACACGGATTGAAAAATCCTCAAGTATATATTCACATAGAAAGAGTTGAACATGCGCCAACGAAGATGGTTAGAGTTGATCAAATACTATGACTACTCAATCCATTACTACCATGGGAAAGCGAACAAGGTGGAAGATGATATAAGTTGAAATAAAACAGTGATTCTATCATTTATGAGAATTGAAAAGGATCCTATCTTCTTATATTTGATGAAGATGAACATGAGAATCATAAATAAGGGAACAAAATCAATCCTTTCACAAATTATTTCTCAAAGATCTCTTTTGTAAAGGTTAAAGGATGCTCAAAAGGATGATGTGAGAATTTAGAAGAAAGTGGAAACTATTTGAAAAGTAAAATCCTCGGAGTTCAATGTTAATGAAGAAGGAATTGTGAGATTTGGGTCAATACTATGTGTTCCATCAAATCCTGAGTTAAAGAAAGAACTTTTGGATGATGCACATAGTTTGAATTTATCCATTCACCTAGGAAACACAAAGATGTATTGAGATATTTGAGAGCATTATTATTGGGATATCATCAATAAGGAGATCACTGAGTATATATCAAAGTGCCTGGTATGTCAGAAAGTGAAGGACGAGAGACAAAGGTCTCAGGGGATGATGAAACCATTACCCATACTAGCATGGAAATGGAAGAACATCACCATGGAATTTCTCACGGGTCTTATGAAGACATCTAAAGGAAACACTGATGTCTAGGTTGCTGTGGATCATCTTACAAAGACTACACACTTTATTGTAATTTGAGAGGATTTATCATTGGATCTATATATCAGATAAGTGGTAAGGATTCATAGAGTACCACTATCTATTGTATCCGATCAAGATGAAAAATTCACTTATAAGTTCTAGAAGATTCTTAAACATGCTCTGAATATAGAGATACACTTCAATATGACTTATCATCCTCAAAATGATGGCCAATCTGAGTAGACTATCCAAAAACATGAGGACATGTTGAGAGCATGCTCAATGGACTGCAAAGGAGGATGGGATTAGAATCTCCCTCTGGTTGAGTTCTCTTACGATAACAGTTTCCACTCAAGCATCCAAATGAATCCTTATGAAGACCTTTATGGGAAGAGGTGCATAACACCGACATGTTGGGGTGAATTTAGGGAGTGAAACCTCTTAGGTCCAGATATGGTCAAAGAAATGGTGGAGAAGGATAAGGCCATCCAACAACACATTAAAGCTGCTCAGAGACGATAAAAGAGCTATGATGATAATCATCTATGGGACCTAGATTTTGATGTCAGAGATATGGTATTACTCTATATATCACCGTGGAAGAGAGTTATGAGATTTGGGAAGAAGGGAAAGCTTAGTCCAACGTACATCATCCCTTTTTAGATTCGTGATCACATTGGAGTTGTGGCCTATCAACTAACACACCCACAAAACCTGTCTCAAGTAAATGATGTATTCCATGTATCTCTCTTGAGGAAGTACATACCTAACCCATCGCATGTACTCAATGCAGAGATAGTACCATTGGATAATGACCTCTCCTATGAAGAGAAGCCAGTAAAGATCTTAGATCGTAGGTAAAAAGTTATACGAAACAAGAAAATTCCCCTCATTAAGGTGTTGTGGTGAAACAACAAGTTTGAAGAGGAAACATGGGAATCATATTAAGTGATGAAGTAGAGTTACCGCATCTGTTTTGGTGTGGGAAAAGGAAATTTTGAGGCTGAAATTTCTTAAGGGGGTAAGATTGTAACAACCCAAACTTTTATCAATAAAAATTTCTCTTGATCTAATTAAATGTATTATTATGAAAAATGGTCATATAATATATGAAATTCTTTGTTTTTATGTTTTTGGAATTCAAAATACTATTATGAATTGTTACCATTTCTAATATATCCATTAAATAGTGATCAATTTATTAGTATAAATATAGAGCTTTAACAAATCCAATTTACTCAGACAAAGGAAGCGATGGCCTCATCCAGTAGAATTACTCTATACGATGCCCATTTTTCAAATCTAAAAAAGGATTGGAATCACTGGGCTTTACTCTTGACCAATCCCAAGCCAATATTTCAACACATTAAGTTTGTGATGGACCGCCTATGGGAGAAGTAGATGTTAATAGAGATTACCACCCGAGCGATGTTATCCGAGTCTCCCCAAGAGTCAATCACCATTCCACACCTTACCCTTCGGTGTTATGCATGTGTTATAAGGGGTTATGTAACAATAACTTAGAACTATGATTATGTGCATTATTTTTGTATGTAATAAAGAATATACATTCGTTTTATTATTGTTACTTTGTGAATAGTTTTTAAAGTACACATATTATTTTTAGTTAATATTTAATTACAGGATCTATTTTTGATGAATTAATGGATTTTTAATTAAATGATATTTTAATAAAATATTATTACTAAATTAATTTTTATTAAATATAAGTGATCATATAATTTTTATGAATACAATTGTAATTTTTATTAAGGTTTGAAAGCCGTTTTTGTCAAAACCCATGAATTTTCTACAAATATCAGTTTTTATTTTAAAAGTAAAAATTCACATATTTATAGAATTATTTAGATAAAATAAATATTATTTTTGGAATCAGGACCTTGAAATTATACAATAGCCAAATTTTCATAATTTTCTGAGATAATCAAATTTTTGGGTAAAAATTAAATACCATTTAATTATATAATGTGTTTTACGACACCATAATGACCCAATAGCGATGTCATAAAATACTATAAATGGTATTTTAATCCAATATATGTTTTACCATTAAAATAATGTGATTTTAGGTTTGTTTTATTTATTTTAAAAAGCTTTTTTTGACCCTCTAAGTCTTATAAAACATTTCAACTTTTAAAATGATTTCCTTGAGAGTGTGACTCACCTCCACATAAGAAAGCCTGATATTTTTGGAAGTTATTCCATTAGCCTTATAAAATAATGTTTTTCAATCCCATTTGGAAAAAAACATGGTACAAAACCATGGGTTGGTTTGTGTTTTTGATTAGTTTAATGTGTGGTGTCCAAAACCTAAACAATAATGAATTCACTCTCTTTTCCAATATAACCCCCCAAGATCCCACTTCCTCTTCACTCAAATCCTTTTGAGATCAACCAAACTCTGCCATAATCTCTCTATAATCCTCTCTAGTATCCTTAAGCTCCCAAGAATCCTCTCTCAAGCCTCTCTCAAGCCGTTGGGATCACACTTCCAAGTGAGGGATTTCTTCCTTTCTCAATTTTGACCAAATTTCTTTATGTTGTTATACCCTTTTGTTTTCAATTAAAAATTTTGGGGTATGATTTCACAACTCCAACATAATTACCTAATTATGTTTTAATTATGAGATACATCTATATCTTACATTAATGCTTCCCATGTACACCCCTAACCATGCCGAAATTCCATAAGAAATTTCTCTCCTCTTATTTACATTCAAGCAATTCTTTTGTATTGTGAATATAAATTCCATTACATATATTGGGAAATGTATTGATATGATCCAATTAATTTAAATTTAATTTAAATATTATGATACACCCATTTCTCTCTCATCAACCATTTTCTTGAATTCTTATATCACACCATTATACTGCCAAAATTACACCATGATTTTCCAAGCCAAAGTCATTGTGTAGTGAACACCATGCTCCTTTCTCTATCAAGGGTATTCAAATTTATGAAAATTTAACTATTTATTGTAGATTTTTATATATGAATTCCACATTAATTTATCATGGAATAAATTATGATGTTTATTTAATCCATGTTATATGATCCATGTGGAACACTTATGCATAAAATGAAATGATTAAGAAGGCTGTGCCCTAATAACAATCCAATAAATTGGGTAAATATTAGTATCATGATACATCAATTGAAATGAGGGTTTACTCATGATTTTTCAAGTGAAATTAGGGCTTACTCATTCTCCATGTTCAATGATCCTTGTCTCATGCTAAGATCACATTAAATGTTGATGCCAAATTTCCATGTTATGATAATCATGCTATACCATGACTTTAGGTTCATGTTTCTCTTATACTCCATTGATATGCCTATTTCCTAATATGTAATGCATTATTCATGTTATTCCTTTTTTAATCCATTACTGGGATTTATATCTCACCCTTTTCTTATGCATGTACTCAGGTTATCCCATGCAATGATTAGTATGAAGGAATGTGCGTGGTCATGTAAAATATGTTTTCAAAAAAGATGTTGTGTTTTATGTTTTAAGTTGTTATTTAATGTTCCTAAGCACCAAAGATACTAGAAATATCAATATTCTATTTTGTATCAAGTGAAGATTTTATGTAATTAATTATGTTTAAGTGTGAAATAAAGATAATGGTTATTATATAAATCTAAATGGATATTGTCAGGAAAGTCTCTATTGATCAAAGTTCTTCAAGACCATGGTTGGTTGGATTGGTTTTATTTGATTGAAATACCATTTTATCCAAGATAGGTATAACATATTTACTAATATATATAGTTGTATGTTGATAAAAAATAATATCATTTGATAAGGATAAGAATAGATGGATGAAAAGTTGGTTTTTCTTCTATCCAATGGGAAAGATACTTAGGAGTGTCATATAAAGGAGTTTTTTAACATAAAAAAGGAATAATTATGAAAGAGATTTATTTTCTCTATATAAGGATGATCTAGAATAGAATATATGACATAGGATCACAAGAATCCCAATGGTTACTGAAATATATGGAGATTGAAAATTACTATTTAAGTTTTTATAGCATATGTTGTGTCCCAAAAAATGTGACTTTTTCACGCTACGTTACCAATATATTTACTTTCTATATCTCATGAAAGAAGGAAATAAGATAAATTTATGCATATATCTCATGTTCCATATGTGTGATATAATAATTCCTAATTCAAGGACTAATTACTTGATCTACCTAATGTTCATTTTTTTCAATGTTAAAGGCCAATGGCCTAGTTATTAAGGATGAAGAAAAAATTATAGACTATGGTGGTTTCTATATTTCAAGAGCTATCTGTTCAAGAATGAGCATTAGACGGATCCATTGGTAGAGACAGTGGGTTGGGGATATTGATAATATTAATGCGGAGTTTAATCTGGTTTAGAATCCAACAAGACCAATAGATATTGTTTACCTAGTTTTAGACCATGATGAAGTTGTTTAATTCTTGTATGATAAAGAAGAAATTGTTACATGACAAGAATAAGTTGAGAAGTAAAATTCTATTGATGAAGTAAGTGATCCAAACATATTTCCAAAATAATCTCAAATTAAATATGGATCACCTAGCCCACCTAGGAGACTTCCAAAAAGTGAAAAGTTGGTGAAAAGTGATGAATAAGTGAAAGCATTATCAAGAGAGGATCAGTTTAAAAGAAGTTCAAAAAATGACAATGAAGAAAATAATGGTGATTATGAAGAGGAAGAAGAGAAAAATGAGAATGGAAATAGAAATGAAAGTGGTAATGGAAATGGAGATGATAAAAATGGTAATGATAGTGAAGATGATGATAATGATTATGACCCTGATTGTTCAGGTCAAATAATTATAAGAAGATATGTAGATATGAATTAAGAGATTCTTGATTCACTAAGTTTTTTTTAATGAGAAACCATATTTGACTGTAGAAGTGAACCCAAAGTATAAATATAAAGATACATTTATTTAGGGGGAGAAATCCCCATGTCATAGATCTATTGATGGAAATGAAGTGAGTTCAGTTGGTGATTAACAAGTAGTTTCTGACCCTAATATGGTGGAAAATATGTCTATGATTTCTATTGTGGAACAACATGTGGCTGAGATAAATAAGAAATAGATTACTTCTTCTGAGTTTTGAAGTGATATATAGTTGGTTGATCTAGATACTAATGATCCTCCTTTTGATATCCAGGTAGAAGTTTCACTTACTATTTTTGGCAAGAAAGATGATATACAGAAAAATTATGAGCAAAAGGAAGAAGAACCTACAAGTATTAAACATCCTATTGGTGAAAAGAATGATTCTGCTTGGAAATTTAAGACCCTTTCTAAGATTTTAGAAATTTTGGTTCATACTATGAAGAATGAGATAAATTCAGTAGGATCCCACCAATGGATGGTAGTTGTAAGGTTCAAAATGAAGGATATCCTAAAGGGTTTATAATAACTCAAGTTGATTTTGATGGGCTGTTGGAAGATTTTTTTTTTCAGTTAAACCTCAGGAATATGAACCTGATAATCTTGTTCATACTATTCTAGTTGATGTAGTCACAAGGATTGAGTTATATTAATTTTTGTAAAAATTTACTTTCATATTTTGATAAGATTTTGAAGAATCAAGATCCACTCTTGACTAAGATTAGTGAGAATAATGCAAGATATCTCTTTGAATTGGTGATTCAACACATACAACCTAAGATGATGCATCACATCCAAGAGGATGATATTGAAAAAAAGGTTAAATAAAGAGGTAGAATCTATAATGTTTATACTTGAAGACTTAAAGTCTTATTTCACTTATTAATTGGATGTAATTATTACAATTATTGAGAATTTGTCCTCAGATACTTCTACCTCCATAGAACCTCTTACAGTTGATGTTGATCAGATCTAAATAGTTGTCAGAGAAAAGGTTATTACTACTTCAAGTGGCCCTTCTAGTGAAAAACCTTCCATACCATGGAGATTCTAAGGAAGTTTGACCAGAGTAATTAGCATGATTAGATGATGATCATGAGTTATTCCAAGGTTATGATTGTTGAATGAGAGGAAATTACAGTCCATCAAATTTTATCTCTCCAAGATTTATAACAAACATTCCATGGATGATAACTTCGAATTTTTGGATGATAATTTGAGGATTCACAAGTTACCCAAGCCTTTAAAGAAAAAGAAACATAGTTAAAGGAGATGAATCTAGTGATTTAACAATTTATGGATGAGAAGGGTGACATTTTTAGTTCCATGGAGAGAGGAGAGAAGATTATAATGGACTTAATTATTCTCATGAAGCCATTTTTTCATGTGTATGGTACTATAGTTGTTGCTCAATAATTCATTCCTATTAACTTAGAGGCCTCTCTTAGACTAGGAGTTTATGGGGATCCAAATATGCTTCTTCATCCAAATTCCAACCTTTCCCTCTTTCCCCACCCAAGCTATGAGAAAAATCCTACCAGTTATTGGTCTAGAGAAATGGCCTCCTAGATATATATATGGAATCCTAGCTAGTGTTCCATCTACCTAGAAAAGATCTACCTTAGATCCAAAGAAATACAAGGTCAAAGGAAAAGCACAAATAGACCCCTCTACAAATCCTTAAACATTAATCTTATTGGATTAGACCATGTCTTTGATGGGATGTTTTGTAATAATTTTTTTCTAAGAACTTATCTGAATTTATATGATGAATCATATTCTTCTTTTCATATTAATTCTTTTTATATGTCCTTTTTTCATTCTAATTATGTTCTGCCTTTTTGATAATCCCAAAAGGGGGAGAAAAATAAGGCATTTCTATTGGATATTTCCTCTAGAAACAAACTTACATGGAATTTATTTTTAATTTTTTATAATTATGTTTCTATGTTTCCCTTAATAGTTGATGTTTTATTATTATATCTATTTGATACCATCTTCACATACTATGAATGATAAGGCATGATTTGTATTTTTGATCTTACCTTTGATGCTGTGATTTATGATCATAAAAAAGGGGGAGATTGTTGACCTCCTTGTTTTAATGATAAAAAAATAATGATTGTAATGATATTAGTGAGTTATATGTTTTATGTAAGCACATTACATTCTGAGAATGGTAGTGAAATTTTCCCTAAGTATGAGTCACCATTGATGTTAAGACACCATCAAGATGACTAACATCCAGTCAAAGCCATGTCATCACCAAGACAAAATTTTGACAAAGACTGAGACAATATTTCACATGAGTCACTATTGTCCATGACACACCATCAGTCAAGAAATATCTATAAGTCATTAGACATAGTGAAATGAATCACCGCCAGAGTATAAAATCAGTAAAGTATGACTCACCACCATCCAGACCTACTGTCATAAGAGACACTTCTATAGAAGTTAAATTTTGGCTAAGTACAAGACACTGCCAACCATGAGACACCATCATAAAGACACCTCAAGACATGAAATTTAAGAAATTACAAGACACCATCAGAGAAAGATGCCACTAAGTCAAAAAACCACCAGAATTGAGACACCGCCACTATTTATAACATTTATTTTCATTTAAATATTTCTTAATGGGTAAATTATTGAAACTAATTCCAAACATATTTTAATGATTATCTTTTAAATGATAGAAAACATTTATAGAAAAGGATGTAAGATGTGCTATATGAGAAAGAAGGACATCGAGATGCTTGTGGATATTCTTCCTACTATTGATAAAAGTGGAACTAGACTCACCAGTGATTAAAATTATGAAAAGTGCAACCAAAAAACATGAACAAGAGCTCATGAACACCCGAAAAACACACATAGAGCTAAAGAACTGAACTACTATATCATGCAATCCCTCGACTGAGGAAGCTAAATCTCATACACATATGCTTCTTTCCATTATTCAAGAACATTTGAGTCTTTGAAACTCTATTCCTATAATGATTTCAATAGAACACAACTCAATCTATATTTCCAAATACTTTACAAGAGTTATGAGCTACAATGAAACAAACTAAGCATTTCCATCCCTACACTTTTTTATTGCTCAGTTCTATTTATTTATTATTACATATTGAGCAGGGTGTGTGAATACTCTATTTTATCAAATGGACACTATCTATTGTGATGAAATGTAAGATACTTTATTTCTTCTCTTTACTCTTCTCATCCATGTACTCCCACAGATAATAGTGGCAGAGGTCCCGGTGTGACCTGTTTGTTTGTACTCTCATTGATAAAAGTGCAAGAGGTCATGTGTGACCTATATAGTTTGTAAACTATTGTAAAACACGATCTAGGGTTTGGATAAAATAGTTTATTTTATATAAACTACTTGGTGGAAGGAGATCACCAAGTGGAGAGGACTAAGTCTCAGATTAAGACTGTACCACTTATTTCAAATTTCCAATGAATGTTTTTGTTTACATTATTTCTTCTTTTAAAACCGAATCAATTTTTAACCAAAAAAACTAATAGTATGATAGTTAATATTTATTAGTGTTTTTAAAATATTTTAATTATGTAAATTTATTTCAAAGGACTATGTAATATTGTATGTCACTTATTGGAGAACTAATCAATATTTAAGAAACCTTTTAAAAGATTAGAACTTATAATGATCTGCTATATAGATTAACTGGGATGATTTAAAGTTATTAGGGGGTTTTGAATTAATCTTTTTTAATAGAAATTTATATTGGGTAATCAATACCCCCATCTTGAGATAATCACTCTGACTAATACATCTGATATGATGGAATAGTTTATTAGTCTTGAGAGATTATACATATACATGATTCTCAATTAAATTAAAAAAATAAATAAAATAGAAATAGAAAATTTATTTTATAAATCTACTATTTATTCTAGTATATCCCTAATACCATTAAATGTTAACTTCATGGTACCATATAGAAAGGAAAACAAAATAAAGGGTGATATTAGATGACGATCAAGGGAAAGCATGTAGTAGAAGCTATAACTGAAAATATAAAAAATGAATAATATGGTTTAGATAAAAAATAATCAAATATTACATATAATTTATTTCATGAAAGGGGAATTTATCAATGGATGACATAATAAAATAAATTTAACATAGAAAACAATAAATAGATTCATAATAATAAAATTCATAATGGAATACATAAAAATCATACCACCAATGCCATATTCCAAGAAATCACATTTAAAAAGGTAATGAATATTTCATATATCCAAGGTAGTTGTACTCATGAGACCTAAAAATGAAATATGGTGCTTTTTAATAGTAGGACCCACTCATTCACTTACTAATCCCAATGCATCCATCATATTAAGAAAATTAATAATAATATAATATGTAATAATTATAAACATTCATTTTGAAAAAAAACATTAGAAATGTTAATATTTTACTAGTTATTAAACAAAAAAACATGAAGATAATCCATCCAAACAAATATGGTGGGTAGTAATATTATATTATATACATGGTGAAGAATAGGAATCTCCATATGAAGTCAAAATAGATGAGAATCCCCTTTATAAAGATAGTATAAAAGCAGTAAGAACTATCTTATTCAAATAAAAAATTTAAAACTAAAAATTCCCAGTATAGTGGTAATAAATTTTTTATTTAGAAAACTAGGGGAAAATGTATATAATCTATGATAATGAATAAATTATAGGAATTTATGAAAATGATATCACGTGGTTAAGGATGAAAACATTCCTTTCCAACTTTTATAAAAAAAATATTTTCTAGAAAAGGAGAAGAAGAATCCTTATAAAGGCCTATAAATAAAATTAAATATAGTATCAAATTACTATTATAAATAATTTAAATACAGATAAGGGTATTTATAAAACAATATTATCAACAAGGACATAGAAGGGAAATATTTTCAATCCAAACAGAATAAGTATTGTCAAAATTTCATAAAAATATTTTGATGGTATTTTTTATACAAAAGAGAGAAAAATGAAAGTTAAAAATAAAAATCCCATAAATAAATAAAGGAGAATAAAATACAAGGGGTTTAATAGAGAAATTTCATATAATTTCCCTAACATAAATAAAAACATAAACAATCTAGAATTGAAATAAGATTATGAAATAAACCCTTACATCAGACTTCATCTGGGTTAGACATGCTATAATCACTTGTATAATAAATATAGTATTATTGTAAATCAATTAGATAACTATAAATTTATTTATCTTATTATATAGTATTCATTAGTAATTTTTTAATCATTTTTTAATAATTATTTTCTAAAATCAACTTTTGAGTGTTAACTGTTCTGTTTTCCCTACATGTTTTGGTTTAATGGTTCAGATCCAACCACCCTGGTCATGGATTTATCATCTAAAAAATTTTAAAAATGTTATAATAATATTTTATATATATTCAATATAATTTTATAACCATCAATTAAAAATATTCATGAAAAACTGTATACATCATTTCATTGAGATAATACTCCATATGTATGCATGAGGGACAATTTTATTTTTCCAATGGATGAAAAATAAATAAACAAGAGAAATGGTTACATTTATAGAACCATAAGAATAATATAAATATCATATTTAATAATTAAATATATTCTTATAAATATCCATGTTTTTTGTTAATGAAAATAAAATCACATCACTTCATGGAGGTGGTAGTCCACATGTACACACAAGATATGTTAATGTTTTTCAATGGACAGATGGGTTAGAATATAAATGATATCATATATTTCAAGAATAATATTCATTTTATAAAAATAATTTATATCATTAAATCTATAATTATAAAGAACCATATGAGTTGGTGATAAAAAACAAAATTCATTTCTCTATGGAGGTCGTAGTCCACACATACACATGATTTATGCATTCATTTATTATAGGATGTTAAAGGAGTTAAAAATAGTTTTAGAAAAAACATAATAAAATTATAGAATATTTGATACAATTATGTTATCATATCATCATAATTATTATATGTTTTATGGATGTAGAATAATTGACAAATACCAAATAACTCAGTTAAGTGTTACTCATCTTCTTTAGATAACTTCCAACGGATTAAACCTTAAGCCTTCATAGGATGGTCATTGTGTGAGACAAGGACATCTATGTCACGGGGAAGGAAGTTTGTAAGGAATTTGGGTAATTATTTACTAATCTATCACACTCTAATTTTGTGAATAATTTTGGAGAGTACGTTTCCTTTTATAAGTGAGGGGAGTGCGACACTTGTAATTATTCCAAAATTTTATATATTATTACAATGATACTAATGGTCAAGTGGAACTAAAACTTTTAAATTTTAAACCTATGGTTATAAGGGGAAAAATATAATTACCCAATTATAATTAATATTATATTTTGCAACATTACAATAAATATATTACCTTATTTAAACCGTTTTACCCCTTTACTATGATGATAATTTTTTTACGTGTTTAGTATTCAAAATGAAAAATAATGAAATTTACCTAATTTACAAATTTTAACCCCATGATAAAAATATAAAATAAATTATTCAATATCACATTTTTATAATTTTGGGAAAGTAATTTTAATATTTTTTTTGAAAAAATAAAAATAAAAATAGTTTTTTAAATGCGTTTTTGGGCATAAAAATGAACTTATACCAAAATCAAATATAATGCCAATTCATATGGAATTAATTTTTTATGTTTAATAAAATGGAAAATATGGTACTTCTAAATGAAATCCAAAATATAATGGTAATTTTAATTTAATTTCTTTAAATAAATTAAATTATAATAAAAATTTATTTTTTGACAATTCACCCAAAAAATCAATTATTTTTGAAAAATCACAAATTTCACTCTAAGAAAAACTCAAACATATAAAATAAAAAATGATACAGATTTTATCAAATTAAAATTATAAAATTTATAAATTATAATTTTAAATATAAAATTGAACTATTTCTATTATAATAATAAAATAATAGATTGTTTTTTGGGAAGAATTCTAAGGTTGTCGTGTTTACTTACTATTTGACTATATCAAGTATTACATTCTATCGTAGTAAATAATTTTTTCCATGAAAGTGTGATAAAAAATAATTCATAAATTAATGTGGGTAATTATTCCTCATAGCTTCTTCAAGGTCTCATGTTGCCTCCTATGGTTTGTGATTTCTCCAAAGGACCTTCACCAAACAATATATATGATGTCAAAACACATTATCATTAATGTAAAATATTTGGACATGAGTTTGATTTTCAAAAAAGTTATGTTATAACTCTATTCCCGTATAAATGAGCACACAAATTTTATTTTTAAAATATTTTCTCAATAAAGGAACTAGTATTTGTCATTTAATTAAGAGAGTTTGGGTGTTATAGCCAATCGACAAGCATCATCTCCATTTTGTTCCAAAATTCTAAATGATCTAATGCACCTTGGAATTAACAAACACTTTTACCAAATATTTTAACTTCCTTAATGGGTTAAAATTTAATGAAAATATGATTCCCAATATGATATTATTGATCCTTGATTCGGTTGTCTACATATATTTTTTCAAGATTTGAGATTACTTGATATGATTTTGAATTACCCATAATTTCAAAATTATCTCCTTGACATGTTTTAGGCCTAATATATTACTTTATCCAACTATATTCCAAAATGTTGGAGTATGAAATATCATTCAATACAATGCATCTTATTGTGCCTTTTGTATTCTTGAATTTAAGCTATTATTGTATGAAAATTCTACCAGAGATAGAAACTGATCCCACGTACCATGAAAGTCAAGTGATCAAGATCTCAGTATAAATTCCAGTGTATGAATAGTCCTTTCATTATTTACATTAGTTTGATTATGATATATGGTGATAAAATGTATTTCATTATTGAGAGACACTAGAATAATCCTTGAAAATTTCAATGTAAACTAAGGGTTATAATCAGATAAAATTGATAGAGGCACATTGTGATGTATCAAAAATACATTTCTATAGATCATAGTAAGGCATTCAAGGGTTAATTATTTCATTATATTTATGAAATGTGTAGAATTTCTAAAGAGATTAACAATTCCCCATATTACACCATTCATCATAGGAGTCAATATATGTACAATTCCAATATCCATTGTAATTTTATCCCACTTCCATATTATTATAAGAAGAGGTTGCATGAATCCCTTTAGATGTTTTCTTTTATCCTATATCAATTATAACACTAAGAATATGAACATATATTTTTCAATTTACTTTTTGATAACATCCCACTAAAATTTTTATCTTAACTATATATACATTTTTGTACTATTAGAGAGTGAAGAGAAATATGGGCTATATGTTCATCCAGTAGCTCCCTATTCTGCTATGGTACTGTTAGAATATATAAACTCTTCTCAATCATCAACAATATATATCCATATATTAATTATAGAAATTTACAATCATTTATTTATAAAATCATCCCTTTTTAATCATTATCCCCCTATTGGTATTTCTCTATCTTTTATAGAAAATATTTTTTATAAATTTCTTGGAAATGGAATGATGTTTCCCCTTGACTAACAATTACCACACCTAACATTACCAAATCCCTAAATATGTGATATAATTTAATTCTAATAATATTTAGAACTCCATGATCCATCCTACTCAATGCATCAACGACATTATATTACTTCCCATGGTGGTAATGCAATGAGAAATCATAGTCATTGAGAATTTCTTACTATCTTCATTGCGCCATGTTGTGCTCTTCCTGAGAGAATATGTACCTTAAAAATTTATATTCTAAATATATTCTACATCATTCAACATAGATATAGTGTCTCCATATCATCAAGGTAAGTATTATAACATTAATCTCAAGATCATGAGTGGGACATTTATTTTAATCGAACATCTATTTCCCTGATGCATAAAAAACCACTCTATCATTATGCATTAGGACACAACCTAGTCATTTTTTCAATGCATCACTACATATAACAAACCCTTCCTTTACAGATAGTAAATTAAATAGAGGTTAATTATTCAATCTTGTTATTATCTATTAAAAAATTTATTTACATTCCATTTACTATTTGAATTTAACCCCATTATGTTTCAATAAGGTTAATGGGTAGGAAAATCAGAAAATTGTCTGAACAAGCTACCAATAGTACCTTCAAAACCACATAATCTATGTATATATTTTATATTCTTTTTCATTGGACATTATTTTACCATTTTTATCTTTGAAGGATCAATATATATTTTATCCTTAGAGAAAATATGTCAATGAAGAAAACTCACTAGAGCCAAAATTCACACATTCAAAGTTTACCACATATTTCGTTTTTATTTTAAGTCTAAATAATTATTATTAAATGATTTTTAGGTTCTTCTTAGATTTTTATTAAATAAGGATATAATAAATGAATACCACTATGATGTTATAATGATAATCTATTAATTTTCAATGCATTATATCTATAAAAATAGATGGTAAATTGGTCAATTCAATTGGAATTACCATAAACTCATAATGTTCATACCTCATATGAAATGTAATCTTTGAAATATAATTATTATTTACTCTTAATTGATGACAACCAAATCTATGGTAGAGATTTGAATTTTTTTTATCTCATTAAAGAAGATAAAATACATCACTAATTCATGGAATATATACTTTTCTTTATATTAATAGAGTTAATCTTCTTATAATTTATGCATAACATAATAGAACTATCATTATTTTTCAAACATAGGAATGGTGCTCCAAAAATTGAAACAATAGGGAATATAAATATGGTATCAAAATAATCTTGTAGTTTTTTCTTCAGCACTAACAATTCTATTAGTTCCATTCTATAAATATTATTTTTATATAGGTTTTTAATCAAAGGTTAGTTCAAAAAAAAACTCAACTTCACATTCATGATGATGTCTTGGAAAGTCTTATGGAAATAAATAAACATATTACATTATAAATGACACATAAACCATCCTTATTATGTCATCCCATTCCAAATATAGTGTTTCTCTTTATCTTATCCAAGAAATTAATTAATTTGAGATAATATAAATGGAACCTTAATTAATTTAGTTGATGAAGTTTCTCCATAAAACAAGGGATTATTTACCCCATTTATATATATAAATCTCCTTATACTCTCATTAAATTAATGTATTATACATTAAAATCCACTCCATACCAAGGATTATGACAAATACAATCATATGAATGAAAATAAAGTCTTTTATAATGTAATATCAATGCATCTGAATATAGACTACTTGAAACATCATTGATGTAATATGATTCCCATTATGTTTCTTCATTGGAAACCCATTAATAAGAGTTTTAGAGGATTATTTGATTATATATATAAACATGCATGATATAAAATAGTAAATTGATCCAGAATAAAATAAATAATTTCCTTGTAAGGAAACATGCACTATATGCTAACAAACCTATCTTGGGACCCTCTACCCCATTGGGAACTGGCATAATCCCAAGGGTTGTCCACCTTGGGCCTTGTTGGGGATGTGTGGTACATAGGTGGGGAGGCCAAACCAATACCCTATAACCTAATAACATGTTTTTTCACATGTGGGGCATGGGTGAGTTGGTTAAAGGTAGTGGCGTCCTTACCCCGAGCTTCCGGGTTCATGTCCTAGAAAGGCAATGTGCACTATATGCTAACAAACCTCTCATGCGCCCATCTACCTTGTTGGGAACTAGCCTAAGCCCAAGGGTTGTCCACCTTAGAGCTATCTAGGGATGTGTGGCGCACTGGTGGGGAGTCCACTCCAATACCTCATTACCCAAAAACACATTTTTGTTGTTGTATATGGTTGGTTCTTTACTCCGTTAAGACGCAACTAAAAAAATGTGCAGAAATGGACGACTCTCAGAAAATCAAGAACCTCTTCCTAGATTTAGTTTCTGAGCCCCATCATGTTATTTGGTATAATCAAAATGATATTTTCATAAAATTTACTCATTCAATCAAAATTCATGTCAGATGAGGATGATCATTGCCATACAGGAAGCCACTTTGATGAAAAATTGACATTGACACAACATTGTGCATGAATTTGAAATCCTGCGACATCTTTGGATTAATAGAAATTACAGTCAATCTAAGCACACTCTGGAAGTGTTCTGGAGAGTTCCTCTTCCTATATGGATTAAATTTAATATTGATGGTGCCTATAAAGTGAATCTGGGACCTACTAGTTACAGTGTTATCTTTAGGAATCACCTCGGTCAGATCCTTGGATGCTTTATGGGTAGCTATGGCATCACCACCTCTCTTGAATCTAGGATGACGATTTTAATACATCATATTTCCTTTTACAAGCTCTTTGGTTTTAACAATCTCTATATTGAAAGTGATTCGACTACCATCATGCAAGCGATTTGGAATGGCCTAACACATCTTACATGGCTGATTACTATCCATTGGATAGACTGTACCCATTCTCTTATCAATATGAACTATATCATCACACATGTTTATCGAGAAGAAAACACAGTGTAATATGGCCTGGAAAACATGGGTTTAAATCAAGACATTACCTTGTTCAATGATCTCCCATCCATTTTAATTTTTTTGCACAGAAAAGATTGCAATATGATCCCATATTTCTGACTGTTGTAAACTCTTTATTTTATAAAAATTTTTCTTTGGTCATTTTGGACCAAGGAATTATCTTAAAAGAAAAAAATATTTGAGACATCAAAATCATCTATAATGATCATAGAATATTGAAATTTCTTCATTGGGCGTTTATAATGTAAATTTTATTGATGATTAAGGAATTCATTCAAATAGTTAACCATCATTATACAGTTAAAGCATTAGAAATTATATTCTTTTATCTTGACCATGAAATTATGAACCTAGTGTCATTTATCTACACACTTATAGTAAAATCCCATTCTATTCAGGTATGTTATATGGAGTTTCATTCAAATACTATTACATGTCAAAAATTCCACAATAACTTTATTACATTTAATTATATTTTTTATATAGATCGTAGCTTCTCACTTCATATCCCAATTTCCCTAAAAAACATATGAATTAGATAATTAATTCTATTTCATGATGAAACTTGAAATTATATAATCTTATATTGAAAAGGAAAGAATGGCTAATTCCCTTTGATAACTATGTTTTAGCTCATAAAATAAGAAATCAATCATAATTATTAGATTATATGCATAATCTATAACCTGAATTATTAACCATGTAAAGTGAGATTCATATTCTACAAAATTTTCATCTTCATTTTCCATAAAAAGTATAATTTCCTTTCCATAGAAACTCATTTCTCATGAGGAAAGTATTTTTAAGTAATATCTCTATAAAATTATTTCATTGAATAATTCCACAATCTAAATTACCTTTTTCGAACTAGAGTGGAACATGGCCTCGCATGTGTATCCTCATATGTAAAAGGTTATAGACTTGGAGGGAGTGTTTTAATGGTATGGTAGGGAGACTATAACCTCAGTATCAATGTATATACCTCAAAATCATATCATGAAAATAATAGTAGTATAAAAGTGAAAAAAGTAAGTGAGAAATAACAATTATATAAAAGATTTCATGGAAAGTATATCAAGCCATAATAAGTAATAAAAAATGACCCCTATAATGGAAGGTCAAACCAGAATATAAACAAGAAATTAGAAAATAAATTAAGGCATTGAGACATCATTTTAGATTCTATCCTAGTACCACCTCTAAACACCATGTTATGTCTCCTCAACTCTATGTCATAAGTCCCTTTACATTTCCAAGATCCCAATCATTAAGTCTATATGTGAATCGATATTAACATCTATGGTGTGAGTTTAAAATCCTACCAAAAAAAACCATTGTGTCCTTAACACAAGTGAAAATATATATAGTATACATCAACATGAAGATAAAAAAAGTAAAAAAGTCACCCACATGAGTGTTGGGTCATCATGAATTTTTGAAGATTCCATTAACCACGACATCATTTGCTACATCACTTTACTCATAAAAGATGTCAGTATCAGTCAACACATGTCTCAAAGCATTCCATAATGTTCACAATATGGTTCAACACTCTTCACCCATTATTTGTATATCCATGTTCAATCTTTAAGAGCACATCATTCCCCATACTAAGGAATTCTTCTATCCTCGCAACACATCATGCCCCAACTGAAAGTGGATGTCTATCCTAACATGATGGTATGCCAACCTGACATAACTAAAGAATTAGTTCAGAATAATCCTTTTATGGTCTTTATACCTTATTTACATTATGAAACAATGGGTATACTTCAACCCTATATAGTGTATACTAACATCGACTAAACATGATTGTTTTATACGAATAGTACCATTATGTGAGAGTATGTTCTTTGATTTTTTCACAATATTCATGCTCCAACTTAAAGGGAATATTTTTATAATTCCAAGTATCCAACCCTATTAATTATGAAAATAGTTAAATGGAAACCAAACCCCTATAATGAAGTCATATCATGGAAAGATCATTTTTAAATATCAAGAATTTCTCACACAAGGCCACACACATACAACAAAAGTAATATTAACCAATAACGAGTCTCAAAGAACAAAAACACACTCTATCATGTCATTACAAAAACCATATACAAGGGCTATATGTTTTATAGATATTAATACCACAAGAAAATTCGTTCTGAATGTTAATTAATGTCAAGAGTCATCACCTAAAACACATTTATATGCCTAGGAACTCTATAACCACTCCCAATTCATTAAAAAATGTGATTATAGAAAAATATTCTAAAATAAGAACCTAATAAGTTCTTAAAATAAATTATTACTACCTAATGATATCTATTGACAATGTTGGATCTAGATCTATTTGACAGAGAGGAAGTTATTCTCAATAGATATTAACTCTGATTATTAAAAAAAATTATACTTTTTATTACATAGTAATCCATTGATCTATCCATAGTAGCTTGGAACTAATATTAATCCTAATATAAAGACAAAATATACATTTAAATAAATAATATTGAAAAAAATGATCATATAACTTGAATCATCACACCCTAAAGCCTCAAGATTCTCTAGAATTGAAGTTTAATGTGAGGAGAATCCCTAAAAACCACTATGTGAGTACCTAAGGTAGTTATAACTAGTATTAAGAAGAATATTGATGATATCTATGGATTATTTAGTCTTAAATATTAATTTTGTATTAATTAAAATTTCATGAACGGTTGGTCTCATGGTTTACTAAACTGTGCACTAACACTGAGCGATACTTTTCCATTTCTAGGAACCCACATGGTTTGGGCCCATGGTTTTTTTACCATGAACAAACCATGATTTCACCATTTTATTGAGTCACATGGTTTTCTAGGGAAGTCATATGGTTAACCCTAATAGTGCACCAACTATACACCTCCCACTATAGCTCTCCATCATGTTGCACTGTTTCAATGAGAGAAGCACACAATTGCCCCCATAAGTGTTAAAACTATACACCCACACAAATTCTGTTAAAAACCATTTAAGAAATCCGTAATATACTCAATAATTCATCCAAGAAAAAAATAACTAAAAAATAACTCAAAAACAGTAAACGAAGGGTTGAATGTAATAAATAATATACCTATAAATAAATTTAAACCATTAAAATATACCCCTCTATGGAATTATCCTCATTAATAAGTATCTATAGAGTTCCTACTCAAACAAATCAGTCTATTGATCTCGTACATTAGATTTTCACTCTAAATTTTACTTTTAGGTATATCCATGAAGACACATAAATGAAAAAAGTGGAACTGTCTTCCTCCTAAACACTTTCTTTCTTTGGTCCACAATTAGTATTGGGAACTCCTTGAACAATGTATCTGTAGTACCCTTAGTTTGAGGTATGTAGCCTTTTTTAATGCTTATTTATGTGTTTAAAGCATATGGGATGAGTTGAGAAGAGGTTGGGAGAGTTTGGAATGGTTTTGAATGAGTTTTGAGGCTTTTCTTAGGGAGTACGGTTTGAGCACGGTAAGTGGAAACCATGCAGATTCTCCAGAAAACTAGGCATGGGGAGATAGTAGGCTTCGCATGGCCTGCGCATGGGTTTCTAAATCGTGCAAGGAAACCATGCAGACCCTTTATCTTGAAGTATTAGTGTGTGCACGGTTAGCGCACAGTTTTTCAAACCGTGTGGGCTAACCCTACGGCCACTTAAAAGTAGGATTTTTAAATCCGGGTTCCTTCGGGCTTGACCTAAAACACTCCAAACTTCCTCTCACTCGAGCCTCACTCGGTATTTCATGTTCTCAGGGGTTGAGGGTGATCTCCCACTCGTTTTGGAAGAGTTTTTAAGAGGTTTCTTGGCGAATTGAAGGTGGTATCTTCTGGGTAAGTATTTCCTCTTGGGTTCCTTATGTTTTTCTCTTGATCTACATCCCCCTCTCTCTCGGTTTTCTAGATCTACACCCATTATGTGTAGATATAGGTTTTTGGTTGCCTTGGATTTTAATTTTAAGGCTTGTGAATGTTAGGAAAGGATATCTAGAGAGGTTTCGGGGGTGCGTTAGCCGGATTTGAGGTGCGATTTCTTGTGGGTCGATTTCTCGGGAACCCTAAATGTAGGTGGATTCTCTCTCGACTCCACTTGTTTAGAACTAGTGGTGTTTGATTACAATTAATTTTTTGTGATTGAAATTAATTATGAAGGTTGTGCCTAATTGGTTGGAAATCCCTTTGGTGATGTTTTGGCGATTTTTGGGGAAAAAGGGGTTTTATGGTGAAATGATATTGTTGTGGATTTTAAAATTGAGATTTTAAAATGGGTTGATGAGATTGATTTCGGAAAATGGTTGATGGAAAATGGTTTTGAATAAAGATGTTGTTTTTATTGAAATGTGTTTTGGCATAGAAAATGGTTTTCAATAAATGGACGATTTATTGAAGTGTATTGGTATGTGATGGAATTGGTTGATTGCATGTTGTTGTGACCTTGGTGGGTCATATGCTTGTTTATGGCTTGATGGTAATGTTGTGTGGAAGTGTCGAGAAGTACCACTATAAAAAGGGGATGGATAGTGGATGGAAGGGCCACCACCAAAGGATAAGTGGATGAGAAGATCCACTAGTTGTGAATGGGTGAATGGGTTGGATAGAAGATTCACCATTTGATTGTGGTCAGGAAGTACCACTAGGTGTGATTGGGTGAATGGGTTGGACGGAAGCTCCACCATTTCGTTGTTTTGGCTGTTTGTTGTGAATTGCTTGGCAAGTTGGAAATTGTTGTTCTAGTGTGTAAATGATGAAATGTCTTGTGGTATGTATTTTGGATTTCCCTTGGATTTTTGGTTTGGTTGTGATGGCTTGGTAAGGGCATGTTTGACATATATAAATGGTTTCACTTGTGATTTATTTTATATAAACTATTTTATATAAATGTGCTCATGGTTTTATCCTAGTGGCATGTGTAGGGATGTCATTTGGGGAAAACCTACTGAGTTTTACTACTCACCCCCTAATTTGGAACCTTGGTGTCTTTGAAGATGTTGTGTACCGTGATGTGGGCAAAGGTAAGTCACCATCCTCCTTTAGTGGTGCATTGTGATGACTTGGTGGAGCTTGGATCTTAGAGCTTGGTGTGGAGCTGTGGTGGTGTCATGGCTCGTAGTGTTTGTTGTTTGGTTTCCGCTTATACTCTGATGTGGGGTAGACATGTCTGGTTGTATTAGTTTTGGGGTGTATTGTGGTAAAACTTGGCTATCTTTGGAAATTCATGTTTGGCTATTTTATTGACATGCATCATATAGTGGTGGTTAGTGGATTCTTTGGTTGGTTTTTTATTAATGGAAAATCGTTCCCCAAATTGTTCTCAGAGCCCTCGACATTTATTTCCAGCCTTTTTAACCTTGGGAACATTGCTTAAGGCCAAGTAACCCTCACTGCCTCTTCAAGACAATGAGGTAGGGGCGGGGTGTTACAAGTGGTATTAGCTTGTTCGGTCCTTTGGAGTTGATTCTCGGATTTGGAGTTGACATTCGTTGTGGTATATTCCTTGATTTGGGATGGTAGCAAGGCGTAGGAATGTTGGAACTTGGAATGTATAGCATAAAAGGATGTATCTAACCCTCTTATGCTGAAATTCAAGTTACTAGGGAGTTGGGTATATAAGTGTTTTGGAGACACTTATAGGCATTGGAAATCTCATTGTCGTGGGTGTAGCCAAAGAGATGTGCATGGCATATAAGGTAGAAATGAATTCCCTCTAGGTTGCATATTTCATTGGGGGTATAATGATTTATGGTGTGATATGAATGTGTGAAATTGTAATGTGAATAAATTGGTATTTTGAAAATGGTTTGGTTTTTAAAATGGTGAAACATGGAAAATGTGAACTTGTGGAAAGCCTTGTGCGATAGTGTTGTGTAATGTGATTAGAAATGGGAATTATTGATGTCTATGGAAGTGAGACTCATGGTTGTTTGTTTTCTGTTGATAGAAATGGAACCGGGTAGGCATCGTAGAGACCAACTAGAGGAGTCTTCTGAGGATGTGGTAGCACCTGAGCCTTAGGTAAACCAGCAGCTAGTGCAAAGCATAGTGCATGCTTTCCAAGCTGTGGAAAGTGGAAATAAAATTGATAAACCAAGGAATGTGAATAATGCGGTTCAGTTTCAAATGTATAATCCACCCATATTCTGGGGTGATTCAGAGTCGGATAGGGAAGAAACATGGTTTAATAGAATGAACAAGATTTTCAAGTTATTGGGAACATCGGTAGAGTTAAAAGTGAAGTTGGCCAGGTATATGTTGGCAGATCTTGCCCTTCTGTAGTGGGAGTGGGTAGTCCAAGCGGGGACAGGCCAGGGTGTGACATGGGAAGAATTTGAGGAATTGTTTAATAAAAAATTCTACCCACATTCGTTCAGAATTCAGCGTATGACTAATTTCTTCAGTTTGAAGCAAGAGCTTATGTCTGTGACGGAGTATGAAACAATTTTTATGAACATAGTGAGGTTTTCACCCGAGGTGGTAGGTAGCACGTTGTTGAAGGCAAAGATCATTGAAGTGGGGTTAAGTCAAGAAATCCGTTCAAAGATAGCAGTACTGTTTATAGATGATTACACAGAGATGGTGAATAGAGCCTCGATGGCTGAGAAGGATCTATTGGGTGCTCCGGGCAGAGGAAGCATGGTGGTACCCATGGGGAATAGTGGGAACTCTAACACTGGATTCAAGCAGAGGAGGGACACTTATTCCCAGGGTGGGAGTGTGGAACAAAATCTGATGGCAGGATCAGTGAATCTTCCTCCGAATCCCCAGAGGAAACCAGGATGTTTTCAGTGTGGTTTGACGAGCCACATCAAGTGAGATTGTACGACACAACCTCAAGCATGTCATAATTGTAAGCAGAAGGGGCATCTGAAGCGTTATTATCAGAATGCTTCGAGGTCGGGTGCACGTGATACTCCTCAGGGATCACAGACGTCATATGCTTCGATGGGACGAGGAAATAGCACACCCCTCGGTAGAAAAGTAAAGTAGGTCATGGTGATTCTCAGAATACCACGACGCCTCAGCAGGGCAATAAAGAGCAGAGCGTGGAAAGAAAACATGTGTTTGGAGTTGAGAAGGTTGTGGTGGATGATCAGTCGGGACCATCCACAGTGCGAGGTACTATTCTTTTAAATTCTACCTTGATACAAGTGCTGTTTGATATGGGTGCTTCACAATCTTTTATTGGTGCATGTGTGGTTGATTTTCTGGGTTTACGGGTAAAATGATGCCCTCAGTTTTAAAACTTCAAACTCCTCTGGGTCGAAGAGAGTGTCGAGCCTTCTTGTGTAGAGCATGTTGTATCATTGTGGGCGAGGTTGAGCTAATCTAGAATTTCTCAATGATTGAGATGGATGGGTATGATGGAATCCTGGGAATGGATTGGCTAGTGGATTTTAAGGCCCACATCGACTGTGATGCATGAACAATGGATTTTATGACACACGATGGCATTAGGCATCTCTTTATAGGAGAGAGTCATGAAAGGCAGAGTGCAATAGGTTTGTTGGCACCAGTAGTAGGAATGTTATCGTGTTGGTTGGTGGTATTGTCATTGGAATCGGTAATGGGTATTGAGCAGAGTGTTCTTCCAGTAATGGTGGACCAGTTCATGGATGTTTTTCCTGAAAAATTATCTAGGTTACCTCCCATAAGAGAAGTGGAGTTTATAATTGATCTTCTTCCAGGGATCTGTCCTATCTCACTTCAGTCTTACCGAATGGCACCTACTGTATTGTGGGAATTGAAAGTCTAGTTGGAAGAGTAAGAAAACAAAGGGTTTATCTAGCCTAGCACGTCCCTATGTGCAGCACCGATGTTGTTTGTGAAAAATGAGGATGTAACTTTTAGGCTTTGTGTTGATTATCATAGACTTAACCAAGTTACGATAAAGAACAGATATCCACTTCCACGAATTGATGATTTTTTCGACCAGTTGAGGGGAGGCCAGTGGTTCTCCAAGATCGACCTGAGATCAGGATATCATCAATTACGGGTGAGGAAGGATGATATTCCTAAAACAACTTTCAGAAGTAGATATGGACATTATGAATATGTGGTTATTCCCTTTGGTATAACGAATGCGCCTGCGGTGTTTATGGCATTGATGAATCTGATATTTCAGAGATATCTGGATTCATTTGTGGTGGTGTTTTTAGAAGATATTCTGTTGTATTCAAAGACAAGGGAGGAGCATGAGAAGCACTTGGAGACAGTGCTAGGTATCTTGAGGGATCATCGGCTGTATTCCAAATTGTCGAAGTGTGACTTTTGGATACAGGAAGTTCGTTTTCTTGGCCATGTGATTTCTGAAAGATGTGTTTCAGTGGATCTAGAAAAGATAGGGGCTATTATATCATGGAAACCACCAAATAATGTGTTTGATATATAGAGTTTCCTTGGTCTAGCTGGGTATTATCGGTGTTTTGTTCGTGATTTTTCACGTTTGGATTCACCGATGATAGCTTTGAAAAGAAATAATGTTCCATTACAGTGGAATGAACAGTGTCAGTAGTGTTTCCTAGAGCTAAAGGGTCACCCTACATCAACACCAATCTTGGTTTTTCCAGAACCAGGAAAAGGATGCATTGGGATCAGGGTTAGGGTGCGTTCTCATGCAAGGGAATCATGTGGTTGCATATGGCTCATGGTAGTTGAGAGTGCATGAGAAGAACTACCCAACTCATGATTTGGAATTAGCAGCAGTGGTGTATTCATTGAAAGTGTGGTTTCATTATCTCTTCGGTGAGAAATTAATAGTATATATAGATCATAAGAGCTTGAAACACATTTTATCACAAAGGGATTTGAATTTGAGGAAAAGGAGGTAGATGGAATATCTCCAGATGTTTTATTTTGACTTGATGTACACACCGGGTAAGGGAAATTCGGAGGTGGATGCATTAAGTTGAAAATCAAATGCTCATACAGTGAAACAAGCATCAGACCAGTGGCATTTGATGTCGGTTATAGCCAATATACGGTTGGAAGGTGAGGACCAGGGCGATAGATCGGTCTTCTTTCTAGTTTTGTTTATTCCTGACTTGGTTGGCTTGGTTAAAGAGGCAGAAATATCTGATTCTGAGTGTGTGACCATGGGGTCGAGACTCAATGGTGGGGATACCACTGAGGGTTGGAAAATGAGTGGATATTAAGTTTTGTGTTTTTGGAATCGGATGGTTGTACCAGTTTCTTGTCATGAGGATCTTCTTAGGGCATATCATCATTCCATGTGGGCATTTCATCCTGGAATTAAGAAAATGTATAAAGCATTGAAAGAGAAGTTATGGTGGGCTGGTATGAAAACAAGAGTGGTTGAGTTTATTTCAAGATGCTTGACTTGTCAGTAGGTCAAGGCAGAACATCAGAGGCCACTGGGAATGTTGCAGTATTTACCAATCCCTATTTGGAAGTGGGATCAAATTGTGATGGATTTTTTCACAGGTCTCCCAAGAATGATCAGAAAGCACGATGCCATTTGGGTGATAGTGGATCAGCTAACGAAGTCGGCCCATTTCATTCTAATTCGTGAATCTCATACAACAGACGATCTGTCCAAAATCCATATCCAGGAGGTGGTAAAGAGGCATGGTGTTCCAGTTTCGATTGTATTCGATATAGATATGAGGTTTACATATCATTTCTAGAAATCCTTACAGCAAGCCCTTGGAACTAAGTTGACCATGAGTACGACATATCACCCTCAGGCAGATGTTCAATCTTAGAGGATGATACAAACTTTGTAGGATATGTTGCGGGCTTGTGTCATTGATTTTGGTGGCTTATGGGAGGAACAATTTTCATTGGTTGAGTTTTCGTACAATAATAGTTATCAGGCATCCATACATATGGATCCGTTTGAAGCATTGTATGGGCGGCCGTGTCGTTCTCTACTATGTTGGGTGGAAACGGGTGAGTCCTCAATGGTTGGACCGAGCCTTGTCTAGGAAACTACAGAGAAGATCAAGTTAATCAAGAAGAGAATGGAGACAGCTCAGAGTTGTCAGAAATCGTATGCGGATTATCATTGACGACCTTTGTCGTTCAAGGTGAGTGATCATGTTTTCTTGAGGATCTCTCCTAGGTTGGGACATCGTCGGTTTGGGAAGCAGGGAAAGTTATCTCCGAGGTATATTGAACCTTTTGAGATTTTCGATCTTGTTGGTGAGGTGGCTTATCATTTGTCTTTTCCACCTAGGATTAGTGAAGTGCACAATGTGTTTCATGTGTCACAGTTGAAAAAATATCATTTGGATCATGACCATGTGATTTGATGGGATCATGTTGAACTAGAATCAGATGCTTCGTTGGTGTACATTCCAGTGCGAGTTGTGGATAGGAAAGAGAAAGTGTTTCATGGTAAAATCATAGTTTTAGTTCGTGTCTTGTGGAAGCATGTCCAGATTCATAAGGAGACTTGGGAGCGGGAGAAAGAGATGGTCGAGCAATGGCCCGAACTCTTTCGGTAAAGGGTGGGTTCACTACTTTCTGAGGACGGAAAGACCAATGGTGGGGAGAATGCAGTACCCCCAGTTTGAGGTATGTAGACTTTTTTTGCTTCTTTATGTGTTTAAAGCACATGGGATGAGTTGATAAGAGGTTGGGAGAGTTTGGAATGGTTTTTAATGAGTTTGGAGGCTTTTCTTAGGGAGAACGGTTTGAGCACGGTTAGTGGAAACCGTGTGGATTCTCCAGGAAACTGTACAGGGGGAGACAGTAGGCTTCACATGGCCTACGCATGGGTTTCCAAACCGTGCAAGGTAACCATGTAGACCCACTCTCTCAAGGCAGTAGCATGTGCACAGTTAGCACACGGTTTGTCAAACAGTGAGGGAAAATCATGTGGCCACTTAAAAGTAGGGTTTTAAAATCCGAGTTCCTCCAGGCTTGACCTAAAACACTCCAAAATTCCTCTCACTCATGCCTCACTTAGGATTTCGGATTCTTAGGGGTTGAGAGTGCTCTCCCAATAATTTTGGAAGCGTTTTGAAGAGGTTTCTTGGCATATTGAAGGTGGTCTCTCCTGGGTAAGTCTCTCCTCTTGGGTTCCTTGTGTTTTCCTCTAGATCTACATCTCCCTCTCTCTCGGTTTTCTAGATATACACCCGTTGTGTGTAGATCAAGGGTTGTGGTTTCCTTGGATGTTAATTTTAAGGCTTGTGAATGTTAAGGAAGGATATCTAGAGAGGTTTTGGGGGTGCGTTCGCGGAATTTGAGGTGCGATTGCTTGTGGGTCGATTTCTCGGGAACCGTAAAGGTATGTGTCTTCTCTCTCAACTCCACTTGGTTAGAACTAGTGGAGTTTTATTAAAATAAATTTTTTTGTTCTTGAAATTAATTGTGATGGTTGTGCCAAATTGGTTGGAAATCTCTTTGGTGATGTTTTGGGGATTTTTGGGAAAAAAATGAGGTTTTATGGTGAAATGCTATTGTTGTGGATTTTAAAATAGAGATTTTAAAATGGGTTGCTGAGATTGATTTGGGAAAATGGTTGATGGAATTTTTTTTCAATAAAGATGTTGTTTTTATTGAAATGTGGTTTGGCATGGAAAATGATTTTCAATAAATAGACAATTTATTTAAGTGGATTGGTAGGCGATGGAATTGGCTGATTGCATGTTGTTGTGACCTTGGTGGGTTATATGATTGTATATGTCTTGATGGGAATGTTGTGTGGAAGTGGCAAGAAGTACCAATATAAAAAGAGGATGGATAGTAGACATAAGGGCCACCATCAAAGGATAAGTGGATGGGAAGATCCACTAGTTGTGAATGGGTGAACGGGTTGGAAGGAAGGCCCACCGTTTGGTTCTGGTCAGGAAGTACCACTAGGTGTGAATGGGTGAAGGGGTTGGACGGAAGCTTCACCGTTTCATTGTTTTGGTTGTTTTTTGTGCATTGATTGGAAAGTTGGAAATTATTGTGCTAGTGTTTAAATGATGAAATGGTCTGTGGTATGTTTGTTTGGCTTTCCCTTGGTTGCTTGGTTTGGGTGTGATGGCTTGGTAAGGGCATGTTTGGCTTATGGAAATGGTTTCACTTGTGATTTATTTTATATAAACTATTTTATAAAATTTTTCTAACAGTTTTATCCTAGTGGCGTGTGTAGGGAAGTCATTTGGGGGAAACATTCTAAGTTTTAGTAATCACCCCCTTATTTGGCACCTTACTGTATTTGCATATGTTCTGTACCATGACATGGGAAAAGGTAAGGCATCATCCTCCTTTAGTGGTGCATTGTGATGACTTAGTGGAGCTTGGAGCTTGGATCTTGGTGTGGAGATGTGGTGGTGTCATGGCTCATAGTGTTTATTTTTTGGTTTCCTATTGTACTCTGATGTGGGGTAGACATGTCTGGTTATATTGGTTTTGGGTTGTATTGTTGTACAACTTGGTTGTCTTTTGGGAATGCATGTTTGGATATTTTATTAACATGCATCATATAGTGGTGGTTAGTGGATTGTTTGGTTGGTTTTTTCTTAAGGGAAAATCATTCCCCAAATTGTTCTCGGAGCCCTTGGTATTTATTTCCAGCCTTTGGTGCCTTGGGAACATCCCTTAAGGCCATGTAACCCTCACCGCCTCCTCAATCCAATGAGGTAGGGGCTGGGTGTTACAGTATCTGGTTCCAAATAAAAATACACACTGTTGATGAAATTTAAAGGACCAGGATTGTACCACTAAATGAATTAGATATGGAACACATTGTTTATACTTTTATATTATTTAGAGAGTTAAAAATGGTATGCCACAATTTAAAGGCGTTGGGTGTTCTCAGAAGGCCAGAAAAATCATGGTGTTAAACTTACATGATTTTGTAATTGAAAATTCCCCAATAGAGGTGACACTGGAATAATAAAATAGTTTCCCATAGAAAAAAAACATAAAATCCTCTGGTTGACATTTAATCCTTGTAGACTCTGAGTGTTAACCGACCACTTTCTGATCATCTTCACCCTCTTGTAGGTCTCCCGCACTATACATATCCCAAAACACCTACCTCACGCACCTTATTCCGATACAATGGTGAAAAAAATGACAAAAAATAATTAGCCTCAAATGTTTCCATCTAAATTAAATCTTGGAAATTACTATTGATTGTGAATTCTACCATGGCCAGATCATCATTTGATTCTCTACTGATGGGTTGGATGCATGGTTGAAGCTTTTTTCCCATGATTTTCATCCTCTAATATGAGTATGAATTAGTTTGATTATGATATAATCTATACAATTTTAACTATTTTCTTAAAACTTTATACAATCCATTCCAAAACCATTATGTAAATTTCACATCCATATCTGATATGATATTCAACGTCACACAATCCAGGAATAAAATCTCTTGGAAATAATGTTTTCCTAACACATATAAAAAATCAATGTCTTGAATCAGCATGAAATGTAAAACTTTCATCAACCGATCAAGTGTCAACAAAATATCACTGTGAATTATTTTATTCATAGGAAACCCAATCATGAATTCTATATTCACCTCATCCAACTTCCACACAATATTGGTAAGTGGGATATAAAACCCTTAGGTTGTAATACTCATCCTTGATCATCTAATTGGTCATGAAGGAAGAGAGGAATCATGTAATCTCTCTCTTCATCACCAACCAAAAAAAGTTTATTTTGATATCCCAATACATATTCATCGAACCATGGTTGATGCCTTACTAAGAGGTATGAGATTTCATCATCAACTCGTTCACCATAGAATCTAGAACTAAAACTCAACAGTGATAAAATTACACATAATCATTATCCATAGACCATCCTAGAACTATGAAACTTCCCATTAAACTCTCCCAGGTAACTAAGATTTCAGGATATATCCCATTGTTTCCTTTCTCTGGTCTAATAATTTAAATGTGATAACCAAGGGAGAATTGTTCATAAACCCCCAGTCCTTATATTCATCCATGAACAACTTATAAAACATTCTCATAAACCACTATTCTACCTCTAAAGGACACTCCCTATCCTCCTTTGTTTTCTTACTAAGATAATATAACAAAAAATTTCCTTTATTAGGAGAATATGACATCTCAAACTGTAAATATATAGATACTCCACTCAATTCCTCTATAAGAGATTCATGTCCATATAAGAAAATACATGTCACAAGACCATGCCATTTATAGAAAGGAAAAACCTCACACCAATGAGATAATGTCTCTATAAATTCATGTAATTTACCACAACTACTGACTCTAAGTTATGTGTATGGTTGTTTATCTAGTGGGGTCAAAAATGAAAATACCCATAAGCTACTTCCTAGTTCCACTATATCAGTGTAGCTCTTAACCTAACACATTAGAAACCATAGTAGAGCACATATATAATCCTATCCACTGAAAATGTTAGAATTAGATATTTTTTAGTCTTCTAATCATGTTTAGGAAAGCCTCCTCACATTGATTTTTCCACTAAAAAATCACCTCCTTCTTAGTAATCCTAGTCGTATGAAAGTTAAAATAGTTGAAGTCCTGAATAAATCTTTGATAGTATCCCAAAAACACATGGAATACTTTTATAGAGACACAAAACTTTTATAAATATATATTAAATCAATTAGATGAATATTATACAATGTAATATTTCAAAAGTAAAGGTAGTCCAGGAGAAACCATAAAAATTTACATGGAGGTTGGATCTTTACCAGATGATTGTTAGTCATTTTTTATGGGTGATGCTCCTAGTCTTAATTATATTCAGCCCCAATGACTAATGTTTGTCTTTGGTTGTATGGCAATATGATATTTTGATAATAATAAATAGATACTTTCTTATTATAGATGAATATTAAATACATATCATAATAATACATTCCCCAAAACTATAAAGGTTTTCATTCTTTGGATACTAGTTAAAAAATAAAAATATTTCATGAATGATTTCAATAAACTGCAAAATGTTATTCTCATATATTAAACTTCATAGACATAACCAGTATAAAACCAATATTTTTGAAGTGGGTAATGGAAAAATAATAAAGGGTGAACATAAGATATATGAATATATGATCATGTGTGATTATATGATAAGAATAAGTTTAAAATAATATGATCATAACTTACAATAATAATATAATCATTCAAATATCTTTCATCATAAATCAAGGAATATATTTTAATCAAAACAAAATACATAATAAACATGTGTGTGGAATCATCAATAATCAATCATGATCCATGAGAATATATCATAATAATAAAACATATGTTTGTGCAACACACATATGAATAGAAAATCATTTCCTTAGTCAAGTATTACTACTAAGGCTATAATAGTGGATTAGGTTTACTCCTCAATCAACCATTTATTTTGTAAATGTATAGTATGTAAAATATAATAATAAACAATGTTCCTTACTGAACAAGGTTCACTACTCATTCCATTCCTTATTATCTCATGATATATCCATCATTACCCAATGAAATTAAGGAAATGGGTTTCATAAAAATTTAGACATTTCATTTTAGTATAACCTATGTAAAATAAAGGAGTTTCATAACGGTTTATTGTGGGTATGTATTGTCACAAAATACTCTATGAATCTTATTGATTTTTATTCTTAAAAATATCCTTGTTGTTTTACTATTGAATATATTTTATGTATTTTTCAAGAATATATTTCTTGAAAATTAATCTTATTTAAGGGTTAAAATATTGTTTTAAATAATTTTGGATAGTTTTTAAGGTATTCAAGAAAAAATATTAATACCATACATTTGTAACCGTAATTTATGGTTTGGTAACCCTATGTTTGGAATGAAACATGTGTATTGTGCACCCTATGATACTGGAAAAGTATGGATCTACAACCCTACATTTGGAAGAAAACCTATGTTTAAGGGAACAAACATATGTTTCATTTACCTTACTTTTGTGAAAACCCATTTTTTGGAAACCATACTTCTAGAGTTTATCACTAAGTGAAAGAACTCTACATTTGACTGGTAAAATGTGATGTTTAAAATTAATGACATTATCTTCATTTTCTATAATGATCTTGTTAAAAGTAAATATCTCTATAAATCCATTTTATGACTGATTCAAAGTATCATATTAAACAGATTAAATCATTCCTATATCTATAGGATATTATGACTCTATTGAATGATTTAAATTCAAATGATCTCAAAATTTCAAGTAAAATTATTGGATCTATTATGACCAAAATAAATCCAAGTTTTTCTTGTTAAATAGAAAGAACATTTTCATTTTCATGAAACAGTGCGACACCTTTCTTGAAGAAAACTTTTATGTAGAAGAAAAATATATAATATATTTTTTTATGAAGAAGATAGTCTTTGGATATATACTTGTTTAAATTTTATGGAAACTAAAATATTTACTGTTTTTAATGTTGTTATTTTCCTATTTCTGTTTTTGTTATAGATTATTTGAAACTAGGATCTCCTAAAAGATGTTCATTCTTGATGACATTTATATTTGAAGGAGAAGATCCATTTTCTATTAGTTGCTACTACAACTATGGAAATGACTCTTTTTATTTATTTAAATCAAACTCTATTGATTTATTGGAGATTTAGCTACTTAGACTCCATTATAGGGGTGGTGTAACAGATTATTGGAATAATATATGGACAAATCAGTTCCTTGAAAAAGAACTAGAAGGATCTATAAAATCCTTATTATAAAGGTTACAAAATCCTATACTTAGTTGCTAAGGTCTAGTGATAAGAGGACATGTTTAGTGAAAATCACCAAGCTCAAATAGTGATAATTGGTGGAGTAAACTAGGGGATCATTATTACTTGAAACACTATAAAAATTGTATTGTTCTTCTTATGTTTTTTCAACTTCTCAACTAACTAAAAGAAGAGAAGACTACATATTGGATGAAATCATGAAGAAGGATAAAAGTTTGAATCTGTCTAGATTTTGAAAGAAGACAATTTTCCCCAACCTATATATATTTTTATTATTCTGGCCAAAAAATTGGTATCAAATGAGTTCTTTTTGAAGAAAAAAGATAATCACTATAAATATCAAAGTAAAAGTTCTATATAAATATCAATGTCAATGGATGATCCTATAGAAGGTATGTCAATGATCCATACTCATTAATTAAATAGATATAATCATGGATAATGAAAATCTCAAATTATTATCAATATGAAAAATATTGGATTCAATGTTTTCATGAATATTGCCACTCTGTATGTGCTTCCTGAAAAACTAGAAACATGAGATGAAACCAAATAACCTGAGTTTGATATCAATTCAAAAGTAATAAATTCTATTATATATGGAATTTATCCATATGAATTCAATTGAATATCTCAATTCCCTATTACCTAAAAAATGTGAAAAAATACTATAGTTTCCTCTAAAGGAATTAATAATGTCATGAAATTAAGTTACACTACCTTAAGAATGTACGATGGTGAAGGCATTACCCAAATGAATGGAATACTGAAAGAGATAATCAATGGTGTTACTGCCTTAGGAACTTCAATTTCATAATTACATAAGGTCTTGAATGTACTAATAGTACTAACATCTAAATGGAATGTAATATATGCTGCTATATGACTATCAACACCAGTCAAAGATTTTATAATGAAAGAATTAATCTGAACCATGATGATGTATGAAATAGAAATGAAACCTGAAGCTGAAGATCCTAAAATAATAAAAAAGGAAAATATTACCCATAAATTTACAACTCAGAATCATGAAAAGAAATAAAAATGTAAATGATTCAGAATTTTTCGATTCTGAAATGGACATCACAAAATTATTCAGGTGATCGAAATTTTTTTTTAAGAAAAAGATAGGTTTCAAGAAAAACTGCACAGAATTTTAGAAAGGATATAAATATATATGATGTTATGAATGTAAAACTATGGGACATATCATATCTGTTTACCCACATATAAAAGAATAAAATAGAATGATTGTAACATCCAAAGTAAGTAATGAATAATAGATATTTTTATCTATGTCTATTAATGAATTAGATAGTGTTTTAGAGGCCTAAAATGAGAATAAATCCAATCTTAAGCATGGAATACACTAATTTTTTTTAAAGATTGTTTTGCTGCCTTTTGATGGAAACCCATTTTTAAATCAAACTTTTCAAAATTTTATAAGCTCTATTTGTCAAAATAAACTTATTATTTATTATTGGGACATTGAAATTTACATTGGATAATTTTTTGGTATTTTTCTGACAATGTTCATTTTTAATGAATAGTGAAAAATACTGCATTTTACATCAAAACGGATTTTTCATCCAATTTAATTATATGGTTAGATTATATTTTGAATTGGTTTTAAAGTTCAATTATAATATATTTTTACCATTTAATCCAATAGTGGTCGTTGGAATTAATTTCACTTTGAAATTGGACTTAAACTAGTGTCAATCTTTTGATACTTATTGTTTCATAAAAACACGCTATTTGCTCAGACAACGGGAATTAATTATTAAATTAATTAATGTAACTTATATGTTTTGAATTTTGTAAAATAGACATCATTTTTGAATTCATAATATCAAATATATCTTAGGGTGAAGTTTCGGTATTTTTCTAAAAAACTTCAATTTTTGATGAATAGTGAAACCACTAAGTGGTACTTAAAAAACTGATTTTTCGTATAAATGAAATTTTACCACCTCTGTGTTTTGAATTTCAAAAATCCGACATACATTATTGTCATTAATAAGTAAAATGTGGTTCAATGGGTTTAAAATAATTTTTTGGTGAATAGTAACTTTTAAGTTTTTAATCGTGATTAGAGGTAATTAGTGTAATTTAAGGTAAAAATAATGTTTTAATAATATTAAATGAACTAGAAACATGTAATACCCTTATTGGATGTGTCATGGGCGACCAAGAAAACCCATGGGTCTATTTTTGGGACCCCATGGAGCCACTTGTGTAAGATAAAGACATTAATGCCTTTTATTTAAAGTAAAAGTAAAAATGTCACAAACATGAGTTGTTTTACTAAAAAAAATTTAAATGGGGTTATACAAGTAATATTTTTGAGTATAAATATTCATTAGAAATATAAAAATATTTCCTAAATCATGATATTTTTCTTATAATTTTTAGACATTAAATAAATTAAATTATTTATGACACCATGATGATGCAACGATTACCTCATTATTTAACAATTTAAATAAAATGAAAATATAATGTAAAATCTAAGACCTAAAATTTCCAAAAACCTATTTGATGGGTGTATTTCTAAACCTTATCACCTTATCCTCAAAATTTATAATTCTGGGACCTTTTTTATCCGAAAATCATTTTATAACAAAGTATCTTTTCTTAACTTTCCAAGAGTGCCCCTCCTCTCCTCTTATAAAAGGCCCCCACCTCTACCACCTTATCCACACTTCCAAAGCCTTTGGATCGGCCAAACCCTATCCATTTTGTCTCTCCACATTCTTGTCTTACTCTTTGAAGCCTCACTTTGGGCAGAAGCTTTCCCAAAGAAGCCTTTGAGCTCAAATCAAAAAGTGTTACCCGTTTTAGAGGTAGTGTTTTCTCTTGTGTTCTTATGTTTTATTTTGCTTCTACAACCCCATAAACTCTTTTTATTCATTTATTTTGTAACAAAACAAGTATCCTAAATATACTAGGATGTTTTTATAAGAAGTATTTGAGCTACACTTACACACACCTACATCTAATGGTTAAAGAACATACTGTTTCAGTGGATGACGAATTTCTGCCTCATGAAACGATGATTGTTCAATATTCTTTTAACACCTTCAAAGGTGTCCATTAAGATGACACTATATTTATATATGATATATAATATGTTTATGTTTTACTTAAGCTTCTGTATTTTTCATTTATGGCATACCTTTATGGTTTCCATTATGGGTAAACACGATGTATTCATTTTAGGAAGTGAGGATTACCACCCCCTCAAAGTGATTTGATTCGTTAATGCAATATGTGGGATGTATAAAGGATGTAATTAATGATATTATATATGATATTATACTGGAATTATAATATACCTTTATATAATTATGATTCCATTCCATAAAATATGAAATAGAAATGAAAGTAGCATTCAGGCGTACATACGGCTTACCATCTCCATGAACGGTGCATTTCATTTCTTACCTCTAAACGTTATGTAACATTATAAATGCATGTATATACTGGATACATATGATATATATGATATCTACATCATGAGTATAACTCTGGATATAATGGATACATTAACAACTTGTAATTATAAAGAGTTTATTTTTGACTCAAGTACCAATGATCGTTAAAACGATCTTTATTAACTTAAATAATTACATAGTGTTCATGACATGGTAATAAGTGATATAAAAGGAATAATGAACTTGAAAAATGTTCTTAATCAAGTATAAATTAACTCAAGTTTATTATTCAGGAGGTTAAAGAACAATCGAGTCAAGTCGGATCCGAGGTATGGGACTTCGTCTCAATCTACTTTCATTGAGGCATATTTTGTTTTATACACAACCTTCTTTTATACGGCGTATAAACCCCTTTGAATTTTACGTTTATACAAAAGGAATCTTTTTTATATGAAGCGTTTTACTAAATGACAAAAGGGAATGTTTTTGTCGTATGTATGCGGTGATAATGACTTCTCCACCGCAGTGACCATTATTTGAGTTTCGGCTTCCTCTACAATCCCTATCTTTTTTTAAAGAAAAATAGATACCATGTTTTACTTTTCTTTTATTTTGGTATTGAAAATGGTTTTAATAATGTTTTTATATCAATGTGTTGTATTGATATCTTGTGACTGAAAAGTGGAAATGTTATGTTTCCTTTATGCATGTTTTATGTGATACGATTATGTTATGGTTCTTGGGAATTATTATGAAGACGGGTGGTTCCGTGATAAACTAAGGGTGGGTGAGCCCGATATAGCTCTCCAATGCATTGGGTAATGCGAAGGAGTTAAACGTTAAGGTTTCTCCGAATAGATTTAGGGAATATACTGTGATGGGTATTCCAAACGTAACCAAGAGGGTTACTCCCTACGTAAGAATGTTATAAACACCTCAAGTTACCTTTATTTCTTATGATTTCTATGATTTATTCATTATTTGATTAGGTATGTTAAAGTTCTTATGTTTTATGAGTAGAGTATGATTTCATTGATTCTTATGTATACATGTACTCATGTTTCCTTTCCATATTTTTATATCCCTTACTGAGCTTTTTATGCTCATCCCAAGTTTTTGAAATGTTTTTCACAGGTCAAGGGAAGGGTACATGATATGATGATAGTGTCAAGGAAGTGTCAAGAAAGAATCCATGTTTTATTTTAAATATGTTTCCGTTGATGGAAAAAAATGAATACTATCTTTTATTGTAACCACTTTGTTTAAATGTGGGATGTAATGCATGTTTTATGATCTAATTATCTAAAACTCTAAACCTGAAAAGATCCTCAAGGTGTATTCTTTTAATAACTCAAGATTAAGTAATGTTTAAGGCTGGGGCTTTATAATGATGGAGAACAAAGATAAGAAAAATCAAATGAGAACTAACTATGAGTGAAAAAGAAATAAATCTATGGAGGCTACTTTGAGTGTATCTAAAGACTCAAGTAGCTCTTCCAAATATGACTCATAAAAAAGAGAAAAAAATCTAAAGGAAAATATGTTCTTTATGAATATGGAATAAGATGAGGTGCAAACCTATTATTATTATGTTACTAACCCTTAAAGATGATATAATTGAAAATTTATCTTCTTATTAGTCCATGATTGATGAAAGATATTAATCTACAGTAAAAAATAAAAATTCACTAAAGAATATTCATAATATAGTTTTAAGAGAAAAATATGCTATGTAAAAACAACACCAAGAATTATGGGGGAAATTTAAAAAACCACCTCAAACTATACTGATCATGCAAATAGAACAAAATAATTGCAAGATCAAGTAGAATAATTCAAGTGTGATTCTAGAATATTAAATAAAGGGTAGAAATATATAAATGAGATTCCTGAAAAATAGTTATGAAAGGGGAAGAATATGGAATAGAAATAAAGGGTGAAAATTGAAATGATATAAAATTTAATTTATACCTTATTCTGAAAACAATAACAAATATAGAACCATTGTTTTTTATTGTGGAATTAATTAACATCACTTTAATGTCTCCTATTTAAGAAATCTTCAAATTAGTGGAATTAAATAGTTTTTTATTTCCAAAAAATGAATAAAGCATGTATTGTAAATTTTAGAAAAATAAGAAAAATTTGTTTACCCATATCTTTTCTTTCTAACACAGCTGGACCCAAGAAAATATGGATACCAAAATAAAGTCTTCATTAAAATCATTTCTAGGAGAAATTTCATTGAAAAAAAATGTTGTATGGTATATGGATAGTGTGTTATCAAGACCCTTGAGTGGATAGTCTTAAGGTCTTCATACATGAGAAAAAATAGATGTAGGAATCATTACCTTTTGATATAATTCTGAAGGGAAAATAGTTGGAGTAAGATTAGTTGGAGATGAAAAATAAATTTCAGGAAACATAGTGGTTTATGTTCACGGGATAGAATATAACCTAATAAGTTCTCTCAACTCTATGATGATGAATTTTATGTTTATTTCTTTAATAATTCCTTCTCATTTTTCAAAGATAAATTACTTATATTTAGAGCACCTAGAAGAGAAAATGTTTATACCTTGGATCATAATTCCTTGTGTAAAAAAAAGGGAATTTTTTAACTGCTGAGACAAATGAATATTGGATATGGAATAGAATATGTGGATATTTCAATTTGTTTACTTAATATAAATTATCTTAGAAACAATTAGTTTTTAATTTCCATATTCTTAAATTTGATAAATATGTATTCTACGATGCATGCCAAATTGGAAAATAGAACAAGCCATCCTTAAAATATATTAACAAAGTTGCTACATCCAAACCACTTGAACTTATACACATGTATTTATTTGGACCACCAAGAGTAGTAATATTTTCTTGTAGAACATATTTTTATTTGTTAGTCGATGAATTTTCATGATTTACATGGGTTTATTTTCTAATGCTTAAAAATGAAATATTATATGTTTTTGAAAGATTTTTTAAAATTGTTCAACATGAAAACTTTATAATATAATTTCATTAAGAAGTGATCATGACGAAGAAGTTGAGAATTAATATTTTATCACTTTTTTCTTAGACCTAGGTTTGGAATAAACCTTCTCGACACCAAGAACACCTCAACATACTGGAATTGTAGAAAGAATAAATATAAATATTCAATAAATGGAAATAAGCATGTTAAATGAATATATTATACATAAATATTTTTGGGAAGAAGATATAAGAACAATTTTTCATATCATGAATAGATTTTTAAAAAGACATCTACTTAAAAAGACACCCTATGAACTATAGAATAACATAAAACCTGAATTAAAGTACTTTAAAGTATTTGTATGAAAGGTTTATATCTCGAATAATAAAAAAACATGGTAAATTTGATAAAAAGGATGATGAAGGAATATTTTTAGGATATTCATCTACCTCTAAATCTTATAGAGTGTATAATAAAAATGAAAGGATTTATGAAAACTCTGTTCATGTGATTATTTATAAAAGTGATCCTTTTGATAAAAGGAAAGATCAAATTGATGAAATTGTTTAATATTTTGAAAACATGAGACTTGAATCACATATACATGACTTTGAACAAAAAATAAATTAAATCCAGTCTAGTTTAGAAGAACATAAAATTGATGAACCTGAAAGTTTCATATCTAGACAATCTAGAACCTTAAAGAATAACCCTCTAGAGACTGTAATATGAGATCTTAATACAAGAGTGAAAAATAGAAGGAATGTTGGAAAACTAGATAATTTTTATACCTTCCTATCATAATTAGAACCTAAGATTATAAAATAATACTTAAAATATGAAAGTTGTATAATTGATATGTAATTTTTACTTAAAAACTTTAGTAGATTTTTTTTTGGAATTAGTCGACAGACTAACCAATCATCCAGTAATAGGAACCAAATGAATTTTTAGAAATAGACTATATAAAAAAGTAATAATCACTAGTAATAATGATAGATTATATTCCAAAGGATAAAATTAGGAAGAAGGAATATATTATGATAAAAACTTTGAAATTGTTTCTAGATTAAAAGATATTAAAATACTTTTAGCTTATGCATCACATATGAATTTTTAATTATATCAAATTGATTTAAAATTAGACTTGTTAAATGGATATTTAATATATTAATTTTATATTTAAAAACCACCAAGTTTGGAAAGTCCTAATACACTAAATTCAATTTTGAAACTTACTAAAGCTCTTCATGGACATAAACAAGAACCTAGATCTTTTATTAAAAGATTAATATATTTTTATTATAAAATATATTTTCTCAAAGGTTAATAGATCCTATTATTTTTAAGAAAATAGTTTGTTCTAAAATTTTATTATTATAGATTTATGTAGATGATGTTGATTTATGTTTAAAAAATAAAAATATCTGTAATGATTTTTCTAATCTCATATAAAAATAATTTAAAATGAGTATGATCAGAGAATTAAACTTCTTTTAGGGATTAAAAATATATCAAAAGGATTGTGGAAATGTTTAAAATCAAATATAATATATTATAGATTTATTGAAAATGTTTAGACTTGAGAACTTTAAGACTTACAAAGCTCCCATGTGTATGAATGTAAAATTTGACTTGGATGAAGTTGGAAAACCAATTGAAAAGAAGATATATAGAGGTTTGATTGGTATTTTCTATATCTTACTTCTATAATACTGGAAATAATGTTTTCTATTTGTATATGTGCTAGATTTAAATCAAACTCAAATGAATCCCATCTTACTGCTGTCAAAATATTTTGTTGATATTTTAAAGAACTATTTTACAATATCAGCTATTTCTAAAAACATCATATTTTAATTTAATTTCATATTTTGATACTAATTATGTAGGATGTAAATTATATAGAAAATTTACATTAGGAACCTGTCACTTTTTAGGAAAATCCTTAGTTTCATGGTCAAGTAAGAAACAACATTCAATTTCTTTGTCAACATCTAAGGATGAATATATATCTGTTGGCAGTTTCTATGCACAGGTGTTTTGGATGAAACACACCTTACTGGACTTTGGACTTAATTTTTATGACATTTCTATTTTATTTGACAATACAATTGTAATAAAAATTTAAAAATATCATATAAATTGCTCAATAACCACGAATATTGCTATAAGAAATCATTTTTTAAGAGATCATGTTTTGAAAAAGGATATATATTTAGAATTTAAAAATACTAAATATCAATTTGCTGATATTTTTACTATACCACACCCCATTTTTAGTTTTGATTTTATTGTGGGTAATTTAAGGATATTTAATTTTCAATAATATATATTTTAATTTGTTTGTTTAATTTTATATTAATTGATTTAGCTATTTTTCTATTATTTCTTTATTTATGAATTTTTTAGAAATAATAATATTATTATTTTCGAAAGTGTATATTTTAAAAAATTAATTAATGACGAAAAAAGTAATTGACTTGATAAAATAGAACATACATCACTAATACCATTCAAAAACTCTCTCTCTCTCTCACTCTTACTCATAGTATCTGAACCCTTTTGACTTCCAAAGTTCTCGTCTTCCCTTTGAAAACCTATAATTCAAACCATCAACCTTCAGATTCATAAAAATTTCAATGAGCAAGAGAAAAGAAGAGTGAAACCCAAGAGGATCGAAGTGCCAATCTCTAACCTACACAACAATTATTCTTGAAAAATTCATTGATTTCAAACTGCTCTATCAGAAAAATATTCTATTGAAACTTTTTCTAGCATTTAAATATTTGAAATTTTCTTTTCAATGGAGAAAATACTAAGTTTTTATTCTATATATAGGTAAAAGAGTTTTATATAAATATTTAGTTCAGTTTCGAGGACAAAATGGATGTTATATTTTCAAAAGTAAATGATAAAAATTTTTATATTCCCTCAGTAGAAAATTATAAAAAAATAACATCCCTATGAAGGGTTTTTTCATTTAGAAAATTGATCAATTGGAAACCAAGAGATTAAATCTAACGATATTATGTATTTTCTCTTCAAATCAACCTTGATTTGAAATATAATTGTAAAGGATATTAAGGACGTACAGAAGGTACTGGTCAAGTATATTCCTTGAATAATACTTTTGAGAATTTCTATGTTTGAAAATATTCTTTATCCCGATATGTATATAGTGTTTTTAATGATGAGTGATATCAAATTTATTTTCCCAAGGTATATTCTCCACTATAAGAATAACTATTGTCAGGTAGAGAAAAAAATGTCTTTTTGTCATTATGGAAGGATAATTTCTCTTTTTTTTGTACAAAAAAAGGAAAGATTCAAGATGTATAAAGGCACACTAGGTTACATCACGGTAATTTTCTAAATACTAAAACTTTGAGGAAGATAGGTTTCTTCTAAAGTATAATCTTAGAAAATCTATTACCTATTGGTGAAGAAGTACACTAAGAATAGGGTCTTATTTCTCTGGGGAAGTAAGGGAATTTAAAATCAGTTGGTTCAGTTCATATTCATGGTGAATATGTTGGATAATCAATAATGGAAGATGATATTCAAGAAAAGAGATAAATAATCAAATATGATGGTTCTCGACCAGAGATGGTAAGAGATGTTCATTGATCTCTTGAAGAAAGTTTGGATGAAGGAGAAAATGCGTCCTTAGTCACCTGATAAAGAAAAATGGATGAACATGTAGTTTAGAAACCAAGAGGAGAGGTTGATGAAACTAGTGAAGTTGACCAAAAAGTGTTTTTAGGAGTCTCAATCACTCCTGAGAAACAAAAACCTAAGAATCAACCAGTCAATAGAGAAGATCAAGAGTCTCTTTATAAAAATTAAAATTAAAATCAAGATCTAGAGGCTTGTGATGAAAATCAGATTCAGTGATATCATGATCAAGATCTTGTTGAGGAAAATACACATAGAAATGAGAAAGAAAAACATTTAGTAGATGAAACTAAGAGGTTAGTTGAGAATCAATCAATATCTATTCTTTAATATTCATTATAAAATTAAATTTCGTCTTCTTATAAAAGAACACAAGTTCTTGAAAATATCTCTTCCTCTTCAATTGAAAAGGATAATGGAAAATACTTATTTGTTGTTGATATACGAAAATCATCAACAAAAAAACATGAATAATTTTCTAATTCATTGAATAATAAAATTGAATAGTTGATCATAAAATTTAATTATCTATGTGAGAAGAATTAAAATTTGAAAAATAAAATAATGATTACTGATAAATATTTTTAAGATTTAAGAAACTCAACTATTTCTAGAGAAGAACTAGAATTAATGAAGTTTGAAAATTAATTTCTAAAAGATATTTTAGATTCAATAGTATATTTTGATGAATTTCAAAGAGATATCTCAAATCAGTTTGGAAATAAGAAAGTATAATTTGTTTCAAAAATAGATTTTGGATATTTAAATATGTATTTGGAAAGTAAGTTTGAATCAATTTCATGTAGTGATAATTAGTCTATAGCATCTACTTATACACCTCAACCTTCTCTAAATTTAATCAGATGGTTTGAAGAAATTAATACTGTAATGTATTTCTATAATGGTTGGATTCATTAAATTCAGTGTGACCATTCACCTCATAACGTGTTGTCGGAAATTCAGAGTGAACTTGTTGATAAGTGAACATCTGGAGAGCTTGGTATCATAGACCTTCTCAATTAGTTAAGTGAAATGATATCAGAATTTATTCTGTCAAAAGCGACTATTAATGATTTTTCAAAATTAACTTTTTTTGAAAGTTTTAAGTTAGTTAAAGATTGATTTTTTCCCAATATAGTTGGATGAAAACCTTAATGAAATTTTCAGTGGACTGGTGGAAGAGATAAAGGAAGTTCATCTAGATATTCAAGCTTCTCAAGCTTCTGAAGCCTCTTATGAACCATACATTTTACCCTCATCCAGTATAAACTTTTGAAGTACCTCAATGAAGAGAATCACTTAATCAATACCATATTTTTAATAAATAATTCTATTTATTCTATTTATTATTATTGTTATTTATGTTAACTTCCAATACTAGAAAAAATATTTTTTTTCTTAGAATATTATAAAATTCATTCGTAGTTATGTGTAACAATGAATGTTTTTAAATAATTACCATTTTTTTGATATCACAAAAGGGAGATAAAATTTGGTGAATAAAAAATACTTAATATCAACATTATTAATTTTATTTCATCGTTTTTAGTTAAATATAATGGGAATTTAAATATTTACTATATAAAAAACATTAAATGTAAACTATAGTTTATATTATAATTTTTATTATATCTAATATATCTTTTTAAAGATATTACTTCATTAGTGTTTAAAATTCATATATTTTATATAAGTTATGTTATGTGTTTTTTGTCATCAAAATGGGGGATATTGTTGAGAATTCATTATCTAAAAAATACTCTATGATTTCATTTGAATTTGACTCTCACAGATACCCTTTTTTGTTTTAATAATGATGTTATTTTATGTATTTTTCTAGAATATATTTCTTGAGAAGTTTATATTGTTTATGGGTTAAAATATTTGTTTAAAGTATTCTGGATTTATTTGAAAGTATTTTGAAAATATTTTTTATACCCTACATTTATAAGCATAATGTATGGTTTTAGAACCCTATGTTTGGAATGAAACATATGGATCATGTACCCTAAAATGTTTGAATAGTGTTGATAATTAACCCACATTTGGAAGAAACCCTATGGTTAAAGGAATAAACACATGGTTCATCAAAATTAGTTTTGTGAAAAACTATACATTATCAACTAGACTTTTGGAGTTTATCACTATGAAAAGGAACACTAAATTTTTCAGGAAAAAGATGGAGTTTTAAATTAAAGACAATACCATGTTTTCTATAATGTTATTTTTATAATTATATATCTCTTTATATGTGTTTTACAAATGATTCAAAGGCTCATATTCAACACCTTAAGTCATTCATAAATCTATATGATGTTATGACTCTCTAAAACTTGTTAAATTCAAATTATCATGATTTTTAGGGTGATATTCTTGGATCTTTTATACCTGAAATCAAGCCATGTTTTTATTATTGATGAGAAAAAATATATTCATTTTCATGATATGGTGAACAATGTTTTTGAATACCGAGTTTCTACAAAAGAAAAACTATTGAACATCAATATTTTTCTGAATAAGCTACACTTTGGAGACATACATGTTTCAATATTGTGACATCTAAAATGGTTTCTATTGTTACTACTGCTATTTTATTGTTTCTGTTTTTATTAAAGATTATTTTCAACCAGGATCTCTTTGAAGCAGTTAATTCTTGAAGACACTTATCATTGAAGGAAAAGATCTATTTTCTATCAGTTTGTTATGAAAATACGTACAATATTCTATTTATTCAATCAAATCAAACTCTATTGATTTATTGGACATTCATATGCTCAGACTCAGTCATGATGGTGGAGTATTAGCTTCTCGAACATAGTTGTGGATAATCTTGTAGAGAGAGCATTGGTAGAGTGGACTAGGGGATCTTTATGCCCTAAAACACTATAAAAATTCTTATGTTCTTCTTCTCTATTTATATGCTACTCAACTTACTTAATAAAGATAATGATTCATATCTTCTTAAATAATGAATAGGGAAAGAAGTTTGAATATGTATATATTTTTTAAAAGACACATTTCAAACCCCCTATTTTGTATCTTTATATTATTCCATCCAAACAATTTCCTCATAACATAATTGACCCATGGGAAAGTAACAAGTTTTATAGAATTATGCTTAAATAATCATTATCATAAGTCATCAATATAAATAATTTGTATGTTATTATAAGATCATATCTCCATTAAAGAATAACAATCCTTAAAGGATGTAGACATAGATGAAAGCACGATTAAAATATCATTCAAACCTTTCATTGAAAAAAATGAAAACATAATTTTATTTTGATTAAAATATGACTAAAAATTATGAAAATACTAAGAAAATATTTTTCATTGAATATAAACATGAAAAAATTAAAATGAATCTTCAAATAAAAAAATATTCAACATGGAAAAAATCTATTCGTAACATATATAGTTAAAGAAAACATTCCCTCATGAAGATCAAAAAGGGTCATTTGAGCTATGAGAACTCTTTAATATGGCCATACATTAGAAAATATGTTTCTAACATTTTTAATAACTCTAGATAGATGGTTAGCTCGAAATACTCCATGAAATTCTAGATGGACAACTGGACTGGTGCCCCCCTTTTTCCAATGCTCCCTCCCAATTCCCATCCAGATAACATCAATTTTACTATAAAGGATGTGATTAAATCTAGAAATTCCAACCTCCCTGATAAAATTATACATGTTTTCGATAATTACCCTTTTTCTAATACCAGATATTTTCTTATTTGGGAGCCTGACCACAATGGTATGCTTGACTCTAAAAGTTTTTACAACCATAATTTCACAAAATCAGAATCTAACTTTTGTTGGCTGAAATATTTTGATAAACCCTAGATAAAACCCCTAAGAATAAATATTGTTTGGTACATTTCTCACAACCGTATTAATACTGAGTTTTGTTTTCAATCTTCTGGTATCCAACTCTGCTCTAAGTGGCACTACTGTCACCATCATAGAGAGGATTCTAACCATCGTTTCTTGTCTTGGGTTACAACTTCAACTCTCTAGAATTATATTACTGACATGTTTGATTATATATGGTTAATTATCAACTCTATTTGCTTTCAATTAAAATACAGTGTGGAGGTTGAAACCTAAAAACAAATCAAGAACCTCTTCTCAACTGCTGTTGCTGAGATCCTTCACGTGATCTGGTATAATAGAAATGATATTATTCACAACGACTACTCATTTAATATTAACTAAGTTCAGATACAGATTATCATCACCATTAAAGATGAAACCTCAATTCAGAAATCCCATTGCGACAAAACTGTTGGAGACTATGATATCCTTCATCATCCTGGGATTGATGGAATATACATATCACCGAGGCACACCTTTGAGGTGTTCTGGTCGGCCTCGTTCCAAGGATGGATCAAAATTAATGTTAAAGGAGATTCCAAATACAACCCAGTACTGGTAGGATGTGGTGCTATTTTCAGAGACATCCTTAACCATTGTCAAGGATACTTCTTTAGTGGTTGCAGTCTCACCTTTTATTTAGAAGAAAAAATGATGGCTGTGATTCTTATGGTCGACTTTGTCAGACAAAATGGATGGAACAACATTTGGATTGAAAGTGATTAAACCACTATTGTGCAAGCCATCTGGAATGGTATGATGAACCTTGCTTGGCCTCTTACTACCCACTGGATAAGATGCATTGCTTCATTTCAGGAGATTAGATACATTTCCACTCATGCCTTTCGAGAATCGAACATGGTTGCTGATGGTCTTGCCTTTAAGGGAATCAACCAGGGCATCACTTGGATGGATGATCTGCCAGTTGATCTTCTACCTCTTTATGAATCAGATTGTAATAAAATTACCTCCTTTAGACTTATTTAATTTCTTTTTTTTATTTAATAAATTGTTTCTTGGTCTTTGGCCGAGGCACCACCTTAAAAAAACATTCCATTAAAACGTTTTTAAAAAAGTAAAAAATGATTTTTCAGAAAAAAATTAGAAAGATTCCATTTAAAATATTATTAAAGAAAGAAATTGGTAGTTGTCACATTTAAGAATTATATTAAAGGTATTTTTCATTTAATTTCCATTATTTCTTTGTTTAGGGGGGTTCCCATGCATTTTGGTGGAAGTGGTGGGTTTTCAAAATTTGGGCCAAACATTGATCCCATTTCCAGATTTAAAAATAATTTTTTTTTCTTTTATAACTCCTTCATTTTTTAAAATTTTACACCCATTCCACTTTTTAATTAGCATAACTTGGTATATTAAAACCACCATATCAATTTGGACCCCATAGTCATCCATAATAATGATGGATTTGAGTTTTTTATTAAAGTGTTGGGCCAGCCTGAAATCCATTTTCCCACTTTAATTATTTTTTAATTCCTTAATATCTCATTCATTTTTTGTGTTTTTTTTTGTGATTCCAACTCTCACCTAAGACTACATACCCAAGGAGCGGCCCCATTCTCTCCTCCTCTTCTTTATATCTCATATTCATTGCGAATTAAGGAAAAATGTATCTGGATGTCTACATTTCAGATCTCAAATGACCTACTCAGCCTTATTCAAACCTCACATTCATTTTTGGGTGTTTTGAAATTCAGATACCAGCATATTTGGGGCATTTTATTCAAGATCTTTCAATTAAGTGATTTTTTTCTCATGTTCCTCCCATTTTCTTAGGGTTTCTTCCACTTTTCATGAGGTTCTAAAATATCCAAAAGTTAGGGTTCATACCTAGGGTTTTAATTTGAGTTTATTGGTCTAATATTTAGGTTTTATGTGGTTTTCACTCCCTTGTGGTGAAGTGGTGGTGCGGTTGATGTTTCACACAACAGATTGGGGTTTTTGGCACAAAAGGTAGGTTATTCCATGTGTAAAAAATTATTGATGAGTTAGATTTCTTGAATTTTTAATTTAGCATGTCAATAATATGTTGTGTGTGGTGAGAAAACCATTTTTGGTAGAATTAGTTAAGAATGTAGTATTAATGTTACATTTTTTCTTAAAGTTGTGTATTTTTCAAATGTAACTCATGTGATATCTTTTGTGGTAGTTTTATAAAATATTATAGTGATTTATTAGTTGTTGAAAGGGGATGAAAATTCTGGTTTGTTAATTCTTTGGTGTTATTTTGGCCTTAAAAGATGATTTTGAAATTGGTTTTATGTGAAAAACATGGTTATAGCTCTTGGGATTGATTTATGAAAATGTTAAATGATTTATTGAGTTAAACAAAGTGGATAAATGATTTACATGTACTATTTTGGTGAGTGTGTTCACCTAAGATGATATTTTTAATTTTAAAGTGGTGATTTAATATGTAAAACATTTTTATAATGATTTATAAATTGCTGAAGGGATTTATTAAATTGCAAGAAAGGCACAAAACACGTTTGTGGGCTTTTTTGTGTGAGTATGATGTGAAAAATGATTTTTTTTGTGAATGGAGTATTATGTGTCACGTATTTGGGATGTTATATGATTTGAACTATCTTGGAAAGGTTTTATAGAATTGTTAAATTGTTTTTTGAAGTGTGAAAGATATGCGAAAAGTGTTGTGGGATGTTTTGGTGTGAGTATGATTTTAAAATGAATTTAAATGAAAAAGGGGATTATGTGAATTGTGTGATATATATGGAGGTTTTTGGTGTGTTTGTGACTTAGAAGTGGTATTTTAATGTGAAAATTATATTTCATGGCTTTTGGAACTTGTTTGAGCATAATAGGGAACACCCGAGTATCTAGGTGGGTGGACGCGTACTAGTATGCTTGTGATCCCGTGGGCTTTGGCCTCAGTTTCACATAGCAAGTTTTATTATTACAACACTAACTAAACTATTATGAAGATTATTATGATGATGTTTGGGGACCACTAGGTTATGGTTATGATCCCTACTAGTGGCTCGTATGCATGAGAACAAATATTTGTATGGTTACTTTCACCGATAAACGAGGTACCTGGGACACACAACGAGCTAGTGCCTAGTGATTATTCCCTATTTCTTATGCTCATTAGATACTTTATGATTACAGTAGGCATATGGTATGTTTTTATGAAAAATTCAGTAGCTTTTGAACTCTTTTTAAATGTGTTGATTTATTAAAGTAGCCCACTTGAAAATGATTTTTATTTAAAGTTTCATCTCTTTAAAATTATTATTAGCATATCATGTTTATGAAAACCTTCAAGCTTTTAATCTTTTAATGTTTATCACATCGAATCCTTTAGTGGTGGAATCCTATGGGGTTTTTTCTCACACCCTACATGCACCTTTGGGTGTAAGTAGACTTCATTATTTTTTTCACAGGTTTGGGTACAACTTTTTTGTGCTAATGGTTTGAGTTCTTAGCGGTCCTTCATGATGAAGTGCTGTGGAGATAGCTTGAGGTTGGTTCCTCTTACCATGAGGAGGTTCTTTGGATATCCATTTTAGGTTTCTTCAATTGTTATAGTCTTTGAGAATTGTTTTAAATTATGTAATTCAATTCTGAGTTTTTTGTAAAAGATGGGTTGTTTTGAAAAATCCATATTTGTTATATTGGACTTGTTTGTTGTTTTATTGTTTATAATCTCAGGTAAATCATTCCCAAATCTAATTTTATGATACCTGGTCACTTGTGACCGCTTTTGGGGATCAAGAACGCCCTTTGGGACTTATCACAGACCGTTTCGAGTGCCGGTTTTGATGGTGACCGGATTCAGTTCATGACAAAATGGTATTAGAAGAGGTTTAATCTCTTGGGTCATGTTATTTGGGGAAGAGATGGGATAGTCTGGAGATTAAATTTTTGGGGTTTGACATTCCGATTACGAGTAGGGTTCTTGGGCAGCACACCTTGTGATGTTATTCAATTCACCATGGGAAGTTAGGTTTTATCTGAGTCCTTTGGTTTTCTTGGTTTGATGACGATTAGGGGAAATGAAAAGAGAGTTAGGATAATGGTCTCAATGAGCTCGTAGGGCCTAAAAAGCCATGTGGAGTCAAGGATATTTCCTTAGAACACTCTATGTGATAGTGAAGTGATTGATGTATGTCCACCAACCATATTTCCAAGTCACCCACTGAAACTAGTTTCCCATCTCATTGTCTTGTGTCCTTTTGTTATGAAATATTGGAAGTTTCGTTTTAAAGAAAAAATGACTTGGTTTATGAAGTGTAAAGTTTTTCTAAAATGATTTTATAATAAAGAGGTAATGGTTTGATTTTTGAAATGGTATAATTGAATTTTCATATTTTCTTTTGAAATAGAAAATGGTGTGTTTACACCTCTTTTGAAAGTAGGAAATATATTATAGTTAGTTTTGAAAAAGTCTTTCCAATAGAGTTTTCTAAACTATTAACAAGTGTTTTAATGGGATGAAATGTTTTTGAGGTCAAGTGTGGTGTTTATAAATGGATTTTTATTTGGTAACCAGTGATCATTTTAAAAATTTTATGAAATTTTAGAATCTTGTTTTAAAATGAGAAGAGTTAAGTTCCCAATTTCATATGGATTTATGAAATTGATTTTGTCATGAAATTAGAAGTGTTTTGAAAATGGTCTGAAATGTTTTAAAATTAATGTACATGAATTGAAAGTGAGTTTTTATTGAATGATTTTTGATATTTTGAAATGTTTCTTAAGATGTAAATTAGGTTTTGATTTTACGAATAGAAGTGTTGATAAAAATGAAGTATCGGTAGAATGTTTTTCTTTTGAAAAGTGGAAGGAATTTTTTTGAACCTTTGGTATTTCCATGAATGACCACATGCATGGGGTTATATGGGATGATTAATGGTTAATGGCACAACTATATGAGTTTCAATATGAATATGAGGAGGGTGCATGGTGTGGAATGGAAACATGCATGTGTGAGGCCCGAGGGTCCATTGGTGGATAGGCTAATCATCAAACCATTTGTTTTCAAAGGGATGATTTTAAGGGAAAACATGACATCTTGATGACTTGTTTGGGATGGAACATCTTATGTTTGTTTCATAAATTTTGTTGTTGTGGGATGTTTTGATTCCTAGAACCCCTCTTGTTTGAATAGTGTTTTGGGTTTGGGTTTGCTCGGTAAGATAGGTTGAAGGGATTTGTAGTGGTCTCCTTATGAGAAATATTTTAGGATGCCTTTACAGTGGTTCCCTTCATGTGTTCAAATCTGGTTTGTGGTATGTCTTGACCAATGGACCATCTTTGTTGGGTTTTTGGGTTCTCTCATTGGATAAGGCACATAACCATTAATGGTTAGCACACAACTAAAGTGAAACCCGGATTGTCTTGACATTGGATAGTCTTTTAGTTGATCAATATAAGGAATATTTTTCTTGAGCTTTGGATATTGAGTCTACAAAACTTTTCTTTCTTGGTTTTTTGAATCCTCTTATAGTGGGAGAGTGGTCATAGGAGGTTGAAAGAGACCATAGTTCCTTAAGTTACCAGAGTCGTCAAAGGTGACAGTAGTTCAGGGTTGTTAGTGATGGATGTTCACTAAGAGGGCCTCTAGGTCCTTCGTCAGTCTCTTTGAAGTAAGGGATAATGTTAATCCACTAGTGTGGAAAATATGGTCAATAGATGATATTTTTTCCATTTTTCGAAATCGTGTGTTGTTTGGGACTTAGAATAAGATCCCATTACTTTTCTAGTTTCTATCAGTGGAAATAGTCATGTTTGGTGATTCCATGTGATGTCATGTGCTCTTTTGACTGAAAGGTTAAGGTTGTGCAATCCTCTGAGAGTATCCTCTTTTTTGAAGTGTGTCTCCCTTTAGAAAGTCTCAACATCCTCTGTTTAGAGGAAGGTGTTTCCATATGTACTTTCCTCTTTCCATTTATAATATGAGGAAATAAGGGTTGATGTGTGTTCATCTTATAATACCTTTTTTCAGTAAAATGTTGAGAAATGGTAAACTGAGGTCAGAGTGTGTTATGTCTCGTTGAACCCATCTGGGATCTCTGTGTAGTTATTTGTGGAACTATAAGAAGAAATTCCATTAGGGGTTCTCAAAATTGTAACTGCGAGGCTGGAGATTCTTCAATCACTTGAGCTCTAGCCATAAGTCCCGGAGTGAAGTTGGCATGTAGTTTGGAAAATCCCCAGGTCATTAAAACCTTTGGTTTAATTCATATCCTCAATATGAAATATGGGAATTGTTTAAACCTCTGGTGTCATTATCTTTTTCCAGTTGTTCCTGTTTGGTGGTAGAGGTGGGGGGACCTCATTTCCACGTTGTAGTTGGAGTTCATACCTTTCCCCTTTGGTTTCCTTTGAGTTTTTGAAGAAAAGTTTGAAATTTGGGCTAGGTAGATTAATGAGCACTATTTGTGCCCAATTAGTAGTAACTATGCACCATCCTAGGGAACCATGAGATAAGAGATCGTAGTTATCGCATGTTCTCCACATGGTAGTGTTCCTTGGCCCATGTAACCTTGTTATATTTCCCCTTTGGTCAGAATTTTTGGCATGATTAGCACACGATTTACCAAACTGTGCGGACTAACCGTGTAGTAGTTTCAACTCTTTAAATTTTGGGGTATTTTCATGTTGGACCATGCTAGTCAGTTTAGATGGTTGGTTATTATGGAGTAGAGACTCACTATGGGTCTCATATATGTTCTTTTGAAAAAATCTATTGATATTATACCTCTTATGCTGGGGATTCCATTCTGTCCTTTCCTTGTTAGTGTCCTGATTCCGCCTCGATAAAATTTATGTTGTCTCTTATGGTGGAGAGCCCATTTGTATCTCCCCATATCAGTAACTTGGTTTTCTCCTTGGTATTGGATTGGTGGTAGGTAGTATTATTTGGAGGTATATAACTACAAACATCTTCCTTGGGAAAATTTTGGGATTGAAGAGTTCCCAACAGTTTAGTTAATGCAAGGTCAGTGTAACCTTGATCGTTGTTGTTGTTCATTTGGTTAAACTGATTGTGTCTTGTTATGATGGTGTTTGAGGTGTTTCGTTTGAGATGAATTCAAAATGTGATTCATTGTTATAAGAAATTAGATTATGCTTTGTATTATGAGATTATTCCTTCCTTGATTTATCAATTGGAGATATCTTAGCTTTTTCGGTGGCAACGAAACTGGGCAAATGAGTCTGTTTTGGCCTTTCAGTTGGGTTTGGTTTTTGACTTTGGACTTACTATGGATTTTTGAAGGAAAAAAGTTTTATCATGGAGAGAATTGTCACATTCATGACTTATTTTAAAAGTATTTTTCATTTAATTTCAGTTCTTTCTTTGTTCTGGGGGTTTCCCAAGCATTTTGGTGGAAATTGTGGGTTCTCAAAATTTGGGCCAAACCGTGAGCCCGTTTCCCGATTTAAAAATAAATTTTGTTTCTTTTATAAATCCTTTATTTTTCAACATTTTACACCCATTATACTTCCCAATTGGTATAACCTGGTATATTAAAACCACCATATAAATATGGACCCCATAGTCATCCATAATAAGGATGGATCTGGGTTTTTTATTAAGGTGTTGGGCCATCCCGAAATCCCATTTCCTGCTTTATTTTTTTTAATTTTTATTAATTACTTAATATCTCATTCAATTTTTATTCTTTTTTGGTGATTCCTACTCTCACTCGAGACCACATACTCAAGGATCACCCCCATGCTCTCCTACCCTCTTTAGAGCTCATATTCATCACAAATTATGAAGAAACTTCTCTGGATGTCTCAAATCATCTAGATTTGAAGAGGTAAATTGTTTATTTCATTACTTCTTTAATTTTTACTCTTTTCCCTCCATTTCTATTCTCACATTACCTAATAGTCCTTATTCAAACCTCACTTTCATTTTTTGAAATTTTGAAATTCAGATACTGGTGTATATGGGGCATTTTATTCAAGATCTCTCAATTAAGTGAGTTTCCTCCCATGTCCCTCCCATTTTCTAAGAGTTTTTTCAACTTTTTTTGAGGTTCTAAAATGTCCATTAGTTAGGGTCAGTACCTAGGGTTTTTATTTTAGTTTCTTGGTCTAATATTGAGGTTTTAGGTGGGGTTTCACTCCATTGTGGGGCAGTGGTGGTGCAGTTGATGTTTCACACAACAAATTGGGTTTTTTGACACAAAAGGTAGGTGATTCCATGTGTAAGAAATTATTGATCAGTTAGCTTGATTGATTTATTAATTTTTAGTGTTTCTAATATGTTGTGTGTGGTGAGAAAACATTTTTTGGTATAATTAGTTAATAATGTAGTATTAAAGTTACTTTTTTTTCTTGAAGTTGGTTATTTTTCAAATGTAACTCATGTGATATCTTTTTTGGTAGTTTTAAAAAATATGAAAGTGGTTTATTAGTTGTTGAAAGGGGCTTCCAATTCTAGTTTGGTAATTTTTTGGTGTGATTTTGTCCTTGAAATAGGGTTTTGAAATATGTTTTATTTGAAAAACGTGGTTATACCTCTTGAGATTGATTTAGGAAAATTTTAAATGATTTATTGAGTTAAACATAGTGGTTAAAGGATATACATGTACTGTTTTGGTGAGTGTGTTCACCTAATATGAGTATTTTAAAGGTAAAGTGGTGATTAAAGATGTCAAAAAATTTTGGAATGTTTTATAAATTGTTGAAGGGTTTTATTAAATTACAAGAAAGGCGTGAAACACGTTTGTGGGCTGTTTGGTGTGAGTATGATGTGAAAAATGAATTTTGTTTATGAAATGAGTATTATGTGACATGTGTGTGGAATGTCATGTTACTTGAACTATCTTGAAAAGGTTTTATAAAATATTTAAAGGATTTTTTGAAGTGTAAAAGATATAAGAAAAGTGTTGTGGGCTATTTTGGTGTGAGTATGATTTCAAAATGAATTTGAATGAAAATGAGTATTATGTGACTTATGTGTTATACATGTGGGTTTTTTGGTGTGTGTGTGAATTGGAAATGGTATTTTCATGTGAAAATTATATTTCAGGGATTGTGGAACTTGTTTGAGCACAAGAGGGAACACCCATGTATCTAGGTGGGTGGACGCATACTAGTATGCTAGTGATCCTGTGGGGTTTGGCCTCAGTTTCACGTAGCAAGTTTGATGATGACAGAACTAACTAAACTATGATGATGATTATGATGATGATGTTGGGGGCCCACTAGGTTATGGGTATGATCCCTACTAGTGGATCATGTGCACGAGAATAAATTTTTGTATGGTTACTTTCACCGAGATAAGAGGTACCTGGGACCCACAATGAGCTAGTGCCTAAGGGTTATTTCCAATTTCTTGTTCTCGTTAGATACATTATGATTTATGTCAGTATATGATATGTTTGGATGGAAAATTAAGTAGATTTGGAACTCTTTTTAAATGTTTTTATTCTTTACAGTAGCCCACTTGAAAATTGTTTTTATTTAAAGTTACATCTCTATAAAATTATTATTAGAATCTCATATTTATGAAAACTTGCAAGCTTTTTGTCTTTGAATGTTTATCACATGGAATCCTTTAGTAGTGGCATCCTACTAGGATTTTTCTCACACACTACTTACAACTTTGGGTGTAAGTATACTTGGTTATTTTTGTCGCAGGTTTGGGTACATCTTTTTGTGCCGATGGATCAGGTTTTTAGCGGCCCTTCGTGATGCATTGTTTTGGAGATGGCTTGAGGGTGGTGCCTCTTTACATGAGGAGGTTTTGGGATTTACATTTTGTGTTTGTTCATATGTTATAGTATTTGATCATTTTTTTTAAATCATGTAATTCAATTATGAATTTTTTTAAAATATGGTTTGTTTTGAAAAATCCAAATTTATTATATTGGAATTGTTTGATACTTTATTGTTTATAATCTCAGGTAAATCATTTCCAAATTTTATTTTATGATACTCGGGAACTTGTACTAGCCCATGGGAATAGACAAAACCCTTTGGGCCTTATCACAGACCATGATGGGTGCCAGTTTTGATGGTGACCAGATTCAATTCGTGATAGTAGTGAAGATAAATTTTTTAAATCATTTCATGTTTAGTTATAAACTTTCCTAAAAAATATTGATGGGTACGAACATGGATGAAAAATTCCATCAACCAAAGAGGAAATAATATTGGCATTTCATTAAATAAAATTCTCGATCATTTCGTATAAAAAAGTGATGAAAATTAAACTAATATATAAAATCTAAAAAAATGCACAAAGAAGAAAATCATATAAGAATATTTAAAAACAAGATCTTTATAATTTCCCTGAGTGTAAATTTTAGAATAAATTATCTTGATTAAAATTTTATTGAAACATAAATCCATTTCCTCATCATCCTTATTTCATCAAACACATTAAATTATAATATATATTAAATATATATTTATTATAAATATAATCTTGAACCATATTCATAAATAAAATAATATTTATCATCCCTTTATAATTTCAAATTATCATTTTATAAACATTTTCTTCATTTAAATGAATAGTCAGGTAAAAAATGGTCAGCCTTCTATGTTTATTTTGGTTTTAATATTCTTATAAATGAACCATGGTCATGGTTTCATAATATATAGAATCTTAATAACGATATATGTTTCATATTTGTTGATTATATAAAATATTATAACAATTTATATATTTTTTTGGTGAAAAATGAATAACATCACTTAGAAGAGATGGTAGTTCATATGTACACACTGGTAATGTATTCACATTTCGATATATGGAATGAATGAAAGTTAAATTATAATTCTCTATTATAGTTTTGTTATAAGATCATTAATATCACATATATTCATAAAATTTAACATTATTACTATCCAAATAATTTGAAAATGAAATTCTAGTCACATTGGTTTATTGAGATGGTAGTCTAGACATACACACAAGCGACGTTATAGTTTTACAATAGTTGTAAAGGTCATAAGATAGATAATATATTATAATAATAGAAGAATAAATATTTTATAAATACTATATATAAATAATAAAAAAATCATAATAAAAATCCAAAATTATGGTGATATATGATGAAACATATTGTTATATGGTTATAATAGTCCACATGTACACACAAGAATTATGTTAAATTCATATTTCATGGAATTTAGGTGTAAAATGGTTAGTCTGCTCAGATTGGCCATCAGTTTGAGGATGATAGGCCGTACTGAAGTTCAGTTCAGTATTCAGAGCATGTTGTAGACTCTTACAAAACATAGAGGTGAATCTTGGATCTCGGTCAGACACAATAGATATTGGTACTCCATGCAACCTTACCACTTCCCTGATATATATCTGTGCTAGTTGATCCAATGAGAAATCCTCCCGAATAGCAATGAAGTGTGCAGTCTTTGTAAGATGATCAACAACAACCCAGATTGCATTGTTGCATTTGGATGTCCTAGGAAGTCCGGTGACAATGTCCATGGTGATGTTCTTCCATTTCCATTCTGGTATAGGCAATGGTTGCATCATCCCCTTAGACTTTTGCCTCTTGGCCTTCACTTGATGACACACCAGGAACTTTGATGTATATTCAACGATCTCCTTCTTCATATTATCCCACCAAAAGTTTTCTTGGATATCTCGATACATCTTTGTGTTCCCTGGGTGAATAGAGAAATTTGAACTATGTGCATCATCCAAAAGTTCTTTCTTCAGCTACGGACTTGATGGAACACATAGTCTTTTCCCAAACCACACAATTCCTTCTTCATTAACATTAAACTCTGATGATTTTCACTTTTTGATAGTTTCCACTTTTTCTTGAATTCCCACATCATCCTTTTGAGCATCCTTTAACCTTTCCAAAAGAGATGGTTGAAAAATCATTTGTGAAAGGATTGATGATGTTCCCTTCTTTATGATTCCCACGTCCATCTTCATCAAGTCTAAGAAGATTGGATCCTTCTCAATTCTCATCATTGATAGAATCGCTGGATCCTTTCTACTTAGGGCATCCGCCACCTTGTTCGCTTTCCCAGGGTGGTAATGTATTGAACAGTCATAATCCTTGATGAGCTCTTTCTGTGTGAATATATATTTAATACTCTTGTGGTTAGTATATGTCTCACATTTCTCTCCATAGAGATAATGCCGCCAGAGTTTCAGGGCAAAGATCACAGCCGCCAACACTAGATCATGTGTTGGATAGTTTCGCTCATGGATTTTCAACTGCCTTGAGGCATAGGATATCACTTTATCATTTTTCATCAGCACACATCCTACACCCTTTTTCGAAGCATCACTGAATACTACAAAAAGCTCCCCACTTGTGGGTAAAGTGAGCACGGGTGCAGTGATAAGCCTCCTTTTCAACTCCTTGAATCTTTCTTCCCATTAATCACTCCAAGCAAACTTTACTCCCTTTAGAGTTATCTTGGTAAGAGGGTTGGAAAATCGTGAGAAATTTCTCACAAATCGTCGATAATATCCAGCTAACCCCAAGAAGCTACGGATATCCGTTACCGATATTGGCCTCGGCCATCCCTCAATTGCATCTGTTTTGGAGGGGTCCACAGATATCCCATTGCTTGTGATGATATGGCCCAAGAATGAGACCTCCTTCAACCAGAACTCACACTTGCTGTACTTTTCATAGAGCTTCTCCTTGCACAAAGTCTGTAGTACAGTTCTTAAATGCTCCTCATGATCCTCCTTGGTTTTGGAGTATATTAGAATATCATCTATAAAGACTAACACAAATTTATCAAGGTAATCTCTAAAGACTCTATTCATCAAGTCCATGAATATTTCTGGAGCATTGGTGAGTTCGAAAGGCATTACTATGAATTCATAGTGCTCATATCTTGTATGAAAAGTAGTCTTGGGAATATCTTCCTTCTTCAACCTTACTTGATAATATCCCGACCGCAAGTCCACCTTGGAGAAGTATTGTGCTCCACGCAACTGATCGAACAAGTCATCAATTCTTGGGAGTGGATAATTGTTCTTTATCGTGATTTTGTTAAGTTCATGATAATCGATGCAGAGCCACATTGACCCATCCTTCTTCTTGATGAAGAGGACTGGTGCACCCCATGGTGAAGCACTTGGGCGTATAAACCCTTTATACAGATTCTCCTGTAGTAGTTTCTTCAGATCTTCAAGCTCAACAACAACCATTCTATATAGAGTCTTGGATATTGGTAGCATCCCACGTATAAGTTCAGTTGAGAACTCAACATCTCTTCTTGGAGGAAGACCAATCAGTTCCTCGGGAAACACTTCCGCGAATTCCCTCACAATAGGAATTTCTTCAAGGATGGTTTCTTCTTTGGACTCAATCATCTGAGCCAGATACGCATGCTCATAGGGCAGTAATATCCATGCTTGAGATTATGGAGCTAAAGGATATTCATCTTCCTCCTGACACTTGTAAAGAATTGGGGGTCGATTCTCTATATGGAGTGTGATTTCCCTCTCCCAACAATTTATGTTGGCTCTATATAAGGAAAGCCAATCCATGCCAAGAATTGCATCAAACTCCACCAAAGGGAGTATGACGAGGTTCGCTGGAAAATTCAATCCACAGATTATAACAGGGGAGGACTTATATTCATGGGATGCAATGATTGCCCCATTTTCCTTACTCACCGACATCTTTACTTCCATGATTTGTGGTGGTGCTGGGATTGTTCTACTAAACTTTCGAGATATAAAAGAATGCATAGAACCTGAATCAAAAAGTACATTCGCTATTCTTGAATGAATAACTAGCGTACCTATCACCACTTCTTTTTCAGGGTTCATTTTGGCAGAAGTGATGGAAAAAGTTCTTCCTTGCTGTCTTGGAGGTTGTTGGTTGCCTCCGATAACCCTTGGATTAGGGCACTGATTTGAAAAATAACCCGGTTCTTTGCATTTGTAGAATTGAACAATGCGTTGAGGTTCTAACGGAGTGTTCCTCTCCTCTGTCGCAGCCGCATGTCCTTCTTACCGACAGTTAATAGCTAGGTTCCCTTCTCTTCCACACCTGAAACATTTTCTCATCCCCTTAAGGAAGTTTCCAGGGTGCTTATTTCTGCACTTTTGGAAAGTGGGGTGATGGAACTTCTTAGATCCATTGAATTTATCCATAGGACCACCAGCATTGAAGTCTACCTTACGCTTCTTGTCCCCATGATACCCCTGTGATTCTCCGATCTCCATTTCGACCTTGAGGGCGCATCGGACAATTTCCTCATAGCTGTCGAAGTCACGGATCGCTAATGCTTTCCGCAATCTAGGCTTCAACCCACCAAAGAAGCGGTCAACCTTGCATTCGGGGGTAACGACGAAGCCGGAAGCGTATCGTGCAAGCCTTGTGAAGTTTGCCTCGTACGCTCCCACATATTCTTCATCTTTTTTCTTGAGGTAAAGGAAGTCCCTTTCCATCTTAAGATGGTGGGTGCGCGGAAAATATTTATCGAAAAACATCTTCCGAAATTCCTTCCATTCCAAAGAATCGATCTCCTCCTCAGGCTTCGTATTTTTGATCAACGTACACCATTGATCAGCTTCACCCTCCATACGATAAGCCGCTAGGAGAACCTTCTCTTGTTCAGAACATTGAAGGATGGAGAAGATATTTTCAATGGAGTTGATACATTGTTCAACGATCGTGGGATCAGATGATCCACTAAAAGTAGGAGTCCTCTGTCTCATGAAGCTCTCTATAGAAACTTGTTCTTTCTTAGGGGGGGGGGTTGAACATTCCTCTTGACCCGTGTTTCTATTCAAAACATGATTTAGCTGAGACAGAAGTGTGACAAAGTTTCTCGATTCCCACTCCCATTGGATTGGGCATCTCATTAGTACAATCATCACCCTGATCTTTACAACGGTTGTTAGCCCGAGTCCTCCTATTACCGGCCATTGGCTGGAAAAAGGAAAGTTAGGGGTAACACATAAAGGGTAATCCAAAGACAAAAGTTGATGACTTATAGATAAACTTTAATTTCTTCAACTCATGAGTCTATATGATTCGATCTAGGCTTTTCATGATCTACTTTCTAACATATATTCTTAGGGGCATTTTTCCCTTAATAAGGGTTTATACCAAGATTGTGAATTTATCAAAACATATCACCCGAGAGTGTCGTAACCAAGAGTGCAGTAAGGCCCTTTGTCGTGAACCATTTCTCATTCGAGTCTAGCTCAAAGTGGTGTTTTCGAGTTTTACCCCTAGGATACATTTGTGCCAGAGCCGCCTCTACCTGCTCGTATCCAGACATGGATGTATTTGTTTGATAAACCACTTAATTAGTATTTAACAAAACTTAGGGATGTTTTTATTACACTTAGTCTTGTATCTAAGGATTTACTAGGGTTTCCTAATCCCAAAAATAACTAAACCTATCCTCTGATACCAACTATGACAACCCTTCTTTTTATTACAACTTAAACATGATTCATTACATAAAAATTTACTTGATACAACAAAGAAGATCGAGAGGTTTAGTGTATTTGGGGCTTAGGATAATTACATAAAAACTTAAAACATGAAATACAACATCTTTATTGAAAACTTCCTTTACATGACCACTACATTCCCTCGTACTTAGCATTGCATGGGATAACCTGAGGACATGCATAAGAAAAGGGTGAGCTATAAAGCCCAAAAAGGGAGTACAAATGGAATAACATGAGGAGTAAAATACATGTTAGAAAATAGGCATATCAATAGAGCATAAAAGAAACATGAACATAAAGTCATGATAAAGAATGATAATCATAACATGGAAATGTAGCAACAACACTTAACATTGAATTAGCATGAGCCAAGGCTCATTGCACATGGAGCATGAGTAAACCCTCATTGCACATGAAGCAAGGGTAATCCCTTGTTGCACTTGAATTAGCATGAGTCAACACTCATTGCACTTGACGTATCATGATACTATACTTTACCCAATGCATTGGAGCGCTATAAGGGCACACCCTTCTTAAACATTTCATTTCATGCATAAGTGTGCCACATGGATCATAAAACATGGATTCATAAAACATAATCATTTATTCCATGATAAAGGAATGTGGAATTAATACATGAAACATTAAAATCAATAAGTAAATGCTCATAAAGGTGAATACCCTTGATGGAGAAATGGGCATGGTATTCACTACACAATGACATTGGCTTAGAAAATCGGTGTGATTTCGGCAGCGTAACGGCGTGACATAAGAATTAATAAAAAAGGTTGATGAGATATAAAGGGGTTCCTAATCATATTTACATGTAATGGACAGTAAGGAGGTCATATAGATACATTTCCCAACAATTGAAATGGAATTTAGATTCATGATACAAAAGTATTTCTTGAATGTAAAAGAAGAGAGAGAAGTTCCTTTCGGAATTTCAGCATAGTAACAGGTGTACATGGGAGGCATTAAATGAGAGAGAAAGGGGACTCCCATCATTAAAACATAAAGAGGGTAGTATGAGGGAGGTGCGAAACCATACCCCAGTATTCATAATTGAAATTAAAAGGGCAATACAACTTAAAGAAAATTGACAAAAATGAGAAAGGAAGAAAAAACCCTTACTTGGAAATGTGCTTCCAAAGGCTAGAGAGAGGCTTGTGAGAGGCTTCTTGGGAGCTTGGGGCACCTTGAGAGGATTCTAGAGAGAGTAGGGCAGATTTTGGAAGAACTCCAAGGGATTTTAGTGAGGAGGAAGTGGGAGATTGAGTGGGTTTATATAGGAATGTTGAGAGAATTCTTTATTATTTAGGTCTGGGACCCCTTATATTAAATTAATCCAAACCACAAACCATCCCATGGTTTTTGCCCATGTTTTCTGAAAATGGAAAGAGGAAAAAAATATTTTACAAGCCCAAGGTCCGAACTTATTAAAATATTAGGGTTGCTTATGTGGAGGTGAGTCACACTCCCATGGAAATTAATTTAAAAAGGCAAAGTGTTGAATAAGTCTTGAGGGGTTGATTAATTCTTTGAAAAGTAAGTCAAACAAACCCAAAATCACTTTATTTTAATGGTAAAACATATATTGGCCGAACTTAAAGATTATGGTATTTTATTAAATCACCATTGGGTCATTATGATGTCATAAAACACATTATATATTTAAACGGTATTTAATTTTTACCCAAAAATTTGACTGTCTCAGAAAATTATGAAAAATTCACCGTTGGATAATTTCGACGTCCTGATTCCAGAAATGACATTTATTTTATCCAAAAAAATTTATAAATATGTTAATTTTCACTTTTAAAATAAAATCCAACATTTATCGAAAATTCACGGGTTTTTACAGAAATGGCTTTCAAACCTTAATAAAAATTTTAATTGCATTCATAAAATTATAAGATCATTTATATTTAATAAAAATTAATTTAATATTAATAAAATATTATTTTATTCAAAAATCAATTAAATTAAAAAAATTGAATTCTTAATTAAATAATAACTAAAAACACCATTTGTATTTTAAAAACTATTTACAATGTATCAAAAATGACTAGAAATTATATTCATTATTATATACAAAAAATAATGTACAAGAACATAGTACTACTTATTTGTTACATAACCCCTTAAAACAGAGGCATAAGACCTAAGGGTAAGGTGTGAGATGGTGACAGACTCTTGGGCCAGCTCGGATAACATCGCTCGAGTGGTAATCTCTATCAACTTCCACTTTTCCCGTAGACGGTCACGTTCGAGCTTGACATAATGAAGCTCAGCTTGGGCTTGGTCAAGGGCGAAGCCCAAGGATGCCACTTCTTTTTCGAGCTCTGACAAATGGGCTTCGTATGAGGCAATTATACTAGATGAGGCCATCGCTTCCTTTGTCTGAGTAAAAATTGGGTTCGTTAAAGCCTTATATTTATACTAATCATGTGATCACTGTTCAACGACTATAAAAGTAACGGTCACAACTCTTATCATAAAACCAAAGAGGTTGACATCTTATAAAAAAAAATTCATAAAGAGACATTTAATTGGATCAATAGGCATTTTCCATTAATGAAACTTTGGGTCGTTACAATTTGGATATAATAACATTTCAATCTTTTGCATGTTTTAACATTACTAATCTATTTTCTCACCATGTAAACGAGATTAATTTTAAATTTATTACTACAACTTCTATGTTTTCGATTTTGGAAAATGGATTCCAAATTTTTAATTATAGGGTAAAAATTATTTGAATAGTTTTCTTTACTTTTTTTCAATTATGAATTATATCATTAGTAAATTTTTACCATGATAAAAGGTAAATTAGGTAATTAAGGGTAAAAAATAATACAATAAATAATTTAAAAATAACCTAAAACTTGACATAAATTAATTATATGGGTGGTTGTCAACAAAAATTATCCTTGTGATGAAATTATAACCTTTTTAAGACACTTATACGAGAGTAAGATATTTATTATATTTTATTTAAAGAAAATTTAATGATTTCATTCTCTTATTTTAAATAAATATATCATTTTTAATATAGGTTTATGCAGAAGATAAATTAGAATATAAATAGTAATTTGGAAGATAAAATTATTTTCATTATCATGATACTTTATTTTCATTTTTAGGAAATAAATAAATACCCTAAAGGCTTATACAATGATGATGCACTAATTCTGTAATTAATGGAAATACCAAATAAATGATATTAAAAATATTAAAATAAATATAATTTGATATATTTAATTTCATAAAAGAATTTTATGGATGAATTAGACATGTTAAACATGATTTAATATAGTTATTCTAAGACACCATTTTATGGTATTTTTAGAAAGACAAATAATGAATAGTGTCAAAATTGAAACTAATGATATTTTATGAAAGTAATATTTTATTAAATTATTTAAATATCATAAAAATATTAAATAAGTACAAGGGGATGATAAATGTTCTAAAATAAAATAAATTGATGATTTATAGTCAATTTACACTTTATATGTAAAAATTAAATTCTATTAACATTGAAAACATTGTTAGCATAGATAAAATTAAAATAGGTTAAGTGAGGGTTAATAAAAAAGATAAGGTTTATAAATACATCAAAACCTATCTAAAATTTATTGTTTGATGATATTAAAACATTATCTCAAATTATATTGTAATAAATATCATTTTGAATGTATATTTTATTGATATTGAATTTTTTATAAATTAATATATTTTGAAATTCTAAAAGTACCCTTCACCTCAATTTTAAAAGGGAACCTCCTTCCTCAATCATTGTCACAAAATTGAGCATTTTATATCAACAAAACCTAAAAATTTCCATTCTAAACTTTCCAAGACACATTATATAGGTTCTATTATTTTGAAAATACTAACTTTAGTGTCCTTTAGATGAGATCTAAAGGAGCAGTTTTGAAGAAGAGGTAATCTCTCTAACTGATCATTCTCTTTTTCTACTCTTACATAATTTTTATAAATCTATGATATATATCATAAAATAATAACTTCATCAAACTAAATATTATTAAATGTTATTATGATTATGAAAACACCATTATGCATCCCCTTTCCCATAAAAAATGAAAGTATCGCTCGTGCATACATATGACTTAACATCTCTACGTAGTGATACAATTAATTTTCCATAACCATGTTTTATGAGTGATAATTATGATGTAATTACTATTTAAATATTATATTTATGATATAATTTTTATTAAGGAATAATAATAATATCATTTTTACCTTTTTACCATTCATCTAAAATTTTTGGAAAATGATAACGTCGCTCGTACGTACGTATGACTTACCATCTCCACGATGAAATGCAACTCGTTATTCACCTATATTTTACATGGATGGTAAAAAGATGATTATTATGAATATATATGTTATAAATAACATGAAAATGATTTTGTAATGATAATATATCATATTATTACCTTTCTTTTAACCCAACAAGAAAATGAAAACAATGTTAATGAGTACATATGACCTACCATCTCCATGAATAATGAATTTTATTTTATATCAATAAATTTTATGAATCACTATGAATACATATATAATGAATATATATATATATATATATGTGTGTGCATGTGTGTGTGTGTAATATTTATATCATGATTATTATTCTAGAGATGATGAAATCATGTGCTATGTAAGAGGATCAAGGACAACAAGTAAAATCATTAATGAAAAATAAAGCAAGTATTACCAGAAGTGTAACATTAACATGGAATTATTAATAAATGGGTAATATTAAGTCATTATTAAATCATATATGAAATATATATATGAATATTATTCTATGGTATATATATAATAAACTTATATTTATTATAATGGAGGTTTTAACATGTGCGAAAGATGTCACAACTTAAGTAAGGGATTTCGTCACACTTTTATTTTCTATGAGAACAAAGAAATATTCACCAACTATTTATTTTGTGTGATATATATAATTCACATAATCTACGATATTTTTTTTTAAATTTATCGAATATATTTTATAGAAATAAGATAAGAACTAAACTAATATGGTATTTGGGCATGTGTTTGTATATTTTATGAAATGTTCCACAAAAATAATTCAATGTTAATGTACTTTAATCCCGGGTCATTATATTTGGTACCAAAGAAAAGGTTTATTCAAACTTTGGAAACTAGGATGATAAAACCTTATTGAGAACCCTAAGGACGTGTATAAGGATAAGTCTAAGGATAAGAAACTTTTCTTGGAATTTTGGTAAAGGATAGAGTGTGTGGATTCCTAGTAATAAATCACTATCTAGATACTAAAATTGGATTTGGATATGGAACATATGTACCTAGGAGTAACAACTCTAAAAAGGTTAGTTAGTCTTGACTTGAGCATAACCTGGTATACAATAATGGGACTTGCTGCACACCTGGTTTGACAAGCTCTATGGATATTATTTGGGAATTAACAAAATCTTCATGAACCATCATGAAGGATTTATATATAAGTTGGATATGAATAACCTATAAAAAACCTAAGGTGTCATATATTAAGTATGGTGTAATAATTTAGAAATCCAATAAGTTACTTCTCTTTATTATGTGGTTCTCTATTATGATAAATGTGTCTTACTATGTGTTTTTGTTTTAGTCAATGAATGAAACATGAAGTAATTGTGTTAATGATGAATGAAATGGGAAATGAAATGATTTTAATCCTAAAAAACCAACTGTTATAGGATATGTAATGAAAAACTTATCTTTCTTATCACATATGATATGAATCATTCTATACTTCTAAATGAGAAGAGGAGGGAACAAATTTCAGTTGAGTCATTCATAAGGCAATGTCTAACTTCTTTTAGTGGACCTTCTGATCAACTTATTATTGAACAATGGATCAGTACCACTGAAATGATATTTTCTATCCTTTATTTTTCAAAACATGAAAAATTAATTCTGACTATTTATCATTTGGAAGGTGAAGCAAACCAGTGGTGGTATCTTATTAAGAACACGAGGGAACAAGAAGAAATTGAATCTATGGAATGGGAAAAGTTTAATGGGAAATTCTTTAGTAATTAATTATCTCGTATTCTATGAAAAAATATGGAAAATGAGTTCATTGAGATTAAGTAAAAGGATGATGAATATTTTGGAACCCATGAGGAAAATTTTACAAGACTTGTGAGGTACACTTTTGGCATTACCATCCAACATAAAAGTAAAGTTGATAGAATACTCAATGGATTACATTAAAGTATTAGAAGAGCATTATCTATAATAGAATTTTGTATCCATGAAGAGATTGTGAATTGTGTAATCAAGGTTGAAACAGAGGTTTGAGTTGCATATCAATCTCAAGGTTTTGACAAGAAGAGGAAGATGGAGTTCAAGGGAAAATAGAAAAACCACGGAGAAAAGAAGAATAGATTTTATTTATGCTCTAAGTGTGGGAAGAATCCGAGAGGATATTAAATTAAGGTGTCTAATAAGTGTTTTATGTGCATAAATAATGGTTATTGGGAATTTTGTTGTCGAAGTTATGGGAATAATTTATCTAATAATGAGAATAGAGATAAAGCTGTATAGAATGTACCTCTTTCGCTTCAGTGATACAAGTGTAAGGATAATAGGAATTATTATAACCAATACCCAAACCCATGGGCTAGTGATGATGATCGACATCAGCAACCTCTTAATCCAAGGGACAAAGTTAAATCTCATGTGATCACTATTGGTGATGTGGAGCATGACAACTGAGTTGTAGAGTGATTGAGTATTTACGTAATAGAATTCAAGAATAATGTTGTATAAATACTTTATGGTATTATAGAATAATGAAACATAAATATATTGGTCCATTGTAGTTTTTCAATAAGGATTTATGAGAATACACTTAATGATATTGGTAAACATGAAAATTTATTGAGGTAATAAAGTGATATTTTTGGAAAACAGAAGATTAAGGGAAGGATAACCCTTAATATCTACATGATGTTGAGATAATGATATTTTGGTAAGGTTTTGTAGGTTATGAATTAGTAAATTGGAGGGTATTGATTACCTTGTAACTAATTAAGGACTTTTTGACTAGTGGTTATACTATCATTGATGAAGTGTACAATATTTTTTTGGATTTAAGGATTATATCGAATAAACTTTGGAATAAAGAAACATGCATGTTTTTAATAAGGATGTATAGAAATTCAGGTTATTACTATGTTTCAAGAGAATACATGATGAAGGTATTCACATGATTGGAATGTGACAACCAAGAGATACCCTATGATATATGGGAGATAAATTTTAAGTTGATTTAGTGAACTTCTTTATAAAGTTTTGGATTTTAATCCTTCAGAATGATTGTAGGGTTATCCATTTACAGATATTTTTAGTTAAACTTTGGATAAGTTTGTTAGATTAAATTATTATCTCACCATAGGAATATTTATTCATATTGGGTAACTTGTGTTAACCTTTCGTGGTCATAAAAATATATGGAGTGACTTGTTATCATATTTATGGATCTCATGATCCGTCAATGCTTTAGAAATGACAAATTCACCTTTTGTGAAAATTGATCAAGGCATGAAAAAGAGTGAGGTTGTTTGGAAATAAAGTATGCATTTATTCTCATGAAAATAATTCAAATCTTGATAAAGGATTATGAAACCAAAAATTTTATCCTAGTTCATTTTTTCATTGAATCAAATAGCCCCATAGTTCATCATAGATTTATGAATTTGTGATTGTTAACTTTCTACTGACTATGTTCTCTATCACTCTCTATCAGAACTTGATAGTTAGATTTATATTTCATGTCGATGTTTTTACTTTCTACCTATCTTCTCCTATGTTGAAACCTAATTATGAGATACGTTGGTTAACCATTATGTTTCCAACTTTCCCCTTTTAAAGGGGGTTTTAGTATTCATTTTTACAATGTGGATTTATATTAAAGGTACATTAAAGTATTAAACCTTTGATAACCCAAACGAATTTCTAGTGATAAATTCATTTTAAAGGGAGTGGAATGTAACATCTCAAGATTTTTTGAAATATTGTTTCAAATTAATTTAATATTTTCAATATTTTTCATTTCATACAATAGTGAATATAGATTTTTTTATATAAAAAACAGTACATCTGCTTTGCATTATATATAAAAAATTCAATATTTTCACTAAATGTGTCAATGGATTATCTTTCGGTACACATAACACTATTATTGTATTGTGTTACACACAATATCAAGTTCTTTCGATAGATTGAATTACATGAAAGACCGTGTTTTATAGAAAAATAGTATATTACAAAATATTATTATTTAATATAATAAGACATAACCTAGTTGTTAAGATATATATTATAAATATTATTAACTAATGTATGATAATATAGTGTTTATAAGAGGAATTTATTATTTACCAATTAATTAGAAATGAAAATATATGCCAATTGAATATAAAAGATTTTTTTTAATTTTTTTATGTGTACAAAGTTTTTTGTCAGAATAAACTAAATAAATTACAATTAGTGAATGATATTAATGAAATTTTTTATGTTATATATTCAATCATATATTTTGTTATATTTATCCCATATATTTTATAGTAATAAGGAAATAACCTACTCAATCTCATTCATAAAAGCCTATAATTTTCAAAAGGGTAATTTTATCGCCTTTTAATGGACATCCCATTTTATACCCAATATTTCAAACATTTATATATTTTATTTGAAAAAATAATGTTATAATTTTAAATTAGAATATAAAAATTTACTTTGGTTTCACCTTTTCTATTTTTTTGATAAATCTCAAGTTTTTTTGAATAGTAAAAATACTAAATTTTAATTGAAATAAAAAATTATAATTGAAAAAATTTATTATGTTAAATTATATTTTGATTGGTTTTAAAATATAATTAGATCATATTTTTATCAATTAATATAATTTAGGCCATTTACATCAATTTTAAATTGAATTTATTAATAAAAACGTTTCAATCTTTTGCATGTTTTAACTTTTATAACTTGTTTTCTCACACTATCAATGAGATTAATTTAAAATTAATTAATAAAACTTCTTTATTTTTAATTTTGAAAAATTGATTCCATATTTGGAATTAGAGGTTTCAAATTATATAAATAGGTTTCTTTTAATTTTGGTCAATATGAATAGTAACTTTTTAAATTTTTTGTTAACACATAAAAAAGCCGATAAGGTAATTAAGAATAGAAAATAATATTATAAATAATATAAAATTACTATAACTCTTTCCATTATTTCATTAGATGAATCAGTTTTAACCAAAAGCATCCTCGGGAAAAAATTATAACTTTTCTAAGCCACTTGAATAAGATTAATACATTTATTATATTTTATTTAAATAAAATTTAAAGATATCATACACATATTTCCAATTACTATATCATTTTCAATATTGGGTTATACAGATGATAAATTCAACTATAATTAGTGAATTGAAATCCAATATGATTTTATTTATCATGGTAACTTATTTTTATTTTTTTTGTAAATAAATGTATACCTTAAAGGCTTATACAATAACGATGTAATAGTTGATAAATTAACAGAAATATTAAATAAATGATATTAAAAATATTAAAATAAATCTAATTTGATACATTAAATTTCATACATTATTTTTTGAATGAATTTAACATGTTAGGGATGATTTAATAATTTGTGTTCAAAGATATCATGCTGTTATGATATTTTTTAAGGCAAATAAGGAATAATGTCAAAATTAACACCATTGATATTTTAGGAAAGTAATATTTTATGAGATTATTTAAAAATCATAATAATATTAAATAAGGACAATGGGATGTGATATGGTCTAAAATATTATCAATTTACCATTTATGGTCTGATTGCCACTTTATATGTATAACTTTAATTCTCTCAACATTGAAGACTTTTTTAGCATAGTTAAAATTAAAATAGGTTAACTAAGGGTTAATAGAAAAGGTAAGGTTCATAAATACATCAAAACCTGTCCAAAATTTATTGTTTGATAATATTACAACATTATCTCATCTTATCTAAGAATCCATATCATTTTAGAGGTATTTGGATTGAGATTGAATTTATTATAAATTAATGTTTTTAGAAATTCCAAAATTGCTCCTCATCTCAATTATAAAAGGGAACCACCTCCCTCGATTATTCACACAACATTGATCCTACTGTGCAACACCCGAATATTTTGTGTTTTTTTACAAATTATATTAATCTATTTGATATATTTCATTTCACACAAAAATTTATATAGTATTTTATTTGTATATATACAATAGAAATATGTTTGTTTTGTGTTATACACAAAACCATGTTGATATTACAATACACGAAACACTTAGATTATCTTGCAGTATATGAAACACTAAGTTAGCTTACATTAAACGCAAGACTGAGTTTTACCACCTTTTAATGGTGAACCTTTTTTAAAACTCAGTTTTGACACTCTTATGAATTTTATTTTTCAAAATAATCATCATTTTTGAATTTAAAATGTTGAAATTAGCATAGAGTAAATTTTAAGTATTTTTTTCGGAGAAACAACATTTTTAATGAATAGTGAAAATTAATGCATTTTAGTTAAAAACTGCCTTTTTATTTAAATACTTATTAATGTTAAATTATATTTTAAGTTGGTTTCTAAAGTAATAATAGATCAATATTAAATATATATTAATCCAATGTATGTCATTAGAATCATTTTTATATTAAAATTATATATAAACACTTATTGAACATTTGAATGTTTTAACTTTAAAAACCCGCTTTCTCGCTATATCTGTGGGATTAACATTAAAATTAATTTTCTAACTTCTATTATTTAAATTTTTTAAAAAGTAAATACATGATTGTAATCAATATAATATTTTTAGCCTAATAATATTAACTTAATTTTTGACCAAAAAGATTAGTGAAAGTGAATAAAATTAATTATAGTGATTAAGGTAAAATTAAGCTTAATGAGGGACTAAACATTAATATTAAGGTTCAAAATGAATTATATATATATCCAAAATCTATTTTATGCTAATAGGTCAACCAAATCCCCTCTTGGTTCTAATTTTAAGGGTTATTAAGATATTATTAAATGCAAGTGCCCTATATAAAAGGTTAAGTAAGGAAAAATACAGGAGGGGAGATTTACTTACCTTTAACATTTATAAAACATCAAGATAAGTAAAAAAAATAATATTTTAGGTTATATATATCCTTATTATATATAAATGGGTTAGTTTTATTATTATAATTTATCATTAATTTTTAGAGATGATTTAGTCACTTAAGATTCTTAAGAAATTCCAACATAGTGATTATTTTGTTAATAATTAACTAAAATAAACCATATAATAAATATTAAAAGTTAGGTAAGTTGATTGAATTGTTTTATTTAATTATTTTTTTAGATTAATATATCATGTTACATATATAAAAAAATGATATATTTTAATTCCAATATTTTTTGAATATTTTAAAATTAAAAATAAATAAATAATGTCAAAATTGACATTAATGTTATTTAAAAAAAATTATATTCTATTATTTGATTTAAAATTAATAAAAATCAAATATTATTGAGAAAAATCCCTCAATACATCCCCTTGGTGTTTTTGGGTATGATTGTTTTTATTGATAATTACATATGACAATGAATGAGTATGGTTGGTGTTGCTAATGCAGGTGTTTAAGGTGACGTAGTTTTCCCGGGTTTTCCAAATTTTTGGGCCTCAAAATCTAGAGTTTGTTTTTTATAAAAGGAAGGATTTGTGTATAAGAGAGAAGAATACACATACCATAAATCACATTCCATAGACCACATAAGTGGTAAACAGAATGATGATGAAAATTGGGAAAGGGAATATTTCTGCATTACAACACTATATAGACCGTGAAGCACGGTAAGAGAACCACATAGTGAAAATGATTCTTGGGAAGGATTACGGTTCACGAGAGGTATGATGTTCATGGAATTCTACTATTAAAAGAGATGAATCATTTTTTTTGGAAGTGAGGTGGTGATTTTTGGAGTCGTGAAGAGATTTTTTCACGGAAGAGATCAACCACCACAAAGAAGAAAATGTGCTACACAGACCGCATAGGAAAAAATGGTTTATAAAGGAGAACAATATGTGTTGAGGTCTATACCACATAAAATATCTAATTAAAACTGATTAGTGGATTTTTAATATCTATTTTCATATATAAACACCACTAATATCATATTTACTGAGAGAAATTTTCATTAGAAAAATATTTTCTCTGAGAAGATATATAGAAAAGTCTGAAAGAGTGCACGGGGGAGACCATGAGGGAGAAGAGGTTTGTGAGGTGGATTCCATGAAAGTGGAAGGATTTTTTGGGAATGATTTTCGAAGGGATTTTGTAGGAAACTCTAGTGCACAAAGGAAGAAGGATCCATGAAGAAGAGGTAGTCCACATGATATCAAACACTTCATAAAGGAGAAGCAGTCCATGGAAGAAGAACTCGTCCGCAAAGCAGAGACAAATTTCAGAAGAAGGTTTGGTTTATAGAGGAAGAAGTGGTCAAAAAAATAGAAATGATCCATGGAGGTATAGGCAGTCTGTGGAGGAGATTTGGTCCATGAAGCATATTCACTACACAGTGTAGTGTATTTTCCAGAGGAAGCAAGTTATTCACAAAGGTAATTAAAGAGTTCACGAAAGAAATTTCCTCTAACAGTACATAGAAAAGCGGGTTTCATCTATGGGTGAAAAAGATACTTCAACAGAGCATCTACCTATAGTTTAGGATACATGAATTCATGAAAATTAAGGGACCTAGAACTCCATAAAATGTGAGTGGATCCCTTCTAGGAGTAGTGAGAAAAAGAAGAAGAAGACAGCGATCCTTTCCATTGATAGTGATCTAGAGAAAGAGACATAGGGAGTGACCCTTGGGAATGTAGTGAGAACACCCTAAATATTTTAAAGGTAGTGATCTTGAGAATTGAAGTAATCTAGCTTAAACATCATTAATGTATGTTATCCTTAGTGAATTTGGTATAACAAATACATTATTGTTGTATGCTTCTTGGATGTATCCAAGTGAGGCTGAACCAAGTAAAAATATAAGTGTTATTGTTATTGCTTTATTTATTTACTTTCAATGTATGATCATAAGAAAAAATTGGAAAGTAAATGATCAACATTAACATTAAAGATCATAAGAATTTACCCTTGTAATAAAGACTTCCAGATACAGTGGGGTAGGAAGAAGTTTGAAAAGATATTCCATACCTTGATTCACCCCCAGTCAGGGTATCTAGGCCCCTTTTAGACATATAAATTGGTATCAGGGTGAATTTTTCTCCTATCAGTTTTGTTTTCTATGACTTGGATCAGTATATTATTAAAGTTAATGATTCAATATTCTCTTATCTTGGTGTTCCCTGAAAAAGGGAAGAACTTCAATGAATAAGAATAATTAGGGTTATATTACTTAGTGTGGAAGTGTATATGGGTAGATTGAGATTCATTTAAAGCCAAAGATTTTTTATTATTATAGTAAAAGAAACATACAGGAACAAGGAGATACACGACATAAGGGGGAATTCATGGGGGTCTGAAGTAATGGAGTCCGAGAGCATCCCCAATGACAAGATCCATGCTCCCGGGCAGATGAGATCTAGGATTATAGTAACATGTGAGCTCTTCCCTGGGGCCCGCCAAAGAGGCTAGACAATCTACGACTCTATTGCCCTCCCGCCATGTGTGTAGAATTTCCAACTAGGAGGAAATGAGACAACGACACTTATGAATAGTATATGCGATGCCTATGGTGTAGTGCCACCACCTTGAAGAGCACGGTGAAGGGCTGTGGAATTGTTCTGAATGTCCGAGAGGGTAATATTCCTCTCACTGCATATAATGTGTCCGGTGAGCATTGCTCTTGCCTCTTCCTGAAGGGAATTTCCACTCCCATAGAAGGATGAAAAAGCAAATATTGTAGACCCATTATAGTCCCTGACAATACCTCCACCTCGCATGACCCCCATCCCGCAAGCGCCGTCCAAATTGAGCTTGAAGCCGGTGCTAGGTGGGATCCAACACACCCAGTGACCATGCAGGGTTCTGGGAATTAGAATTCTAGAAGGTGAAAGATTCCTAAATGAGGGTGACCCTTCTCCGCTCTTGAAGAGTCGAGCGAGATCAACAATCATAGTCTTCGTTCTGAAGAGGAGCGCTGCCCGCGAGGTGATGATACCCTCATGCCTCACACGATTCCGAGCCTGCTAGATGTTCCAGCACCCTGCCAGCAGGGATCGCCGACCTTACCGAAGAATTATTTTGATGAATCAGAAAATTATACTATTCACTCATTTAATGATGCTGAAGGAATGAGTGAAAAACCTTATAATCCAATTGATGTTGATACTACCGATGAAGAAGAAATTTAAGGAACACTAATAGTAGAAGTTTTCCATGTTACAAATGAATTGGATAAAGAATTTAAATCTAAGGATATCCAAATCCAAGTGTAGGAAATTGAGGTTAATAAGACCATAAGCTAAGATAAAAGTCATATTGATGTGGTTTTTGATTTGAGGAAGAATAATGATCCTCAAGATAAAGCACTACAAAAGATATCTACAAAGGTAAAAAAAATCAAAGTTTATTAAAAGGGAAAGAGCTTGAGATTAGAAGAAATTCAGAATCTAGAAGCCAGAAATGATGATTAGGCTACACAAAAATATGAACTGGTTCAGAAGAAAAAAGGCTATAGAAAGAGAATGCATTCTATAATGAATCTATTTCTCATAAAGATTCTAAAATAAAGGAACAAGCTGACATGGTAGAGAAGATCTCCCAAGAATTAGAAGTTGAGAAAAATAGTGGGAAGAATCTCAGAATAGAACATAATACTCAACTTGAATCTAGGGAAAAGGAGATTTAAAAATTGAATAAAGAGCTTGATTAATTCAAGAAAGAAGTTGGTAAATCTAATTCCAAAGGAAATACCGGATTGAATGATGCTTTGCACTTACTATTTGAATATCCTTCACTATGTGATAACGAAATCAAAATAAAATATGCTACTTTACAGGAAAAAATGAAAGGATTGTCTCATCCCAAAGTATATTTAGTTTTAAAAAAATTGGTATTAGATATAATGAGCACCCTCACATGCATAATAGGAAGAGAGCTATGAATAGTTCCAAAAAGGGAAAAATCATTTAGATGCTGGAAGCATACCTAATTTTTTTTAAAAGAAGTAATAACAACATGTTCCACTTTTGTGTAATGAATAGTCATACTTCAAGTTTTAATTTTGAGGTGTTGGAATATATATCATGTTGTAAGGATAGAAATATTTCTAAAGGTAATAACAAAAAGAATCATCTTGAGAAATTAGAAAGAAGAGACTCTAAGAAGAAAGCAGTTGTCAAATGCTATTACTATGGAAGAAAGGGACACACCATGATTATGTATCAAGAATTACAAAAGAAAAATGTCGAAAGTAGGACCATGGAACCATCAAAATATCAGCCGAGAAAGGATGAAATGATATGTACCTTTAATGGAAGATATTTTATATGTTCTAATCATGATCATTTAAAAAGGAATTATAGTTGGAAGAAATAATGGAAGGAAAATGAACCTAGAAAGAGATCCCCAACAATGGCAATGTATAACGAAAAAGGATATATTGGGAGAAAATATGATAAGTTGTAAAATAGGTGTATGGCCTTAGGGAAGTCACATGGAGCTTAACAAAAGGTGAATCAACCTCCTCCACTATTACACTCGCAAAAACTCTCTTGAAAAATGTAACATCCTAGGTAAATAAAGATTAAGACATTTTCATAATTATTAATATTTGTGAATTAAATATTAATTTTACTTTAAAGGGGTTACTATTTTCAATGGTATACCTGATACACAACAAATATTTTCTTTGAAATCTTACATTGCACACAAGGCTAAGTCATACTAAAATAATAATAATATAATATTATTATTTTAAATGGTAGTTAACGCATAGACGTTGTAATGGTGGGAATGAACAAAACTAACTACAATATGATTATACATGTTTGTTAAATGTTTTTACATTTGTCCAATAAAATTGAGAGTCTTAAAATGTGATTTAATCTAATTTTAAGCATAACTACTCTAATATTTTTTAAAAGGTCGATTTACCACCTTTTAATAGATAAATCTCTTTAAATCTAGTTTTGGTCACTTTTATATGTTCTATTTGAAAAAATAAATTCTTCTTTAGAATTGGGACATCAAAATTTACTTTGGGTAAATTTTGGGTATTTTTCTGATAAAATTCATTTTTTAATGAATAGTGAAAATAATGTATTTTAATTCAAAACTGCCTTTTAATCTAATTTATTTATATTGTTAGATTATCTTTTTAATTTATTTTAAAGTATAATAAGATTATATTTTTACCATTTAATCCAATGTTGGAAATTTTAAGTAATTCCCCTTTGAAATCGGACATAAACAAGTGTCAATCTTTTGATAGTTATTATCTCTTGAAAACATTTTTTTTGTCTTTAAAATGGAAATTAATTTTAAATTAGTTAATTAAACTTATATGTATTGAATTTGGAAAAATGGAAATCGTTTTTGAATTTAGAATATCAAATATATCTTTGGCTGAATTTTGCGTATTTTTTTGAAAAACTACAATTTTGATGAATAGTGAAAACACTGAGTAGTAGTTAAAAAATTGACCTTTTCATTTAAATGAAATTTTACCTCTTATATGAATTGAATTTTGAAAATCTAACATACATGGTTATTATTATTAAGTAAAATATGGTTCAATAAGATGAAAATATTTTTTGGTGAATAGTAACTTTTGACTTTTATTTACCGTGGTTAAAGGTAAATGGGGTAATTCAAGGTAAAAACAACATTATAATAATATAAAATTACCTTAACACTTATCCTAACCTTTTTGAATGAGTAATTGCTGACTAAAACAATCCTCAGCTAGGACTTTTGGCCTTCGAAAGCCACTTGGGTAAGATAATAATATTTATTACTTTTTATTTAAAGTAAAAATAAAAATATCATAAACATATTTTATTTTGATAAAAAAAATATAATGTGGGGTTATATAATTGATATATTTGACTATAAATATTCATTATAATGATAAAAACATTTCCTACATTATTTTATTTTATTTTATAATTTTTAGACATCATGTAAATAAAATTATTTATGACACAATAATGATGGAGTGTTTACCACATTAATAAATGATTTAAATAAATAAGATTATAAAGATTAAAATAATATAAAAAACCTATAAAATTCTTATTGGATGAATTTATTTCAATCGTGATTCATATTATCTTCGACTTTAATAATATTTGGACCTTTAGAAACTGAAAATCATTATATAATAAAATAATATTTTCAAAATTTCCTAAAGAGACCCTCCTCCCCCTTATAAAAAGCCCTCACCTCTAACCCATTACTCACACATATCAATCCTCAAGGCTTGTACAAAATCTACCCAAATAATCTCTCAAGATCCCTCTCTTACTCCTAGAATCTCTACCTTAGGCAGAAGGCACTTCAAGAAACCCTTCTGGTTCAAACCAAAGAGAGTTACTAGATTTAAAGGTAACATCATCTCTTAAGTTATTTTGTTTTATTTTACTTATCCAACCCCATAAGAATCTTTTTATTACTTTCTTTTATAATAAAAAAAATTATCCTAAATATAATATTTTTTTATGAGAAGTATTTAAACTACACTTACACACATCTCCATCTAATGGGAAAAGAACATACTATTTCTATGGATGACAAACTAATGCCTCACGAAAGGATGATTGTTTAATCTTCTTCTACCACCTCTTATAGTGGCCATTATGATGGAACTGTATTTATATATGATATATATATATATTTATATTGTTTATATGCTTCTATATTTTTCATTTATAGAATACATTTATGGATTCCATAGTAGTTAAATACGATAATCTCATTTGAAGAAGTGCGGACTACCGCCCCCTCAAAGTTATATGACTTGTTAATGCCATATATGGAATGTATAAAGGATGAAGTTACTGAGATTATATATATATATATATGATATTATACTAGAATTATAATATTCCTATGTATCATTATGTTGTCCTCCCATTATATATGAAGTAGAAATGAAAGTAGCGTTCATGCGTACGTACGGCTTACCGTCTCCACGAACAATGCATTTCATTTATTACCTCCAAATTCTATGTACTATTATAAATATATGCATATAATGGATATATAAGATATATATGATATATAAATAATGAATATAATTCGGATATAATGAACTTTTGACCACATGAACAACTTGTAATTATAAGGAGTCCATTTTTGACTGAAGTACCAAATATCGACAAAACGACCATTATTAACATAAATGATTACATAATGTTTATAACATGGCAATAAGTGATTTTAAAGGAATGATAAAATTGAAAAATTTTCTTAAGCAAGTATAAATTAACATAGTTTATTATTCTAGAGATTAAAGAATGATCGAGTCAAGTCGGACATGTGGTAAGGGACATTGTCTCAATCTCCTTTCATTGATGCATATTTTGTTTTATACACAACTTTTACTTATACGGTGTATAAACCCCATTGAATTTTACTTTTATTCAAAAGGAATCTTTTCTCTACTAAGTGTTTTACCAAATGAAAAAAATAATGTTTCTTTTAATGTACCCGGTGACAAAGACCTTTCCACCGCTGCGAGTATTATTTGATCTTCATCTTTCATAACGAGTTGTAATGTTTTTAAAATGAAAATAAATACCATATACTCTTTTACATATTTTGGTATTGAAAATGGTTTGGATAATGGATTTGTTATGTCAATATATTTAAATGATATATTTTGATTGAAATGTAGAAATGTTATCTTTCCTTTAGGTTTTTTATGTGTTATGAATATGTTGTGGTTCTTAGGAATTGTTTACGTATACGGGTTGTTCCATGATAAACGTAGGGTGGGTGAGCCTGAGATAGCTCTTCAATGCATTGGGTAACATGATAGAGGTAAACATGAATGTTTATCCTAAGAGATTTAGGGAATATATTGTGACGGGTATTCCAAATGTAACTCCCTACATAGTTGTGAAAGCTACAACTATGTTATGGGTGCCACAAGTTACCTTTTATGATTTGGGTTTAGTATATAAATCTTATGATTTCATGAGGTATGTTAAAGAGATTATGTTATGTATGTATTGATGAACTAATGTTTTCTTTCTTTGTTTTATAACCCTTTCTGAGCATTTTATGCTCATCCCAAGTTTTAAAATGTTTTTTTCACAGGACTTAAAGATGAGTAGGGTCAAGGATGGGATTAAAGAAAAGTCATTCTGTCTAAAACATGGGACTAGACATAACTCATTTTTTCTAGAGATTTTATTTTATGAAAAAATGGAAACTATTTAGAAGTGTCTACCTTATAATTTTTGAGATGTAATCTAATAGTTATAGCCTAATTATCTAAAAGTATAAAGCTGAAAATATCCTCAATGTGAATTATTCATTTAATTCAAGATTATGTAATGTTTAAAGCTGTGTCCTTATAGTTGGTATCAGAGGCCGGTTTAGACAACTTTAGGAGTTAAAATATTGTTAAATTAATTTATGTCCAGATTGAAGTGACATAACATTTAATGATTACCATGTTTCTTCACCTAAGTTATTTCTATGTTCAGAATGGTTTTTCACAGAGGAAATAGGGCAGCTATGATGTGACGACATTAGGAGGAAGACAACCTTCTAGATCAGCAACCTGAGATGGTTGAAATAGGAACTAAATAGTTTGTTGTAGTGATTTCAAAGTTGAATCAGGCTATAAATGGTGGTGGTATCCATGCACGAGATCAACTAGATCAACGGTAGATGAACATGTCAGTAGTAGAGAATTTCATGAGGCAATGTCCCCTATCATTCAGTGGATCATCTGACCATGTACTAGCTGAATGGTGGATTAAAGCACTATAGAATATTTTTTATGTTATGGGGGTGTTCAGAACATCAAAAGGTTAGTCTCATTGTTTACTGTTTTGAAGGTGAAGCTGATCAGTGGTGGTCGATGGTGAAAAATATCAGGGATTGTGTGGATATTGATGCTCTGGATTGGGATGAACTCAAAGGTATGTTTCTTGAGAAATATTTTCCTAAGGTGGTTTATCTAAGGTTGGAAAAAAAATTCCTGGAATTGAGGTAGGAGGATGAATCAGTGGTTGCTTAGGAAGCAAAATTCATTCGACTGGAAAGGTAAGCTCCAAATTTCAAACGAGATATTGATAGTAAAATCAATCATTTTTACTCAGTATTAAAGCCAAAGTTTCAAAGGGTTCAGCTTCTCATGGGTTCAAAAGTTATGAAAAACTTGTTCGATGTGAGGAGGAGGTGGAAATGGAGTTTGCAGATGATCTGGTCTTCTTTGAAAAACAACAAAATAAGAGGTCAAGGTAGAAGATGAAAAGGAATAACTCTTCTAAATAGTTTGATTGTTAGAAACTTAAGTTTACAGTTTGAGAAAAATTTTGTAAAAATCATGATGGGTAATGTCTTTTGAATTCTGGTAAGTGATACTGATGTGTTAAAATGGGACATAAATCTTGTAATTTAACTAAAAAAAGATCAGGGTAATGGTAAAACAAAATCTGATTTACAATCAGTAAAATGTTTTATGTGCAATGAAATGGGTCATTATGAAAATGAGTGTCTAATGAAGAACTCAACTGAGGGAAAGCAACCAGGATACAAGCAGAAAAGGGTGGTGAAGTCCTTTGCAACTACTTCAATAGATTTTGGGCCATCAAATGAAGTAGTATTAGCTCTAAGGAGCTCAATATTTTTCAAAGATTTATTTGAGGTCAGGGTACCATTAGTTGAAAGTAAAGGAAACATACATTTTGAAGACCACGTTTTGTACTAGATATGGCCATTATGAATTTTTAGTTATGCCTTTTGGGTTAACCAATGAACCTGCTGTATTCATGGATCTTATGAATAGAATTTTCTGTGAGTTCTTGGATAAGTTTGTGGTTGTGTTCATAGATGATATGTTGGTTTATTCTAAAATTAAATTGGATCATGAATGTCATTTAATTGTTATCTTGAAAACATTAAAAGAAAATAAACTGTATGGAAAATTCAGCAAGTTTGAGTTTTGGTTACAAAAAATTTCTTTCCTTGGTCACATTATTTAAAAAAAATGGCATAACTATTGATCCTGCTAAAAAAAGTTTTTGAAGAATGTCCAAGACCCACAAATATAAATGATATCCGCATTTTTCTTGGTTTGGTAGGTTATTATTGGGGTTTTATTGAAAATATTGCATGGTTATCTAGTCCAATGACTAAGTTAACTTGAAAAGGTTTTATGTTCATTTGGAAAAAATAATGTGATGATTGTTTTCAAGAATTGAAAAGAAGATTGGTGAATGCTCCAGTTTTGGTGCTACCTTCCAGAAATGGTGAGTTTGTTATCTACAGTGATTCTTCATTGAAAGGACTTGGATGTGTTCTTATGTAGAATGATTAGGTAATTGCTTATGCTTCAGGTCAGTTGAAACCTCCGGAGTTAAATTACCCTACAGATGATTTGGAATTAGTTGCTGTTGTTTTTGCTTTAAAAATTTAGTGGCATCATTTGTATAGAGTAAAATGTGAAATATCTACTGACCAAAAAATTTTGAAGTATATATTCACTCAGAAATAATTGTACATGAGACAGAGGATATGGTTGGAATTAATTAAGGATTATGATTGCACGATTCTTTACTATCTGAGAAAGGCAAATAAAGTGGCTGATGCTTTGAGTCAAAAAAGTAATGCTACATTAACCATTCTGTGTTTGGAACTAGATCCTTTGGTTTTTATTTGATGAAATTTGGCATAGAAGCTGTTGGTGCAGGAAATTACTCTTTTTTGTTTTAGGTGTCCGTGATGTCATCTCTATTAGACAGAATTAAGGAAGCACAGAAGGAAGACAATGAGTTGCAGAAAAAGGTAGAGTTTGTTCATAAGGGTATGTTGCCTGATTTTAACATTGATAATGATTGTATTTTGAGATTTGGGAAGATATTATGCATTCCTTGTGATTCACAGTTGAAGAATGAGTTATTATGTGAAGCTTATAATTCTCTATTTTCAGTTCATTTTGGCAGTACTAAGATGTACAAAGATCTTTGGGAGTATTACTAGTGGGATGGAATGAAAAGAGATATTGATGACTTTACTATGAGGTGTTTGGCATGTCAGTAGGTTAAAGCAGAGTGACCGTTACTAAATAGGATGCTTCAATCTTTACTGGTGCTAGAGTAGAAATGGGAAAATATATCCATGTACTTCGTTGTGGGATTACCAAAGACATCTCGAGGTAATAATTCAATTTGGGTTATTGTTGACCGGTTGACTAAATCTTCTTATTTACTTCCCATTCGAGATAATTTGTCTCTAGATCAACTTTCTTAGTTGTATGTTAAAGAGATAGTAAGGTTTCATAGATTTCCTCTCTCCATTGTATTTGATCGTGATCCTAGGTTTACTTATAACTTTTGGAAAGGCCTTTAGAAGTATTTGATAACTGAATTAAATCTTGGTATAGCTTTTGATTTTCAATTATATGGGAAATAAGAATGAACAATTTAGAACTTGGAGGATATGCTACGTGCTTGTTCATTGTATTACCAAGGAGGTTGGGACCAACATCCTTTTTTCATTGAATTTTCATATAATAACAGTTTTCATTATAGTATACAGAGGAATCTATTTGAGTAATTATATGGTAATTGGTGTCGAACTCCATATTTTTGGGATAAAGTAGGTGAAATGAAGTTGATGGGACTAGAATTGGTAGAAGAGATGGTGGAAAAAGTTCAGTTGATTTAGAAGCATAGGAGAACATCTCAGAGTAGGAAGAAATGTCGTGCTGATAACCAGAGGAAGGATCTTTCTTTTGAGGTACGTGTTCATGTCTTTCTCAAAGTTTCTCCATGGAATAATGTGATGTGTTTTGGTAAGAAGGGAAAGTTGAGTCTAAGTTTCATTGGACCTTATGAAATCCTAGAGAAAGTTGGATCAATTGCGTACAAAGTGTCTTTACCTCCAAGTTTATCCCAGGTACACAATGTTTTTCATGTTTTAATGTTGAGAAAGTATATTCCAGATCTGTCTCATGTTTTGAGCCCAGAGGTATTTTAGTTGGAAGAGAATATCTCTTATGAGGAACAACCAATCCAGATTCTTGACCGAAGAGAGAAAGTGTTGTAGAATAAGTTAATTCACTAGGTAGAGGTTTTTTGGACAACCTATATGATTGAAGAGGAAACGTGGGAATCTAAAAATGCTATGAGGGATAAATACCCCCACTTATTTGATAAGTGAATAAAAATCGCGAGGATGAAATTTCCAAAAGGGGGGAAGGATGTAACATCCCAAGTAAATAAAGAATAAGACATTTTCATAATTATAATTATTTGTGAATTAAATATTAATTTTACTTTAAAGGGGTTACTATGTTCAATGGCGTACCCGATACGCAACAACAAGTTTCTTTGAAATCTTACGTTGCACACAAGGCTGAGTCATACTAAAATAATAATAATATAACATTATTATTTTAAATTGTAGTTAATGCCTAACCATTGTAATGGTAGGAATGAACAGAACTAAATACAATATGATTATACATGTTTGTTAAATGTTTTTAAATTTATCCAATAAAAGTTAGAGGCTTAAAATGGGAATTAATCTAATTTTAAGCAAAATTACTCTAATATTTTTTTAAAAGGTCAGTTTACCGTCTTTTAATGGAGATCCTCTTTAAATAGAGTTTTGGTAACTTTTTTATGTTCTATTTTACAAAATAAAATTATTCTTTAGAATCGGGACATCAAAATTTACTTTGGGTAAAATATTTTGTACTTTTCGGATAAAATTCATTTTTAACGGATAATGAAAAATACTATATTTTAATTCGAAACCGCCTTTTAATATAATTTATTTATATGGTTATATTATCTTTTTAATTGATTTTAAAGTTTAATTAGATTATATTTTTACCATTTAATCTAATGTTGGTCATTGGAAGTAATTTAACTTTGAAATTGGACATAAAAAAGTGTCAATCTTTTGATAGTTATTATTTCTTAAAAACACGCTTTTTTTGTTTTGACAATGAGAATTAATTTTATATTAATTAATGCAACTTCTTTGTATTGAATTTGATAAAATAGACATAGTTTTTTTTATTTGGAATATCAAAGATTTCTTAGGCTGAAGTTTTGGTATTTTTCTGAAAAACTTCAATTTTTGATGTATAGTGAAAATAATAAGTTGTAGTAAAAAAGATGATTTTTTTTCATTTAAATGAAAATTTACCACTTCTGTGAATTGAATTTTGAAAATTTAACATACATGGTTGTTATTAGTAAGTAAAATTTTGTTTAATAAAATGAAAATATTTTTTGGTGAATAATAACTTTTTTATTTACCACGGTTAAAGGTAAATAGGGTAATTCAAGGTAAAAAAATATTATAATAATATAAAATTACCTTAATAATTGTCCTAATCTTATTGTATGAGTAATGGCCGACCAATAGAATCCTTGGGTGATACTTTTGTCCTTTTAAATCCACTTGGGTAAGATAATGATATTAATAACTTTTTATTTAAAGTAAAAATAAAAATATCATAAACATGTATTATTTTTCTAAAACAAATTTAATGTGGGGTTATATAATTGATATATTTGACTATAAATATTCATTATAAATATAATAATATTTCGTGAATTAGGTTATTTTTTTATAATTTTTAGACATCAAATAAATAAAATTATTTATGACACAATAATGATGCAGTGTTTACCTCATTAATAGATGATTTAAATAAATAAGATTATAAAGATTAAAATAATATCCAAAACCTATGAAATTTTTATTGGATGATTTTATTTCAACCATGAGTCATCGTATCTTCGATTTTAATAAGTTTTGGACCTTTAGAAACCAAAAATCATTATATAATAAAATAATATTTTCAAAATTTCTTAAAGAGATCGTCCTCCCCCTTATAAAAAGCTATCGCATAACCCATTACTCACACCTCTCAAGCCCCAAGGCTCATCCAAACTCTACCCAAATAATCTTTAAAGATCCCTATATTCCTCCTAGAAGCCTTACATTAGGGAGAAGGCACTTTAAGAAACCCTTTTGGTTCAAACCAAAGGGAGTTGCCCGATTTAAAGGCAACATCTTCTCTTAAGTTCTTTTGTTTTATTTTACTTCTCCAACCCCCTAAAATCTTTTTATTACTTTATTTTATAAAAAAACCAGTATCATAAGTATACTGGGTTGTTGTTATGATAATTATTATAACTAAACTTACACACACCTCTATCTAATGGGTAAAGAACATGTTGTTTCTGTGGATGACAAACTACTGCCTCACGAAACGATGATTGTTAAATATTCTCCTACCACCTCTTATGGTGGCCATTATGATGGAACTATATTTATATATGATATATATTATATTTCTATTGTTTCTATGATTCTATATTTTTCATTTATAGAATAAATTTATGGATTCCATAGTAGCTAAATAGGATAATCTCATTTGAGGAAGTGCGGACTACCAACCCCTCAAAATGATATGACTCGTCCATGCCATACATGGAATGTATAAAGGACGGAGTTACTAAGATTATATATATGATATTATAATGGAATTATAATATTCCTTTTTATCATTATGTTTTCATTCCATTAAATATAAAATAGAAATGAAAGTAGTGTTCATGCGTACGTACGATTTACCGTCTCCATGAATGGTGCATTTCATTTCATACCTCCAAATGTTATGTAATATTATAAATGCACATATATAATAGATATATAATATATATAGGATATATAAATCATGAATATCATTCTGGATATACTGAAATTTTGATGACATGAACAACTTGTAATTATAAGAAGTCTATTTTTGACTTAAGTACCAAATATCGACAAAATGACCATTATTAACATAAATGATTACATATTGTTTATAACATAATAATAAGTGATTTAAAATGAATGATAAACTTGATAAATGTTATTAAGAAAGTATAAATTTACTTTAGTTTATTATTCAGGATATTAAAGAATGATCGAGTCATGTCGGACACGAGGTCAGGGACTTCGTCTCAATCTCATTTCATTGAGACATATTTTGTTTCATAAACAACTTTATTTTATATGGTGTATAAACCCCTTTGACTTTTAATTTTATTCAAAAGGAATATTTTCTCTACTAAGAGTTTTACTAAATGACCAAAAAAAATGTTTCTTTTAACATACGCAGTGAAAACAACCTTTCCGCCGCTGTGAGTATTATTTGATCTTCAGCTTTCTTAATGAGCCGTAATGTTTTTAAAAGGAAAATAAATACCATATACTCTTTTAAATATTTTGGTATTGAAAATGGTTTTGATAATGGATTTTTCATGTTAATATATTTAAATTATATATTGGGATGGAAATGTGGAAATGTTATCTTTCCTTTATGTTTGTTTTATGTGTCATGAATATGTTATAGTTCTTGGGAATTGTTTACGTATAGGGGTGGTTCTATGATAATCCTGGGGCGGGTGAGCCTAGTATAGCTCTCCAATGCATTGGGTAACATGATGGAGTTAAACGTGAATGTTTCTCCTAAGAGATTTAGGGAATATACTGTTATGGGTATTCCAAATGTAACTCCCTATGTAGTTGTGAAAGCTACAATGTAAATATGTTATGGATGCCACAAGTTACCTTTATGATTTGTGTTTACTATGAAAATCTTATAATTTCATGAGGCATTTTAAAGAGCTTATGTTAGGTATGTATTGATGAACTAATGTTTTTTTATATCCCTTACTGAGATTTTTATACTCATACCATGTTTTGAAATGTTTTTCACAGGACTTAAAGATGAATAGAGTCAAGGATGGGATCAAGGAAAAGTCATGCTGTCTAAAACATGGGACTAGACATGACTCTTTTTTTCAAGAGTTTTTATTTTATAAAAAAAATGGAAACTTAGAAGAAGTGTCTACCTTGTAATTTTTTAGATGTAATGTAATAGATATAGCCTAATTCTCTAAAATTCTTAATCTGAAAAGATCCTCAATGTGAATTATTTATTTAATTCAAGATTTTGTATTGTTTAAGGTCGGGTCCTTATAGAAAGAATAGGAACAAACCTAGATGAAAAAGGGAAGAGATTCTATAGTTGGGATTAATAAGAATGTAATTTCTATAGAAGACTCATCCCTAACAATAAATGGTGGCATGAAATAGATAAATGGTAAAATAAAAATGAATAATGAATTCCTTGAAGAATTCACATGTCTTAACACATGGAGAGAAGTTATGGAAAGGGAAACAACCCTCCAATATAGGAATAATTAAGATTATATGACCAATGAAAAGATTCCTACTCAAAGAAAGATTCACGAAAAATGGAATATCAATGAAGAATTAAAGAAGGAAATTTTTACAAATGGGTTTCAACCCAAAATTCTCAAAAATGATAAGCCTAAAAAATATAAATTTCAGAAGAAGACATAACATTTCGATAAAGAATTATCATTCATATGGCCAAAATATTTGAAGTTGGCTGGGAAATTGTAACAAGCACAAAAACAGTACTGTTCTTTGAAAGAAAGTGTCAAATGGTTAATCCATCAGGATTGACCATAATCCCCTTATTAAAAACTCCAAAGGTATCCCTCTCTCTATGCATTAAACGATTCTAAAATATACTAGAATTTGTGTAGGAAAAATTGGGAGATACAATCTAAGGTGTGTGTGTGTGTGCTATAAGAGAAAAGGTGCATATGTTGAGTGAGATACATTTAATAAGAATAATATGAATTCTTAACATTCACATATGACATTAGATTTAACTATTAGTGTTACACAATAAGTCTTTTTTAAATATTTATACGAAGTTTGTGTGATATGGAAAAAGGAAATGATATGATCAAGATTTTTAATTGAAACTGAAAAGCTATCAAATATATACATGGATGATTCATTAGTTCCAAGTCACATTGAATATATAACCATTGGTATCATGCCATAGTTCAGGTGTTAGTTGTCTACTATGAGAATAATGGTTGTGGATGAAGAAAAAAAATTCATATATTTCTTGATTATCTATTTTTTTCTAAAAACTTAGTATTAGCTGAATTTTTTTAGGATACCAGGAATTTGTGAGATAAAATCAATAATGTTTAAAGAAGAAGCTGGGAAAAGTAGTTGAAAGTAATGATGTCACTTTAGTAGAGAATGAATAGAATCTTCAAAAAAATAAAGACCAGTTTTTTTTGAAAAAAGTGATGTGTAGGTAAGATAATCAAGGGGAGTAGAAGTGGAAAATGTTTATTTAGAAGAAGATTCATATAATTAAAAGGATGAAGAGAATTTATTATCTTCCCAAAGAAAGAAGATAAAAGATGAAATTGACAGAAAAAACATAATTGGTGATCAAATAGCTCTAATACAGACAAGGAGGATAAATAAACTTCAAAAAACATAATACATATAATAGGTGGGGCCTAAATATTTTGAAGAAGTATCTAAAAATGATAATTGGGTTTAATATATGAATAAATAGATTAACTAAATTGAGAAGAGTCATATAAGTGAGATTGTTTCAAGGACAACATATAAGAATAATATTGGGACCAAATGGGTCTTTTGAAACAAAATAATTAATGATGGTTTGGTAATTCAAAACAGTGAATGACTGTTGTGCAATGGGTACTCCCAAATAGAGGGCATATATGTTGATAAAACATTTTCACCTATTGCAATGGAAGAGAAAATCAAATTATTTTTATCCATATGAGTTCAAAGAAAGTTTAATGTTTTCAAGATGAATGTCATGTCAGTATTTCTAAATGTGGTTCTAGAATAAGAAGTTTACATTGAGAAGCTAGATGGTTTTCTCATTCATTGAGATAAGAATAGAGTTTTTTGACTAAAGAAGTATCTATACATGAAAAGAAGTAAGATATCAAAGCAATCAAAATAAAAGACAATTGATTGTAGTAAAAATAATACTATGGTATATCAAGGGAATCATGGATTTTAGTTTTCTTTATAATGAAAAATATTTTCAAAGATCTATTGGTCTATACATATGAAAATTGGGATATATCGATAGAAGATAGAAAATCAACATCAGGTGGTGCATTTTATCTTGGTAGAGTATGTATTTCTTTTCTAAGAAAGAAACAATATTGAATTTCATTGATCGCAATAGAATATGAATATATTGAAACTACTAAAGCATGCACACAATTATTGTGGATTAAGAAGAAAATTAAGGATACGGGGATTGAAGTGATGTCTCTAATCAGAATCCATTCTGATAATTCAAGTGCTATAAATCTTAGAAAAAATACAGTCCATAAATAAATGAAAAAGAACATTGAAATCAATTATCAATTTATCAAGGATAAGGTGGAGCAAGGGCTTGTGAAGTTGGAGTATGTACCTAAAGGAATACAAATTGTGCACATTTTGACAAGGGCCTTAACCAAATAAGAATTTGAATGACATCTACTGGCTCTGGGGGTCCAGTCAACTCCTTCCACTTAAAAAGAGTGTGGATGTAGGACCCCATCTCCCCAAGGTATTGTGTGTTTTTTATAAATATGCTGACCTGCGTTCTTTAACCTATTGCAAACACAATGGAGTAACCTTCAGGTTTGTTGAAAAAGGGGGAGAAATTATGGATATCATTAGGGAGAAAATGACTTAGTAAATATATGGGAAGAATATCACAGGTGAAGTAGTGAGATAGGGGGAGTTAAAGACGTTAGGAGGATTAGTGATGTAAGGGGAGTATTAAATATGATGATGTTTGAAGTGATCAATCAAAGATTATATATCACGACAACTAAGGTTTATGATTATAGCAGATGAGTGGTCTTGGAATAGAATAATACAATTCATTGATGAAATTTACATTATAATCTTGTTTCTCTTGCTAAGCATGGCTCATTTGGTCTTAGAGTACATGTTGAGTAAATATTTTTTCATTGTCTTAATTGCAAGAAGTGAATGTTGGTTGAAGATGCAATAATATTTATTAAGGTATCAAATTTAGAAGAGTTGTCAACAAACCCAAAGGGAGATATTGTTGGAAAAAAATCCCTCAATCCATCCTCTCAGTTTTTAAGGGTGTGATTGTGTTTGTTTACAATTTTATATAACTGTGAATGAGTATGGTTGGTAGTTTCTGAAGTAGGTGTTTAAGGTGGTGCAGTTTTCCAATGTTTTCCAAATTCTTTGCCCTCAAAATCAGAAGTTTTTTTTTTGGAAAAGGAAGGATTTTTATGTAGAAGATAAAAATTTGTAGACCGTGAAGTGAAATTAAAAGACCTAATAAGAGTTACACGGAACGAAGATAAAAATTGGAAAAGGGAAGATTTCTTTATTGTAGTGTTATGAAGACCGCGAAGCATGGTACATGGACCGCGTAGGGAAAATGGTTCGCTGGAAGGCTTGTGGTTCACAGGAGGCAAGAATTGTGTGGGAGGATTGCGTTATGTAGGATGAATCAACATTTGAAGAATTGAGGAGGTAATTTTTAGATCCATGAAGGGTTTTTTTTTGCAGAAGAGATCGACCACCATAGAAGAGAAAATGCGCTATGTAGGAAAAAATGGTTTGCGGAAGAGCATAGTACGTGGTGAAGGCTGTACTGTATTGAATATTTAAGTTAAATATATTAGATGATATTTAGGATCTATTTTTTGATATAAGTACCAATAATATCATCATTATTGGGAGTGATTTTCATTCAAAAACATCTTTGCTCTAGGAAGAAATTTGGAAAAGTCTGAAAGAGCGTGCGAGGGAGTCTGAGAAGGAGAAGAAGTTCATGAGGTGAATTCTATGAAATAAGATGGAGTTAATGGGAATTATTTATGAATAGGTTTTTCAAATAAATATATCCCAAAAAAGAAGAATGATTTGTGGAGAAGAGGCGGTCCACGTGACATCAAACAATCCATAGAGGAGAGGCAGTCCACAGAAGAAGAACGCTTCCATGAAGCAGGGAAAGTTTGCGGAAAAACGGTTGGTACGTAGTGGAAGAAGCATTCTATGAAGAAGATACGATTTTTGGAAGTGGAGGAAGTCAATTGAGGAGAGTTGGTCCATGAATCATATGCCCTAACCAGTGTAATGTAGTTCATGGAGGAAGTAGGTTTTTCATGAAGGGATTTAAATAGTTTGTGAAAGCAATTTCCACTAACTAATAGTACGCAGAAAATTGGATTTCATATAAGGATGAAAAATTGAATTCAGCAGAGCATCTTCCTATAGTTGAGGATGTGTTCATTCATGAAATTTAACAAACCTACAGTCTATAAATTGTGGTTGAATCTATTCCAAGAGAAGTGTCCAAAAGAAGAGGAAGATGATGATCTTTTCCACCAGCAGTGAGGCAGAGAAAGAGACATAGGGAGTAACCCTTGGGAATGAAGTGAGAAGAACCTAAATATTTTAAATATAGTGAGCTTTGGAATATAAGTTATCTAGCATGAACATTATTATTGGAAGTGAGACTTAGTTAATTTGGTACAATCGACACATTGTTTCTATATTCTCCTTAGATGTAGCCTAGTGAGGGTGAACCAAGTAAAAATCTATGTGTCCTTATGCTTAATTTTTTTATTTAATTTCAATGAATTATCATCAGATAAAATTTGAATGAAAATGATCAACATTAACATTAAATATCATAATAAGTGACCCCTGTAATAATGATGTTAAGATCTAGTGGGGTAGGAAGAAGTTTGAAAAGAATTTCCAAACCCTGATTCACCCTCTCTCAAGGTATCTAGTCCCCATTTGGACCTAAAAATTATTTCAAAAAGTGATTTTTATGTTTTAATAAATATTTAATATGGTTTATTAATTGACCAAATGATCTTTTATATTTAACATATTGACCCATAAACTTTAAAAACATTATTAGCACGGTCTGGGTTTAAGCAGTTTTTTAGCGCATCACATGCGCTTGTTTTAAAATTAATTTCCAAAAAATATGGGATTTTTTTCATTTTAAAAATATAATATAATATTAATAATTCAGTGTCTCTATATTTTCTAATAAATCTCTCTTTATTTTAATCGTAATGGTTAAATTTATTAGGTTAGAAAATTAAATACTTTAATAAAAACCAAAATGATAAAATTGGGGAATCTTAGAAGTTATGGAACCAAATTATTGAAATTCACATATTTTCATGTGGTGTAGGTTTATCTCAACCATGATTCCCATTTAAACCATTATTTTTCGATTTTTTAGGCACATTAGGTAAATGATACTTCTCATTAATGAATACCTTTTGGTATTGACAAGAGTGCCACTCATCCTCCACTATAAAAAAGAAATTACTCCCCCCACATTCACACCTCTCAAACAACTTAGGTGCATACAAGTTCTACCCAATTAACTCACAAAAATCCCTAAATTAATCTTGGAATCCCCCCTTTTGGAATAAATCCACCCAATAAAGCCTTTTTTTCAAACTAAAAGGAGTTATCCGATTAAGAGGTTACATTTTCCCTCAAACTCTTTTAATCTATTTATTTATCCACCCCATAATTTATTATTATTACATTATTATAAAAAAACCACAGTATAATAAATATATTGATCTGTTTTTATGTTATGTCTTTGAACTATACTATCATTAACTTCCATATAATTAGTAATGAACATATTGTTTATGTGTACGAAAAACCACCGCCTCATGAAATGATGATTGTTCATTTTTTCCTTTAACAGATTTCATGTTTGGGAATTATGATGGAAAATGTATTTATATATGATATATATGATATATATTATTTATTTATGCTTCCATAATTCTTTTAAAATACGTATCTTTATTCTTTATATTTTCTGTAAATACGATAATTTTGTTTGAGAAAGTGTGGACTACTGCCCCCTCAAAGTGATGTGATTCATTTACACACCACATGGAACATATTAAGGGTGTCTTTAGGGAATATATAAGATATATATGACATAATAATTATAATTTAATGATATTATATACATATATACATATATTTCATTTTCTTTCTTTCTTTCAACATGATAATGAAATGGAAACAACATTCATACATATGTACGACCTACCGTCTCTATGAACGTTGTAATACATTTCATACTTATATATTTTATTTATTATTATATTAAAAATATAATGAATATGAATTATATTTATATCATGGTTTTAAATTAATTAAATAATGATATATGTATAAGAACCAAAGATATAACGAATTAATACCCAAGTAAAAAACAAAGAAAATATTACCCGGAACATAACCTTAATAAGAAAATGTTAGATGTGGATAATATAAAGTCACAATAAAAACATATATGGTCTTATATATAAAATTATGGTTCTATAAATTTGTATGATTAAATTATATTTATTATATATGAGGATTTAACAAGTACAATGAGAGTAAAGACAAAAAGTAGGGGATTTCATCTCACTTTTTATTTCTCTGAGATATATTCCTTAATCACCATTCATTTTGTTTGTGTAGTGTGTATACTAACCACATATTTATTCTATAATTATTATAATTAAGTTTATTTTTATGTAAATATCCATTTTATGATATTTATTTCATGTGTTTATGTTTTAATAGTTACCAAATTGGTAAATTAACTTTGTCTCAGATTGTTTTCTTTGAGACACATGCCATGTCATGCCCCTATATTTTTCTATGAGGTGTATATAATGCCATTTTTACATGTTATATCATGAATAAAATTATTTTCATGATAGTTTATGCCTCATATAATGTTATTATTTCTATAATGAATTAAAGTTAACAAAATTGAAACAATTTATTTCTATAATCTCATTGTTTTCCAAGATTGTTTATGATTATTCTTCCATTGATGAAATATTATGATCCATACCCCAATTACTCTTATTAAAATTTTTAATCTCTAGATATTAATTTTATATCCATATAATTTAACCATTTCCCACTCTTTTGTACTTAAGATTCTTAAGAAAATGTTTTAATGAAAATATGACTATACCTCTTCTTTTAGTTGAAAATATCTGTTCTTTAAAAATTGTGATTTCTAAAAATGATTTAAAAAATATTTTACATTTATCCTATTATTTTAAAGGAAATTTTGACCCATGTATTACCTTTTACTAAATGTTTTTATAAATAATATTCTTTTCATTTTCTTATTAAGAAAATTTTCCAAACATTTAAGGTAATAAAAAAATGTTCAGCATGTATGGATATATCTTCCATCATGACCATCATTTCCTTAAATAATCCCTTGTAAGTTTAAATTTTTATTTTTATGGGATTTTTTTATTAATATTATGGATATTCATTTTTTCAAGTGGTTTTCAATAAAAAAAATGTTTTTAAAAATGTTTTATTCTAATCGAGGCTTCCATTAAAAGTTTTCAAATCTATTTTCAATGATTTTTTTCAAAAATGTTTTATGTTTAAAAAAGTATTTTAATTTTTTAAGCATTCATTATAAGTTTTCAAAGTATTTTCAAAGAAATTATTTTCAAAATGTTTTCATGCTTCTTTTATAAGTTTTCAAGGAAAATTATTTTCAAAATGTTTTCAAGGGCTCTTTATATATTTTCAAAGAAAATGGTTTCCTATTTTTTTTAAATATTAATTTATAATATTTCATGTTTATTTTCAATAACATGGTTTTCAAAATGTCTTATGTTTTAAAGATTCTATTTCAAATAGGAAAGGGTATTTTCCTCGAGAAATGTTTTTAAAAGATATTTCAAAATTATTTTCTATCTAAAATGACATTCGATGATGTTACTCATGCCCTTTTGGGAAATAATTTAGAAGTTAAATTCATATTCATTAACTGAATGGTTTTTGTTTTCATGGAATGATGTTAATTAACCCCATTTATCTTTGAAAATTTATTTGTTTATGAAAACCATTTATATTTCCAGGGTTATATTTTTATGAAACTCATTCATCTTCCATGAGTTTTATGCTTGTAAAACCCACTCATTTTCACATGTTTAGATTTTATGAAATTATTATGAACTCTTTATTTTCCATATGTTGAGATAATATTACATGTTTATGAAACCCATTTCATATCATGGTACTATGATAGAATTTTTATAAAACCCATCTCTTTTTATGGGTTATCATATGATGAAAATTTTATTATCTTGTAGAATATGTATGAATGATTTAATTATTATATGGATGAGAAATATATCTTCCATTAATTAATTGGGTAAATATTTATATCTCATGAGATAATTATGGGAATCAAGTCAATGAGCTTGATCCACTATGGGAATATGGAGAAACCTAATCCCTTACAAGTAAAGGATTGCGACTAGGGATGTAAATGTGTCCTCACTAGAAGTGTAGTCACCATGAAAATAGAATATGGGGAAACCTGATCCACTCAAGGAAGATGGGGAAACCCGATCCACTCTGGGGAGATGGGGAAACCTTTTTGGGTAAAAATCCCTCAAGGTAACATTGAAGCATTTTTGGTGTGATTGTGTTTGCTAACAAAGAGGGTTTCCTTGGTTAGTTGTGGTGTTACAAAGATATTATTGATAACCTATGTTAACAAAGAACCACACTAAAGGAATGGATGATCTAGAGGTGGTAAAAAAGGAATAGATATAAGGTGGCACCATTTTCTAGTGTTTTCTAAAATTTTGGGCCTCAAAATTAAGAAAATAGATAAAGGTGTTTTTGGAAGAGGATGTTGCATGAATGATTGATGCTGATATGGAAACTTTCTCACAATATGTGTTTTAGGATCATAATGTTGAAATATAGATAATGAGAGAAGTGTGTGAAAGATTTGGAAATGTGCGCAAAATATGAGTTTGCACGAAAGAGACTTATGCACCCAATGTCATCTCAAATGGGGTTTTGCACGCTCGAGGAGGATGTTGTGTGACATGTCAAATATTATGCATAGGGGTTAGAAATGTTTATATATAAGAGTTAATCCCATCATTCAAATTATCTCAACACTTCAAGAGAATATATGATTTGCATCATGTAAGAATTTTGGGAAAAGGGAGTTGCAAGAAATAATTGTAGTTTCACACAACCTAAAGAAGTTGTGCGTAAGACTTGAGTCTCACGTAATATTGAAGTAGCGTAAAAAAGGTGTTTCATGAAAAAAGTGGAATCTTGCACGCATACCATTAAAGTTTCATGTAATATATAGTAAGGTTTGCATGAAAGATTTGGAGTTTACTAGTACATCTATAGTAAAGTGGTATTCATATGTGGATGAAAGTAGGAATTGAATAGAGAATCTAAATACATTGGAGAATTCATTCATGGGAGATAATGAAAAGACCTATAAGTCTATAAACCATGAGTGGATCTTAGGAATAAGAAGTGAGCACAATTCAGTTGAGATAACATTGAGATTTTAAATTGTGATTAGTTGTAAACTAGGAGGTACAATGACTATTATTGAAACTTTGTAAACAATAGTGATCTTTTAGTGGGTTTGGTAGATCGCCACATCATCATTGTATGATCCATGGATGTATCCTAGTGAGGGTGAACCAAGTAAAATCATTGGGTCTTGTGCATGCTTTAATTTCTATTCATACCCTAATACGGGAATGAGAGAGAAGATATTTTTGTTTAACAACAAAAAATGATCAAAAGGGGAAGTTATTTTAATCTATCATACCCTGATTTACCTTCCTCTCAGAGTATTTAAACTAGTGGACCTAAAAAACCCAATCAATTAAAAAGAAATTAAAATGATAGGGGATGGTGGTGTACCATTCCCAATAGATTTTGTTCCCAAGAAGTGACTTGATAAGTTCAATCAATGCATCTTGAATTATATGGAATGATATCACATGTTTATGTATTCCACAATTCCATATTTTATTTCTATGATATAGTTTCAGGGATTATGTTCTTTATTTTCTTATGATTAATGTCCTGTGAACTATCGAGATTTATGCCATGATTCATGATTATGATCTTATGATATGTAGGGTATGATATTCTAATTTTATGACTACATTCTCATACCACTATTCTCATGTTTATGCTTACATGTATCCCTTGTTTACTCTTACTAAGAATCTGAGATCACCACTTTTTTATGCATCCTTCCCCAGGTTATGAAAATATGTATTAAATAATATGTGCCTAAGAATGGTGCTAGTCATGAATAACCTAGTGGGAGATAATGTTTTTCACTTATGTATCAGTGTTTATGTTTTCATGTTTCCTAAGGCACTAAACTAATATGGTCTTTGGGAATATGTTTTTATAAAGTTTTAAGTATTCTGCAAATGTGATGTAATATTTATGTATGTTAATACTGAGTTTTTATATTTGGTAATTGAGTGAAGGTTTAGTCAACCTTTAGAAACTAGGGTAATAAACATTTATTGATATCCATAGGTATATTTTTAAGGATATGTCTAGGGATGTATCTAAGGATATGTATAAGGATGCATTAACATTTAGGAAAATGTCATGGAGTTTTGGTAAAGTATAGATTTTCTTCATAGAAGTAAATCCCTATATTAATACTATAAGTGGATGTGGCTCTAGGACAGATGTACCTAGGGGTAACAACTCTGACAAGGTATGTTGAGCCAGACTCGGTGTGCCCTTGTACATGAAAATGGGCCTTGTTGTACACCTGGTTTGACACTCCCAGGGGATATACATTGGGAATTCATGAACTCTTTATGAACCACCATGAACGATTGAAGTTAAGATTGACTACTAATAACCTAGGATAAACCTTATGTTTTATATATTAAAAAGGTATGAGAAATGATTTAGACACCCTATAAGTGTTTTTTTTCATGACTGTGTGGTTTCTATGATTTGGGTTTCTTAACCTATGCTTTCTAGTTTTAGTTAATAGTGATAACTAGAAGGAACATGGATAACATTGAATGTTTTAGATGTGGAATGTATGAGTGTTATTATAATTTATTTTCCAAGTTGAATTCTCATAAAGAGAATCTGGAAGGTGGTATGAGTATTGGTTATACTTTTGGTGATAAAGAGATCACAAATGACATGTGAAAGGTATGTGATGTTCTTATAGCTTTTTTTACATTAATCATAAGAAACATGATTAGTTGAGATTTATGAACCTTAATACATGTTTCATATTTCATTTTCTAGGAAAAAGTTATTAAGGAATAACATGATGTAGCCTAAGTAATGGTTTAAGATTAATGTTGGATGAATGAAGTATTTATGGTTTGGAATTCAAAGATTTACTACTGCAAATCAAGCCTTTAATGGCGCTAGTAAAAGGGATTTATCAGTGTTGATAATGTAAGTGACTCTAATGGGTTATATTTATACATTCTCATAAAGAGTGATGATAAGGCTCTGTTTAACAACAATATAAAAAAGTAATGATAAATGGGGCCTTTATTAGCACTTTTCTAGAACTATTAAAGGTCAACTTTAACAGTGCTAAACAAAGTGCTGATAAAGGCCCCACTAATGGAGGGTATAATTTATTTTTCATGGCCCACACCAGCTTTATAAGAACTTCCCCATACCCCTTTTATCAACGCTTCACCCATTCCTTTATCAATGCTTTAGATAATGCCCCCCCCAACACGGGCCCCTAACTCTAGTGATTTTTAAACCTGAGACCTCTATCTTATAAACCAAAGACATTTCCACTCTACTATATTGTTTTGATTTAAAATTTTAAGATATATCTATATATAAATATATATTTAGTTATATTTTTTTATAAATAAATAAATAAATATATATATATGTTTATATATATTTTTTAAATACATATTTATTTATATATATATTTTAAAATTGATATTAACTCTAAAAACCCTGAAAACACATAAAAACATTAAGAAACTCTAAAAACCCCACACCTATAAAACTAATAAATGATAATAACTTCTGATCTAGGAGTTCATTTCCGCTTTAAAACTATTCAAATTTGAGATAATGAAATTATATTTGATATGATATGTGGTACAAGCCGAATGAACACCAAAATCAATAGGTATAGGTGTTTGAATTTTCATAAATCAAGGTCAATGATAAAAAACCTATTTTAGAGGCATTTTGGGACTTTGTAGGATTGAAAAACTAAACAGATCACTTCAATTTTAGTTTGATACCATCATGGGTACAAATCTTTTCTTATGCTTTTATTTGATATGTGGTAGAGCATAAACAGATAGCCAGATCAAAAGTTTTGGTCATTTTATGTTCAAGTTAGATTTATTACTTTTTTGAAACAATAATATATTTTATTCCTTTTTTTATAAAATTATTTAAATATCATTTGGTTTTGTATAATTTAATAGGATTTTATTTTACTGGTTGTGGATATAAAACAGACTCTCAGATCGAAAGTTATGATTTCATCAGGGTTTTTAGAGTTTTTCAAATTTGACAACCTTTAAAACAAATATAAGTTCCAAAATGGATGTCCATTTTTCCTCTACCACATATCAAATCAAATCTTGTGATGAGATATACACCTTAGAGACCCACATGAACCCTTAATCTCCTCTATCGAGGTGAAAAAGTCCTAAAAGTCCTCCAAATGTCAATAACTTCTGCTACGAGTGTTCGTTAATGATTTTTTTGAAATATACCCTTCATCAGAGCAATTAAAAAACACTTATGGGGGGGGGGGGGTCATTATTAGTGACTCTAGAAAATCACTAATAGAGACCACCCTTTTATCAGCTCTTTTTTAAAAGTGCTAATAACGACCCCCTTTATCATTTTTTTTAGAATTGTTGATAAATTCCCATTTTAAAAATTCTTTTTTACTAGCACTGATAAATTGGGGGACATTATTAGGTTTTTTATAGGAACTGATAAATGAACCCCTTTAACAATGTTTTTTAAGCACTGTTAATGACCCCCTCTAAGAGTGCCTTTTCTAGCAACGATAAAGGGGGGGAGTGGGGTTTAAAAACACTTTTAGTAAGTGCTGGATAAACCCATTTTTGTAGTAGTGATTATGTTATATGAATCATGAAATATATAAGTATTTTTAGTATAATTTTTTTGTCAAGAATTGAAAATCATATGTTTAAAGGTGATGAAGAATTAGAAAAGTGATATTTTGATTAAGGGAAGGTAACCCTTTATGTGATCACAGTGTTGAAAATTTTTTGTTTAGATTCGATAAAGAGATTATTGATCTAGATAAATTAAATTGGATAATATCAATGACCTTAGAACCAAAAAAGGATTTGTTGATAAAGAGTTATATGTGATAATTAGTGAAGTTTACAATTTAATGGATTCAAGGAATATATCCAGTAACCTTTGGAATAAGGAAGCATTAATTTCTTCCAAAAGGTTTTATAATAATTCATGTTATTACCATGTTTTAACATGTACAGACATACCAGCTGTGATGACTGTTATTTCCTTTAAGCTTACATAGTATATTTATAAGTTTATTTTTAAGGAAAAATTTTCTTCTAAATAATATGGGCATTCATTATTTTTAAAGTGGTTTCCATTGATTATTTTTCTATTTTTTACGCTTATAAATTCTTACTTTAAAAGTTTGAAAATTTATTTTCAATGAAAAAGGTTTTCAAAAAGGTTTTTTTAAAAAAAGCATTTTAACCATTTTCAATACTTATTTATATGTTTTCAAATTATTTAAATATTCTTTTATATATTTTCAATGAAAATTGTTTTCAAAACGGTTTAAAGCTCCCTTTATATGTTTTAAAGTAAAAAGGTTTCCAAAATGTTTCCAAAGCATTATTTATAAGATTTGAAGTTTATTTTCAAGAAAATTAGTTTCAAAATGTTTGATGTTTTAAATAAACTTTTTCAAAGAAGAAATGTTATTTTCCTCAAGAATTTTTTTAAAAGATATTTCATAATTATCATACATCTAAGATGACATACATTGATGTTACTCATTCCCATCTAGGAAATTATTCAAATGTTTCATTCATATTCTTTCACTGAATTATTTATGTTTTGATGGAATTATGTTAATGAAACCAATTTAACTTTCATGGGTCATATTTTTATGAAACCCATTTATATTTCATGGGTTATATGTTTATGAAACCCATTCATATTCCAAGAGTTTTATTATTGTGAAACCCACTTCCTTTCACAAGTTAGGGTTTGATTAAATGATTATGAAACCTGTATTTTTTCATACTTTAAGATATAATTACATGTTTATTGCACCCATTTAATTTCATGGGATTATGATATGATGTTTCTAAAACCCATATCTTTTTATGGGTCATGATATGATGAATGTTTTATTATCTCGTGGCACATGTATGAATGATTTCATTATGAAATGGACGGGACTTATATCTCTAACCAATCTATTGGGTAATGATTTATATCTCATGAGATAATTATGGGAATCAAGTTTAAAATATTGATCTACTATGGGAATATGGGGAAACATAATCCCTTACAATTAAAGTACTATGTTTGGGGTTGGTGGTGTGTCTTACCTAGTAAGTGTAGTCACCATGAATATGGAAGATTAGGAAACCCAATCCACTTTCGGATAATGGGGAAACCCAATCCACAATGGGAAGATGGGGAAACCCGACACCATTCAAGGAGAGGACTATGATTGGGGATGGTTGGGTGTACCTGTAACACCCTAGGTAAATAAAGAATATGACATTTTCATATTTATCCATATTTGTGAATAAAATGTTAATATTAATTTAAAGGGAACGCTATGCTCGATGGCATACCCAATACGCAAGAATGAGTTTCTTTGAAATCTTACGTTGCACTCTAATAATAAAATAATATTATTTTAAATGGTATTTAACGCATAGTCGTTGTAATGGATGGAATGAATAAAACTAACTAAAAAATGATTATATATGTTTGTCAAATATTTTTACTTTTATCCATTAAATTTTAGAGGCTTAAAATGCGAATGAATCCAATTTTAAGCATAAATATTCTAATATTCTTTAAAAGGTCGATTAACCACCTTTTGATGGAGAACCATTTTTAAATCCAATTTTTGAAAATTTTATATGTTATATTGGACCAAATAAAATCCTTCTTTAGAATCAGGACATAAAAATTTACTTTGTGTTTTTTTTGTTATTTTTTTCGATAAAGTTCGTTTTTAATGAATAAGTGAAAAATGTTGTATTTTAATTAAAAACCTCTTTTTAATAGAATTTATTTATATGATTAGATCATATTTTGAATTGATTTTAAAGATAAATTAGAATATATTTTTACCATTTAATCAAATTGTGGTCATTGGAATTAATTTCACTTTGAAATTTGACATAAACAATTGTCAAACTTTTGGTAGATATTGTTTCTAAAAACCCGCTGTTTGTTTTGACAATGGGAATTATTTTTAAATTAATTACTAAAATTTATGTGTTTTTAATTAGTTAAAATGGATTCCATATTTGTAATTAAAATGTCCAAATTATTTAATTAAGACACTTTTGTTTTTTGGACATTATGAATAGTAAAGACGGTAATTATCTTTAATTATCATGATTAATTAGTAATCGGGTAGTTAAGGGTAATAAATTAATATCATAATAATAACAAAAGACCCCAAAATCTGTCCTAATTCTACTGGTTGTGTCACGGCTGACCATGGGATGCCTGGTTTCAAACTTTGGGACCCCATGGAATCACTTTTTGGTGATAGTGACACTTTATCATTTTATGTTTTTTAAAAGGAAAGTATAACCAAAGTATGTATCACCCAAGTAAAACAATTTTAGTTTTGTCTATGTAAATGATATCTTAGACTATAAATAGTAATTGGAAAGATAAAATTATTTCCTACATCATAGTATTTTTTTTATAATTTTTAGACATTAAATAAATTAAATTATTTATGACACCATGATGATGCAGCGATTACCTCATTAATGAACGATTTAAATAAAATGAAAAGATAATATAAAATCTAAAACGTACACTTGTCAAAAACCTTTTGGATGGGTGGATTCCGAACCCTTATCACCTTATCCTCTAAATATATAATTGTGGTACCTTTAAAATCCAAAACTCATTATATAATAAAGTAACATTTCTTGACTTTCCAAGAGTCCCCCTCCTCCCTCTTATAAAAGGCCCCCACCTCTACCACCTTACCCACACCTCTCAAGCCATTGAATTGGACAATATCTACTCATTTTATCTCTACACATCCCTATCTTCATCCTAGAAGCCTTACCTTAGGCATAAATCTCTTCAAGAAACCCTTTTGGTTCAAACCAAGAGGAGTTACCCGATTTAAAGGTAATGTCTTCACTTGTGTTCTTTTGTTTTATTTTTCTTCTCCAACCCCCTAAACTGTTTTTATTACTTTCTTTTGTAACAAAATCATTATATTAAATATACTAGGATGTTTTTATGAGAAGGATTAGAGCTAAACTTACACACACCTCCATCTAATGGTTAAAGAACATACTTTTTTTGTGGATGACGAATTACTGCCTCACAAAATGATGATTGTTCAATCTTATTTTAACACCTTTCATGGTGGCCATTAAGATTTCACTCTATTTATATATGATATATATTATTTCTATGTTTTCCTTATGATTCTGTATTTTTAATTTATGGAATACCTTATGGATTCCATTATGGATAAACGCGATATCTTCATTTTAGGAAGTGCGGACTACCACCCCCTCAAAGTGATTTGATTCGTTAATTCCATATGTGGGACGCATAAAGGATAAAGTTAATGGTATTACATATGATATAATACTGGAATTATAAAATTCCTTTTATATAATTATGATTTCACTCCATTAAATATGCAATAGAAATGAAAGTAGCGTTCATGCGTACATACAACTTACCGTCTCCATGAACGGTAAATTTTATTTCTTACCTCTAAATCTTACGTAATATTATAAATGAATGTATATACTGGATATATATGATATATATGATATCTACATCATGAATATAATTCTTGATATAATGGATATTTTACCACATGAATAACTTGTAATTATAAGAAGTTTATTTTTGGATCAAGTACCAAAGATCGACAAAATGACTGTTATTAACTTAAATAACTACATAATGTTAATAACATGGTAATAAGTGATATAAAAGGAATAATGAACTTGTAAAAGGTTCTTAAGAAATTATAAATTAACTCTAGTTTATTATTCAGGAATATAAAGAAACGAACAAGACAAGTCGGTCTTGAGGTAAGGGATCCAACCTCTCTCTTTCTTTTTAAGTACTCTCTTTTATGTCACTTATTTTTTGCTCCTATTTCTTATGTTTGGGGATATTATTCTATATTACTCTTACTGTACTTTTTATGTTCATATGATGAGAGACCCTAATTGATATCTTCAATCCATTTTTGGAAGTTTTAAGTGGTGCCGTTAGGCTGCTAAATTTTTGTAAGGGGATATGTTATCTCAATTTTTATTTCCGTGAGATTCATGCTATATTTGTCACTATCTACATTGAGTGGCGTATGTACTGACCATGGATCTAATCTTTGTGTAATATAATCTCATTTATGGGTATTTAAATCAGCCTTGTTTGGTCCTTCTTTCATGGGGTGTACATTTTGAAAGTTACCTAAATCGGTAAGGGATTCTTTCACCCTCTTTTTAAAAGACTTATTCTTGTTATGTATTTTAGTTTACATCTTGTTATGTTGGGATATGTTCTTATATATCCTTATTGATATAAATATTATGTCTAAGTGATGATATGCCCTTTTCTCTCTCACTAACTCATTTTTATGAATTTTAAAGTGACGCTGTTAGGCTGTCGAATTTCTGTAAGGGAACTTCTTAACCCAATTTCAATTCTTTGGGTTAAACCTCTACTTATTGATTTTATCATTCCAAGATTATGTGTGGAATATCTATGTTGTAAATTCCAAAAACCTTTGTGTGGATATAATATTTCTACACATAATCATCTCATTGATAAATTCTTACGTCATTTATACGAACTTGTATGGGAAATCATAACTCAATCTCATTTCATTGAGTTAAATATCTATGTCATTGGTTTTGTTTTTCCAATAGTATGTGTGAATGACCTCTGATTGTTTCACACTTGATACACATTTATATTGGGTGTATTTATACTTGTCACACATAATTATTTCATTGATTTATCCTTACACTACTGACATGATCTTTGAATGGGATTACGTCTCAATTTCTCTTCCTTGAGACACTTCTTGATGATATGAACTTTTAATCTTTTTAAAGTGTATATAATGCCCCTTTGACACTCCATATCCATATTATGTCTATACTCAAGTAATTTAAATGTTTTAAAAATGGTCTACTTTCATGTGGTTTATAATTTAAATGTTCAAAATGGAAAAGGACTCTTTTATTAAAACATTGTTTTAAATGGTTTTAAAGATTTATTCTTTTAAACATTTATCATCCATGTCCATGTTTTAAAATGGTTTTAAGGATTTATTTATATGGACATGAATGTTTTAAAATATTTTCAAAAGTTTCAATGTGTTATGGGGCACTTTTATTCTAAAATATCTTTTAAATGTCTTCCTTTAATATTTTCAATGTATAGAGGGATATTTCTCTCATAGAGTTTTAATGATTTTGGTAGATGTTTTTATTTATGTTAATATCATGATGTGATCTCTTGTGATTTAAATGTGGAAATTTTATGTTTCTTTTAAGCATGTTTTAAGTGTTATTATTATGTTATGGTTCTTGGGAAATGTTTATGAAATCAGGTGGTTCCATGATAAACTAAGGGCGGGTGACCCCGGGATAGCTCTCCAATGCATTGGGTAACGTGAAGGAGTTAAATGCTAAGGTTTCTCTGAAGATATTTAGGGAATATACTGTGATCAGTATTCCAAATGTGACTCCCTATGTAGCTATGATTGCTATAATGTAAGTATGTTATATATTCCATAATTTACATTTATTAATTGTGATTACTATGTGATTTTAGAAGGTATGTTATGATTGAGAATTGTGTTTTCATCGATTCGTATTTTTGATGCGTTAATGTTTCCTTTCATTATGTTATAACCCTTACTGAGATTTTTATGCTCATCCCATGTTTTTTAAATGTTTTCCACATGACTTAAAGGTTAATAAGGTCAAGGATGGGATCAAAGAAAGACATGTTATCTAAAACATGGAACTAGACATGTTTCTTTTTAGGAGTTTTTATTTTATGAAAAAAATGTAAACTGAGTAGAAGTGTCTACCTTGTAATCTTGTGAGATGTAATAGTTATTTCCTAATTCTATAAAACTCTAAACCTGAAAAGATCCTCAATGTGAATTATTCATTGAATTCAAGATTATGTAATGTTTTAAGGATGGTTCTTTATAGCCCCACTCGGTAGGTGTTGTTCTTATTAAGTGCCTTGATATGTTTTGGAAAATTTTCTTGACTTATAGGGATTTATATCACATGTTTATGTGTTCCAAAATTCCATGTCTTATTCCTTTGATATAATTTCATGGATTATGTTATTTATTTTATTATGATTCATTTCTTATGAACTACCAAGCTTTATTCCATGATTAATGATTATGATATTATGATATGCAGGGTATGATCTTCTAATGTTATGATTACATTCTCATTCCACTATGCTCATGATTATGCTTACATGTCTCCCTTGTTTAACCTTACTGAGCATATGATCTCCCCCATTTTTATGTTTACATCCCAATGTTATGAAGATATGTATTAGGTAATATTTGTGTAATAAGGGTTGTATTCATAAAGAAACTTGTGGGAGATAATGTAGATTTATTATGTACATGTGTTTATGTTTCTATGTTTCCAAAGGAACTAAACGTATTCAGTATTTGGGTGTCTGTTTGTGTATTGTTTTAAGTATTATGGAAAAGTATTTTGATGTGTATTTACATTAAGACTGAGTATTTATATTCTATCTCAGAAAACCACTAACCATTTCCATTCTAAACCTCCCTATAAACATTATAAAAGTTATGGGTTTCCAAAAACAACAACTCAAGAGTTCTTTAGAGATCTAAAGTATCCATTCTGAAGAAGTGGTAATCACTCTAACAGATCATTCTCCTATTATAATCTTCTATAAATCCTCTAAATATATTGTATATATAATAAAATAATAAATTTATCATCCTAAATATATTGAAATGTTATTCTGATTATAAACCCACAATTATACAACTCATTTACCATAAAAAATGAAAGTATCACTCGTGTGTATGTATGGATTACCGTCTCCACGTAGCGATACAATTCATTTTACATCACCATCATTTATGAGTGATAATTATGATAGATTTAATATCTATAAATTATATTTATGATATAAGTATACTTATGGAATGATAATATCATTTCCAACTTTTTACCATTCATCTAATATTTTGGGAAAATGATAACATCGCCCATGCGTACATATGACTTACCATTTCCATGATGCGACGCGACCTGTTATTCACCTATACTTTATATGGATGGTAATAAAGATTAATTTTATGAATATATATGTTATGTATTACCTAAAAAATATTCTCTAAAGGCAATATATAATATACTTGACTTTCTTTTAACCTGAGAAGAAAATGAAAACAACGTTTATGCATACAAACAATATACCGTCTCTATGAACAATGTATTTTATTTTATATACATAACATTAATGAATCACTATGAATAAATATATAAGGAATATATATATATATATATATTATATTTATATCATTATTATCATTATGGATATGATGAAATCATGATCTATGTAATAGGACCAAGGATAACAAGTCAAAACATGAACAAAAAACAAAAGAGGATATTACCAAAAGCGAAACATTAAAACAAATTATTAATAAACGTGTAATATAAAGTCATAATTAAATAATATATGATATATATATATATATATTACTATTATTCTATGGTATATGTATGATAAACTTATATTTATTATATATGAGGTTTTAATGTGTGCGAAAGAAGTCAATACTTAAGGCAATGTATTTTCATTTAACTTTTATTTTCATTGAGATATAAGCCTTGTTCACCCTCTATTTATTTTATGTGGTGTATATAACTCCCATATTCTATGATATTTATCTTTAAATTTGTGGGTATTTATATATCCATTTTATTATCTCTCATTCATCAAATTTACAGTTCAAAAGATACCGAATCGGTAAGGTAATTTTTTTCTCAATTTACCTTACATGAGACAAGTGTTATGTTCTGCACCGATATCCTTTTATGAGGTGTATATAATTCCCTTTGAAATGTTTTATCATGAATATCCTTCTTTTCAATATATTATAAGTTTCATGTAATGTTATTCTCTCTTCTTTCAGAAATCTTGGTTCCTTCGAAATAATGTTTTCTAAAAAAATGTTTTAAAAATGTTTTAAATGATATTTTAATCAATTTATAGAAACTGGATTTCAAATTTGGTTAAAATGTTTTAAATTAATATTTATTTTTTTCAAGGTTGTTTTTTTATGAAAAGGGTTTGGCAAATTTTTTATGATTTAAAAAGAATTTTTAAAATGAAAACGAGCCTGTACCCAAGTGGTACAGGCTCCTGCTTGGAATCCAAAAGACCTGAGATCAAATCCGGGAAGGGAAGAATTTCCTGGGGACTATAGTAGGGCACTGTAGTAGGGCACTGTAGTAGTCGAGTAACTATTTCAGGGTACTATAGAAGTGACGGTACTGTAACAGGTAATGTAGCAGCACTGTTTACTGAGGGGTCCTTTGGGCCAAAAATGGGCTTTCAAGCCTTGTATTCAGGACACTTGGCCTTGGGACTTTGGGATATGTAATGGGTCTCTCTCTACCCACTCTAAATAGGTCTTTTATTTAATAATAAATTTAGGATTTGGCCCCAACCTTTAAAATTTAAAAAAAAGAATTTTTAAAATAAGAAAGGATATTTTCCTTAGGAATTAATTCAGGTTATCTCTCAAAATTATTTTCCATCTAAGATAACATTATTTAATGATAATTATGTTTTAATGGGGTTATTATTCAATGGTACTATCCTTATTATTTATATGAATAGTTTATATTTATGAAGGATTGATGTTTATGAATTATATTTCTTTTCCATGAGTTATGTTATGATGAAATGTTTATGAAACCCATTTCATTCCATGGGTTCTAGTATGATACATGATTTTTGTTCTTGTGTAACATATATATGATTTCATTATGAGATGTGTGGGACCCATATCTAAATCAAATTCATTGGTTAATTATTTATATCTTATGAGATAGACATAAAGGACCTTTTCCACTAAGATGGTCTTGGGAGTGAACCTTTATTACTAAGATAGTTATGAGAGTGAAGCATGACTACCAAGATGGTTATAAGAGTAAAGCATGACTAATGATATAGATATGGGATTGATCCATGACAACCAACTTGATTATGGGATTGAAACATTTCTTCCAAGATGGTATGGGAAGTGAACCCATATTACGAAGATGACCTTGGCAGTGATTCCTTGTCTACTATAGAAATCATTATTATATGCTTATGTGTCTCCCACGATTCTATGTATTATTCCTATGTTATTATTCCATAGATTATGTTATTTATTTCCTTATGATTCATGTCTTATAAACTTTGAATATTTATTACATTATTCTTGTTTATGATATTTTATATGTAAGGTATGATATTTTATTTTCATGATCATGTTCTCATACCCTTATGTTCATGATTATGCTTGCATATCTCCCTTGCTTACCATTTCTGAGCATCCAAACTCACACATTTTTATTTTTATTTTCCTTGGGATATAAATAAATGTTTTAGGTAGGAATACTAAAGGTTAAGATCTTTATGGGAGATGTTGAAGATATTTCACCAAATTAGAATAATGTGTTCCAAGTTTCCAAGGTCCCTAAACTAATACAGTCTTTGGGTGTGTGTTTGTGTATTTTATGAAATGTTACATATAAATGATGTAATGTATATGTAATTTAAGCCTAGTTTGTTACAATTACCTTCTAATTATTTAGATAGATGAGGTACCAAAAAATTTCATTCTAAGAATTCAACCAAGAATGTTGTAGTTCTGTACATATTTTCAAATAGGGATTCATAAGGAGACATATGAATGCTCAAATGAAAGATACTACTGTAAGTAAATTATAACATTAAAATGTCTGGATCCCAACTTCCTTTAAAATACATATAAGCTTCTCTCAATATATATTTTAGAGTTTTAATGGTCCACTTATAATGACCATCTATCTAAGGATGATATGTATTGTGGATCCTCAACTCTATATTCAGATCCTATTGAATTCTTCTGTGAACTTTGAGGTAAAAATTGGATCCCCAACAAATATTTTTGAGACCGGTACTACATGAAATATAACTAATTTAATAATGTATATATTAGTAATATGATCATGAAATAAATCTTATCTAGTGAAAATGTATGGTGATGACTTCATAAGGTGGTCGACTACAACCAAAATAGAATTATACCCTCTAAATGTTTTGGGGTGGTTGAGGACAAAATTCATGGTAATGTTTTATCATTTCAATTATAGTATAAATAATGTTTGTAAAATCACCTTATATTTTTCACACATCCTTAACATATTAACATGCTAGGCATAAAGATATATACTCTGAAATATCTCTTACCATGTTATCCCATTATAAAAATTCATTCAGATGTCTATACATCTTTATAAATTTTGGATGAATATATAATGATGAATAGTGAGCTTCATCCAATAGATCCTTCTTCAATTATATTATTTAAGGGAAACATACAATATTCTCTAACCTTATCATTCCATAAAAATCATGGTTTAACTAAATAACATATTCATATTCTAATATAGTTCTACATCCTCAATCTACACATATTTATTCCTTATATTGACGGATAGTTGAAGATTGTTTTGAGAAAGATATGATATTTATCATTTCTCCATGATTTCAAAATCCATATTCTGAAATAAATTAAATATTAGATCTCTTACATTCTTCATCTTGGAAAAATATCATGGTATTTCTAATTTAGTGCATCATCTACCTTGGTTTATTTTACAGTGTGGTAGTGTATTGAGAAGTCATAATGTTTTTTAAAATAAAACAATATACATTGATGCATATTAAACTCTTTCTAAATGAATATATACTTATAGATTTTAGTATTAGTGAATTTATCAAATTTTTACCATATAGATAATTCCATAATATTTTCAGTGGAAATATTACTACTACTAACTCCAAATAATGAGTAGGGTATTTTTTTTCCATGAATTTTCAATTAGCATGATTTCTAAGATATCAAAATGTAATTATACATGAGTATTCATAACATTAACTTTTTCTATTCACCATTAAAGATTAAAAATACTTATATACTATAAGTTAGTTTATGTATTATTATGTTCACTAACCATATTTTCATATCATTGAAATTTTTCTCAGATTTATCTATCTGAAGGAACATGTCTCCCTTACGAGTAAAATTTAATTTTTTTGATTATATAGCCCTAATAAATCTCCCACAAAGAATTTATAGTATCCTATTAACCCACAAATCTACATATCTAGGTTATCATTTTTGGTCTATACCTTTATACAGTAGCTTCTACATTTTAAGAATACACTAATATACAGTCACTTGAGATTGTATGATATGATAATGAAACCTATTGTTACTAGAATTTTCAATTATGAAAATTTACACACAACTACTCTTTAATAAGGGACTTTAACACAATATTTAATTATTATTAATGCTCTTTCTTGTTCTTGTAATATGTAATAATATAATCTATAAAGACTATCAAAAATTTAAGAAGGGTATCTCTAGATAATCTATTCATTAGATTTATGTAGATATATGGTTCATTGGTATGTCCCAAAGGCATCACCATAAATTCATAACATGCATACTTCATATGGAAGGCTAACTTGGATATATCCTACTTCTTAAACCAAAATTTATGATATCCAAAATTTATAGATTGTGATTTTATCATATTATTGATAATCAATAAAATGATACATTGAACCATCTTTCTTTATAATAAAAATATTAGGCGGACCCTATGGTGAAAAAATAGGGTATATGAATCCATTTTCAGGATTCTATCGGAGTTTATTCTTCAATTATTATAACAAAATCAGTTCCATTCCCTGTCGTGTTTTCAAAATTAGTTTACCACTAGGTATAGATTTTATTAAAAACCTAAATTCATGATTTAGGGGAAGAATATTCACGTAATCAAAAAATATATCATAATAACCCCAAAACAATTTCCATATCTTCAATGTTGAGTTTCTCCCCAACCAATTGTGATAAATAACCCTCATGAATTGGTAATAAGACCCACATAATATAAGTAACATCCATTGGATGTTCATATTCATCCTCACACTGATATATATTCATGGGTTAATTTAGAATATCAAATGTGACTTCCATTACCAATGAAATTACTAGGGTTCATATATAAATAGATACAATAAAGGACCAAAATAAAGTGTATTTAAAATAGAAAGATAATTACACAATTTTCAGGAAGCAGGTTACCCCAAAATTCTATCTAAGACGGGGTATAGACTTGAGAAAAAACCATCATAACCTTAAGAGTATTCACTGCTAACTCAACATCAAGTCATTCAGGTCATGACATGATAAAATTATCAAATTATTCAATTATAAAATAGTTGGTAGAGTGATAATCAAATATAAAATTTTCAATTATAGAGTATATTTTATTTTTACATTTCAATACTGTGTTCTCATGTCCCACCTCAGAAGTTATAATCGCATGATAATTTCCTTTATCATAGGGATTAAGATGTTCATTACAGCGATTATCATAATTAACCCTCATATTCAAGAACTGATGGGATCAATGCATGTTGTCCTTTTAAATATAACATTGAAGTTTAGTGGCACATTCAGTTGAGATTTTTCACAATTCGATTCATTTACTAGAACTTCACATTACATTAGCATTCTTTTTCTCGAATACCTTCTTTTAAATAGTTAAATAATTTTCAAAACCATATAAATAAATTTCTAACGTGCTTACTTCCGCAAAAATGACATGAATAATAATTTATTTTCTTTCCTACATGGGTTTTGTTATTATAATTCCCTTGAAATTCCATCTTTAACTTTCCCCCCCAAACCATGAGAATACTAAAAGTCTCTAATAGTCAATTCTATATTATTTGAAAATCCCAAAAAAATCATCTAGATATTAATGTAACTTATAGAAAATACCTTCTAAAGAATAGGTCACAAGACAATAAAGAATTGGTAAACTTTTCTGTTATGATCAATTGTAAAACCAGAACCATATCTTGCATTATGGTGAAATTTTACTCATATGCACTAATGGATTCATCATTTTTTTAAATTTAGTTATATAAATTACCTTTCTATATTTCGTGAAGACTTTAAGGATTATACCTATTAAGAAACTCCTTCTTAAATTATTTCCATTCTATGGAGTCAACTTCTTATTTACTCATATTCATGATAAGATTCCCTAGTTGTTCTGTAACACAATCTATATGATATACTACCAAGAATTGTTTTTCATGTTTTGAACACTAGAAAATGTAAACTATATTTTCATTAGTGATAATTAATTTCTCAGAAATTAGTGGATCAAAGGAACCAAAGATGTAATGTGGATTTTCTCGCATCAAATGACTAATAGTGAGTTGTTCTTTCTATTATCCCTTTGGAAGATCATCATTATTTATGTTACTATTCATTGCTTTAGAAATTTGGGTGAGAATAGAGATAATATTTCAAATCCCTTCTCCCATTTGATTTGTTCTTTCATGAGTATGTTCATTAAATTACCTACTACATTTAGCATTTAAATAATTAAACCAAGGTCAAGAAATTATTAAGAAAAAAAATCATAGTTTCAGAAAAAATAATAACAATGTGTAGTAACATAATCCTGAATTTTTTTCATAATATTATTGAATCATCACACCTTACATTCAATATATGAGATATTAGGATTGAACTAGGTCATTCATGGTCATCATCTATTCAAATCAATAAAAAATATTCAAAAATAAAATATTAATAAACCCAAGAATATCCAATGAGAGTGTCTTTCTTAGTGGACAATCTTAGGCCCAATCTTATTTCACCAGTGATGATTGAGTTAATATCCAATCCACAAGCATAATAGTTTTTACCTATAGAAAAATATGTGACATAGATTTTTCCACTTTCTAGTATCCAGACTAAGATTTATTTCCTATAAAGGCCACACAATCTCTACTTTACCAAATTTTCAGGATGTTATACTTTACATAAAACTATACATAGGGTTTTAAAAAATTTTATCTATTAATAATCACTAATTATTAACTAAACCCTACTCTAATATCAACTGAGGTGATCCATACATTTCATACATTTATATTACATAATATTAGAAAAATCTCCGATAAATATTTTAAAACACACACCCCATAACCAAAAGGATCAAATTCTTTAGAGACTAGATACATAATAATATTATTTCATTAATGATATTTAACATCTCCCATGAATTTCTTCTCAAATAGTACAAATCATATATATTCCCTACCTAAAACCATTATTCATAACATGGGGTAAATAAAAATTAGAATGAGTGAGCTTAGATGTTCAGAACGGGTAAATATAAGAGTTATCAACCAATGATCATAAGTTAGAATAAAATAAACATAAGTGTATGAGAACAAGATCATAACATAAAATCATGATACCCAATCAATTAAAGGTCATTAATCATAAATCTTGGCATGTGGTTTTATCATAAAAAATATATAATTAATTAGTATAGTGAATCATTGATAATCAATCATGATCCATGTGAACATATTGTTGGAATAATACATAATTGTGTAGCATATAGAAAATCATAGAAAATCATTTCCTTAGAAAAGGATAACTATAAAGGTCTCATAACAGAATGGGTCATCTCCCCATTCCATCATTTCCTTAGCTAAGGATCACTCTAAAGACTTTGATAGTCTAAATATCCCCATAAAGAACAAGGTACACGCTTCATCCACACATTAATTATCTCATGAGATACCTATCATTACCCAACACATTAGGGGGTTATAAATTCCCGGACCACCCATATCATAATGAAAATCAAATATATGTCTTAATAGATTAAAAAAATCATTACATCATAACTTATAGATATAAAATAAGATTTTAAAATAATTAATCATTTAATTATTTTATAAACTGGGTAAATAAAAGGGATTTATAAATGTTTCCTCATAAATTAATTAAACCATGAGAAAGAATGTTTTTTCATAAAATAATACTTAAATAATTATCGTTATAATCCATCTAGAGAATGAAGGTTGATGGTATCATAATATCATATCCCATGTGAGGAATAAAAATCCTTAAAGGATATTTACAAAGATGAAAAATACGATTAAAATATTATTCAAACCAATAATTTAAAATAGTAGAAAATATCATTTTATTTTGATAAAATTTTAACTAAAACTAAAAAGAATATTGAAAAAGTCATATTATTTGAAACAAGTTAATAAAATATTTAATGAAATATTGAAATAAAATATTGGTCATGTTGTTAGAAAAAATGTCCATGTTGTATATGCGGAAAAAACATTCCTTTCACACTTTTTTAAAATAGTCAAAAAAGAATTTTTTGGAAAATGTTTATCAATATTTATTTTTAAAACATTATAAATTTAGTTCATCTAGTGACAATGTAATTTCAAAAAAATTAATGTTTATGTAACACCCCAAGCGTCCACTCTACGCCTCTCTTTGAATAATACAACAGCATGTGTTGTACGCAACTTCGAGTTCTAACACACCACAACAACTAAAACTAGCCATTATGAATAGTAATACCCACTTCTTGAAATTTTATAAATTTTATCTTTCAAAATGGACTTCATTTTTGGATTCATAATATCCAAATTAGCTTAGGGTGATTTTTTGGTATATTTCTGAAAAATTTCAATTTTTGATGAATAGTGAAAAACAATAAGTTATAGTTTAAAACCGAATTTTTATTTAAATAATTATTTAATTTATTTAAATTTACTTTAGGTCAAAATAGATACATAATACCTATATAGTTTCAATGTAATTCATTGGATTCTGTTTATAATAAATTTAGATATATAAAAATTTTATTGAACTTTTCACCGTCTTTTACCCACCTCCTAAGAGAATTTTCAAATTCACATAAAACATAATTTTACCACTTATGTGAGTGGAATTTTAAAAATAAGATATAAAAAGTTGATATCAGTAAGTAAAATTTGGTTCAATAAGATAAAAATACTTTTTTGGTGAATAATAACTTTTTACTTTTATTTACAACAGTTAAAAGTAAACATGGTAATTAAGGTTAAAAATGATATTATTATTACCCTAACACAAGTCCTAATTCTATTGGATAAGTATAATTCGACAAAAAACAATCTTAGGAATAAAATAGGAACCTCTTTGGTCCACTTGGATTAGATTAGGACACTTATTATTATTTTATTTAAAGAAGAGTTAAAAGAGTTAAAATCAAAGTTTAATAACTAAAACATTTTTAATATAGGGTTATACATAAGATAAATTAGACTATAAATATTCATTAGAAAGATAAAAATATTTTCTACATAATTGTATTTTATTTATATTTTTTATACTTTAAATAATTTAATTTATTTATGACACAATGATGATGCAGTAATTATCTAATTAATGAAATATTAAAATAATTGATATTATAAATATACAAATAAATTTAATTTTAGACTTTTGATAAATTAAACTATTTTTTTCGGTTAATATGACATGTTAGGGTTTATTAGATGTATTTTTTTTTGAATTAATAATGCAGTTATGAATTTAGAAAAAACAAAATACCAAATAGTGTCCAAATTGACATAAAAGAGTTTTTAAAACAACTATTATATTATTAATTGATATTCTATTCCTAAAATATATGGTTTGGACAAAGGACTTATATAATGATATTTTTAACATTAATTAACCACTTTGGGTTCTATTGGAAGTATATAGTATGTTTATTAACTATATAATATAAAAATACAATGAGACATGGTAAATGTCAAACTATTTAACTAAGAATTAAATCTAAAAGATAAAGTTAATATATTGACACAAAACTATCTAAAACCTATTGGATGAGTGGTTTTCGACACATCCAAACCTTATACTTTAAATAATTCATTTTTTATCCATTAGAAACCGAAAATTATTTTATTATAAAATAATATTTCTTGCTTTTCCTACGGTGCCCCTCACCCCTCTTATAAAAGGGCACTCCCCCTTCTCTCTAATTCACACCTTCAAAGCAATTTGGATCATGCAACACCTTACCAAATACCCTCTAAACTGTTCTCACTTCATTCTAGAGGCCTTAATTTAGTCATAAAGCCAACCAAAGTATCCCTTTTCATCAAATCAAAAAGAAGAACCCAAAGAAGAGGTAAATATCTCACCACCTCTTTCAAGTTCCTTTCTTCTTCCACTTCCCTTTTCTTTGTTATTTTGATTCTAAAATAATAACTCCAGTATCTTATATATACTATTATGTTATTATAAATATGGTAAAACCAAATTCGTTATTCTATCCATACTTTGAATGACATGTCACCATACGTGCGTACATACGACCTACCGTCTCCACGTCGTGGTGTAATTGTTATTCAATACATTATTATTTGGATGGATATAATAATGATATATAATTGATTTAAATAATAAATATAACATGATAATTATTCTTTATATATGATATAACATCCAATTATATATTATTTTAATATCAAAAGAATGATATTATCGCTCGTGTGTATGTACAGATTACCGTCTCCACGAACGCGATGAGATTCATTCCCCATCGCATCCATTCAAGACTAATTTTCATTAGATGATTAAAAAAAATGTTTAAAGACTTGATATAATTATGGATATTAATAATATACATCCCATCCATAACAAATATTACTCACATAATAAAGAATATAAAGGAAAACGAATCCGTTGACACCCGAAACAACGTTAATACTAAGATATTATTAACAAAGCAATGTTAAAAGATCATATATGATATCATATTAATGTATATGATTATTTTATAATTTAATAACAATTATTTCACCATTATATATTAGGTTAACCTACCCTATACCAAGGAAAAGTACAAGGTAAGGGTTATTTTCACAATCTCTTTATTATCCGAGGTTGTTTTTACGTAAGTATCTACTGGGACCTCTTTATCATCCACATCTATGTTTCTTAAAAATGTATTTCAAAACATTATTACTATTTTATAGAATATGGGTTAAATACATTTATACCCTTGTTTTAATTTTTATAATATGTCTATAAAGGAATCTTTCTATCGTTTTCCAAACAAGGTCCTTTATAACCAATTCGACAAAATTAAGGTAAGAATGTCTTTTTCTAACTTATACTGCGGGTGCGACTATATTACACCATTATAACATCTTCAAAGATTCCATTACAATCTTATAAGAATATTTTAAAATATAAATGTTTTCTTTTATAATTATGTGACCTTTAAATACTTTCAAAAAAGAAAGATATATTTCTCTAAAATGGTTTTGATTTCATCTATGTCAACATTCTTTGATGGATTTTATGTTTTTTTGAAGTTTATTTATTATGATACAAAACTTCTATATCGCATCGAAGGTTTCATGATATGTTTGAATGTGGATGTGTTATTTCATAACATTCATGGTTTATGGATAAATTATTGACATTTCATATGTTTGCTTTAATACGAATGTTTATGTTATGTTTAAACCGTTTCATATGGGGAATGCACTGGACATAGTAAGTGACATGTGGATCTTGATATAGGTCCTCGATGCATCGGTAGGTCTCATGAGAAAAACTGGTTTCTTGGCACAAGACCTTGACAAAATCTTATTTATATTCTTGGAAAAAAGCCTTGACAATGTGGTTATGAAAGTCTGGCATTATGCATTCCATCATAATGAAAGGGGCTATTGATATTGCATGTGATTATTCGACTAGTAGAATATCCATGTGAGTAAGTAAATGGAATTATTTTGATTTTATCTTTGCCATATTATACTAAAGTTCAAGTTTAATAGGCTTTTGTTTTAGTCTTATACATTTCCTGAAACGTTTATGCTTATTTATGAAAGTTTCCGCTATATTGTTATCCTTACTGAGAATCTGAGCTCGCCCCTTTCTATGTTTTATTTTTCCCAGGATGCAAAGAAGTATATTATGACTGACCTACAGGGATAGTCTATGGGATCTGAGTTTTGTATATGGAAACAATGTTGTTGTACTTTTCAATTTTATGATGTAATGTAAACCTTATGAATGTATCTAGTACTTCTAAGGCTACTAAACTAAATGGTCTTTCGAGACTTGATCTTTTGTGATCATGTCAATTATATATAATAATGCACCGAATCTGGGTAACTAGGGTTAGGGCGTTATAGTTTAGGTATGAAAATTTACAAAACATTTATAAAGTTTACTAACATGGAAGAAAATGTTCATGGGCTAAAAAGGAAATAAGGTTAGATTTTATTTAAAATAAATTTACACTCTCATTTTATGTAAAAAATAGAGGAAAATGGAACTTATACATAAAAAATAATAAATTTTCTATATTAAACTAAAATATATGGGGTTTAATGGGAAATATATTTTAAATTTACCTTAATTAAAATTCAATCATAAATAATCTTGATTAAAATGACATTGAAACACAAATCTCTTACATCATGTTTTGTCATGATTTGTACGCATGAAAATATCAGGTATTGTAAATGTAGAATTATTATTAATATATTCTAAAACCATATTCATATTTAACATACTATTTATTATTATGTTATAAGTTTCAATTAACATTTTATTAATAATTTCATTATTAAAATGAACATCCACATGATTAATTTTCCATTTTCCTGGAATGTTTCGATTCAAGAGTTCTTATAATGGAATATTGGTCATCATTTCATCATTAATAGAAACTTAGAAATGATATAAGTTTCATATGTAAACATTTATATAATTTTATTACTATTTAGGAAAACTGGGGGAGAAAATTGAATTGTATCACTTCTTGGAGACAGTAGTCTGTATATACACATAGGTGATAATTTCACTTTTCAATTAATGGAATAAAGGAAGGGTAAATGACCATTATACTTTACTGAATAATAATTATATCATTATAATCATATTTATAAATTAAATATATCATTATTAGAATCCATTTAATGTGTAAATAAAAAATAAATCACATTTCTTTGTGGATGTGGTAGTATATACAAACGCATGAGTGACATTATCACTTTACAATATATGGAAAATTAATAACGTTGATTATATTTAAAATTAGAGTTGAATAATTATTTCATAAATAGAATATATAATTAGTAAATCCATCATAATAAAAAACCATTAATTATGCTGATGGAAAATGAATCATATCATTATGTGGAGGTGGTAGTCCATATATACGTACGAGTGATACATTTGTTTACCATTTGTTGCAAAATAGGTGTAAAATGGTTAATCCATCATAAGAAAAAAATAAGTGTAATGAAGATACAAAATGAATTATTTATATTGGAAGCCATAGATTTTTTTGAGGTATAAGAAGAGATAAAATTGAATGTTCTCGGTTATGAGTTATACCTCTTTGTTTAGAAACCTCCTTTAACATTCACCTTAATCGATGAAAGGATGTTATTATGATCAAACCAAGGAATATATGATATGGGTATGGAATTTAAAAATGTATTATCTATGGGAATGAAAAATATATAAGGATAATGATGTATAATGTAGATGGGATAAGTGGTATCATTTTATAAGGGAGTGAGAGGACACACTTGGAATATTTTTAAATATTAAAATGCATTAATGTGTTAATCAAGTAAAGTGGCTCAAAAATGAAAAAGAATATAAAATATTAAGGATAAGGTATAAATTTAATATAAAAATGAAATTGATGTTTTTTTTGGATATTATAAGCCTTATATGAAGATCTCATCTTTTTACAACTAAATCACCCCTTGAGTTTTTTGTTGAACCTATTTTGTTTTGGTTTTACTTTGTCTTTGAACCTTGGTTGTGGAGTTCCTTTTGAGAATAAAGATACTTTTTTTGGGAAAATGAACTAATTTTTAGGGATATATATTTGTTTTAATTAATGTAGTTTGGGTTTTAAGCGGGTTTGGGGAATATGAGTTTTATATATTAGTTTTAAAGGATTTAGCGATGGTTTGTGCTATTCTGTACATACTGGGATTAAATATGTATAAAAGACATTTCCATGCTATGTGTATGTTAAGCAATATATAACTATTGATATGAATATTTCATGGAATGGGTTCAGAGTGTGAAATGAATAAACATAATAAAACTGGTACACAACATGTAATGTTCGATCGAGGTTATTTTAACCCAATATGAAGTGTTTCTTAGAGAAACATGATAATACAAAAATACATGGTGTGACAGTGTTACATGATATGTATTTCTCAAGCTCAGTGTTTTTAAAACCATGTTAGGTATTTGATTATTTCTTCATCCACATGTCGACCTTCTCTCTCAAAGCCCAGGGAATCGCTTGGTGATTTCGGAGTGCCCCTTCTATAAGGCTCCAAACATAAACATTAAGTAATCTTGAATTAAGTTAATAATTCACATTGAGGATCTTTTTAGAATTAGAGCTTTATAGAATTAGGTCATAACTTATAAATAACAACTTGAATATTACAAGTAGACACATCTACTCACTATCAATTTTTTTAATAAAACACAAACTCTAAAAAAGGAAACATATTTATTTCCACACATATCACTAAATGAAATAGCTATATGGAAAACTTCCATACCTAATTCATTGGAGGTTATAATGTAATCACCAGTCCTTGGTTTATCATGAAACCAATCGTCATTGGGTTTATCACATAACCACCCATCATTGGTTTATCACGTAACCACCCATCAAATGTACAAGTACCATTATATAACCATAACACATAAAATATTTCAAATATAAATATTTCACTAATAATATTTCATTTTTAATCACAAGATATCATTTCAAGATATTGATATACTCAATACATTTCAAAAACCATTTAAAATATTTAATAAAGAGAATTTTGAATCAAAGTGTCTCATACCACTTTGAAACTTTGGAAATAAATTATAATTTCGAAACATTCATGTATATATAATTAAATTATTAAAAAACATTCTGAAAACATGGAAAATAAATAGAAGTTTTTAAATGAATAAATCTTAAAAACATTTAAAACGATGTTTTAGTTAAAGAGTCCCTTACCACTTGAGAAACACTTGAATAAAAATTATTGAGGAATAAAATTAAACAAAAATTTAAAAATATTGAGAATATAATAATTAATGATATAAATATTTGAAAGGGTTTTATATACACATTATAGGATAATATATGTGCGTAATAACAAGATATTCCCCAATGAAAGGAGATTGAGATGAAATCCCTTACAAAGATTATTTGGTTAATAAAATAGATTGATTATGTGTATTCCCTATAAATCCACATAATTAAAGTATAAATACAAGATAATATATAAAAACTCATTCCTCACATAATCAAATAATGACATAGTCAATAAGTATAAGATCGACCCAAATAAAGGAAATTGGGGTAAGAAGTCCCCTTAGGAAAATTTAGCAGCCTAATGATGTCACTTTAAAATTTAGAAAATTAGTTGATGGGAGAGAAAAGGGTTTCTCATCACTTGGAAATTAATTTATAGAAATAATGACATTGAATAAAATATCCCAACATAATAAAATGTAAATTAAAATACATAACATAAAATAAGTCTTTGACTAAAAGAGGAGGGTGAAAGGTTCCTTTACATTGAGTCGGATTCTTCACATATGTTCCTTGTTCTTCCTGAATAATAAACTTAATTTAATTTATAATTTCTTAATAACATTTTTAATGTTTATTATTACTTTTATATCACTTATTACCATGTTATAAAAATTACATAATTATTTAAGTTAATATCGGTCATTTTGTCGATATTCGGTACTTGAGTCGAAAATGAGCTTGTTATAATTACAAATTATCTAAGTGGTCAAAATTAAATTATCTAAAAAATATAATTAATGGTTTAAATATAATATATATCCATTATATGTGTATTTATAATATTCCATAACATTTGGAGATAAGAAATAAAATGCACTGTTCATGGATATGGTAAGCTGTACGTACGCATGAATGCGACTTTCATTTATATTTCATATGTAAAGGAATGGAAACTTAATTATGCATTGGTATATTATAATTAAAGTATAATATTTTATATATGTTACATAATTTAATCAACTTCATCCTTTATACATTCCATGTATGGCATGAACTAGTCATATCATTTTGAGGGGGCAGTAGTCCGCACTTCCTCAAAAGAAATTATCGTGTTTACACATCATGAAAAGAATCATGGATTGCTGTAAATAAAAATTAACAAGAATAGAGACAATATAAATATAATATATATCATATATAAATATAGTTCTATCATAATGGACACCATGAGAGGTGGTATGAGATAATTGAACAATCGCCATTTCGTGAGATATCAGTTTTCTGTCCACAGAAACAATATGTTCTAAATCCTTTAGATGGAGGTGTCTGTGATTTTAGGTCTAATAATTGTAATAAAAACATCCTATTATTTTAAGATACTGGTTTTGTTACAAAATAATTTAATTAAGAGATTTTATGGGGTTGGATAAGGGAAAATAAATGAACGAATCTTGAGAGAAGACATTACCTCAAATCAGGTAACTCCTTTTTATTTAAACTAAATGGCTTTCTTGAATTTCCTTATACCCAAGTTATGGATTCTACGAGGAAGGTAGAGGTGTTGGGAGCTTATTGGATCAGATTTTGGATGAGCCAAGTAGATCGAGAGGAGTGAGTAAGGGGTTAGAGGTGATAGCCTTTTATAAGAGGGAGGAGGGGTACTTTAGGAATGTCATGAAAGATTATTTTATTATAAACTGAATTTCGATTTAAAAAGGTAAAAAACACATTCAATTCTAATATAATATGAGTATTTTTCTAAATAATATAAAAAATATGTTTTATACATGTTTTGGTTTCAAAAACCTTATCATTTAGATTTAAACCTTATTAACAAATTTAACACTTACCATGTCTTCCTGTATATTCATAATATATGGTTAATATAGTTACCATAAATTTACAATATAACCTAAAGTGGTTCATTAGAGAAATTTAAAACATTTTATAAGTAATTTTTCTGAATATTATAATTTTAGGACTATTATATCATTTAATAAAATAGTATTTGTTTTAAAAACTCATTTATGTCAATTTTTATACTATTCATATCATGACTTTTTTTAAAATCTATAAAAAATTGATTATTTAAAAAAAATCATTAATTAAAAGATAAAATGTCATACGCATCCCTAAAATTAGTGGATTTCATAAAAATTTTCAAAATAAATTTATTGTATTATTTATAATCTCATTTATTTAAATCATTCATTAATAAGGTAAACACTACATCCTTATTGTGTCATAAATATATTTATTTAAATGATGTCTAAAAATTATAAATAAAATACAATGAAATAGAAATTTTTTTAGATTTATAATTAATATTTATAGTTGAAAATATCACTTATATGACCCCATATAAAAATTGTTTTACTAAAAGATACATGCTTATGTAACATTTTTCTTTACTTTAAATTAATTCTTATAAAATTTTGTTTTCACATCAAAGTGACTCCATGGGGTCCCAAAATAGACCTAAGGATTCCCATGGTCATAAATATGTCATCCAATAGGATTAGGACACGTGTTAGGGTAATTTAATATTATTATAATATTATTTTTTATCATTATTTACCAGATTTACCCTTTAACCATGGTAAATAAAATAATTATTGAAGTTACTATTCATAATATTTAAAAATAAAAGTTATATATTTACACAATTTGAACCCCCTAATTCCAAATTTGGAATCCATTTTTCTAAATTTAAAACACAAGTGGCAGAAATTAATTTAAAATTAATTCCTGTTGTCAAAACTAAAAAGTGGGTTTTTAAGAAGTAATAACTATCAAAAGATTAACATGTGTTTAGGTATAATTAAAAAGTGAAATTACTTAAAATTACCAAAATTATATAAAATTATAAAAAAATAATCGAATTACACTTTAAAACAAATTAAAAATACAATTTAACCATATAAATAAATCATATGAAAAGACAGTTTTGACCTAAAATGTAGTATTTTTCACTATTCATAAAAATATAAATTTTATCAGAAAAATAACAAAATTTCATCTAAATTAAAATTTGATGTATCTATTATAATGAATAAATTTATTTTTTCAAATTTAACATATAAAATTAACAAGAACTAGATTTAAAAATGGTTCTTCTTTAAAAAGCGGTAAAACTGTATTTTTAGAAAAATACTTCTTTTATCCAAAAAATTGAATTTGTTCTTATATCATATCTAGATTACATATAACATGAATTTAAAAAATTACATTAAATATATATCATATATTTTTAATTAAATAAAAATCCATTAAGAGTTATATGAAAACACAATTATTCTTTTTTAAATAGGCTTTCATAAAAACACATCCTTTATATTCAATTGGTTTTTATTTCGATTTCTAATAAATTTGGTAACCAATGAATAATTATTTAAACATGTGTAAAAAATATTTCAAAATTCAGTTTATATTATTCATTCCCTCTATTCCAACTGCTATGCATTAACTACCACTTAAAATAGTAATATTCTAACTGTCTTATTTTTAGGTTTATGTCAATGTTGTGTGCAACGTAAGATTTCGAAGAAACCCCTTGTTGCGTGTCGAGTACGCTATCAGAAAAAGACTCCCCTTTAACATAAAATTAATATATTATTCAGAAGTATTAATAAAAATAAAAAATTATTATTCTATAAATACCTTGGTTGTTACATCCTTCCCCCCTTTTGGAAATTGCGCCCTTAGAATTTTAAAATTGGGCTTGGAAACTTCATTGAAAGTCCCACATCAGGAAAAGAGTCAATAAAAATATAACTCTAAAAGAAATAAAGAGAAGTAAAAAGGCCACCGGAGATAAAACATACTAGGATTCCACGAAAACATGTATATGGAAAAGAAAACTTACCATCAAGGTCTGATGGAGAGTGATAGAAAACATGATTAGGAGAAAGTTGACCACCAGCAAACCAAAAACATGTGATGGGTAAAATGGTATTTGATTTCTCAGTAGGAAAAGTGAATGGAAAATGTTTTTTTAAGTTAATTTTCATGAAGTTTAGAAATTTATTTACCAGATTGACTAATAACATAAGGAAACATACATACTTGTCATGTAGACTTTTATCCTTTACTAAATTTCTTCCACAAAATCATATTTTCTCAGAATGATGAGTATTCAAGATGACTTGGTCACATAAAAAGTACTAGAATAAACTTATTGAGATTCAAATAATCCAAAAAAGATGAAATATATATTTCCCCTTTCTTTAGACATTATCCAAAACCAAAATGGTTAGTACAAGATCAGATAATCCCCAAAAAGGATAATCCCTTATAAAAAGAAATAGTACTCTTATTCTCCAAAATTCAAGAAATAATACCCAAAGTTCAAAAAATACCATTAAATACACAGTTGTCCTTAAAATTATTCAAAAAAATTCAAGCTAATATTGAAACCCGAAACTCAAAATAACTTTATCACACAGTCTTCCATGATAAATCTTAACACTTATCTCCAAATAACACCGGCTACTCTTAAAGTATTGTACTGAAAAGTAATTAACCTAATCAAATATTATCTAAGATAGGTTAATAATTTCTATAAATAACCTGAATCGATGTAATTACACAATAAAAAAATAGATTCTTCGAAATAAAATTCCACCATTACTCCTCAAAGGAAATACCATAGTATTAAATTTTCCTTAATCATATAATGTTCCCAAAAGAGATAACATCTTCCAAAATAACATTTATTACTTAATCACACACTCATTTTACTATACTAAAGATATCAATTTGATAAAACATAAGTTCTAAATTCAAATTATTCTTGATACATAAAATCAATTAACTAAAAAGAATATGTTATACTAACTAGGGACTTCACATAGGCCAGTGGTAGGTGATAAATCCCAATAGCAATTTGGTCGTGGGTTCGATTCCTATAGCTTTTTCCAACACAATGGGTTTTCACACAATCAGTGTGTTGTCCTTTTTCAAAAACTATATAATTTTATAACATTCCCAAAATGAGATAAATTCTTTATAAATAACCATAACATATTTTAACCTCAAATGTTATTACATACCTCACATTTTGCATCCCAAAATGTAATAACCCTTAATTGCCTAAAATTCCAGGATCATATAAACCCTAATGGTTTTTATCACTATATCCACAATACAAAAGATAATTCTTTCTCAAATATAATTTCGACATAAAACAATTCAGGGTTACACGTACAAGGGAAACACCTTCCAAAATAATCTCAACAATAAAAGAGCATTAATACCTTTATACATTTCATCACCCAGATATCTAACATAACTCTTCAATTCCTAAAATGTATACATCTTAATCATCGAACATTCTTCACGATCCTTTATCCTTGTTTTTCCATCTTATTATTTTATTCTTCTTTACTATAAACAAAATCATGAATAATTTCTTAATATTTTAATAATGTTAAAACATGAGCTAAGAAACAATTCATACCTTTCATATGTCATTTTTAGTTTCCTAATCTTTAATTAGAATGGAATTAGGAATTGGTAAACATATATTTGTATGGTCCTACTGATCCCATTCCAAAACCTTATTCATAGGACATCTATTTGTATAATGACTATTCACACCATATTTAAAACATTCAATTGATCCCTCAGAAAGAACTTCTTTCTCTTTCTTAGAGTCAACTGAATGCTTCCTTTTTCCATGATAGATTATATCTTTACGACCTTCATTAAAAAATCTTTAATATCTTCCCATCCCTTTGAAGAATTTTCATAGGTGTTTATTTCCACATCCTTGATACATAGGTTTTTGAATATACTTACCTCTATGATTATTACCTGAACTTCCATAGGGATTCATTTATCATATATATGATGCCTTAGAATTGTAGAGACCCAAAGATTGAAGTACATAGACATTAAATTACTTTTTTTGGAATACTTAATACATATCAAAATCCAACACAGAAGGACCATAATAGTTTAGTATCTTTGGAAACTTGGAACATAATATTCTAATCAGGATGAAAGATCTTCAATATCTCCCATAAAGATCTTCCCCATTTGTTTTTTTACATAAAACCTTTCTTTATATCCTGGGTAAAATAAATCATATAAAGGGTGATCTCAAATTCTCAGTAAGGGTAAACATAGAGAACATAAAACAATCCATAGACATTTGAATGTAAAATCATGAGCATAAAATCTAAACATCAAAATCTTGAGAAATGACATAAAACATTGCAGTACATAAGGAATAGATCATAAAAGAACATTAATAATGATAGAATAGTATGGTAATAAAACTTTTAATTGTGGAAAACACTATTCACATGATATGATTTCCATAGTAGCCAAGGAATTGCTTCCAAGACCATCTTAGTGGACAAAGTCCCTTAATTAATCGAGTTCACTCCACGTTCCAGCCCTGTATCACTGAATCGGATTACCTTACCGTTCCTTCCTTGTCTATATAATGAGATATAAATATTTACCCAATTCATTGGATGGAGATATAGGTCCCACCCATCTCATAATGAAATCATTTTACTTATGCCATAACATAAACGTAGATCATTCATCATAACCAAAGAATGAAAATAGGTTTCATAAACATCATCCTATCATAACTTAATCCATATAAAACAAATCGATATAATTTAATCATAAGAAAAGTGAAACCATGTAAATCATAGAGATATTATACTTGAAACATAAACATATGAAATAATGTCAGCTTTTATGGAAAATGGTTTTGATAAAACACTTGAAAATAATTCTTGAGGAAAATATCATTTCTTCTTAAAAATCATTTTCTTTTCAAAAAATACCACAAAAATTTAAAAGAAACGGATTTTATTGAAAATAACCTTCAAATCTTGTCGAGTAAACTTCATGAAAACAAGGTGTTATGAAACCGTAAAAATCCGTTTATGCTGTATAAGTTAAAAAAACATTCTCCTCATACTTTTAACGAAAAAGTCAAAAAGTACCACATAAGGTAAACAAGAGAAAGATTCCTTCCATAACACAAAGAAAAAGTCAAAGAGGGGTAAACATGAATTTAAACATATATGGAAGAATATTAAACACTTTATGAAAAACATTTTTATGGACATGGATGAAAAATATACCCCAGTAAATACTTACATATAAGAAATCTTGGATAAAAATGAGATTGCAAAATTATCCCTTACCTCGTGTCCGAGTTGACTCAATCGATCTTCAATCTCATGAATAATAAAATAATGTTAATTTATAATTTCTTAAGAACATTTTTCAAGTTTATTATTCTTTTTAAATCAGTTATTACCATGTTATAAACATTATCTAATCATTTAAGTTAATAACTTTCGTTTTATCGATATTTGGTACATGAGTCAAAAATGGACTTCTTATAATTACATGTTGTTCATGTGGTCAATAGTCCATTATATCCAGAATGATATTCATGATTTAGATATCATATATATAATATATATCCAGAATATACATGTATTTATAATAGTACATAACATTTGGAGGTAAGAAATGAAATGCACCATTCATGGAGACGGTAAGCTGCACGTACACATGAACGCTAATTTCATTTCTATTTCTTATTTTAATGGAATTAAAACATAATTATACATAGGTATATTATAATTCCTGTATAATATCATATATAATATCATTAAATCTATCGTTTATACACCCCACATAAGGCATTAACGAGTCACATCACTTTAAGGGGCGGTAGTCCGCACTTCCTCAAATGAGATTATCGTATTTACCCACTCTATAAACCATAAAGGCTTGATATAATTGGGAAGTACAGAAGCATAAGGAAATAATAAACATAATATATATCATATATAAATTTAGTTCCATCATAATGGCCACCATGAGAGGCGGTAGGAGATAATCGAACAATCATCATTTCGTGAGGCGTTAGTTTGCCTTCCACAGAATCATTATGTTCTTCATCCATCAGATGGAGGTGCATGTAAGTGTAGTTAGAATCCTTCTCATAAAACATCATATTATATTTAGGATAATGGTTTTGTTACAAAAAAAATAAATAAAAAGATTTTAGGGGTTGGAGAAATAAAATAAAAGAAAACGATTTAAGAGAAACTGTTACCTTTAGTTTGGGTAACTCCCTTTGGTTTGAACCAAAGGAATTATTGAAGTGCCTTCTGCCTAAGGTAAGGCTTCTAAAAGGAGGATAGAGATGCAGAGAGATTAATTGGGTAGAGTTTGGACGATCCAAATGGCTTGAGATGTGTGTGGAATTGGTTAGAAGTGGTCTCCTTTTATAAGGGAGAGGAGGGGCTCTTTAGGAAAGTGTGAAAATATTATTTTATAATATAATGATAATCAGTTTCTAATGGTCCAAAAATAATTAAGGTCGAAGATAAGATAACTTGTATTAGAAATAAAATCATCCAATCAGAATTGGACATGTTTTGGATAATAATTTAATCATTATAATCTTATTTATTTAAATCATTTATTAATGAGGTAAATACTGCATCATTATTGTGTCATAAATAATTTAATTTATTTGAGGTCCAAATATTATATAAAAAATACCATGATGTAGGAAATATATTTATCTTTCCATGTAATATTTTTAGTCGAAAATAGGACTTATATAACACCATATAAATATTAATTACTAGAAGATTTTTGTTAATGTCAATTTTGTCTTCACATTAAATTAATTAATCTAAATTGTCATTTTCACTCTCAAGTGGCTCAATGGGGTCCCAAAATCGACCCAAAGATGTCCATGGTTGTTAATGACTCAAAAAATAAGGTTTGGACAAGTGTTAAGGTAATTTTGAATTATAATAATATTCTTTTTAGCTTGAATTACCCTATTTACTTTTAACCGCGGTAAATAAAAGTCAAAAGTTACTATTCACCAAATATTATTTTCATCTTATTGAACCACATTTAGTTCTTGATAACAACCATATATATTGGATTTTTGAAATTCCATTCACAAAAGTGGTAAAATTTCATTTAAATGAAAGAGTTAGTTTTTTAACTACCACTAAGTGGTTTCACTATTCATCAAAAATTGAAGTTTTTCAAAAAAATAACAAAACTTCAGCCTAAGCTATATTTGATATTAAGAATAAAAAAATGATGTCTATTTTTCCAAATTCAAAACATAGAATTGGCATTAATTAATTTTAAAACTAATTCCCATTATCAAAACAAATAGCGTGTTTTTAAGAAACAATAACTATCAAAATACCGACACTTGTTTATGTCCAATTTCAAAATGAAATTAATTCCAATGACCAACATTGGATTAAATGGTAAAAATATATTATAATTACACTTTAAAACCAATTAAAAATATAATCTAACCATATAAATTATTGTGATGAAAAAAATTGTTTTTAATTAAAATATAGCGTGTTTTTACTATTCATTAAAATATGAAAGTTATCAGAATAATATGAAAAATTTATCCAAATTAAATTTTTATATCATGATTCCAAGGAATAATTTTATTTTTTCAAATTTAACTTATAAAAATTTCAAAAACTCGATTTAAAATGGTTGCGCCATCAAAAGGCTGCAAAACTGCATTTTTTGAAAAATACTTATTTTACTCGAAAAATTTATTTTGTTCTCAAACCATGTTCTAGAAAATATGTAAGATGAATAATAATGTTATAAAATTCAAAATTTAGTTAATAATATTCATAATGGCTAGTCTATAATAATATTATAATAATATATCGTTGTTTAGTGAAACCCAGTATTGCGTACAACACACGCTATCGAGGAAGGTCGTGATTGCGTGTAATGCAAGCCAAGTCAGGGTTGCGTGTAGTTCAAGAATCCTTAGTCATTGCTTATAACATAATCAAACCATATTTCATTTATACATTGATTATATATATATATATACACTCAATGTTGCGTAGAATAACTACTATAAAACGAACATGAAATTATGTGTAACATGATCCAAGAATGGTATTGCGTATATTGAAAGCTAATACGGTGCTGTGTATAGCACAATATAATCTTTGTGTAGCGTACAACAGAAGATATGAAAGAAATTAGAAAGAATATATCTCATAAAATCTCGGGGTGTTACATTCTACCCCCCTTAAAATGAATTTCGCCCTCGAAATTCGTCCGTGTTATAAATAGTTTACTACATGAAAGTTTCTTTCATAGAAACCCACATCGTAAAAAGGAATACTAAAACTTAATTTTAAAAAGTGAATTATGAAACATATCGGTTACCCAAATTAACTCATCACTGGGTTTCCACATATGAGAACATAGGTGAAAATATGGATATGGAAGAGAAACCTAACCATCATGTTCTGATAGAGAGTGGTAGAGAACATGGCTATGAAAAATCCAACAATCACAAAGCCATAAATTTGTGATGATCTAAAGTACCATCTGATTCATCGGATATAAGGACACTAGGAGAACATTTTTTTTTTCAAGATCATTTACCTAAAGTTGAATAATTTTAACTAGAAGAAATACTTAGTTTATTTTGGTACAATCTCACTGTTGTTCATGCCTTGAATAATTTCCACTTCATCTCTTAAAGAAATGAACTTGAATTTGTCATTCTTGAAGTGTTAGCAGATCATGTGATAGAATGATAGATCATTCCATCTGTCTCAAACATAAGGTTAGCAAAAGTTATATACATAAGTCCATCTATGGTGAGATTAATCATATACAGTTCGCAAAATGAACTTATAATTCATCTATCATACCGCTTAATAAAATAAAACTAGTTTCTACTAACCAGGGAATTCCTATAGATCGGTGGTAGGCGATAAAGGCCTGTCGCACTTTGGTTGTTGGTTCGATTCCCACAGCCTTGTCCAACATGACGGGTTGTCGCTTGTCCTGTAGGTTGTCCTTTTTCTAAAACTACATTATTATAACATTCCATCAATAATATCGAAAAAAGTTCTAGACATAAACAATACTAACTTATGTCCAACATAATCCATTTCAAATCTTTAGACTTATCCAAAATACTTCTGTCCAAGCTCATAGTATAAAGAAAAAAATTACTAGAAATGTCATCTTCCGAGCATGTGAAAACCATCATTTATCCCCCATATATCATACAATATATCTTTTTGGTCACATTAAATACATGTGAATACCTTAATCATGTATTCTCTTGCAAAATGAATACCCATTGAACCTTAGTGAAAACATGAATGCTGTCAAAATGTAACACTTTCCACTTACCAAAATTCCAAAATTTCTATATACTCAAACCATGATATCACTTTTTCCTTATACCAGTCATGAGCTCATTAATACTATCAAACATCTCGTTATCTCCTTATCTTTTCATTATGCACATATCATATACCTTTCAAAAATATTTGAATAACCTTTTGTGGTTACTGGTCCATTCATCACATACTTTCAAAAACTCATGGAAAGAAAACAGTGTAACAATCCTTTGATTTTTCTTTATTCCATAGTACCATACATTATTCTTGATAAACATAAAATCATTCCACTACCCTCTTAAACCAATGACTGAGATTTATCATTTATTTCATCTCATATATCATTTGTAGTCTCTTCATCATCATCCACATAAATACTACTGATATGACCATGCCGATTCTCTTCATGATATTTTCCCTTAAGGCGTTGGTTTGCATAATACCCGTACATTCCACATTTAAAACATTTAACCATTGATTATGTCTTAGTAATACCATTATCATTGTCTATGGTGTTAACTGAAACTTTTCCTTTACAATTACTGGCTTTGTGTCCTTGTTTTCCACACCCAAAGCATCTTCCAGTTCCTTTGAAACATTTTCCTAGATGCCTCTTCCCACATGATTTACATGAGGGAAATTGATCTTTCTTTCCTCTATGATCATCATGAAACTCCATCTTTCTCTTATTATCTAAGTCAGAAAACTTACCAAAGTTGATATTATTGATCATATTATGAGATTTCTGATTAGGCATAATAACGATATGTGGACTTCCAGATCCATTTTCATTTGGTTTCTTATGAATAATATCATTCCATTGTCCATTATATCCTCCATTATCATGAATCTTCCTGTTTCCAGCCATTTTATAAAACCCAAAAAGAATAGTGTGAGAGGAAAAAATCATAATGAAGGGGGATTACCTTCAATATATAACATATTAGGTTTAATTATAATATCATTACGATAATTCTAGTACTATAAACTATACTTATACTTAACCTTAGGGACATCCCTAGACATACCTTAGAAATATCTCTAAGGATTTCAATAAACTTTTCACATCCTAGTTTCCAAAGGTTAACTAAACCTTTCCTCTGATACCAACTGTAGAGACCCAAAGCTTGACGTACACAAACATTACATTACTTTTGAGAAATAATTAATACATAACAAAAACCAACACACAAGGACCGTAATAGTTTAGTGTCTTTGGAAACTCGGAACATAATCTTCTAATCATGGTGAAAGATCTTCAACATCACCCATAAAGATCTTCCCATTTTTTTTTCTTACATAAAACCTTTCTTTATATCCTGGGGAAAATAAAAAATATAAAGGGTGAGCTCAAATGCTCAGTAAGGGTAAACATAGAGAACATAAAAAAATCCATAGACATTTGAATGTAAAAACATGAGCATAAAATCTAAACATCAAAATCTTGAGAAATGACATAAAACATTTTAGTACATAAGGAATAGATCATAACAGAACATTAATAATGATAGAATAGAATGGGAATACAACTTGTAATTGTGGCAAAAAATTAATCACATGATTTGATTTCCATAGTAGCTAAGTCATTGCTGCCGAGACCATCTTAGGGGACAAATTCCCTTACTGAGTCGAGTTCACTCCCCGTTCCAGCCCTGTATCACTGAACCAGATTAACTTACTGTTCCAGACATGTATATCTCATGAGATATAAATCTTTACCTAATGCATTGGATGAAGATATAGGTCCCACCCATCTCATAATGAAATCATTTTACTTGTGCCACAACATAAACATAGATCATTCATCATAAACCAAAGAATAAAAATGGGTTTCATAAACATCATCCCATCATAACATAATCCATATAAACAAATGGATATCATTTCATCATAAGAAAAGTGAAACCATGTAAATCATAGATATATTATACTTGAAACATAAACATATGAAATAATGTCATCTTTGATGGAAAATGGTTTTGATAAAATACTTGAAAATAATTCTTGAGGAAAATATCCTTTCTTCTTAAAAATAATTTTCTTTTCAAAAAATGCCACACAATTTTAATAGAAAATGATTTTATTGAAAATAACCTTGAAATCTTGTAGAGTAAGCTTCATGAAAATAAGGTGTTATGAAACCGTAAAAATTCGTTCATGCTGTATAAGTTAAAAAAAACATTCTCCTCGTACTTTTAACGGAAAAGTCAAAAAGTACCACATATGTTAACAAAATAAAGATTCCTTCCATAACACAAAGTAAAAGTAAAAGAGGGGTAAAAATTAATTTAATAATACATGGAAGAATATTAAACACTTTATGAAAAACATTTTTATGGACATGGATTAAAAATATACCCCAGTAAATACTTACATATAAGAAATCTCGGATAAAAATGAGATTGCAAAATTATCCCTTGCCTCGTGTCTGACTTGACTCGATCATTATTCAATATCCCGAATAATAAAATAAATTTAATTTCTACTTGATTAAGAACCTTTTTCAAGTTTATTATTCCTTTTAAATCACTTATTACCATGTTATAAAAATTATGTAATCATTTAAGTTAATAATGTTCGTTTTATCGATATTTCGTTCTTGAGTCAAAAATGGACTTCTTATAATTACATGTTGTTCATGCAGTCAATAGTCCATTATATGCAGAATTATATTCATGATTTAGATATCATATATATAATATATATTCATAATATACATGTATTTATAATATTACATAACATTAGGAGGTAATAAATGAAATGCACCGTTCATGGAGACGGTAAGCCATACGTACACATGAACGCTACTTTCATTTATATTTCTTATTTTAATGGAAATAAAACATAATGATACATAGGTATATTATAATTCCCATATAATATCATATATAATATCATTAACTCTATCCTTTATACATCCCACAAAAGGCATTAATGAGTTACATCCACTACTGGAAAAAAGGCCTATACCCACGGTTCAAAACCGTGGGTATAGCCCCCAAAACCGTGGGTATAGGCTATACCCACGGTTTTGGGAACCGTGGGCTGGAACGCCGTCGGTATAGGTCCCCAGCCTATACCCACGGTTTTCCAAAACCGTGGGTATAGGTGTTCTGCCACCGTGTCAACAAAAAATTCCCAATTGCCACGGTGTCAATGGCTTTTACCCACGGTTTCAAAACCGTGGGTATAGATCCTAAAACAAAGCCGCAGGCGGGTTTCGATCCCACGACCTCCTCCCTGCAAAGTACCTCGTCTACCACTACCCTACTATCAATTATGTGTATATATATATATATATTTAGTTAAATATAGTTATATAAACCGTGGGTATAGAGGGAATAACCGTAGGTATAGGACTCTCGCCAAAAAAAAATCTTTCCCGCGGAAAAAATATTTTTCCCGCGCACACATGGGAAACCTATACCCACGGTTTTTCAAAACCTTGGGTGTAGGTTTTTTATCCTATACCTATCCCCACGGTTCTCTTCAAAACCGTGGGGATAGGTACCCCTATACACACGGTTCTTCAAAACCGTGGGTATAGGTCAATTTTCATGACCTATCCCCACGGTTTTGGAAAACCGTGGGGATAGACCCCCCTATGCCCACGGTTTTTGAAAACCGTGGGTACAGGTCTGGAAAATTGACCTATACCCACGGTTTTCCAAAACCATGGGTATAGGGGGTACCTATCCCCACGGTTTTGAGGAAAACCGTGGGGATAGGTCCATTTTCCAATAGTGATCACTTTAAGGGGGGCGGTAGTCCGCACTTCCTCAAATGAGATTATCATATTTACCCACTATGGAAACCATAAAAGCTTGATATAATTGGGAATTACAGAAGAATAAGGAAATAATAAACATAATATATATCATATATAAATATAGTTCCATCATAATGGCAACCATGAGAGGCGGTAGGAGATAATCGAACAATCATCATTTCGTGAGGCATTAGTTTGGCATCCACATAAACATTATGTTCTTTATCCATTATATGACGGAGTGTGTAAGTTTAGTTCGAATAATTTTCATAACAACATCCTAGTATATTTAGGATACTATTTTTTTTTACAAAAAAAGGAATAAAAAGAGTTTAGGGGTTGGATAGGTAAAATAAAAGAAAACGATTTAAGAGAAACTGTTACCTTTATTTTGGGAAACTCCCTTTGGTTTGAACCAAAGGACTTATTGAAGTGACTTCTACCTAAGGTAAGGCTTATAAGAAGAGTATAGGGATGTAGGGATATTAATTGGGAAGAGTTTGGATGAGAAACATCGCTTGAGAGGTGTGTGGAATTGGTTATAAGTGGTCTCCTTTTATAAGGGAGAGGAGGGTCTCTTTAGGAAAGTGTGAAAATATTATTTTATAATATAATGATATTCGGTTTCTAATGGTCCAAAAATCATTAAGGTCGAATATAATATGACTCATATTCAAAATAAAATCATCCAATCATAATTGGACATGTTTTGGATAATAATATAATCATTATAATCTTATTTATTTAAATCATTTATTAATGAGGTAAATACTGCATCATTATTGTGTCATAGATAATTTAATTTATTTGATGTATAAAAATTATAAAAAAATACCCTGATGTATGAAATATCTTTATCTTTCCAAAGAATATTTTTAGTCGAAAATAGAACTTATATAACACCATATAAATATTAATTACAAAAATATTTTTGTTAATGTAAATTTTGTCTTCATATTAAATGAATTAATCTAAAATGTAATTTTTACTCCCAAGTGGCTCAATGGGGTCCCAAAATCGACCCAAAGATGCCCATGGTCGCTAATTACTCAACAAATAAGGTTTGGACAAGTGTCAAGGTAATTTTAAATTATTATAATATTGTCTTTAACTTGAATTACCCTATTTATTTTTAACCGCGGCAAATAAAAGTCAAAAGTTACTATTCACCAAAAATTATTTTCATCTTATTGAACCACATTTTTCTTCTTGATAACAACCATGTATATAGAATTTTTGAAATTCAATTCACAGAAGTGTTAAAATTTCATTTAAATGAAAGAGTTAGTTTTTTAACTACCACTAAGTGGTTTCACTATTCATAAAAAATTGATGTTTTTCATAAAAATAACCAAAATTCAGCCTAATCTATATTTGATATTCCGAATTAAAAAATGATGTCTATTTTTCAAAATTCAAAACATAGAAGTGACATTAATTAATTTTAAAATCAATTCTCGTTATCAAAACAAATAGTGTGTTTTTAAGAAACAATAACCATCAAAAGATCGACACTTGTTTATATCCAATTTCAAAGTGAAATTAATTCCAATGACCAACATTGAATTAAATGGTAAAAATATATTATAATTACACTTTAAAACAAATTAAAAATATAATCTAACCATATAAATTATTGTGATGAAAAAATTTGTTTTTAATTAAAATATAGCGTGTTTTTACTATTCATTAAAATATGAAAGTTATCAGAATAATATGAAAAATTTATCCAAATTAAATTTTTATATCCTGATTACAAGGAATAATTTTGTTTTGTCAAATTTATCTTATAAACATGTCAAAAACTAGATTTAAAATGGGTGCGCCATCAAAAGGCTGCAAAACTGCATTTTTTGAAAAATACTTATTTTACTCGAAAAATTTATTTTGTTCTCATACCGTGTTCTAGAAAATATGTAAGATGAATAATAATGTTATAAATTTCAAAATGTAGTTAATACTGTTCATAACGTCTAGTCTATAATAATATTATAATAATATATGGTTTTTTAGTGAAACCTGGTATTGCGTACAACACACGATATCGAGGATGGTCGTGATTGCGTGTAATGCAAGTCAAGTTAGGGTTTCATGTAGTGCACGATTCCTTTGTTGTTTCTTATAACATAATACAACCATATTTAATTTATACATTGAATATATATATACATATATATATATATAAACACTCAATGTTGCGTAGATTAACTACTGTAAAACGAACTTGAAATTGTGTGTAACACGATCCAAGAATAGTATTGCGTATACTTCAAGTTAATACGGTGTTGCGTATAGCGCAAGATAATCTTGGTGTAGCGTACAACAGAAGATATGAATGAAATTAAAATGAACATATCTCATAAAATCTCGGGGTGTTACAATAATAATCACCAAGGTTCAAGTTGTTAATCATGACTCTAGATAATTGGTTGAGAATAACCACAAGATTTCTCATTGTAGCTCCCATAATTTAGTTTCTTATTCAAAAAATCACCAAACTTTCCTTCATATCAATTGTTGCATTGGTTCCTGCTAGATCCATCCATTTACTAAAACAACAAAGGTCAGTGTGAGTATATCACTAAAATCATCATATACTATCTTGTGAAGAGGGTAAACACTAAGATATAATTATTCATGTTATCTTAAACAAATTTAAATTTATCAAAAAATAACTATAACTATTATAATATGATAACCATTATGGTATGTTATTTATGATTAAATAACACCATAACCTCTAAAGTTATCTAAACCGACCTCTGATACCAACTTTAAGGCCCCGACCTTAAACATTACATAATCTTGAATTAAGTTAATAATTCACATTGATGATCTTATTAGGTTTATAGCTATAGATAATTATGTCATAACTTATACATAACAACTTTAATATTACAATTAGACACTTCAACTCACTATCCATTTTTTCATAAAACAAAAACTCTAAAAAAGGAAACATGTTTATTTCCATGTATTAGACCAGACAACTTTTCCTTGATCCAATCATTGACCCTATTCATCTTTAAGTCTTGTGAAAAACATTTCAAAAACTTTGGATGAGCATAAAAAGATCAGTAAGGGATACATAAAGAAATAAAATTGTTAGGCTTGGGATAACATGAAGACCATGAATAATTTATCAAAAATCAATAATTTTCACCTTTACAGAGTAGTAAATACACTTCAATAGATATAAGCTCATTACTTACCCTTTTTGTAACCAAAATATTACCATAAATCCCATATAATACAACATATATCATATAAAGGAAACATGGGACATAAAAATAATAAAATGTAATAACCATATGGTCGACTTCCACACATATCATTAAATGGAATATCCATACAGCCAACTTCCATACCCAATGCATTGGAGGTTATAACGTAACCACCCGTCTTTAGTTTATCACAGAACCACCCGTCATTTGGTTTATCACATAACCACCTATCATTGGTTTATCACGTAACCACCCATCAAATGTCCAAGTACCATTATATAACCAGAACACATCAAGTATTGAAAGTATCAACATTTCACTTACAACATTTCATTTTCAATCACAAGAAATCATTTCATGAAATTAAAATACTCAATCCATTTCAAAAACCATTTAAAATATTTAATAAAGAGAATTTTGAATTAAATTTTCACATACCACTTTGAAACTTTTGAAATAAATTATCATTTCAAAACATACATTTACATATAAATAAATTCTTAAAAACCATTTAAAAAACATGGACCTGAAATAAGAGGTTTTAAATGAATAAATCTTTAAAACATTTAAAACTATGTTTTAGTTGAAGAGTCTCATACCACTTGAGAAACACTTGAATAAAAATAATTAAGGAATAAAATTAAAGATAAATTTAAATATCATGATAATATAATAATTCATGATTTAAATAGTCAAAAGGGATGTATATACCCATTATAGGATAATAGATGTGCATAACAACAAGATATGCCTCAATGAAAGGATATTGAGATGAAATTCCTTAAAAAGATCATTTGGTTAATAAATAGATTGATTGTGTGTATTACCTATAAATCAACATAAGTTAAGTATAAATAAAATAAAATATATAAAAATTCATTCCTCACATAATCAAAGATGACATAGTCTAGAAGTAGAAGATCAATCCAAAGAACGGAAACTGGGTTAAGAAATTACCTTATAAAAATTTGGCAGCCTAACAACGTCACTTTAAAAATCAAAAAATGAGTTAATGGGAGATAAAAGTGTCTCTCATCACATAGACCGAAATGTAAATAAATAAGGATATATAATAACATATACTAACAAAATAAAATGGAAATTAAAATACATAACATAAAAGAAGTCTTTTACTAAAAGATGAGGGTGAAAGGATCCTTTAACTTGAGTCCAATTCATCATGTATGTTCATTGTTCTTCCTAAATAATAAACTTAAGTTAATTTATACTTTATTAATAACCATTTTCATGTTTATTATTCCTTTTATTTCACTTATTACCATGTTATGAAAATTACATAATTATTTAAGTTATTATCGGTCGTTTTGTCGATATTCGGTACTTGAGTCGAAAATAAACTTCGTATAATTAAAAATTGTCTATGTGGTCAAAAGTATATTATCTGAAGAATAGTATTCATGATTTAAACATAATATATATATCTAGTGTATATGTATTTATAATAGTCTATAAAATTTGGAGATAAGAAATGAAATTCACCGTTCAGGGAGACGTTAAGTTGTATGCACACATGAACGCTACTTTCAATTCTATTTCATATTTAAAGAAATGAAAACATAATGAAACATAGGCCTATTATAATTCCAGTATAATATTTTATATATGTTACATAGTTCATTAACTCCATTATTTATACTTTCCATGTATGTAATGAACACGTCATATCACTTTGAGGGGGTGGTAGTCCACACTTCCTCAAATAAAATTATCATGTTTACACATCATGAAAAGAATGAAAGCATGTCATAAATAAAGATTACAGAAGCATAGAGAAAATATAAACATAATATATATCATATATAAATAAATTTATATCATAATGGAAACCATGATAGGTTGTAGGTGATAATTGAACAATCATCGTTTCGTGAGGAAATAGTTCACCGTCCACAGAAATAGTATGTTCTAAATCCATTAGATGGAGGTGTGTGTGAGTGTAGGTTGAATCCTTGGAATAAAAAATCCTATTATATTAAATATACATGTGTTTTTAATAAATAATTGAATAAAGATATTTTAGGGGGTTGGAGAAGGGAAAATAAATGAATGAATCTTGAGAGAAGACATTAACTCAAATCATGAAACTCTTTTTGATTTAAGCTAAAAGGATTTATTGAATTGCCTTCTGCCCAAGGTAAGGCTTTTATGAGTAAGGGAGGTGTGTTGAGAGCTTATTAGAGAAGAGGTTGGACTATCCAAGTGGATTTAGAGGTATGAGTAATGGGTTATAGGTAATGGCCTTTTATAAGAGGGATGATGGGTACTTTATGAATGTCTTGAAATATTATTTTAATATAAGCTGAATTTAAATTTCAAAAGGTTTAAAACTCATTTAATTCGGATCTTAGATGATTATTGTTTTAAATAATCTCAACCAATAGGTTTTAGAAAAGTTTTATTTTTAAATTTAGCCTTATCATTTAGCTTTAACCCTTAGTTAACTAATTTAACTCTTACCATGTCTTCTTATATATTCATAACATATGGTTAATATAGTTACCATAAAATGCCAATAGAATGTCAAGAAGTTCATCAATGTCATTTAAAACATTGTATAAGTAATTTTTCAGAATTTTAGTTTTTTATTACTATTATATCATTTAATAAAATAGTATTTGTTTTATAAACTCATTTATGTTAATATTTATACTATTCACATCCTCACTTTTTTAAAAATCCATAACAACTTGATTATTTCAAAAAGAAAACCGCATTAATTAAAATATAAAAAGGCATAATAATCCCTAAAATTCTTGTATGGAATAAAAAGTTTCAAAATTAATTTATTTCATATTTATAATCTCATTTATTTAAATCATTAATTGATAAGGTAAAGACTACATCATCATTGTGTCATAAATATATTTATTTATTTGATATTTAAAAATTATAAATAAAATACCATGATGTATGAAATATTTCTATATTTATAATTAATATTTATAGTTGAAATTATCTCTTATATAACCCCATATAAAAAATTGTTTACTAAAATATACATGTTTATGTTACATTTTTCTTTACTTAAAATTAATTCTTATAAAATGTCATTTTCACATCAAAGTGGCTCCATGGGGTCCCAAAATCGACCCAAGGATTCCCATGGTTGGAAATATCTCATCAAATAGGATTAGGACACGTGTTCTGGTAATTTAATATTACTATTATATTATTTTTTACCCTTATTTACTAGATTTACACTTTAACCATGGTAAATAAAATAATTTCTAAAGTTACTATTCATAATTTCTTAAAATAAAAGGTACCAATTTAAAAATTTTATATCTCCTGATTCCAAATATAGAATAAATTTCTCCAAAATCAAACACATTAGTGGAAAAAATTAATTTATAATTAATTCCCATTGTCAAAACCAAAAAGTAGGTTTTTAAGAAGTAATAACTATCAAAAGATTGACATGTGTTTATGTTTAATTAAAAAGTGAAATTACTTAAAATTAACAAAATTGGATTAAATGATAAAAAATAATCTAATTAAACTTTAACATCAATTAAAATTATAATCTAACGATATAAATAAATCAGATGGAAAGACAGTTTTGACTTACCATGCAGTATTTTTCACTATTCATAAAAATATGAATTTTTTCAAAAAAATATAAAAAATTCATCAAAAGTAAATTTTGATGTTACACTTCAAAATAAGAAATTTATCTTTTCAAATTGAACATATAAAAGTGACAAAAACTTGATTTAAAAAGGGTTCACCTTCAAAAGGCGTTGAAACTGCATTTTTAGAAAAATAGTTCTTTTATCTAAAAAATTGAATTTGTTCTTATATTATATCTAGTAATAATATAACATGAATTTAAAACATTAAATTGAATATATATCAAATATTAATCATTAAATAAAAATCCATTTAGAGAGATATGAAAACACAATTATTCTCTTTTAAATATTTTTTCATAATAACATTTCCTTTATATTAAATAGGTTTTTATTTCCATTTATAATAAATTTGGAAACCAATGAATGATTATTTAAACATGTGTAAACCATATTTCAAAATTAATTTTATATTATTTATTCATACCATTCCAATGTCTAGGCATTAACTACCATTTGAAATAACAATATTATTACTGTATTATTTTTCGTTATATCTCAATATTATGTGCAACGTAAGATTTTAGAGAAACCCCTTGTTTCGTGTCGAGTGTGCTATCGGAAAAAGTGTCCCCTTTAATGTAAAATTAATATCTTATTCATAGGTTTTAATATAAATCAAAAAGTATTATTCTATAAATACATGGGTCGGTACACCTTTACTTGTAGACATCATAATCAAGTGTATGATACAATGTGAGGTATATCTTTTTGGTTTTCCCATATCTTCCTTTTATTCTCCATTATCAAGTTGTAGTATTTGAACAGTTTTAATTTAGGTGTTAATATTGATATTTTATAATCCACAGTTCTTCATGTGATCTTCTTTGCCTTTGTTCTTGTTAGCATTCTGATAAAAAGTTTTTCATTGATTATAAGATAAAGGTGGGTGGTTTAAATATTTTCCCCTTTGGTTTGATTTAATTATCATATATTATGAAATATGTGTGATTATGATGGCATGACACATGCATAACATAATTAATTGGATAATATATTTTTGATTATTACACTATGTTTAGAACTTCTATTGGATTATTTTGAGTCCATTGGTTTCAGACTAAGACTTGTTGCCAGCCAATAGGTGTTCCCACCCTGGGCCTTGTTGATACATGGTTAGTTTGACCTTTGATGTCATTGATACTTTTGGAATAAATTTTTTATTTTTGGATTTTTATGATGAATTGGAATAACATGTATATTGTGGGATTTATTAGTGTAATCACCTCATCTAAATTGTGTTAACTAATATATTAATGAACTTAGGGTTAAATGATAAATAAAATATGTTTGAAATAATTATGATGATAATTAAGAACTTGGGATAATTAAATGAATTGTTTGTACAAATGATAATTTTACAAATTGATCATTGTGTTTTATGATGATATATCTATATGTGTGTCATTGGAATTGTTATTTTTCTTGTCTAGCATTTGATCTTGTGTTACATTGATATGATTTATACATGAGGGTGGGATGTTTATTTGCATTTTAATTTATTGGGATATGAATCATGGTTTATGTTGATGCATATGGGCTAGGTGATTGTTTAAGTACTGTATATGGGATAAGCATACTTGTACTGATGCATTAGGTTAGATTATATGATTATATTGGAGGTCTAAGGACTATATGGATAGTGTCTTGAGGCCCAGGGGAGATATTTCGAGTAGCCTATGGGTAGAGGCCTTTTTTAAATTTGATGTTTTGTGTTATTCATCCTGAGTATGATAATTTTCCACTAATTGGGTGATCCATCCCAAAGAAGTAGTATCCTTCCTTAGAAAGATATATTTGGTAGGGAACCAAAGCTGATTTTGGTATGGTCATGGGTGTCACCTCAATACATGAGGGTAGTCATATTTCTTTCATATGTATTATTAATTAATTAAATTAATAACATACTATTCTATATATTACATGAAATATATCTCGTAGACTAGATTTTTAGGCATTATAGTGTCAAAATAATGAGTTGTTATTACACTATGGATGATCCAATTTTTGGTAACATTATAGATTTCATGGATCCTGGTTTGGTTAAGGGAAAAGAACCACCACTACAAAAAAAGTATATTTGTAGTGATTTCTGGAAGGGGTTATGCACAACTCCCTCTAAATTCATTGAAGAGGGGGTCATACACGACCCCCTAATTTTTTAGCATTTATATTCGTAATATTTGGTTGGATTTTAGAGGTAGTTATGTCAAAAACCACCTCAAATTTAATAATTAGTAGACATATATGTTCAATTGGATTTTAGAGGCACTAGATATATAATATTTGTTTGGATATATATTAGAGTCTATAAATATATAACATGGATTTTTTAAAGGAAATAGTGGGGGTCCGCAACCCCCTCTAATCTTATAAATTAGAGGGGGTTCATGAACTATTGTTAATCCCTTAGATTAGAGGGGGTTTTTAACCCATTCCAATTTAAGAAATTGGAGGGGGGGTTTTGAACCCCTTCTAATTTAAGAAATCAGAGGGGGTTGTGAACCTACTCTAATTTTAGATATCCGAGGGGGTTGTGACCCCTCTCTAGTTTATGATATTAGAGGAGGTTTTCAAACCCCCCATTAATTCAATAAATTGGAGGTGGTTCATGAACCACTACTAATACATTTAATTAGAGGGGTTTTAACCCCCTCTAAATTTTTATTTATTATTTAAAATAAATCTCATATAAATTCAAATTTTATAATATATACGTGGGTGCGCATGTGTGTGTACACATACAAACAAACACACACACACACGAACATATATATATATATTACATAAAAACATTATATAAATGAATTTAAATGTGTTGTAAACTTATATATATATATATAAAGACATTATATAAATAATTTAAATAAATATTTATACATATAAAAAATTATAAATATATAAATATTCGCATATGTAATATGAATGTAATTATAAATATATTTATTCAAATATATAGAATTTATATATGGTTTTATAAATACCATTCATTTATATTATGATTTATATTATAAATATATTATATTAAATGAATTTTTGTAGTATAATTTTTATAAATACATTTATATTATATTATGTATACAAATAAATAAAATATATAAAAAGTTAAAAATAAAATTAAATATATTTATATTTATAATATATGTATATTATATTATAAATATTTTATTATATATAAATTTATATATATTATATAATTATTGTATATATACTTCAGTATACCATATTAATTATAAATTAATTTAGTATATATATATATATCTTTTAATTATATTATATATTTCCAATTATATGATTTTATTTAATTTTATTTTTATGTATACATAAATATAATTGTATAATTTAATTTAAATTTATATATATTTATTTATATAAATTGCATTTCATATAATATTAATTATATATAAAATAAAAGCATAAACATATTTTATATAAATATATATAATTTATTTTAAAAAAAATAATATAAAAACCCAGGCTTGTAGTTTTTATAATTTATATTAAAATAACAATAAATATATTTTAAAATAATACATTTATTGTTTTATATTATATATATGTTATATTATATGATTTACAATTTATAAAAAAAATATATATAAATTTACACAGTATTATACAAATTTATTTATTAAAATACATATATATTAGTTTACATAATATTAAATAATTATATTTATTAAAATAAGCATATATTAATGTGTATAATAATAAATATATGTATTGAAATAAATTATATAATTATTTGTATAAATTTTATTTAATATAATATTAAATTATATATTTGTATAAATTGTAATTCAAATAACATTATATAAATATTTGTACAAATTTTATTTCATATATAACATTTGTCTAAATTTTAATTCATGTAATATTAATTATAAATAATATAATGCAATTTATACAAATAAATATATATTAATTTAGATAATAATAAATATTTGTATTGAAATACATTATATAAAAATATTTTTAATGAAATAATATAAATAATATAAATAATATATATATATATAGATATATTATACAAATAAACATGTACAAAACATATAAATATCTATTTTAGTATACAAATAATTTAAATAAATATACTTATAAACATATAAATATATGTGTATATAAATAACATGAATAAAATTATAAAATATATACTCAAATGTATGTAAATACATATATAAAATATATAGTTTATATAAATGTATAAATTTAATATAATATAAAGGTATTATAATATAAATAAATAAATTTATAATATAAGATTGTATATATTAATTTAAATATTTATATATGTATTTAAATTTTATTGAAATAATAATTATTTTCATTAGTTTGTAATATATATAATTACAATGATTTGTAATATTTTTATCATAACCATATTGTACTAATGGTAAAGGAGCTGCATGAGGTTATTGAAGGTTGGGGTTTCAAATCTCGGTAGCTATAAAATTTTACCCTCGCGTGGGTTCCTTGGTGAACAGGAGAATCAGAGGGAGTGGATGCGCATGTGGAGAACCGAAGGGGGGGGGGGCACATGTGGAGAACCATAGGGGGTGCATGTGGAGAACCGAAGGGAGGGGGGGTACATGTGGAGAACCATAAGGGGGGGGGTGTCATGGGTTTGGTGTGGAACAGAGGGGCTGTCTCGGTGAGAAATGATGGATAATCAAAGGGCCCCTGGCCATGTCTGACCAGGATGGGGGAGGGTTGGGGTTAGGCGTCGATGTGGTAGAGAACCAAAGGGAGTTGGGTGGGCCGCTTGTGAGGGGTGGGGGTGTGAATTGGATTTTAATATATATATATATATATATATATATATTTAATATTTATAGGCAGTTCTTACAAACTACCTCTAATATGATTCATTCAGAGTGGGTTAAACCCCCTCTTAATGTGTATTAACTAGAGGCGGTTTTAAGAAAACGCCTCTACTATGGTTCACGAAACTCAAATAGAGATGGTTAGAAACCATCCCTCGTTTGATAAAAAATTAAAGGGGGTTTAAACCCCTTCTAAACTAAGATTCTATGATAAAATTAGAGGATTTTTTAACCGCCTCTAAATGAACGGCTGCTAAATTTTACACCATTTTACCAGTGGTTCCTCAAAACCACCTCTAATAAGAGTAAGCATTCACATTAGCGGTGGTTCCTAATAACCACTTCAAATGTGTTTATAAGGGGTTATAACCCCTTCTAAAGTAAAAAAATAATCCCCGCTAATAGGGAATTTTTTTAGTGCATGTTGTTGATTTATGGATTGCTGGATGGGTTGGTTCTTGGAGACTGGACCGACATGGAGTTCAAGACTAGGGTCATTAGAGTATTTATTTTAGTCTATATAGTATTTATTCTGTATGAGTAGTGTAATTACTTTTAGATTCATTCAGATTGACATCACATTATTTTTTTATTTGTATTTATTCAGTTTTTCCTTTATCAACATGGTTGTTTGAATATTTATTCACATTATTTACACTATTTCAACTGATCTGCTATAATTTTAAAGTATAATTGAAACTCTTTACTAGAGGTTATATTCTCCCCAGTTTATTTTTTAGTCCCTCACTACTAGTCAGAAATCTCTAGCATACAGGGAGGCACACCTGAGGTCACATAGCCAACCTGCTTATTAATTTGAGGGAGTACCAGGTTAGGGATGTTACAAAGTGGTATCAGAGAAGGTTTCTTTTATATTGGTTTAATATTTTGGAATGGTATAAAGGATGGTGAATGTTTTGGGACTTGTTAATGATCTTGTGCATGAGAGTAGGTAACCCATGTATAGGGGGAAATCCAAGTGCCCCAGGATGGGATGGTTCTTCACGATGTTTTATAGTTATAGTTGATATTATTTAAACTTGGGTGATTGACATGTTTTGTGATGTTATTATTTATTGTAATTTATACTAATGTATTGGTATGTAATGACATGAGTATTTATGCATCATGTTAGGAATATTGGGAATATATTTACATTCATTGTTCATGAAAGAGACATATTTATCACATGTGATATTTTTTTTGAATTGACTGTTAAATAAAAAACAAGTTATATCTAATGATAAAGGGAATTAATTAAATGTTATGTTATGTGAATTCAATTTTTAATCCACGTTTAGAGAGACCATGAGTTGTTGTTTCGCTTTTTTTATCATATCTCGAGGTTGATCTTTTTTTACCCAATGTTCTAGGGGGTGAGTTTGTCATGTAGAGTAAATGCCTCCTCCTCCTCATCAAGTTGAGAACCAGGAGTGCAGTAATCAACATGTTCATAACATAGCTAAAATGGAGATTAATGTAGCTCATGAGGATCAATTGGAAATCCAGATTCATGACACCTTCTTGAATGTAATCCTATCTATGGAATGGGATACTATTCTCCTAGTGCCTTTGATTTATGATATTATGATTTATTTAAAATTAAAATATCTACCTATGCTGATTGGGGAGGGTTTACCCCAAGAAGATGAGTTTTGGATTGAATTATTCCATTTTATCTTAAAAATTATTGAGACACCCACAAATTGGCGAGTGAAGCCTACTGCTAATATGATTCATGGAGCAATAAAGTGTTTTTAGGACATTTTAGATCAAGATGGACAGTAAGAGGAGTTATACCTGATGGACTTCAAGGAAATGTTTTTGAGCCACTTCCATCCTAAGATGTTTAGGGATAAGAAGTCACGTGAGTTCATACATCTAAAATAGGAGGAAATTTCAATAATGGAAAATTCCATACACTTCACTAAACTATAGTTCTTTCTTCCATCCATAGAAGCTAGTGATATCACTAGTATAATACACTATCATGATGGTATTTTATATGAGATCCGGTCACTAGGGAATGGATTTTTCTTGAGAATTCTTATGGATGTTATGAATCATGCTATCATCACATAAGGAAATCTAAGAGTGGACATGATTAGTGGACAAATATATTCAACAGGGTGACCCAATAAATCTTCTTATAGTGGCAAGAAGTGCCACTATGGAAGTTATTAATAGGGTAATAGTAGGTAGAACATTCAAGGGAGTATACATTCATATAAGGACCATGGTTTGGTGAATTTAATTCAGTGTGTATGGTTAGACCACACGTGCTTGTAGTGTCCTCAACCCACAATGGAGTGTTGTGTCTACAGAAGGTTGGGATACATTCAGAGGTTTTGTATGAAATTTTTATATACAGAAATAATTTGAGATTATTGTGATGAGTGGGGGTTGATGGATAAATTTTTAGACATGTATATTGATGTCCATGAAATCCAAGGAATTATATCTTTGACTTTGAAATCTATCATACCCATACTTCTTGACTAGATCAAGAAAAAGATGTTATATGATCTGGATAGATTAGTTCTAAGGGATATATTTTATGATGGGGAGACACCATCAGTATGATATCTTGGAAGCAAAAATTCTATTCTTTTTCATTAATGATTATGAGTTCCTATGAGCTTGTTTGAGGATATTATGAGAGAGTTTCTTGCTTCTATATGGTAATTACATGTTTTTTTTGAAAAATAAGTATCGTGATTTTGGTAGATAGTAATGGTGGCCAAAAAATGAATAAGGAGGTAGTGGTATTTATGGCAACACGTTTCACCTTCAAGTAGGTGAATTCTAAGAATCTTAGGCATTATGTAATGTTTTAGCCTCTTCCGATTCTAGAGTGGAAATGATATGATTTCACTATGGATTTTGTGATAGGATTACCATGGAAACATCTTATGAATGATGCAGGATTGGTGACCACATATCGACTGATGAAGGTATCCCAATTCTTTCCTGTTAGATATCCCTCCAACATTGATGATTTGGTTAGTCCTTAGATGCATGAAATTTTTAGAATGCATGGTGTTTCGAATAGATTTTTTTTATTGAGTTCCTCTTTTAAATTCTCTATTTTGGTAGGTTCTACAGAAAGCCTTGGGAGCATAGGTTTTTCTAAGTACTACCTACCATTCTTAAACTGAAAACCAATATAAGCAGACTATTCAGATTCTAGAGGATATGTTACAAACCTATGTTTTGGATTTCAGTGGTTTATGGGATTAAAACTTTTCACTCTTGGAGTTCTCTTATCATATCATATTCCAAGAACCAGTCCAAATGGATTGCTTTGAGGCTTTTTATGGAAGACCACATCATTCCACTCTTTGGTTGATAGAGGTATGTGGATCAGTTCTTGTTTTTCATAGTCTTGTGCTGATGATGATTAAGCAGGTTCAGTTGATAATAAATTTGTTGGTGACCATTTAGAGCAGATAAAAATCTTATATTTACTAGAATATATTACCTATAGAGTTTGAGGTTTGTCATCATTTTTTCCACAGGGTTTTCCCTAGGTTGGAGAAACACCATATTATGAAATATGGAAAGCTGGTTCCCATTTTTGTTAGGCCATTTGAGATAGTTGAAAGGGCCAGTCTAATAGTATACCGTTTACCCTTACATAGTTATATAGTTCCATTAATGGTGTGTTTCAAGTATCAAAACTTTATAGATATTATTCTAACCATTATCATGTGGAAGATGAAGATGACATATAGATTATTGTATATGCGCCTTTTAAGGATCATCTAATATAGAATATGGAATATAGTTTGAAGTATCTCCAAGAAAAAACTATACATTTAGTTAGAGTTTAATGAAAGCATGGACGTGTTTAATAGGAGACCCGATATAGGTAATCTTTTGTGTGAGAAAACTGTATATACTTGTTCCTATATCCCCCAAAATGATGTTTGGAGTACCTTAGGGTTGAGTTTTTATATGGTGGGGAGGTTGTAAGTTCCATTATTTTTTCAAGTACACCACTATTTGAGTTTTAATTGAACCCATTTTTGGGGCTTTTCTTTCTCTTTGAACACTAATATTCAAGTTCCTTTTGAGGATGGAGAGATTTTACTAGGGAAAATAACCTAAATTTTGAGATACTATGTTTTTTTTTGAATTAACAGTGTTTTGGTTTTAATCCTGTTGGGGCTTTAGAGGGTTATCCATGAGTTTGGAAGGAAGTAGTGGTGATTTGGAAACCTATTTAGAAGTTGGGTTATAATTCATCTATTTGAAAATTACACAGCATGTTCATGTTTATCACCCAAAAGTGATGTGAAATATATTTATATCATGAAATTAATACATTCCATGAAACTAGTACACGACATGTAATGTTTTATTGGTGATATTTTAACCTAAGGTGATATGTTTTTCTAAGTAACTCAATAATAGAGAAATATACATCTTGAAATAGTTACATGTTGTGTATTTCTTTATATTAGTGGTTTTAACACTACAATGTACATTTTATTCCATCTTCATCCCCATGTATCCATTTTTTCTCAAAGCCTATGAAATCTATAAGCAATTTTATAATTCATCCTTACCTTCAAGATGCATCGATCGTGCATCTAATTCAGGGAGAGATGTTTACAATAGGTTTCCCCCATCTTCCATTTTTTTCTCCATTATCGTGGTGTAATCTCTGACCGCTGTAGAATTAGGTGTTGGTCTGGGTCTTTTCTAATCCATAGTTCTTATTATTATTTTCTTCACCTTCATTCATGCTGGTGTTCCTATTGAAAGTGTTATTTGATCCCCAGATAATGGTGGTTGGACAAAATATTATCCTTATATTTATGAATCAATTATCCATAGTATATGCAATATGTGTGATCATGTTCGCATGCCGTGCATGTGGCTTAATTAATTTGATAATCCTTGTTTATTGATAACCCCATTTTTTGACCTTCCTATGGAATCTTTTGGGTGCATTTTCTTTTGGATGAGAATTACGACCACACAATAGGTGTGTTCAACCTGGACCTTGTGGATACTTGGTTAGTTTGACATTAGAGACCTTTGATAATTTGGGAATAAATTGTTTATTAGTGGATTAATATTTTGAATTAGAATAACATTTATACTGTTTGATTTCTTATTGTATAACCTCCTCTTATATATTGTGTTAATTGATATATTGATAACCCTAGTTTAAAATGATAACTAAAAAAGTTTGATATAATTATATTGATAATTTGGAACCAATATTAATGAAATAAATTTATTTAGATAGGTGATAATTTAATAAATTGATCATTATGTATTATGATGAAATATCTGGTATGGCTGTTATTAAACTTCTGATTTTTCTTTTTTATATTTTCATATTAAGTGGAATTAATAAGATTGATACATGAGGGTAGGATTCTTATAGGTAGGATGAGTATATGTATACATGATTCATGATTTATGTTTATACATGTGGGTTAGGTGTATGTTTTGGTACTGCTTGTGGGATAGGTGCACCGGTACTATATTCCCGAGGGAGGGGTATTTGATTATGTTTGAAATATGATGAATAGATGAAAAATATCTTTATACCTAAGGGAGAGACTCTGGATATCTAGTGGGCAGAGGAATTTTTTCAATATTTTATGTTTTGTGTGATCAATCCACAATAGGTGAATATACCACTAATTAGGATAGGTGCATGTTTTGGTACTACTTTTGGGATATGCACACTGGTACTATATTCCTGACAGTGGTTTATATGATTATGTTGTAGGTATAATGACTAGACACACAATATATTAATGCTTTAGGGAATTATTTTGGATAGCTAGGGGGAATATGCCTATTTTTTTAAACTTTTGAGGTTTTGTCTGATTCATCTTTGTTCGGTGAATATACCACTAATTCAGTGATTCACCTCGAAGGATATGGATACTTAATTGGATAGAGATATCTAGTAGGGAACCGAAGTAAGTTTTGATCTTGCACAAAGTTTCACCCCAGAACTTGAGGGTCATCATGTTTATTTAATGTGTTGTATTAATTTATAAAATTAATACCATACTATTCACTATATTTCAAGAACAATATTTCCCAAAATTTATTTTTTTATATATGGTGGTGTTGACCTATATAGTTGTACTCATACCCTAGATAAAAAAATTTGGTACTAAGACATATTTCAATGGTAGAGGTTTGAAAAATGGAAAGGGACCCTCTTATTGATTTGTGGCTTTTTGGATTGGTTGGATCTTGGAGATTTGACCAATTTGGGATTTAGGATTGAGTACATTGGATTTTGTGTTTGATTATACTTAGTATTTCATCTATATTAAATACAACATTTCATTTAATTTCATTCATCTTTTCATTAGATTATTATTTTATTGTTTGGATTTATATAGTTTTCCCTTCCCAATCCTATGTTATCTGATTATTTATTCACATTGTTTTATCTATTTTTACTACTATTCTGTTATTTTCTTCTTTCATTGTAACTATTTACTAGAGTGTATATTCTTCGCATTATATTCTTTAGACCCTCTCTTATAGTTAGTATCCTCTCGCATCCAGGGAGGCACACTTGAGACCACATATCCATCCGTCTTGGTCACATTAGGGAGCATGTGGTCATTGAAGTTACATTATCTCTTAGGTTAACCCACCTCGGTAAACCCATTTAACTATTATAGTAGAAAAACAATTTTAACGATTATACTATTTATTATTCATAAATATTATTTCGATGAAATTAAATTATATTAATTATGATTATTCAAAATTCTTAATCCATTTTAAAAGATTTAATTTAAATAATTCGAATAAAATTAATTTAATAGAAGCATGAAAAACGCGAATAAAAAATTTTAAGCCAAAATTCATTTTTTGATATAAAGAGCATGACCATTTTTTAGGGTTCCCTAAATTCTTCCCACTTCAGTATACCATGGCTTGAAAATAATAGTTTTGACTACCATCTATCACTATCCGGTGAAGGGGAGGTTCTTCTATAGCCCTCACCACTACACCCCCTTATTCTCTCATCCTCTATTCCCACATTAACTAGAAACAATCTATGCCCAAAGGTCCCCTAATTCTACCAATTTTTCCACACACTTCCAATTTACTTTCTGGAGTTCCTAGAGGCTTCATACTACCTATTTTTATCTCTTGTGGAAAATTTCGGTAAGATTCATCCATGAGTTGATACCATTAACAAGTTAATTTTGGAATCATGGGATTTGAACGATCACACAATCATTGAAATCATGGATATCTTCTATATCCTCCTTAACATCTAGTTTGGGGAAGATATGATCATTTTATAGTCATACCATAAGTGAACCTTTAATGGAATATGGTTCCCCCTATTCCGACATTCCTATGATTTTCATTGGAATTAAGATCCTCCAAGAGCTCTAACATGGGTATATTTTCTAGGGAACCCTCTTCTACATCAAAAACCTTATATTCTCATGATGTTGGGAAATTTGGTAGATATATTTATGTATTTTGAAAATATATCCCAAATTTCAACCATCTTATTTCCCCTCACATTTTCACATAAACAATTTTTTTGAAACCATCAATTATTTTTGTGTAGCTTTACATTGAAAATGAGTTTCTATTCCAGAAAGAAGAAGTCTTTGAAAATTAGGTGTATTTTTATCTAGTTTTAATAATCTGGGAAACCTTCAATATTCATATAGACATCAATCATTAAATCATTGTTATGGTCCTTCAACTCTAACCAATGAATATGGAAACTCTTTCATACATAGTTGGATAAAAAGATGCATCTCATGAATGATTTTAGAACATGGATGAAGAAGAGATCTTAAAATAAGTTGATATTTATAGTGATATGAAATTATTTATTTTGAAAATGAATCATGTTCAACCTATTTTCCCTTCTTTAGGAGCCTCTATTCAAGGTAAAAGATCATATACTGATATTGTTACATCCACATATGGTAGTCTTGTTGATCATTTCTTCTACGACATTCAAAATTAGGGCATAGTTGGGAATAATCTATGAGTTCTATTGATCATTCTAAATAATGTGGCGGCTTCCGGGAAGGGGTTGAGTTCACCCAAGGTGTTGGCCACCCTAAAACTGATAGCAACCAATTCACCAGGGAAAGGTGATACCTCTTTTATAAGGTAGTAATTTTCTTTCCCTTTATAACTTAGGGTTCTCCAAGGGAGTTCGCATTCAGAAAATATTCCATATTTAAGTTATTCATCAAAATATTCTATTTAGTTGGGGGGTGGTGGTGTGGGAAAGGATTGGTAATAGGATGGGAAAGAATTTTTGGAATTCTAAAGGGGATCAATATTCAACGATTTATAAATGAGCTTTAAAAACTTATAAAACTTTTGTGAATTCATCAGAGTTTTAAAAGGATTAGAAGAATTCAATTTTCTACCAAAATTAAAGGAATAAAGGAAGAAAAAGGTTAATAAAAGTTTTTGATCACCCAGTTAATAAAGAGAATAAATAAAAGGCTCATAATGACTACTTGTATCTTATAGAACCTACATAAACTAGATCCATATCTTAGGTTATTTGTGTAAAAAACGCTATCCAAATCTCCAAAAAACGTATTTCTGATGGTATAACCCACAATCCGATTTGCACAATTTAAGAGATACCCTTTATAGGATGTTTACATAGAAAAACAATTGTTAGAATAAATGTGTGGTTTAAACCTATAAGGTTCTATAATGGAGAAAGTAAAAAATTATTACAACCTTAAAAATGGATAGTCACATGGACCATTGGAAGAACCAGTGGCTGCAAAACCTCCTACTATGATCATCCTCATGAACTAAAAGGAAAACATGGTGGAGTGTGATTTTATTATCAAAACATCTAACAATGGACAATTATGGATGACAAAAAAGAGTTGTTAAAGTTATCACCATGAATAAAATTTCATGGATTATTACTCAGGGCCACATATTAATTTATGGATTTAATTAACTGAAGAATGATATAGAGGAGTTCAATAACAAATTTGATTTGATGGACACCATATACGAGGACTTATTTTATTGGGATTCAAAGAGGGATAATTTTCCTAAAATCTTGAGGATTCTCTGGTTAAAAGATTCTAATATATTAATATTTAATTAGGAGGGTAATGAATTTACTATTTTGGGTTAATCTCATCCTAAATAGTTTTTTCCTTATACTTAGTTAGGTGTGAAAGTATTTCCCACTATGACATTGTGGAGTCTTTGTTGGCTTGGTTGAGGATATTTGTGGCCTTACTGGTGGCTATAGTGGATTTTATGAATTTACAACTATAATTTAAATTCATATGATAGTGTGAGAAACTTTAAAGTTGGGTTTTATCATTAATTTTGTGCATCAGCCCTCATAATGGTGGGGTAATGGTCCTGAAAGTAATAGCATTATGGCCAGATTACATTGGGTTCTAGATAGAGATTCTTCCCACTGAGAGTTTTTTGGGTCTTTTATGTAGAATTTTGTTTCTTTTAATGGTGTATAAGAATCTTGTAGGGATGCTATTCAGGTTATCACTTATCCTTTAAAATTCATTTTATGAAAATAATAAAAAATATTATTTAAAATCTTTCAGCATAAAACTCAGTTCACCTTTATTAAATGATATGTAAAAAAATTAGATGAAAGTTAAAATATTTTATTAAATATATTATCTAGATATTTAATAAAAATAAATCATCAATAAGGGTTAATTTTATTTCTTAATATAAATACATATTGTGTTTATGGTAATAGTTATCAAGAAAAACATCTCCTTTTTATCCTTAAATTATTTCATTTTCAGTTCAGACCAATTGATATCCATTTAATTTATTTTATAAATATGTAAAAAATATATTATCATAATTTAGTTTTTCATATTCATACCCTAAAATAAAATTCCTTGATGATAACTATCACGTTAAGTAATAATATTTACATCAGAGTTAATTTAAACTCAGTATTGTGTCTAAAGTAATTTATTGATGAAATTATATTTATTTGAATTTAAATATACCATAAATTACCATGTTGTTATAATGTTGATCTTAAAGAAATTTCTAGTTCATTCCTAATACATAACATCCAAAAAAATTTCTAGGTCCTCATAAATTCCTTCCTTAGAGATTAGATGCGTATGAAGAAATTCTTCCTTGATTTAAAAGTGGTAGTTACAGAGCATGAAATATGACTAATTCACTCAATGTGTACTGAACACAATATTCATGTTTTTATCATTCATATCCATGTACTTAGAGTATATAATTATATCATAAACATACACAAAAATGATGAAGTCAATATATAGATGAAAGACTATTTTCATGATATTCCTAAACACCGCTAGTGCATTTTTTTAAACTTGAAAGGAATAAAAAAAATCCTCAATAAGTCTATATTTAATCATAAATTCTATATTTGGAATATCAACCTCCATGGACCAAATATAGTGGTATCATAATCATAGGTCAAACATGGTTAAATTATTGGTTCCTTGTAAATGATCAAATAAGTGATTGATCCTTGAATACAAGTATGTAATATTTAATGATTCCAAATATGGATTCCTATATTCTAAAAAATAACCAAAACATAATATTATTTTTATTTATAAAAAAAAGAATAAGAACAAGGATAATTTATCAATCTAATAAGACCCTTCACCTATAAATTATAAAGATAAACATTATATTACATTAACTTTGTCAACATATTATGATATTGAGTTACTTCATATTGTTTATTCCCATAAAATTAGTTTAATCTCAAATAAAACTCCTTTATCAAGAGAAATTAAAGTTAATTAATTTGAAAATGCATCCAAATATACACCCACTACAGCTGGAAAGGAATAAGAGGTTATTGTTGGCTCTAATTCAAGACCCAAAATTGATACCCATTACATAATATATCTAATATAGATTTGTTATAGTCTTGTTCTATCTACTCTAATATCATAGTCAATATTCATTAAAAACCACTCTCCCTTTAGCGTGGTAAAGGATTATCAAATATGATAGCAGTCGATGTGCACTCAAAAACTATTCAGCTAGTCCATGATAAATATTACTGCAAAAATAGTCATCAATAGAATCATGAAATACCATATATTTCCATAGATAAGGTATATTATGGAAATATCTAGATGTGGTTAAATTTTATCCCCAATTCCATGTTAAGAGACTACAAATAATAATTTTACTTGATCAATAAGTAATCTCCAACAACAACATGGGTAGATATATATATGAATGGGAAAATATTATACCAACCAGAAAAAAGGATAACATATATGTTATAAAAAACATATATAGAATATTCAATGGTCTGTCTCCATCATTAGGTGAGAATTGGTGCACTTCATATATCCTACAAATTTTGGTCCACTACCTTTCCTCAAGAATTATTGAGTCTTAGAATTACGTGGGTATTGTTTTATCAGAAGAGGACCTCCACCCTAATTATTACGTAACATCCCATAAATCATCTGTGAAAAACATGAAAAAAAAATCCATGATATTCTAAATTTCCACATAATTGACACTCTATATGTGGTTTCCCACAAATATTTATTAGGTTACCCCTATTCTCACAATTGAAGCACAAGATTGAACTACTTACCACCAATGGAGATGAATAAATTATGTTTTACTCCTTCTTTCCACTTACAAATTGGTGAAATTAATCTTGTTTCCTCTTATTACTATAAGAATATGAACCCATAACATCATTGGAGAGTCAAAAAATTATTCCCCTAAATACTAAAAGAATACACACAAATCATTCCACATTCAAACCGTTCTAAATGGTCATGGACTCACCAAAAAATTCTAATAAGGTCTTCATGTAAAATCCTCTGAACAATGCCATAGTTATAGTAAAAGTAAATTCTAACACTTCTTATCCTTCTATGCCTCAATTTCATCCAATAGGGGTGAATCTAAGAAACTCCATGTAATGAGAAGAGTTGGAAGGGAAATTCATCATCCTCTTTTGTAATTCCATGAAATTTTGGGAATAGTATAAATTATGCATGATTTTGATGAGATCATAAAAAAAGGTTTTCTAAGGCCATCCAAGTAGGACCTACATGTTTACCTACCTAGAACATAAGACAAAACCATTTCCTAGAAAGTCCATGTAGCCTGAGAGTGGTCGACTTCAGTTGTTGATCCTCTAATATCTATAAAAGTTGTAGTATTCCTTCTATGATTTTGATCTAGTATTCATCATCCTAAGGAACCCAATACCCAAGATGGATTATGGATACAGATTATGGATGTACCAAGGAAAACAACCATCATAATATGTTCCCCTCCATCGCTAACTAGAACTAATAAAAGGTCTCATAAAAGTAACATTTCTATTGTCTGAACCAATGGATTGAGTGAAGGATCATGTTCAAGTGAATAACCTTGCACAACTTGTGATGGAATAGTCTCATCCCCCTTATTGGGGGAATAATGACCTTCTCCTTCAAGTGGTAACAAGAAATTTCTAACTATATATGTTTTTCTAACAAGGCAAACATATGATTTGAATTCCTATAATAACTTACATAACATAATAGTTGAAATTTCTTATAGGAATAAACATAGGATTTATATAGGATTACCTATCCTAGGAGGATACCAATGATGATAAGGCTTAACCATCAAATAATTACCTAAGGGGGAATCCTAGTCTTCTATACATACACACTTTCTACAACCATATATAAAAAAATCATGCTTAATATCAAACAATCCAAATGTCACCATAGATATACCCTAGAACCAAAAATAAAAAATCATGAATTTTAATTAAATAAAATACCACAAAAATAATGTAATTATTATATATGACATTTTAACATATTATCCTAGTAATGATTTATGAATGCAACCAAATCCCATAAACTATAATTTTAAAAATAACTCAGGATCTGCATGAAACCATAAATCCCTAACATTAATAGTATTCACATCACCAGTAACTTAGAGGCTTGTCACATAAGATATGGACTAGAACTTATCTTACTCCCCTACCCAAGTTACATATTTCCAATCACCTTTATATGTTCCCCCAAAAATAGTCAAGTTGAAAATAAAAGGAAACACACATTTTAACACCTTGTCCCTTATCACCTAGTTCAGGAAATATTTATAAATGACCTTTTGTATACATCCCAATCTATGTTTTTCATTAGCAGCTAGGGTATGAATAATTGAGTGGGGATACTATTCTCCCATTATCAAAATTCTTATAAAACAATCATATCAAGAAAATAACTACAATATAAAAGGGAACAATAAAAGTGAGTAATAATAAATCTATAATAGATTACATGGAATGTATCTCAATTCATATGAAATAAAAAAAATACCCCTAGTATGGAATGTCAAACTGAAGTATAAGAAAGAAACATTAAAAAAAATGATGAAAAAATGGCATCACACCAGATTACATCTTTGTTATACCTCTGAACACCAATCTTTGTCTCCTTAGATCCATTTCACTTAGACCGTTACCTTTCGAAGATCCCTACTCATGGTGTATGAATGAACATTGAGATTCCTAAGAAAGTTGTGTGTGTAAAAACCATTAGAACTCACCCAATTAATCATTATAAAATTGAAAATATATATTGGGTGTATACCAGAACATGAAGTAATGCACACATAAATAGTTAACCATACAAGTTTTAGCCCATCATGTGCTAACCATATTTCCAAAAACCCCATCCCCACCTACATAAGAACTATGGTAATAAAAATTTCAATATCAGTCACCACATATATCCTAACATGACTTAGTATCTATATGTTATCTTAGTACACTACTCCCATAAATTGAATATATGTATTTCACCTTAAGGAACATATCACATATCACCTAAATGTTTTCTTATGTCATTACAACACATCACAACACACCCTAAGGTGTTCTTATATCCTCACATGATGATACATACATATGAAATTCTAAATGAATTTGTTAAAAATCATACCTATATAGTATTCCCCCCCATATTGGCATTACAACACATTGGATATAATTCTTCCATGCATGTTTTATATTGACATCGACTAAAGATATTGGTGATGTATGAATAGTAACATAATTATAGTATAATTCCTTGTCATTTTCCACAACATTGACCCCTAAAAGGCGTATTTTTTCCAACTATATAAAACCCAAAAAACATGATAGATAAAATATATTCCATGGATATGAAATACCCACAAAAAAACCATATCATTGTAAAGACCATATGGTCATATCAATCATGGTTCTCATAGGGTTACACATATACACCTTGAGAGACCCAAATCATGCATGGGTCTTAAATCACACAAGAATTCACTATTATGTCATGAAAAAAACTATATACAAGGTCCCTATATTTTAAAGAGATCACAACTCAATCATGTTGATTCCCAATGTTAATAGAAAATAAATTTCATCACCTAAAATAAGATTGCATGCCAAGGATCCATTTTAGCAATCCTAATTAATCACATAATGGAATTATAAAATAAGATTATATAATAATAACATGATATAGTCTTGAAATAAATTAGACTTACCTGATATTATCCATTTCAAATAGTGTAACTTGTTCTATTCAAGAGAGGGGAAGAGATTCTAAATATATTTCGGCATCGATCCTTCAATGATCTAAGAATTATCCATTTGATAACATAGGAATCCATATATCAATCTGTAGTAAACCAAACCTATGATTCATACAAATATAAAGAGGAATGATCTTGTTTGATCAAAATAAATTAATAATAATGATCATATACCTTGAATTCTCATGGACGAAACACACTAGATTTATCAGATCTGATGTTTGAAGGGAGGAGAATTTATAGAGTTCACTGCTGGAGTACCTAAATTTTAGAAACCCAGTGATAATTGGATGAATTAATATATTTGAGGAGGTATTTGACTTAAAAAAAATTAAAATTTTAATTAATTAAAACCTCACCCATGGTTTTGTCACATAGTTAACTAATATGTGCACCAATTGTACAAGGCATTCACCCTCTTTTAGGCACCAACAAGGTTTTACCACATAGTTTGGTAAACCACGAACTAACTATGATTTTAAACACAATATAAAGTCACATAGTTTTCAAGGGAATTACCATAATTATCTATAACTGTGTGCCAACAGTATTCCTCCCAGTATACCTCTTCAACAGGTCATACTGTTTCCTTAGGAGAACCAAACAGTTTTCCTCTATACAATATCAAACCGTTCACCCCTAAATAGTCACTAAAAACCACTTAAACCTTTTAGAAGCTACCCTACTGTTCACACAAGAATCCCATAACTCAAAAACACTCAAACAATAGTAGAAAGTAAGGAATAGGGTACCTAGAATGAAATTTTGACCATTATAAATTCCATAATGAATATATAATTTCCCACATTAGTGTTATGGATCAATGATCCCCATTAATAAATATATCCATTTAGATGATAAAACTCCGTGATAACTCTATCTATTTAATTATTCTCAATATATGATATGTCATCTCCATGGAATTGATCCATTATTTTGATACTAATACATTATTATTCCTATTGAATGATATATGTTTTTTCCACTTGAACTGGTCCAACATTATTTTTCCATATTGGAGGATCATCAGGTTACCCAATATGGGTGATATTATTTTCCAATACATGTGCAAGCTAACCTAATATAGTTATAATCTTATCATCTCCAGTGGTAGCCTATTTGACATCGATGACATGATCAAGATGGAAATCTCAACATTGGTTATGGGTATTGGTATAGTTTTTGTACCTTATTGTAGAACCCATATATATATATATAATGTCTTATACTTTATTATCTCATAAAATTATGAATATTGAGTCATAAACATGATTCTTATTTATGTAAAATATTTAACAAGAGTTTTTGAAATGTCTTAAGGTATCATCATAGTGTTATAAATATGTTATACAACATTCTTCTCAAAAATATCTCAAGGGTCCTGATAAAATTCCTTTAATAACAACTGTAACAACCCTTACTCTAGTAATTTAATTTTTGTGGTCAACTAACTAAATTGGTAAAAAATACTTGAGATCAGATCTGATAGGATAAAATAGTTTTTAAGTCTTGAGTGAAAAGATACATATATTATTCTCACATTACACTCAAAAAAATGAAATAAAAATTAAAATTCATCTAAGAACATTATTATTTATTCCAGTATATCCCTAAAATGAGTAAAATTAATATATTTTTTAAATTGAAAGGAATACATAATAAATAGTGTAATCAGATTCTTAGTTAGTGGAAATATAATGTGGGTGCTATCATTGAATAAATTAAACATGAATAATATGGTTACTATAAAAAATAATAAAACATTCCATATATCTAATATCATTAAAGTATAATATATCTATTGATAACATATTAATATAAATAATAATAATGAAAATAATAAAGGTTTTCATAATAACAGAATGTATAATTTTGGATATCGTAATCTTACTTTCAAGGTAGTGTTCCCTGGAATATTACATAAGGAGATAAGACATAAGAAAAATTCCCAATATAGTTTTTCTCATGGTACCTATAGAGGAATTAAGGGGAAGTCTAAAATTGGGGTCCAATTGGTCACTTATTAAGTTTAATTCATTCATTATATCAAAGAAATAAATAACAGTATAATACTTAATGAACATAAACATTCGTATTGAAAATGAAAGATGTTAAATATCAATACATTCACGAATCAAAAAATAAAACAACATGAGAATAAGTTACCCAGAGGAATAAGGTTTATGGTATCAATATGTTATATCTTTGGCGAAGTATTGAAGTCTTTAAAAGATGTTGAATTAGGTGAAATATGCCATTATAAATACATTTGGAAAGAAATAAGAAAAAACTTATTCTTTTAAAATATTTTAAAATTAAAAATTCCCAATGTAATGGGAATCCAATTTTATTAGAAATTTCTTGGAAACATGTATAGGAATATTGATAAAAAATAATTAATATGATGGTTGTAAAATTCATTTATTTGGTAAATATAAAAATTTATTTCTTCGCCCACTTTCAAAAAATGTAAAAAAATACTTGTATAGAAGAAGATGAGAAAATTACATTAAAATGTTTGTAAATAAATTAAAATATATTATAAAAAATAACGGTATCAGTCATTTAAATTTTTTTAAGATCATTCATAAAATAATTTTTAGAACATGGATAAGGAGAGTAAATATTCATTATCCTAATAGAGTAAAATATGTTATGTTTCCATAAAAATAGTATCTCGATCATTTTGAATTCCATAGAGTATAAAATATAAGTTAATAATTTAAATAAAATAAATATATATAAAATAAATAAATATATGTGTTTTTATAGAGAAAGATCATATAATTCCCCCAAAATAGACTTAAACATAAACAATTCTCAATAATAATGAGATTGTAAAATAAACCCTTACCCCAGACTTCTTCTTGGTAAGACACACTCTAATATCATATATAATAAATTTAAAATTATTATACATCAAAATAAAAACATACTTTTTTTATAATACAATATAATTTTTAATAATAATTTATTCTTTCCCACTTATTAATAATATATTGTTAAAATCAATATTTGCGTATCATGAGTCTTGTTCTCCATATAAGTTTCATTTCGATAGTTCTTGTCCTTTAAATTTGTTCATGGTTCCTATAACTATGAAAAATTAAAAATTATATTTATCATGGTTATACATTCCATATAAAGTTAGAACAATCTATTAAAAATTGGTCATTAGAGATGAAATACATTGTTTCTTAGGAAAGATAGTCTATACGTATGCATCATCTAAGTTTTCATGTCACTAATGGATGAAAAAATTACAGAAATGATTAATTTAAAAAAATAATAAACAGGATATAAATATCATATTTATTCATCAAACCCATACTTATGACTATCCAAGTAGGGTGGAAATGAAAAATGAATAACACTGCTTCATAAAGGTGGTGGTTCACTTGTATGCATGAGCAGGATTATCAGTTTTCAATGGATGTAAGGATAAGAAGGTTGATAATATCATATATTAAAAAATAACAATAATTTTATATAAATAATATATATTCACTAAATCCATCTTTATAACCTCTCATGTTAGGAAGTGATATAATAATACACAGTTTCATGGAGGTGGTAGTCTACACATACACATGAGTAAGGGTTTCAATTCGTATAAGATGGTAATGGATATGAGAAGGGTTTTATCATAATAATAATATCATTTAATTATATTTTATATGAATACTTTATTATATCATCATGTTTATAATAGGTTTGAAGGTGGTAGAAAAATAAATAGATATTAAAGACTCGGTTAAGAGTTATACATTTTCCTTGGAAAACCTCCATTTTATTACACCATAATACTTCTTAGGATACTATTTGGGTGATATTAGTATATCTATGATATGTGGAATGATGTAAGGAAGGGGGTTAGTTCGGGTTTGACTAAAAAATATTCATCCAATTTTGTGAATAAATGAGGGGAGGATGAGACCTTTTTTATATAGGGGAGTGGCACACATTTAATTTTTCTTAACTTTTAAATATTATAAGTGGCTGACTCATGGTAAAGTGGAACTAAAAAATTAATTTAAAATATAATGTGATTATTTTTTAAATAATATAATATAATTATAATTAAGGTGTTTTTTTGGCCTTACCACGTTATTTTAATATCAATTAACCACATTTACCTCTTTATCTTATTAGAAACATTTTCTACCATGTAAACTATTCATAAAAAAATTAAATTAACATAACTAAAAAATTTGACCATCTATATTCAAAACATGAAATAAATTTCTCATTATTCAATTTTTATAATTGGAAGAAATTAATTTTCTTATAAGTATAGAAAACATAATGGAAAATTGGTTTCATATTAAAATAATAATTTGTAATCATAAAATTTGGCTTATATCAAAATAAAGTATAATATTGATTAAAATTAAATTAATTATAATATTTTTCCTAAAATATATTCAATTTAATAAAATATAAAATAGAATGGTATATTTAAATTTCATGATTTATAGAAAAGATAACATGGTTTTTCCAAAATTGGAATTTTGACTATTAATATAAAAATGATCTATTTCTAAAAAATACCAACAAGTCACCTTATGATAAATTTAAACTTATGTACTAAAAATTTATATCAATTTAAAATAATTAAATTTATAAAAATTAGAAATTTTAATTTCAAATATAATCCTAAAAAATATATTTTAATGATAAATTAATAGGATGAGAATTTAACAAAAGTATAAGGATGCATTTTTTTACCTCCTATAGGAATATACAAGTTATTTAAAATTGGTAACTATAGAATGATAGGTTTTGAAATAAGTGGAAAATCCATCGAACCCAATCAAAAAATAAAATCACAATTTTTCCTTCATTGTTATTGATAAATACATGATAGAGATCCAAATCCATATATTCTCATACAGGTTATAAAAAATTGAGGATAAGAATAAAATTACATAATTATATATATATAAATGACTAATTACAATATATGTTAATACCATTCTATCACATATTGATCCACTTTTCATAATTATTTCAACCTGAGGTAACATCATGAAAAAATAGATAAAAGTAGTGATCTATGATGTATCAATATTTTAAATATGTATCCCCAAAATAGTAATAGAGTAATATAGTAAAGAGATGATAAAAAAATATGAGTATATATTTTAAGGTAAAATAATGTTAGAAAGTTCATTTTATGACATCTACTCCCTCTAGGATAGGAATAAATATTTCTACGTTCAAATCCTCTAGCTCATCTCCCCTAATGTGTTCCACTACCTCATCCTCACTCTATATAATGTCTCTAGGAGAATGGAATATCCATTTACTAACGAATGATGATATCCTACAGTACTAGTGAATCTAATTATTTTTCAGTTATACTGTTGTGTGTATAGTTTAGGAAGTAACTATCACTACGCTGATATCTCGAACTGATATGGCCCATCCATCATCATTGTCATGATTAAAGATTTTGGACCTTTAAATTAATATTATATTAAATATCTTGTATCACACGCAATTTTGAACCAATTAATCATATAACTAAAATAAACCATGAAATATTAATATTACACGAAAATTATTGTCATTAGTACATAAAAAATATAATAATCAGTTGAAATAATTAAATATTATTATTATTGTTATTATTTTTCTTTGATTTCAAAAAGGATTCCTTATAAAGAACCCTTTAAAAAAGAAATAGAATTGTATCTTGGAATAATAAGTTAAATTGATCATAGTTAACATTTTATTATAGTTGGAAATATTAATTTGTTTTTAAAATATACATATATTTTATTATATATAAATTGATATTAAATAAGATTATAGACACATGATATTTAAAAAGTAATTTTTCTATAAAAATAATGTTTCTAGATATTTTTTATTTTTATATCATATATATATATATAAATACAATTTTTATTTTAAAATTTCAAAATAAAATATAGTTAATTTTTGGATTTTTTATGAAATAATTTCTTTTTAGGTAAATAGTTCAGAAAACATTTTTTACTAAAATCATATCATTTATGAATATATAAATAAACATAAAAAATATAATAATACATTATTAATGACAAAATTTTTATTCATGGAATAAAACTATAAATTTCCAAAATACTTTTATTAATTTAAAAAACCTATGTTTAACAATATATGTAATACTTTCTAATAAAAAAACCATTCTGGGATTTTCCTTTAAATAAATATTATTTTCATAATTTTTTTTGTTTCTATAAGAGTCAAATAAATGAAAATATTTTATAATAAACCAATTTAAATCATGTAAATAAAATTCACATATAATTTTATCCAACACATTATACATTAAGATTAAAATAATTTTTTTAAAAACCGGATTTTACGCATTACATGCACTATGATTAAATTGGGTTTTATTACATAGTTCAATTTTACCTAATAAAATTTAGTTCATATTTAGAATTATTATATCCATATTATTTAATAGGGATAATTTTATTTTTAATAATAAATAATAAATTACATATGTATAAATTAGTTACCACATAAAAACCAAAAATGAGAAAAACAGAAAATTCTAAGAGTGAATGACTAAAAAAATATTTAAAGAATGTGTAAAAATGAATACTTGAGTAATGTCCAAAATTATATCATCCCCCAATAAATAATATTAATTTTCATCTTTACTTACATGTGAAATGTGTGATCTCTTTATATAAGGTATAAATAATTACAAAAATGTGATTCTCACCATTTATAATTGGGGATCATCACCCCACCCCTTCGTGAAAAAACCCAAAATTCTATTTACACTGAACAACTATCCATTCAACTTACTTTATAATACTATTACTTATCATTTTTCTACTATTAATAATATATTTTTTTAAGACCTCCATTTTCAAAGAATCATCCATGGGAAAGATGAAGTTCTCAACATGAGTAATTTTCTCATTAATATTTTTTTCCTTTTTATCATAAAATAAAAAATAAAATTTTCTCATTCATATATAATTAGATAATTATTTATTTTATAATTAATTTTATTATTATAATGTAATAATTTTAACAACATTTACAACAATCTATTAAGGAAAATAAAACATTCATTCTTGCATTGTGCGGACCACCACCACCACAAAGCGATGTATTACTTTTTTTCAAATCGATATCTATTAACTGATTATAAAATTGCAATTAAGGAATTAAAATTAAATTTTTTTCTATAATTATTATTATAAAAAAGATAATTATAATCCATATTATTTCCCCATCATTCATTGAGAATTGAAAACCTTAATCGAGCATTGGGAGAACTGCAACCTCCATGTAGTAACACATCTCATTTTTTCATCTATTTAACTCTAAAGAAATATGATTCACCATAAAAAATTATTATAAATTATAATTTTTCATCAATAATAATTATAATACTGGATTGTTTTATAAATAATAATTTATTTATTATGGTATGTTCATTTTTTGGCCGGTCTAACCACATACTTGAACCATTCTATAAATAAATATCATAGATTATTTTGAGAACCAAGTTTCATATAAAATATGATGTAAATAAATAAATAATTTTCTTTATTTTTTATGGTATGTTATCATTAATATTAAAATCACTAATTAAGATACCATTTTTTTTAAAAATCAACGAAACATGCTCATTGTTGATTTCATCTTTAAGAATATTTACCCAAACCCCAACAAGATTATGTTATAACCATAAAAAATAATTATAAAAAATCAATGATATTTCCTTTTATGATCTGTTAAGGATAAAATTTGTGAAATAAATAATAAGAGTACTAGTATTATGAAACTTTTTCTAAACATTTTAGTTTACTCACAATGGATATTTAATATAAATAATAACTAACAAATATACATGTAGAAAATTATTATAAATGACGTTTGTAAGAGGTTATTTATTGGAAAATTTTCTTAAAATTTTTTATTTTGTTTTTTATGATTGATATACTAGATTTTAAGGTGCATTCATCTAAGTGAGGAAACAATTTAAGGGTTTCTCTTCTCAATTTTTCACTCCCTGAGGCATATTTATTATTATACACCATGTATTATGTTTAATGGTGTATCTGATGCAACTTCAATATTTGTTTTACCATGATCCTCTATTTTTTTTGTGATATATAATTTTTCATTTTAAATAATATCATTAATTTAGTTTTATTCAAAAAAAATTAATATCTAAATGGGTTTTTTGCCTCATTTTCAAATCCATGAGACATTCCAATTATTGTGTACCATTAATTCATTTACATCATGTATTTACTACCCTAATAAATTCAAGTATAATATTTTATTGGTAAATCCTTCATGTTATTTCAATTATTATTTTTATAATAGCATAAGGGGTTTTTGTTAGCTCAACTTCTTAGATGAGTAAAAATGAATCTCCATGAACTTCTTTCTCTCAAGATTGATTTTTTCCACCGTAAGATTTTATTTTGAGTTATTTTCTCCTTTACTCTAGAGAAAATGGATTTTTTTACTTTAATACTACTCCTTGATGAATTTTCATCCCCATAATAATTATAACATTGTTGACTATAATTACCATTATATTTAACAATTGTTTCTCCTCATTGTCTATATTTTCTTTCCAGACAATGTCATCCTTTATAGTTAATAACATAGTTATTTATTATCTAATTTGACTATCATATTTCCCTTCCCTTATTTTAAAAATTATGTTTTTACTCCTAATCAATGTGAATTTTTAATAAATTAATTTAAAAATATTTGAATGGATTTTGCAACTATTCAAAATAAAATGTTTTTCCTTCCAATCCATGTTAAAAAAACTATTATGTCCATTTAAATAATCTATTAAAAAATATATTTTAAAAAATATTGTTCTAATATATCATAAATTTTTTCTTTTAATTTTTTTTTAAAATGTCTTTTCCAATTAAATGGGTGAATTTGTTTCTTATCATTTCATTATAAAGATAAGAAAATAAACTTCTTTTCAAAATGTTTTCATAATAATAGAATACCCGTCATTATGAAACATCATTCCCATGTTTTTCAAAAAAGTAATTTAAATTTCAAATATTCTATGTGTTTTATTTTAACATTGATTTCAGGGAAAATATAAGATTTTAAACATTATTTTCAAATTCTTATTTTTTCTATTATTCCAAAAGTATTCTTGACCTACCTATTGGTTCTTAATTAGTGTTTTCATAAATTCATATTATCCCATTTTTATAAGAGAAATGATTTATCACTTCCTTTTTATTTCCAAATAACATTCATTTTATAACTATAATTTTTATTCAAATTCTTTTCCTCAGTGAATACAATATTTTTTGTTCTTTTAATTGAAGTTTCTTAACCTAGATTCCACACATTGATAGATTTTTGGACATTATTGGCATAAATATATACCATTTATATATATAGTGTAAATACTCAATACTCTATTATTTTTATTGAATTGTATATTAATATAATATTTCTAAATATATCAACATACACATTTATTTTCCATGGGTATGTCATGCTTTGATTATTGATGGAATTATGAATGGTTTACTTATGCGATTACAATTTAAATGTATATAAAACACATTTTATTTCCATGGGTAATTTATGATATGATTGATTTAATGTGGTGCACATATATATTGATGATGAAGTATGGGGACATATATATACCTCTAATGAATTGGCTTTTATATCATATGAGATAGTAAGAAATAGGTATAATGATTTTTCTCACACAGGCCAGTGAATAATGATTTCTCATACTTTCAGTTGTAGACATAATGAGTTTAATCACATAGGAATTAGAATAATAATATTTCTCATAATTTTATTCTATTATTATGTTTGTGAAATTGTTTTATGCTTATTAATTTGAATATGTTACTCTCTAAGGGATCATGTTTCTTAACTTGTGTCCCAAAACAATTTTGAATTCTGTGTTGTGTTGTGCCAAGAATTATGCCATGAATTACAATATATGATTATTGGTAATAACTTTCTTTTATATCCTAATTATACCCATATTCTCATCATATTATCTATTATGATCTATGATTATTATCACTTATTTTTACCCATACTAAGTACCTTATATCAACCCTTTATGATGTTTCCTTTTCCATATGACATAAATAACTGTAATGTGGATGATGTGTCTAGAAGAGTAAATTTTTTGGAAGATTTTTCAGAGGCTTTGAATCCTTGTTACTGACTAATTTGTTTCATATATAGTCTAAAAAATATATATTTAATAAACAAAATAGGGATTATACTAAACACATCTTGGTCTTAACTATGTAAAATTCCAAACCAAAAAATCTCCTCTTAATGTAAATGTTACATTATTTTTTAATGATCCTATAATTAAGGATGATTATGAAATATTGTTTTTAATGTATTCTATTTTTAGAATTAGATCCTAGAGTTTAGGTCTAGGGAAACATAGTTAGTATTGGAGGAGGCTTTAAAAAACATTATTGGGTATGATGTTTTTTATTAGAGATAAATTAAGTGTTGTAAATGTTGTTATTAATTGATTGTTTAAATTTTATCAATGTTTAAGGGTATATATAAAACATAATGTTTTTTTCTAAATATTATATTATTTATTAATAAAGATATGATATAATTAGATAAAACCATATGAATAATTATATGTATTAGATAACAAACTTGATGTTTTATTAAGAGAGATATAGCGTGGTTCTCTAAACAATAACATCTCTTCTTGGATACTATAAGTGGATTTTGGCTCTAGAATATATGTACCTTGGTTTAATAAATTTATAATGGAATTTAGGTTATTAACTCAATAATTACCTCGTGCATGATAAAAATACTAACTACTCACCTGGTTTGACACTCCCATGGGATATAATATGGATAATTCACATTATAATTATGAACCATTATGAGTGATTTAATTATATTTAGGTTAGATAATGTAATAGAAAAGTGACCTTGGATTCCATATATTGAAAAATAAATATTCCTATATTAAGGTACATATTAATTGATATATTATTTCACTGATAAATAGTATGTTTGATTTTGAAAGCATCGATTTCAATTATTTTTGGTTTCAGAATATTTTAATAGCCTTCATGATAATTTTGGAATAGTTTTTTAGGATTAGGATATAGAGTAAAAGATAACCTAAATTTAAGAAAATTATATCGAACTAAAATTTTCAAAGGATGAAAATAATGTTTCATTATAGAATATGTCTTAGGAATAATTTTTGTATTCATATGACTATTTAATCTAATTTCATTTACTATAATATTTTACTATTCAACTAAAACAATATCACATAAATGAACTTGATAAACTTATGTATCTAGAATAAAATATTCCCTATAACCAAATAAGAGATATTACTAAATGGTAGAAAATCTTAGTGAATGCATGCTATTTTAGAAAATATGATTTTCTTAGTCTTACCTAATGTGGTTAGGTAGATATCATAATAGAAATTAATTCATATTAATCATAGATAAAATCATTAGTGGCTTATATTTAGCAATGAAATTTTTTTATTTTTTAAGATTTAAGAGGAATATGTGAAACACTAAGTATTTTTGTTATGTATTTTTTTAAGGGTTGGAATCATATATTGAATGGTATTAATAAGAATGAAATTTGATTCTATAAAAAATTTAATATTTTATAGAAAACTATTGAAAAAAACTTGATTTAAGGATGGATATATATTAGCTTAATATATTATTAATTGTGAGATAATAAAGGGTTGATTTATTTTTGAAAAATTAATAAATTATTGGTATCATTGGGATTTATAATTGAATCATAATATTTTTATTGTAAAGTTAATTATTTTTTTTGGATTTATGTATATACTTTAAAGTGTGCTATTTTATAACATAGAAAATAATATCATTTGAGGGTTAAATGTATTCATAATTTTTGAAACAATATATGGTTTGGATATCATTAATTTTCATAGATATTTAGTTAGTTTTGTGAAGGTTAATTTTGGAGATTTCATGATTAAGTTATATACATATTCATTATATGATTAAATGATAGATTCGTGTTGTTTAAGAAAATAAAGAAGACTAATACATCCTAATATAGTAAGATAGATGACATACCATGAGTGATAAATATGTCTAGAATAACCTCATATACTTTAATTAGTGGGTAATAATTAACATTTACAAAACACAATTTATTTAGGTGGGATATAATGTAACGAAATGAGATTTTGGATCATTTTATTTAATATTATCTTTAATGGATTATGTCAAAAGATACACTAAACCAATCCAATGACTGACTAAGAAAAACCAATAAATATTAAAAATATATGAAGAATATGATAATTAGTAGTTAAAATGGTAGTAATCAATTAATAAAATTATGTATTATTATTTTTATTTGATTTTAAAAATGATGTCTCTCAAAAAAACATTTTTAAAAAATTGGTTAATTTATTTTAAATTAATATATTAAATTGATCATAGTTTAGATACTATTTTAATAGGTTATATTAATATTTTTAAACTAATGTGTCAATATTAAATTTTTTATAATTTTATATAAAATAATATTAAAGAAAAATGATGTTTAAAATTTATTTTTTCAATAGAAAGAAATTTTATTTATATTATTTATTTTCATTTAATTAAAAATATATATAAAGTTATAATTTAATTTTTAAAAAATAACATATTTTTTTATTTTATATTGTAGAAATTTTAATAGGGTTAATTTTTTAGATTTTTTAAATAGTTATTGATTTCTAGGTTAATAGTTAAAAATAACGTTTTATACAAAAACATAATAGTTTTTATGACTATATCAAGAAGTAAATATAAATTAAAAACATATAAAACTTTTTTTCCAACCATGTTTTTATGGAATAAAACAATTCATTTCAAAATTATTTTCTAAATTTTAAAAACCTATGTTTAGGAACTTGTTTAATATTTTGGAAATAAAAACAATTTTTTTCATTTCTTTTAACAAAATATTATTTTCATGAAATTTGGTTTTGAATAACCATAAAATACACATAAAATTTATATTTTATATGATAAACCAAAGTGTATCAATAAATCCAAATATATTGAAAATTTTACTTTACAAAAAAATGATAATCATGAAAATGAACTTTTTCATAAAATGGGGTTTTTTTATTTACATGAGCTGTTGTTTAAATTATGTTTTATTACAAATATATATTGTTTCTTATAAAATGGATTTAATAATTCTAATCATTAGGTACAGATTTTTTAAATTTTTTTTATTTTTTTGGCCATTGAAAATAAATTACTTAGCTAAAAAATAGTTACCACGATAAAACCAAAAATTGTAAAACGGAAAATTCTAATATTAATGGAAATAAAATTGGTTTAAAAAAAGTGAAAATTAATGGTTGATAGAATATAGACTCTATTTTATCCCCCACTTTTTTATTGATATTTTTGGATTCTTCTTGACTTTTGAAATATTTTCTATCTTTATATAACATTGAAATATTAAAAATATTGTTGTTCACATCATTTATAAAGGAGCCCCCTCACCACCCCTTTAAGACCACTCTCAAAATTTTGTTTCTATAAAAAAACTTCCCCATTATCAATATTTTTTAACCCTACCCATTCTCGATGATCCTCGAGTCATAATATACTCTTTTAAGACTCCTATTTCCATGGAGTCTTTTAAGGGAAAGCCAAAGTGATGACTTATGTTTTATCAACTCCTCCTCTCTTTGCTGATTATAAGAGTTTAGTTAATGAATAAATGTGTCATATATAATAATTTTTTTACTATGACAAGGAAATTATAATTCACCATCCTTGCCCATTATTATTTGATAAACTAAAATGATAACCATGCATTATGAAAACAACTAGTTTCACGATGTAACATATCACATTTTTCATCTAGATTCATCTAAATTTTCTTAAAATATATTCAAAACAAAAATAAGAACCTTAAAATTATCTAAATAATATATTTATTTTTCTTTAACAATGATATTATTCCAAAATAAACCCCTTTCATAATCTTAATCATCCATTAATTATGGTATTTTTACCCTTAGGTGTCTCTAACTACTGACTACAACCATGCTATAAAATGATATCCATCCAAATATTGTTTTTGAATAAAACACTTTTCTAGTTGAGTGGGAACAAAAAAAATTGTATACCAAATCCAAAGAACTATAAAAATTAATATCATATGAGAATTCTAAATGAAACCATAATTAAGGGAACCAACACCCACTCTATAAAAATAAAATTAAAAAAACATAAAAAATCATCACAATGAAATGATAATATTTGATATAAATAAGTAAATAATTTTTTTTGGAATGTAATCATTTATATTAAAATCACTGTTTGAGATCATAATTTCTGTTAGTTAAATATAACTAAAACATGCATATCATAGATTGTATCTATATGGATCACAATACGAATTAAATATAATGAAATTATAATAGTAAAAAAAATTTCTAGACATTAATTAAATAACCTTTAATGACCTTGGAATGATGATTTTTTTTCAAAATAATGAATAAAAACATAGATATTTTGAAACTAGTTTAGCATGAAAAATATTACTCATGATTGATATTTAAAATAGATAATATCTAAAAAAATATGATGTAGAAAATAAATATAAATAATTTTCATAAAAAATAATTTATTTTAAATTTTTCATAAAAGGTGATTAATATATTTATATTTGTTATATAGGACCATAGAACGCATTCGCCTAAGCGAGGAAACAAGATAAGAGTTTCTTTTCTCAAATTTTTACTTCATAAGATATATTTCTTATTATACACAATATTTTATTTTTAATGGTGTATCGAAAATACCTTTAATATTTTGTATCATGATCCATTCATTTTTCTTGATATTGAAATTTTCATTTAAAATAATATCCTTCAAAGGGATTTGATTCAATTTTTTCAAATATACCAAGTGTTTTATTATATCATTTTCTAATATATGATTCATGATTACTATTATGCACCATCATTTATTTTATATTTTAAATTTACCACCTTATCTCCTTAAATTATAATATTTTAATAGTAACTTCCTCTTGTAATTTTGATTATTAAGTGACCATGACTATAATATTTTTGTTACCTCAACTGCCTTAGTCGAGGTTAAATGCATATTTTAGAACTTTTTTATTCCAATAATGATTTATTCCACCCTAAGATTTTATTTCATTATAAATTATTCTTCCCTATATTGAAAAAGAAAATTTTTATTTAAATATTTCCCCTCAATAAATTTATATCCCAATAAAAACAACATCACTGTTGTGGATATTTCCCTTCCTATTTAAGGATGAATTCCCTTCCATGTTTATACTTTCATTATAAAAATATTTTCCTTTGTAATTGGAAACCTAATTATATGTTATCTCATCTGATCTTCATATATCACTTCACATTTTTAAAAATCATGTTTTGTTAATCCTTTTATAATGTTTATTTTTAATAATGGTATTCCAAAATATTCAATAGGGTTTCAATCCATTCAAAATAAAATGTTTTATATTCCTCTCAAATTTTTATCTGTAATAAATTTTTATCATTTTCAAGACTCTAATATAGGATATTTCATAAAAAATAATGTTCTAATATATCATTAATGTTTTTATTAAATATTTTTCTTCAAATGTCATTCCAAAAAAATCTTTTGATGTTTTCTCTTTGATTTCATTTTTAAAATAATAAAAAAAACATATTTTTAAAATATTTTTTCAATAATATAATTCATATAATTCTGAACCCTCATTTAATTTTTTTAAATTTAAATTATTTTTATATTATTCTATTTCTTATAATTTAAAAAAATTAATGGAAGAAGCAATAAGTTCATCCTTAATTTAAAAGAAAAATTTGACTATTCTTTTAAAAGTATTATTCATGAACTAGTTGATTCATTATATATGTTTTTATAAATGAGAAATATTAAAATTATAAAAGCTAAAAGATCAGTAACTTCCTTTTTCTTTCAAAATTCTCTTTGATGTACAACCATAATGCTTTTATAAACACCTTTACTATATGAAAACTATATTTTTTATTCATTTGATTGGAGGGTGTTCTCATGGATTCCATACATTGATTCATATTGATAAATTATTGAATTAAGAATATACCCATTATATATTGTCTAAATTAAGCATTCACTATTATATTCATTGAATGGTATTTAACTGAAATTTTACTGAATATATTTGGATTCCCAATTATTTTACATGTCTATATCATATTAAAATTATATTTGGAATTATAAATATTTTATTATATTATTCAGTTTTAAAAGGATATGAAACAATATTTTTACATGGGTTATTTATGATATTATTGCTTTTATGTGGACAACATATGAATGGATGATGATGGGTGGGGTACTATATCTCCCTACAAAGCATTGGTTTATGTTTATAACTCATGAGATAGTTAGGTATGAACATAATGAGTTTGATCACATAAGCACATGTATGACATGTTTTATCACACTTTTAGTTTTGGAAAAATTGAGTTTGTTCACACATGTGTGTGAGTAATGAATTTTCCCACAAGTCTTTCTAATGATTATTTTTATGCCAATGTTTTATAATTATTCCCTTTATTATTTTATTCTCTCATGGATCATTTTAATTGAATTTTGTTTCTACAATATTTTGATTTATATATTATTCTATATCAATCGATATTCTTGGATTTATGATCTATGATTTTTTAGGTATAAATTTCTTATGTATCCTGATTATACTCATATGCTCATATTATTATCTCTTAAGTTATTTTGTTGTTATAGTTTATGTTTACCCTTATTTATCTTCTGGGTTGTACCCTTTCTTATTTTTCCATTTTCTTAGGATTTGAGGAAAGGTGATACAAAAGACCTATATATAAGAGTATCTTGTGCAGTGGATTATTGGGATATATTGATGCCTTCTTTTAGAGTATCTAGTTTCTTATATAATGGGAAAAATTCTATTTTATACAAATAACATGGGTTATATTAATTAAATATTTATACTAAATCTCTAAAACACTAATACTAGAATCTTACTTTGAATGTGGATGTTAAATTATTTTTGAATGATTGTGTAATTAAGGATGTCTATCAAAGCTAGTGTGTAATGTATTCAACTTTTATCAATAGATCTAGGAATGCGGGTCTAGGTTCCTCATTTATACTATTTGACCCTCTCTAACATACCTAATATGAGGGACATAAATATTATTAAAATTTAATACTACCAAAAATATAATGTATATATTTTTATTTTCTAGTATGTTGAGAATAAATAACTTTAATGAAACATGATAGGTATGGTCATTGGTGAAAATACAAACGTTATAAACTCAAATCACCCAAACACCAGGTTCTTCTTCGACATTATTAATCTATATAAAATTTTTACAACACCCCCACCATAATTTTATCATTTCATGATAAGCTATTCTCCATTACATTATCCTCCATCATTACCTAGGAATAATAATGTAGGGAAATAAAAAAACCAAAATTTTTATATCTATATGTAAGGATCTCTCATAAGGACACACCCTTACCCTTGAACAACATTAATACATAATGAATAAAATGGTAAATTCAAAAATTTAACTCCAAATTATTGTAAATTATATTCACATAATGTAATTGTTAAAAACCCTTTATTCACTCATATATAAAATTTAATGATATAAATTCATACCAAAAGTACCCTCAAAATTAATTCCATGAAACTAAATAAATATCCTAATAAAAAAGTATATAATCCCCCACTAACTAGCTACTACTCAAAATAAATTAAATTCCATAAACAACTAATACTCGTCCTCTACATAGGTCAGCCTAACTGAAATATCCACATACATTTATCAATTCTTAAATTTCTAATAAAAAAATTAATCCCTCATTATTTCTAATATTTTACTAATGGAAATACTATACTATTCTCTAAACTCCATTTTTTGTATTAACCTATAATATACTATATCTTGTTCTTAATATACATCATCAAATAGATCTTTCCAGTGAAATCAAACAAAAAACCTAATATCATTAAAAAATAGGCTTTGTGGAATGAAATAGTTTACCTTTACTGGTGAATACTTTCATTACAATGATTAAACCAATTCAACATCATCTATAAACACATGAACCCCATATCTATAATTATAAAATATAGTGAATACACATCTTCTCAATATGTATCAACTAGTAATCGAAGTCCTATTATTGAATCAAAAGTCAGTTAATAATATATAGATTTTTTTCCAAGAATACATTACCCACAAATTTTAAAAATTGTAGTATTTTTTAAAAAATAATGAAATACCCACAAGTTATTATACAAAATTTCCTCATAAACCTTTCTACAATTCAATTTTCCATGATTCAATTCCTGTAAGACTGTACATAAATCTGATATGAGATCAATAGTGGTCCATAAAGCCTGCATCCAATACTTATTGGGGTGAAGAAAAACTCCAAGAGAACTAAAATCACTTTATGTCATGATTTGAATTCCAAAAACTGTATAATAGATAATAAATTCAATAATCATAAAATAAATATATAGAAATGCATAAAACCTAATCAAATATTAAAAAATCATGAATAATATATCATAAAAAAATTAATAAAAAACACAAATAATGGTAAAATAGATGCATCTTTATAATTACAAATATATTAAAAAATTAAAAGAAATAAAAAATTATAATCCTATAACTCTAACTATACACCATTCAGATTGAATTGTAAAATCCCAAAACACATCCATCAAGATATAAAAAATCATATAATTGATAGATCAAATAAGGGTTTAGTATAAACTATAATAAATTGTTTCTATATCAAAAAATATTATATATCAATTTGAATAATACATATTAATTTCTATACGAATGAAATTGAAAAGTAACACAATATAGATCATCCCCATAAAAAATTACATTTAACCATATCTCACATCAAATCAATATACCATGAAATATAGTATAAAGAATCCTTAGCGATTGAATAACATTCATAAATTTGATTGATAAAGTGGGAGTTGTGATTACCATAATTAAGACATGGTTAATGATGTATGGATCATTCAAAATTGGGTTATATTTCTCTAAAAAAATTGTATACGATGATGTGAAACTAAGATAACTTTTATATTTGTAAAATACAATGATTACATTCTTAATGGATATATTCGTAAATTTAGATGATGAGTCATTTTTCATTTATTTTCAACCTGATAAGGGATATTTTAGAGATTGATTTTAGTATTTTGGATCTAATAAGTAAAAATTTCATGATTTTACATAAATGATGTTCTGGTATGAGGTTCATTATGCTAAAATGGTCTAATAGTTGAGAGAGTTTTTTAAAATATAAAAATAAAACTGAAATATACATTTGTTATGTCATGATTGATTCCTAACCTATTATGAATTTACTTATAAATAGGTGTCATGCTAAAACCAAATGACATGGTTTATATAGTTCTGGAGAATAAAATTTTGTTGTTCTATTTTTTTATAAAGAAATAATCATGATAAATTCATATGGTTATAGTGAACAGATTACATTCTATTCTATAATATAACATTATATACACTATTTATTTCCTTAAAACTATATTTTTTATATTTTTTAAATGATATCATTTTAGGTTTATGTGAGAATAATATATAAAAGGAATATGTAAAAGAACTAATAGCAATAATAGGTATTAATAGTCAACATGGGAGAGTGGGAACACAAAATATAAAAGATAGGGGCCCTCGAATATTAGGTCTACATAAGACCCATGGAGATCAACCATTACAGGATCATGATCCTCTAAAATCACAAGACCACATGACATAATGATCAATGAGCCACTGACACATCCCATCCATGACACCCATCACTCCATCAAACCATATGACTCAACATTCCATAGGACACACAACACTACAGAACAACTGATTCACTAGAAGAAATGACTGTGAATGTAGGAGTGGAATAAAATATGGTTGTGGAATTACACTACTATATAGCACTACAAAAAACCTGCTTGAAGCAAGCCACAATTAGGGACTTGAATAGAAGGACCGCCACTGTATGATCCACTAACACCAACACAAATCAACATTGAAACCTATGTTCATGAATATAGTGGGGTTTTTCATGGTATAATAAGAAAACATTATAATGGAGGACCAATGAAAAATGGACCCAATCCTAGAAAATGGAAAACAAGAAAACCACATAGGGCTAGACCAATATAGAGAAGGGCCATGAGAAAAACAAAGAACAGATGCCATAAAAGAAGAACCATTGACGGAGGGTGAATGATGGTAAATGATTCATTTATGAATCTATAAATAGAGAACCAAGGGATCACTAAACTGATATTTAAATCCATGCAGACGCACGTTGCAAGGCACAAAAAAGAACCGAGATAAAAAAACTAGCCACATAGAATATGAAAGATTTTTAAATGTTAAATGTATAGGGGATAGAAATATAAAACATCAGATTATTATACAAAAGGTTAAAACTTCACCCAAGATCTCCCTTGAAGAAATGTTTAATACATTGGTCCAACTACCAAGGACACCTCACTAGTATGCATCTCTCTAGAGTAGAGAGAATAATTATCTCAAACCATGATCTATAAGAACCATCAACCTAAAAAAAGACTATTACTATCAATAAATCATGTCTCAGGATTTTTGGTTTCATGATCTAAGTAGTCTGACGCAAGAGAGGAAGAGAGGTCAGGAGGCGGCATAGAGCCGAGCCAAGTAGATAGCCACTAGGGGTAGAAAGGGGGATCCCTAACATAGATAAACACATGAGGAGTGATACACCATTATTATAAAATGTATATAGAATTAATTTTTTATAGAATAAATAAATTATTATGTTTCATTCCATAATTATTTGTAGTTATACATGAACCACAATAATAGTAGTTTGTGTTTTCAAGTGAAATTTTAATTTTTAATTAACAAGTATGTTTTTTTAGGAATTGGGATTTCAAATTCCATTATTGGTGTCAAAAAATATCTTGGATATATTTTTACATATTATTAGGTAATTTAGTAGAAGAGTTTGGTGATGGGTGGAAGAGATTGTCTCGAGGTTGGACTGACAATATTTAGCATAAAAGAGATTATTCCTCATCCATGGGGTATTATGTTATGGTGTAATGATCATAATGGGATAACAATATAATATGAGGCACTAAATATGGATCAAGGGAGAGGTGTTCACAATAGAAAATTGATATTACACCATTATGGGAATCCCAAATAAAGACTGTGATGTAAAGCCTTTGGATCACACTATAATATGTGGGTATGGTTTTTAGCTTCCACCTTTGGGGAGGAGGTTGTCCCATGGATTGTTGGTCGATTTTGTAACTGGTGGGAATGGGTATGGGTTACATCATGACCCAATAGGTCATTCCAAAATGAAATCCACAAAGTGGGGTATTTCACCATAAATCCATTGAGTCAAGAAAAAATGGACCTATTGCCTTGTTTTTTCAACTGGGTAAGAACCATCCTTTCATAGTTATCTCCTCTAACAATTTCAAAGGGAATGTATCCTAGGGAATGGAAATTCAATAATATCCTCTCTTACTCATCCCCATGATAATCCCACTTTGATTTTTAATTTTTTGGGTGGTCTTTATGTAGCGTTTTGGAGGGAAAATATATTACTACTTCATCTGTTGTTCTTCTATTTTGAATTTCTATTGATTTTTGGTGTTTTAGGTTAGGTATTGGTTGATAATTCAACTATATTATGTTGAATTCATCCCAAATTACTACTCTTTGACATAGATAGGATAGTTGATATTTTTTAATATTAAACTCATTTCATTGGTCATTATTTCATTAGTGGATTCTTACTTGATGATTTTTTCTAGGGATTATACCTATACCATTTTATAATAAGATAACATTTGATGTAGGTTGAGGGGGATCCTACTCACAGTGATGTTAAAATTTCCCCATGGTCCTACCATGTTTCGTTGGTTATTGTTTTTGTCTATATATGTTTCTCGATTAAATATAAAGAATTATACCTATTATTTAATTATTTAATTAATCATAAATTAATATAATTACTTTTTTGGGTGATGTTTTATGGGATTGTTTCTCATAGAATAGATATAATGTTGGTGAGGATAAGATGGTATCAGATAATATTTTCAGAACATGGAACAAGTGTGGTGAAATCATATTAAGTTAGGTGGTAACAATAATATTGTACCACATTCTTACTCAAGTGAATTTTTGAATGCCTATATGGTTCTCGGTTATGGTAAATTGTAAAGGATATATAAGCACTCTAATTAGAAAAAATAGTTTAACTAGAGGTTCCTAATAATATATAGAGTACTGTATTTCATATTTAGTGATTTGATATTTCTCAATGACTTTATTTCCAAGGTGTAAGGATGATAGTAATTATATGACGAGTCTCATATTAGTATTTAGGATTTTTATTGAATCTAAATAATATTTCTTGGTTTTACTAGGGATAATATAATAAGAATGGTTTCTTAAGACTTGGGTTGATGGTTTATTTCATCATTTGTCTCATGTAATGTTTGGAACACCCCATTTGAGGGTGAGAATTACCTTTGTGAGCTAGGTGATGATGACTATTTCTATATGGATTGGTATGATATGACTTGGATGGATAATCTATATTAAGTGGTTGAGATCTCTGTTTATAGAGATTTGATATGGGTACTTAGACATTGGTAATGGGATATATGTACTTATTGTGTTCTAATGAGTTTTTAAGAATTTCTGGGTGTGTTAGTATTGGGATGGACAATGGTATTGATAAAGGAATCTAGAAGGGGGACTATGGTATACAAGGACACCATAAGGTGATAGATGAGGGTTAATTGTCAATGTTTATTTCTAATGTTATGTATGATGATCTTAGTGTATGTTGTTATGAATGACATGTTTTTGATGATGGGTCAAGTATGTTCTTATCAGTACAACATGTACAGTCTTAAAAAAGAAAATCTATGGGGATATATGTGATGTGAAGTGACATGAGTAGCCTAGTTATGCCTAATATGACTAGAATATATATTGTGATATTGGGCATGTAATGTACATGTTCATTGGGATAACCAAATATGAGTTGATTGTGAACTCATATTTCATAGATCATGTGAGATAACCATGAGACTATAACCTAAGGGTGTGATTTTTCTCATGAAAGATACTGGATTCATTATTTACATCATCTAGACCTACTTCTGGTATATGAGAATAGACACGAGACATATATTTTTATTATGTGGTTTGGATTATGAGAGTAATTTATTTCACTATTTTCATCCTTGAAAAATAGTATTTTTATATTTGATGATCCATGGGATATACATGTTGATGGTATATTCCAACCCATATAGGATTTTGGATTAATTAATTTCCTCCTCAGAATCCACTTATATTATAGGAAATTGTCTATTAGACCTTACCTTTAGGTTATGGTTCATCTCATATAGGATTTGTTTTCATTTTTTACTATATCAAAATTCTATTTCTATATATTATACTTGGAATGATTATGTGATTTTCTAGTTGTTTAGGAATCATCAAGAAAGGATTCTGAGTTTTCAATTAGTTCATGAGTCATTGAAAATGGATCCCCAATCATTTTTTGATAGATGTTTCATTGTGTTATACTTATCCATTAGGGGTGGATACTCCATAGACATGAGAATATAATGTACATGGTTCACCAGCGGTGATCAGAAGAAAAATTCTTGAGTGTCTTGTTGGACTGGTTAGTACACGATTATTCGATATGTATGATTATATATAGAATGTTAATAATTTATTTACCTAATGTATGATTATATATATTATGGAATATATTAGGGATGTGTTGGTATTGACATACTATTTTTATTTCTCACACCCTGAATGGACACCCAAGTTCATGTACATACATCATGTTTGTTATATGCTCTACAGAATAAGTTTTTTAGTCGATCATGCCAAAGAATCTTAATGGAGATTTGAGATTGTATTGAGGTGACTCTTGATGTTGGTATTAGTGAATTAAATAATTTTTATTCTTCATATTTTAATTTATAGGTGATTATGCTTTTGGGTACTTTTCTCCGCCATTTGAATTAATTATTTATTTTTTAAATAATTTATTTTTTTTATTAAGCTAGAGTGTCACTAATTCATAATTCCATACATGTGTACCATGATGATCTATTTCTATTGATATTTTGATATTTTATTTTTACTGATGTTACTGATATTGAGAGTATAGTCTCCATAAAACTAATAAATGACACTCCTTGCACAAGATAATTTCCATCAAAATGCAAAGACAAATGTCTAAGACCTTAAGGCACACTGACATGAGTTTCTTTTGAGAAATTATACCTAGGGTATTACAAAATTTAATAAAAGAATTTTTTATTTTCTGTTTATATTGTGTAATTTATAGTTATAGATAAGAATGTGTTATATTTTGAGATTCACTAAGGTATTTCGTGCCATGAAAAATTGTTTGGGGGAATTTACATGTTACTAGGGTTATGGGATTGTGTTTTTTTTGTTTTTATATTATATTTATGATATTTATTCAATTTTTGTGTGTTAATGATTTGTTTTTTGAGGTTTTCTCTTCTCACATATGGGTAATTGGAATTTGTACATGAATTGTATTTTTTATATTAGATTCACATGGAATTCATGTGTCTATGTGTTATTCTTTTTTTCCTTATGATAAAGGGTTTTTTGCTTAAAGTTTTAGTAAAAGTTTCAATAGAGTTTTACATCAATACTTGTTAGTAATATTATACATTTTTGGATCATGGTTCCTATTCAAGAGAGTTTTATAAATTAAATTGATGGGTTATGTGGATTCTATTATGTTTGGTTGATTGATGATGGATATATATTTCTTGGGTGGGGTGATGTATAGTAACCAATGTGGGTAGGATTTAATATTTTATGTTGGGGTGATGGATTTGAATGGGTGGGGCATGTTTCAGCTGTGGATTGGATATGAATACCCTCAAGAAGTTAGGGAATGGATGGAGTGATCCTTGGAGGTATTCTGGTGGTATTATAATGGTGGGATCACTTGGATTTCTATCCTTATTGGGAACTCATTGGGTTTTTGTTGGGATATTGATGGATGATATGATATGGTAGGGTCTATAGTGTGTAAGTCATGGGTAGATTCCATGTGGTCTTGGAGTGATATCAAAGTGACTTATGTTCATGTGATTTGTCTTGGAATGAATGAAATTACAAAACCTATTATAAATAAATAAAGAAATGACAGAGACAATGGTTCAATGTGTAACCATTCACATGATACATGGATCATTGAATAGGCTTGTGAGCCTATGATTGGTTATATGTGACTCACATAAGTATGATCAAGGAGTGTGATAAGGTAATACAAGTGTGTATACATATTTGATTCAGAGAATATCGATATGGGTGTTATGATAAGAACCAATTAGAGAATTTTTTAGAGGATGAATATTACTTAAAGGGGTATATTGATTTTTGGTATGGATTTTATAAGCCAAAGTCTTTATGTGATAATCCAATGCCTTTTTTTATTATTTGTTCTTATTTTGTTCATAGTTCATTATAAAGGGACACGTGTAGATCTATGGAGAATTTCTCATGGAATACATATAATCTTATCATGGGATAGTTTAATGGGATAGTTTTTTAGGTGATGTTTTATTGGATAGTTTCTCAAGGAATAGATATAATCTAGACATAGATTATATGGTATTGGATAATATTTATAAAACATGGAATATGTGTGGTGACTTCATATTATGTTAGGTGGTACCTATGATACTTTACCACAATTATACATAAGTGAATTTGTGAATGCCTATATGGTGTTCAGGATATGGTAAACTAGAAATGATCTATAAGCACTCTAATTAGATAAATAGTTGAATTAGAGATTCCTATGAATATATAAAGTACTCTATTTTCATGTTTAGTGATTTGATATTTCTCAAGGACTTAATTTCTATGGGGCAGGGATGCTAGTAATTATACGAGGAGTTTCTAATTGGTCTTTGGGATTTTTATTGATTCTAAATAACATGTGTTGGTTTTCCTAGGGATAATACGGTTGAAATGGATCTTTAGGACTTGGGGTGATTGGTGAGTTAGTCATTCATCCCACGTAATGTTTGGAACACCCCATTTTAGGGTTAGAATTACCTTTGAGAGTGAGTTGATGATGAATATTTCTATATGTATTGGTATGATATCACTTGGATGGATCATCTATATAAAGTTATTAAGTTCTCTCTTTATATATATTTGAGATGGGTACTCTGGGAATGGTAGTGGGATATATATTCTTATTTTGTTCCAAGGATTTTTTAGAAGTTTTTATTGTTTTAGTATTATGATGAACTATAATAGCATGGTTAGGATTTTGATAATGGAAACTAGAAGGGAGACTTTGGGATACAAGGTTACCATAAGGTGGTATATGTGGGTTAATAGATGTGTATTGGTCATGTTAGGTTTAAGGATCATAGGGGACATTGTTATGAATGAGATGTTTTTTATGATGGTTCCAATATGTTATTATCTACTCAATATGTATAGTCTTAGAAAGTATAATCTATGAGGATAGATGTGATGTGAAGTGACATGAGTAGCCTAGTTAAGCCTAATACGACTAGAATCTATATTGTGATAATGGAAATGTAATTCACAAGTTATATGGGATAACCTGAAATGAGTTGAATGTAAACTCATATTTCATAGAGGATGTGATATAGACATGAGACTATAACTTAAGGGGGTGGTTTTTCTCATGAGAGATACTATATTCATTATTTCTTCCCTCTAAACCTACTTCCTATATATGAGAATAGCCATGAGACATATATTTTGATTGTTTTCTTTAACTCATGAGATTGTTTTTCTTCATTATTTACCTCATGTAAAACTAGTACATTTATACATTATTATCCATTAGATATACATGGTTATTGTATATTTCAATTCGTATAGGATGTTGGATTCATTGATTTCCTCCTCAGGATCCACTTATTGTATATCTGACTAGCCACGATACCTAACATCAAGGGGATGGTTTGTCTCATATAGGATATTTTTTCCTCTTTTTCCTAGAAAAAAATATATTTGAATATATTATACTTGTAATGATGTGGTAGTTTTGTAGTTTTTCAAGAATCATCAATATAAGATTCATAGTTTTGAATTAGTTCAGGGGTCACTGCAAAAGGATCCCCTATCATTTTTATATATGTGTCATTTTGTTCTCCTTATCCATGGGGGGGGGACTCCTTCTCCATGAGAGTACATTGTACATGGTTCATGAGAGGTGACCAAAAGAGAAATGGTTGATTGTCTTCTTGGCCTGGTTAGTACATGATTATTTTATATGTATTATTATATACAACATGTTTAATCATTTATTTACCTCATGTATGATTATATATATTATAGAATATATTTGGTATGTGTTGGTATTATCTTTCTAAGTTTATTCCTCACACCCTGAATGTACACCCAAGTTCAGGTAAAGACATGATGTATGTTATATATGCTTGAGAATAGGTTTTCTAGTGGATCAGAGAAAAGAATCTTAATGTGGATTAGATATTTGATTGAGGTGAATCTCAATGTTGGTAGTAGATAATCCAATTAATTTTATTCTTATTATTTTACTATACATGTGATTAGGTTTTTGTGTACTTTTATCAGCCGTTTGAATTCATTATTCATTTTTTATTTAATGGATTTTTTATTATGATAGTGTTTCACTAGTTTATAATTCCATAAATATGTACTATGACGATATGTTTCTGTCGATACTTTGTTATTTTTTTACTTATGGTAATGATATTAATATTATAGTCTTCGTAAAACTTATAAATGAAACTCCTACCACAATATAAAAATCTTTAGAATGTCAGGAAAAATGTCTAAGACCATAAGGCACTCTGACATGAGTGTCTTTTGATAAATTCTATGTAGGGTACAGAAAAATTGTATCAATGAATTGTTTATTTTTTTTTATTGTGTAATTTATAGTTATAGATATTAATTTGTTAGATATTGATATTACTAAGGGATTGTTTGTCATGAACAATGAGTTGGGGGAATGTACATGTTACCAATGTTATGGGATTATGTTATTTGGTTTCTTCTTTTATATTTATGATATATATTCAATTTTGGTGTGTAAATGTTAGGTTGTTTTTTCGGGTTTACTCTTTTTAAATAGAGGTAAGAGGCATGTGCACATGAATTATATTTTTTATGTACGATTCACTTTGAATTCATGTGGCTATGTGTTATTCTTTCTTTCCTCAAGATATAGGGATAATTTATTCAAAGTATTAATAAAATGTTCAATAGAGTTTTAATTTAATACATGTTGATACTATTCTAATTTTTTGGATCATGGTTCCCCCTCATGAGCATTTTTGATATTGATTTGATAGGTTATGTGGATGTTGTTGTGTTTTGTTAATTAATGATGGATATAAATTTTTTGGGTGGGGGTGATGTATAGTAACCCATGTGGGTAGGATTTTATATTTTATGTAGGGGTGATGGATTTTTACAGGTGGGGTATGTTTTAGTTGTGAATTGTATTAGGAATAAGTTTACATGGTAAGATGAATACCTTCGTGAAATTAGAGAATGGTTGGAGTGATTCCCCGAAGTATTCTAGTTTTCTTCTAATGGTGGGATCAGTTGGATTTATTTCTTTATTGGTATTGTGTTGGGTTTTTTATGGGATATTGATGGATGATATTGTATGGTAGGGTCTATAGTGTGTATGGTATGGGTTGATGACTTCTGGTCTTGGTGTGATATAGGATTGACTTATAGTAATGTTCTTTGTCTTGGAAGGAATAAAATTACATAACCTATTAGAAATAAATAAACAAATGACACATAAAATGGTTATATGTGTTACCATGAACATGATACATAGATCATTGACTAGGCCTATGAGCCTATTATTGGTGATATGTGACTCAGGAAAGCATGATCTTGGAGTGTGATCAGGTAATAAAAATATGTATACATATTTTATTATGAGAATATCAATATGGGTGTTATGATAAGTACCAACTAGATCATTTTATATAGTATTACTATTCCTTAAAAGGGTATATTGATTGCAGGCATGGATTTCATATGGAAAAGTCATGATGTGATTAGGAAATGTGTTTTTGTTATTATTGGTTCTTATTTTTTTCATGGATAATTTTAAAGGGCCTTGTGTGGATATAGTGAGAATTTTCAATGTTCAAGGGAAACCCAAGAGATATAGTGATGATAGCATGGTTATTAATCCCCCCACTCTGTAATTGTTCGGATACATGCTACGGGACTGTGGTCAACATTTTTAATAGTGGGATTTTATCCGAAATGTGTTGTGATTTTTTTGGGGTATATTGAGTGACAACTGAGGTGATCTATAAGCCACCAGTGGGTGTCGAATTATAAGGATTTTATATATGGGTAATAAACCATTAGTGTGTTTGGATGATCATGGGTTGAAGTTTTGTGAGGTCATGGATTCAGTTGTGTGTCTTAATAGTTGTTTCATATAATGGGATAATCATATCATTGAAAGTGTTCCATGAAAGGAAAATTGTGTTTTTGGTTAGATCAATTATAAGTTTAAGTTTTGACATATATTGGGAAGAATATTCTCATTTTATGATACATGAACTATAGTTCCCTGAAATGACCATGGTTGAGAACGCTCCCCATGTTCCGGCCCCTTTTCAATTTTTTTCGACCGTTGCCCCCCCCCCCCCCCCCCCCCCCCCTCCCGGTGGCTCTCTGCCTTCGCCGCTTGCTCCGTCGGTCTCAGATCTGGTCTTCCCTATTTCTGGATCGTTGGCCGATCCTAGGTCCTCGTGCGGTGTCCCCTTCCGACGGTCTTTCCTACAAAGACGCTCTCCACTCTTCAGCTTTCGGCTCTTCCCAGCTATGCTTTCCGGCGGTGGCCCCTTCTTCTTCATCGGTCTCGCGCGCAGGCATGTCTTTTTCCATGGAGGTTTCGGAGGCTGCCTTTGCGGAAGCAGAGGCCTGCCTCAAGTGGACACTGGTGGCTCAGTTTGGCTCCAAGAAACCCCCTCTCTCGGCCTTTCAGCAGTTTGTTCGTTCATGGGGCTTGCTCTCTCCGGTGCAAATCTCACCGATCCACCGTAATGCCTTCTGCGTTGTCCTTTGCTCAGAATCAGACTTTGTCTAGGCCTGGTGCAGAGCCCCTCGTTCCTTTGGCCGTTGGCAATTTAACCTCTCCCATTGGTCGCTGGATGTCCATAGGGGGAAGGAATGCCCCTCGGCTGCGGTTTGGGTCTGCCTTCCCGGCCTCCCTCTTCCCTTTCAGAATGAGGGTTTCTTGAAGATCATTGGGGATGCCTTGGGATGTTTCCTTTGTTCTAATGAGCGCACCCAGAGCTGCTCTGACACGTCGGTGGCATGGATCTGCGTGGAAATGGACATCTCGAGCACCCCCCCTGAATCCATTTCTCTGCGCATGACGGACTCCTTCTCCTGGCTGCAACCCATTTCCTATCTGGTGTTTCCAAGGTTTTTCTCCTTCTGTTGTCTCCAAGGTCAATCCTTACAAGTGTGCAGGAGTCATCTCTGGGGCAGCCGTCGTGGTTCTATATCCGAGGGGTAGGTCCGGGCTTCGTCTTCTGGTCCTCGGCAGCGATGTGGTGTCTCCCCTGCTTCGCCTTCGAGCAGGCCGCCGTTCCCTATTCCTGAAACTCTTCCAGCTTCCTTGCAGGCCGCTTCCACTCCGAGGGCCTCCCTAAGTGTGGTTTTGTCTCTTTCACCCTCTTGGCCTTCCCCCCTTCCCTTCCTAGAGGCCTTGGATCTCTCTTTTTGAGGAGGCTCCTCGAGCCCGGGTTTTCTTTCAGCCTTCTTTTTACTCTATGTTCTCCTATAATTCTTCTGGATGACCTCCCTTCTCCTCCTCTCTTTCCCCCTCTCCCCCTGTCACTTCCTTCTTTCCCTCTCCCTCTCCCCTCCTCCTCTCCCCTCTCCCTCTACCTCCCTTTCCTTCTCTCCGTGAGCCCCTCGCCCGAGAGTCAGATCTTATTTTCTCTTATTCCTCTTCCCCTCGTCGAGTCCAGGTTTCTAGATCATCTTGCGCTCCTATCTCCCCAACCCCCCATTGCAGTGCAGACAGATGCACGAGAGCTCAAGCCAAGAAGATGTTGAGCATCTCCCCCGCCAGCTCCTCGAAGGCCAAAAGTCCCAGGGCCAATTCCGGGACGCTCTTCGTGTAATGATTCCTGTAATCTTTTGGAATGCCCACGGCCTTCGGGCTCGAGCGAAAATGGACTTCCTCTCATCTTCTGTTCGTAAACACAAAATCAGTATCATTGCGGTTATTGATCACAAGAAAAGTGTCTCTCGTATTGCCGACTTCTCCAAAAAGACTCTCAATGCAAGAGTATATGCATGCCCAACCAGCCAATAACCATATCTGGATCTTCTGGCATCGAGACATCTTAGTTGATCTCGTTCTCTCGGGCGACCAGCATGTTACTACGAAGGTCACTCATGACAAAGGTGTATTTTTTTCTTCTTTCATCTATGGGAGTTGTGATGCTCGTCAACGATAGGTTTTCTGGCAAGATCTTTCTCTCTTCAATCTAGGAAGATACCCTTGGTTCCATAGAGACGACTTTAATGCCGTCTTGACTCTAGAGGAAAAGAAATGGAGGGGCCCCTTTCTTAGGAATGATAGCACTGACTTTGCAAGATTTATGGCTGACAACGAGTTCTCTGACCTTGGATTCAGCGGTGACAGTTTCACGTGGTGCAATAACCAGCGAGGCCTTCACCGCTCGTGGAGCCGTATTGACCGGTGCTTGGCCAACATTCACGCCATCTCTCTCTTCCCTAATACCCAAGTCACTCACATGGTGCGCGGACTCTCTGATCACTCCCCAATTCTCCTCAACATTCCAGCAAGTCCGACGAGGCAGGAACACTTTTGCTACCTTCAGCATTGGGCCAGTTCTCCAGGTTTTCTCGAAGTGGTCAGAGAGTCGTGGAACGCGCCTGCTCGAGGGAGGATATGGGTGGCCTTTCACAACAAACTCAGGAATCTCAAAGGTAATCTCTATTACTGGTCCAGCCTACTCCCTCCATTGGACAAGGATACGGCCGACATCATGCAGGAAATCGATCACCTTGAAAAAAATTTGGAGGGCTCATGGGATGACCGGTCCTTCAAGGAGCTAGCCAGAAAAAAGGATTCTCTCGCTGATTTACTCCTTCACCAGGAGCGGCTGGTCAGGGAGAGGGCGAGGATCATATGGCTAGAGGAAGGGGACCGAAACACTGCTTTCTTCCATGCGTGAATCAAATAAAGGAAACGCCGGGTTCTCCCCAATATCTTGATGCCTGATGGGTCATTCTCGAATGACAGAGATGCGGTGGGGAGTCTTGATCACTCTCACTTCAAAGATATTCTTTCAGGCCCAAATATTTACATGCCTGACGGCTACCCAGGAGGAGAAGCGGGCTTCCTGGCTACCATTACTGCCCGAGTTTCTCCCTAGACTAGTGCAGAAATGGCGGCCCTCCCGAACGAAGCAGAAGTCCATGTGGCAATTATGCAGCTCAAAGCTGATAGTGCTCCGAGCCCTGACAGTTTCTCGGGCTCCTTCGAGATGCTTGGGAGGTCATTAAAGAGGACCTCACCACGATCATTCAGGACTTCTTCCGGGGCGGATGTCTCTCAAGAGTGGCATGTGCCACGTCCCTGGTCCTTCTTCCCAAAATGAATCACCCCTCCTCTATTCATCACTATCGGCCTGTGAGCCTCTGTAACTTCCCCTACAAGGTCCTGGAGAGAATCCTTAATACCAGAATCAAGGCGCACTTGCCCTGCTGGATCTTTTTGGAATAGCACAGATTCGTTAGAGGCCGCATGATACAGGGTGCTGTTGCCTTAGCGCAAGAAATGATCCGCGACATCAATACCAAGGAGGATGGCTCCAACCTTGTTGTTAATATTGATATGAACGGAGCCTTCTATCGTGTTGAATGGAGTTTCATTAATAAGATCCTCTCAGGTATGGGATTCTCCATCCATGTTACTGATATTCTATTCTAGTGTTTTAGCTCTGCATGGCTGGCCGTTCAATTTATGGGAAAATCCCATGGCTTCGTCAAAGCTACAAGAGGCTTAAGGCAAGGGGACCCTCTCTCTCCGACCTTGTTTATCCTCTCCCAAGAAATCCTCAGTCGGATCATTCACTAGAGCCTGTCCAGCGGCATGATTCTCCCGTACCAAAGAAAGGGAAGCGCCCCAGCCATCTCCCACCTCATGTTCACATACGATACCCTAATCTTCTTGAATGCCTCTAGGAAATCCATCCGAGGACTAACCCACGTCTTGGAAGAGTACTGCCGCTGGAGCGGGCAATCCATCAACAAACACAAAAGAAGCCACTTCTTACGCAGGGATGCACCTCCTCCCGTGCTACCTCCATTTGCAGGCTTCTGGGAATCCAACAGGGGTGCTGGAACATGAGTTATCTGGGTGCCCCTATCTCTCCCCTCCAGCTTCATATCCAAGACTTTTACTTCATTGTCAGCCGGATCTCCGAGAGAATCCTCAACTAGAAAAATAGATACCTCTCATTTGGAAGTCGGATTTCCCTGGTTAATAGCGTTCTTCTCGGTGTCTCTGTTCATGCTCTCTCCTGTGTTAAAGCGCCCAAAGGTTTTATTTCAAAAATTGAAAAGATTCTTTTCCAGTTTATCTGGGACGACCGAGACGAGGGAAAACATGCCTGGGTGTCTTGGAGGAAAATGCCAAAGCCTATCCAAGAAGGAGGGATCAGTGTTCGGAGTCTTGCTGATACCCTCCTCTGCCTCCACGCTAAAATGGCCTGGGAGCTTCATGAATGCTGGACACTATGGGGTAAGACAATGGGTGGCTCCTGGATGGACTCCACGCTGAGTACTATGGCATTCAGGCCCCCCTTTATGTCAATGCTCCTTCCCCTCTTCTCTTTCATTAGTTTGCACGCCAAATGGATCATTGGGGAAGGAAAAATCTTCTTCTGGAACGATAATTGGCTGGGAGATCTCCTTGGTTTTCCCAGATGTCCAGCGACCAACATCACGTACGAGGAGGCCAGAAGATTCCCTGCTTTCATTGAGGCAGTTCTCAATAAAGACCAGCTGAATTCTTCTCACCTCATTGATATCTCAGCGGAGCCCGACAAGTGCATCTTCTCTCCCTCGAATGCGGGCACCTTCTCCTACAAGAACTATCACCGTGCTCTTATGCCTCAACCCCAAGACAGCTAATGCAACACCTTTCTCTGGAAGAAGAAATTCCCTTCGTAAAAATTTTCTTACCTGGAGGATTAGACATAATGCCATCGCAACAGATGAAAACATCCAAAAATGTGTTGTCCCCTTTCCTTTCAGGTGCATGTGCTGCAAAGACCCTAACGTCGAGAGCAGTGAACATATGTTCTTCGAAAGAAAATGGGCATGGGAAGTCTAGTCTTCTCTCGGTGGCTTCACCTCTATTTGCATTAATCCCTCGTTGGATGCCCCCTTTCTTGCTCGTTGGTTTCTCGGATCAGGTGATAAGGGAGTGGAATGCACTGCAAGATCTTTTATTCTTCATGCTGGAGTGTGGAGTATTTGGCAAGCCAGAAACAAGGCCAGGTTTGAGGGTATTAGCTCATATGGAAAATCTATCTTCGCCCATGCCTGCAGCCTTCTTCTTGATCTTACCAGATGCCTGGACAATTGGCGGGACACTCCCTCTCTTCAAATTCTCTTCCCTCGTTCTCAAGTCAGCCTCCCAGCCAGCTGTCCTCACGGACACTAGGTTAGATGGCAACCTCCTCATTCTGGTCTGAAGCTCAATACGGATGGCTCCTGCATAGCAGGTGTCATGAGAGGCGGTGGTGTGGTCCGTGACTACCGGGGCCACATGGTCTTGGCCTTCACGGACTTCCTAGGTCATGGCACATATCTTTAATCGGAAGCTCTTGCGTTTCTCTCTGGCCTCACTCTTTGCGGACAAGGTGGTATCTCCATTAAAGAAGCAGAGACAGACTCCTTGACTCTTTTCAACTCTTTTCATGGCAATGGAACTTCCCCCTGGTCAATCTCTTACCCCATCAGGAAGTGCCGCACCCTCATCTCTTGCAACACTCAACTGATGCACACATGGCGTGAGGGAAACAAGGTGGAAGACCACTTATCCAAGCCTGCAGTGCAGGGTTAGGGCACCAACTCCTTTTACAACCCCCTTCAGTTGAACCTTGAAGTTGTTTTTCTTATTAGACAGGATGTTGTTGGTCTTCATTATTTGAGGCTTCCTTAGGGCTTCCTATTTGTTGTATTCCCTGCTTTTTCTCCCTTCTTCTTCAGTAAATAAAGAATGATGATGATGATGATACATGAACGTCTAGTTTGATGGGTCATCAATGTGATGGAAGTATTTTTAGGTCATTTGAGATCATACCTAGGGTACCAATGATAGAGAAATAAATACCATGTGATTATTAAATAAAAACCAGAATTGTAATTAGGTTACAACTTCTAATAGGGTCATTTCCTAGGATGATGAAACAAGTTGAGTTTGGTGACTTGGTGATCATGACTCGTAGGAGTGGCACACTTGTGTTTAAAGTGAATTGGTATCTAGAATGCTTGTGAGCGGCTAGTCAGACTCTCTTGATTCAACATGTAGTACACTTTTAAGGTGGGGAGTGTCATGTCAATTTTGGTAAAAAGTGACCTTCTAGGTAGGAGCACAACCAAGGAGAAATATTGGAAAATAGTTAGTCTTGCTTAAACACCTTTGGGGATAGAAAGTTTTAAATTATGTCATTTCTTTCTTAGAAGCACAACATCAATGTGGTTTTCTATAGTTGAAACCTCTGAGAAAATACATTAGTCTTGGATAGACTTCATGGAAAATATTGTATGATCATGTGATGCTTCATGAGGTAAAAGGCTTGTGATCGGTTAGTGGCAGTTCATCAGTAGGTGAAGCCGAGTTTCTTTCAAGGAGATTCGACCAATGGTGGCTTGGCCATTCTTCATTCCAGTAATTGGGTATTATTTATTGGAAACCATTTTAATCCTATTAGTGTATTCTGATTAGCAATGAGAATGTACCCTATATTGACTTTGTCCTTGATTCACTAAGAGAGTGTCAGTTATATGCCCCACTAATGTTTTAAAATTTACTAGGATAGTTCTGAGTGATGTTATCTATGTTTCATATAGGATGAATGATTCTTATTGAGGCTTGGTTGCTGTGAATGATCCTTGGGTTCCCATGTAGGAACTCCTTGGCCAGACTCTTGGGCACCATCCATCTTCTATTGACGTGACAGCTAGGTGGGTGCCACTCTAGGCTTAGTCAATGATCTGATATAGATGTTTTATCCTTGAGTTAACATCTCACTGGTAATTATAGAGTTTTTAATACCTTGTAATAGTCCTTTGGAATATAGTTCTATGAATTTTAGGTTACCCTAGTCTTGTTGATGGGCTGAGAGTTAATGTGTAATGGGTGACAATTCCAGTGGGATAGATATGGATTTCACCTTTTTTCATGTGGTGTAATGAAATATAAATGGTCATGTGATTTTTTGACTAAGGAAACATCACTTGTAGCCAGGTATGAGCTTCATTGAGTGTGTTTCTGCTAAATTCTAGATTCCTTAGAAGAAGGTAACACAATTTTATTGATAATGCACTGATCTTGTAAGTCGAGTATCATACGAATCATTAGGCAGAGGTGGATTTAATGGATATCCCTCATTTTCAATGATCATGGTTAGTGAATAAACTCTTGAATCATCTTATTGGGTTAAAGAGAGTGTGTTTTAAAGGGATAGATAAATCTTTTGGGAAGAGAATGTGTGGCTAGTATCAGTTTGGTTGATCAATATTAAATTTTTTTTATGTGAGGTTCTTCTTATGGCCTCAGATGTAATAGAGTTCTCCCTATTAAGGAAATAATTCTAGGAGAATTGGTAAAACACTTATTGTTGTGATTTGTAAGGAAATTATAATGGTGGTAGTACCATGTCTTGGAATTGGTCCCCTTTTCTAATTTTTAGGCCTATAGTGGGAAGAACCATTGGCTAAATGCTTGAAGAGATAACAACATAATTTTTGCCTATAGTTTAACTGGTTCGATTAAGCACCATTTCAATATTTTATTTGGAAATTGTGTTTTGTATTAGGTTTAAATGGCTTAAGCACCATATTATTTAGATCCTATTGAAGGTGTATTTGGCGTTTCAAAACACAACATGACCGTTTGAACAAGACATCAGGAGACTCCTAGGTTAGGTGATGTTTTCATTGTTCCAAGGAGGATTCATAAGGAAGATATGTTCTATGGTGGGGAGGTTTTATCAACCAGTGTATTTGAGCCAAGGTAAATTCTAGGGCAATTTGAACTTTTTATGATTACTGGATGGGTTTTTTTACAATCTGAGCTTCAAAACATAATTATGAGAGTTGGAACACTTCAATGTGTTGTTTTTGGACTTGGGTGTAGGCATGTGAAAATAATTTGAGATATCAATTCGTTTTGGTATTGTTGAGGCTAGAATACCATTTTTTGTGGGTCTGCATAGGGTGCAAAGTTTGTCTGAAATTGTGCATCTTTCTATAGTAATCGTGCAACATTGATCAGAGGAGCAGTTTTTTCCATCACAGACTACTCATAGTTTTTAAAAACCATATGCCAATCCCTCATGGTTAGTGCCATTTAGGCAATGCCCTCTCACTATTCATTTCACAATTCACACACAATTAGGCTAACCATGAAGGACACACCATGTAAAGTAATTTCTTAACCAGGGGGTGCCGCACGGTTGGCGCATGGTTTGGAAAATCATGCGACCCAAACTGTGTGGTATATATTATTTAAATAAATTAAATAATTAAATAAAAATAAAAATAAAATAAAATAAAACCTAAACCCCATTTCCTATCTCTATACCATGTGATGCACCCCCCTCAGGGGCTCCCCTTGGTCGTGCATGGCACCACCCCCCGAATCCCTCTTCCATCGTCATTTCCACCGGTTTCCTTCACAATTCTTACTTGATTCATCGAGTTAAGGCCTATAGTTTCTTTATCCTCTATTCTTTGGTAGAGTTTTCTTCTCCCCATCTCCCAATTTTTGTTCGGCCAATCTCTAGCATTAGGTTTGACCAGGTTTTTGGTTTTTCTTCTATTTCTAAGGAATGCAAATGGCTTCTCGGGTTGGATTTATTAGTGTTTTATTATCCTCCACAGAAGGAAATGCATTTAGGATCCATTTCATTATTCTGAAACCACTTGAGGCAAGATTTTCCCATTTACTTGTCTATCCTATTGTTATTTGGTATCGTTCAATCGTTTTGATCCTCTAATATTTTTTTTAGTGCGTTTGGTCATCTTTGAGATGGGTTCGAGTCTCTAGAGTTAAAGGAGACTTACTTTCATATGAATAGGTAGGTATATATATATATATATGTAATTCCCCCATTATATATAAATATTTTCACCCAAGGAAGTGAATATATATATATATATATCTACGTGTGTGTGGGGGGGGGAGGGTGTTATTATGTATATGTATGAAAAAATGCATATGGGTGTAAGTGGAAATGAGTGTGTGCCCTTAAAAACATGAAGGATTCCCTTGTAAATATTTATAGCCATGTGAATATGTATAGAGGGGTTAGGTTTCTTTATGTATATGAGAAGGTTCATATGATCGAAGGCGAGAGGTAGTATCTTTGAGTGGTATCCACCGAAAAACATCAAGTATTGAAGTTTTCGGCTTGGATTAGTCTTCTCTTGAGGTAGGATCCATTTACTTTTCCCTTTCTAAATTTAATAATTCCTTAAGTACTTGCCTTTATATCTTTTATTAAATATTAGATATTGAAGTTTGGTTTTTAGAGTAAATTATTCAATAATTTGAATTGGGATATGAATTTAGTATCTAATTCATGTTGATATTTAAATGAATTGATTGATAAAGAAACATAATTTTTTATTATAAAATGCCCCAGATCGAGTTGTATTGTCTTTAAAAATAAAAATTTGTATATAGAGCTTTATCACATGTTTGGTTGTGTTACATTAGAGCGTCTTTTATGCTTTTTATGGTTAATTACTTGGCATGTTTGGGTCTTGACTTATGTTGGTCTAATAAAATGGATTTTCCCTCTTTTATACAAATTTTTTGTTGAGTGAATTATCATTTTAAGTGATTGGACATTTTAAATAAATTTAATGGATTATCTTATCTCGTTAAGGAATTTTCCCAAGTAGGAAACTGCCTCCTTCGATCAATACACCGTTCTAAGAGTTCTATTGAGATCATTAAATTATAATCGCATGTTAAATTAATTTAATGGATTATATGGTTGACATGTGTAGGACGGTTAAATCATTACTTTTTTCTATGATTTATCTAAATGGTCATTTGAAATTATAAAGACTTGTTATGATTGAGAATGGATAACTAGTTACATGAAAGGTTATGCGACATATCATATGCTATTAAAAAAATCATGCTTAATTATGTATCAATGAAATGGTTCATGAAGGGTGGTAAGGAAATGCCTCTTGATTATATTAAATAGAATGATTCATGGTGTTTTCATGTCTAGAATGAATTAAATATATAAATTATTACACCTTATATGGGATGTGTACGATGGTAAGGAATGTGATTTGGGTGAAATACCACTCACCCTTATATCTAGTGTTAAGCATGACGACTCACATTAGTGATATTATATAAGCAATGAGATGAGGCACAAAATTCCATATTAGAGTGTTTCACAGTGGCTGACTCTCCATCCATAGTGTTTTAGTATTAATCTCTCACTCTATTAGGATATAGAGCATGTACCTTATCAATGGTGCTTTTAGGATTGATGACTGGTCATGGTTTCCTCTGAGTTATGTCCTCAGTCTAACTAGCACTATTATTCCAGGTACATGGACATTAGTATTTAGAATGCACTTGGTTCATATAGGTTGATGAAATATATTATTAATAATAATACATATATATATATATATTTCATGTTTAGACTCTTATTTGAGTTATGATATGAAGTAGGTATAACTTCCAGGTATCCTTTAGGAACATGGTTAGTCTGTTATTTATTTATTTGGTTTTGAATATCTTTCTATTTAAACATGCACATTAATTTAATTTAAATTCATGGACTGGTTTGGTCTAGAAAACATGGGTGTTAGACTAATAGATTTTATCTCACACCCAACTTCGATATCATTGGTACCCGAGTAGACCTTATGTTTGTAGGACCAAGGACCTTTCTTGTTAATGTGTGCTTGTACCTGGGAGTTATGAGAAAAGGAACGAGATAGTACTCGAGATGCTCATGGATCTAGTAGTTATAAAGTTTTCCTTTATTAAATTTTATTGGTCATTGTTATTTTCACTGCTTATAATTATAACATCAACTTTCATACATACATTTATATAATTTTTCATTCTTCACTTTTATTCAGTTATTATATTATTTTTTGATGTAGTTATTTAATTTTTATTACTGATCCTAATAATTTGTGTTGTGAATATTTTATAATACAACTATTGTACTCATATCCTGAGGGTATAGTCTCCCCACTATCACCTCCATAAATCCCCATTGCTAGTTGGCAGCCTCTGGCATATGTGGAGATGCGATTAAGGCCATGTGACCCACCGGTTCAGCTACGGAGTTTGTGGTCAGTCAGGCTGGGTCATTAAATCCATACTCCAATCAAATGCCTAACAAATCATTAAAAATTGGATATAATAATAAGTTAGATTCACCTATCTAAAAATATCATAAATATATATAATTTATATAATTTAAACATTACAATTCATAATTAATCTCAAAATACTGTGAAAAGGAATGTTTAGTTTCTTTGAGGACTAATAACATAAACAAGTAATTTTACTATACTTTTCAACACTTATATATAATTGAGCCAAACTAGACTCCCATATAGATTTATCTTAAGTTGTATTCATCATCATAACATGAGTAATGGAATGATAAGAAAGGGGAATGAAATAAAACTCATTAAGTAAAAACATTTTTAATATATCCCCAAGGTTTAGGTATAAACATAAAAGAATTCATGAATAAGGGAGAAATAACATACAAAATAAACATGGAATTGAAATAGATTTCCATAATCCATGATAGAAGGACTTGAAATATCAAATAAAAAACAATATACCATGGAAAAACATTAAGAAATCATGATAAAATAAACTTGAATAATTGAGTATAACCATAGTTATATGGCATATAAATAAACCAAGCACTTGAAACATAATGTATTAAAAAAATTTAGAAAATATAAAATTATATTTAAATTATAAAATCTTGAATAAAAAAATTTACACTCTTTGTGTTGTGAACATTTAAAATTTCCATTCATTATGTTTTGAATAAGAAAAAAATATCAATGTATCTTGTTATGAAAAAACAAAATTCCCAAAATTATAATATTTTTCTCCTGAGATATAAATAATTAAACATTGAAAATGATGTTGTTATAAGATTAAACCCATAAATCATCCATAAATATGTGTGAGGACTGAAAGAAATCATCCATCACATCATATATAATCTTTGAAGAAAATCATTTTCGAAATAATTTGATATAGTATCACCAAAATTAAACTCAATAATGTAAAAATCTAATACAAAAAATTAAATCACCATAAATGGAAATATCATAATAAAATTTATATATTTATTCATGAAAAATAAACTGATAGTAAATAAATCCATTATATATAAGGTGGAAAATTATAAAAACCCCATAAAAGTGTTTTTAGAAAATGACTGTAATATTGTTATAAAAGAAGAAGTTATAGTCCACATTCAAAAAAAAATTCAAATAATATAAATTAAATCTTTTGAAATAAATTAATATTAAAACTATATTTAAATAATATATCTATAAAAATACATAAATTTTATCAATAATAAATATACAGTGGAATAGAATTTATTTTATGAAATCATGGAAAACCATTCTAATATTTATAAATACCATTAATGAAGTCCCACATCATAAAGATAAATGTTAATACATGTTTTTAAAATGAGAAGATGATATATATTAAGTAAATATGAGTTAAAACACAATTATGTTTAAAAAAATAAAGGGGAACATTAGTGGGAAGGGAAAATATTGACATTGAAGGAAAATGATCATTTAAAGAAATTTAAAATTATTATTAACAATTTAATACTTTTATAGGGAAGAAAATATTCATGAAGAAATATTTTAATAGAAAGATTAATTTTCTTTAGATTTAGAGAGACATTCTAATATAAAATCATAAGGTTGGGGAAACCAAATATTGAAATATGATGTTCAAGATGACACATTTTAACTCAATGAAAGAGGGTTGGAGTCAGAAAAAAACATACTTAATCATTATCGTTCAAATTGGTAACCCATGAAAGGGATAATATTAATTATATTTTTAAATATTTTGGGTTGGGTCAAATATTTAAGAAATGAAATCCATTTTTAAAATATAAACAAAAAATGGAATCAAATGGTGAATTATACACCATAACTCAATGAATAAAAATTAAGATGTCAAAACCATTAACCATGGCCCTTATTTTTTCTATGCATGCACCTAAAATTATAAATTAATAATTTAATATAATTAAAAAAATTCATATGAAACATTTTCTTATATAATTCATTTTTATGGTCTATTCATTATAATTTCTAATGTAATTGTCAAATACCTTTTTCTAATGATTGTTACACGAGACAGTTATGTATATTTCTCGAAAACATACTTGGTATATTAACCATGGTAAAAAATTTCATTCAATAGCCACCTAATATAAAAAAATTTAGTGCTTTAAATATTTTATTATTCTATCTCCAATAAATTTATATAATATCATATGCTTCACAAAATGGACTCAAATTAAGAAAGGTTTCTTGGTATGTTTATTTTAGGCCGTTGAGTTTACCAAGACTATTAACAATTAATATCACTTTTAAAATATCCAATATCCTCATTAAATAATTTTTATAGTGTCATAAATATCATTTTTATTCATTAATTATATTTTTTAGTCAACCATGTTAGGCGATGAAGAAAAATAGAAAAATTCATTTATGAAGATGGTAGTTTAAATATATGCATGATGGCATCTTTATTTTTCAAATTCTTTTGGAGGATAATACAAAATCAATGCTACATTACTATAATAAGATTATATAATATGATAATTTTTTATCATAATTGAATTGAAGAAAATGATTTAATTGGATAGAAGATAAACAGAACTATGAATGTTTTGTAGAGAATATTACCTTTCTCTCAGGATTTTCTCCCTTGGGTAACTACTAAAATCTCATTAGCATTATATTTTAGAAATAACGGGGATTCTAGGACATAGTGAGACAGAATATGAGAGTATAGGGAAGTTTTTTAATGGAGACAAATCTTTACAATGGGTGGAGTAATGTGGAGCATGTGATCTACTTTTTTAAGTGATGAAAATATTTTTTAGTATATAATAATTAACTATTCAATGATGGTTAGACACTATACAAGGTTCAATGGCTCAAAAAGATATAAATAATGAATTTTTCAATGATATGAGTTTGGTAAATGCTTTATAATTCCTTTTCACCCATGTTTTAAAGATGTTTCCTGTATTTTACCACTTGATGGTTACATATCACCATTTTAGTTTTTTCCACAGTTAATAGTTTTTACAAAAGTAATTTATATTAAAAATATATATAAGGTAAGACATCCCACAAAATTATGATATTATGAAACTAATTTTAATCCAAATATAATCTAATAAAATTTCTAAATAATATTAAATTAAATTTAATTTTAAAACATTTAGTATATGGAAAAAAAAGTTCTATAAAAATGTTGTTTTCAACACTAAGTATTCCTAATATGATAAAATTTTAATTAACAATTAAATGAGTGATAATAAATTTTAAATATGAAAAATAATAATATAATTTTTATTATATAAATGCTATAAATTTAATATATAATATAAAAAGATAAAAAAATTGTAAAACAATTATATTAAAACTACCCTTCTACTATTATCATGGTCATCTACATTAACATTACAAAACACAATTTTATGCCTAAAAACGAAATTATCCTAATTAAATAATTTTAAAATGTTTATCTAAAATATACTGCCCAACAATAGTAAACTTGGATCATATGTCTACTACCATAACATTTACATGATTACATGGAAACACATCCCGAAGGACTGATAAATTTACTAGTTTTGGAAAACTAGATATATACGTGAGTCTTGTATTACAAATAAATACACAAATTAAAACATAATGTTTTACCAATAGTAAATTTATTCCATATCACATATCCCTGAATATAATTCTTAGTACAATTCATGGAATTCCGGGGAATGGAAAAAATAAGTGTGAGCTCAAATGCATAGTAAGGGTTAAGTAATGTGGAATCTATCATGAATCAATGAACTTAATCATAATGGAAAGGTAAATAAATGAGCCCACATGCCATTTAAATAAATGGATAAAACATAATCAATATGGAAAGGTAAATAATTGAAACACAATTCATTTAATAAATAAATTGAGAATTAAATAATTCCATAGACAATGTACCTGAGGATATCCCATGGATAAATAATAATAACAAAATCTGAATTCTGAATGAAGGGAATGCTTAATTATTTGAATTCAAGTATAAGGAACATTAAAACCTATACCACTAAGAAATTTCAAAATATAGTTTAAAACCAAATGTTTAAAACCTTTTAATTTAACCAACTAATTTGTCTCATGAAAACATATTGATGCATCAAGGTGATATATAATGTCTGAGCCCCACCCTTCATTACAATCCCTTAAATTCCACATATAACGAACAATAGATTTAATTAATAAAAATTGTTCCTTATCATTATATACATGTATTGTGTAAATGATATGAATTTATAAATATTTACATAATTAATAAAATAACTTTCAAAATAAAACTCCATATATATTAATGAAACACAAGTTAATAATTAAACATATACCTGATAAATTATATGAATAATAATGATAAATTTAATGTCCAATGAATATGTCAAAGGAAAAAAATAAATAAATTATTTGAATGTAAATACTATCCCTAGTCAAAACAACCGTAAACTATCTAGAGGATGAATATAGAATGTATCAATACGAAATATACCCATTTGAGTAAGACAAATGGTTATTGTTGTTAATGAAATAAAAATATTATAATTTTTTTGACAAAAATATCATTTTCATTTTGAAAAAAAATTATAAAATCCTATTACATGAAATTCAATTTTAAAAACGTTTTACTAAAGATATATTTGTAAAATTAAAACGGAATCTTCAAATAAATTTTTGTGGGTAATTCGATACAAGGTAAAAATAATGTTCCTTTTGCATTGTAAAAAGGGTAGGAGTGTGCCTTGTTTAAAATGAGAAAGTAAGATTTTTTTAAATTTTATTAGTAAAATAAAAATTTTGAAAAATGTTTTTTAATGAATCATTTTGAAGAGGATAAACAAAAAATTTTTGAATACATTTTTAGAAAACATGATTTTATAAGAAAATAGATTTTCGACTAAAGAGAGAAATGAATTCAGTTTTTATCAACACTATTTTATAAATAATATTAAGCATCAAAGAGTGAAAAATTGTACCTTTAAATGAAAATATTAATCACTTACTATAGGGTAATAAAATGAATAGGTTTATTAATCAATGATAAAATAATTTCTTTAAATGGAAATTCAAGTGTAAACTAACTTGAATAAAATGATATTGTGAAGTAAACCCTTGAAAAGAATATAAAATTGATTTAAAAATAATACAGTGAATTGATTATTTTTTAGAACTATAAATCCATATACAATAAGTGTATATACAACAATATATTGTCAAATTTATTATAAAAATAATAATAGAATATTAATGATAATAAGGAAGTAATATAACACAATGAAAATAAATTTTGTTATGAAATTCTTTACCACTTGGAAAATCTAAATTCAAATCCCATTTGAATATATACTTAAAATTGAAACATAAAATAAATAGAATAATTTATTATTCATGATATCACATGTCAAATGTGATGTTAATACAATATAAAAAATAATATAGGGGTATAACATTAGAATTTTCCTTAATAAAATGAAACCATGACATAATCCCCTACAACTATGGTAACAATGGATTTAAAAGCCCCAAAAGTACTAATCATCAAATGAAACATCTAAATAACAGGAAATTAAATGAATTTATTATATAATATATAAAATTGGGCAGTATATTCACCACATAAAATAAGTAAGTGAAGAATATGACACTTATCTCATAGGTGTAAAAATTGAGATGTAAATCTCGTACCTTACGCTATTGTTTTGATTAACACCCTATAAAATAATATATAATGGTTTTAAATAAGTTAATAACTTTATATAAAAAACAATTTTAATATTTATTATACCATATTGGACCCTTTTATAACATCTCATCACCCACCTGTTAAAAATCATTCCTTATTTTCACTATTTCAGGTGTTAATTGCCTTATTTTTGAAGCATGTTTTGATTTGTTATTTTTTTGTTTATCTTAAATCAATCTTGATTTAATCATTTCCAAAATTAAAAATCATGTTTTTTAATATCATATAAATTTATTATATATTTATTTACATTAATCCATAAAATTTGGATATAGGAAATGAAATACACCGTAAATGGATATGGTAGACCGTATGTACACATGAACATTGTTTCCATTTTCTTATCGTATTAAAATAATGGATTGAAAATTATATGTATTTATTTTATAATCAAAGTATCATTTATATTTCATATATATCACATATTTTTATTAAACCCATTCTTAATATATTCCATGAAAATTCTGAAGGAATAACATCGCTTTGAAGAGGTGGTAGTTTACACGTCCACAAATGATGTTATCATATTCCCCAAAAATGGAAAGCATGAAGGTATGCGTTATATATTAATTCTATAATAATAATGAAATTATAGATATAATATATTAACTATAAATCCATAATTATTATCCACAGTGAAAAGAGGTAATGAAAGAACAAATAACATTGGTTTTCGAGGTGGTAGTTTTCCATACACACGAACAATGATTGTGTATCCCATTTTATGGAAGTGTTTGAAGGTTTAAGTCATACACTTAATAGAAAAAAATTTCTAAATATTTAAGATACTAAGGTAATTATATAATCTTGATATAAAAATAAATGAAAGTGGTTAAGGAATAAATAACACAAAGTCGTTTGTTGATGGACATTACCCCTTCTTCTGGTAACTCTATTTGGAGTATACCAAATTTATTCCTTAGTTGGATTTCTATATGAAACACTGCTTCTAAGATGAGGTTATAGATGTTTAGAGCTTATTTAGGGAGGTTTTGTATGATTTAAAGGGATTGAAAGGTGTAAAGAAACAGGGGGAGGGGGTTCTTTTTATAGTGGAGGAGTAGTGGAATTCTTATAAATATAAAAAGATAAACACTATTTGGAGGTCTTCTATAGAGACCCGATTTTTTCCTTATAAGACATTGATTTTTTTTGATATATATTTCTAGAGATAGGTACTGAGACAACGTGTGATTCTGAGGCCCGATGTTCCAAGAATTAATTTTATAAAAATATTAAAAATATTTTATATTACACATGCACAGTTTCTTAAATAAAGAAGAGTAAGCCTTAAATGATTGATTTGATCAGAAATCTGAGACCAAAGTTTAGTCTAAAACATAGTTTTTATCTTAAGTTTGACATATAATGGGTCAGTGTGGGATGTTCGTAACCTCGCTCGTTGGTGGAGTATTTGATGAGTTAATTAATTATTAAATTAGCTAATTTGTTAGTTTCAAGAACAATGAATACTCTATAAGAGTATCACCATGCATATTTTTCTTGGGTTAGCCACGTAAACCATTAGATAAATCTAGATCACTTCCTCAATTTGTTGAATAATCAATATCAGATGAAAAAAAACTATTGGATCAAGACAAATAAAAGTGTGATGAACGAAAAATATCTCCTCCTCTATAGGAAAGTGTGTTCTTCATCAAAAAATAATTCAATATTGAGGAAGGAGTTTTTTTTGTGGTTTTACCCACATTCAAAAATAGAGATCAATGTTAATGAATCCTTTCCAAAATTAATTCATGGATCTATCTTCCGTTGGGCTATCCATAATATATTTTGTTAGAATTGTTGTTATTCAGTATCTGATTTATTTAATTGAAAACACATCTCATTCTGAAATCCCATATATTATGGAAAAAACATCCCAACCATCGATCGATGTTATTCCAATTTTTATTTTATTTTTTATCCGGTGTTCTTAATGTTACCAAACCAAATGTCAATTTGATCAGTGGTTTGAAAGTTTATGGATCATTTTAAGAAATTGAACCCTTGAATGGGGTTGAAGGAAAATTATGATGATTTGGGAAGAAACTGCATGAGGTAGTCAATAATTTTCATATGGGTCAAAGGTGCAAGTGGTCCAGTAGATGGTCAGCTCATCAGGATCATCCAATAAAGATAGAGGTGTGGCGGCTCATTGCAGAGGCTGCGTGTTAATACCCAAGCTTGGCGTACATGGATATTACATTAATTTTGTGGAAAACTTAATATTGTACATGAATATAAACCCAAAGACCATAATAGTTTAGTGCTTTTGGAAACATGGTACACATTATTCTAATTTTGTGAAGGATCTTCAACATCTACTATAAATATATCTCTCTTTAGTTTTCATACCTCAAACATTTATTAATATCAAGGGTAAAAGAAAACATATGAAAAGAGTGATCTCAGATGCTCAGTAAGGGAAACAATGAAAATATCAAATAGAACATGAAAATAATAATTTAAAAATATGAACATAACTTTTAAGAATCATACTATGTATAACATATATCAAAATATCATGTCATGCAATAAATCATCGTAGTTCATAAGGCATAAATCATAAAGGAACACAAGCCATGAAAAAATAGCATTGACATAAAACATAGAATTGTAAAAATCAAATAAGCATAGAAAAGCATTTCCATATTATCCAAGTCTCATTTCCAAGACAATCATTCTGAACCGATTTCACTCCTCATTTCTTCCATGTATTACTGAACTGGGTTTACTTAATATTTTGACATTATATGACTGAACTGAGATCATTTCCCATTCTGACCCTGTATTATGGAATTGAGATCAATTCTCATTCCAGTCCTATATAACTCATGAGATATAAATCATTACCCAAAGAATTAGAGGTAGATATAGGTTCCACCCATCTCATAAAGAAATCAATCTTATATGTTCCAAAAAAAACCTAAATCATTCATCATAGCGTAACCCAAATAATAAAATGGGTTTCTTAAAAATCATTCCATAATAACACAATCCATGTAAAACAAATGTATTTAATAAATATAATTACATTATAAACATAATAAAACCATATAAATAATTTGTATATTATACTTTAAATAAAACCCTATTAAATAATTCGATCTTGTATGGAAAATAATTTTGATAGAACACTTGAAATTAATTCTTGAGGAAAAATATCCATTCTTCTTCAATTTTTTTTTTATTTTCTCAAAAAATACACAAAATTTTAAAAAAAAAATTTTAAAAATAACCTTGAAATATTTTAAATGAAGCCTCATGAAAATAAATCATTATAAAAACATAAAAATCAACTCATGTCATATAAGTTAAAAGAAAACTTTTTTTCTCGTACTTTTGTCACATAAGTCAAAAAGTACATCACATCGAAATGAAAAAAAATTATTTAAGACCATTTAGTAAAAATTAACCAATGGTTAAAATTTAATTTAAAAAATTATAGAAGAATAGAAAAAATATTTTATAAAACATATTTAAGAAACATGGTCATGGATGGTAAATATACCCTGGTAAATACTTACATATAAATAATATCAGATAATAATGAGATTGTAAAATTATCCATTACCTTATGTCTAATATCCTTTGTATGTATAAAAACCTACTATATAATGATTTAAATACTTTAATTGACTTATTATAGAATCATATTAATATTTATGATATCTTATATGATCATATTATCTTCAGTTTGTTAATAACATTTCATTATTACTCATTATTCAGGTATTAACTACTTCATTTTCTTTTTCCTGTTTTGATAATAAGTTCCAAATATCCTTATTATGTTATAGTTATATCATTTAAAAAATTATATTAATATAATACATATTTTATTTATTTATTCTGTACATTTATATAGTCATGTTTTAATGGATATCATGTATAATGAATCACATCACATCTTGGAGATGGTAGGTTGTAATTCTACATGAGTGACAATATAATTCTAATAATTGGGAAATAATATGGAAGTATATGGTATAAATTTTGGTCTATAATCCATATAATTTTATAATAATCAGATATAATTATTATTTTCATCATTATGAAGATCCAAGTAAGGTAGTGGTGAAAAACATATTACACTATGACATTGAGATGATAAGCTGTATGTACGCACGCGTTGTGATTTCATTTTCTGTAGGATATGTAAAATTTGGAATATATTTATTCCATAAACATAATAAAATCTCAGTATATAATTTATACTATAGTTATTAATTTATAATGGAAACAACTCCTGAAGAAGAATTATATTAAGAAATTTTTTTGAATGAATCGGTACAGAAGATTACCTCTTTTTCGATGTGCTCCCTCTAGATCAACTCTTAAAGCACTGAAGTTGGTCTTGGGAGAAGTCTAGATCCTCTCAAATGTTAATAGGGAAGTTTAAAATGGGAATATTTTGCGTATGTTCTAGCTTTAAGGCTTATAGTAAAGTTATGAAGTGAGGGATGATGTTCTATTTTATAATTGAGGTGAGAGGCTCTTTTGAAATCTTCAAAACAATTAATTTATAATAAACTAAAAACACATCCAAAAACCTATAAAATATAATATTTTCTAATATGAGATGATATAAGGTTGTAATATCATCAAAAAATAAATTTTAGATAGGTTTTTATATAAATATAAACCTTATCATTTTAATTAACACTTTGTTATTCTATTTAATTTTTAATTACAGAAATACATATTTCAATATTAAAATGGTGAAATATTTACTTATTTGATGTCAATTAGACCAAAAATAAATAATTTAGAAAAATTTATACCGTATAATAAATATTTTATATTTTTTAAATATTTTAGGATTTCTAACTTATTTAATAATACATTTTTTTGATAAAAATATTTAGTGCCTATTTTGACACTACAAAATTCATCGATTATTAAAAATATAAATATAAAAATTTAAGTTCAAAAAAATATTTATTATAATCCTAATAGGTAAATGGAGTATATAAAATCTGTTGGATATATTAATTATCCTAAATAATATTTATTTTAACATTTTTAATAACATTTATTTGTTATCTCTATTAATAAAATAATTACTACATTTGTTTTCCGTAATTATTTGATATACTTATTTTTTGAATAAAAATTTAAAATAAAATACTATGAAGAAGAATAATCCTCCAGATTTTATTATAATACTTATAATAGACTATATCTTCTGTTAAATCTTACATTAAAAATGTTATCTTTATTAAAATATGAATGTGACAACTTTAACATAACTTCAAATAAAATATTATAAGTATCATAATATATTCCATAGAGCTCGAAATGGTAAATAACTAGAAACTTAGATGATTAGGGTTGACATATACTCTAAAAATAAGATTTGGTCTAGTGCTAAACTTTTAATACATATTATCATTTTTATAAAACTTTTTTTTAATGATTTTTCACAATTAAATAATTACTACATCACCAATGTATAATCCTTTAAAGAAATTATTTACTTTCAAAAAATTTAAAATAAATTACAATGATAAAGAAAAAAAAATTATATTTTAAAACAGTATTTATAAAGTAATTTATCTTTTGTATAACCTTATATTGAAAATGATATAGTTATAAAACTTTAAGTAAGACATATTAAATTTTTCATTAAATGAAATAAATCAAATATCCCACTATCATCCAAGTGGATTCCAAAGGATACAATTTCGACCCAAAGATAATTTAGAAGGAATAAGTCATATCAAATAATATTATTTAAAGTGTTAGAGAGATATTATAATATTATTTTTAGCCTTAATTACCCAATTTACCCTTTTACCGCATTAATAAAAATCACCGAAGTTACTATTCATAATGCACAAATATAAAAGAAAGATATTTAAATAATTTGGATATATTGATTCTAAATATGGAATAAATTTTTAAAAATTCAAGACACATAAGTTTTAGTAATTAATTTAAAATTAATATCATTGTTGGAATGAGAAAATGGGTTTTGAAAAGATAAAACATTACAAAATATTGAAATGTTTTTACATATAAATTCAATAAAAAATTAATTCCAATGATGTAAATTTTACTAAATGATAAAAATTTAATCTATTTATACTTTAAAACCATTAAATAATATAATTTAACCGTATAATGTATTTTTATGAGAAGATTTGTTTTCAATTAACATTTAGTGTATTTTTACTATTCATCAAAACTTGAAACTTATGAGAAAAATATAAAAAAATCATAAAAAGTAAATTTTAATATCACAATTAAAAATAAGAAGTTTATTTTTGTCAAATATTATATAAAAATTTGTAAAAAACTATATTTAAAATGGGCATGCCATCAAAAGGAGGCAAAACAGCATTTTTTGAAAAAAACCTCTTTTATCCGAAAAATTGAATTTTATCTTATATCATGTATAGAAAAAATATAAGATGAATTTGAAATAATATATTGAAGATATTAAATATATATTTAATTAATGAAATCCATTTAGAGTGATTTTATTATTTTATAAATTCTCTAATTTTTATTTAAATAGTTTTTTATAAAAACATTTCCTTTTATTTAGAAATGATTTTATTTTCATTTATAAATAATATCTCATAAATGAATTAATTATATATACATGTGTAAAGAATAATTTCATAATTCTGTAAATATTATTTGTACTCTCCATTATAATGGATTGGTTATAAGATAATATAATAATATTTAGTTGTTCACTTAAAGGCAGTCTTGTGTGAAATGAATTATATCAAAACAACTTGAAATTGTGTGTAACACAAGACAAGAATAGTGTTGCTTATAATAAAAGCTAAGATATTTTTTTTCTATAGAGAAAACTTAACTTGGTGTAGTTTACAACACAAGGCATCAAATAAATAAAAAAAATCTATCGCATAAAAATATTTGGGTGTTACATTTAACCCCCTTAAAATGAATCTTGTCCTTGAAATTGGTATGGTTTATAAAAGAATTAATAATTGAAAGTTTCTTTTATTGAATCCCACATCGTAAAAATGAATACTAAAATATCCTTTTCAATAATTAATGTTATAAAATTAATAGTTACCCAAATTCACTCATAACTAGGCTTCCACCTATAATAACATAGGTGGAAAGTGAAAACATGAACATGAAAGAGAAATAAAAATACCAAGTTATGATGGAGAGTGATAGAGAACATTGTTAGGAGAATGTTAACAATGAAAATAAAAAAATTTGTGATGATTGAAGGGACCAGATGATTCATCAGTAATGTAGGTACATGGATAACATTTTTGGTTTCAACATCCATTCTATAGAGTTGATGAATGAGACTAAATACTTACTTGGTTATGTAAAATTTCATCCTTTCATTATGCCTTGATCAATTTGAACTTAATCTATTATTCTACGAAATGAAGGTGAATTTTTCATTCCATAAGCATTAGCATATTATGAGATCCATGTAATGATTGTTCATTCCATCTGTCTTTACAACAATAAAAATGTGAGAACAAGTTATTAAATATAAAAATAAATAGCTATAGTGAGATAATAATTTAAACTAATAAAATTCATATGATGTTTAACTTATACTTTACATAAATTGATAACCTTACAATCCTTCAAAAAACTGAAAATCCAAAACATTATAAAGAGGTGAATTAAATTGGATTAACATTTATCTCCCATATCACATAAGGGATTTCTTTGTTGTCACATTCCAAACATTTGAATACCTTCAATATATATTCTCTTGAAACATTGAAATAATATGAATTAATAGATATCCTTATTGAAAACATGCATGTTTCCTTATTCTTGTGTAAAAAATATGTAAATTTCATCCATTATCGAATAAAATACGTTTCAAAAAATCCTTAATCAGTTCCAAGGAAATCATTACTGTCCAATTTAATTATTCATATCCAACATATCTTTATCCAAATATCATTACCTTATTATCATTATCATATTAAGGTTTATAATTTATTGTGTTTTCCAAAAATATTTGAATCACTTTTCAAGGTTACTAGTACCATTATGCATATACTATTAAATACATATGAAAAAAATTGTGGACCAATACATAGATATCCAATTATTCCATAATATTATAAAAGTGAATTTACAACATTATTTTGGAATCCCATTACATGAACACTCAATCATTCAAATATTTCATTATAATACCCTACATCACAAATAGTGATCACATGCAATTTTACTTTGACTTTAGACTTAAGAGTTTTCTGACATATATCATAATTGATAACCCTTAGGTTAGTGAATTGTTTATTATATTGCCCCATTTTCATACAATTGTAGAATTGAATTGTTGGAGGTGAATTCTATGTTGACTTTTATATATTAATATCATTAGATATATTTTTTCCATTAATTTGGAACTCCATTGCCCGATGAACTTATTTTCCACAATTAAAAAAATTACTAGTCCCTTTATGTCAATCTCCACCATGCCTCTTTCTACACATTGAGCATAATAAAACACCCATCTTCATTTCACCATGATTTTTATATTTTCCCTTGAAATCCATGTTATTTTTCTTTTCAAAACCATGATATTTATATGTAACCCCAACACCCATTTCTATCTTGATAGCACAATGCACAATTTCTTAATAGCTGCTAAATTCTCTTGTGGATAAAACCATTCAATGACTTTGTTTTAAGCCACTGAATAATAGATATACCTTACTTTCAGGTTGGGTGATAATAGAAGCGTACCTTGAAAGTCTTGTAAATTTTGCCTCATATGTAACAACATATTCATTGTCCTTTTTCTTAGTCACAATTAATTAATTCTAAATATCAGTTTGAGGAATACGAGGAAAATAACTATTCGAAAATATGTTCTTGAACTTATCCCATTATATGGATTCAATTTCATCTCTCTACCTCATATTCTTGATTAGAGTCAACCATTGGTCTGCTTCACCTTCGAAATAATAAATAGCAAAAACTAATTTTTTATATTCCAAATAGTGAAGGAAAGAAAATATCTTTTCACTGGTGTTGATCCATTATCCAGCAACAAGTGTCCGAAGACCCACTAAAAGAAGGTGGATGTTGCCTCATGAAGGAATCAAGAAAATGTTGTTCCCTTCTCTTCTCATTTGTAAGTCTATACTGATTCATAGCTTGTTTAATTATTGTCATAATATTTTGAATTTTTAGCTCCTGTAACAATTGGTTATTTAGGAGGACAATCATTGCATTTCCCATTTCATTCATCATTAACACGGTTCCTTTGGGTTTCAACCATTATCTAATACCCAAAAATAATTGTGTGAGTGGAAAAAATCATACTATAAAAAAACATCAAGGGTAATTACTTTCAATCTATAACATCATAGGTTTAATCCTAGGTTAACCATGATCATTACCAAAATTCAAGGATTATAATCTAAAATTTGACTAATCCTTAAGGACATCCCTAGAAATATCATTAGAAATATCAATAGGGATATGACTAACATTTTATGAACCTATTTTCCAAAGGTTAAATAACCTTTCAATCTCATACCAACTGTAATGACCCATTATTGAAATACAAGGATATTACATTACTTTTGCGGATGACTTAATACATTACACAAATAGACGCTCAAAGACTATATTAGTTTAGTGCCTTTTGATACTTAGAACACAATTATCTAATTTGGTGAAAGATATTCAATATCTCCCATAAATATATTACCATTTAAATGATACCATATATATACATATTCTTATATGAGGATGATTCATTAGAGAAAACATTAATGAAAATAATTTAATTTATTTTTGCAGTTTTTACGACCATCGCAAACTCATATAATTTTATTTAATACCATGTTTATATATTGGTTACATAACATTATATAACTTATAATATGCATAATAAAATATTATTTAACCATAAAAATGGTTTTATGACCGGTATTGAATGTGTTATTGAAAAATGAAAGTGTATCATCCACGATGGTGGTAAATCGACACATCATGAATGATGTTCTCATTTTTAGAATAAAAGGGAGAGGATAAGGTGTTTGATGATTAATTTTTCCATTAACATGAGAAATTATAGTATATATAAGATATTGGATTTTCAGGCCACTTAGACAAGGGTATTTGAAGAGAGAATAAGAAAAAAATAAATTAAAAGGAAAATAAAAGAAAATGAAAGAGCATTTTATCTCTTGAATTCTTCTCCTTGAGAAGCTCCTTAAAGAACTTGGTTTGGGAATTTTGGTGAGACCAAAAGATATTGGACGTGGGGAAGATGCTTGGGCAAGGACTTTGGAAGAAATTAAACAAGATACAAGGCTTTGAGTTTTGAGGAGAATAGGTGTTGAGGAGTAATTTTTATAATGGATCGGAGGGGTGTTTTATCATAATTTTATTCATTAGTTTATTTTTTTTCATAAGAATATGAATAGTTTGAGAATTATCACTAAATATATCAAATTCATTAAAGATAGTTCGATATTATGGGATTATATAAAACAGACATCATCTATGAATCAATAATTATTGTATTTATCTTATACCATAATTTACCATATATCGTTAGTCATAAAAAATTAAACAATTTCAGAAAAATCTGAAAAAATCACCCTAACCATTTTAAGATAGTAAAATTAAAATATGACCCCAATTTTAAGAAAATTATTTTTTAAATGTGATAAATTTAATTTTTAAATAATATCATCATTTATTCAAAATATACCAATTTTAAAATTAGAACATATTTTATAACGATTGGAAAAATTAATTAAGGTCTCATAAAAGTATCTTATAATAATAATACAATAAAATATTAATTTATTAACCAATTTATTAAAATAAATTTTATTTTAAATCATATAATTATTTATAAATTTAAAAATAATCATTTTCCACAAAAATACCAACACATAATTTATCACATTCAAAACATTTATTAACTTTTTTACATGATATAAATATATCATGTTTTAACTTTTAGGATACTTAAAATTTATTTATTCTTTCATAGGTAAGGTTACTGTTCTTTTAGTAAATATTTCTTAATTTATATAAAACCCTCTTATTTTATTATACATTTGTAATGAATTTTACTATAAAATTTCAGAATGAAAAAAATTATTTTATAGCTACCCGCGTTGTTACATTAATTCATTGACTCAAAAATATCACCTTTAAGAAAATAAAATAAAAGAAAAAAAAATTACATGTTTGGATAATAATTTCAAAAGAAAATACCATGTTCTATGTACCGACTGATTAATTTCTCTATAGATGTAACATCTGAGAAAAATAAATATCACACAAGGGTAGTTAAAAATATAATAATAACAATAATAATAATAAATTTACAAAGAAAATTTCTTTCCCTTTAAAATTATATAAAAAACTCGCAATATTTTAACTTTATTTTTTTTTTAAAAATACTCCCTTTTTAAAAAAATAACAAATATCTAACCCCTTATGAGAGTCAAAAAATAGGTAAAAACATCTCATATTTTCATGAGATGTGAAATGATTGTTCATGACCATATGATAATGTTAAAATCAATATATCTTAAGGTTAAATAGAATTATCATTCCAAATGTTTTCTATAAATAACTACAAATTATCTTCTTCTTCTTGTGATGACTCTAGATATTGTTCATGATCTATTTTATTATCATACATATAGTTAAGAATAAAATGATATGAAAAAACATAATAAAAAACTGATGTTTTGTATAAATTATAAAAAGTTATACATAAGAGTATAAAATTTTAAGGATTAGTTCTATAATATTAAATCATAAAAAATAAATAAGATTTTCAAGATTTTCAATTCAAACATAAATGTGTAAGAAATATATATTTAAGATTTCACATCAATAAAACTATTTATATAGAACATATTTAATATATTTTCAGAAAGACATCGGTGTAAAAAAACATTCTATAGAACACTTCCTTGATATCAGTTATTAATTAATAATAAATTTAGAAATAGATAAGGTAACACTATGTATTAAATTTTAACTTAGAGAAGAAAAATTTCTATTAAACATATCTAGAGTTTTAATTTTTGGTAGGTTTAGTTTAAGTAAACTAATAACACAATTATGTTATGTGCCTACCAAAAAGTTGGTAAAATTAATTGAACAAAGAATGTCCTCTACTGTTATTTTTTAATTTTCAATGTCAGGAGATGGTTGAAATTTGAATAGGAAATTATGATCACTTTTCATTGATCATTAATAACTTCTATTTAATGTATTCAAATAAAAAAAATTTGTTTTTTTAGTGAAAATATTGGAAAACTAATTTTCATAACAATTAAACATGATAATATCTCTTTATTTGTGTGATCTATAATAATTTGGTTTCTTAAATCAATGTGATTCTCATATTATTGATTTATTTGGTTTATGGACAATGTTATAACACAAGTGTTATTACAAAAAATTAGACTTTGAGTAATACTCAATTTAAAATCTCTGAGTGTGTGTTGTATGAACAATACATGAGGATAATACGTTCCAGGATCCATATATTTTATCTCTATTGTGGAGAGTAAAACATAGGGTATTTTATTACTTGACCAAAAAACAAATTAATCCCATAATAAATGAAAGGAAGAATATATTATCTTCTGATATAATTTACATCTCACAAAATTAGCATTAAAATAGTTCTTAAGTTAAAATTAAGTTCCAAGGGAATAGAATAATCCATGTTTTTAAGTATCTTTAAGATAATTAAAGATTCTCTTTACAACTCTAATTCGTTATCCATTAATATTATTATATAATATCAAACATAATAATTTATAATATATAATATATAATTAAATATTCTTCAAGTAGATTAATATTTTTATCATCACTTTAGATATGTTTGATTAATCAGTTTCGTAGATTCATCAATATATAATTTACAATAAGTCCATATCAGAGTACTTACACTATAGGAATTTTTGAAAAAAATTCATTTAATTATACATATTATAAACTTATATTGATATAATATTTTCCCTTCTCGTCTGAATTATTTCAAATCCAAGAAATAAATTAAGTTCTCTCATCATGTTGGCTTCAAAATCCCTCCACATAATGAAACCATATATGAGAGTATTTTAGTTGAACCAAATATAATTCCTACAATATAAAATTGAATAATTAAATTTCCCTTAATAACATTATTGTTAATTTCAAAGGTATTATCCATTTCTTTAAAAATTTATTTTTGATTAAGTAAACTAAAAAATCTATCATACAAGGATCATAGATCTTTTTTATGTCTAAGAAGAGCTTCTGTAAGTCTAAAAACATGTATTAGAAAATATAAATTCTAAAAACAAGTGTGTTGGTATACATAAAATGCTTCTAAGGAATATTTATAATGAAATTAACTCATAATATTTATTTAATATAGTGTAAAATTAAGATGATACGTAAAGGATACAATTATATGAATAGATTTTAGCCTAGTTATCGAATAATACATTTCTCAATAATATATACCATATTTCTAAAAATAAAACATACAAAATAATATTTTCTTTATTTCCAATGATAATAAAATTTTCAAGTCATTTATTTTGAAAGAACCATATTAGTCATATAATTTAATAATCCTTTTTGGAACTCAACCAAAATCCAAACCTTATTCCATTCAAATTGATTGATATATTCTTTTACTATTGTTATCTAACTCTAATCACCCAAGTAATTATCAACCATATTAGGTTCGTGTTATGAAAACAATATAGGATGATCATATTCATTTCATATTGGATTTCTATTTCTAATAGGATAGACTACATCACCAATGATATTCTCACTAGGATGATTCCGCCAGAAAACTAATTTCTAGGTAAATACAAATATTGAACTTCATCTACCTATGGGTTAAAATCAATTGAAATAATATTTGGTGGTTTTAATCATGTTAATTATGTTTCTAATATATTAATATTTAGTTTAGGAGATATAAATTTTAACATCATAACTCTAATAACACAAAACTAGTGGTTATCTTACAACATAGAGAGAGGAGACTAGAGATCAAAGGATTGAATAGTTTAGTATTCATGTGTGAAAATATAATTGCATAATTTTCAAATTACATTTAAAAATAATAATTTTCACTTAAAATTATAGATTTACATTTATAATATCTTCTATTATGTCTTGAGAACCATTCCTAGACAACTTATTAGTATCATTACGAAATGAAAACACAAGAAAGTGTGAGGTGAGATGATCAATAAGGGTAAACATGGGAGATATAAATCATAATAAGGAATTATATGAGCATATGGGTCTGATAAAAAAATCAGGTACACACTCTCAATGTAAAATATCCATATATAGAAACCTTATATCATAAACTCAAAATAAAGTCATATCTAGAATAATGATTAATAAGGGTTTCAAAGTGGAAATAATCATTCAAGAGTTGTAACATGGGATTGTAGAATTATAAAAATAGGAAATCATAATATTTGTTAAAAATATGTTTTCAATCCTCTCTATGTATAATATTGTGACCATAGGTGTAAATAATCATATTGATGCATCAAAATGAGAATATATCCATTCATAATTATTTCCACAAATAATATTTGGAGTATCACCAGAAGAAATCATTCTCAAGTATCAAGTTATGAACATATCTATACAAAATCATATACACACATATGATCATCATCGCATGATATATCTATATATCACATTACCTACTAAATTTTAGGGATATAATATACCTAACTTATACTTAATCATGATCCGTTCATATATATACCACAATGCCATGAAAACATTTATCATTTCATAATAGCATCACCCATGGAAAATAAAATGTGTATCATCAATATTTCATCATCATAATAAATATGAATATAAAGAAAAATAAGTATGGTATCATTGGATCATATCTTTAGTGAATAAAAGTAACATCAATGGATGTTTTTGTAGATCAAAATACCATCAAAATTTTACTAAAACATTTCGGGGGGGAAAATATGATTCTCATTTTTAAATATGTTATTAAAAATATTAAAATATATATAATATTAGGTAAATTTTTATCATTTATATAGATCATTAAATGTTGGAAAGAATTATTCAAATCAAATAATAGTCAATAAATTTAGAAAATTTATTTATGTGTTAAATGTTAAAACAAATATTCCTTTAACAATTTCAGAAAAAATTAAATATTAAATCATTTGAAAAAATAAAAGAACATTCTATTTAATTTTTTTATAAAAAGTAAAAAATTACTAAAAATGATGTTAATAAATCATTTTTTGAAGATAAAAACATTCTTGAATTTTTTTAAAGAAAATATTGACGCGTGAGAAAAATATTCAGAAAGAAAAGTTAAAATAAAGTAAAATTTTACTAAAAACATTTTCCCTATCATTTTATTTACCAAAGAGGGATTAATGAAATGAAAACATGGAAAACCTAGAAATAACTATAGGAGAATAAAATATATGTATTTTTATATATAAGGATCATATAATTTCATATAATGAAAATTTAACATGACGAATCCTAAAAAGAAATGAGATTATAACATAAATCCCTTACTAGTTTTTTCAATTTTGAATCATAAATCAAATGAAAGAAATAAGTTAAAATTAAAATTTAGAAACCATGGATATAATGGGATTCAGTATGTAGCTTATCAAATATTCTGTATATACACTACTTGAATGAAACAATTGGTGAGTATGGAATATGACTTGCAAAATAAAAGTAAAATGAGGAACCCTTAACCCAAGCCCCATGTTGATTTATATGGGTCTAAAACTTAGATATAGTAAATTTAGATATATTATTTAATCATTATAGAATTATATTGATAAATTTAACAACATATATTATTTTAATATTACACATTATCATCGGTTTTTAGTAATTCCTTAAGAAAATTATTGTTCTATGGGATAACTGTTTTATTTATCATACATGTTTCAGTTCAGTAGTTAAGAAATTTTTATATTGACAATGATTCAATGATATCTATAATTTTAATATTTTCATATTTATAGTATTTTACAATTATAGACAGTTTTAAAACTATTCACACAAATTACTGCTGAAAAATAAGTTACATCACTTCGTGGTGACAATAATCTATACGTACAAATGAGTGATATTTCCACTTTTATATAAATGGATTGAAAAAAATGTAAAAAAAATTCACCATTAAATAATCTTTATTATATCATATGTATTTTTTAATATTAATTTAATATACCCTTATTTTAATCCATATAAATCCTAAATAAGAAACAAATCACATCACTTCATGGACGGTGGTTGTTCAAACTAACGAATGAGCGACACTATCATTTTCTAATGGATGAGAAGGTAAGAAAGAATAAAATATACTATAGTTGTAGAATAATTTTTATGTCATAAATATCATATAAAAACATTAAATCAACTATAATTAAAAATAATGAATGATGGTGTGGGGAAATTAATCATATAACTACGTGGAGATGGTGATCCACACATACGCATGAGCGATACTTTCAATTCCCATTTGATGGAAGAGAGGTAAAAAAATTTGTGCAATAATAATTATAAAATATTATTATATTTATAATACATTATGGATCATATTAGGATAAATACATTATATTTATATGAATTATAAGAAGAAATAGACTTTGAAAGAGTTGGGTGTGATGATTACCTCTTCTTTGAGAGACCTCCTTTGTCTTACAACTTAATAATTCTCAGAATGTTCTTATTGGAAGCCAAGAATCGCTAAGATAAATCATAGGAGGATATAAAGCTAATATGGAAGGGATTGGATGATCTAGATTTGTAGAACATTGTGAGTAAGGGAGAATTGAAGAAACCATTGTATTTTTAAGGTAAACGATACACATAGAATTACATAAAAGCCTTAAATATAATATATATGATAATCATGTTAATTATCACAAAATGGACCACCCCTCTACATGGCGTTCCACCACTTCGCAAAATTCCCCATGGAAAAAATAGTTCATTAGATCAGATGGTACCACCATCACTCGAGAATGAATCCAAATTGTTTTTAGGGACATCCAGTTATTTCTAACCCCACAAATGACCATCACAATGAATTAAATAGTTCACATAATGAGGCAACACTGCATGCACCGATGAATGAAACCACTATAGTTTGTAGGTCTAGATGGTGATTTACACCTCCATGAATGACCATCCCTGCAGATGAAGTCATTAGTGGAATGAGACCATACTGCTAGTGCCCTTAAAAGAAACTAAGTCATTTGTGTGGCCAGATGATGATATCCATCACAACGAATGATCGCTCCCCATAGAATAAGACATCTGTAGCTCAGGGCATCCTCCTTGGTCTCTCAAAAAAGAATCACGATGACCAACCATGGATGAACAACCAAGATGGTATTTATTCCCTCCAGTTCTATATAAAAGATCCCTAAGGGTAACTGATAGAGGAGGATAGATAAATAGATATCATAAGAGGATAGCCCAGATGAGATCCCAAACATAGAGTTTTTTATCTTCAAAAAGGTAAAATCCACCATATATCATTAAAGTGGAAATAATAAATAATATATCCATCCACAAACTAGAAACCCATTTATGGACACCATTACATGAGGAAAAAATGGACGAACCCTTTGTGACCTAGTAACCCACATAGAAAAATGATATGTGGGCCAAAACATGCCCCTTGTAAAAAAAATCTATGCATGGGGGACTCGGCCCCACATAGAAAAATGCCAGGCTAGAGGAAATAAACCCTACATTGCAGCACTCTATGTGGGAAAAACATGACCCCACATAGTGACACACTACATAGGTGGAACTTGGTCGCATGTAGAAATACATTATGTGGGTCGAACCTAGGTTTGTGTAGCACAACACTACATAGAAGGTACCCTCACCCACATTCCAACATGCTAAGTGGAGGAAACCCCACTATGCATAAGAAACTATTACACATAATGGGGCATTCTAGGTTGTTCTACAATACACCTCCCATCACTCCCTTCCATCATATCATCAGGCCCCATAATGGCCCCTCTACAAACCAGTCTAACAGAATCAGGCTAAGGCTTTTTACAAAGATGTTTAAAATATGTGATTAGATCACCGAGCACATCAACATGCCCTCTCAAGTCTATATACGAAAGGTAAGTGGAGTCGTGTGTGTAACCTATGGAATAAGAAAAACCCTCATAATGTCTTTGGGCTTACATTCTCTCGGTAATAAGGGTTCCAACCTTGGTGGTGATCTTTTCAAACACCCTCTTCTTGGGATTGAGGAGATTTGTTGGACTTTCCCTTCAATAAGGGCCAGTGACAGATATTCCTATCCTCATAGTGGACCAGTAGGGAATCCCTCCTAGAGGAATCCCCTAGCCTTTCCTACAATAGGTGATGCTTTTGATCCTATTCACACCATCCTAGGATATAGCTGGATGGGTCAAAAGTTTTGATTATCCTGACTACCAAATTAAAAGAGGATATAGGCACACTCAAATCCCTCTAACTCTCTCGTAGGGCATAAAACCTCATCCACCAATGGAAAAAAATTGATTGTATGATCTTCAGATCTACTTCTTCCTCTGGTGTCTCATAACGATCATGACTCATATGAACTTAGAGGTTAGCGACGATAATGAAATCCACTTGATCCCCAATCTCTAGATGGTCCTCATATATGGTATAATCCCCAAACTTGTTTAAAAAACATCCTTTTGAGTGTAATCCCTAATCATGTCCCCTCAAATGGGAATAATCACAGGTGTAAGCCCCAACTTACCAAACTATATGGGCTTCAATTCCCAACTAACTAGGATTTGTAGGAAGCCTCCCTAAGGTCCAAACCCAAAACCCAAATTCACCGTAATTTTCTTTGGGGAACATTCTTGGTAGTGACTTATCCACATGGGAGACCACATCTATGTTAGGTCCCTTAGGACACCTCGACATAAGTCCCACAACATACCTTGACTAGGCACCGTTCGCCTAGATTTCCTTGTCGCATGACATTAAAATTATTGGTTTGGCCCTCATCACATCGCCTTAATAGGTGATATGTCCTGTTAAGTGGCACAAAATATGTGGGTTCTGATTCCTCCAATGAGTATATATAGGAATCCCATCTTATGGGTTCAATATCAAAATCAAAATAAATTCTATTTCCCAGGATGATAGTTATCTCTAGAATGCCTCACCACATACCTTATACCTTCATCATGATATGAAACTACCAAAGAATATCTGATCCATCCATAAAAGGGTACCATTGATGTAAAACCTTAGATACATATTAGTATCTCAATCAATGGATAACCTCAGATAAATATAGATGCTTATAACCCATTATTATTCATAATTGATCATTAATGTTGGGTTATCTATGTCTAAATACATAGGAATGGACAAAATAATCATGAACATATCCTAAATATATAAGAGGGTCCGAAAATAGGCAAAAGTCCCCCCTAAAAGGGTGTAATGATCCCTAATTTCCATCCTATCGACCAATGTGATCTCTTAAGTGTTGTTAGAGATATTACCAAACAAACGCCTACCTTTGGAAATTAGGCCTATGATTAGTCATGGATATAAGATTCGTTGGGAGTTTTCAGGTTCACAAAAAAAGAACCCATTGGAGACCATTCACAAATAGTATACCTGACATAAGTGATTATTCAAAACTCACCCCCTACAATCAACCATTGGGCCAAAATACCTTTTTTTGGAAACAAAATGGTGAAATCAATGTGAATCCTTAACCAAGGTGCTAGTGTTACTTGCATTATCCCCCTTTCACATCCAAAATGGAAGAGGACCAAACAAGACCATCAATTGCTCCTGTGGTCATGAGATGGTAGTTTGAAAAGGTTTTTTTGGTCGAACTGTTAACATATATTATATGAACTTTTAACCAAAAATATCTTCAATCCAATAGAATATCACCAGATTTCACAAACACATGCATCAGCAACTGCACAATCCTTCTCATCAACTAACCAGAAGATATAATCACCCACCTTGTATATTTGAAATTGTGTTTCAAAGGAATTGGTCTGAGATTATCACTATAATGGTGGCCTCCCAACCTTGGCAGCCACTAAAAAGTACCTTAAATCCATGAATCCCCACTAGTCATCGTTCTAGTGATGGGAGGAGTTCTAGAACTAGGAAGTATATTATCCATATCAAACCGTTTTGGGAGACTGTCCTTAGAATGTGATAAAAAGTTCCTCCCGTACCATAGAGAGGTTGATGAATGCATCACCAAAAAACATCATCCTAGTAGAACAGGGGTCCCACATAAGGTCCCCTATTATAAATTTACAACATTAATAATTTATAGACCAGTATCCATACAATGTCGAGGATACCACCCCATGGGCTCCAATAGAAGTCAAATAGATCCGGGTCCCCAGGGAAAACTATAATAGAAGATGACTAGAGAATCAGGAACATGAAATCATGCTTATTCCTATTGAAGAATCCCACCATGTAAATACGATAGAAACCCATGGAAATATGTATATTCCTAAACACACTCATGAAGCCCTTTATGAAAATAAGGAGGAAAATGGGAAGCTACAAATTCATGGTCGCAAATATGGATCCAATCAGGCAAATGTAGTGGAAAATGGGAAGGTGAAAATTCCAACTCACAGATATCAAGGCCATTAGAAAAAATACAATGGAAAATGAGAAGATTAAAATACATGCTCATAGATAATAAGCCCACTAATAAAATAAGGCATAAAACTATGAAAAAATCAAATTCCTTCTCATCCATATCACTCTCTCTATGAAAATATGGGTGAAAATTACATGAAGATGAAAATTTATGCAGATGCATACCAAGCCTGTCATCCAAATAAGATGATAATAAAAAATCATATGAAAATACCTACTATAACACATAAATACTTGTATGCAACTATGATAGTAATTGGAGAAATTTTTAGTCCCATCTCAGCTACAAATCTGGGGAAGACATATATTCCTTCCCCGATATCAAAATGGTTATATATTCCGGTTCATGCCAAGGACGTCTCTCATCAAATCTTATGTAATGAATTATATTTTAACGAAGATATGGATAATTATTATTTTTTATTTTAATACTTTTGTTTTTTATGTAAAAGGATTAAAATGGCCTATAAAAGGTCCCAAGAGTGTCTGAGGCTTCTTTTGAGCCCAGAGTTCTGAAAAATGGGCTCAGGAACTGGGCCACATAGTTTTTTTAAACTGTGAAACCTAGGATGCATAGTTATTTTTAACCACGAGGTTATTGAAAATGGGAATTGTAGGCTACAAAATTTGTCTGAAACTGTGTCACCTGAGGTGAATGTGTAGGTTCCGGGCGCAGCAGAAGTGCATTGGTGGGTCTGACCAACTTTAATTTTAGCGTTAAATAATGTTCAAACCGAGATCCGTCACGATATAAAATTTCAGATCTTCAGAATTGAATGAAGAATGAAAAAATAAAGAGGGAATCCCGGAACCATAGAGATATGATCATCATATGTGGGTTATAATTAATTTAATTAATTCATAAGAATTACCTTGCTGGAATTCTTTCTTCATTGATGTGTTCAGTTACAATTCGGTGATCTGTCGTTGCATCGTAGAATCAAAGTGTAGGATTCCTCTAATAGTGATCCACGCGTGTTCCACATATCTCTGGACGTCGCCGAAGGGATCTTCGGGTGCTAGCGCAGAAGAACCTTCTCTTGCGATGTCCGCCTTTGACCGCCTTGATCCGGTGGAGGATCTCACTCTCGTAACTTGAGGGCGTTCTTGGTGGAAATAGAATTATCTCTTGGCTTGAGATTATTTCCAAATCCGTTGTGCACAACAATGGATCTTCTTGAGAAAGTGTTGGGGTTGTGAGGATATTTATAATCGGGTTTGAGGTTAATAGATTTATGACAATAAATAAACGTGTTACACGTTTTATTTATTTCATTAACTCTTATTGATAACCCCCATGTTGAATTATTAATTCCTTGACATGCACCCATGCTAATTATAATAAATATCATTTAATAAAACTATATTATATCCTCAAAATCCCAACTGGAAAAACTACACGGCATGTAATAATTAATACACGGCGTGTACTTGTTTTCCATAAAACTACACGGCGTGTATATTTAATATACACAACGTGTACTTTTATTTTCCATTCTCCTCCACCACATTTATTAGACCTTGAGTAATGGCTATTTATTTCTTAAATAATTATAACTGCATCACTCGCTAATAAATATTATTTCATCCAAAATATATTCTCTCGAATAACTAGTGTTGAAATAAATGCAATCAGACATCCTTAAATAATTATTAAACCACAGTCGAGAATAATCTTTATTTAACTTGTTAAATTAATATTTAATTGAGATACATGGACACACATAGTGTGTGATCCTCCAGGCCTCTTTCTCAGTGGCATTATGCGGAGCCTGCCTAAAGTCCAATGTTAGCATCTAGAAACACGCCAAGGCACCCATAGAGAAAGAAGTTAACGTTGCAATGACGTTTCACCTCATACGAATGCTTTTCGTGTAATATAATCCCTTTGTCTCGATATCTCTAATCATGCCGGTAGCATACTAGTGCCGTCAACCCATGTGCTCGGTTATTCTTTCTCTGAATTCCTAGAACTAAACTTGCCCATACCTTACCATGGCCATGGATTTATTTAGGCTATATCAATTCCATCAAAGGGCCTGAGATATCTACTTCTGTTATGGAACAGAAGGGACAAATCCTTTCTCACATTATCTATTAATGCAGTATTACTCGTGATGCACCCAACATATCCTACCTCACTGCGAATAGTGTGTCGTCACATTTTTTATCAATACATCTAAGTGTGCGAGTTATAATACCCATTAATAATAATCTTAAAGTCTAAGGACCAGTACACACGTTCGCAGATAGGAACATCCAATGACACTATGAAATGTGGATTTTCTACTAGTGGGTCTCGTTCTCATAATATCCTCCTAGATATTACCAAGGTCGCACACCATGAGAAGGTGCCTCAAAGTCTTATGAGTCCTCACCCCTAATGACCTATACTATATGTGTCCCTCAAATAATATCATCCTGCCATAGAACATTTATTCAAGAACAGTGTTATGGCACTTCCAGGTTCTCATCATAACAGGGATCTGCTATGACCCTTTAATGAAACAACTATCCATAGGACATTATCACATACATTGTTACATAGAATAACAATCAAGATGTGATAAGGTTTTTATTAATGAATAAAGTACAAAGTAGTTGGTTTTAGGCCACCAACTCCAACAGACTCTCACTTGGACTAGAGCCAACAGCTAACAACCTTTAACCCGCTAGATCTCACATGATATTCATGCTTCTACTGAGATAGGCCTTTAGTCATGGGGTCCACCACGTTCTCTTCCGTGGAAACTCTGCTCCTAGAAACTTTACCCCTCTGATAGAAATCTCTCAAGAGTTGATACTTCCGGAGTATGTGTTTTGTCCATCGATGTGACCTTGGTTCTTTTGAAAGATCCACTGCTGAAGTATTATCACAATACAATATAATGAGATCTTTACTACTAGACACCACATCAAGATCCTGGACAAAGTTCCAAATCCAGACGGCTTCTTTGGATGCATCAGAAGCTTCTATATATTCGGACTCCACTGTAGAATTAGCGAAAAATGGCTGCTTAGAACTCTTCGAGATCACAACTCCTCCATTGAGACAGAAAAAATATCCATATTGAGACTTTAGATCATTCTGATCTGTCTAAAACCCAGCATCAGCATACCCTCTGATGAAAAGCTCCTCATCTCCTCCATACACTAGGAACATATCCTTAGTTCTTCTCAGATACTTAAGGATAGTCTTAACAGCAGTCCAATGCTGTTCTCCTGGATCTTCCTGATATCTGTCTACCATGATCAGCGCATAAGAAACATCAATCCTGGTATATAACATGGCATACATGATGGATCCTATAGCCGAAGAGTATGTGATCTTACTCATTATATCTTTCTCTTGTTGTGTCTGAGGACACATTTTCTTAGAAAGATGTAGGCCATGTGACACTGGAACCAATCCCCTCTTGGATTGTTCCATACTAAATCTCTTCAGTATCTGGTCAATGTATGTACCTTGACTTAGTCCAAGCAGCCTCAGGGATCTATCACGAATGATCTTGATCCCTAGAATGTAGGTTTCTTCTCCTAATTCCTTCATGGAGAAACACTTGTTCAACCAGTCCTTAACTGACTGTAAGGATGGTACGTTGTTTCCAATAAGAAATATGTCATCAACATATACTACTAGGATAACGACCGCATTCCCATTAAACCGCTTATAAACACATGGCTCACATTTGTTCTTAATGAAACCAAATTCCTTTATGGCTTCATCAAATCGAATGTTCCATGACCTGGATACTTATTTCAATCCATAAATGTATTTTTGTAACTTGCAAACCCGTTTGGATTCAACTGGTGTCACAAACCCTTCTGGTGGTGTCATATAGACATATTCCTGAAGGTTCCCATTAAGGAATGTTGTTTTGACATCCATCTGCCAAATCTCGTAGTCATGGTATGCTTCTATGGCATTATGATTCTTATGGATTTAAACATGGAAACTGGTGAGAAGGTTTCATCATAGTCAATTCCATGACGCTGTCTGAATCCTTTAGCCACTAGCCTTGGTTTATAGGTGCTAACTTGACCTGCCATGTCCAAATTTCTCTTGAATACCCATTTTCATCCAACATGCTTCACATCAACTAGCTCATCGACCAGAACCCAAACTTGGTTCTGATACATGGAATCCATCTCAGAATTCATAGCTTCTAGCCATCTTGTAGCTTCTGATCTTTCTACTACTTCCTTGTAGGAGAGAGGATCATCATTGTCCAACAATAATGATTCACCATCCATAGTGACTAGGAAACCAAATCTCTCTGGTTCCCTTACCTCTCTTGAGCTCCTATGCAGTACTTGTGTTTCTAGAACCTCTTCCATGGGGACCTGTGGAACTTGTTCCTGTACCAACTCTTGTGTATCTTGAGCATCAACTTCATCGAAGTCATACTTTCTCCCACTATCCTTCTTGAGGATGTACTCCCTCTCAAGAAAGACGGCTTGTCCGACGACAATCACTTTCTTGTCTTGAGGTTTATATAGGCAATATCCTTTCATTTCCTTGGGATATCCTATAAAGATACAATTCGTGCCCTGGGGTGCTAGTTTGTTTTCTGAGAAGGCCTTAACAAACGCCTCACATCCCCATACATGTGTATGCAACAAAATGGGTTTCTTTCCATTCTATAACTCTGAGGGAATTCCATTTTCCACCTTAGTTGGTACTCGGTTTAATGTGTATGTTGTAGCTTGTAATGCATATCCCCAAAAGGATAATGGAAGATATGCAGGACTCATCATCGACCATACCATGTCCAACAAGGTTCGGTTCCTCCTTTCACTAACACCGTTCCACTGTGGTGTATTAAGAGGAGTGAGCTGAGATAGAATCCCAGACTCCCATAGATGATCGATGAACTCTTGGTTCAGATATTCTCCACCTCGATCCAATAAAAGTTTCTTTATCTTTTTACCAAGATGATACTCTACTTCATTCTTGAATTCCTTAAATTTATCTAAGGCTTCTGACTTATACCTCATTAAGTAGACAAATCCGTATATACTAAAATCATCAATAAAAGTAATGAAGTAATAACATCCACCTTTAGCTTCTACTGAAAATGGTCCACATACATCCATGTGTACCAATCCCAGAAGCTCTGTGGCCCTTTCACCTTATCCACCAAAAGGAGACTTGGTCATTTTAGGTTGTAAACAAGCGTGACATCTATCAAGTGGTTTTAGCTCAGTAGAGTCTAAATAGACATCTTGACAGAGCTTTGTCAAGCGCTTTTCGTTTACATGACCAAGGCGGTGATGCCACGACTGGGTGATGTATGAGTCATGTGAGTTTGTTTCATTATCGATTTTCAACACTTGTTTTTCATAATTTAATACATACAAACCATTATTCAAATGTGACATACCATAATATACGTTGTTCTTATAAAAGAGACAACCCTTATTTCCAAACATGAAAATAAATCCATCCATATCCAAACAAGATACACAAATTATGTTCTTGGTAACACTAGGCACAAAATAACAGTTTTGTAAAACCAAAATCATGCCAGTAGGCAATGAGAGGTGATAGTCTCTAATAGCCAATGTAGCCAGCCTTGCGCCATTGGCAGCTCAAAGATCCATCTCTCCTCTGGCAATATTTCTAAATCTACTTGGTTCCTGAATTTGAATATAGATGTGATCCCCAAAAGCTGTATCTAATACCCAATGTGTATAAATAGAGAGATTTCACTTGATAACAAACGCACCTTTAGCATCCCCACGCTTCTGGGTGCAATTCCTCTTCCAGTGGCCCTACTTGCCACATGCAAAACACACTGCCTCCTGTTCTTTCCCTACCTCTGGATATTCCCCTTCTTGGAGGGACGGTGCTCGGGGGCTTCAGACCATTTATAAGTCTTTGGCCCCTCTGCCTTTTCCTTCATTTTCTTGTTCACCATAAGGACCGTGGGTTTTTCATGCCCCATGTCCTTATCTACCTAGCGAATCAAGGTCAGAAGATCCTATAGACTCATCTCATTTTCGCTCATATTATAGTTGAAAATAAAGCTAGAGAAGGACTTGGGTAGTGATGATAGGATGAGATATGTACACAACTCATCCGGGAATTTAATCCCTAAGATGTCCAAGCATTAAATGTAGCCAATAAGCTTAACTACATGAGGCCCAGCTGGCGCAAACTCTCCAAGATTAGTTGTAAAAAAAGCACTGGAGATCTCATACCTCTCTTTTCTCGCCTTCTCTTGGTAGAGATCTTTAAGGTGAGACATCATGCTATATGTGTCCATGTTTTCATGTTGCATCAAGAGCTCATTGGACATGGTCGATAGCATGAAACACTGGACATATGTGGCATCATCCATGTGTTTTATATAAAGAGATAATTCCTCATCACTGGCCTCTTTCCTAAGTGCAACTGGAAGAGGTTCTTCTAGTACATACAATTTCCTTTCATGGTGAAGGATGACGCATAAATTCCTCTGCCACTCTTGAAAATTGGTGCCGGTGAGAAGGTTTTCCTTCTCGGGTATGGTTCGCAATGATATGTTTGAAGTCATTTTCTTGTCGTTTATAAAAATTAAGATGAGCAATGATTTAGTACTTTATTACAAAAATGAGACAAATAAATAAATTAATACTTATTAGTCTCCCACTATTTTATCGAAATCCAATAGCCCTCACCATTGATTTTTGAATATTCTGTTTCATGAATATTCTAGTGGCAAGGATCCATATTTCCCTTCACATTACCCCAACTAGGGTTGGTCCAGCAACTTGAAGGGTTTTAGGTAGGCATTACAAATGCCAACTACATTAACTCAGAGCTCCTTGATCCGCTGAGTGGACTCCCCAATCCTGAAATCCTATTATTTTGCATTTCCTCAACCTTTGCCTCTTGGTCACACCAAGTCCTCCTGTGACAGTCAACCCTTGATGCGAACCAAGTCAATTCAACCCAAAACCTTGAATTGGAATTCCCCTATAATTGAATGCACCCAAACTAGGGTTGGTCAAGCACTTTGAACTATGGTTCGATTCTAACCAAGATTATGGAAGGCTATACCGACTTAATATTTCTTTTGAGGGAATTTATCCTTATACATAAATTTCCATTTTATTATCTTTGATTACATGCTTGTTAATATTAAGTGGGATATACTTAAGTGGTTAACCATGTCTAAGATAATATTTGTGTATAAGCTAATTTTTATTTTAGTTCCATCTTGCATGCTCGTTTAATTCATTAATTGTGTGATCGTGACAACACACCCACAATAAATTAACCATGAAACTGCCAGAAATAAAATAAATGGTATGGTCATGACCTTTTCTATTGGTTAGTTTATCTAGTGGTTGATAAAATAACCCAAGACCTAGGGGAGAAAACACCTTAAACCTTTCGGGTTTGTGTTTATAGCTTTCCACATGTCCACCATTATATTTCCTTGGATTAGTTTCACCTTGGCTCTTGACTTGAGCCACCTCCACTAGCCTGGGAGCTCTATCCATTACATATGCATTTATCTCACACACATGTGAGGGGTAAAAAGGGGTTTTACATAAAATAATCCTTGGGCATGCATGCCTTACATATTAATGAGAATATGGCTCACAGGCCAACAAATTTAATTTAAATAAATAAATTAAAAGAAACCATTCACATACAAAGGTCTCAATCTAGCTCATGATCATCCATACATGCAACGATATTTATGCATAAATAAAACTATCATTCAATTATTTAATCATTCTTGTTTAAGATAAATCACGATCGAATCAATTAATTATCTTTAATTAATCAATCCTTTTATATTAAACCCTTTTCTGAACTTCCTTGAGATTCTCATCCATCATAATTTTAAAAAAATAAATTCATTTAAAATTATCCTTGTACGTAACTTGTACCTTGGAGGCAACCCGGTGAATTCCCATTCATTACGCAGATGTTAAATTAAACACACATATATATATAAAACACCTATCACGTGTTGTGCCTCAGATTTACGCTTGAACCATGGTACACGTCTCAAGGGTTTGTATAATATAATAATAAATTTTAATAAATCTTTGTAATTTGGGTGAGTACATGGTGTGTAGTTCCGACTACACGGCGTGTACTTTTCTTCACCGTCCATCTGAAGTAAACGCCCAGGGACATGGCATGTTTATGTACTTCAGAAATTTTCGGAGTACAAGGCGTGTTCTTTTGGACACACACCATGTAGTTTCCGCGTTACACGGTCCAACCCGAACCTGAAGGGAATACACGCCGTGCTTAGTTCGACCATATGGTGTGTAATCTGGAAACCATGTGCCACCTGTTTCTAGTCAACACACGGTGTCATAAATGACTTCCATACACGGCCTGATTTGGTGGATCGGTCAATGCATTGAACCAAGACTACACAACATGTACTTCTGAATACACGCCGTGTATTCTGGTGTTGTACAGACAAAAACATTTGGCTCCTCCAGATGAGTTCCTCTATTTTATTTTAATCAAAATTAAAAGAAAAAATTGTTTCTATGAGGTGAATGGGAAACGAGGGAGGAGGAACAGATCTCGAAATTCAGATTTCCAGAATGATTAAACATGAATTGAAATAACTAAATTATTAAATGCATAAATTACCAAAAAAACTAAATAATATTAATCAACGATATGATCCCTTTGATACAACTTGTAGGTTCTGGGCATAGTAGAAGCGCGTTGGTGGGTTTTACCAAATTTAATTTTAGCTTTAAACAACGTTCAAACAGAGATCCATCATGATATAAAACGCTGGATCTTTGGAATAGAACGAAGAATGAAAAAATAAAGAGGGAATCCCGGAACCATAGAGATAGGATCATCATATGTTGGTTATAATTAATTTAATTAATTCACAAGAATTACCTTGGTGGAATTATTTCTTCGTTGATGTGTTCGGTCATGATTCGTTGATCCATCGTTGCGTCGTAGAATCCAAGTGTAGGATTCTTCTAGCGGTGATCCACACGTGTGCCATGTATCTCTGGACGTCGCCGAAGGGATCTCTGGGTGCTAGTACGGATGAACCTTCACTTGCGATGTCCGCCTTTGACAACCTTGATCCGGTGGAGGATCTCGCTCTCGTAACATGAGGGCGTTCTTGGTGGAAACAAAATTCTCTCTTGGCTTGAGAGTATTTCCAAATCTGTTGTGCACAACAATGGCTCTTCTTGAAAAAGTTTTGGGGTTGTGAGGATATTTATAATCAGGTTTGAGGTTAATAGAGTTATGACAATAAATAAAAGCGTTACGCATTTTATTTATTTCATTAACACTTATTGAAAAACCCCATGTCGAATTATTAATTCCTTAACATGCGCCCACGTTGATTATAATAAATATCATTTAATAAAACAATATTATATCATCAAAATCCCAACTGGAAAAACTAAATGGCGTGTAATAATTAATACATGGTGTTTACTTGTTTTCCATAAAACTACATGGCGTGTATATTTAATATACATGGTGTGTACTTTTATTTTCCATTTTTCTCCACCACATTTATTAGACCTTGAGTAATGACAATTTATTTATTAAATAAATATAACTGCATCACTCGCTAATAAATATTATTTCATCCACAATATATTCTATCAAATAACTAGTGTCGAAATAAATGCGATCAGGCATCCTTAAATAATTATTAAACCATAGTCAGGAATAATATTTATTTAACTTGTTAAATTAATATTTAACTGAGATACGTGGACACACTTAGTGTGTGACCCTCTAGGCCTCTTTCTCAGTGGTATTAGGTAGAGCCTGCCTAAAGTCCAAGGTTAGCGTCTAGCAACACGCCAAGGCACCCATAGAGAAAGAAGTTAACGCCGCAATGACGTGACACCTCCTACAAATGCTTACCATGTAATATAATCCATTTGTCTCGATATCTCTAATCAAGCGGGTTGCATGCTAGTGCCATCAACCCATGTGCTCAATTATTCTTTCTTTTACTTTCCAGAATTAAACTCTCCCATACCTTACCATGGACATGGATTTATTTAGGATATATCAATTCCATCAAAGGGCCTGATTTATCTAATTCTGTTATGGAACAGAAGGGACAAATCCTTTCTTGCATTATCTATTAATGCAGTATTACTCGTGACACACCCAACATATCCTACCTCGCTGCGAACAGTGTTTTGTCACAGTTTTCATCAATACATCTAAGTACGTGAGTTGTAAAACCCATTAATAATAATCTTAAAGTCTAAGGACCAATACACATGTCCACAGATAGGAACATCAAATGAAACTATGAAATGTGGATTTCCTATTGGCGGGTCTCTTTCTCATAATATCCTCTTGGATATTACCAATGGAACACACCACGAGAAGGTGACTCAAAGTTTTATGAGTGTTCACCCCTAATGACCTATACTATTTGTGTCCCTCAATTAATATCATCCGACCATAGAACATTTATTCATGAACAGTGTTATGGAACTTCCGGGTTCTCATCAAGGCAGGGATCCGCTATGACCCTTTAATGCAACAATTGTCCTTAGGACATTATCACATACATTGTCATGCAGAAGAACAATCAAGATGTGATAAGCCTTTTATTAATGAATAAAGTACAAAGTAGCTGGTTCTATGCCACCAACTCCAACAGCATGACCATATGAGAATTCCCGGATTTTGGATAGTATGTTTTCATAAGGTTTCAAAACCATTCACCTAAACTACGAGCCACTTATTTTTCAAGGAATTTTCTTTTTTATACCAAATAAATCGTTAACCCTATTTATTTTTACCTATTGATTCCTCTAGTATCTGAATTGGATATCCTCCTCCCAAATCTCAATGTATTTTATAATCTAGTAATAAAATTATCTCAAACATCCATACTCCAAATCACAATATGTCAAAATAATCGAATCTATCTCCGTATGTTCTTCAATCCTCTGCCATCATATTTCAATTTTCCTTCGAATCCATCATGCTATTTAGGTGTAGGATATTTTCCCCAATTTTTAGGGAATGGGACCATTTCTTATATCTCTTCCAACCTACTCTGAATATCAGGCTGATATTAAGAAATACATCATCTATGACCTTGAGGTTGGTGGTCACATGTTTTTCCCTTTGAGTTTTGATGTATTGTAATTACACCGTTATGCCACATGTCGTATTTTTTTGATCTTCCCATTTATATTGAAGTCATTATCATTGGCCCCTATTAGATATCTATTGATCCTTGTTTGGTAGTTTAGTGGTTGATTCCCTCAGTTATGGACACCCCGTGGGTGTGCCAAGTCAATTTTCCCTTAATGGTTAATTGAAAAATTTCTTGGAAAAACTATTTATCCTCGAGATTAGACATTAAATTGTTTTACATAAATTATATGAGTTGTTAATGATCCCAATATATTCCTATGTGTTTTTTCTAGCTTGATAAGGGAATTTTCCATGTATTAATTTTCCCTCTTTACCATGAAACCTTCCCATTGACACCTTAAGCCTTTTAAAATGATTTTCCAGGTCTTAAAAAATCAAATGGGATGATTATTTTGAATGGAGTGGCTAATGAATTATGGTTATGATAATTCAAGTGAATTGGATGAATTAAATGAAATGCTCCACAGAGGGTGGTAAGGATATACCTTTGTTTATATTTTATAAAATGTTTATTATGAATTTTAATGTTTTAAATTGAATTAAACATGACTAAAGGGACATATGAGAGTTATTTCTTTATATGTGATTTTATAATCATGAATATTCATTCTTTATATATAATGTATTGGTAAACATGTTACTTGATAGGTATTACCTAATGTTAAACATTTCAATTATGAATAAACCTTTTTAGAGGTTATGGAACAATGGTAAGGGGATTGTTGATCATAAAGGTATCATGCTCCCTTACAATAGGTGTTGAGAATGAAATCTCACACCATTGACACCAGTTGGGCATTGGGATTTGTGCGCCACATCTCTGTTTTGAGTGATGACATGTGTCTCACTCACTATATCGAGTTTTATGCGGGATGTCTCACACTATTTTTGGGATGTAGGGAAATATACCATATTTCTTGAGCTTTTAGGATCATTAGACTGGTCATGGATGTCTAAGTTATGCCTCGGTCTAGCCAGTATCAAGTATTCTATCTACATATCCACTTATGTCTGCACATACTTGGTTAATATAGGTGGATGAAATATATATAACTAAAGTATATATATATATATATATTATTAGAATATATATAGTGAATAATCATAAATCTATTCTGGTGATGAGCCAAAGTAGGTAGACTCACCATGTGTCTTATAGAATCCTAAGCAGCTGGTTATTTATTTCTGTATTGTTTTTCTTTTTTTCATATACCATCACACTATTTAGTTATGAGCACTACTTGGATTACATGTAGACCCTGTTTTTAGTGGTCTACTAAGATTTTTATCTCAAACCATACCCGGGATGCCTTTGGTACCTGAGAATACTATCTTCTTGCATATATAGATTAGGGAAATTTCCCTTCTACAAGTTGTTGATATGATTTTAGTTATAGATAGAGCTTATGAGCAGTGGGGCATGATTTAGCACAACATTCGAGTGGAATAGTTTTTGTACCTTTTGTAGTTTTTATAGCATTCTTGAATGTCTATTCCCTTGTTCATTTTTATATCATCATACCATGCACCCATGTATTGAAACTTCCATACGGGATTTGATATTATTATTCATTTATTCAATTTTTTACTCTTCCAAAGCTTGTTTTCATATTCTGTCTATTCAAATATGCTTCTTCTACTCTGGTATGTTTATTTGTATCCACTATGAATCCCTGATATGAAGGTATAATCTCCCCACTATACTACCTTTACAACCTTACTACTAGTTGGCGATCTCAGGCATATAAAGAGGCACGCTAAAGTCATGTGACACACAAGCTTGGGGAACGAGTTAAGTGGATCCTGAGTTGGGACATTTCAATGTGTTATTGGAGGAGTTAATTTATTTCCTTCCTATTTGGATACAATATATTGGAGATTGGTAATTCTTGAAACTTAGTCATAATTCATGATTGGGTGTTATGAACCCACATTGTGGGTAAAGACCGAGTTTCCCGAATTATAATTGATGTTATTCTTTTTCATATTACTATATATACCATTCCACCATTGGGTGATGCACCTGTTGTGTTGTGGATATTATTATTGTATTGATTGTTCATTTGTTACATCCTTCACCCGATGATTTGAGGGGAAGGAGAATTGTTTCATGAATCATTATTAGGAACACTAGGATTAATATTCCTTTAATTTTTTCATGTGACATATATTCTCATTATGCATTTTATTATTGCATATTGATAGTTCCTTGAATATGTACTAAATTGGGCTAACACTTATTTCAAGGATTGGATAACATAATTGATTCTTAAATTTACTAACTTAAACTAATAGTGTTTTCCTGAATAGGTTTATAATCCTTAAGCAGTCAATAATGGAACGTTGATCCATGTACCATTTGTAACATGTGTTGGAACATGTTATGATGTGTGTTGAATGGATATCATACTTCATTTCATAAAGAGTATGATCCCTTATTGATCTAAATCGACATACTATAAATTTCAACTATTTTAAAGTGATTTATAAAATTAAAAAAGAAGAAACTAAAAACTAATGTAACATATAAAGTGAAACTAGTTATCCAGTACCTATGAAACAAAGATATAAACTTGAACCCATCCTTAATAGTAGGTAGTGGGGTATCTATTACTTTCTTATGTCCTGCTATGGTTTTTTCTACTACCTATCCCTAGATTTTTAAGAAGGAAAATATGATTGTTCATTTATAAAATATGGTTTTATAACTTTCCTAGATTATATCTAAAATTTTATCAATGGGATAAATCTATTATAAGGTGTTCATTTGGAATTATATCTGCTTCTGATGCTTTCCGTCGGGGCGCGCGCACGCATCCATCACGCGGGGGAGGACACACAGCTTGTTTCCCCACATTCCCTCTTTCCAAAGGTGGGCAACATCCGTTCCTTGTTTAGGGATGTCTACTCCTTGATCGAAACCGGGATGATGGGATGTCGGTTCTTCCTTCCATGGATTCCTCCTCGGAGCTTGTCACCTAGTTTGGGTCTCCCTCATAGATTTAAGATGTATTCGTGAACCTCGCTCTCGGTGCCATATTTTCATGGACACCCGTTAATTACACTGCTTCCATCGGGATTCTCTAAGGGGTCTGGTTGGGGCAGCAACCTTCGGTGAGGAGAATGGTCACGATGGGGTGTCGTTGGCGTGTCTTGATGCTGTGGGATTGGAATGTCTGTCTTTTGTCCCTTATTATAGGTCTTCTCGAGGGCGCGGAATCCCAAGGCATCCCACATCGAACGTGGGGAATTGTGTGCCATATGAGTTTTTCCTCAGCTTCCCATGTTTAACACAGGGTATGTCGCGAGTTTAACATATTGCGGAGATGGATCGGACTAATCGGAACACTGAGTGTGGATCAGATTGAAGGACCCCCTAGGGGGAACACCGATATTGGGGCCAGCATGTGGGTGACCTCCTGGATACTATGGAGTGGAATGAGGTGGCATGATCCCATCGGTATGTGGCGGCCCGGGTAAGGATTAGGATGGGTGATGGAGTAAAGAGGGGTTTGAACCTCATGGAGGCTTCCTACGTATCCCCATGGAAGGGAATCAAAGTCCACGTAGTTCGGCGATATGGTGGGACACCAGAAGAGGTGACACATGAGAATGAATGCATGGATTGGAGCCTGGAAGAAGTAAGACCACCAGGCTAGGACATGAGCTTCCAAAGGCATGTGGGCTCAAGGAAGAGGTCAGGATTAGATGTGGGTGTTGGATATGGGGCTTACACTCTGAGGTGGCCCATAATGGTGGATATGGGGCTTACACTCTGAGGCGGCCCATAATGGTGGATATGGGGCTTATGCTCGGAGGCGGCCCATAATGGTGGTTGTGAACCGACGCGGAGGGGTTGGAACAACCGAGTGATGGGATTGAACCTCGTAGAGGCTTCCTACGTACCATGCGTTAGCACGGATCAAAGTCTACGTAGTTCGGGGCATACAGTTTAACGTCATGCGGGACGAGATACAATTTAATGTCATGCTAGACGGGATACAGTTTAACATCATGCTGGATGGGCAATTTAGGGCTTACGCTCTGAGGTGGCCCAAAGTGTTGGAAAACCGACGTGAAGAAGTCGGAATGACCGGGTGGTGGGCTTGAACCTCATGGAGGCTACATACGTACCATGCGTTAGTAGAGATCAAAGTCCCCGTAGTTCGCTGGGATGGGGCTTACGCTCTGAGGCGGCCCATAAGGATTTCATGGTCGATGCTCGCCCTAAGCCCACATGAGTCATTCTTAGTGTGAGAAACAAGAGGCAGAAGGGACTCGAGGATCACGTCGCGAATGGTGCGTCCATGAGAAGTGGAGAGGGGCTTACGCGTTGAGCGGCCCAAAGAGGAAATAGGGGCTTACACGTGGTTAGGATACCTTAGTGCTGGGACTTACTCTAGGATGGAGGCCCGTGGTGTGACAAAGCACATAGGGAGAGGGATTTGGGATCGAACAAAGGAGATGCCTCGTTCCCTATCACACCCTCCCCTGGCCTTGGCGGTGGGGAAGTACGGAGGTGCATGGCTGCAACCTTCTGCAAGAGGGACTAGGGGATTACGCTCTAAGGCAGCCCTTCCCCCATGGACAAATTCCACTCCAAAAGGAGGATATCATTCCATGTGAGGAAGACTCCATTCCCGTGGAGACGAGTGGTGTAAAGAATTTTTAAGCCGGGGGAACCCTGTGTGTGAGGCACGGGGTCAGATCACAGTTTAACATCATGTGTTGAGGAAGAAGTTCTTGGCAGTTTAACGTCCTATAGCTCGGATGAGGTGGGTTCGCTCCACACCTCTAGGGATTACATGCCCAACACCCTCTACCCCTTGTGGGAGGGAAGGCATCGGCAAGGTCGTAGTGAAGGGGGGCCGCAGGGCGAACCATCGAGGGGTCCCCGTTAGAGTGGCTATGCGAAGAAGAAATAGCCGTCAGCGTGCCTATGAGAAGAAGCATGAGGCAATGCAATGCAACGGGAAACACCACCCAAGCGACCTTGAGGTTACTTCGTATGAGCCTGGAAGGGCGTACGAGAAAACAACACATGGCGTGCATGCCTGGTACGGAGGACATCAGGCGCCTATGCAGGGAGTCTCCCGGGGGGCGTAAAAGTGAGGAGTCCTAGGGTTTTGTGTGCAAAGAGAAGGTTTGCATGAAAAACACCGGGATGGCATGCAAGTGGGGAAGAGGGATTGCACGCGGCTAGGGGGATTGTGCTCAAGGGCATGGATTGCGCGAGGGGAAATGGCCGATCCATATTGGAAAAACCTAATGAAGGGATTGCATGCAATTTGGAAGGGATTGCATGCGATTGGAGGAGATTGTGCGCAATGGGAAGGGATTGCGTGCAAAGGAGGAACCCTGAGGAGTTGGAAAATTCACTTAAGCCAGTGGGATTGCGTGCAAAGGAAAACCCCGGGGCAAGGTTGAGAGAAAAGGGTTATTACCTGGAAGTCATATTGCACGTGCTGGAGACCAATTTTCACGCACGGGAGGTGGTCCGAATTCCTAACCCTGAAACGGTTTGGGTCTCCTTCTATTTATAGGCATTCACCGTCACAGAATCTGGACAGTGCGTGAAATCTTCCGCACCAGGACCTACCAGCGCACAAGGCCTCCCCGCGCGGTACCAGCCTCACAAAATTGCGCGCCGCACCGGTTCGTTTTTGCGAATCCCAGGAGTCCTTCCCGCGAACACCATTTTTCAGTGTGAGTCCCCTTTAATTTCACGCACCACTTCTGGGCCCTCTGGACAAGGACTCTAAGTCCGAATATGACTTCACTTCATCATTTAAAAACTTCCTCCAAGAGTTACGGACTTTTTCAACATCTAGAATATCATTATGCTGTCATGATGTCCTCCGGTCGCACACCCTGAAGTTAGTGATGATCATGTACCTAGGGTGGCGGGCCCTGAGCCACCAGTGATTCTACTTATAGTGCCACCTATGGAACCAGTACCTATTCTTGATATGGGAACCAATTCCTAGTTCTAATTGGGCTTCCTATGTCTTTTTTTAGTTTATGCAAGGTGTAGTTCAACCTGCCTTTAGTATGGAAGAGTTGAAACCTGAATTTCAGTAGCAACAACAACCAACATTTTTGGGTGATGGAGGACCTCATGCTACAAATTCTTGGTTTGAATAAATCTTTTATATATTCTCGCATATAGATATTCCTATAGATAATAGGTTCATGCTTGTGGATTATATTCTATGTGACTCTACTAAGTGATGGTGTGATGTAATCACCCAGGAATATCACTATATAGATATGGTTTGGATGGATTTTTAAACCTTATTTTACAACTACTACTTGATCCAAACTCTGAGGGATGACAGAACCAAAGTGTTCATAAGACCTTAGTAGTGGAGTATGTCATTTATTGAATACTCTACTCATTTCATTAAGCTAAAGTAGTTTACTCCTACTCTAGAAGGCGTTGAACTTATGACCACCTGATGATGTGAGGATGGGTAGGTTTACGCCATCTGATCACATGTCAACATGTTCTGGTTGAAGAATATTTCTGAAATCATCATCTATACACTTATTATAAAGAGGAATCTGAGGAAATCTAATGGTGTGACTCATGGAAGTTCACCACCTAAAGCTAGTAGTGTTTCTTCTTCTAGGTGAAAACATCACTTCAATGTTTCTCATGGGAGTAGCAGCAGCCAAGCTCCTCATGTTGATAGATTATTGATTTGTCACCAGTGTGGGAAGCTGATACACACAAATCCTTAGTTCCCATGGGATCCATTATACTTCAAATGCTGATAAATGATGGGGAATATCCAGCACTTCAACAATACTTTCCCTCAAGTTCCCAGTGAGAGGGGATCTTCACCTACTCCCCGATCAAGAGATAGACTAGTAGGATCATGTCAGGTGGGAAGCTGGAATACCATTGTAAAATCAGGCTAATATGGTAGTCAAGGTAAAGGAAATTATACATATGATTCACATCTCCTGTATGGTGGGCTTGGTCATGGAAGTCAGGAAGTGACTCCAGGCTGTGGTACAAGACAATCACATGTTTTCCATCCTATGATGGAGGAGTATAACACTAGAAATTCTATAGTACATGGTACTATTTTAGTAGCCTCTACTTTAGTGTGTGATTTGTTTGACATAGTAACATCTCACTCATTTATATCTAATGCTATTAAGGGAAGTCTAGTCCTTAAGATTGATCACTTCTATGGAGTTATGATTCTAGATAACCTGTTCAGTATCCGGTCAGAGGGAACTCATCATTTTAATAATTTTCTCAATGAAATATGAAATTAACTTTTTGTATTGATTCGTTATATCCTCCACATGAAGAGATTTGATGAAATCATTGGGATGGGATGGTTAGTTCACTATCAAGGACATATTGACTACTATCTTGGGAGAGTGAAGTTTACATCACCAGAGGGTGTTATGAATATACATAAGGGAGAGTGTGATGTTAGTGTGACCTAAGAAAGACCCAAGAGTAGAGGTTGTGAAAGTTTTATTACTTAAATCTTCAATATTTTCCAAGAAAAATATTGGTTATGACCTATGGCTTTTATTCTTATAGTGGAGTGTTCACTAGTGGCTATTTCTTCATATAGGTTGGAACCTAAGGATCTTATAGGGCTTAATTAGAAGTTGGAGGATCTGGATTATAAAAGATTCATATTCCATGGAACATCTATTTAGGGTTCACTGGTCCTTTTCTAAATTTAGGGGTATGATACTCTCAAAATCTCTGTGTATTGCCTTCATTTTAATAATATTGTAATTAATAATCAGTATCCACTTCATATAATAGATGGACTCTTTGATCAAATCCAATGAGTGAAGGTGTTTTCAATGTTAAATTTGTGGTCGGGCTATCATAAGATGCATGTCAGGTCCTCATAAAAACCTCAAAAATTGTTTAGGACTAGGTATGGTCTATACGAGCACATGGTTATGTTGTTTAGGCTCAAAAACTCACATGTAGTCTTCATGGATCTTATTAATCAGGTTTTCCACCCATATCTATATTCATCCAAGGTAGTTTTTTTAAGACATCTTGGTGTATTCACACTCTATACATGACCATGAAACCCATCCTAAGATTGTGGTGAATACATTATGTTATCATAAACTCTATGCTAAGATCAGTAAATGACACCTTTTGATAAAAAAGTCAAATTCTTGGGTCACATCATCTCAGAATCATGAGTTTCAGTATACCCATAGGAAATGATAGCTATTGTTTCCTTGGAGAATCCCAATAATGTATTTGACATTCAATGTTTCTTGGGGATTTAGAAATATTATCGATTCTTCATCTAGGATTACTTAGGCCTTTTGTTTCTACTCATGGGATTGACAAATAAAAGTGTGAAAATTTGTTTGGTCAGAAGATTATGATACAACCTTTTAGATGCCGAAGGGTCATTTTACATCAGCACCGATAATGATACTTTTAGATCTAGGAAGGAGCTAAAATGTATAATTGGACACATCAGTTATTGTTATTGGTGAAGTTATAATACATGATGAGTGATTCATTTCATATGGGTCTCATTAGTCAAGGGATCATGAGAAAAATTACCTGATTAAGACCTTGAGCTCACTATTGTTGTCCATGCCTCACATTGTCAGAGAAACTATCTTCTTGTAGAGAGTTTTATGGTACACACTAATCAAAAAATCCTCAAGTACATATTTAAATAGTGGGATCTTAATCCCCGAATGTGAAGGTGGGTAGAGTGCCTACAACCCTTTGATTTTGATATTGGATACACTCCTAGAAAGGGGAATTCAGTAGCCGATTCTCTATGTTGAGAGACTCATACACATGAATTTTAGGTATCTAGTTCTGAATGATACCTTAATTCCTTATTATCAGAGATGATTGTTGAGGTTTAGGAGGAACATGGATAGATGTTCCTCTTAGACTTTGTAGTGACATCTACTCTTCTGGAATGGGTGATAATGAGAAATTGTTCTGATCCAAAAAACCTTGTACCAAGGGAAAGCATTTCATATGACGATACATCTTCAGGTTAGACTATGGGTGGGGATGAAATATATAATTTCATGGTCATTTATGGGTCCTAGATGACATTAGAGAGAACCTTATATTAGAATTCCATGCCTCATCTTGGGAATTTCACCCTGATTTCACCAAAATACATCGAGTTACTTGGCACCAGTATTGGTTTCCTAGTATAAAACATGATATTTCCAGCTTCATCACTTAGTGTTACATCAGTCAGTAGGTAAAGGAGGAGAAGTAATGTCAATCATGGAATTTTTATCCATTGTCCATTATTGAGTGGAAATGGGATGCTGTTTTGATGTAATTTTTCACTAGTCTACCCAGATCACCTCATGGTAATGATACCATGTGTGTTTTCATTTATCACTTGATGAATGTCACATAGTTATTACCCATGTGAGATACCGTCCCAATAGACGATCATGAAATGAGATACATTAGGGAAGTCGTACATCTTCATGGATCACCTCATTATATAATTTCTAACAGATATTCTCATTTCACATCATGGTTCTAGAAGGGGTTGCCGAAGGACTTGGGTACATATATGCTTATGATCATATCATATCACCCATAGTTCAATATAAAAATGGAGTTTACGATTCAAATTCTATAGGAAATTATTGGTGTATGTGTCCTTGATGTTGTGGGTTCCTAGGAGAAACACATTCCCCCTTATCAAGTTCTCTTATTACAATAACATTTAGGATACCATAAAGATGGATCGTTATGAAGCCTTGTATGGAAGGCCTTGCTACTCACCTCAATGCTGGCTAGAGGTAGGGGAGGAAGATATTATTAGTCCATGTCTTGTGTATGAGACTATAGAGTAGGTCCAGCTGATCATAAAGTTCATGATGATTGCTCAGTCCAGACAACAGTCATATACCAGTAAACGTTGGCGAACTCTCGAGTTCTAGGATAGAGAAAATGGTTTCTTGTGAGTCTCACCTAAGTTAAGGAATATCCATATTTAGAATTAGGGTAATATTTTAATGAGGTTCGTTTAACTCATCCAGGTTGTGAAATAGATAAGAAAAGTGGATTTCCTATTGGCGCTTCCCCAAAGATATTAGTCTATGTATGGTGTCTTTCATGCATCTCAACTTCGCTGATACTATATAGACCTAACACTTGTCTTTCATCTCAATGATGTTGAATTGGATATAGATGATTCCTTTGAAGATTATCCTGTGTGTATAGTGGATGGGATCATGAACACACTCTGAGGTTGGTCTTTTGCTTTAGTACATAAGCTATGGCAGCACGATTGGGTACATGAAAAGACATGGGAGCGGGAAACTGATATATGAGATCATTGGTTAGAACTCATTCTGGATGATGCCTTTTCACCCTCATAACTCCAGCTTGGGGATGAGTTTCATTAAAAATGGGAATTTGTAACAACCCATATTTTCAAAAAGGTAAATATAATTTGTTTTTTATCTACATCCTTTTTATAATCATGGTAAATGTGTACCATGGCCTAAGGAAGGTCCTAGGAGCATATGGGGCTTGTTCAAAGCTCTAAGTTCTAGAAAATAGACTCAGGAACTAGACTGCACAATTTTTTAAACTGTGCAACCCATGAAGAATAATTAATTTTAACTGTGCGATTGTAGAGAGTGGGAACCTGTAGGCTGCACAATATTACTAAAACCTTTTGACCTAAGGCACATGACCGTGAAATAAATATATGTTTTTGGATAGTGGGTTTTCATACGGTCCACAATCTGTTCACCTAATCCATGCACCCCTTATTTTGGGGTGAATTTACTTCCCCCCCCCCACTTGGCTCTTTAAACCCATTTCTTTTTCCCTAATGATCCCCCCAGTAGATGAATTGTATCTCCTCTAGCCATAGAAAAAAATATACTCTAATCAAGGTATCCCAGTATCTCACATGTTTGGAATCCAAATAATGTTCCTTTAGATGCATCAAATCCATCTTGGTACATTCTTCAATCCTATCCCATCCTATTTCAGTTTGCCTTCAAATGTATCAAACTATTAGGTGTATTTTTTTTCCTACCTTTAGTGCATTTGTCCATTTATCAAATCTCTTCTGACCTACCCTAAATATGAGGTTGATATCAAGTGTGGCTTCATCTATGGACTTTAGGTTGGTGGTCATTTCGTTTTCCCTTTGAGTTTCGATGTCTCATAATTATGATGTTGTGTCCCATGAAAAGTATTTCTGAGCATCCCATATATATTGAATTCTTCATGATAAATTGATCATCAGACCTTTTTATATATCTATTGATCCTTTTTAATAGTTTAGAGGTTTAGTTTCTCAATTATGGTCACCCCAGGGGTGTTCCAAGTAAATTTTACATTAATGGTTAATTTCTAAATTTCCCAGAAAGAATATTTAGCCTTAGGATTGGGATTTAAATTCATTTCCCCTCAATAATATTAATGTTTAATGTTCCCAGTCACATCTTAGGTGTTTTTTCTAAACTGTTAATGGAGTTTTCCATGTAGGAATTTTCCATCCTGACCATGACACCCTCTCATTGACACATCGAGTCTTTTGAAAATTAATTTCCCAGTCTTAATGAATTAAATGGGATGATTATACAGAATAGAGTGGCTAATTCATGATGGATATCCCACTTCAGGTGAATTGGATTAATTAAATGAAATTCTCCATGGATTGTGGTATGGCCATGCATTTTTTATGATTTATAAATTTATTATTATGAATTTTAATGTTTTAAATGGAATTAAACGTGACTAAAGGGACATATATGATGTATTGCCTCATTTGTGATGTTATAATCATGAATATAATTTATTTATATATAAAGTCTTGGTAAACATGTTACATGATAGGAATTTCCTCATGTTGAACAATATAATTATGAATATTACTTTATAGAGGCTATGGCACAATGGTAAGGGAACTATTGAGCATGATATTATCATTATCCCATACATCGAGTGTTGATAATTACTTGTCACACCATTGAAAATAGTTGGGCGTTGGGTTTACACATTTCACCCCTATTTCGAGTAATGACATGATGGATCACTCACCATCCCAAGTGTTGTGCATGATGTATTGCAGTATTATTGGGATTTAGGGAATATAACCTATTGCTTAAGCTTTTAGGATCATTAGAATTCTCATGGATGTCTGGGTTATGCCCAAGTCTATCCATCAATTAGTATTCCAGGTATATACACACTTACATCTACACATAAAAGGATTATATTGGTGAATTATATATATATATATATAATCAATATATATATATTACTATATATATATAGTGACTATTCAAACTTCCATTCTGACTATGACTAAAGTAGCTAGACCTGTTATGTGTCCCTTAAGAACATGTGCAGATGGGTATTTATTTCAGTATTTTTTTAATTTTATGCATATACCTTCACACTATTTAGTTATGATCACTAGTTGGATTACATGTAGAAACTTTTGGTGGTGGACTACTATGTTTTTTTATCTCACACGATACTCAGGATGCCTTTAGTACCCAATAATACTTTCTACCTGCAGGGATAGATACGGGAAATCTACTATCTATAGGTCGTTGATATGATTTTTCTTATAGATGGGGTTTAGGAGAAAAGGAAAAGGCTTTATCTTAAGATTCTAGTTTAGTAGTTTTTTTCTTTTTTTAGTTTTTATTGCATGCTTTTATGTCATTTACCTTGTTCCTTTTTTGTATATCAGCCTACCATGCATCCTTATATTGAAAGCGTGATAGTGACTTTGGTATTTTTATTTAGTTATTCAGTTGTTTACTCTTCCATTGATTGTTTGTATATTGTTTTCAATCAGATATGATTTTTTTTACTATTTTATGTTTATTTGTCGATGATATTACACTCTGATATGGGTTATAATATAACCAAGGTTCTATAATTACACCCTTTCTCCTAGATGGAAACCTCTAGCATACAGGGAGGTGCACTTGAGGACATGTAAACCACTGGCTCAGGGAAATGGTAAATTAGATCCCAGGTCAAGATGTTTCATATTATCAATGATAGAGGGTCATATTTCAATACGTGACCATATACTATAGAGTTTCAATGATTTAATCCCATCCACAGAAATAGCTATGAATCAGGCCCACAACCCAACCTCCATAATTTGGGTGACTCATCCACATAGCAGGTGGTCACTCAGAAGTTGATATGAATCCCTTCTTATGACTAGTAGGTTCATCAGTAAAATTACATGTTTAAAAGACAACATAATCAAGCATAAATACCCATTCCAATTGGGGGACACTGGTCTAATTCAGTGACTGCTCTAGGATAGGCATATATCTCTTCCAAAATAATGGAATCTTACTAAAATATTCTAATAAAATTATGGGATCCACTCAAATAGGAACCCATATATGAAGGCCTTCACATATAGAAAGAAGCTTCGATCACCCATAAGAGAGTGCCTATAAATAAATCATGAGAAAGGAAAATGGGAAATGAAGAGAAGACTCATAACCTTACTCTTCTAGAATATTTATTTATTGAGACCATCATACCTATATTAATGGATGCTTAGGATCATGGTGGTATATTAAAAAAATATGAAAGTGGCAGTAGTGGTCATAAAGGTCCTATTTGTAACATTATTACTAGAAGCTCTAGAGTTCCTCCATAGAGAACTTACCCCGAATACTTTCTTTGTGGGAACAAGAAGATCGATATTGATAGCTTCTGTCCTGATGAAAATCATGGTAGACCTCCTCATGTTCTGAAGATCAAACAGAAAGAAGACCCCATATTTTATGTCTTCCTCCCTAATGGTTCTCCCTAGGGAATACTCTGTATAAATTCTACCTATACTCAGACATCAAACTATGATGGTAGTCCATGACATGATAGTATCCACTATGAAGGTCCTCTCTATAGTGATTTCTCATTTCATCAAGAATTAACTTCACATGGTGTGTCATATAAAATAAATCCCTCATATTCTGAGGTTCTTGTAAATATGGGACCAACCATGCTACAGACCCTATCAATAACAAGTGACATCATTTCTCAACTTGAAGATGGCCTGGGAAAACGTCCATTTTCTAAGCCACCCCGAACTATTCCCATACCAATAATACCCCTAAAATAAATGATACTTGCAAAAAATAGTCAAGAAGTGCTCATGTTGGGCCAATCAAGTAGATGAGTCTCTCATAGAAGAACAAATAGATATGTTTCTTGTGAGAAGGCAATTGTCAAGGGATGACATACCCATCATGTTTTATCCATTAACCACTTATCAGTTTTACATTCCAGATACATTGTTATAAGAATGTTTTCAAAACATCCACATAAATATCTAGAAAACTCTCTGACACCTAAAATAAAAATTATTTACTTACGATAGGTATGCAGACCATACCAAAATATTCGGAGAGGTTCCTCATTAAATTGTCTTGTAAGACCTTCCGTCTACATAGAAACAATGTTCAGAGAAGCGATGGAATAATCTTCAATCAACATGCCTCAATGAATTGCATAAATTCTACCATCTAATTTTTAATTCCTCACCTTGTATTCATATATATGGACGGGGGAACATCGATCTTTTCATTTCACCTCATGGCCCATTGAGAAAAACCCACTAGAAATGAAATATTGTTATTTCATTATTCTAAAGTCTCTATTGAGAAAAAACCCTTCCCAATAATGGAATCATGATCAATAATAATAAGCCATAAATAATTCTCAAAAGAATCAAGTCCAATGCGATAAATCCATAAAAAATCTCCAAGACTAGGAAATTGAGAACATTACACATGATTCTATCTTATGAGAATCTAACCATTAATCACTACCAATTTCTTTAGAAGAAATAAGTTTTCATGCAAATGCAACAGTATATATGGCTTAATATCAAACAATGATGCATGAGATAATGAGAGAGGATAAAATATAAGCATTCTTGGTAATATGGGATCATACTCATCATGTAGGGTTGTTGTAATTTGTAACAAAAAGTTCCCACCAATTCAGAAAAACTTGGTCTGAGGAACATATATAAGTGAACAAGAGAAACTACAGTCCATTAGGTTGGGGTAATGTTTACCTAAACCACCCCCACAAAATAAATAATTATTTTTTCATTTAGGCTTGATGAAAAGTGGTATGGTCTCCCATTCTATCCCATATCATGACCCATTTCCTAATAAGGGAGGCATGTGACCAAGCTTCATAGATGTTCCCTCCGAGTCATCCTTTTCCAAGAAGTCTGAAGAGAATCCCAGAGGGGAAGGGAGAGGTCAAGCAAGGGACCCAAAAACCCTTAAAAAATTCAAAAACTAATAATTCTCCCACAATAAATTATGAATCAATACATGTTGTTGACATAAATCCTATGGAAGATAATGAAAATGATGAAAATGGAGTGGATCGGATAGAGGATAGTTCCATCACAAACATAGTCCACACCGAGAATTATGGTTTCCATACCAGGAACCATATAATCTCTCTAAACATGGGTGATCCATATTTAAATATCATTTTGAATCCTTATATTATATCTAAAAAAAATAAATTCAAGGTCATATATAATCCACTGTATTCCCTCAATGAGGTTGAACTCCCCACACTCAAAGATTGGTTTTCTTGGAAGGAGGACGAAATGAAAGAGTTATGGATAATCAATGAAACTTTTCTATGAGTTTGTATACCAATATAGTATGATCCCTAGAGATATCCACAACCTATACATATAGAAGGTGTAACTCTACAACAAGGATTCATCCAGGCAATTAATGTAAGGTCAGGATATCCTCCCAACTTGGAGATAGGACCATCAGTTTACCTATACCTAGTTATGGATGAATATCATGATTTCCATCCATTAAGAAGGAAACTAGAGTGGGTTCAAGATAAACCTCAAAAGTTGTCCTTAACTAGATTTCTACCTCAAAAAAATGAAGAACCAACACATCAGACTCTACTGATGGCTACACATATCCAAGATCCTATTGAACTGAACCTTCATCATAGGATTATCAAAACCATCATGTCGTTAGTGACACAATTTGGATATGTCGAGGTGTGGCATGCACCAGTGAAGCCAGAATAGAAAGATTACCTTGACTAGGTGAGTTACAAACCACCAACTCCAAACTTTTGGAGTCATACGTTTCCGATTTTCAATGGCTCAGGTGACCCAGAATAACATCTAAAACACAATTAATCCCATTGTGATTCCATTATGGGAACTACTAAGTAAAAAAAAGTAGTGAAACTTATATTTTTCATGGGAACCCTGCTAGGGACAAACTTTTTATGGTATAATAGCTCATTCGATAATAGGATGGGAGGATCTCAACCAGAAATTCCTCTTTCAGTTCAGCTCAATGAAACAAAAGGCAATAATTAGTGACCTATCAAATTGAAAATTTAAAGAAAATTAGAGTCTTAGATTTTATTTCTATATGGAATTGGTTAACCTATACCATGAACCCACCTTTTCACTACAAGGATTTGCTTTCTCACTACACTGACAACCTTTAGGATGAGCAATAAATGCTGCTCAATAAAGTTAAATACATAAGAGGGTTTTCAGATTTCTCTACCATTCCCCCAAATAATTGAAGACTCTATATTGTGAACCAAGCTTAAGTCTCAGATCACTCCACTAGTCCCAAATAAAATAATAGGAAAGGAAGAGGCAACGTCTATCACACATAAACCAGCCACCTTGCCTACTTTGGCTCCAAAACCTGCATCGTATCATGTAGAACCCCTGGAAATCAATAACAAACCCAAACTCACCATGATGTGAAGATGGGGCCATGTAGAATTAATTTAAGGAGATATGGAATAATGTATAATCATTCAAAGATGATCAACTATGCATATATTTTATAGTCATTGGGGATAATTATTTTCTCTACCTGAAAGAACCTAAAATGGATGAACATGTAGGTATTTATGACCAGAAAAATTATTTCTCATTTAATTGGATACTAGGACAGACTATTCATGAATTATTCATCTTTACAGACCTCCTACAGAAAATGGTAGATTTAGGGAAAGTGAAGTTGGGATTGCCACAACAAAAAGTGGTGTATGTTACCCCCACCACACCAAGGAAGGATTTGAATTGAAATAATTTATTATAAGGACATAACATAAGTTTGATAGTTGGATGAATCAAAAGAAAATCAACTAGAATCATGGAATTCACCAAGAATATTTGAAACAACCAACTATTTCCCCATATACTTCCTCTACAACATAGCCAACATCATTGGAAAAAAACCTCCAAAATTAAACCTTTAATATAGAGGCATATCCATAAAGGTAGGGAGGAGGTGAACAAGGGTGAACCTACATCATGTACAAAATTGGATTTGACTCTCTCATATTTTTGGATGTTATATCTAAAACAAAACACACTAAACCACCAAAAAACACCACCAGAGAGGATCAGTCAAGAAAATCCATCATCATATGAGGAGTTAATATTTAGATCTATTAATGTCAAAAATTTAATGGATCTATTATATAAATATTATTATGACTAGGAACCTAATATCTCCACATATTATTGGGGAACAATAGGAAGAGGTCTCACAAGCTGAGGATACAGTGGAATTCACACTCATGGAAAAATACAAACTTCTAGACACACCCCTTATATGACTATCCATATTGAAGAAACCCATGGAAGAGCACTTCTGTGAGTTTATATGATTAGGAAAATCTTCTTAAAATTAAAAAAATCCACCACGACCGTATCAATATTTAAAATCAATTCAAATAGGAACATGTGTCAGATCAACCATGACAAGTAGGAAGACCTGTTAGACCCAACTCACCAAGGACTTGAATGCCTCTAACTTCTCTCTCAAGGGACAATTTACTAAATCAAATAGTCAATCCCCTAAAGTTAACTTGAAATATCATTCTCGAATTTATAAGAACATGATTTTATGCCAAAAGTATGAAGTCTTGAAATAGTTAACTATGGTACCAACTAAGCAATCAATTCTAGGATCCATGAGTATTTACCAATTTATTAGTGAAGCACTCATAGAGGGTTTTCTAAACCCTTGAGTGTTTGAAGATGAAGTTTCCACTGCTAAGGTCTATTAGGAAGAGACTAATCCCATGTAACTACATGTGTGTTTCTCCATCATGGATCAAGATGAAGATGTCATTGTACATGGGAACATCATATCCTTTTTTGTGTCCAACAAGATAAATGTTGTCAATGTCCAAAAAAATTCATTGGAAACAACTCTAGAGATAACCTCATTCCAATAAGAACACTTCATTCGCTAGGATAAAATGAGAATAACCTTTTAACTTCCTCCATTACACTGTATGGCTATGAAAAAAGTGATCATAATCCATTGGGCTAAATCAATATCATAGATTATCTTGGAGACATGTTAGCTAACTCATAATTTCTAGTAGTTTGGAAGAACACAACCTTCAATGGCTTACTATGATGAGCTTGGATTCATCAACACATGAAAATGATCTCATCGCACCATTAATGAATTAAATAATTTATTAATAGATAAATCAAGCATTTTCACGTTGATAAGGCCCTATTAGATTCCTACTAAGAACACTATATCAACATAGTATTCTAAAAGGGAAAGGGGAAAAACCTTTAGTTGATGTTGTTGGTTGGGTTATTAACCCGAAAGGTCTTGAAATGATCCCAGTTAACCCATTCAAATAGCTCGATGAAGCATATGTCTTACCCATCAATCAAGTTGATTATATGAACCCAAATATAGTATCATATTCAAAAATATTTTTGGTTTCATTCAAGACAACTGATTCCAGTAGTTTTGAAAAGTTTACAAACTCCCCAAATAGTAGTGAAAGCTCAAATGAAAATTCCATCATTACATCCTCAGATCTCCCAGAAATACCTACCTCACCAGCTAAGGAGGAAGAGGTTTTCATTTCATACAAAGAGGATGAATATAATCCTTCTCTATATCTCACTCCACCCTCTCCAATTTTTCATGGAAACCCTGCATTACTAGGTGAGTTAGGGGATATTGATTCATCTTTGGGTTTCCAAGATATCGAATCCTCTCTAGACTCAGTAGAACATATCCCTAGACTAGATACACCTACGAAAATAGAGGAAAAAACAATATGAGGTAGAAGAAGAGGAGGAGGACCTTAGGGATTCCCCCCTATAATTTCAGGAGGTTGTTTCTACCACCATTATGTGATCCGAAAATAAATATAATTGTAGGAGTAGACTCATGGCCCAACTTGATCAGTGTCTCCATGTAATATGAGGAGTAAGAGGTATATACCTCCATCAAAAAGTATAATTTGGTTGTATTCACCTAGAACAGAACAGAAATGATTTCCTTCAATCATGATGTGGCCACTCATCACCTGGGCTTGCAGGAGAACCACCAAGGCTACAAAACAAGTTTCCAGAAGGATGCACCTGAAACCTGAGGCCAAAATTGAGCTTGATGTTGAGAAGCTCATTAGATCCAAATTATTTTAGGAGGTCTAAGATCCAAAATGGTTGCCCTATATTGTTTTAATCAAGATGAATAATGTGAAACCCAGATTCTACAATAATTTCAGGGATCTCAACCGAAACTGATCAAAGAAAAATTTACCAGTCCAGATCGTAGAACTATTGATCGATGAAACATGAAAATATCAGTAACTCTCTTTCATGGATGGCTATTGAGGATACAATAGAATTTGAATGACCTAAGAAGATGTCTCTTAGGGGTTATTTTTCTACTACGTAATACCCTTTGTCATGAAGAATGTCGACACTACGTATCAATGTTCCATACATTGCATATTCAAACCCTTCTTGAATTCTTTTGTTTAATGCTATGTTGATGATCTGATAGTTAAATATTTAAGATGCTCATACAACTTGGAAGATCTTTGAACTGTTTTCAACAAATTTCAACCACACATCCTGAATATTAACCCCTTGAAATGTTCTTTTTTGTGTTACCTTGGGTAGATTACTCGACTTCATCATACACCATCATGGCATAGAAGTCAACCCTAATAAGTTAAAGGAAATACTTGGAATGTCACCTCCTCACAACCTCATTGATTGAAAATCAATTCAAGGACACTTATACTACATCTAACACTTCATATCCAACCTTTCCGAAAAATGCATCCCCTTTTCCATGATATCGAAAAGGGGGGTTACATATCAATGGACCGATGATTATCAGGTGGAGATCTAAAACATCAAGAAATACCTATTGATCCCATAAGTTCTAATGCATCTGGTTGAATTCAGGCCACTTATTTTGTATATTACAGCCTTAAAAAATCATTAGGTGCCTTCCTCAGACAAATGAATGACGAAGAAAGTTAAAACAAAATCTATTACCTCAGACAAGACATTATCAATTTTGAGACTCATTATTAAGATATTAAGAAGAACTATTGGGAACTAATCCTTGAATTCTAGAAACTGAGACACTACCTACAACATCAAAAAGTCCATTTATCCTCTTATGTAATCCACTCAAATAAATTATCAACCATCCAATTTTGAAAATGCATCTGTCATGGTGGGAAGTCATCCTATATTAGTTTTACATACAATTCATTCCTTTGAAAGTGGTGAATACCCATGAGTTTAAAAATTTTCTAGCAGAATACCCCTCAACAAAAATGACTTCATTGGATGTTGAAGTACCCGATGAAGAGGTTTTCTATATTCAAGAGGTCCCCTAGATGTGGAAAATGTATTTTAATAGTACATCTACATGCCTAATAAGAAATAGTATGGGGGAACCCAAACTTAACAATGTTGGGCTCGGAGTCGTGTTGATATCTCCAGAAAAGTTAGTTTAGCCTTACTCCATCCAAGTATCGAAATTTTGAACAAACAATGAAGAATAATATCAGGCTCTCATTATAGGGATATATTTTTTACTTCACGTATAAGTCAAACACTTGTAGATAAAGAATGACTCTAAATTGGTCATTAATAAGGTCAATTGGGATTATAAAATCCAAAAGGAAGAGTTAACCCCTGTTAAGCCACATCTGAGGGATAATGTAAGAATTCCTTTTGGAAACAATATTGAATCACATCCCATGGTCATATAATTCCCAATACGATTCATTAGAAAATGTCTCCACAACTTCAGATGATCTAAAACATGATGAAACAATCATCATCATTGTGCAATTCTAGATGGTCACACTATTCATTCAATACAACGTGGAGAAAATAGATGAGATTAGCCCCCATACACAGACATATATGGTCTTACCCCTAGATGGATGGAACCTTTTGCAGACTACCACCAAAATGGACAACTCCCACTAGACGAATCTGTGATAAAGAAAATATGATGAAGAGATATTGAATTCATTATATATGTAGGCCCAAATCACCGAAAGCTCATCTCAAAGCATAACCTTAATGGGGTCATTGTCAGGTTCATTGATGGAGATGAGACTGCAACTGTCATGAAGTAAGGGTACACTAGAGCCTATGGAGCTCAACATTCAGGGATCATTCTTTCTCAACAAATCTAAAGTCTAGGAAAATACTAGCCCAATCTAATGTAGGACTAAACTAAATTCACCAAGAAGTTATATTACTTCCAAGTTCATGAAATCTTCATTAACCAAAATTTGGAATTACTATACATATTCAAGTACTCCTAGAAATTTTCTAAATGGGGAATAAAAATAGTGGGATCATATAATCCATCTACAACCAAGTAGTTTAGTACATTCTATCCAAAAATTCCATATTCTTAAAATGGGCCAAAGCTATACACCTTAAATAATTCATGTCAAGGAACATTTCTTGCTTTTTTAAATCCAACAGAATCACTAAATTTGGTTCCCCATATATGATACTGACAAACAATGACACCAATTTTTATTCTATTGAATTGGAGAATCTATATCATTAGTATGAAATCAAGTCCAACCAATCCCCTCGCAACCATTAAGTTGCTAATAGATAGAAAGAGGAGTTTAAAAAGACCCATTCAAATAGACTCAAGAATGTTGTAGATAAGGAAAAAATTCTTTCCCGGGCAAGCTTCTATATGACTTGTGGGCTTACCATACCATGACCCGCACTACCACAAAAGAGACCCCATAATCATTAGTAGATGAGACAGTGGAATTACTGCCCATCGAAGTTTAGTTTCCCTTGTACAGAGTTTCCCTCTATGATTAGTTATCCATATATGAGAAATACCAGAAATGGTTCATTGAATTGGAGTGAATGGATGAGATAATATTTCACACCTTGAATCATTTGTAAGTATACCCAAACAAGATTACATGAGACTTTAACAAAAAATTTAACCTATGATGTTTCTTCGAAATAGAGATGGTGTTAGTCCTCAAGACTCTAATAATACCCATAATGAAACCTCCAATGTTGGTATAGAAATGGGAGTGTGATTAATCTATACATAAGGTATACTAAAATGAAGCTTATTCTCTAATTTCAATAGATATATAGATTACCATTGCTTCCACCAACACAAGATTCCTAAAGAAGTATTTCATGTAATCACAACTCACATTCATCTTGATCACATGAGGAAAAACTGCATGGTACCTCATCCTGATTGAATGATATAAAACTATATGGTAAATTATCCAAGCTGTATGATGTTAAGATACATAGTCAGTATTTGTCGTATGACCTTAAAAACCATTAAACTGTTGTCCTTGTCAGAATACAATAAACTGCATGACATCTATTTCATCACCACATAATGTTAAACTACAAGAGAATAATCATTTCAATCAATTATTAATTTCACAGGAGTGATACATGTGTTTTATAAATATGAAATTCTAATGTCCCCACGTGAGATTTAGATCCACGTAAAGATTCTCTTTCTCAAGAACTAAGTGTGGATTGAGTATTTTTATCACAGGATACATAGTGACATCTGGACCTCATGTCCTAGGGATATCTTTGAAAAATGAAAAAAAATTCCCCCTGCATGTTGTTCATAATTGAATAGAGGGAGTTCCCATCAATAACTACACATGTATTGATTCCTATCCTGATAGGATATGTATTGGTTACTGTACCTCTTGTGTTAGGCCCAACTACAAATTCCACCCATTCATATGATGAGTTTTTTATGACACTTTAAACTCAAGGCCTCTTTTCATTTCATGATTATGTTTCTCACTAATCTAAAAATCATCCCTCCCATAACCAAAATACTTGATCATCCAAATCTCATGATGTTAAATTTTTTGGTACATCATCCTAGTTGTATGATGTTAAATTGCATAACAACATGCATCCCAACTGCACAATGATACACTTCATGGAACCAACGTCCTATTAGCATGAAAATAAACTGAAAAACCATAATCATCCCCACCATATGATGTTAGAATGTGTTTCCACATATCATAAATACAACATTAAAATGTGTTCTTGGTCTGAACTACATGACCTCAAACTAGAAAACCATATCCAAATATCCTGACATAAGACTATAAGTAATACTCTTTAGGAATTAATATGTGGTTTGTGACTCCTTGGAACTTATTCACAATGGTGTTTCTATGCCACCACAACACACATATCCTTTTTTTGAGTTTTCACCCCTTGGTCCGAACTCTATGACATCAAACTAAGAGTTAATTTCCTCAAAAAACACGATGATAAACTATAATCCCACCATAAAAAAGTTTAGTATTCCTTTTAAAATTTTATGAAATGATTTATACCCCATGCTCTTCATATGGGATGCCTCACAATGATCATGGGATGCCCCAGTTCACTAACAAGACAGAATTTCCCCCACCAATGTTGGTCTCTCATCATATTGTGTTCAATAACTACATAGGGCTTGGTTTATATCTAAACATGATATGTAGTGATTCATGGATTTTACATCATATTCTAGCCACCCCAAATGTACAAAAATTCTCCCACCCTATGTATGGACCTGACTTATGCAGGGAGATTTCAATCAAGAACTACATGTGTCTTGATTCCTTCCCACACAAGATACATAGTGACACCTAAATATCTATTCATGGGCTCATCTATGATGATACTTCTTTAATATTATGTGACCCCAATACTTACTGCAAGATGTTAAACTACATGGATAATTATGAACTATGTGTGAGTTGATTCTCATTCTATGGGATATGTAGTGATGACGAGACCTATTGTTCTAGTCCTAGCCTTGAAATATAGAAAATTTCCCCTCCCATACATACAAACTAAATCAATAGAGGGTACTTAAATGTGGGTCTTATTTATAGGTCAATTTCAAATAAATTTCCCTCTCCCTGCACATGAGTAAGATCTATGTAGGGAAGTGTGTTTAGAACTATGTGTGTCTTGATTCCTATCACAAAGTATATGTATTGACTACCAGATCTCTAATCCTGAGTCAAGCCACAATAATCAAACAATTAATGGGAAACATTTCCCCCTCTAGGAATGGATCAGACCTATGTAGAGAGTTCCCATTCAGAACTACATGTGTCTTGATTACTATTATTATGAGATATGTAGTGATATGAGGATATATAATCATTGGTTCAGTCACAATAAAGGATAAAATATTTCATCCTCCATGTATATAGGTCAGACCTATATGCGGATTCTTCATAGAACTATGTGTGGATTGATTCCTATAATCAAAATATATGTAGTGATAACTGAATTTCAAATTCAAGGTCTAGCTGTAATAGTCTCCCTATTTCATGTCAAGTATCCTTCATGATCACCATATGATGTAAAATTGTGTGGGGTCATATAAGAATGTGTGACTTGATTCCCCCATCACCAGACATGTAGTAACACCCGATTTTTAAATCTCTGGTCTATCCAAAATATTTCTTCTTCATGTTGGGGAACCTATATCCTTTCCGCATTATGTTAAACTACATGGAGAATTTACTTACCACATGATGTTAAACTGCATGGTAACTCAAGAACTATATGTGGATCAATTCTCATTTTGATGGGATACATAGTGATTACTAGACCTTGTGTCCTAGTCTCATCCATGAGAAAAATAAAAAAAATTCCCCATTTCCTATTTACAAATGAATACTTATACAAGAGATATCATGTTTGGATTACTTATTCAGGGATTTATTAAAAAAATTGATATGACCCCCACATATGAGTTAGTTCTATGTAGGAAATTTTACACTCAATGGTTAATCATGGTTTAAATGTTTTTATGTACCCGAAACATTAATTCCATTCATCCTACTCTGTGACCCAAGAAATTTATTATCATCACAATCATCCTTTGGCCATCAAAGATAGAGGGGGGGGATAGTGTACTAAGGAAACATTTATTTGAATATGCACAATATGCCCTAATTTTCATTGCATAATTTTCCCATGAAAAAATTTCTATCAACCAAAGGTTAATTCATCTTCATGAGAGACCTTTTCTATCTTTGTAAGCCCCCAATGTAAATTTTCTCCATGTCATTTCTCCTAAGCCTAAAATACCTAGAATCATCGATTATATTCCCCCCCCCTCATGTATGATTCATTTCAGAACATATTTTCTAGATTCTTCTCCTATTACTAATTGTTTCTGTGAAAAAATGTCTTATTTGTAAGACTTAAATTTCATGACCCCTTGTTTTCCTAGTCAAATGATGTTAAACTGCATGGATGATGTCTTAGTCACAAGACACTAAACCGCATGATGTTTATAACTATGAGTGGATTTATTTTTGCCATCTCATGAGATTTTGTGACACCTGGATATCCAATCCTAAGTCTAACTATATAAAAAGTTAAAAATGAACTTTCCCTATGCACTGGTCAGACCTTCATGGGGAACCTTATAATAACTATGTATGGAATGATTCTTACTTTTACCGGATATATAGTGACCCCTAGAACTTATATCATGATCTGAACATAATAATAAAATTCCCTCACTCACCTTTATATGATCTAGATCTGTATAGGATGGTCCAATACATGTCTCACTTCACTTGTGAGCTCATATTCAAAATAAAATTCTCCTTTACAATTAAAGAGTTCAATCAATGTATTGGGTAACCTTCCTTGAACTACTTATGGATTGATTCTCATTTTAACATGATACATAGTGAAACATGGACCTTAAATCTTGATCCCAATCATCATGAACGAAATACTTCCAACATATGGGGAATATCTGTGTAAGGGAAAAGTTTCTACCCATTCTCATAAAATTATGACATGGAATGATCCTTTAATGTCCAATAAATCTCATTTCACAAACTAAAATCTATTTAGGTGGAAGTCCTAATTTTCAAAAACCACTATGTCCATCGAAAATGGATAGCCAGGGTCCTGCGGACCTCTTTGTTTGACTATGCACAATATTCCCCAGTTGGATCTTCAAAAGTTTCCCGTAAAAAAGACCTGCCAACCAAAGAAAAATTCATCTTTAGGAGATGATTTTCCTACCTTTATATGTCCATAATGATATTTTCATCCCTTATTACTCCTCAGATTCATGAACCCCAAGACAAGAGTTTTAAAACTTCCCCTCCATGGCTTAGGATGTTGGAACATTATTGGATATATTTCCATGAATAGGGAGAATAATTTATCCCATAGAAAAGGATATGTGAACTTAAAATGTAGCCCTTAAATGGTATTACCATAATGAATTAATCAACATGGTCCATGTCCTAGTTTCATGATATTAAACAACCTCATACCCTATCCCTTATTTACACATGAAAAAATTGTGTAGTAGTGGTTTATCATTCTTGGCCAGTGCCGATACAGATTCCCTTAAATTTTTTTAAACATCATTACCTCAACAATGTACCCTTCATATTCTTGAGAAATATTAATTTTCAAAAAATAACTTGCCATAAAAAATTAAGGGTCAGTTTCCTAAGGAAACCATTGTTTGACAATGCACAATATGCCCCAGTTGACTCAGTATTTTTTCCCACAAAAAATTCCCATCAAAGAAAGGCAAGTTTTCCCTAGGAGAGGATTCTATTTTCTTCGTATTCCTCAACAACATCATTCTAGAAACTATTCTTATAGTTAAACCTCACGTATTTTCCCCATATCATGTATTAGACTCAAGAATTACTAAACCAACACCCAAAAATACCTCATTAATGTCTAAATTTTTTTTGGACATTCTCAGCCAATAAGCCCAATTCAGGACTTCACCCCATAATTCATGGTCAATATTTTTCACCCTAAAACATTAGTTGAATTATAACAATTGGAAATCTTCTAAAATATTCACAAAAAGAGACATAAAACATTTCTTGTGGAAAAAACACAAAGGGAACCCAAAATAAAAGTTGAGTTTTATCTCGTTAAATCTATTCTTTTCATGGTTTAGACAACAATCAAGAAATAAAAAATTAAAAAGGCACAAAAATCAATAAGATTAAAAACCTTCCAAGTTCTTCCAAAGAAGAAGTCATGTTATTCCCTCTAATCCCACACTATAGTGTAATTACGAAAAATTTTGTGTGGTAACATAAAAGAAACATTGTTTTTAGGTTTTGCATATAACCCTAGAAACCATCAAAACTATACTCATTGAGTCCCTCATCATAGAAAAAAATAGAGTGTTATATGATCATATTAATTTGGTTATCTAAGGTTGTGATTGTCATTGAAATCATGTAGAGATTATCTTTTAAAATGAAACCAATTATGATTGATTGGAGTTGTGTGAAATGATAATTGATAAGTATTGGGGGGAAAAAAGTTTTTATTTTATCAAATGAGAATGAAGAAGGATCCATAGTCCAGAGTATCTTTATATGAATAGGATATTATGATTACATATCCCACTCAAAAGATGAAAAAAGATTAAGCAATGCTTGGTCCAAATCTTTTATGGCTTGGCAAAGCTTGGACAAGGTTGCAGTCTCTTCATTAGTGTCGGCCCACAGTGCTTCCTCCCTCTTAGTTGCATCCAATCATTAATTTTGCTCCTCCTCCACTAACTATTTCCCTTCATCAAAAGCTTCCTCATTATGATATAACTATTTTTTGATCCTTTATAATTCTTAAATAATCTACCCCACCTATTGATGAAGATGCTCAACTGAGGTCCTTTTCTCTACAAATTCATTATGTCACCTCACATCCATTATAGAATGCTCAACAACTTCATTAATAAGGACATTCTTGGCTATGGCAAGGAGGACTATGGAATTTGTAGAGGAAAGGAGAGAGTAGAGCATGATAATTCTCTCCTATGAAGCAAGTAATTGTTTCACTACGTAATTTATGTCATGATAGTCAAACTCCCACACCCAAGAAATTAAAACAAGCAATGAAATTTAAGAATTTTCATTAGCATGTCTGTAAGGGGGTATGATAAATCAGATTCTAGATATAACTAAGGTCATCCAGAGCCTCCTGGTCTACCTCAGAATCACTTTCAAGTGGAAAAATATATTTTGGAATGAGAACCACCAGAGAGGGTCTTGAATAAGCATCCCCAATGTAGGTTGATTCAGCAACAGTCAGCTCTCTTGCAATATCATCAAGTTTCAGTATTGAAACATTAGTTGAATCCATAGATACATGTCACTATAATTATGGAATCATAAGTTTGAAACAATTAATTCCTAAACCCCAAAACAAAAGGAATTGTTTGAAGGTCAAAAAACTCACCTCCATTTTTCAATACATTGAAATCCTTGGCCAGGATTATTTCATCATCACCTAGAAAATCAGGTGTTAAATACTCTATTTATAGGTTGAATTTAGGTTCTTCCAGAGAACCAGTGGTGTAAACTCATGTTCAAACTGGTCAGTGGTATCCAAAAGATCACTCATGGAAAGTATTGTTGTATGAATAAGAATTATTAAACTAGGAGAGATAAATGAATCTGATTCTCCCTGAGTTTTAATTACTCCCCCTTCCATGGTTGTGCTCCCCAAAGGGGTAGGATCAATATGCTCAGCCAAAGAACAAAACTATGACGACTCACCCACTACTCGTAAAAAGGTCTCTTGACCATGAATAGATTATCTCATCGGGATTGGGGTCCCCCAGTGGCATAAATGGACCTAGGTTCCCTATCTAGTTCAGGAAAAACCATCGACAATATCACATTCATCTCTAAAGAAGCAGTGGGTATAGGCCCCTGGGTGATTGCTACCTTATTACTCACTGGTCCTACACTAATTCATGTGCAAGATAATTATTCAGCACATGAAGACACATAACATGAAAAGTAAATAAATAAATTCAATAATCAACTATTATAAATGAATTTAGATATATCATCCACTATGATTCTAGTAGATGCCTCATAGTGTGTCACATGGATGATTTTCTAGAAAGAATAGTGGGTGGGTATGGGGGTGGAAAATGTCTTGTAGTATCTGAAAGAACCACCTACATATGTTCCATTACCTCAAGGGAGACCTCTCTAGAAATTCCCACATCTTAAGGGATATTATCACTAGTGGATGTTCCCCTTGGAGTGTACTTTGAGGAAGAAATAGTTTCCCAGATCTCCGTAGGATCCTATAAGTACCAAAAGTTTCATTTCAATGTCATGTTTTTTAGATGAAGAAGATTTGGTATAAAAAACCGTATTACGTTTGCATTAATGTTGTCTCTCCCCATCATGATCACCATCATGTCCAATAATCAATCAGAAAAATAATTTATATCTTTATAAGAGTAAATTTAGGTGTCAATTTCTTCAAAATATATCCACATCCCAAGGATCTTCTTGAGTAGAGATCCATGATGGGGCAATGGCAAATCCAAATCCTATAAGATCTAGGGGATCTTTCTGGAGTTTTTCCCTGATATCTTTCGAACATTTACTTGATCTAAATGTATCCCTTGATTTCTAAACCTCTATGAAAGCTTCATTGATGGGAATGATTAATGTGGGGAGATCCACCTTTGGATGTGAGTTGGGTTTAGATAATAAAAATTGATTACTGGGTGCCTCAACTTCCCTAAAACACTTTGGGGAAGGGTGCTTGTGAGACTGTAAGTGGGAATGTGTAATTTCCCTAGCACTAGTTGTGAATTAGGGGTTGGCTTCATTAGTACCCTTAGAAGTGCGACTATCACCCCCTTCGCTCTCATTTGCATCAAGTCTCACTATTTAGAGAACTCAAGTGGTATACCTATTATGGATCCAAAGTGAATGAATAAAGGTGTCGAGATAAAAAATATAGGCTTCCATCATCTTAGGTTCATTGGCATCAGAGATAGTGTCAAGAGATAACACATATCCATATTCTCTCAATGAAACCACTTTCCATTGAAAAAAGTTTTGTAGATCATGGATAGATTGTGAACCACTTAAATAATCTCATTGCCTCTAGGAAATTGGAAAGGCGACATCAGGTGGGATCGATACCTAACCTAGAGAAGTAGTATGAATAGCATAGTGGGTTTAACCCTAGGATATCAAGATATTCCTTGTGGGTTTTGAAACAATAGTCTTCCTTAGATGCTTACCAGGACTTTAATGTATGACAACATGGGATTGATTACCCTTAGTCTAGGGTGTTGACAAACATTTGATGTCAAGAACTTGGTTTTCTAGTTTAACATCATTGTATGATAATTTACAAACTTTATCATAGGATATGTAATGTACAGGTTTAAATACCACCGAAGAAGTAATCACAATAATCGATTTGGTGTCCTCCTTAGTAAACATCAGCCAGATCTTCCAAGCTATCATTTTGTGTTTCTCCTGGAATTCATTATTTTTAATGACCCAAACTATTATAAACTAAATCCCTATTTTTGTTTAATTAATTTCATTATTATGTAATATAGTTATAGAAAACATATTCACTTATTTAATTTTATTATATCCAATTAGATTTTAAAAAATGTTAAGAATCTTTACCATTGATAATATAGTCATTGAATAGTGATAAGTTGATTTATATAAATATGGGGATTTAAAAAATCCAATTGACACAAAATAAAGAAGTGATGAGCTCAACCTGAAGAATCATACTCTATGAATCCCATTTATCATATATTTTGAAGGATATTGCACCATTTGGGTTTTCCATTGACCAATCCTAAGTTGAGATCCAACAACTTAATCATGATAGAAATTGTTTATGAGATAAGTTCAAGATCATCAATATCATGACCCAAACCATGTACACTAAACCACCCCATGAAAGCCTCAATGTCGGGAACCATAGACTTAGGGAATTTTCACATGTATTAAAGGTATATGTATCAGGAACCAAGTAATATGAGTATGTGGATTATATTTTATAGATTAATGAATATATTTTCATTCTATTATTGATACTTTATAAATTATTTTTATACAATAAAACACAAAGAGCATTTTTAATTAGTATTCAATTTCAATTAAGATATTTATATTGATGAATTTATTTATTTTTTGAAATAAATTATATTTTCATAAAATATTATTATTAAATAGTTTTTTAGTAAATATAAATGATCATGTAATTTTTATTAAGTAAATGTAATTTTTATAAGGGTTCAAAAACTATTATTGTAAAAAAACCCACCTTTTTCATTAAATACTGGTTATTATTTTCAAAGTGAAAATACAAATAGTTAGATATTTATTTAGATAAAATGAATATTATTTTTGGAATCATAATTTTAAAATTATCCAATGGTGATGTTTTTATAACTTTTTGATCGAGTTGAATTTTTAGGTAAAAATAAAATACTGTATAAATATAATTTGTGTGTTATGACATCATGATGACCCAAATGTGTTGTAAAAAATAATATAAATGGTATAAATGAACAAATATAGGTTTTAAATTTAAAATAATGTGATTTTCGGTATATTTTATTAATTTTATAAATCTTTTGTGAATCCTCCAAAACCTTTAATAGATTTCAAGGTTTTAAAATCATTTCTTTAAGAGTATGAATCACCTCCACGTAATAAAGGGTATTATTTTATTATATTTGGCCCTTATACCAATTAAATAATTAAAAACACTCCCATTTGGTCTAGAAATGATAAAAGACCATGTGGAGGTTTGTGATTTTGTTTATTTCATTATATAGAGTCCAAAACCTAATTTTTGATAAATAATAAAGAAATACCCACTAATTTCATATATAAACCCACCCAAGATCCCATTTATCTTCACTAAAAATACTTTTATCACATCCTTAATCTTCCCAACCCTCACTATAATCTTATCAGGGTACCCTTAAGTGCTTAGTAAGCTCCTCTGTAGCATTTGGTGTCATACACTCAAGTAAGGGATCCTCACCTTCTATTAATTATTCGAGTTTCTTTATTATCGCATGCCTTTTATTTTACAATTCATAATGTTGGGACATGCTTATCAATGTACTTATTACTTCCATTTTTATTTTTGAGTGATGAGAGACCCCTTTATCTCTCATCAACCAATTTTATTTATTTTAATGTGACATCATTATGCTGCTCAAATTTGACCACGATATTCCATAAAAAAATAATCATGTAGTGAATACCATAACCATTTACTATCAACGAAGTTCATTTTTATACACTTATAATTATTTTAATTTGGAATAACATGTATTTATTCCTCCTCCTTGATCATGGAAGAAATATTATGAGGAATGAATTCTAGTTTTATGATCTATGTGGCACACTTAATCTTGAGAATGAAATGGAGGTGATGGGTTCACTCGAAATTATATTTCCCTCCAATGCATTAGGTAATGTTTAGTCTCATGAGTATTCATTTTGGTACGTGGATTGAACCTATTTCCTTTTTGGTACTTTTACATCATTATGTATTGGAAGTTAGTATTGACCTTTATTTAGGATGCAGTGCTTTAAGTTATTTCCACATTTCCCATGTGAAGATTATCATGCTATTTCATGATTTATTATTTATGTTTATGATTTTAAAACATTTTATTCCTCATTGATATTAATATTTTCTATCACGTATCACCTTATCAATTTTTTATACCCTTAATGGTATTTATATCTCACCTCTTTCTTATGTATTTTCATGACCCATCCCCCAGGTCCCGTGCCATGACTACCCCAAGCCCACCTTCCATAGGCCAAGGGATGGCGACTATCACCAGAAAGGCATATACATAATACAGGAAGGCATTTCTGTTTTAAACTGTACATATAAATAGTCCAAGAACACAACAAGAAGCAACCATGAAGTAAACTTCTGTTGTAAAAGAGTGGTGAAAGTGAAGGGGCTGTAATACAAGACCAACTTAAAGTACAAGTACAAAAGAAAAGTACAAATAAAACTAAAAAGTACCAAATAGATCCTAGATTTTCCATCGAGGATCCTACCCAAAGGGTAGGTATAGGTCATGATCAGTAGTCCCTGCATCATGTCACGCCAAATGGTCCAACTCTGAGTACCATCCAGTCCTAGCTCCCTCAGCCTCGATTAATGTTGTCCATCGTCTACACAAGACATAACAAGGTGAGGGTGTATCCCATGTAGGGGTGAGTATAATGATACTCAGTAGGGACCCTGAGACACCCGAAGGTCTCCCGTAGTTCCAAAAAGGAAATAACACAAATCAAGACAACAACTTAAAGCATGAAGAGATAGAAATAAACTCTACATAGGTATATGCCCATAAATATACCTAAGTAATCAAGATATACTAATCTCATAAATGAGGGAAGAACAACACGAAGGTAACACCATGAAGGTAGAAGTACCACACAGGTAACACCATGAAGATAACAACACAAAGGTAGAAGTACCCCACATGTAACACCATGAAGAGAACACCACGAAGGTAGAAGTACCACACATATAAAACCATGAAGACAACACCACAAAGGTATAATTACCACATAGGTAACACCACAAAGACAACACCATGAAGGTAGAAGTACTACAGAGGTAACAACATGAAGATAACCCCACGAAGGTGAAAGAAACACACTTGTAACACAATGAATATAACAACACAAAGGTGAAAGACTCAGCTCATAATCAGGTATAACTTAAGTAAAGAAGTACATATGATTAGTCATAAGCTAGATAATCTTATTCTGTTAAGAGGCACTGTTGCAGACCCACACAAGATCAATAGGTACTAACCCCCACTGGCCCACACACGATCTGACCCACACATAATTAGTATGCAAAGACTCACATAGGATCATTGACCTCTGACCCACATAGGATTTGATAGATGCTGACCCAGACAGGATCGATAGAAGCTTCCCACACAAGATCGAAGTTCGTTCTTCACGTTACATCATGCCATAGGATTCCTCACACACGGTGCACTCGAGTTCTATATATTCTTCCCCCAGAGATATCAGTCATACCTCGACAGCCACTAATCACAAAAAATGAGTAACCAAAGGACCTCCATGTTGTAAGGGTTCCAACTTGACAGACGGTGCGTCAATCGGATGCTCGGTCTGTGAGTTATAAGCATTGTAATTCCGAGGGCCCTATTGGATTCGGGTTTGATCCAACCCAGTTGTATGCCAACTATTTCCAAAACTCAAGTGGAGTATACCAAAAGGAACTTCTTAATCCAAGGACACAAATTCCATATAAGGTTCGTCAAATGGACATTTGATTCTCAGGATATAGCCCTTTAATTGTTTCGGGGTCCGGCCTACCCCGGTTCGGGTCGACCTGACCCGATCCGGGTCCGGCCCGGCTGGAATGGGTGGCGGCAGGCTCATCCTGCTAGGCCCTGGCCTATCCTGGACCATAATGGGGGCTTGGCTCGCAAGGGGGTGCGACCCGGCCCACAAGGGGGAAGCCCGACTCGCAAGGGGGTGGCCCAGCCCGCAAGGGGGAGGCCCAGCCCGCAGTGGACGACGAGCGGCGGTGGAGCACGTTCAGCAGGTTGCGCAGCTCGGGGAAGACTGGGGTATGCTTGAGTTCGCGCAGGGGGTTTTCCCCCATTCAGAAGGCGAAGTTGCAACGCCTTTTGGCGCTTCCAGATCACCCACGGGACCCACTACAGGTCCCGCCGTCGTGACGTCGTAACATCGACTCCTCTAGCAGCGTGCTACCCTCCACTTTCGTGGCCGGCCGGTGTGTCGAACGCCTCTTAAGACTGCCGTAGATGACGAGCCAAATACGGTTCCTCTGTCGGTACAGGTGAGCCGCCTCCTTCCTCGCGGCCAGTAAATGTTTCGGCCACTACCTTCATCCGCCACAACTTTGGCCGCAACCCCTTGCTCACTGACAGCATGCTACTACACGACATAGATCCTTCGCAGTCATCACGTGCTGGCCACAGCCATCCATTGTTTCCCCAGGTCTTGTCCAACCTGAAGGCAAATCTAGTGAAGATACTTTTCAACAGAAAGGGCAGAGGGACCGGGCCTTGTTCATTTGGCCCATGCCCTCTATGTTAGGTTGATAGGAAGAGGGTAGAAAGGATTTAAATAACTCTTTAAAAACAAATCAAGATTAAACCCTACCTTAAGAATGATGGAAAAATGCCCGTGATTGAGGAAGTGGGCTGGAGTTCATCATCCCCCACAACTATCCTCCAATGATTTCTATCAATCATTGATCTCTAGTTCAAGATTTTTATGTCGCTCATCACCACTCGTCGGAACCGGCTTCGTCCTCCAAAGGTTTGACATCATGACACTTTATCAGCACTTCGTTGGATGGTGAAGCTGTGCCGATACCCCTCCACAAGCTCCATATAAATAGAAGAGTGGGAGGGTAAGTAACGACATTGGGAATTAATAGGGTCTCATTAATTAAGAACCTTTATAATTCCCCAATGTTGCTGTTACTTAGGATTCAATTTCATTCCATTTATTATATTGACACGTCACTGTTCCCACGTTTCCGCTTGTCTGTTTGAGGAAAAGAATGAAAATAAAATAACAAAGCTATTTCATTTAATTTTTTAAAAATGTCCCAAAATATATCTTTTTCTCCAGATCTACTATGGTTGAAGTGAAGCCTCCCTTAAGAAAATCATGGTGCTGCAAATTCAGTGGTGCCTTCTAACTTTTAATCCGATCACCGGTTCAAAAGTTAGAAAACGACACTCACGCATTTATTGAATGTACCTTAAAAAAATTTTAGAAATTCATTCTAGGAACACTGGGCCTCAGAATCACACGTCATCAATTTTCTCATACTCATAATAATTCCATATAATTAAAATAAATTACATGGAAAATTTGGGTCTTTACATTCTCCCCACCTTAGGACCTTTTTCCCATAAAGCTACAACATACACTAAGAAACAAATGGGGGTACTGAGCATGTATCTAAGCCTCTCGATCCCATGTGCTCTCCGGATGGTTCCGGTGCTGCCAGCGAATGTGCACCATTGGTATCGACCACCCATGAAGGAATCACTCCTGTCGATCCTCAATATCTACTGGAACCTCTGTAAACGTCATCACTTCATCAAAGTCCAGCTTTCCGTGGTCGATGATGTGAGATGGGTCATGCACGTATCTCCTCAATTAGGATATGTGGAAGACGTTGTTCACCCTATCCAACTACGATGGAAGTGAAAAGTTATATTACACCTTGCATATCCTCCGAAGTATCAGAAATGGTCATACAAACCTCAGTGATAACTTGTCGCCTTAGCCAAATCTCTATAAACCTCAACAGGTTGAGACCTGTAGGAAGACATGGTCTCCCTCCTCGCACTCCAAAAGTCTCTACCTCCTGTCGGAAAAAGACTTATATCTACTCTGTGTGGTATTCATCTACTCTTGGATGATCTGCACTTTCTCATTAGTAGCTTGTACCAACTCTGGACCCATAAGTGTTGACTCCCCTGGGTCTGTCCAGCATAGAGGTGATCTACAAGGTCAGCCGTATAAGGCCTCAAATGGTGTAATACCTATGGTTGAGTGATAACTGTTGTTTTATATGAACTTTACCAAGGGAAAGTGATAATCCAAACTATGAAAAAAATCTAAGACCTAAGCACAAAGCATATCCTCCAGTGTCTAAATGGTCCCCTCCATCTGACCATACATCTGTGGATGAAAGGCGGTGCTGAAACGTAGCTGAGTCCTAAATGCCTCCTGCAATACCTTCCACAACCGAGAGGTAAAATGTGAATCAAAATCATAGAATATCGTCAATGTAACCCCATGAAGTCGCACAATCAACTGTATGTATAGGCGTCCCAATCCCTCTACTGATACCTGCTCTCAGATAGGTAGGAAGTGGGACGACTTGGTGATTCAGTCAACGATCACCCAGATGGAATCATGTCCCCTGGATGTAAGTAGAATCCCTATCACAAGTTCCATGGAGATACCATACAACTTCCACTCCGGCACATCTAGTGGATGCACTATGCCTGTTAGAACCTGATGCTCGACCTTCACTTGCTGACAAGTGAGGCACCATGAAACAAACTCTGCCACCTCCTTCATCATCTCTGGACACTAGTGCTGATGTCGGAGGTCCTGGTATATCTTCGCCACACTAGGAAATAATTCCAGAGGGTACATATAAAACTCCCTCAACACCTCCTCTTGTACTACCCTCAGTACGATGGTACGTTCTTTGAAGAGGATGATGTGGTCCCCACCTTCCAAAAATCCTTCAAGTGCCTATCTTGAGGATATCTGAGCACGCCGAGCATCACAATCAATGTACCCAAGCCACACCTACTTGAATCACTGAAGGAGTAGGGGAGAGAATATCCTAGACTAGAGGTAAGCTTCTCTATCTCTATCCATGAGGGTTATCTTCAATTCAGCTAGATGCACCTTCGCCTCACTCAGCAACTGTAGGCTAGAACTTCTACTGAGTGCATCTGCTACCATGTCCCCATTACCAGGAGTATAGACTATCTCAAAGTCATAGTACTGGAGAAAATCCATCCATCGTCATTGTCTTGGGATCAGGATCTTCTGTGAGAAGATATACCTGAGACTCTTGTGATCAAAGTAAACTATAAAATGTTCTCTGATAAAGTAATGTCACCACATCTTTAGGATGAAGACCACTGCTGCTAACTCCAGGTCATGGTTAGTATAGTTCTGCTCATGTTGCCTCCGCATTCGTGATCCATAGGCCATCACTTCTTGCTCCTACATTAGGACACACCCATGCCTGGTCCCTGATGTGTCATAGTAGACCACGTACCCAATGCCCTCTTCTGGTAGCCTCAAGATGAGGGCACTTGTCAATCTCTACCTCATCTCATGAAAACTATGATGGAATATCTCCATCCATACGAAGGGTTGTCCCTTCTTTGTCAATGCAGAAAAGGGTTATGAAACTCTGGAAAAGTCAGGAACGAATCTCTGGTAGTATCATGCCAACCCCAGGAAACTCTGCACCTCAGTCACACTTCTGGGTGGATCCTAAGAAAGTACAACCTCTATCTTTACTGGATCCACTACAACTCCAGTTTTTGAGATATCATGTCCCAGAAGGTGGACCTCTCGTATCCTGAATTGGAACATCGAGAGCTTACCATAAAGCTGGTTCTCTCAGAGTGTGTCTAGAACTATCTGTAGATGATAGGCATACTCCTCCTCTATCACTGAGTATATCTAGATGTTGTCAATGAAGTCTAACACAAAGTGATCGAGGTATAGCTAAAATATCTTGTTCATTAGTCCCATGAACACTACAGGGGTGATAGTCATGCCTAATGGCATAACCAAGTACTCATAGTGGCCATACCGACATCTAAAGGCCATATTCTACATATCCTCATCTCGTTCCCTGAGCTGATTATAGCCTGATCTGAGGTCTATCTTTGAAAACCAACGAGCTCCTTTTATTTGATCCAAAAGACCATTAATCCTCGGAAGTGGATACATATTCTTCATGGTCACCTAGTTCAGGTGACGATAGTCCACACAGAGTCTTAAACTCCCATCTTCCTTCTTGGTGAACAAAATCGGGGCTACCCATGGAGAAACAATAGTCCTTATGAACCCCTTTCTCTGCAAGTCCTCCAACTATACCTGTAACTCATGAATCTCTGTGGGATCCATCTGATATGATGGTCTAGATATCAGTGTTATCCCATACTACATGTCGATGTAGAAAAATACCTCTATGCATAGAGGTAGTCCGAAAACATTATTAGGAAAGACATTGGCATATTAGTCCACCACTACAGGATAGCTTGGACTCTCAACAACTAACACTCTAAGGGTAAAGCTAGATAACTGATGTGTGATTGGATTCACCCTCTACTAGGTAAGTCCATTCTATGCTGCAAAGGTTCCCTTCTCGCCGGTGAATGAAAAACTGGTCCCATCCTCATGGACACACTGCACCATGCGCCTAATACAGTCAATCTGAGCATGTACTATAGATAACTAGTCTATACCCATGATAACTATGTAAGGCCTCAACGATGCTACTAAAAGATCCTAGATGAATCTCTCACCTCCTAGAGTAATCTCACAATGTCGACACCAGTGTGTAATCATTGAATCCTCTCCTACAAGAGTCTCTAGCTATAATAATTGAGCCAACGACTCCACCTAAATCTCCGAGCTCCGAATGAGGGCCGTGGAAATAAAAGAGTGACTGGAACCTATGGCTATAAGTACTAAAACTATGGTGTAGTAGACATAGATCATACCTCTAATTATCACTGGAGCACCGTGGTCATAAGCATCGACTGCCTAGAGCTAAGATTATCTTGTCTACCTGCTCCCTATGGATGGCGTGGACCACCTAGAGGTGGTGGCAGTAGAATGTCAAATAGCCACCCACCGCGTGAGGCATGAACAACTCCTCTTCCATGTCCACCTGATGACTGTAGGCCTCCCTGATCAAATCTTTGACTCTGCCTCAGCGGTCATTCAATTGTATTCTGGTTGTCCGTACGACGGTTCGGGTAGTCGCGAGCCATGTGACCCTGCCCGCCGCACGAGTAGCACAACCTGCTCCTTAGTATAATCTTGTGTCCCGTGAGCCCCACACCACTGAACCTGTATACTGAGGTCATCTACCAGATGTCCTAGCCCGTTTGGTCCCCTATGTCATATATCTACTACCTTCCATAGATGATTCTACTACCTGATATCCGGTGGTGGATCTCACTGTCTGTGCCTACTCAGCTTGGAAGCTGTCCACCAAGAGTGCTCGCTCTAGCACCCCAGCCTACATCAGAATGCTGAGTGATATCATTGATGCTCTGATCTACAATCAGAGACCCTTCTCAAAGGTACGATATCTAAAGAAATGGTCCCGTACCATGTCGGCAGAGTAGCAGGAGAAATCAGTGAACCTCGCCGAGTACTGGGGCACAATCATGCTGCCCTACTGTAAGTGTAGCATCTCCTGTATACGCACAGAGCGTAAGGTCGATGGGATGAAATCTATCCTAAAAAGGCTCTCAGTGTCTTCTTAGATGATGGTCACCTAGTCGTGTATCTGGAGCAGTAAGCTCCATCATCTCCCTACTGTTGCATAAAAAATTCTGGCAGCTAAGATCACCATCAGATCAACTAGTGTCCCCACTAACCAAAAACTCTGGCCACAACCTCTAGCCTGTCCCCAACAGCCTGCATGTCCATCTTGACTCAGAACCTTAGAGGCCACTACCACTGAAACTCATGCAATGTGCTTAGTCAGTGTGCACCCTCTACTAGTGGGGCTGGTGGCAATGGCTTCTCAACGGGTAGTGGTGCTGCTGGTACACCACCCGAAGGTAATAATGCCTTAAGAGGGCCTTCCACCATGGCATCATCGCTTGGTGGGCCGTCATCATGTACTCTCTCAGGAATCCTGGATGGTTATCTATGTAGTGACATTCTGAAAGAATATAGGCATTCCACTGTCAATAATTTATACATGATGAGCTTATTTGAATAGATCATAAGAAAATATTTTCAAAACACACGCAATCAGTGTTTTTGTGAAATGAGTCAGAAATTAGGAGTCAAGGTACTAGTGTATGGATACGTCAGCCACCGCACCAACACTAAATTCCCCAAACTAAAAACCACACTCATACCATTTGACACTATTGCCACAAATAAAAGATTAGAGTCCTAGTTCTTCCATTGAACAGACTCCTCTGATATCACTTTTTCATGACTCGTCCCTAGGGGCCCATGTCGTGACTACCCGAAGCCCACCTTCCATAGGCCAGGGGATGAAGACTAGCACCGGAAAGGTGTATCCATAATACGGGAAGGAATTTCATTTTTAACTTGTATAGACACACATTCCAAGAACACAACAACAAGAATCCACGAAGTAAACGACCATAGTAAAAGAGTGTTGAATGTAAAGGGGAAACAATAAAAGCCAAACTAAATGTACAAGTACAACAAAGAAGTAAAAATACAACTGAAAAGTACAAAATAGCTCCTAGATCTTCCACCGAGGATTCTATCTGAAGGGTAGGTACTACTCATGATTAGTAGTCCCTGGGTCATGTCACTCCAAATAGTACACCTCCGAGTACTGTCCAGTCCCGGTTCTATCATCCTTGATCAATGTTGTCTGTCTTATGCACAAGAAACAACAAGGTGTGGGTGTAGCCTATGTAGGGGTGAGTATAACAATACTTAGTAGGGACCCCAAGACCCCTGAAGGTCTCCCAGAGTTCCACAAAGGAAATACCACAAAGCAAGACCACAACTCAAAGCACAGATCAATAGGCATCAACTCTTCTTAGGTATATGCCCATACATATTCCTATGTTATCAAGATATTCTAATCTCATACATGAGGGAAGAATACCACAAAGGTAACACCACGAACCTAGAAGTACAACATAGGTAACACCAAAAAGATAACACCACAAAGGTAGAAGTACCACACAGGTAACAACACGAAGAGAACACCACGAAGGTAGAAGTACCACACAGGTAACACCAAAAATACAACACCATAAAAGTAGAAGTAACACAAAGGTAACAACATGAAGACAACACCATGAAGGTAGAATTAGCACACATGTAACACCACAAAGATAACACCACAAATGTGAAAGTACCACACTGGCAACACCATGAAGATAACACCACGAAGGTGAAAGAGACAGTTCAAAATCAGGTATAACTTAAATACAGATGTATAATGATTAGTCAAAAGCTAGATCATCTTATTTTTTTTAAGAGGCACTACTACTAACCCACACATGATCGATAGGTACTAACCCCCACCGACCCACACAATATCTGACCCACACAGGATTGCTGAGTGATAAAACACATAGGTTCTGATAGATAATGACCCACACAAGATCGATAGATGCTGACCCACATAGGATCGAAGTTATTTCTTCATGTTACAACCTGCCACAGGATTCCTCACACCTAGTGCGCTTGGGTTCTGTAGAATATACCCCTCAAGATATCAGTCATACCTTGACCACCACTAAGCTCCACAAAGTAGTAACTCAAAGGACCGCCATGTTGTAAGGGTTCCAACATGATAGGTAGTGCGTCAATCGGACCCCTGATCTGAGAGTTATAAGCATTTTAGTTCTAAGGGCCTGGTTGAATTCAGGTGCGATCCAACCCTGACATACTATAACTATTTCCAAAACTCAAGTGGAGTATACAAAAAGGATTATCTCGATCCCGGGATCCCCACACCACAGGCGGTTTGTCAAACAGACGTCTAGTTCTCAAGATATATCCCTTTAAGTTTTTCTGGGTTTGGATGGGCCCAGGTCCGGTCCGAACCGGTCGGACCGACATGGCTGGACTGGGCCACGATGGGCTTGTCCTGCTCGGCTGTGGTCTAGCTCGGCCTACAAGGGGGCATGGCCTGAACCTCAATGGGGCATGACCTGACCTGCAAGGGGGTGGCTCGGCCCGCAAGGGGGTGGTTCGGCCCTCAAGGGGGCGCGACCCACCAAGTAGGCGGCCCAACCCATGGTGGATCACGGCCCACCGGGTAGGCGGCCCATGGAAGAGCGTGACCCACCGGGCAGGCAGCCCATGGTAGAGTGCGGTCTGCAGGTGGTGCGAACCAGGGTGGAGCGGGGTCTTCCAGAGCTGACACGGGGGGGGGGGGGTTTCCCCTGTTCGGAAGGTGAAGCTACAGTGCCTTTTGGTGTTTCCAGGTCACCAGTGGGACCATCCATGGGTCCCGCCACTGTGGCTCCTTTAGTGGCATGGTGGTCGCATCGCCCTCTGCTTCCACGACCAGCCGTTGTGCCAACCACTTCTTCCAATCACCATAGCTGACGAGCCGTGGCTGGTTCCTCTAGCGGCGGAGGTGCGCCGCCTCCTTCCTCATGGTCGTTCGGTGTGTCGGCCCCCTACTTCATGCACCCTGGCTTTGGCCACAGCCCCTTTCTCACCAGCGGTGTACTACGGTGCGCCGCACCTCCTCTACAGCTGGCCGGTGCCAGCCACAGCCATCCTTTGTTGCCTCGGGGCTCATCCAACCCGAATGCAAAGCTAGCGAAGAACACACTAATTTTCAACAAAATGGGATGAGGGACCATGCCTTTTTCTTTTGGCCCAATCCCTCCCTGTTAGGTTGATTGAAATAGGGTATTAAGGATTCAAATAAATCTTGAAAAACAAATCACGATTGAAACCTAGCTCAAGAACGATGGAGAAAATCCTGCGATTTAGGAAGTGGGTCGGTGTTGACCGTCCCCCGCAACTAGCCTCCAAAGACATCGATCGATTGTTGATCTATAGTTTGAGATTTTGGTGTCGCTCATCACCGCTCGCTGGAACTGGCTTCATCTTATAATAGTTTGGCGTCATGACACTTTATCATCACTTCGATGCTTGGTGAAGCTGTGCCGATACCCCTCTGCATGCTCCATATAAATACAAGAGGGGGAGGGTAAGTAATAACATTGGTAATTAATGGGGGTCATTAATTAGAATTTTTCCTAATTAGCCAATGTTGATGTTACTTAGGATCGAAAGGTCAAGCTATTTATTATCTTGACACATTGCTGGTCCCACGTTGCCACTTGTCCATTGGAGGAAAAGAATGAAAAAAATAACAAAGTTATTTTATTTATTTCTTTTAAAAAGTCAGAAAATCTAAAATTTTCTCCATACCTACTGCATTTGAAGTGAAGCTACCCTTAAGAAAATACTGACACTATGAAGTCAACGATTCCATTAGTTTTTTAATCCAATCACCGGTTCAAAATTTAGAAAACGCCACTTGCGCATTTACAGAATGTACCTTAAAAAATCTCAGAAATTCATTCTTGGCACACTAGGCCTCAGAATCACGCGCCATCAATTTTCACCGACTCATAATAATTCTATATAGTTTAAAAAAATTTAGATTGAAAATATAGGTCTTTACATGTATTTCCCTAGGTTATACTCTGTAGTTTTAAAAGCCAAGGGATTTTAGAAGAATGTTAAAGAGGTTTTCAATAATGTTGTTACATCCCCTGTTCAAGATGTTATGTTATATATCTAATTCCCAAATACACATGAATTCTTGATATTTTGGTTGTATTATTCATAGTTTTAGTTAACAATTCATGAATTAATGTTTAATAAAAACAAGGTTTTTATAGTTGGTATGAGAGGGAATGTTTATTTTATTTGGGATTAGGATTAGAGAACTCTAGAGAAAGCCTTATGGATAAGACAAATTATATAAAAACATACCTAAATTTTGGTAAGTATAAATTAATTATTTTTTCAAGAAAATACATCCATGTATAGATTCTATAAGTAGACTTGGTTCTAACTAATATTTACTTAGGGGTAACAACTCTGACAATGCGTGCCGGGCCTGACTCATCGTAAACTGGTATATGAAAATGGGCCATTTTGAGCACCTGTTTTGACACACTCAAGGGATATGATTTGGTAAATTCATAATCTCATTAAAAACCATTATTAAGGTAAAAAAAAATTCCCATATTAATACATTTTTGGTAATAGATCATGGATTACATATATTGACACTTATAAATTCACATGTTATTGAAATAAATGTAATTTATAATTTATACCATTAATTTCATTTTATTATTATTTATGCGTTTAATAGTTTACTCATCCATAATTTTCCATTTATTCAAGCCAATGGTTGCATATAGGTGTAATTATGTAAATAATAAATGTAAAGGGAAATGTGATGACAACCCCAATGATATTATCAATCTAATGAGAGTAAGAATCACAAAATTCATGATGACACTCTCTCAGATGACTCATGTTTTGAATAGAATCCTATATCATGAGGAGAACCAAAATCCCCCTAATACAAAACAAGTGGTAATTGAGTCCTTTATTCGATAAAGGCCTCTAAATTTCAATGTATAATATGATCCCTTAATTAGGGGACAATGTATCATCTCTATTTAGAATATCTTATCCATTATTCTGTGTTATGAACAAGAGAATGTTCAACTGGTTGATTATCATACGGTGGGAGAAGATCATCTATGGTGAACAATGATCAAGAATACAAATCCTGGTGATTTGTGTCTTTGATATTTATGAGAAAATTATTCAATGTGCCCTCGAAGTAGAAATGGAGATTAAAAAATCTCAAGGTTATAATGTGGATAAGAAATGGAAATTAGAGTTTAATTCTAGTGGCCTGATAGATAAATAAGATAGTGCTAAGATATTTCAATATTTCACTTATCAAAGGTGCACAAAGAAGCATCGTAGGAATTGCCTAAGGGGGATGAGGAAATGATTTTGGTGCTAGAAGAATGGGAACCTAGATATCGATTGCTAACAGGAGAAACATAATTATGAGATAGAATAATGGAATACTATAGTAAATACTTGTCACATTTTTCACAGCTTTATCTACACGTAACCATGAAACATTGAAAATAAATGCACTAAGTTAACGGTTTTTAGAGAAAACCAATAAACACAAAGGCAACAAGGGATACATTTTTTCTATCATAACTGATGAGGTGGATCATAACAATGAAGTTTAGACAGGTACACTATTTTTTCATTCAGGAATAATGAAAATAAGATTTTTATTATGGTTCTACACATTTCTTAATATCTTGAATGTTTATTAGAAGTATTAAAACACCACAAAAAGCATGGGAGTTTATCTATCAGTGATAATGGAAAATGGAAAAATTATTGGATCCCATGTATATAACTCCACCCTTATCATAATTTGTGGGTTGAAATTCCAATGGAACTTTGTCATACTCTATTTGGTGGTATTTGATTCAATTCTTGGCATGCATTTTCTTTTGCAGTATACTAAAAACATAAATTTCAATGAGATGAAAATAAATCTATGCATCATGAATCTTCCTAGTATTATAAACAAGTGAAAGAAGGTGGATGAATCTTCTTTAGAATCAAAATAACTAGAATATGTTTTATTACCATACGAGAAAGCGTAGCTACCAAAACTTATTGAGTAAAAGAAAATAATTATCCTTGAAGACATGCCCATTGTGAGGGAATACACTGATGTGTTTTCTGAGGAATTATCTAATCTTTATCCAAGCAGATAGGTTGAATTTTCAATTGATCTTTTACCCGAGGTATTACAATTATCCAAGACCCCCTATAGAATGTTTGTTTTGGAACATGAGGAGATGAATAAACAACTACAATAGAATCTATTAAAATTTTTCATACGCCCAAGTGCTTCACCATGGGGTGTACCAATCTACTTCTTTAAGAAGACGGATGGGTCAACGTGTCTTTTAATTGATTATTAAGAGCTCAATAGGATCATGATAAATAAGAAGTATCGTCTTACATGGATTGATGACTTGTTCGATTAGATATGTGGAGAATAACACTCATCCAAGAAGGATATATGGTCAGGGTATTGGAAGGTTAAGGAGAAAAATGAGAATATCCCCAAGACTTCTTTTTGTATATGGTACATGCACAATTAGTTCATTGGTATTCCATTTAAACTCACTAATGATCCAATAATATTCATGGACATGATTAATAAAGTCTTTTATATTGCCTCAAAATTTTTTTGGTAGTCTTTATAGATGATATTATAATATTCTAAAAAACCAAGGAGGAGCATGAAGAGCATTTAAGCACTATGCTGAAGACCCTTTGAAAGGAGAATCTTTACTCCAAGTACAAAATATTTTAGTTCTAGTTGAAGGAAGTATTATTTTTTGGAGAATATCATCACAACAAATGGGATATCTATAGACCCTTCAAAGAAAAAAGAAATTGAAGGACAAATGAGTCTAACATATATGAGAGATATCTATAGTTTCCTTGGGTTAGTTGGGAATTATCTCTGATTTGTGAGAAATTTATTGTGATTTTAAAACCCTCTTACTAAGATAGCTCGTATGGGAGTCAATATTTCTTTGAATAATGAATGTGAAGATAGATTCATGGAGCTGAAAAGGAGGATTATCACTGCACATGTGCTCACACTACCCATAAGTGGAGAAATTTTCATGGTGTTCATCAATGCTTCGAATAATGGATTGGTCTATCTATTAAATGACAAATCAAAAATTAAAAAGTAATATCCTAAGATTGAAGGATGTTTAATGTCCATGAATAGAACTAACCAACACATGATATGGAGTTATATGCAGTTATCCTCTCTTTGAAAATTTTGTTGCATTATCTCTTTAGGAAGAAGTGTGACATATAAATGGATCAAAAAGAACCTCAACTATATATTCACATATAAAGAGATGAATATGCTCCAATAATGATGTTCAGATATGATCAAGTACTATGAATGATCAATCTACTACCATCCTAGGAAAGTGAATAAAGTGGAAGATTCTAAATGTAGAAATTTTACAACAATTACATGATTAATGACAATTGAGAGGGATCCAATATTATTAGATTTGGAAAGTATGTACATGGTAATTATAAAGGAAGGAACATCATCAATCATTTCACAAATGATTCCTCAATTATATCTTCTTAAGAGGTTGATGGATGCTGAAATATATTATGTCAAAATTTAAAATAATGTGGAAAATACAAGAAAAGGTAAACCCTCAATGTTCAATATTAATGAATAAGGAGTTGTATGATTTGTGTTGTGGCTATGTGTACAATCAAATCATGAGTTAAATAAGGAGACATTTGATGATGAACATATATCAACCTTCTCTATACATCATGGAAAAAAGACATATTGAGATCTCTAATTACACTATTGGTGTCAAAATATAAATAAGGAGACCGCAAAATATACATCAACATGCCCTGTATGTCAACAAGTGAAGGATTAAAGGAAAAATTGTAAGGGGATTATGTAACCATTTCCCATAAAAACATGGAAATAGGAAATAATCCCATGAAATTTTTCATTAGATTTCTGAATACATCCCTATGAAACAATGCTATTTGGGTTTTTGTGGATAGTATTAGTAAGAAAGATCACTTTATTGGGATCTGAGAGGATTTATCACATGATCAAATTGCATATATATACATCATAGAAGAAATGAGGATTTATGGGGTGAAACTATCAATTATATCCAATCAATTTCTAAGATTCACCTCCATGTTATGTAAAAGTATTCACCATGATCTAAACACTTAGATAAACTTCATCACCGATTATTACCCCCAAACAGATGGCCAATATGAGCAGACTATCCAGACACTTCAGAAAATGTTTAAAGCATGATCAATTGAATTCAAATGAAAATTGGATCAACATATTCCTCTGGTAAATTTATCTTACAAATAACATTTTACACTCAAGCATCCAAATAGATTCTTATGAATCCCTTTATTGCAAGAGCTGTAGAACAACTGCCTGTTGGGATGGTTTTGGGGAATAAAAATTTCTAGGTCCTAAAATGGTCTAGGAATGGTTGAAAAGTTTAAGACCATTAAATAGCACATAAAGGTTTCTCAGAGTCAACAAAATAGCTATGTAAACAATCATCAATGAGACATAGAGTTTGATGTTAGAGACAAGGCATTACTCCATATATCTATATGGAAGAAAGTAATGAGATTTTTGAAGAAGGAAAAGCTTATTCCAAGATACATCATACCATTTGAGATCCTTGATCTCATTGGAGAAACAACCTTTTGACTTGGACTCCCACCTAAACTATATCAAGTACATGATTTAAATCTTAATAATGTACATACTAGACCCCTCACAGGTACTCAATATGAAGGTGGTACAATTAGAGTATGATCATTCCTATGGAGAGAAACCAATGAAGATATTAGATCATAGATAAAATGTCCTATGAAATAATACAATGTAGCTGGTCAAGGTGTTGTGGAGAAAACACAATTTTTAAGAAGAAACAAGTATTGAAACATAGTTACCCACATTTTTTTAGTGTGGTAAATGAAAATTTCTATATTTAAAATTTTTAAGGGGGTAATATTGTAATGACCCAAAATGTTATAAATAAAACTACCCTTTTGATTTAATTAAATGTATTATTATTTAATATGGTTATAGAAAATACATAGACCTATTTTTTATTATATCTTATTAGATTTAAAAGACCATTAAGAATCTTTAATATTGATAATATAGTCATTGAATAGTGATCAGTTGATTAATATAAATATTGTGTTTTAAAAAATACAATTCATAGAGACAAAGGAAGTGATGGCCTTAAATAGTAGGATTATACCCTCTGAATCTGATTTATCGAAGCCTCAAAGGAAGATAGAACCGATGGGATTTTCCATTGACCAAGTGCAAGATGAGATCCAACTACTTAAGCTTGAGTGTAACCATTTATGAGATAATTTCAAACTCATCGATATCATGACCCAGACCATATATACAAAACCTCCCCATAAAAGTCTCCCTATGACACACCTTACTGTAAGGGAGTTTTCTAGTGTACTAATGGGATATGTATCATGACCCTATAAATATGATTATGTGCATTAATTTTTATAGAATTATGAATATATTTTCATCCTATTATTATTACTTTATAAATTATTTTTATACAATAAAACAAAAATTGTATTTTTAATTAATCTTCAATTTTAATTAAGAAATTTATTTTGATAAATTAATTTATTTTTTTGAAATAAATAATATTTAATTAAAATATAATTATTAAATTGGTTTTAGTAAATATAAATGATTATATAATTTTTATGAAGTCAAAAGTAATTTCTTTAAGGGTTCGAAAACTGTTATTGTTGAAAACCCCAAGAATTCATTAAATGTAGGTTATTATCTTAAAAAAATTAAAATATTTTTAAAATAATTTAGAAAGAATGATTATTATTTTTTTAATCATATTTTCGAAATTATGTAATGATTAATTTTTTATAATTATCAAGGCAGACAAATGTTTGGGTAAAAATTTAATACCGTATAAATAAATTTGTGTATTATAAAATCAGAATGACCCAAAAGTGATGTAATAAATACTATAAATTGGATAAAAGACCAAATTTAAGCTTTACCTATAAAATATTTTGATTTTATGTTTTTTTATTTTTTAAAGATTTATTGGATCCTCAAAAACCATTAATATACTATAATATTTTAAAATCATTTTTTTAAGAGTGGGACTGACCTCTACATAAGAAAGGGTATTATTTTATTATTTTATCCCACTGGACCTAAAAAATAATGAAAACCACACCCATTTGATAGAACCATTTTCAAAAACCATGGTATGGTTTTTGGTTTTTGTTATTTTATTATATAGAGTCCAAAACCTAAGCTTGAGAAATAATAAATAAATCCTAACTCATTTCCTATATAAAACAGCCCAAGACACCATTTATCCTCACTAGAAATCCATGGATCACATCATTACTCTACCCTCCCATATACAAAGTCCTCCCAAGGGGAACCAAGATCTCAAGAATCTCCTCCCATGAATTTGGAGTCACACACTCAAGTAAGGGATCCTCACCTTACCTTCTGTATTCAAGTTTCTTTATTATCTTACTCTTTCTATTTTCCATTTAAAATTTTAGGGCATGTATTTACATGTCCCTATTACTAAAAATGTTATTTATAAATTATGAGAGACCCATCTATCCCTCATCAATTCATTTTAACAATTTTAATGTGACATTTTTATGCTATTGAAAATTCACCATGATTTTCCATGCCAAAACAATCGTGTAGTGAATAATATACACATTTCCTATCAAGGGTGTTCAATTTTATACACTTATTCATCCTTGAATTGGTACATACATATATTTACTCCATAATACTTGATAATGAAATAAAATATGATGATGAATGAATCCATGGAGTAGGATCTATATGGTGGACTTAAGAATGAGAATGAAATGAACATGACGGGTGTGCCCAGAATTATATGGTGCTCCAATGAATTGGGTAATGTTTAGTCTCATGAGATATCATGTTGGGATAGCTAGTGAACCTAATTAATTTATGGTAATTCTCTCCATCATGATGTCTTGGATGTTATCCTTGACCTATTTTTATGATGAAGTGTTTTAAGTTGTTTCCACATGTCCCATGTTATGACTATCATGTTATATCATGACTTATTTTTCATGTTTATGATTATCACACCTTTTATTCCCCATTTATATGAATATTTTTTTATCATGCATCACTTTAATCCAAGTTTATATGATTACTTGGATTTATATATCACCCTTTTCTTATGTATGTCCCCAGGTTATGCCATACAGTTTTAAAAGCCAGGGAATTTTAGAAGCATGTTACTGAAGTTTTCAATAATGTTGTTATATACCATGGTCAAGATGTTACTCTATATAACTAATTCACAAATATAATAGACTTATCAATATTATTGGGTGTATTGTGTTTACTTTTATATAATAAATTATTAATTAATGTGTAATACTGTACTGGGTTGTTATATAGTTCATGGTTGGGAGATTTATCATCTAAACACAGTTCAAATGACGTGAAAATATATATGGTTCATGAACCTTAAATATAAGTTCCCCATCAACCTTGGAAACTAATATTACCTCTCACAATGAAATAATATACCCCCATTCTAATTATCCATAGAGGCATCATATACCAATGTACCAGTCGACAGGTAGTATAGAGCCTTGGTTAAATAGTCATGATAATTGAGCTAATATATCATTTCTTTTTCACTCTAGTATGCTGGTTTTACCTCACTTATACTTTGAATAAATGGTTAAAAAGTATCCCATGAGATATATTGATGGTTGATATATATGTTTCCTCCCATGGGGGATCCTAAAAAACCCTAGATAACTTGGAAGAGACTCACCAATCAGTATGGTGGACTCCGCTCACCGATCCATCCCAAAAAGTAGTAATTATTTTCCAGTACATGGATGGAAAGGTTAATAATACTATCTGTTAACAATTGATCTACCATTATAAAATTTGTTACTCTGACCCTAGTACCATAGTATTACACTAGTAGTAACTATCCACTAAGAAACATGGCACAAATGGCTTCCAATTGAAATAGCCGATTGATGCTGAGGATTATTTTCTAGTCCCCTTCATAAAACTGACCCAAATCATGTATGGGATAGTGGGAAACCATATGTCATAAGTTCTTGAAAGTTGTGAAATGTTTCATACTCCTCTCATAAGGCTCCAAGATTCTTAATGTAGAAAATTCCTCGATCCAATCAGAAAATGGGACGTCCTTCTTTGGAAGAGTGTCACTCTTAGAAAGGTCCTTTACCTTTTCAATAATTTTCTTGGTAAGAGGGGGGGGGGGGGGTGGTCCTCTCCATGTCATACCTATCTAAAAGGGAATAAACTCATCATACATGTCATCCATTATGGGTTCCCATGAAATTAACTTGATATACCATATACTGGTCCCAACCTCCCCATGAATCTTGTGGAAGGTATTGGTGTTTGGGATTCATCTGTTAAATAGTTGTAGGATAAGTTTCTATTTATGGTGAGAGTACGTATGCGATACATAGATCACATCCTACATACCCACATCATTCATCTTAGTATTACATTCCTCAAAAGTTTGGTAGACCCAAAATCACCACCCTTAGTCCAAGATAAATGAGAACCCAAGGAAAAGGTCATATTTCAATGACCATCCTAGTTTCTTGATTTCTGTGGACTTCTTTGTTATTATTTTATAGAAATGAAATTTATCATAAAGTTCCCAAATGGTTTTCTCTAGAAACTGAGGTGTATAGTTCAAAAGTGACCTAAAATCATTGGTTTCCCAGATGAATCCCCTCATTGAGATTTCATCTTGAGTAAAATTTTTATTTTATATTATCAAGGTTATAAATTGATTTTTTGTGCATGGTGTTAGAATTAAATAATTTGATGCTAGCACAAATCCATAAAGGAAAGCCTATCTGAGATCATATCCCCCCTTTAACCAACACTAAGTAGTCACACCCGAAGTTAATGGAGTGGGTTGATGATGATTTAAGCTTTATTTTGAATAGAAATGATCATAGCATTGCTTATTTCATTAGAAGTAGAGAGAGGAGAAGATGTAGTAGAAAAAGTACCCTATAAATGGAAAATCCTATTTTATTTATCAAAATCCTGAATTAAGGTGATTAGTATTTTGTAAAATTGAAACAATATGAATCCTCATGAACCATCAATCCGTGAAGTGATCGAACCGCGATGTATCAGCCCACAAACAATCATTTCATGAAATCACTGGCTCATGAACCATTTGTTTAGGAAGTCAAAGACCATGAATCATCAGTAAGTGATGTGTTAAATCTATGTTATGATCCATCCACAAATCATACAGCCTCTATGATAATGATCAAAATAACTTCTCATGAGTGTAGAAGTTCAGTTCATGAAAAGGGTGTCTACAATGGAAATGATACATAGAAGTAGTATGTGATTAGAGAGTCTACGAATTTCTCAGTTCACTGAGAAATCTAGTACATGAAAAAAATATGGGCCCCTATTTATAGGTGTGGTCCTCTAATGTTGGTCCATTTGTGTACCAAAAACCTGTTAAAAATAGGGAATCTTTCTACATTGGAAGAACTTCATCTTCATCCAGATCGAAACCAATTCCAATGGGAACATCTGTTGGGTCCTAAAAATTTCTTATAAAAGAAGAAGAGAATTATGTTAATTTGGAAAAGGAAAAGAAAAAATCTTAAGGACAATTTGATGATAAATGTTCAAAGTGGTGGAATTCATGAAGGATGGTCTGATCCTACGAGGTATAAATTAATTCATAGAAACTTTCTCCCCATAGTGTTCCACCTCTTCACAAAGAACCCAAGGAATAAAATAGTCCGTAGTTTGAGATGGTACCATTGACACCTAGAAATGACACCATGATGTTTATGGGGCTATGAAGTCATTTACACCCTCAAAAATGACCATACTCACAATAAAAATAGTTTAAAAGTGGAGGAAAAACCATTGGCACTCACAAACGAAATGAAAATAGTTTTTGGGTATAGATGGTGATTTCAACCCCCATGAACAACAATCCTCCAGAATGAAATCATTCATGGGATGATATGGTACATTCAATTCCTAAGAACAAAACCATTTCATTTTAATGGTCAGATAGTGAATTCCATCCCCATGAAAGATTTCTCCCAGCATATGACATCCTTCATGGTCTAGGACACCCTCCATGGGCTCTTGAAAAACAAGGATTGTAGCCCAATGCATATGACAGGTTGTGCCAGTATTTTGTCCCCCATTCCTCTATAATAGAACCCTAATGAGAACCAATAGAAGAGGATATAAAAAGGAGATCACAGGTGGAGATACAATACTAGTGCCGAAATAGAGATCTTTCTATTTCTCGCAAGTAAAATCCACCACATAGAATTAACTAGAAAATAATAATGCATCCAACTATCTGTGAACTAAAAACCCCTTAGTAGAAAAAATTCGGTGAGGCAAAAATAGATGACCACTTTGCAGCTTAGCACCACACATAGAAATATTTTTTATAGTAAAAACCCTACCCCACATAGAAAAATTATATGTGGTAGGAACTTGATTCTATATAAAAAAATGATATGCAATATGAACATAGAACTATGTAGGAAAATGATACATTGGAGAAACTCAGAACCATATAGAAAAATGATACACTGGAAGAACCTAGACCCATAGAGAAATACCAATCACTGGTAGAATCTTTCCTCGTGTAGAAACATGTCATGTGGGACAAACCCAGATACACATAGCATAATTCATCACGGACGGTACCCTCAAATGCATAGAAACATGATACACAGAGTAAACCCCATCCCACATAAGAACCCTCTATGCAGAATGGGGAATCCAAGGGTGTTATTTTCTCCAGATCCCATCACTCCCTTCTGTTATATAAGTGGGCCACATAATGACCAATCCATGGACCAATCTATCGACATCAATATAAGTCCTATTCCAAAGCCATCTGACATTTATGATGAAATCATCGAGCACATAAATATACCATCTCTATTCTATATACCCATGGTACGAAAAGTATCATTTCTAACCTCAATAATAAATAATACCCTCAAAATTTATTCAGGTCAACATTCATGGGGTAATGAGGGTTTTGACCTTGGATTTGCTCACATAAACCTCCCTATTCTAATGATTTAGGGGAACCAATGGAATTTCCCTTTAATGAGGTATAGGGCTAGAAATTCCTCTCCTCCTTGGGGACTATCAGGGCATCCTTCCTAGATTAATCCAATTTCCATTCTTGAAGGAGGCTCTACTCTTTCTCCTCTTCACCTCTGCCTATGATATTCCGGGATGGGTACCATATGTGGCTATCTTAGCTACCAAAATATTAGCGGATATGGGACAATGAAATCCCTCCCCCTTTCATTTTTTTTATTTCAAACCTCATCCACCAATTGACTAAAGTGGTAGTGTGATATTTAGATATACTTCTTACTTTTTAATCACATTGAGCATGCCTGAAATGAGATTAGAGGTTAGCAACAATCATTACATCCCCATGATTCGGAACCTCCAGTTGGGCCTCCTATACAGTGTAATCCCCAACCATGTTTAATGGAAATCCTTTAGAGTGTAATAGGAAATTGTGTCCCCTAATATGGGAGTCCTCACAGTTGTAAGAACCAACAAACCAAACTATGCAGGAATTGATTCCCAATTAAGTGGGATACATAGGATGCCTTACTGAGGTCCAAACGCAAAACCCAAAGTCACCCAAATGTTCTTTTGACCACATTACTGGTATGGTCATATCCTCATGGGAGACCACATCTCTTTCGGGTCCCTCATATGTCCCACACCAAACCTTTACTAGGAACCTTTTTTTGGATATCCATGCCACGTGACATTAAACAGCATGGTTTGTTCCTCATTACATGACCTTATAAGGTGATGTGTCCTATTATGTGGCGCCAAACTACATGTATTCTGATTCCTCTCATGGGTATATATAGGAAACCCATCTTATGGGTTCGATGCCGACGTCAAAAAAACTTGCATCCCCCTGGATTATAGTAAACTATAGAGCACCTCACCACATGGATTAAACCAGAATCACCCTATGAAATGACCAAATAATCTATGATCCATCCATAAAAGGGAACAATTGATGGAAAAAATCAGATACATATGAATATACCTCTCAATAGGTAACCCCATAATTATATAGATGATTCTGGAGCCAGGCATACTTGGAATGGGTGGTTAGATTAGGGTGATCTGTGTCTATACACATGGGAAGAAACAAAGGATTTGTGAACATATACTAAATCTATAAGAGATTCCTATAATAGGAAATAGTTCCCCCAAAAAGGATGTGATGATCATGAGTTCCCATACTCTTGACCAATGTGAGCTATCTTAAGTGTTATTGGCCAAGTTACCTAATAAATTCTATCCTTTTTATAATAGTTCCATGATTAGTCATGGATATGTGATTTATTGGCTATTTTGGGCCCACAAACAAAACATTTTAGAGACTGTTTAGATATAGTAGACCCAACATAAGTGATTATACCAAAAACAACCCCCTATATTCAATTTTTCTGCCAAGAAACATATTTTGAAAATAGAATAACTTTTTTCCCGATTTCTCTTCAATGAAACATTTTTCCTGGTAAAACAATTGTAAACATAGTAACTATATTACCTCACATTTCACACCTCCCACAAAAAATTTCGTTATCCTTTAGATTACCATTTTTTGGAAATATCTCTAACTCTTCACCATGAACGTGAACCACAAAAAGGTCATGTTATCCCCCTCTTGGGTATATTACCTCTGAGATTCAATTTTTCTTATTTCTGTTTTAATATCCATAGGAAAAATATAATGTTCAATGTTATGGATTTTTTATAATAATAAAAGAAAAATTACATGGATTTGACATCCGTATTAATTTTTTAGGTGACCCTTATTCTATAGTGTTATTTTGGTTCTTACACTAGGAATACTAATATTTTTTCTCACCTTATCTATTTTTGGTTGTGATATTCTCTTTAAATTAGTATAAATATTGTATCCTGTTAGTATAAAATTGTGTTCTTCATCCATATGAATATATTTTTTCAAATATCATAAATGGTATTAAGAGATTAAAATATGTTCTTAGTTGAAAAAACTATTATTTTCTATCAATTGTATTTTCTCATAGAGAGTTATCTTTCATATTTAACATTTCTCCCTTATATCTTGGAATCGTATTAAATACATAAGCTAACATGTTCTTCCAAATTTCAATATTCTTCTTCCTAAACTTAAAACAACACCACCAGTAGGAAATGGATCTATTTCATATTCCTTTAGAAGGGTTTTTAAGTATTATATAACTTGGTTTTCTAGGTATAAAACCCATTATTTTGAGCATTATTTAGGGATTTGATATTCTTGGATATAATAAAATCCTCCTAGTAAACATTGGTGGGTTTCAAATTATGTTTTCCTGCAATTTTTTTCATATAGTTATTTTAGAAACACACTTGGAGAAGAAAATGGATTAAAACATACTGATTTTAATGGGTTATGGGAATCCATTCTTCATTATATTGTAGCAGATGATTCTATAGAAGAGCTCGAGATCTCATTTCTAATAATAAAAATCTTTTATGATGAAATAATAATAATATAATATTTTTTAGAATTAATAATTATTTAATAAATTTATAAATCATCTAAATGGATGTTTTATTGGCTTTATATATTCACATCTTACTCAACACATTTTATATTAAGAATATACTTATGGACTTCTTGTTTTTTATCCCTATTTTAACAATCTATTTTTAACTTAATAATTTTATCATCGTACATACTATCATCAATTTGTAAGGAATAAAAATGATCTTTTATTTTATTTATTGTAACTTTAGTTTGGGTTTCCTTAACATTTATAGAGACCTAGTGTAGTTTTTCCATTTTAAGGAAAACTTCTATAACAACCTTCTAAAACAATAGTTTCTTATAAATAATAATTTTCAATTATTTATCAACTAGAGAAAATATTTTATTATAACAGAAAATATATTGTTCTTGGCATCAAATAGTTTTTCAAGAGTATTACACCTTCTTACTCTGAAATCCCAAAGGTGATATATTTTTATTGATATTTGAATAATCCCCCATTTTAATGGTTGAGGGGGAACCCTTACATGAAATATAGGCCCAAGTCACAAGGACCATACATGACTCGAAGGCCCTGAGACACAAGGCACAATACATGACCTTTGAAGCCCCATGACGTAACACACTTGAAACAAACCCTCCCCATCATCACCATCATGAAAGTGCCTTGCTCCGAACCTTACATGGCTGATTGGATAGAATTTCCCAGTGCTGAGATGCACAATTCCGGGTACTGATGACAGTTTTCATACCCTCTCATTATTCGAATCCAGTTAGCTCTACTAAGTGGTTTCTAATTTGTTCTTAAATCCTCTTCTGGTCTTTCTCATGTGTGTCTAATAGGGATGATTCTTAGTCTATGTAGCCTGTCCTTATGATCCTAAGGCCATTGGTGACCTAAAATCATTGTGGCCTAAAGGACCTTGGTGACATGTAGGACCTGTTTCCCAAAGACCCTATGGACTGAAGGCCATGTGGCCTAAAAGCCTTATGGCCCGAAGGACTTTGGTGGCCTGAAGGCCCTGAAACCCATAGGCCCAAATAGGTGGGCCAAAGGCCCAAATTAGATGAATCATTTTGGGTGAAATAGTACTACACAGTACATGATACAATACTGATGTAGCACCCTGAAAATTCACTCCACCTGGATTTGATCCTAGGTCTTCTGGATGCCAATTTGGAGCCTCTCCCACTCAGATACAAGCTCATTGGTGAGTTTTTCATATTCTTAATTGTTTAACCAATTATTATTTCATTATATCAGATTCAAACTCTAATTGTGATTTTTCATCATGTAGTTATTATATAAATGAAAATTTATGTGTTAAAACCCCAATATGTAATTTCTTTAAATATTTTTTGACATTATAATAAAAATCACGGATTGATCAATTAAACAAAAATTGATCCCAACTAAATCTTGATTCATCATATGAATCATTATCAATAAAGTTATCAAAATAATTACCACTCTAATAATATTTAGGCAATGTTGATCCCTATTTACCTTTTGAATACTTATTTATCTTAATTACATATATTTTTTATCATGATTCTCAAACCCTTGGTTACCACCTACACATTTATATCAATAGAAATTGAAAGAGAATTGTCTCTATGAGGAACATCTGGAAACTATTCAAATATACAATTCATATCAATAGGGAAGAAACACTATGGAAAGAATTCAGATCCAACCATAGCATACCTTGTTTTCTGATACCACATTAGATAGACTTATAATTGTGGGAAGCCACCTGGGAGGGGGTGAATTAGGTGTTACTGAATATGAAAAAAAATTAATATAAGATTATAAACACATAGAAATTTTATCCTATGCTACCTATTATGATATAAGGGAACATATTTATCTATTACCCAATATATAGAAACCATATAAATGAAAAAGGTAAATTAAATAGAAATTCATATGGTTTTTTAAGGTTCTTCCCAGTGAGGAAAACCTACTCCTTGACATTATCAGTTATTCACCTTGAGTCACAGATTATCTACTAATAATCAATCACCAATTTCATATGGGGCAGATAAAAAATTTTCTATAAGTGTAGTGGAAATTGTACTTATAATGAATCTCAATATGCTTTCATACATTGTACTAAATTTAAAATACATCCTACAGTCCTTAGTCTCTCGACTGGCTTAAAAAAAATCTAAAAAAATTATGAATTATATACATAGTCTACAAATAATTTCAATAAATCAAAAGTATATTATATCACTCATCACACCAAGTCTCTAACTACCTATAAATCTACAACAATATCGTCATGCACCTAAATCTCTATAAAATAACATTTCCAATAGATATTTTTTTAATTATATGATCACTAGCATATCCTAACTCCATCATCAAGAATATATACCACCATTGAATATTTAAATGGAATTCATGCATGAAATACTTCCTCAACTCATCTTCTTCATTTCTCTCTCTCACTATTTCAGACTTAAATTTTAAAGACTATCACACGTATTCTTCTTCTTTTCAACTTCATTTTTATTAAACTAAATGAATCTGATCAATAGAATTAGTGTATTTATTATTATTATTATTATTATTATTATTCGATTCATGGATGATTTTTCTTATATTGATTCATATTACTCCTCTCTTTTCTCATGATGAGTTATTTGGTTATCATAATTGAGTGAGTTTATCATGTTTTAAAATTTATTTTACTATATATTTATATTCTCAAATCATAGAATATGTTATATATATAATATAAAAAATCTTAAACAAATTTAGTGCATTTATCCTCCTATTCATTTTCTTAAACACTATCATGTGGTTGTGTTCCCATGAAAATGGACAATATTTAGCATATTCCAATTATCTCAATTGAATTTCTAGAAATACCCATCTTCTTATCTCTTTTCATTTGATCCCTATAAAATAATTCACTCTTTAATTCAGATAGAAATATCTAGATACTTCTTATCAAATATATTTTACAAATTTTCTACAAATACATTATTCTCCATTATAGTATGAAAAACATTCATAAATATATATATTGGGTAATATCTCATCTCATTATGGTCATGAAGGTCTATATATTTTAGAATGAGCACAATCTTATATTTTAAACACAGACTTCATCTTGGTTTTAAATTTTTCTCCTTAATCATGAAGGAAATATTTCTCATAAAATAGATTGATTCATAAGTAATTATTTAGTTTCAAATAAATAATGTTCATTTCTAAAATTATAACATTTGATTCTCAAAATATCTTCATCTTGGATAAAAAATATTGAATTATAAATATTCATATTTGAAAATCATAAATTAATATAACAGTGATATCATCATTTTATTCTCATTAAATCATCTTCAAATAATGGATTGAATAATGGATTAATAAATAATTCTGATATTGTGATCTTTAATAACAACATTGACAAAATTTTATGAATAATTTCTCAAAAAATTTATTCTAGAAATGTAAAATATTTTTATTCTTTAGAAAAATAAAAATTGTAAAAAATATTTATTTTTACAATGTCATTTTGACCCATATATAATAATTAAACTCAAGATAAAAATATATTAATTTTAAAAAATTACCATAAGGTAAATATTACAACTCATAAATCATCTCACAACCCCATGAATGGAAGGTTTAATTTTATTGAGAAACAATTTCAAATAAAACATATTTTATGGTACTTATGGACATATCCCCATAATCATCTCCAACTATACTCTCTTATTGACATCTCATTGGTTATAATCATCTTTATAACATGTGGAAGTTATGTATAAGAAAGGGTTAAACACAAATGCCCGGTAAGAGAAGAAAATAGAGACAATAATAAAATATTATAATTTATCATAAAAACATATAGTATGATAACACAATAATGATCCTCGCACATGTCATAAGTATTTGAAACCAAAATGGATACAGAACATAAAAAATCTCATTATAAGGATATGAGAATAACATAATACATGAGAAATAATATCAAAAGTTTACAATAAATAATTGTGTATGTGGAACAAGCATAGTCATAAGAAAATTATAAAATAATTAATAGAATTTTGTTGTAGCTAATTCTTATGGTAGTATTGAAAACATAGATTTTCCAAAACTAGGTCCACACATAGTCATGTGAACATAAATTGAACAAAATTAGGTCCACACAGAGTCATTTGAAAATTTTATAACCACAGTGAGATCTATTAATAGTCTTATGAAGATAGCGTAAGAAAAACTAGATCCACACATAGTCATATAAACATTTATTAACCATAACTAAGTCCACACATAATCAAGTGAACACGTATTAATCACAACTACTTTCACATATAATCATTTAAGAAAATAATAATTACAACTAGCTCCATACAAAATATAATGACCAAAACATAACCAAAATAGGGTCTAAGAATAGTTATATAAACATAGATTAAGCACAACTTGTTTCATACAATGTTATCATTATCTCATGAGATATAAAATGGTAACCAATGCACTGTAGGCTGATATAGGAACACAAATATCATCATCAAAACATATGTATTATATAAATTATCAATCATTTTAAATATCATTGAATCCCATGGGAACAAAATAGGTTCTATTAATCATGTAATAGAATAAACATTGAATGAAAAATTAGTTTTACAATATTTTCAAATGGTATCACCAAAATTGTCCTTACGAATACAAACAGTTGACACTGAAAATTCAATCACCTAAAAGAGTATTTCACAAGAAAATTTAGAACCTGATTCATCAAAAATATTTTCCAAAAAAATAAATGAATAAAAATAACATTTTATGATATATTTATCTTGTATTCAATATGATTTCCATAATTTCATTGTTTACATAAAACAATGAGTTTAAATGAATTGTGATATTATATTATATTATTATTTTTTAATGTGATAGTTATCGCCTATCCATTGGATTGGAATATATGAATGAGACCAACTAAATTATGAAAATAAAATTTTCACACATCAGGAATTTTAATTCATTTGTTATTAACTGATTATAAATGAATATTAAATCATTTTAATGTAATAAATAGTGGTTTTATGAAAAAATATTTTTATGCATGTCATGATTTTTTATCATAATAAAAATTAATCTCTCTAATTGAGTGATTTTATTTATATTTTAAAATAATTTTTTAATAAAATATTTTATTTTTTTAATGATTTTTATTATTTTTGGAATAAGAATAAATTCATTTTAATTCTTAAAAATGGAGTTCTCTAAAAAAGGTTTTGTTGTGTTTTGTGTACTTATTTTAAAATAAATTTATTCAACTTAAAGAAATATAATATTTTTAAATGGATAACATATTTAAAATAATTATAATTAATATAACTTAATAGGGTCAACATAATTTTTGGTTCTAATGAATAGAAAACAACAGTAAATGATTTATCATTGATAATGTTAAAATAGGTTTACCAGGGGTTAAAATAATAGATAATGATAATAATGAATGTTAAACATGAATAAAAATTATTTTTTAAGATATTTAGACCTTATCTTATCCTAATTTATAATTAATGTCCATTTGGTTCAACTTTCACAATAAAGTGATTTTTGTTATTTAAATATTTTATGTAATTCCATATATGTCCCTCCCCTCAATTATAAAAGAGAACATTTTCTCTACCCTTACCCACAAAATATGAGCCTTATATCTTAGCTAATACCTTCCCAAAAAACATACTAGATTCCTAACCTTATTTCTTGATATTATTTTCTTAACCTAAGACCACCCTGTGATGGATTAATGTGTAATCCAAATGTGGTCTTTCAAATAAGGGGTGGCAGTATTACCTGACTCATTAAATGTCCATTTATTCTTATAATTACTCTAAATATATGGTATAAATACTAAATTAATGAATCAAATTTCATAAATATTCTGATATTTTATAATTATTATGGAATAAAATTTTTTTAACTGCTTTGCATCAAATGGGAAATGAATGTATTACTTATGCTTATGTGGGGACTACCGCCTCCATATAACGATTGACTCTATTTCTATCACAAAAACACAAGGATTTTTATTATGTTGGATTTAATGTTTATATATCACAACTTTGAGATAATTATTTTTCTATAATTATAATTTCTTATCTATCTTCTTACTTTACCTTTAATTGGAAAATGAAACTATCGCTCATGCGTACGTGTGGACTACCACCTTCACGAAGCAATTTGAGTCATTTTTCTTTTAATATTTTTATGAAAAGTAAGAATGATTTATTTAATGAATATTTTTATATTTATGATTTCATAATTATTTGTTAATGTTCATTTATAATATAATAATCTTTTATTCCATCCATCAAAATTTAAAAACATTACTCGTGCATACTTATGGACTACCATCTAAAGAAAGTGATGTATTTCAATTTTCAACAGTAGTTTATATAAATTATTATAAATGTAGGTATAAGGAATAAATAAGATACAAATTTCAAGATAAATATTCCATATATGATATAACCAAACCCATGTTTTATGTGTTAGAACCATTAGATCACAACAAGTATAGAAAATGGAAATGTTTTCATCAGAATACACATTTTAATGATGAAATTGTTAATAAAATAATAATTTAATATTACAATTTGATGATAAATATTAATTAACTTATGAATATAGAAATTTATTAGAATTATAATAAGTATATATTTACTACACATGTGTTTTAACACATATGATGAAAGATAGAAATTAAGGTAGGGGATTTATGTTTCAATCTCATTTCATTTTGAGATAGTTTATGTAAATTTTCCATTAAGGTGAATTATATAATATCTATCCATTAAATCCCACATATTATCTCATAAAATAGTTATTTCTATAATTTTATAGTCCTAGTATAATATTTTTCTCTTTTGTACATAAAATAACCCATAAATGTTTTTATGAAATATCAGCCATATTTTCATTTTGGTCGAGAAATTTTTTATTTCACGACCATGTACATTAACTCGTTTTTAAGGATTATATTTTTTATAATCCAATTATTTATTAAATTATTTTTCAACAATATTTGAATTTATTTTCAATATTTAAATAATATTTTTTTTTCAATTTTTTCTAAAGTGATTATTTATAACTTATTAGAAATGTTTGACAGGAATATTTGTATTAAATTTTATGAAAAAAGATTTTTTCTCACTATTACCACTATTATTTTATTTAAATATTTTTTTATAATTTTACTTGGTTATTTTGAAAGATAATATCTTTTTCATTATTCTTGGAATTTTTAATTTTTTTTGATAACAAATGAAAAGGTTAATTTCCATTTTCATAAGAAATACTCAAATTCTATTATAAAGGATTTTTTCACCAATTTTAATATCTATTGAATAATTTAATACACTACTTGGGATGTTATATTATGATACAATCCATATTAGTTCTCTAGATCTCTTATGATGATGATTATTTTAGGTTGATTATATAAGATCAATTTCATTCCAATTTGTTAACTAAGTAATTTTGAAATCATTATGAAACCCTTTTATATTAAATGGGTTTTGATATGATGAAATAATATAATGGTTATGAAACATGTTTCCCTTACATGGGTCATTTTATGATGAATTTAAGAGTTTTTTTATCATATTGTGGTGAACATATGTATAGTAATTATTATTTAATGGTTGTGTGTATTATAGAACTCAACTGCATTGGGTATTGTGAAATAGATATAACATGCGATGATGATGATATCAAAGAAACAAATTATGAATAAAAATGTTAATTTTTTATTTTTCAGTGTGATTGATACTAGATATACTCATAATTTCATATATTTAAATGATTTCAAATATCTATGTCCATGGTTTTATGTGTGATCATTACTTCTTATATCTATTCTTATGATGTTATGCATGGACATAATTGTGAATAACTATGTTCACAAGATCAAGATTTCATATTCTTTTGATGCAAGATTTCCATGTTATGAATATTGAATAATGATTTATTCTTTGACACATTTATTTATCATAATTTTGTATATTACATTATTTTGGAGTTTAAGAACTATGATTTTTTTGTGAATGATTTTTTTGAGAACATTTACTTGATTATGTTAATATATCCTTATAGTCATATTATAATATATTATGATTGATAAATCACGTGGTTTCCCTTCTTAAAACACTGATCTCACCCATTCTAATGATTTCCTTAGGATTTTATGGATGGTTTTACATAATATATGTCTAGAAGGGTACTAATATGATTAAAATTGTTGGAGATGTTGAAGATATTTTAAGAAAAAATGTAGTTTATGTATCTACTATCAAAAGAATCTAAAACTTTATATTACTCAGGAATGTATATTTGAGATATATATAAAATATTATTCTAAAATTATAGAATATTTATGGATGTTATGTTTGGGTTTAATAAATATTTCCATTAGAAATAAATAATAAAATGGAGGTGAAATCATAAGAGTATTTAGAAAATCCATTAATCTCTAGCATATAAGAAGAAATTATAGGCATATTGAATAGTAATTATTTGAAAAGGTGAAATGAAATTTTCAAAAGAATCTTTAATTTAAAAGAAATGATACAAAAATGGAGCCTTGAAAAATATATAAATTATTCAAAAAGGTGATGTAAAAATAGTATGAAAACTTTTACTTTTAAAATGAATCTTCAATCAGGGATCCATGAAAATGATAAAGTTGTTTAAAAAGGTAAAGTGGTTTTTTTTAAATCATTTACATTTAAAAATTATATTCAACAAAAGATATTTTAAATTTAATAATGGTTACAAAAAAGGAATTTGAAGTGGATGAAACTTTTGTTTTTTTGTATGGATGAAATTTTTTTATCATTTAGAAATAACTTTATTTAAAAACAATAATTGAAAAGAGTAACCAAACATTATTTTTAAAACAGGGAAAGGTAAATATGAAGGTTAATTGACATAACACATAATTGTATTTTAAAATATAATTGTGAACATATAAATTAATTGAAGCTATGGATAATAGTTGAACCGTTTTTTAAAGGGTGTTAGAATTATTATCAACAATGATATAATTTTTAAGGGGAAGAAATTCATTGAGGCGGATAATTTGAATTAAAAGTGTCGTCTTCAAAAGATAGAAAGAGACAGTAACATTAAGTAAAATATTAAAGTTTAAATAATATTTATTTTAATAACTAAGTTTAATATGATGCATTATATCTCAGTAAAGGGATTTGAGTTAATAAAAAACCTTATAACATTGTTATCTTTTGAATCAAAAACTATTTAAAGAAAGACCATGATATGTATTTCAACCCCCACGTATTTCAAGATTATAGTAAAAGAAACTCAGTCATAAATAATCTCACTATATAAAAGAAATGATAGATAATAATATCATACATTTCATAAGGATTTTAAAATGATACAATGAAACCCTAACCATAATTCCTAACTTCCAATAAAGCTCTTGAATCTCTTTGGGACCCTGAAATTTCTCTTCAAAGTTTCCTTCGAAATGAATGAATTATTCAATCATATGGTTACAATAAGATATATTATGTGAAATTGAATTATATGAGAGGTAAATTTGGAAGGTATTTAAGGAAATTTCGAAGGTTATGTGCAAATTATAGAGGGTAGAAGTGGTCCCATTTTATAAGTAATGAAAAAAAATATTTTGTGAACACCCAAGATTTTTTAATAAAGGAATGACACTATTAAAGTATCAATGGATCCAAAATAATGAAATAATTTATTTTTTGTGTTCTAATATCTATAAGGAATCTACCGATGATTTTTAAACATTTTTTAAACATGTTTCATACTTCTTACCACTTGATTTTTATATTTTACCATTTTGTTTTTTACCATGGTATATAATTTTTACCCTATTAGTTTATATTTTATTAAAAATAGAAGATAATAATTGTAACAAAATTACAATTTTATAAAACCAAATTTTGGTTTCATATTTCCTAAATCAATTTCTGAATAGTTTAAAATTAAAATTTATTCAAAACGATTTATTATATAGTAAAATTTATTTATATGAAAATATTGTTTTTATCATTAAGTGTTAGTCAAAAATTTTATCTATTGCCAACTGAATGAGTGAACATGTATTTATATATATGATTAAATAATACCTTTTAGTCATTTTTATAATATATTAGTATATTTATCATAAAAAAATTACACAATGTTAATATAAAAGATCTTTGAAAATAATTGTTTTACCAATATCATGGTAATTAACATTAACATTAGTAATCATGCTTTAATCCATTAAAAAACATTTAAATTTTTCCATATTATTACAGTTTCATTATAAAATATTCAATTCATTTTTCTATATAATTTCTAAAAGTATTAAAAACTAAATTTTTATATATGTGGATAAATTTTTTTTGAGTAAAATTTCACCTATGTTTCCCAAACGTTAAACATAGGTTTTATAAACTATAAATAATATTTCTAAATGATTTATTTCACTTTATATTTTTATATGTTAATTGTTTAAAAATTATTTAGTTCATTTTGATATTATGATGATGTTATAAATGGGATGGTATTATAGAAATTAGTATATATTACAATTCAACTAAAAATCAATTATTTTAAAAAATTATAAAAAATTCACACTATTTTTATGGGATTAAAAGATGGAGATTATTTTTTAAAATTAAAATTAAATTTTTTTAAACATTAACATTTAAATTAAAATTATATTTATACAAGGGAAAACTCTTTTTATTGAAAAATCCATTCTACGAAAGTATATGTTTCTAATTATATTTAGTAAATTTTTTTAATAGGTTATAACAGTTTGTTTCTATAGTTTTATTATTATTAAATTTTATTAATAGAAAATAATTCATGGATCATTTTAGTTTTATGTTACAAGTGGATCATGTTATTTAGAATATTATAAATTTTACGAAAAAGATATATATATATATATATTCTAAAATCTTAACGTACTGTATTCTATCCTCCGTATATAAATTGTGCTCTTAAAATTATAATTTTTCATTTAATAAATTAAAAATATAAGGTTTCCATAAGAAACATAAGATATATCTTATAATGAGATATCCACCTCACTATCCTTCTTGATACTAGGAATATATTTATACCAAATAAACTTCTTTTGAAGTTCATAGTTATATACCACTAGAAACATCATTTTCATGGTCTAATCTCTAATCCAATACTAAAAAAAGGTTATGATAATTTCTAATAAATTATGAGAAAATTATCATATAAATATTAAAGTTCAATAATATGTTTTCTTCACTAATGAAACCCTAATTTCAAACTATGATACAATTTCATACTTGGTTTATCTAATTACCCTCTTGATTCGATACATGTTACATTTACATGAGTTATCTCATAATTATTAACATAATAAAATAAATAAATTAAGAAATAAAACCTTTATAATGTTTCATAAAGGTAATATAATCATGAAGAGTATATAACCCCTGAGTGGCTGGATATGTGTGCAGTTTTAGGGAATCTGATCCTGTACCTGAGTGATGGTCGATTTGATACTGAAACTGTATCATATAAACCATTGCATTTAAGAATGCTTTTTTGGTGTGTGTTATTTTCACTTATTTTATGGAATATTTAGTGTTTTTTTCTATATTCAAGTTTTTTAAGATATTTTACAATTAAAAATGAGAAAACCACACCCTTTTCCAAGTTTGTTTTCACAAGGGTGTTTCATATGTGAAAAATTCAGGCATAAATTACAGAAGTTAGGGGTCTTCCTAGGGATTCCCTCCTGGTAGCCTCCAAGTCCAACACAGATGAAAAAGATCAACTTGGACATGGTTGGTACATTGGTTAGTTCCAAAACACCTTCTATTTTTTAAATGAAAATTTCCTTTTTCTTGGTTATGGGGGTTTCTTTTTTGAAATGCTCAAATGCTCATTCGATCTCTCAGGAATATTTCTCTAGCCGTGTGATTCTTTAATGGAAGGTTTTATTTCATATTTTATGTATTTTTCCTTACATTAAACCAATTTCTATCTTTAATTTTACTCAAATATCAAATTGGGAGTGTTCTTGAAGAGGTTTTTTTGTAACGCCCCATGTTTTTTGAATAATTATTTTTTAAACAAATTATGATTCTTTGATTGCCCGTATTTCATGCAACCCCAAGTTAATCTTGGTTTAAACTCAAAACTAAGTTAATAACACACTACACGAAACACCAAGATTAGATTTCATTACACAAAACACATATATTTTCATGTTTTACATGCAACACTATGTCTGGATTATATTTGAGACAATGCCAATTTCCTTCAACATCTTTCATTACAAACAAGACTCAGTTTACCGATCTAAAATATAATTTTAATTTTGTTTTTAAAATATTGATATAGTTATCACATAGTCCTTGGAATTGAGGTTATGAATAATATTAAATAAATTATGAAAATATGGTTTACACACTTATATAAAAGTAATTATTTTGTTAAAAATCAATTAAAATTGAAATTAAAAACATTTGTAAAAGGAAATATATTTCTAAGAAACTAGTTTTTATGCACCCAACTGTTTTTTATACCAATAAATTTAAAAAACCAATTTTGATTATTTTTTAATGAAATATATATTTTATATATTTTATAAAATATTTAAAAAACATCTTATATTTTTTATAAAAAAGATGTATGATTAAATCCCATTTTACGCATAAGAAAACGCATTATCTAAAATACAGTTTAACCAACTTTTAATGGAACACTTATTTTAAATATAATTTTGCAACTTTTATAAATTAAATTTTATTAAATAAAGATTATTTTTTAAAAAATAATTTCAAAATTACATTAAGATTATTATTTTTATTTTTCTAAGAAGTTTCATTTTTTTGATAAACAGTGAAAAATACCGAATATTAATTCTAATCAGCATTTTCACTTAATTTATTTATATATTTTTTTTATATTTTTTTCATTTCAAATTATATTTAGATAATTTTTTCATATATTAATCCAATTTAGGTTATTGGAATCAATTTCACATTTAAATTGCATATAAAACATTTCTTACTTTTGAAAAAAATTTCATTAAAAGCTTGTTGTCTCATCCCATATATGGGATTAATTTTAAATTAATTTCCACCACTTATGTAACTGGAATTTAGAAAAAATGATTCCATATTTGGAATCAATATAATTTATAATTTTCAAATTTTTTATTTTTTTACAATAATTATTAGTGTAAAAAATTTAAAATTAATCCTGGCGATTAAGAGAAAAACGAGTTTATAAGGGGCTAAACCTGAAACTGAAGAGGAAAGTGACCAAAAATTTATAAAAACCTATGTTATTAAAATATTTAGACCATATAAAATCCTTTTTCTAAAATGGTTCATTATTATAGGCACATGATGTAAGTAAGACCACCTAATAGTGTTTACCTTTTGTTATTTATATGAATGTCACTCCACCTCCATTATAAAAGGGTATTCACTCTCCCAACTTATTCACAATTCTAAAGACATTTTCCCCAACAAAGTCCTATCCAAATATCTTCCCAAATTACATACTCTCATAATATAATCCTAAATTTGGACATAAATCTTACCAAAGAATTCTTTTAGTGAAAACCAATAGGAGTTACCTGAATAAGAGGTAACATTCAACAACATGCATTTTTTTTCTTTATACACCATATTAAATTCTTATTATATAATTATTATATAATATAATATGAATATAAAATATATTTATATTTTTTTATGTTAATTTTATGACCTAAAAAGTCACACAATTATATCTAATGAGGTACAGAATCATCATTTGTGTGTTTGGAGAACAACTGATTCGTAAACCGATGTAGTTCGTTCTTCTATTACAACCTTCAAAAGGTTTTAAATATTGATGGATTTATAATTTATATATGATATATATGATATTTATAATATCTTAATTATTTTTTAAATATTATAAAACACATACCTTCATGCATTTTATTTTCTCAGAATATGAGTACGTCATTCATGTGTACGATGGACTATCACATAGAAAATCGATGTGATTCATTCAAACTTTACATGGAATGTATTAAGGATGGTTCTATTATAAATATGTGATATATAAGAAATAATAATTATACTTTAATGGTAATATATATATATATATATATATCATTTAATTTTCTTTGTTTTGATATGATAAGAAAATAAGAAACATCGTTCATGCATACGTACGAACTACCATCTTCATGAAAAATGTATTTCATTTTCTATTTAGATCACATATATATTATTATAAATACATAAATAATAAAAATATAAGATATTTATATCAAAGTTTACATTCTTTAAATTTGGAAATCATGATCAAAGTAAAAGGACTAAAAATAAAAAGTCAAAACATATATGAGAAACAAAGCGGTTATTATCCAAACCATAATTTTAACATCGAATTGTTAATTAAAAGTTAATATTAAGTCATAATAATATAATATACGGTATAATTTATATGAATATGGTACTATTTAATATTTATAATAATATTAAATTTATTGTGAAAGAGGTTTGAATGTGTATGGAGGAAGTCAAGACTTATAGTTAGTTGATTTCTAGTTTCACTTTTATTTATGTGAGATTTTTATCCATATTCACCACTTGATTATTTTGTGTGGAAAATATATACATACCAATGAAATATTATATCATAAATTTAATTTATTTCATGATATTAAAAGTTTCAATTGATGTTATTTTTTCACAAATCTCGTGATTCAAAAGTAACTTAAGTAGTAAGGGATTTTTGTCTCACTTATTTCTTTTATGGGACAGATAATATTTTCACCACCTATTTTATTATATGTAGTGTATATACTTCCCATGAATATAAATTATTATTCTTCAAAATAATTTTTTATTTATTTACCCATTCATTTTAGGATATCTCTTTCATGGGGTTATGATTTCAATGTTACCGAAGCTGTAAGATATTTTTTTTTTCAGTTTTACTTCATTGAGAGACATGTCATGTTATGAACCAATATTCTTTTATTAGGTGTATATAGTTCTCATTTGACATGTTATATCATGAATCTACATATTTTCATTATATTTTATGCTTCATTTAATTTTATTCTTTCATGGATATTGTGATTCAATGTTACCAAAGTGGTAAAATCTTATTCCTATAATCTCATAATTTATTGATATTTTTTATGATTATTCTTCAATTAATGAAATATTATAATACATATCTCAATTATTCTCATGAATTTTATTATACTATGGTTATTCATGATATATTCAGGAAGTGGTACCATTTTACTGTCTTTCTAAATTATGAAACTTAATAGAATATTATTATAAAAATATGACTTTATGTCTCACATTGGTTTGAAATATATGTTATTTCAAAACAATGTTTTATAAAAATGTCTTCAAAATATTTTTAAATTATATTTTATGCTTATATTGAATGAAAATGATCCATTTCATGTTTTATGTTTGAAATTTATTTAAATTTATTTGTAAATAATTATTTTTTTGTTTTAAATATATTCTAAAAAGAAAATGGTTTTCAACATGTTTTTTGTTTTAAAAATTATTTTTCAAATAGGAAGGTATATTTTACTCAAAAAATGTTTTACATGAATTTTTATAGTATTTTTTATAATTTTATAATGTTATTTTCAATGAAATGTATTTCAAAAATGATTTAGGAAAGTGATTTTCCGTGAATGGTTATTTCCCTTATGAAATGTTTCATGTAATATTTTAAAAATATTTCTACATCTTTGATAACATCCTTCAAAATAGTTTATGAATTACTGGTGATATTATCCAAGGAAATCATTCATATTATTTCTTTTAATAGTTTATTTTTAAAATAAAATGTATTTTATGAAATTTATCTCCCTCCCATGGGTTATACCATGATAAAACCCACTTCTTCCCATGTGTAATTCTATAATGACAATATTATGAAAACATTCAATTTTCTACATATTATTATATTATTAAATGATTATAAAACCCATTTCATTTCATGGGTTATGATATGATGAATGTTTTATGATCTTATAGAACATATAAACACAGTTTTCATTATTTTATGGGTGGGACCTATCTCTCCCTCCAATGAATTAGGTAATTATATATGTTATATAAGATAAAAGGGTACATAGGTGGTCAACCCAAGCCCTAAATAACAGGGTACAATATAGAGAACATTACGAACATAATAAGTGGGTACACGAGAGATAATACTAGGCTAGTAACAAGAGGGTACACTGGAGGCAATCACAGGATCCAAAAAAGAGGGTACATGGGAGATCATCCCAATCTTGAAGTAGGTATACATAATATTATTCCACAAATAACATGTTATGAAGGTCTTTGTAGGAATCCTTGAAATAATATTTTCAATTATTATGAGTACTCCATAATTCCATGACTTATTACTATGTTATTCTCTCATGGATTATTCTCTTGATTACCATATTATTAATGTGTTATGATATTTCAACATTTATTCCATGACTCATGTTTATGATATTTTACATGAAAGAGATGATATTCAAATGTTATGATCATGTTATCATACCCCTATGTTCATGTTATTCTTAAGTATCTCTTTTATTTATCCTTACTGATCATCTATGATAACATTTTCTTATGTTTAAATCCCCCAGGTTATGAAGAATAGATTTATTTCTGAGTAATAAATTGTAAGATATTTATTGGAAACTTTGAAGTTATTTGATGAAGTTATAATATTGTGTTCCGAGTTTCCAAATTCACTAAACAATTATGGTCATCAGACATATACTTTTGTAATTTTCTAAATATTCATATAAAATGATGTAATACCCATGTATGATAAACATGGGATTCTATAATTGGTATAAAATTAATAGTTTAGTCAAAATTTTTGGAAACAAGTATAAGAAAAATCTAGTGATATCCCTAGGAATATTATAAGGATATGTCTAGGTAAGTCTCTAAGGATATGTCTAAGGATGAGTCAATGGTTAGAAAAATGTCTAGGTATTTTGGAAGTGGATTGAGAGAGTGGTTTCTAATCAATTATATCCATGTATTGATACTGAAATTGGATGTGGATCAGAAATAGAAGTATATATGGATGAAAACATGAAAACCACCATACTTAACTAGACCCGATTAGGAATTGGTGCTAGATAACAGGTCTTGCTACACATTTGGTTTGGCGATCCTGGGGGATATGATTTTGAAATTCATAAACTCTTTAAGAACAATACTGAAAGATTTAAATAGATAATGATTATGAAAAACATAGCATGATACTAATGTTTCATATATTAAAAAAAATTATGTTATGATTTAGACATCATAAAAGTGATTTTTCATGATTATGTGGTTTTGACTATGATTAGTGTTTCTCATAATTTTATTTTGGTTTCAACTGATGGATGGAAGGAAAAAGAATCCTGTTAATATTTAATCTAATGGAAAATTAATTTAATATCATGATCTAAATTTGATTATGTCTAGAGGGAACGATATTATGATTATGCTTGATCAACTATCACAATATATGATTAACAATGTGAACTTTGGTCAGATTCCTGACACATAAAACTAAATGAAGATAAACTTTTATGAATTTTAATATGGTAATGAACATAGACGAAAGAATAATATTCTCCATACATTTCAATCATGTAGGAATGAAAACATAATGGAATATATAAAATGGAAGGGAAGATGTTATCTGTGTGGAAAAAAGGGTCAGGAGTGAAAAATTCTCAAGGAGTTCTATTTCTTATTTGTGGAGAACATGTGCATTACAGAACAAAATTCCTTGACCTAAGAATTTACTTATAAACCATGGATGGACTTATTAAATTCCAATAATTGAATTATAATCGAAGATTTAGTAATTTTGAGATATATATGATTTATTGACATAATATTTTCATTAAGGATACACAAGAGTTTGTTAAATGATATTAATTACATAGACAAAGTGATTTAATGTAAATTTTATATTTTATAAAAAACACATGATTAAGGGAAGGTGAAGATAATATGATCCTAATATTGAGAAAATAGTGTTTATTTTTTATAAAGATTTGTTGGATTTGAATAAAGTAAATTAGATAGTACTGATTACTTTGTAAATAGATTAATTATTTGTTAATAAAGTGGTTTATGCTAATATGGATGGATTTTAATGTATTTTTGTATTTAATAAATATATCCAATAATATTTGGAATAATAAATAATGAATGTTTTCAATAAGGATTTATGGTAATTTAGGTTATTACCATGTTTCAATAGAATAGATGATGGTGGGATTCACATGTTTGGTATGTGACAATGAAGAGCTAATTTATGATATATGGGGGTTTAGTGATATGATGATTTTCAGATATTTAGTGACCTTATTTCTAAATTTTTGAATTTTAATCTTTTTAATGGTTTCAAGTTTGACTATTTATGTAATAGGTAAAGTTAAACTTTAGATGATGTTTTAGAGATTAATGTATTATTTCACTATATGAGGATTTATGCATATTTGATAATCTGTTCTAACCATTTTTGATTGATGATAAGTAAAGGTAGATGGAATGAATTATCTTTATATTTATGGATATCATGACCTGATACAACTTTATGAATGAAAATTTGACCTTCATTTCTAGGTGTAATAGATGAAGTGGGACTTGATCAAGGTACAACCAAAGGGTGTGATTGTACATATAGAATGCAATTAAATCAAGTAAGTATATATTCTTGTAAAAATTATTCAACTTTAGGAGAGGGGTATTGAATAAATTCATATCCTATAACCTTCCTTTTTGATGAACAAATGGTCTTTTCAATCACCATATATTTATGGTGTTGAGACCCTTAAAATTGAATTCATAATTCACTTAGTTATGATCAATTATCTTAGTCACTCTCTATAATTATTTATATTTTTATTCCATTCCCACATATTCACTTTCAACCCATGTTCTCCTATGATGAAAACTAGTTATGAGTCAATTTGGGTAAAAATTATGTTTCCAACTATCCATATTTAAAGGATGTTTCAATATTCATTTTTAACATGCGGGTTTCAATGAATGGAACATTCATTTATTGAAACATTGACAAACTAATGGAATTTATAGGGAGAAATTCATTATAAGGGTAATAAAATATAACACATTTATATTTTATGAATTATTTTATATAAATAAATTAAAAACCTTTGATGTCTTACATTGCACACTACACCTACTTAAGCTTAATTTAAACACATGAACAAGTTAAACTTGCACTACACACAATATTGAGATTATATTGAATTAAACAAAACATCGAAATTTTATTTCATAACATGAAACAATGAATCTCACTTGGGTTACCCATAATTCTCAGTTTCTTAAACAACTTTTGTTACATGAAAGGTCGAGTTTTACCGAACTACATTATACTATAATTATTATTATTAAAAAAATATTATGTATATTACATAGTTGTTGGAAGAGAATATATGGATAAATTAACTAAATTATGAAAATATGTTCTACAAATATATATAAAATAAAATAATTAGTGAAAAAATTAGAAATGAAAATTAAATCTTTTTAAAATACAATCAAATCTTTTTCCAAAAAATTATTTTTTATGCACAAAAGTGTGTTTTATATCAATAAATTAAACAAAAAACATTTGATTAAATATTTTAACGATATATATATATATATATTATACTTTAAATATAATATTTTTAATTCATATTTTGGGTTTTATAGAAAATATAAAACAATAAATCCAATTTATGCAAAAAATATGTATTTTTATAAAAAGTAGTTTCACCACCTTTTAATGGAACTGTTATTTTAAATTAAATTTATGAAACTTTTATAAATTATTTTTGGAAAAATAAAAATTATTTTTGAATTATTAAATTCAAAATAATCTTATGATAAATTTTTGGTATTTTTTTTGAGAAGATTCATTTTTGGATGAATAATGAAAAATACTGAATTTTAATGGGAACATTATTTTTCCCATAATTTATTTATATAAATAAATATTATTTTCTTAGTTTTAAAGTATATTAAGATGAATTATACATATTTTAACATAATTTAGTCATTTTAATCAATTTTACCTGAAATTGGATATAACAACATTTCAAACCTTTTGGCATTTTCACTTTAAAATATCATTATATTATCATGTTTGTGGGATTAAATTTAAAAACATTTCTTCAAATTATGTGATTATATTTGAAAAAAGGATTATTTATTTTTAATAAAATATATTTTATAATTTATAATAAGGTATAATTAATTTTTTACCATAATTGTTAGTGAAAATAATTAAAATTAATGACATTTATTAAGAGAAAAATGAGTTTACTAAGAGGCTAAAAATTAAACTTAAGGGGAAAATGAAGTAGAAACAAGAAAAAAACCATTTTATGGTAATATTTTTAACATATACCCTATTTTATAATAAGTTATTCATTATTTTATGAACATTATGAGTGATATGTACCAATAGTGTTTACCTTTTGGTATTTACTAGAATTATACACCTCCTCTATTAGAAAAGGGAATTCAATCTCCCCATTCAATCAAACAAATAAATAACATTGGCTCAGAAAATCACAATCCAAATATCTTACCAAATTACTTACTCTCAACCTAGATCCCTCAATTCGAGAACACATCCAATCAAGGAAGTCCTTTGGGGAAAACAAATGAGAGTTACCCGAAGAAGATGTAACATTCAAACACATGTGTCTTTTAGTTTCATTCTCTCCACATTCAATTATTAATATATATATATATATATTATAATAACCTCAATATACTAAATAATACTTATATTTAGTTATTTTAAAGGAAAAACCTACAAATTCACACACTTCCATTAAATGGGATACACAATCATCAATCTTATGTACAACACTACCACCTCACGAACTGATGTCATTATTTATTCCATTAAAACCATTAAAGGTTGTGAATAATGATGGATTTATAGTTTATATATGATATATATGATATTTTTAATTTATTTACAATTATTTAATTATTATATGACACATAAATTCATGATTTCCTTTTTGTGGGAATACAATAATGTCATTCATGTGTACGGCGAACTATCGCCTCACGAAGCGATGTGATTCATTCACACTTTACATTGAATGTATTAAGTATGAGTTTATTATAAATATTTGGTATATACTAAATAAAAAATATTATTTAATTATTATATATTTATCATTTATATATCATTTTTTTGATATGATCTGAAATGGAAACAACATTCATGCGTTCGTATGACCTACCATATCCACGAATGATGTATTTTATTTCTTATTTATATAATTAAATGATTATTATAAATACATATATAATGGATATTTATGATATTTATATATTTAATTACTTTCTAAAAGTTATGAAATCATGCTCAAATAAATGGGGATTTGAACATGTAAGAAATAAGTAAAGACATAACGCAAGGGGATTTGTAGTATCACATTTATTTCTATGAGACTGATGCCATATTCCCCACTATTTTATTTTTTGTTGCGTATAAACTTACCTATGACATGTAATATCATTAATTTAATTTATTTAAGGATGTTAAATGTTAAAATTGAAGTTATTATTTCATGAATCTAATGATTTAAAATCTACTCAAGTCATAAGGGATCTCTATATCACTTTTTAATTTCTTGAGACACATGATAAATTCACCACCTCCTACTTATATGTGGTGTATGTACTTCCCATGAATGGACATTATGATTCTTATAATGTCTTTTATTTTCAAATCAATTTTATTATGTCTATTTTTGAGGTTTACAGTTTCAATGTTAGCAATGAGGTAAGTGTAGAGACCCATAGCTTAACGTACATAGACATTACATTACTTTTGAGGAATACTTAGTACATAACAGAAACACACACACAAGGATCGTAATAGTTTAGTGTCTTTGGAAACTCGGAATATAATCTTCTAATCGTGGTGAAAGATCTTCAACATCTCCCATAAGGATCTTCCTTTTTTTTATACCTAAATCCTTTCTTTATATCCTGGGGAAAATAAAATATAAAAGGGTGAGCTCAAATGCTCTGTAAGGGTAAACAAAAGAAATATCAATCACATCATATTCATAAGAACATAACATTTTGGAAATCTTAACCTGCAAAAGAGAGCATAATTTCATAACATGGGATAAATCATAGTAGTGAAATGAAATCCCAATAATCATAACTTAAAACATGAAACTTTGTGTTATACACACATAATCATAGATAATCATTTCTTATTAGTCAAGACTCATTTCCAAGACTATCTTAGTGGACAAAGTCCCTTTCTGAACCGAGTCACCCTCATTTCAGTCCTGTTTCACTGAACAGGTATAACCTACCATTCCAGCCATGTCTATCTTATGAGATATAAAATCTTTACCCAATGCATTGGAGGGAGATATAGGTCCCACCCATCTCATAACGATACCATTATTATGTGTGCCACAAAATCATAAATCATACATCATTTCATAACCCATGTAATAAAACTGGGAATCTTAAACATCGTGACATCATAAAACAATTCATATAAGATAAAGGAATTCATAAAAATATAATTCCATCACAACATAATCAAATCAATGTAATAATATGGATAAAAACAGACCCCTTTATTATCTTAGATGGAAAATAATTTTGATAAAACACTTGAACTCCATTCTTGAGAAAAATATCCTTTCTGCTTCAAAAAAAAACTTTTCCTTTCTTAACATGTAGTACAATTATAAACTAAAAGAAGTTGATTAAAAGTAAACTTGAAAACTTTTAAGGGAAGCTTCTTTGAAATAATTTTTTAAAAATCCATTCATGTCGTATAAGTTAAAAAACATTCTTCTCGTACTTTTGTCGGAAAAGTCAAAAAAGTACCTCGTACGAAAAAAATGACAAAATATTCCTTTCATATCTTTTACTAAAAACTCACCGAAGGGTAAAATTTAATATAAACTATTGTAGAAGGATATAAATATTACATATTGAGGAAACATGGATGTGGATGATAATATACACCCCAGTAAATGCCAAAGTATAAACAATCTCGGATAAAAATGAGATTGTGATATTTCCCTTACCTTATGTCCGATATGCTTTGTACGTATCCGAACCACCTGTATAATGATTTAAATAATGTCATTAACTTATTACAGAATCATATTCATTGTTATGATATCATATATGGTTCACTTATGACCTTATATTACCCGCTCTTTTGTATATTCCATGTTAAAGAAGCGTTTTGGGTAAAATCGTTTCATTTATCGTAGGTGTTTGGACTTGTTGTTCTTGACATTATTATTACTTATATAATGATTTACTTACTTCCAGAATATAAAATATTATTTATATATCATATATATTCAGTATATATATATATAATAGATAGATAAATGAAATGAAACACACCGTTCATGGAGACGGTAGTCCGTACGTACGCATGAACGCTGTTTTCCTTTCCTTATTGTCTTGAATGGAAGTAAGTAGATGAAATATATATATATATACATAAATACATTATATTTACCATGTAATATATTTCATTATTATTCATTATATATACTTTATAATCATTTTGGAATGGTTAACATGGATAATGAATCTCATCGCCTCATGGAGACGGTAGTCCGTACGTACGCACGAGCGATGATATCATTCCCATGGTTGTGGAATTGTGTTGAAGTGTATGTATACTATTTAAGTATCAATATCAATTTATAATAATCATATATATTTACTCATTACACCATTATACCCATCCAATTAAGGTGGTGACGGAAAATAGATTACACCACGGCGTGGAGACGGTATTCCGTACGTACGCACGCGCGGTGATTTCCTTTTTACGTAGGATGGATAGAAGGTTAATTAGAGTTGTTTCATATTTATAATAACATATCAGTATATAAGAAATACTGATGTTATTACATTATCATGAAACAACTAAAGAAGAAGAAGTTGAAGAAGAACGAAATTGAAAAAGATCGGTAATGGATATTACCTCTTTTTGACGCGCCTTTTCTTAACCTCCACTTAAAGAACTAAGGATGGTCTTTGAAGAAGACCAGGACCTCTAGGATGATACTAGGGAAGTGGAGAAGATATTTTGGCAGGGTTTTTCCGAGCTTTAAGGCTCAAAGTGGTGTGAGGAAGAGCGGGAGGAGGTGCCCTTTTATAAGGGAGGAGAGGGGCACCTTTGGAATAACTAAAACTATTATTTTATTATAAAGTAAAATTCGGTTTTAAATTGCTCTAAATTGATATATTTTGAAGATAAGGTGGGTATGGGTCTAAATACTCTCATCCAATAGAATTTAGACAAGTTTAGGTTCCTATTTTAACCTTATCAATTAGATTTAACTCTAAGTTAAATAATTTAACTTTTACCGTGTCTTTTTGTTTTCTTACACTATATGGTTAATAAACTTACTATATCAAGCCAAACTAACCCCATGTTGTTTATTATTAATATATATAATCTTATATAAGTCATTTGGCCGAGCATTATATTTTTAGGAATAAAATAACAATTAATAATATAATATTTTTTTTAAAAAATAATTTATGTCAATTTTGACACTATTTGGTACATGATTTTTATGAAATTCATAACAGAATTATAAGTTCAAACCAAGTTACCTATATCAACAATAACATGTCATATTAACCTATAAAATTAATTTAAGTCATAAAAAGTCTCAAATTACATTTATTTGGGCATTTATAACATCAATTATGTCAATATTTCATTAATAAGAAAATTACTGCATCATATTTGTGTCATAATAAATGATAATTATTTAATCCCTAAAAATTCTAAATAAATTCCTATGATGTAGATAATTGTATTAGATTTATGTAGACTATTCATTTTTGAAGTTTCATGAAGTTTATCACTAGATTAAAATTATTATACTTATAAGATTTAAGAAAGTGACATGTTGTCACATTCTTTGGTTTTAATAATAATTAAATTATTTTCATTGACAAAATTTAATAAAATGAATCTAATACGACCCTTGGGTGATATGGGTATAATTTTAGTCATCCAATAGGATTTTTACATTTTTTAGGGTAATTTTAAAATATTATATTTACCCTTAATTACCCGATTTACCTTTAACTATGGTAAATAAAATTTACCGTAGTTACTATTCATAATTCCCAAAAATAAAAAGTAGCTTATTAACATAATTTGGATCCACTGATACCAAATATGGAATCCATTTTTCCAAATTCATTACACAAAAGTTGCAGAAATTAAATTAAAATTAATCCCATTGTCGAAAGAAAACGGGTTTTTCTTTAAAACATTACAAAAGATTGAATTGATTTAACCTACGAATTCGAGGTAAAATCAATGCTAATGGCATACATTATATTAAATGGTAAAAATATATTCTATTTATACTTTAAAACCATTCAATATTATAATTTACCCACATAAGATATTACGATGAAAAAAGTTGTTTTTAATTAAAATATAGCATGTTTTTACTATTCATTAAAATATGAAAGTTATCGGAAAAATATCAAAAATTTATCTAATGTAAATTTCTATATCCTGATTCAAAAGAAGAATTTTATTTTGTCAAATTGAACTTATAAACATGTCAAAAACTAGATTTAAAGTGGGTGCGCCATCAAAAGGCGACAAAACTGCATTTTTTTGAAAAATACTTATTTTACACGAAAAATTTATTTTGTTCTTATACCATGTTCTAGAAATGTGTAAGATGAATAATTATGTTATAAAATTCAAAATTTATTTAAAACTATTCATAACGGCTAGTTCATAACAATATTATAATAATATATCGTTGTTTAGTAAAACCCAGTATTGCGTACAACACACGCTATCAAGGAAGGTCGCGATTGCGTGTAATGCAAGCCAAGTCAGGGTTGCGTGTAGTGCACAACTCCTTTGTTGTTGAATATAATAGAATCCAACCATATTTTATTTATACATTGAATATATTTATATATATATACACTTAATGTTGCGTAGAATAACTACTATCAAACGAACTTGAAATTGTGTGTAACAAGAGCCAAGAAAAGTGTTGCGTATAATGCAAGCTAATACGGTGTTGCGTATAGCGCAATATAATCTTGGTGTGTCGTACAATAGAATATATGAATGAAAAGAATGTATCTTATAAAATCTCGGGTTGTTACAGTAAGAGATGTTTGTCTCAATTTTCCTTTTGAGACTCATGTTATGTTATGAACCTATATTATTTTACGAGGTGTATATAATACCTATTTGATAAGGTATATATTTAATATAATTATTTTAATGATATTTTATGATTCATTTAATGTTATAATTTCATGGTTATTTTGATTTAATGTCACCAAAGTCATAACAACTTATTTCTAGAATCTCAAAATTTATAAATATTTTTTTTATTATGATTCCATTGATGGGATATTATGATCCATATATCATGAATTATCATGAATTTTATTCTCATATGTTTATTTATGATATCATCATTTAATGGTACCATTTTTTCACTCTTTGGTACACAATATTCTTAAGAAAGCGTTTCTAAGAAAATATGTCTTTATTTAACACTTTGGTCAGAAATCCTTGTTAGTTAAAATATTTTTTCTGATAAAATTGTTTTGATTTTTTTAAAGAATATTTTAAGATTATTTTCAAAGAAAATTATTTCATAAATGTTTTATTATTTAAAAGTTTTTAAAATTATTTTCAAATCTCAATTTATAAGTTTCCAAGGTTATTTTTAAATAAAATGGATTTCAAAATGTTTTAAATTTTAAAATATGTATTCAAAATAGGATTAAATATTTTCATCAAGAAATAATTTAAATTAATTTTTTGAAGATTTATTAATTAGATTATTATGTAGTTTTCAATGAAAAGGATTTATAATTTTTTAGGAAAGTAATTTCAATAAAAGGTTTTGTTCCTTAAGAAATGTTCTAAGTGATCTTATACAAATATTTATCCATATAAGATGACATTATTTGATATAGTTTATGATTTAATAGGGATATGATCCATGTACATGATTCATATTATTTAAATGAATGGATTATGTTTAAAATTCAATGTTTTTTATGAAACCCATTTCCCTTCTACTGGTTATACCATGATGAAACCTACCTCTTTTCATGGGTTATGCTATGATGAAATTATTATGAAACCTATCTCATTATCACATGTCATGATATTATGAAATATTTATAATACCCATTTAATTTCATGGGTTATGATATTATGAATGTTTTATGATATTTTGGATTCATAAATATGGTGTTTATTATGAGATTGGTGGGACCTATATATCCTTCAAATGAATTGGGTAATGATAAATTTTGTATAAACTAAAAGAATACACAATTGGTCAATGCAAGAGTTCAAAAATATTTTAAGAGGCATAACATCCAAATCACACAACTAGAAGGTACACAAGAGGGAATCCCAATCCCTCTACCATAGGGTGCATGGGAAGTCATCCCATGACCGAAATAAGAAGGTATGCAGAAGGTCATCCCAATTCCAATGCAGGTACATAGGTGATTTTCCAAAGCCTAACATGTTATGAAGGTCTTGGTAAGAATCCTTAAAATAATATTTTCCATGATTATGTATATTCCCCAATATCATTTATTATTCCTATGTTATGCTCTTATGGATTATGCTTTTTATTCCCTTATGATTCATGTCTTATGACCTGCCAATATTTATTCCATGACTCATTTGTATGATCATTGATAAGGAGGGTATGTTCTTCAAATGCAATTCTCTTATTATACTAAACTTATTGGAATGTTATTCTTATGTATCTCCTTTATTTATCTTTACTAAGAATTAATATTGACCACTTATTATGTTTTTCTATCCCCAAGTTATAAAGAATGTTTTTAAGGAGTACTAAATTGGATGACCGTTGTCCGAAAATTTGAAGATCTTTAACCAAGTTTGAGGATTGTGTTTCTAGATTCCAAAGATAATAAACTATTACAGTCCTCAAGCATGTAATTTTTTAATGTGCTGTATATTTATTTAAAATGATGTAATATCCACCTGTGTTAATTCTAGGCCACTATAGTTGGTATCTACTGAAAATTTTAGTCAAAATTTGGGAATCCTGGATGAAAAAGAGCTAGTGATATCCCCAGGGATAATTTTATGGATATGTTCAGGGATGTATCAAAGTATATGTCTAAGGATAATCCAATGTTTAGGAAAATTTCTTTGTATTATGGTAAAGTATTTATAGAGTGGTTTCTAAGAACTTACATCTATTTATGGATACTAAAAGTGGATGTGGATCTAGAACAAATTTACATAGTGGTAACAACCCCAAAAACACCGTATTAAGCTAGACTCAATTGGGAACTGGTGTATGACAATAATATTTGTTTCACCCCTAGTTTTATACTCCCAGTGGATATGATTTTTAAATTAAGAATCTATTGAATAATTATCATGGTGGATTTAATTTTTTTTCTGATACGTAATAAAATAATATGATCTTAAGGTTCCATATGTTAAAAAGGAGGAATTATGATTTAGAAATCATAGAAGTGATTTTTCATGATTATATTCACTATGATTAGTATTGATCAATTTTAATTGGTTTTATTTTATGGATTAAAGCATATGGAATAATGTAAAAATTGAATATAATGGATCTCTTCAATGAATCAGAAAATCATTCAGATCTTCAACATCTCTCAAATATGGGGGTAATATTTTGGATAATGAGGGTGATATTACTAATAATGTTGTATCATATTTTGAATATGTATTTAATGGCCCTAACATCAATAAGTATCTATTGAAGTATTTCATTTAGGTAGTTGTCAATGAGAAATATAATTATTTTCAATTAAGCATTTCTCTTGATCATGGAATCAAAGATACTATTTTTAGCTTGAATCCTAATAGTGCCCCAAATCCTAATGGATTTAATAATGGATTCTACCAACAATATTGGGATTTAATTCAAGATTATTTTTTAAATTTTTCCAAATCCTTATTTTCTAGTGGCATTTAACCCCATGGGTTGAACAAACAATTCCTTTCTTTGATCCCCAAAGTAGATAATGCCTCTGGAAATCATCTTTTATGACCCATTTCTCTTATTAATACTCTATATAAAATCATAACTAAGCTTCTTGAAAACACTCATACTACCATGAATGACAAAATAATCTAATTAAATCAATTTGGTTTCATCAAGGGAAGATCTATCCAGGATGTCATTTCTATTGCCTCTAAATTCACTAACACGCTTAAAAAATCCAACAGAGGTGGCAATATTGTTATAAAACATGAAATTAGAAAGGCCTTTGATACCATTGAATGAAATTTTATCTTCAAATTGCTTAAAGTTTTTGGATTCAATAACTCCTTTATAACTCGAATTAAAACCATATTCAAAAAGTCCTCAATATTTATTCTGATCAATGGTTCTCTTTGGGGATAATTCAAATGAACCAAAGGTATCAGGAAGGGTGATCCCCATTCTTCCATCCTTTTCTTAATTGTAGAGTACTATTTAAGTAGATTTATTACTCACCGTGGGGATGAGAATAAACTTAAGCCCATCCATGATTCCAAGAATGTGAACTCCCCCACACATCTGTTATATGTGGATGCCATAATTCTGTTCTTACAAAGTGATAAAAGAAACATTTGAACTCTCAAAAGTATAATCTCTCACTACGATGATGTTTCTGGTCAGATCATTAGCTGGAACTATTATTCTATCTTCTTTGGCAGAAACTTTTCAGCTAATATAAAATTTGGTATTATCAATGAATTAGGAATTAATGAAGTCTAATTTCCTTTTACATAACTTGGTGTCCCCATATTTTAGGGCAGACCCAAATCTAGAAATTTGTTTAACATTTTTGATCGAATCCTTATTCAGCTCTCCTATTGGAAACAAAAAAAATCCATCTATAGTGGGTATAATATGTCTTGTCAAGTCAGTTATTGTCTCTTTATGATGTTTTATAAATGAACTATCAGTCTCATAAAATATGAATGTTTCCATCAAAATTTTTTTTTGGACTAGCATCACTCTTTAGAAGAAATTAGTGACTAGGCCTTGGTTAACTTGTTGAAAACCTTTGGATAAGTGTGGAATTGGAATTAATAATTTAAATCTTTTTAATGAGGCCCTTCAATCCAGACTTACTTGGAACATGATCCACAATGACTCTCCTTCTATTTCCTTCATAAAAAATATGTTTTTTGATAAGTAGAAGAATGGATACAAGAATTTTATGAACTCTTCCATCCAGCCTTACATTAAAAAAATGTATGCCAATGTTATGACCAAATCTAGATGGATGGTTTCTAGTAACTCCTCCATGAACTTCTAGTTGGACAAATAGACTGGTGCTCATCTAATTTCAATGATCCCTACTAAACAAACTCCTAAAAGTATTAATAAAACTATTTGAGATGTTATGAATTATCACCATGATAGTCTCCCTGATAATGTTGTGTATGTCATTGACAACTATCCTTTTTCTACCATGAATGATTTTTTAATATGGTAGCCTTCACATAATGGTAAGCTAGATTCAATTTTTTTTGTAACCACCATTTTTATAATTCTGAAAAAGATTTTAGCTAGAAAAAAGATTAGATAAGATATGGATAAAGCCTTTAAGGTTTAATCTTATATGGTGTATTCCTTATAAAAGAGTCCCCACTGATACTTGTCTGCAATATTTTGGGATCCAAATTTGATCAAAATTTCATCTCCGTAATCAACATAGAGAAGATGGTTACCATTAATTTCTTTCTTGTGCCACTTCCACGACTCTTTAGAACTATAATTTTGACCTTTTTGACTGTAAATGGTTTATTATTGACACTGTCAATGCTCAGCTAAAGTGTTGTGTAGATATGGATAAATCCCAAAAAATAAATAACTTATTTCTTACTATAGTTGCTAATATTTATCATGTGATCTGGTATGCTAGAAAAGCGATTATTCACAATAATAGTTCACTCAACCTTAATGAAGGTCGAATGTAGATCCTCATTGATATTCATGAAGATAATTATATTCAGAAGGGGTACTCCAATAATAATGTGAATGAAATTTTGATTCTATGGAGACTACAGATTGATGCTAATTTTTTTCAAGTCATGATGCACTTTTGATGTTTTCTGGAAACCACTGTTCTCAAACTGTATTAAAGTCAATGTGGATGGTGCTTCTAAAGGAAATCTAAGCCTCGTGGTATGTGGCAACATCTTCGGGGTTCACTTTGGTCAAATCCTCATGTGCTTATTTGGAAGCTATGGTATTGGGTCATCTCTAGAGGCTAAAATTATGGGTGTAATTCATGATATTACCTTCTCTAAGCCTCTAGGTTGGAACAACATTTGGATTATAAGTGATTCAACTACACTAGTTAAAGCTATTTTTAATGGTGTGATTCATTTATCCTGGTCGATTACTACATTCTAGATGGATTGTCTCTGTTCTCTCCATGACATCATCCATATTACCACTCACATATACTATGAAGAAAATATGGTTTTGTATGGTCTTTATAATAAAGTAGTAAGTTAGAATATTACTTCACTGGATGAATTCCCTAATGATTTACTCCCCCTTTATGAAAAATATTTTAACATGATCCTATATTTTAGACTCATGTAATCTATTTTTATTTAATAAATTTTTCTTTGGTATTTTGGCCAGGAATCACTTTCTTAAAAAAATTGAATATAATGGGAAATTCAAGGATTATTAGAAACCAAATTGGATGATGATTGGGGTGAAATTTATTATGATTGTGCATGATCAGCAATCACAATATATGATTCACAACTTAAACTTTTATGATATTCCTAACACATCGAATAAGATGAAGATAGAATTTTATGAAAGTTCATATGGTAATGAACATAGAGGAAATAATACACTAATCCCTACATGTTAATAAAAAAGTAAGAAAAAACAGAGAGAATATATCAAATTCAAGAGATTATGATATATGTGTAGAAAAAAGGTTTATAGAGTGAAAATTTATCAAGGAGTTTAATATATTACCTATAGAGAACATTGGATTTACATAACTCAATGACCTGACCCAATAATTTACTTCTAGACCACATAATGAACTATTCCATGACTATAATTTTATTAAAAATATTGATTTATTTATATATATCGATTGAATAATTATGAATTGTGATATATATAATAATTTTTCATTATAATTTTTTAATTAAGGATCTGAAAGAATATGTTGAATGGTACTCATGACCAAGAAAATTGATTTAATGGAAATGTTATATTTTATGCAAAACACAAAATTATTATAAGGTAATCCTAATATGTTTTATATGTTGAGAAAATGGTATTCAATTTTGATAAAGAGATGTTGGATAAGAATAAATTAAATTTTATAGTATTGATTACCTTGGAAATAAAATAATGATTTGTTAAAAAAGTGGTTTGTACTATTATGGATAGAGTTTACAACATTTTTTGATATAAGGAATATATCCCATAAACATTATAATAATAAATCATGAATTATTTCAATTATTAATTAAGGTAATTTAGGTTATTATAATGTTTTAACATAATACATGATAAAGGTATTCACATAATTGGTATGTGAAAACAAAGAGATAAATTTTGATTATAAGGGATGATGTTAATCTTATTTTGAAAAACATATTTGCATTATTTATAATGATTTGGATTTTTATTTTTTTAAGTGTTTTAAGGTGAACTATTTATGCAATGGGTTGAGTTAAACATTAAGTGTTGTTTTATAGATTAAAGTATCATTTCAACATATGAGGATTTATGATTATATTATAATCCATCTAACCATTTTCTATGCTGATAAAAAAATAAAGATGGAATGAATTATCAATCTATTTATAGATCTCAGGATCTTCTAATGTGTCATGAATGAAAAACTTTCCTTCACTTCTAAGAGTAAGAGAGGAAGTCAAAACTGACCAGGGCATAACAAAAGGGTAAGATTGTGCATATGTAATGGAATAAAATGAAGTAAGTATATCTTCTTGGGAAAATTCTCCAACATTAATATAAGGTTCTTAAAAAATGTTATCGTAGTACCTTCATTTATGATTAACCGATGGTCTTTTCAATCATCTCATATTTTTTAGTTTCAATCCCTAAAACATTTCATTAATCATTCACTTAATTGTGATTAATGACCTCAATCATAGTCCATAATTATTTATACTTTTATTCTATGTCCACATCTTCACTTTATAACTATGTTTTTCTATGTGGAAACCTAATTATGATTTATTCTGGGTAAAAGTTTTTTCTCCAACTATCCCTTTTCAATGAAATTTTCGATACTCATTTTTATGATGTGGGTTCCAATGAATGGAACTTCAATTACCCAGATGAATTTAAAGGTATAAAATCATTTAAATGGGTTTATAATGTAACACCCCAAGTTTTTATGAGTCATATTTTATAAATTAATTATAATTCTTTGATGTCTTTCATTTCCCACCACACCCAACGAAGCTTGACTTAAACACAAAACCAAGTCAAACATGCATTAAATTAAAAAAAGAGATCTGATTTCAATACAAACAACACTTAGATTATATATCACAACATACAACACTGTGTTTGGCTTGTGTTACAAAAAAATCCCAAGTTCCTTCAACATCAGTCATTACCTACTCGACTAATTTTTATAGAACTATACTATATGATTAATATTATTATCAAAATAATATTATAGATATAACATAAACATTGGAATAAAATCAATGAATAAGATTAAATAAATTATTAAAAAATATTTTTTAAAAAATATTTAACAAATTATTCGGTGCCTTATTAATTAGAAATGAAGATAAAACATTTTTAAAATAAAAGGAATTTTTTTTTTCAAAAAATTATTTTTTATAAAGACATGTTTGTTTTATTTCAAAAATTAAACAATTGAATTTTGGTTAATGATTTGAATTAATTTTATATATATTATATTCAATAAACAATTTAAAATTCATCTTATATGTGTTCTATAAAATATATATGAATTAATCTAATTTTATGCACAAAAATATTTATTTTTTTCTAAAAGGTAGTTTTCTTGGATTTTAATGGAATATTTATTTTAAATATAATTTTTGACACTTTTATAAATTATATTTTATAAAATATACATTATTTTATAAATAATAACTTCCAAATTAAAATTGGATGATATTTGGTATTTCTCTAGGAAATTTTATTTTGGATGAATAGTGAAAAATATTGAATTTGAATGGAAAAATAATTTTTCCCTTAATTTATTTATATAGAAAAATTATTATTTTTATTAGGTTTAAAAGATTAATAAGATAAATTATTCATATATTAATCTAATTCAGGTGATTTAAAACAATTTCACAATGAAATTGGTTATAAAAACATTTCAAACTTTTGGACAATCACAATTTTAAAACACATTGTCTCTACCCATCAACTAAATTAATTTCTCAATAATTTATACCAATTTTGTGGATATAATTTGAAAAAATGGGTTATATATTTTTAATTTTAATAATTTATAAATAATAATAATTCCAACATAATTTTTTAACATATTAATTAGTGAAAATAGTTAAAATTAATCACGATGATTAAGAGAAAAATGAGTTTACTAAGGGAAAAAACTTCAAACTTAAGGGTAAAATGATGTAAAAACATTTCAAAAACCCATTTTAAGGAAATATTTAGAAAATATGATATATTTTATGTAAATTGTTTCATTATCATAGGTACATGATGTAAGGGAGACCTCCCAATAGTGTATACCTTGCCTTATTTTCAATAATACCACTCCTCCATTATAAAATGGCATTCAATATCTCCACTTCTTCACACCTCTCAAGCCATTTGTATCAAAAAATACATGACCAATTGTCTCCTTGACTTCCTTACTCCGAAACTAGATGCTTCAATTTGATCATAAATCCAACCATGTAAGTCATTTGGTGCAAACAAAAAGGAGTTACATGGAAAATAGGGAACATTCATCAACATGCATTTTTTTATTCTTTCTCCCCACATTAATTTATTATTATATGAAGATCATATAATAACATAAATATACTAAATATATTGATATTTTTGTCATTTTAATTGTATAATATACAAAATCACACACTTCCATCAAATGGGATATGCAATCATTGTTCACCTGTACAACAGACTACAACCTTGCGAATCAACGTTGTTCGTTCCTCCATTACCACAGTTCAAGGAAGGGAATAATTATGTATTTATAGTTTATATATATGACATATATGATATTAATAATTTATTTATGATTCGTTAATTATTATATAACCCATACATTCATGATTTCCTCTTTGTGGGAATATGATAACGTCATTCATGTGTACAACGGGCTACCACCTCGTAAAGTAATGTGATTAAACATGGTTTAAATGGAATGAATTAAGGATGGTTTTATTGTATATATTTTTTATATATAAAATAATAATTATACTATAATGATTATATATATATATATATCATATAAATTTCATTTTTTTGATATGATAAGAAAATTGAAACAACATTAATACAAACAGACAACCTACCGTCTCCATCAATAATGTTTTTCATTTCCTATTTATATAATTTATAGATTATCATATATAAATATATACTGAATATATGTGATATTTATATAATGACTTAATTTATGAAAATTATTAAATCATGATCAATGTAAAAGGATAAAAAAATAACAAGTCAAAACATATATGAAAAACAAAGCAGTTATTACCCGAAGTGTAACTTTATCATTGAACTGATAATAAATGGGAAATATGATATCATAATAAAATAATAAATAGTATTACATATATGAATATGGTTCTTTTTTATACATATTATGAACTTATATTTATTATATAGTAGGTTTAAATGTGTACAAAGGAATTCAATACTTAAGGTAAAGGGATTTGTAGTCTCATTTTTATTTATACAAGACTGATGCCATATTCAATAGTCATTTATATTGTGTGATGGGTATACTGACCAATGAAATTTTATCTCATAAATTTAGATTATTTTATGAAATTAAAATTTTCTATTGATTTTTTTATTTCACGGATCTCACGATTCAAAATCTACTCAAGTATTAAGGTATTTTCATCTCACTTTTTACTTTTGTGAGACACATAATATATTCACCACCTCTTACTTATTTGTGGTGTATATAATACCAAGGAATTTATATCATTATTATTATAATCATTGGTATTTACACATCTATTTTAGTATCTCTCTTAAATGGGGTTACAGTTTAAATATTTCCAATGTGGTAAGAGAATTTTGTCTCAATTTTCCTTCTTTGAGACACATGTTATGTTATGAACCTCTATTATTTTATGAGTTGTATGTATTGAACCATTGACTTGTTATATCATGAATCAATTTTTTAAATGATATTTTAAGATTAAATTAATGTTATACCTTCATACATATTTTTATTCAATTTAACTAAAGTGGTAATAAGTTATTTCTAGAATCTTATCATTTATTAATATTGTTTTTTATTATGCTTTTTTTCATGAAATATTATGATCTACCTCTCAATATTTTTCATTAATATTAACATAAACTATTTATTAATGATATATTCATGTAATGGTATCATTTTTACACTCTTTTGATTTTAAGATACTTAATAACATTTTTTTTAAAAATACGGATTTATTTCACACTTCGATCAAAAATCTGTTTCCTTTCAAATAAATATTTTTTAACGATTTTTGAAAAACATATTTAAAGGATCATTTAACATTATTTTTAAGGAAAACTATTTCATAAATTTTTTGTGACTTAAAATTGATGAAAATTATTTTCAAACTTCCGTTATATGTTTTTAATGTTATTTTCAAAAAATGGTTTTTAAATTGTTTTACCTTATAAAATGTGCTTTTAAAGAAGAACTTTTATTTTCCTTAAGAAATGTTTTAAATTAATTTTTAATGATTTATTAATAATATTCCAATTTTGTTTTCAATGAAAAGTCTTTAGATATTATTTTATGACAGTAATTTTCTATGAAACATTTCTTTCTAAATAAATGTTCAATGTGATCTTTCAAAAATACTTCTCCATCTAAAATGACATTCTTTAATATAGTTTATGATTTACTAGGGACATTATCCAAGTAAATTATTATTATTATTAATTTTATTGGTTTAATTTTAAAATTAAATGTTTTTTATGAAACCCATTTCTATTCCATGATTTATACCATGAAAAAACTAACTTATTTTCGTGGGTTATGGGAGGATGGAATGATTATGAAATGTATCTCTTTTTCACAGGTTATGATTTTATGAAATGTTTATAAGAACCATTTCATTTCACGGGTTATGATATGATGAATGTGTTATTTTACTGTGGACACATAAATATGGTTTTCATTATGTGACAAGTGGGACCTATATCTTCCTCCAATGCATTGGGTGATGATAAATTTAATTGGATGTTAAATGGTACATAGGTGGTCAGCCCAATCCCACAATAAGAGTGTAAACATAAGGGACACATGAGTCAATACCAATGCTACAACCAGAGGGTACATGGGAGGTTATTCTATACCTAAAATAAGAGGGTACTTATGGGGTCATCCCAAGCCCAAAACAGGGACATGGATGATTATCCCAAGTCTAATATGTTATTTAGGACTTAGTTGGAAGCCTTGAAATAACATTTTATTTTGTTATTTTTACACCACAATTCAATGTATTATTCCTTTGTTATTCTTTCCTGGTTTTTTCTCTTTATTACCTTATGATTAATTTCTTATGGTCTTCCAATATTTATGCCATGACTCATGTGTATGATCTCTAATAAGTATGGTATGTTCTTCAATTGTTTGGATGATGTTATCATACCCTTATGCTCATGTTATGCATAAGTATCTCCTTTATTAACTCTTACTAATAATCAGAGCTCACCCTTACTTATGTTTCCATTCCCAAGGGTATTAATAAATGTTTTAAGTAGGATTAATAAATGGGTATATCTTTATAGGAAACATTGAAGATATTTTACTAATCTAGATGATTTTTTTCCAAGTATCTAAAGACAATAAACAATCAGGGTACTCAGAAATATAATTTTATAATGTTATGAATATTTATCTAATATGATGTAATATCCTTATTTTTTAAGCATTGGTCACTATATTTTTTGTGTTACAGCTGTTTTAAAAGGATATGAGGTTACATTAGTTCATTTATTGTTCTTTCCATCTGGATATCTATGAAATTTATTTAGATATTGATTCCTTAGAATGTTTTCGGTTTAAATTTTCTTGTTTTCATACATTCCCCATTCTCATGGGTCATATATCCATCATTTAGTGTTCTCGTGATACCAATATTTAAGTACTTAATTTTAGAATTATTTCCTATAAATTGAAATAATTATTTATCATTTTATTTGAATTGAATTCTTAATGAATTCTATAACATGATTAGAGATTTTAGGTAAATGTTATAAAAGGTAATGGTGTGTTTTGAACTTTTATTATTATGTATTTTTAAATAATGTTTCAATTTCTAGAAATTTCAATTGTAATGAAATAATTATTTGATGAAATACTTTGATGATTATTTTTGAGAAATGAAGGAATGAGGTGATTTGTGAATTTGAAATGAAAGGAATTGTTTTGAAAGGAATTTGTCTTGATTATAACCAATTTGATTTTTGTTTCTGAAATGAAATGGTATGTTTGAAACAAGAACATTTGGAAAATTTTAAATGACCTATTAAACTTATTTTAGACTAATTAAAATGATTAATAGCACATTTTAGGATTGTTTTCATCAAAGCACACATGATCTTGGGTAGTTATCTAGGAAGTACACACATAATATTATTGTATTAAATATAATTTTAAATGGATTTATGATGAAACTGATAACTAAAATTTGACGATGGAATGGGTTCAATCATTGGGGAGTTGTATTATTTCATATAGGCTGGAAATATATGGTTGTGTTCCTACATAGAGCTATATTTTACTGAGATGTGGTATAATTCCTTTATTAACCTATCCCTAATTCTCTTAAACATGGTTCTTTGATTGAATTATTTTATATATACTATTGATTATGAAATTATTTGTTTATTCTTGTATTAAAAGTAATTCTTATTCATGTCTGTTTTGATGGAAATACAGTTTAATACCAATTTTATAGTTTCTAATGAAATAGTTTAGAAATAATATTTTATTTTGAACTATGAAAAGAATATCATTCCATGATTTATATAAATTTTTAGTATGATTGTTTTATTTTATATTTATTCCATATATAATATTCACTGGTAGCCTACTGAGATATTGTTTTTGAAACCTGTGTTTTTTTTCCTTTATGTATTTTTATAATTTCAAATGCCATTTCTAAGGGAAGTGAAAGAACCGTTTGGATGTGGTGGTTGGGCTTGATTATAAGGAACTTGAGAATTGGTGGTGACTAGCGGAGTATGTGATCTAATATTTATAATCAGATATTTTGTTAATTACCATGATGGTTCTGTTATGACTCAGGTAGCTACCCCATTTTGAGATCCCTATATATCTACATATCATATTTTTCTCTTGATGAGTGTTTCGAAACATGAAATGTTTTTTCCTTCTTCTTCTAGTTATAAATATTCATATTGAGAAATATTCCCTCTTAATAGTTATGGATTCCAATGTGATATTAAATAGCCTGTGGGGATCAGGAATACCCTTTGACCCATTACTGAAAAAGTTCAGGTAGCTATTATGTGGGTTATAAATTTTGTTTCATGGAAAATTAGTATCATAGTGGTTGGTTGAGTCTTTTCTTGAATGTTGTATTATAGTTCGATATGTCATGGAAAGTCAGATATAGGTTTTTTAAGACTTATGGGGTATGTTGAGGGTGAGTACCTAGACAATTATCTTCTTATGGCGACTTAAGTTACCTAGGGTGGCTGGAAAAAAGTGTCCATTAGGAGTTGTTTGATATGATTCTAGAATTTTTTCAAACACAGATATATAATTTTTTCTTCCCAAATTGAGTTTTTGTTGAGATAATTTATGGGCTTGGGACTCTTGGATAATATTTCCTTATATGACATCATATAGTATAGTTCCCCCTAGAAGACATATGATTATACTTCAATAAGGAGCTACTAACTAACTAATAGAAATGAACCCTTCAGTTTTCTAGAACATCGTAGAGGCAGAAGTGTGTTTGGTCCAATCCTAGGACACAAGATCCTCACCTACTCTCAATCATGCAATATGGGTGGTATATCTAAGGGGAGATAACAAAGATCAATACAAGGTGTTTAATAAAAAAACTATAATATTTCTTGGGAATAAAAGATCTTAAGGTGGAGAAAGATTGATTATGAATTATTGAGAGAATCTTCATATTCTTTGAGATTACCTATTCTATTAATGTGAAATGTGTTATCTTTGAACTTAAGGAGACTAAAAGGAGGTGTTTGGATGTTATAACTCTAGCATTAAAGTGTGAGGAATTAGAGTGGAAATTCATTAAGACTATATTTATGGATAATTGTTTCCTAGATTTGATGGTTTTGGCTATGTTGGTATTTTTTTTATCCTTCTCCAAGATGGTAAGATAGTGAATTGATACAAAAATCAATTCCACAAAATTTCTCAATTCTCAATTGAGGTGGTTTTGAATGATAAGATGAAGGACATGAGGCTTGAGATGGGTCTTTGATAGCCTATGTTGTCATGGGTTTTATATGGAATCTTACCTCATATGTGATGATTTTGATAGGTCTCTGATGGGTAAATTTGATTTTTATAGTAATTCATGGTTAAAGGGAGATCTTCCAACTCCATGTGGTAGTTTTAGTGGTTAGTTTAAAGGAATGAGGAAGTGGAATGGATCTCATGTTGGAAATAATAGTGGTTTTTCTTGATAATAGATAGTCTAAAAAACTAAAGTGTCTCTTAATATCCTAATGAAATGTTTCATATAAGAAAAATTAGGAAAATAAAATAATGATTTCACAGATAAACTGAAGTTTTACAAACCATGTTGAAAATTGGGTCACTTAAATAGGTTTTGACATTTGTTTACCACTTTGCGTAGTGGTATGAACTTATTAGTACCAGTAAGATTTGCAGTGCACTAATATTCTTCTAGATCAATAGGGCCCCATCCAGAGGCATCAAGAATAAATCAACTTCCCACAGTGGATGTGTGTCTAGTGGGAACTTATGTGGGGACTATAACATAGAGAGGTACCATTATGAATTTTCCATGAATAGTGAATTATTAATTTGATACTAGTCCCCATCTGTCCGTTATATCAACCTATACTATGGATCTATTAAATCTTCCACTGGATCCCATGTCTTATGTGATTGTAATTGTGTCACATCTTGGGATGAATAAGGATTAGGGTCTCTGATGGCATTGTTATTATTTCTATTAATAAAAATAGATCTTATCTATGATTTTTTGTTCTTATCATGAATTCCCTAGACATAAGTCTTGGAATAGACTGAATAACTTCTCATGAAGCCTTGATTGACTATTTTTTAATGTGGGTATCTATTACTTCTCTTGATAGAACATGTCACATTTTCTAAGGATAATAGAATTTGAGTTCTAACAAAGATGGAACTCCTCATATTGAGTTAGGTAAGATGATATCCACATATGATTTTGACCTGGAGAAATAATCTTTATGGGGTGATCTTTCTCAAGTACCTGTTGAGTTTCCCATTTTTTTTCTGTCAAACCTTTTAGACCTACTGAAAAACTGAGAAGTAGATATTTCTATTTATTTTCTACCAGGTAATATAACCATATATATTGCCTCTATACATATGGTTCCAAATGAAATGAAAGAATTAAATGGTTTTTTGGATGAATTGATGTGTAAATGATTCATTCAATCCAATTTTATACTTAGTTAGCACTAGTTATACTCACCAAGAAGGCTAAGTGAACCCTTCACCTATGAGTTTATTACCGAAAACAGAATCAGGTTAGAGTCAAGAAAAAGAATCTATTTCCCTTGTTTGATAACTTATTTGATCATTCCAAAGGGTTTAATTGGTTTTCTTTGATTGATATTTATTTTTGCCACTATAAGGTTATGAGAAAGGATTATGATATGACTAAGACCTCTTTCAAGAGTAGTTATGGACACTATCAGTATCATTTTATACAATTTGAAATGTAAAATGATCCAACTATGTTTATGGAGTTGAAGAATAGAATTTTCCAAGAGTATCTGAACTATTTTGATGTATTATTCATGTATAAAATATGTTTTTACTCTAAAACTGAGGATAATCACGTGATTAATTTAAGATTAGTACTATAGAAATTGAGAATTCACAAACTTAATGTTGTGTTTTCAAAGTGAAAATTTTAGATTAATGAGTTTATGTTCATGGGGAATGTTGTCTCAGAACATAGTTTCTCATTTGGTCATGAAATTTTGAATTTTTCATATATTTGGATGAACTGAATAATGTATTAAATATTGTAGTTTCTTATGATTAGCATGGTATTACCCTAAGTTATTAAAATATTTAGATAAGTTGGATTCTTATTTAACTTCCTTTACCCAAAAGGGGGCCATGTTTATATGGGATTTCAAGTGTTAGTATTAATTTGATGAGTTGATGTTTCATTGTACATAATCATTAGTGATAACTATTCCATTGGATGGATTGTTATATGATGTATTTTTTGATATATGAGGATCAGGTTTGGGATCCTTTTTCATATAGAGTGATCACATGAGGGATTATGGTTTAGTCATCTTCAACCTGATTAAAAGATTTATCCCATACATCATCTCAAATTTGTATTTGTGACACACACTCTTAAGATTTGGTAGAATTATAATTTCAAATAATGGTCTACTATTTACTCTAATAATGAAATATTGAGTTATATCTTCTCATAAAAAATAATAGAATCTCTATTAGAGGTGATGGGTGGAGTATATGAAATCAATTTTCATTGACATTTTCAACACCCCGGGAAAAGGCAAGATCTATATCAGTGAAATGAGTAGGAAAATACCATCCCATTCTAGGAAAGATTTATTTTAAAAATGTAATCTCATGGATATCTACAATCATATTCATTTGAGAGTCTGGTAGGATGGTCAAAATATTGTTTTGGTTAGTGTTTAGTTGGATTAATATCTTTCTATGATGATAATCTAGGTGAAGTATCCTGATGATGAGTTTAGTGGAATTAGGAATTATTTATATGGTTGGGAGGCCATCAGGATATGATATCTATACTCAACAAGAATCATTAGTATCATAAAGAAAGTAATCATTATTTCATCTATGTGGATGGTAGTTATGGGAGTTTTTCATCATTCCCATTGGTTGACTCACCTAGGAAATGAAAAGGTTTATTATGGTATGATTGAATGATTCTGGTTTCCATGTATGAAATAATACATTATTGATTTTGTTTCCCAATGTTATACCTGTCAAAATATTACTCGTGGTCATCAAAAGTTTTCGGGTTTACTTTGGCCCCGTTAATCCCTACATTAAAGTGGAATGAGATATCAATGGATAGTTTGGTTCTTTTTCTATTTAATCTTCAAGTAATGAATACAATAAGTTTTGTGATTTAATTATTAACCAAATTGCATCAAATTTTTTATTTTTGATAAAACCAATGTTTATGAGTTAAGGAAATTTTTTGGGTAAGAGAATGTTAGATTTAATGGTGTTATATCTATAATTGTTATTAAAAGGGAACCCTGGTTCACATATTATTTTTGGCGAGGCCTATAATATGTGTTAGGATCCTTGGTAAAAGAGACCATGGGATACCCTGCTAAAAGAGATAACCAGAAGGAACAAGCTATACAGATTCTAGGGGATATGCTTTAGGATTGTGTTAATAAATTTGATGGTTATTAAGATTTTCACTTGGGTCTAGATGAGTTATACTAAAAAAATATTTAAATATTCCATTAAAATAGAACCTTTCAAGTCCTTGTATAACTATCCTTATAAATCAAAACACTTTTGGAAAATTATTTGTGAGGCATCCCTTATGGGGTGTAGTTTGGTCACAGAGATAATAGTGAAAAATTGATGATTTAGTAGAGGTGGGAGATGACATAGTTCTCGTATAAATATTTTGGGGATCATTATAAACATCATTTGGAGTTCTCAATTTCTAATTAGGTTTTTGTGAATGTCTCATATAAGTTGGGTCATTGGTAGGTTGGAAGAAGGGGATATTTTCACTGAGTTACATGGGATAATTTTAGTTTTTTGAATGAAATGGAATATTGGTATTCCATATAGACATTACAACGTAGATGGAATAAATAAATTATGTTTTTCTATTTTTGTAGCTCATACAATAAATATTATATTAATATCATGTTTTGAGTCAGCATGCTCTTGATATTGAACCTAGTTTCCCTTGACCAAATAGACAATTCATATTGATGAATTTTAGATGGTGTTTATTCATGTAATTTATATACATATTTTTTGGGTTATATGGAAACAAATTTCTAATTCTCAAGATACATTTGAGTGTGATACATTGATTATAGATTAATGAACTCATCTATTTGTAGACCAGTCTTCTTGATGATGATTTTTGGGGGTATAAATCATTATGTTTTTGAGAATTATAAAATCTAGACCTTTAATTTTAGGTATCTTAATTTATATGAATTTTTAATGAAATAATATTAGGTGATTGGTGGATTGGAGTTTGTTTCTAGACATCTTATAGTTAAAAATAGGTTGTTTCATTCCACGGTCCAAGTCATTTTTCACCTTGGTGTTCCCTATATTAAACGCTCATGGAAAAACAAAAGAAGTTAGAAATATTTTTGTGTGTAGCCTCTTGGTAGCCTCCCTATCCACCAAATCCATACAATATCCCCTAGGTAGAGGTATAGCCCATGTAAAATCATATAAAAACTATATTTCTTCACTAGGTATTGTCATTGGGTGTGTTGATAGAGGTTTCAGTTTTGAAAATCATTAACCATGGTTTGATCTCCTAGGAAATTTACTCCAGCCACATGAATTCCCAAGTAAAGGTTTTATTTTATATTTTAATTTTCTTTATTACTTTAAACCATTTTATCACTATTTCTTCACTCAAACCTCAGATTTTGTGCTTTTTTGATGTTTTTTTGAATTGTTGATATATTAGAAGGAGATCCAATTTGTTTGGATCCTTTCTTGTTCTTCTTTGCTGGTGATTTATGTTTTGGAGTAAGATATTTTTTCCATTGATTATTGTTCTTGGACCTTATCCTACAATTATACAATCCGATATCACTATTTTTGGATCCATTATTGGGTGTTCTGATGATACCATTCTTGAGGTAGTTGATTTTGTAATTCTTTCATACCAATTGAATCCTTTATTTCTCACTTGATTTGAATGTATTTATAAATGAATTACAAAACATTGTAGCGAACCAACCCCATAAGGCATGAAGATGTTATTTTCTAGTAATTACATAGTCATGATTATAATAAATCAACCCCTAAAGGACCAAACAGTTTGGTAGTCTTGGTAAACCAGATACATACATGAGTCTTTTATTAGAAAATAATTCACTAATTGAAACATAATTGTTTTCATTATTTCTAATTAAATAACATAGAGGATAAATATAATCCATCTCCCTTTATATCTTTCATAGTATTCTTCTTGTGTTACTGGGGAAAGAAACGTAATAATGGTGAGCAGAAACACTCCGTAAGGGTAAAGTATAGTGGCAGAAATAATGAATCAATGTGAATATTCAATATGGAATGATAATTAACTAAACCTACATGATGTGTAATCAATAAAATGAATATAATTTCATAAAAAACATGGGAAGTTAATAACTAGAAACACATTCCATCCAAATAATAATATAAGGAAAAATAAAATAGAAATGTAAGAAACTGAAAATATAAGCCATTTAATCAATAAACTGAGAATAAAATGATTCCATAGATTTTATCATGTGAAAATATCATGGATAATAAATAATTAATTAGAGTTAAGGAAATTATTAATTATTGGATGTCATGTCTCCAACACATGGAAACTTATACTTTCAAGATCCATCCTTTAGATAGTTTAAAACTATGGATTAAAACACATTTAATTTGCACCACTTGTTTGATTCATGAGATCCTATTGATACATTGAGGGTCTATATAAAGTATGGCCTCTGCCTATTATTTCATGTCCAAGTCATTCTTCATATCGAGTAATCAATTTAATTATTAAAAAATATGCCTTATCAAATATCCATATTGAATAAAATTAGTGATTTATCAATATTTACACAAACAATCAAACAACTGTAAAAGTATACATCATATGTAAATAGGTATATTGTTATAGAATATTAATACCCATGATAAATGAAATAGATAATTTATGGGAAATTAAATTTTCAATAATCATAGGAGATTTAAAATTTCAAGGGGACTAAAAAATAAATCATTGAAGTAATGCTAATACTATCATTGGAAAAATAAATAAAAAAATCTAGAGGAAGAAATAAGATGGTATCAATACAACATATCCCAATTTGTGTAAAAAATATGTTTGTTGTCATTGATGAGTAGAAATACTATAAAAATATCTTTTAAAAACATTCTTGAGGAAAATATCCGTTAATTATGAAAAACCTTTCGAAAAATATTCTTTTTGGAAAATCACTTTTGAAAATATTTTTCTAAAAATAAAACTTTTAAACATGAAAAGGACGATTAAAATAAATGATATTACATAAATATATAAAATCCATATTAGGTAAATATATTATTCCTTTTGCACACTTAAAGGTTAGAAAATGCCTTTTTTGGAAAGAGATAAGAATATTTTTTTTGAAAAAATTGGTATAAGACAATAAGGGTAAACATGTCTGTACCTAATCATTTTAAAAACATTTTTTATTCTTTTAAGAAAACCTATTTATTAAAAGAAAACAATTTCTCTTACTAAAGAGGGAAATAAATTTGGGTTTAAAAAAAACATTTTTTAAAACATTTTGAGTACCAATGAGTAAAATAATGGTACCATAACTTAATAAAGGTCATGAATAACCGGAAGAGAAGAAACTTCAAGGTTTTGTTATAAAATGATAAAATAATTTTCTCTAATGAAAATTTTAGTGCAAAAAATCCCAAATAAAATGATATTTTAAAGTAAACACTTGAAAAGATTATAATTTTGTAGTGAGAATCAATCAATGAGTAGATTAAGTGTATCAACTGTAAATCAACTTATAGAAGAGGAAAAACATAAATATATATTTAAATTAATTATACAAATAATCATGGAATATTAATTACAATAAGGTAGTAATATAACCCAGTGAAAATAAATTGGGTTATGAAATATCTTTTACACTTGGTAACTTTTAACTCAAATCACCTTAGATGAAATAATTAAAATTGAAACTCAATGTATCATCAAAAATGAATGAATGAATCAAGATATTATATGAAAAAGTGGCGTGATGTACATTATATATATGAAATTAGTTGAATAACAATAAAGAGATTATTTCAAGATAGAGTTAACAATCACAAAAGGAAGTGGGATTACAGAGATAATCAATAAAAATGGTCTTAAAAGAATAATCATTAAACATTCCAAAGTTTCCCATACCACTTTGAAAAATTTGATTCATAATATCCATGAAGGAATAATATTAAATTAAACTTAGAATATTATTAGAATAAATATTTCCATGATATAACATTTCAAATGGTATTATAAACACCATATAAAAAAATTAGTTCATAACAACAAATAAGTCTCAATGAAATGTAAATTGAGAAGAAATCTATTATTTTGAGTTTCCTTTTAGGTGAACGTCTTTAAAAATAATATAAAATAAAATAATATTATTTTTATACTTTATTGAGGACCCATTTCATGTTTATCATTTATTTTATTTCAAATTTAACTATTTTCTATACAACTACTTAAACAATTATGTTTAAGTCGAGTGTTTTGACCAAATTCAGTTTATGTGTCAAAAATGACTTTGGTAGGTCAACTATGGTCAAAGAGGTCATTATATATAATCTAAAAATAATAATAATGACATAATTATAACTTTTTATAAATTAATTATACTTTTAAAATCAATAATTAAATATGGTTATGAAATATGAACCAACATTACAATCATGGAGACGATAGGTCGTACGTATGCATGAGTAACATCCTCTTTTTACAATAATCATTATCGAAATAAGATAAGTAAAACTATATATTTACATAATTATTATTACATATAACATATATAATTATATATATAATTCTTTTGATGTAAAAGGAATCACATTGTGTCAAAGATTTGGTAGTCCACATGTCTATGAACGATGTTATCACTTTTTAAGTGTGTGTGAAGTGGTAATAATTAAAATGGTTTGTATTTATATATATTACAATTCTAGAAATATAATTATGAAATTAATATCAAATATAGGGTTTTCATATCACATATGTTTATTTATAATCATCCTTTATATATTCCATGGATCATGTCAACGAATTACATGGCTTTGAGGGGAGGTAGTCTACACTACCACAAACGATGTAGTCATATTATCAAAAAATGGAAAGTATTAAAGGTATATATTATAGAAATATTAAAGAAGTATAATTAAAAAATAAACATCATAAATATCATAAAGATAATAGATTAATATATTTTCCATCATAATGTCCAAAAATAAAATTTCATAAAGGAAAAATGAACAATCATCGTTTCGTGAGGCATTAGTTCATCGTACATAGAAATAGTATATTTGTTACTCATTAGATGTAATTATGTATAAGTTTATGAATAAACCTTATCATAAAAAATAATAGTATATTGTGTATAATTTTTTCTTTATACATTAATAGAATAATAATAGAAGAGGGGAAAAAAATTGAAATAAAATTAATATTTTTGAGAGAAGATGTTACCTCTTAAGAAGATAAGTACTTTTTGTTTATACCAAAAAGATTCCTTAAATGGATTTTTACAAAATTTAGGCATAAATTTCATGGGGATTTATTTTTGGATTCTATATGGGAATATATTGCCTTAATATAAGTGGTTTGAGATGTGTGAGGAATGGGTAGAGGTGGTGGCCTTTTATAAGGGAGGAAAATGACTGACTTGGTATTTTCGAAATGTAGTTAGGTGTACCCATGTTTTTACCTAACCAAAGTCTTAAAAAAAACGAATCAATAATAAATGGTTAATGTAATAATTATGGCTTGTAAATGGGTTTTGTACAATTGGATAGGTCATTTGGGCCCCTATGTTAATGGTTTAGTCCTTTATTAGGCTCAATTTTACCTTAATAATAATAATTAATTTTAACCACATTCACTAATAATTTTGGTAAAAAACAAATTTGGTATTATTATAAATTTCAAATTATTATTATTGAAAGTAAGAAACCAATTTTCTAAATTCCAATCATATTAGTGGAAGAAATTATTATAAAATTAATCTAGTATGCGGGACAACAATGCGTGTTTTTAAAGTAAAAAACATACGAATATTTTCTATGTTTTTATAATAAAATTCAAAGTAAAAGTGATTACAATGAAATAATTTGTATAAATAGATAAAAATATTATATAATTCAACTTTATAAGAAATTAAAATTAAAATTAGACTTTATAAATAAATTCGATGAAAAATAAATTTTGAACTAAAATTCAGTATTTTAACTATTCGTTAAGAAATGAAATGTTTGAGATAAATTATGAAAATCACACTCGACTAATTTTTATGTTTTTATTTGAAAAATTAAGTTCATTTTGACATATTAAATAAATTATTGTTTCAAAATTATGATTTAAAATATATTCTCTATTAAAAGGTTTTAAATTTTCATTATAAAAATATATTGTCTTATGTATAAAGTAGGGTTTGTACTTATCTTATGCATATCAAACATAATAGATTAATATAAAAAAATATTTTATTGAATGTATAAAATATTTATTTCATCAAAGAAATTTACTTCATTTAAGTAATTATCTTTATTATGAAAAAACTCCTTTGGAAACATATAATTAATAATATTTTTTTTATATCCAATTGGTTCTTATTTTTGTTTCTCAATAATTGGTAACCAATTATTTAATTTTATATTTATATAAAACCTAAATTTTATTATGTTAGTTAATACTATTCATAACTAATAACATAATGGGTAGGTTATATCATATTATATTAAATAATAATTTTTTAATAATACATTGTTATTTGGTGAAACCCGACCCTGCATGTAACACATGATATTGAGTAAGGTCACTCTTACATGTAATATAAGATATAGATGAAGGTTTCTCTTGTGTGTAACATAAGATAACTCAATGTTTTTTGAATTATAATATATATCATGTATTAAATTTATTTAAAATAGTAAATATATAATTGAGTCTCGAGATATTATATTCCCACATGCTCTTGGTGATGTGTGATATACAAGTTATCGAATACAGAGTTGTACATTAGATTTTATGGGTGTTACATTCTCCCCACATAAATTAAATTTCATCTTCACAATTTAAACTCGATCTTGGTAATAGATTATCTGATGTTTCATATATTGAAACCCTACATCATGAAAAGGGTTTACAAAAAACTCTCTAGCAAAGAGAGAATGATATTACATGGGTCACATGGAATAACATATAACTGGGTGTCAAAGTATGAGAAAATACGTGGAATATAGAGATATATAGTTGTAATAAATCATAAATATTTATTGGGAGTGATTGGGGTCATCAATCAAAAACATGTGATTGATCAATATAAAGTTAGGGGATACACATCCATAAATCTATAATGATTTAAAAGACCATTGGTTCAAAAGTAATTAAGGTATTAGGATATATTTTATTTTGAAGTCATTTTCCTAATATTAGGTAATTGTTTTGATAACCAAGAATAGAAGGAAATATTTTTAATTGATAGGTTTAAATTTCATATGACCAATCCTAACTTTTGGTTGTTCTTCTATAAAATTACAATCAATCCCTTTACTCCTAGAAATTAACTATCAATAATGATTTCTATGCATGAAGCACTAAAAAAACTTTTAAAAGACCATAAGTCCTATAATATAATGAAAAGTCTAACAAATTTTCATTAACTATATTCCAAAACCTATATGTTTAAGACATTAATCTCTAAACCAAAAAATAATAATACCGGTTTATCAATAATATTTACTCATCATATTTTTTTTCTAAAAACAATAAAATATCCACTAGGACATTATGTGGGTCAGCGGTTCGCGTGAAACCCTTATTGTCCTCTGGTCATGGGTTTAAGACCCACTGAATTTCCAAATTTTATTGGTTATCACTAGGCTTATAGTTTTTATTTTTCTAAAAAAAATTAATATAATTTCCAAAAACAAATATTATGGATATCCTTGAAATAAGGTAAATCAGTAAATAACCTTTTTACTATGATATCAAACACAACATCAATACATAAATATTTCACCCATTTATTTTCCACATAGGTCATTCCTCAGTAAAGGGTTTATCCATAATATCATTTATAGGATATCTAAATCATGACACCATATATTTTATCGAAAACACCATTGGTTTAACCTAGATTATTATTTATCAAATTACTTTCTAGTGAATTATAAATAAAATGTGAATTAACATACAAATATCCCCCAGGATTTTAATAACCTGTGTATATTAAGTCCATTTCTTAGGTACTAGGTTACCTTGAGTCAGGCATGGAACACCTTGTTGATGCTGTTACACCTAGGTACATCAATTCTAGAACCTCGCCAACTTGTAGTATCTACACATGGATTTATTTCTAGGAAGACCCACATAATTTACACCTTAACAAAAATTTTAAGATGTTATTCTATAATTTTACTCAATTTATACCTTATGGTTATGTTCTATAATCTATGGTTTCCTAAATCTAGTTTGCAAGGTTTATACTAAACTTCCTCTAAAACCTAATGTTTTAACCCAAACCTAGAAAGCCCAAATATGGTGTCTGCTACTAATTACATTGGAATTATGTCAAGGAATCAAGCCCCAAATTACTGAAGAGATTATTATTATTGGTAAACTAGATATATACATGAGTATTTTATTACAAAATAAAATGAAAATTACAACAGAATTTCCCCCCATTATTTCTAAATAAATAAGTTCGAGGATAACTCTAATCCATTGAGTAAATCTGTATATATCTTTCATAGTATAGTTCTTGGATTCCTATTGAAGGAAACATAATAATAGTGAGCTGAAATGATATGTAAGGGTAAAGTATAGGGGAATAAATAATTAATCAATGAGAATAGAAAATATAGAATGGTAAATAACTAAACACACATTACATGTAATCAGTAAACTAAATATAAGTGTTTAAACAATATGTCAAGGTTATAACTGAAAACAAAATCTATTTAATCAATCAACTGAGAATGAAATGCATGCCTATATTCAATCATGTGATAGTCTCATGGATAATAAATAATTAATCAAAACGAAGGAAATTCATAATTATTGGGCATCATGTCTTAGGCACATGAAAACCTATACTATCAAGATCCTTCCTCCAGACAGTCGAAAACTATGGAAAGAAACCCATTTAATTTTCAAAACTTATTTGTCCCATGAGAACCTATCAATGCAATGAGAATCTAAATAAACTCTAGGCTCCACTCATCATTCCATGTCCAAAGAATTCTTCATATCGAGTAATCAATTTAATTAATAAAACAATTTACATATCAAATAAATTTTTTTAATAAAGAATAAATATTCATCGATATTTAACAAAATAATAAAATAACTATCAAGGTAGACATCATATGAAAATATGTATATAGTTTAGGAAATAATAATATCTATGATAATGGAAATGGATAATATTGGGGAAATTCAATGTTCAATGATCATAAGAGATTGAATATTTCAAGGTTAATAACAAATGAATAAATGAAGTGAATGTTAATATTATCATTTGGAAAAATAAATCAAAAACCATCCAGAGGAAGAAATAGGATGGTATCAACCCAACATATCCCAAGTGGAGTAAAAATAATGGTTTTTTTGTTAGTGAATATAAATTCTATAAAACAATCTTCTAAAAACATTCATGAGGAAAATATCATTTTATTATGAAAAAACATTTGACAAAACCTTTTCTTTAAAAATAAATTGTGAAAATATTTTCTTTAAAAATAAAACTTTTAAAAATGAAAAGGAAGCTTAAAATAAATGATGTTAGGTGAATCTGTACAAGCCGTATGAGGTAAAAAAACATTCCTTTTACACGATTAAAGGTTATAGAAATGCCTTGTTCGAAAAGAGTCAGGAAGATTTCCTTGAAAACATTGGTAGAATAAGAAAATGATAAAAATTTATTTAAAAATAATTTTAAGTTTTTAAAACATTTTAATAAATCATGGTCTTTATAAGAAAATATGTTCGCTGACTAAAGATAGAAATAAATTTGTGTTTTCTAAAAAATACTTTATAAGACAATTTGAGTACAAATAGTGAAAAAATGATATTATAACTTAATAAAGGTAAATTTAAGTGTAAACAATACCAAAAAATGATATTGTAAAGTAAACCCTTTAAATGATTATAATGTTGCAGTGAGAATCAATCAATGAGTTGATCATGTCTATTAATTGTAAATCCACATACAGAAGAGGAAATAAATCTATAGGTAATCAATGTAATTATACAAAAAATCATAGAATATTAATGATAATGTGAAACTAATATAACCCAATTAAAATAAATTGTGTTATGAAATATCTTTTCCACATGGAAACTTTTAACTGAAATCCCCTTAGATGAAATAATTCAAATTGAAAATGAATGTATCATAGAGAATGAATGAATCATGATATTATATGAATCATATCTAATATGTGACCCATATATAATAAATTTGGTGCATAAAATTAAAGTGATTGTTTCTAGAGAGAGTTAAAAATCATAGAAAGAAGTGAGATGACAAAGATAATCAATAAAAACGTTCTTGAGGAGAATAATCATTAAACATTACAAAGTGTCCCATAACACTTGAAAACATTTGAGTCATAAAATCCATGAGGAAATAATATTAAATGAAACATATAATATCATGAGAATAAATATTTACAATATATAAAATTTCAAATGATAGTATAAACACCATACAAAATAAACCAGTTGTATAATAACAAATTATTATCAATAGATCTTAAATTGAGATAGAATCCACTACCTTGAGTTTCGTTTCTGGTGAAGATCATTTAACTAATTTTAAAATAATTTTTTGTTTATTTTATAATTTATTTATTAAAATTTTCATGTTAATCAATTATTTTATTTCAATTTTTACTATGTTTTTTGCAACTACTTAAACAATTATGTTTACATGGGGTATTTTGAACAAATTCAGTTTATGTGTCAAAAAAAAATTTGTAGGTCAACTATGGTAAAAGAAGTCATTATATAGAATATTCTTGAATAATAATCATGACATAATTATCATATTTTTAAATTAATTACTACTTTTTAATAAATCATTAAATATGGTTATGTAATATTAACCAACATAACAATCATTGAGATGGTAGGCCACACATAGCCATTAGTAACATTCTCATTTTTCAATGATCATATATAGAAATAAGGTAAGTATCAATATGTATTTCAATAATTATCATTATATAATAAATATAATATATACTTATATATATAATTCTTTTGTTATATAAGGAATCCCACCATGTCAATGATGCGGTAGTTCACACGTCCAAGAACGATGTTATCACTTTTTAAGTATGTGTGACAGGGTAATAATTAAAATGGTGTATATAAATATATTTTATTCCCAAAAATTTCATTATGTCATAAATATCATATATAGGGTTTTTATGTCACCTATTTTTATTTATAATCATCATTTACACATTCCATAGATCATGTGAACGAATCACAACGCTTTGAGGGGTGGTAGTCAACACTTCCTCAAACGATTTTATCGTATTAATGAAAAATGGAAAGTATTATAGGTATGTGTTATAAAATTATTAAAAAAGTTTAAATAAAATAATTAATATCATATATATCACTTATAAACATAGTTTCCATCATAATGGGAAACCATGATTGTTTGTAAAGGAAAATTGAACAATCATTATTTCGTGAGGTAGTAGTTCATTGCACAAAGAAAGAGTATGTTTGTTACCCATTAGATTGAAGTGTGTGTAAGTATAGGTTGAAACCATAACATAAGAAAATACTATTATATTTAGGATACTAGTTTTTTTATAAAATAATTTAATAATAATATATGAGGGGTTAGAGAATGGAAATAAAATTAAAAATCTTCAGGGAATAAGTTACCTCTTAATTGGGTAACTACTTTCGGTTTTTACCAAAAGGATTCATTGGAAGTATTTATACCAAAATTGAGTATTCAAGGTAGAGTTTAGAGATTTTGGGAAGATATATATGATTATATTTTCTGAAACTAAGTGTTTTGAGATGTGTAAGGAATGGGGAGAGGTGGTGTCCTTTTATAGGGGGAAATGGATCACATGGTATTTCTGAAAAGAAGTTTTGTAAACCCACATTTTTACATAAATAAGTCCTAAAAACCAAAAAAACTAATTAATTTAATGTTAGTGGTCAATTTATAACCATAAAATGGGTTTATTATAAGTGTATAGGATATTTGGGACCCCTAGTTAAAGGTTTAGTCCTTTATAATGCTTAATTTTACCTATATATTTTAATTAATTTCAATCACTTTCACTAATATTTTTGGTAAAAAATGATTTTTATTAGACGTTATAAATTATTCTGATTAAAAATATGGAATCCATTTATCAAAATTACAATCATATAATTGGAATAAATTAATTTAAAATTCATCTCATAGGCAGCATGACAATATAGGTTTTTTAAAGTAAAAACTTTCAAAGGTTTGTTGTATTTTCATAATCAATTTCAAAGTGAAATTGATTAAAAGAACATAATTTTTATTAATTAATAAAAATATTATCTAATTATAATTTTAGAACAATTAAAAGTATAATTTAACCTTATAAATAAATTAGATGAAAATGTATTTTTGAACTAAAATTCAATATTTTATCTATTCATTAAAAAATGGAATGTTTTAGGAAAATATTAAAAAATTATACAAAACTAATTATTATGTTTCTATTTAAAATATGAAACTTATTTTGACACATTAAATCAATTAAAGTTTCAAATTCATATTTAAAATGGGTTCTCCATTAAAAGGCTACAACGTTGCGTTTATAAAAATATTGGTTTTTATATATAAATTAGGGTTTGTTCTTATCTTATGAATATCAAATATAATGGATAAATATAAAAAATATTTTGTTTAATATATAACATATATATTTCATTAAAATAATTCAATAATTTTAATTAATTATCTTTATTAAGATATTATTTTTTTGGAATCATAAATATAATATTATTTATTTTTATATCAATTGGTTCTTATTTTAATTTCTCAATAATTGGTAACCAATGAATTCATTTTATATTTATTAAAAACAATAATTTTTATAAGTTATATAATAATATGCATAACTTCTAGCAAAATGGTTAGGTTATACGGTATTATATTAAATAATAATATTTTAATAATACATTTTATTTAGTGAAACTGAGACTTGTGTGTAATACAAGCTATTAAAGAAGGTTTCTCTTGAATGTAATGAAAGGAATCGAGGAAGATTTCGCTTGTGTGTAATGAAAGATAAGTTTGTGTTTTATGATTTAAAAGCTATATCATGTATTTAATTTATTTAAACAAGTAAATATATAATAGAGTCTCAAGATATTATATTTCCTTACGCACTTGGTGATGCATGTCATACAGATTATCAAATATGAAGCTGAACTTTACTATTTCTAGGTGTTATAACATGATTTTAGATTTTTAAAATATTTAAAAGGAAAAGGTTTATGTTAATTCTTTTTGAATATGAATTTTCAAGTAATATTTAAATTTCAAAAGAATGTATTTTAAATGAATGAATGACTTGATGAAATACTTTGGTGATGTTTCTATAGAAATTATGGCATGGAATGATTTGTGAATTTGAAATGAAATTAACAATTTTTTATTAAATGATTTTTTATAAAACACCATTCATTGTTGGTTTTCAAAATAAAATGGAATTTTTAAAAGATGAATATGTGTAATATTTGAAATTATTAATTGAAATTATTTGAGTCTAATTGAAATGAATGAAATCAACTTGTTTGTTTCATTTCCTTGAATCATATCAGAGCCTCAGTAGTTAGGTGGGTTGACCACATATTGGGCACGTATCAGCTCTACCTAAGAATTCATTCATGGTAAAAATTATAACTAAACTATCATTGGGGTAGGGAGTTCACATGTTGGGGAAATATCCTAATCCCCATAGGCCTTAGATCTATAGATGTGTGTACACATGGAGCTGTATTTCACTGACATGTGTGAGAGTACTTGTATTAACCTATCTTTGGGTCTCATAACCATTGTGTTATCACAAAAAATTATTTGTAAATTCTAGTGTTTATGTAATTATTTACTTATCAATTCTTTATAGAAATTCTTATTGATGCCTATTTGTATTGAAATTCACTATAATAATTTTTTTATTCTTTTCACTGAAATAGTTTAGAAATCATGATTTATTATGAACTATAAATATATTACCATTCCATGTTTTATTTAAAAGTGTTAATTATTTGTTTACTTGATATCAATTTCATATCTAATTCTTAGTGATATATATATGGTCTAGCTCAGACCCTACTTTTTTCTCCATATGTTTATAAAAATTCTTAGTCTAGGTTCATAAAAAGGGAAAGCACCACTTGGAAGTGGTTTTTGTTCTTGATTTCTAGGAACATGGGAGTTTTAAATAATAGGTGGAGTATGTTATACACTAGTTATAAGTATAACTTTTGTTGACATCATTTATGGTAATGTGATGAATCATATTTATGTACCATTTTTGAGACATCTACTTGTCTACTTATGGTACCTTTTCACTTGAGGAGTGTTTTGGTTTACTAACTATTTTTGTATTCTTCCCACTACTTATAGATCTTCTTATCATGAAATCATTCCATATTTTTGGATATTTATTCCTAAGCTCTAGTTTCCAGCTCATGGGGTTCAATAATTCCCTTTTGGTCTTGTCAATAATAGTTTGGGTACCATTTTGGTTGGTCGTCTATGTTGGTTAGTGATACAATCTACCTTTTTTGGGTGATTACCCCTAGATACATTTGTTCCACAACCACATGATCTTTCAAGTATCTAGAAAAATATTGAATTTCAATAATAATCACACAATTTCAACATTTCCAAAACATTATCATGTTATCATGTACATATATTTATCCCTTATAATTATTCTTAGATTTTTCATGAAGGTTTTGTAATCTATATCCCCAAAAATTAATAAACCATGATCTGCTACCCACTAAAGTGATCTGAGCTAAAAATATATTATTTTATGATATTTCAATCATATTATAATTAAAAATCTTAAATCGTCACACCATCCCATGAAAGGATGGTTTAGTTTCTATACAGACTAGTTACAAAAAAACTATTTTATGACACTTTTTATCATTTCTCCAAAATCAAAATATACTAGGGTCCCTTCTATAATTTTCATAATTTATACTCATCTTCATAAATTGAGTAATAGAAACATATGAAAGGGGTTACCTTAAATCATTATATGGAAAATATATTAGAGTCAATAATATATGATCAGAAGTGGGAATAGAAAAACATGTGCTATGAGGACATAATCAAGATCCATGAGCTTGTTATAAACAATTCATACCTAAATGAACATGGAATATGAAAAATGAATAAAATTATAATGATATTATTATAACATAATACATGGGACATCATAACAATAGTTTTATACAAAAACATTTGGATGTGGAATAATAATTGGAATAGGAAAAACACATCATAGTGAAGGTAGTTTAACCATATATCGACTCATACACAGTCTTCTGAACATAGATTAACCATAAAAAAGAAAAAAATATTCACCTGAACATAGAGTAACCAAAAAGGGATCCACACTTATCCATGTGAAATTAACATAACCACGATTAGGTCTGTTCTTAGTCAAATGAACATATATTAATCAAAACTAGGTCAATATACTATCATATGATTAGAGGTAAAAAAAAATTAAGACCATGAATAATCATGTAAACATAGATTAATCATAACTAGGTCCATGAATATTCATATGAACATAACATGACCAAAAATAAGTCGATACACAATCCTATAAACATATCATAACAACAACTAGGTACATGAAATATTATATAAAAGTAGTATAACCACGACTAGTTTTATGCACACAGATCATTATCTCATATGATATAAAATTGTATCTAATGGATTTCATAGAGATATAATACATCACCAATAATCATTAATACTTATCTATGAAATGAGTTATCAATATTTCATTATATCATAAATACCCAAGGGAATAAAATAGGATTCATTCATCACATTATAGAGTTCCCATGGAAACAAAATGGGGTTTATACAACTTCCAAATGGAATCACCAAAATCAACCTCAATAATATTAATGGATTATAGTGAAAATTAAATCTACCTAAAATAATATTTCATAATATTACTTACAAGGAGATTCATCAAAATTAATTTACATGGAAATAAATAATTTATAAATACATTAGAATATGGTGGTCAGATCCAAAAATATATTTTATAAATTACTTTTGTCTTTACCATAACATAAGAAGTTACTCTCACATTGAAAATTCAGTTTTGATAAGTTGAAGTGAAAACTTTTGAAAAAGATTTAATTTTAAAAGGACAATTAAATAGTGAAACCCTGAAAATTATTTAATGTTTTCAAAAAAGGAAAAGTTGAAACACTTTGAAAACATTCACTTTTAAATTTAGTATTTAATAATCAAGCATTGAGAATGACAAAAAAGCTTCCAAAAAGAAAAGTGAAATAATTTGGAAATATTTTACTTTTAAAAATAATCATCAATAATAGACCTTTGAAAATAAAAAAGGTTATTCACAAGTAATGTGGAGTGGATTATAATACATTTTATTTTTAAATAATGCATAACCTTTTGAATATTTAAAAATATTTTGGTTGAAATCCGACATAGAAAAATAGTAAGAAAACAAATTTGATTTAAAAGTAGAGATGATATTTATAAAATCTATATTAGCTAAAATAGAATTATATTTACAGACATAAAAAATAAAATTTTTAGAAATGAAAATATGGAAAAGGATGGGTAATCGTCATTATAGTGGAGGGAAATTATTCTCAGTAAAGATATAATTTTTATGGGGAATATATTCCTTGAGGCGGAATATTTGAATCTAAAGACTCATTTTCCCCAGAGACAAAGATAAAATACTATGAAATAAAATCATAGGGTGGAATAAAACAATCATGGATGAATGATTTTCAATAATTCACATTATAAAAAAATAAGGGAGTTCAGTTAACAAAAACACTTAAAAAATCATATCTTTTTAATTTAAATCCAATAAAATAATAAACATGGAATAGATCTTGAAAACCCATGAATTACATGTACATAGAAAAATACATCCATTTTTTAATAATAACACTATATAAAAAATCATGATGTGAAATATCAAACTTCTATCATGTATTTAAAAATTATATAATGAAACCCTTAACATACCAAAATTCTTGAATATATTTGGGAACTAGAACATTATCTTGGGTATTTACTAGAAACTGAAGTGATTGGGATAAATTATAGTGACCAGGGGATCTATTAATTTCACAGTACTTCGAGGTGTGTAAAATTGGGAATGTGTTTATGGATATTTTTGATGAGATGTGAAACTTTGAGTGGGTGTAAGTGATCCTTTTTATATGTTAAGTTAAGGAAAATTTGGTGAACACCAGTTATTTTCAACAATAGAATGACAATACTCAAGGTTAAATTGTTCCAAAAGAAAAAATTAGTGTTGGGCTTATGATATATAGTAAATTATATCTCTTATATGGTATATCTCATCATGAAAAATAATACACCTTATTCCATATCACACTAAGTGATATATGGTTTAAATAATGTCTCATTTAATATACAACGTTCATTAAACCCAATTTGAATTTATAGAAATATCAATTAATGTATCATGATATATAAAATATTATGATTCCATTAACCAAACTCATTTCCCTAAAATTAAAAAGTAAATTAGATAGGATATTATATAAATTTTCACGATTTTTGATAATATTTTTTATACCAACAGTAATCCTCATTCACTTAATATTATATATGACTATGTAGCACTGTATGTTATTGATTATAGTTATAAATTCATATTCCATAACCATAAATAAAGAGTAGACACTAGTGAAACATAATTTCTTATAAATATATTAAGGGATATGTTGTGATATCCTCTAAATAAAACTGTCTCCAAATAAGATTCCATGATAAATATCTTTATACATCATAAATACTTAAAAAAAATATTTTCCCCAAGGAATTGAGTATAACCATTAAACCTGAAACTTGTCCATGATGTATAAGTAAACTATTTTATTAATGATTCTTCATGTAAAATTGAGTATAATTAATGAATATATAACAAGTATTTCATATAAATATATGTGCACAACATATATAATTGAACTAGGTACTTCCATACACTTTGCTGGTGATACTTAACTAAGGCTTGAGATATCATATTTTTATATAACTGGAAAAATTTATCATGGTCAAGAAAAACCAACTAAATAATCACAAACGTAACCAAACACACATTGATTTGATCAATCTCATGATTGAACATATAATTTAAAAAAGGTATAAAGGTGTATTTTTATGATTCATTTTTACCCTCATGTAATGGGTATTACTCTAAAATATAAACCTAAAAATACAAATTTAATTTTAGATGGAATTCCATGTTTTAAAGTCAAGTGAATACATATTTATATCAATTCATTCTTGTATCCCAGAAGTAAACTCTAAATTTTTATTAAATATTATTATCCTAAATTTATTAACATTTCATCACAATATATGGTTTTCTATGGTGATCATCAGTTAGGAAAAAAAGGTTGAACTCTAAAGGGATATTTATCATATCATCATATATTTTATAACTCATCTAACTACATCATAATAAAAAGGAATTTTATACTATTAATATTTCTTTCTTATATAATAAATATAATAAAAAGCATATTACACAAACATAGATCCTCACAAAAAAAAGCATCACCTGAAACATCCCAGAAAAATCTTTTCTTAAATATTTTCTGTGAATATTTTTTTTGGATTTAATGGTCATTGTATGGTTTAATAATATATTTGGAACAACCTACTGTTGAAAAATTTAAAATGCAAATAATTTTATTTATCACATATCATTTTGTGACATAGTTATATTATAGTGAAAATAACTAAATATAACTATTAAATAAAATATTGTTATCATAAAATGAAAACAAATATACTACTTTATAATAGTTACATAACAAATTTATATAATCTCGTGACGTTCACCATGAATTTTATTAGTATTTATAGTCACATAGACCTCTTGTTATTAAATACTGAAAAATATAAGTACACACTCACTATGCCACTTATATAAAAATCATTTTGTGTTTTATTATATAATTATATTTTTATAACATCTCTTGAAATAACATAATATATCTTATTAAAATTTCATATTTATTAGAAATGAATCTAATAAATTCAAATCTTTTATATAGGTTTTTCAATAAGCAGACTTCTTCTAATGAAACATACTTGAAATATTTTTAAACACATTTATTTATGATGCCTAAAAATAATTCACCACCTCTTTGATATTTTTATGAAAAATATATTTATTCTTTATTTAAATATTTTATATAAAATTTATAACCATAATCTTATATAATGAAAAATTTAAACAATCTTAAAAAACATGTCATATTGTTACTTTTACATAATTTTGGATATAATCCAATGTGTGAATGAATAAAAAGATCATGTTGATCAAAATATGAAATTATTACACACTTATCAAACATTAAATTATTTAAGTTGGTATTCTCCTCATCAACCTAATAAATTTATATAGAAATTATGACTAATATTATTTTTGATATAATACTTAACACGATAACCATTTAAAAAATTTCAAAGAATATCTAACACTTGTGAATGTTCTAATTAACCACATATATCCATATAAATTAGGTTAATTATTTTCTATGTTAATTTTTATTTTTTACTTTAACTAATATTAATGTGTTCTTAATTTCAGAAAACCTTTTCATTCTTATTTTATAAATTACAAACTAAAATATCCAAAACAATGATAAATAAAGTATTTATTCAATTTCATAAAATAATTCATTCACGTTAAAAAGATTATAATTCTTAAACAAGTATGAAATTAACTTTATTGAAAAGAAGAATCAGAAATTATTATTCCATTAATGGATGATACCTGGTAATAATTCACTCATGACACATGAAAAAAAGAAAATTTATAAAAATAGATACATCAATCCAATGGATCCTCAAAAAATCTTTGATATACGATATTATAAATCAAAATAAAGTTTTGATGTAGGGAATAATTATTTCTGAAAATTAATCATTCATGAATAAGAAACCTTTCAGGAATAGATATTTTCTAGAGAAATATATCATGATGGATGAGGTTAGTGAACTTTCATTGGAAAATAATTATTTTATAGATTGGTAAATTAAATGATTATATACCATATCTCAGAATAATCAAAAAAATATTTTGTTAATATATTGTGTTGAATTTATAGTTGGGGTTGTTGACTGATATCATATTGTCCTCACATTCTTAAAAAAAATATTCTCAAAATAATTTTTGGAATTATGATTTTTGAAATTTGAATAGATTTTGGAAGAAGTTTCTATAGTGGCTGATTGATGTTAATCCAAGTATTGAGTTTTTTATTGTATAAATTTTTGTTTCATCTCCTCTCTAACCAATAAATATTATAAATTATGAGGGTTTAATAGTGATTAAGAGGGTGTTTTTAAAACAAATGAAGATTTATTTAATAAGAGGAAGTGGGTTTATGGACTATTGTAAGGGGTTTCATAGAAGTGGATTCTTTGGATTCTCTCAATACCTCTATTTGGATTAATAATGGACCTATCGGTTTCAAAAAAATGGAATTCATAAAAAACCTCCAAAAAATATTTTTTTAAATAATATTGGAAATTTCACTAAAAATTATATATGGGTTAAGGTAGAATCAATGTATTTCTTTTTCTCACAATTTGAAGATTATAATTGAAATAAACAGAGAATAAAAAATTAATAAAATAGATAAGATGAATATATAAGTGATGATATTTTATTTGATAAAAGGTTACCCAAATACATTAATTATTCATGAGAAGGGTCATCTATTAGTGGTTCTTTTAATGTATATTCTAGTTCTACTAATGGGTAATATTCTTAGAAGAAATTAAATAGATATAGGGTCTGGTACTAAAAAAGAATCATTCCTCATTGTAAAATATTTTAAAGTAAATCCATTTATTATTATAATATTGTGTATTGGGGATATATTATTGAAGATCTTTTGGATCTAGGTAATATTTATCCACCTATTTTGAGATTTATAAGTGATTCCCCTCCTACTAGTATTTTAGTTATGAGTGTTTAAGATACAGTTAAAGATCTATTTTTTCTAATTTTTTGAAAAATTAATCTAGGTTTCTCAAGCAGGATACAATGATGGATTTATTTATATTGGAATCATATATCATTAAAAGATATTGGGTAATAAATCAAGTAATAAATGTAAAAACTAACAGTGGATAAATATGGGTTCTCTTAATACAAGTATATAAAATTTCACACATATAAGGATTACCCATATTTGGAAAATATAGTGACCAAAATAAAAGAAAGTAGAAAAAAAATATTTTATGGTGGTAACACATATTTAAAATTAAATTTAATTTTTTAATGTGGTATATATTATATGTGATGGAAGTTATTGTGGAAAACACTTTCAAATTTCACATTCAAACGCTATTTTAAGTGAACCATTAGATATTATATTTTTTTAAAATTATAAATATACCTTTGATCTTACTAATGAATCTAATAATTTTATTAAGCAGAAAATTTCATAAAATAATTATAATGAACATATTTCAATTCTTGAATAAAAATTGGAAAAAATCATATTTAATAATTATTATGTAATCTAAAACATAGGATTTGAAAAATATAATTTTATAAAAAATGTAATTTTGGAGACAATATTATTATTGGTCACAAAAAAATGTGAAAGTATTTATATATTCCTAGTGTCACTATATTGTGGGAAGTTGTAAATAGTTGATGATTTTGTTTTTTATTATCTTTTTTAGATATATTTCTCTTTTTAAGCTTGTGGAACTGTTTCAATATATGTCCGGTGTTGGGTATTCATGGAACCTAACACACCAAATGAATACCATACCGCTGATAGGAGATGTCATAATACCATGCTTTATGAAGGCAGATATTCACTGTTTTTTCCTAACAATAATGCTTAAGAATCATTGTTGGTTTGTAGGGTGGTAGGCTAGACACATCAAAAATATTTAGAGGATTATTTCACACTCATGGACACTCTTATATATTTATTTCATTTTTCCTAAATCATCACCATATACTATAATAGAATAGGATACCCTCATTCCAATAGTTTTTCATTATCATTTATTTTTTGTAACATTTTTATGTATCATAGGTTCTTCATTAACATTAACATATGTATATATGAGAAGTTAACCACCAATGTAAACAACTATATTTATCAGAGGTATAATGATCCTAATTTTCATAAATTAATTTTAAACTATTCTAGAGATAAAGAACATAATAAAATTACACATTGTCTATCCAAAGATTTAGTGTCTTGGGAAAACTAGTACAATACATACCATTTACAACATAGAACTTAAAAATTTATTTAATCCAGTCTTCTCCAACTTCTTATTGTCCCTTAAAAACTCATTAGTACACATAATCACCTGAGGATATACATCAAAAAGGGTTAAGCTAAAATCCCACTAAGAGGATAGATATGAACAATATAATAATGGTTGAGAACAATCATCATATAGGAAAAGGATCATGAACATGAGATGAAGCATTAATAAATGATTTGAAATGTGGCAATGAATAAAAATGAAACATCATGTCTTAGTGGTCAACTACCACGCAATGTTTTGAACAATGCTAGCATCAGGTTCATGAATCAATTCCCTTTAAATAATGAGATTAATCACATTACCCAATGCATTAGAGCGCTGTATAATTATAGGCACACCTGTCACATCATAATATTCATATTGCGCTTTATAATTACAGGCACACATGTCACATCCTAACATTTACATTATCATGAATTCCACATAGAACATATTCCAAACATAAAAATAATATAATCCATATAAATATGGGTTTCACACCATAAATAATACATTCATAAACATTTTTCTCCCAAAATAAATATGGGATAACTTAATTAACAAAGAACAGTCAACGATGAGTGAAGTAGAAACTATATTTGAGAAGTAAAAAGTGGGTGTTTATTTTTAAGGATAGTTCAATTGGATGAAATATGGGTTTGTAATAAAATCAATTAGAAAACATGTATATTCTATAATAGGAAATATGATGATGATGAAATTATTCTTAAGGCATATCTATACTTAAAATGGTTTGAAACAGGTAAAACCCAATGTATGAGATTTGGTTCGAGAATTTCCCCTTACCTTGTATCCAGATGCCTTCTTCACTTTAATGTCCTGTATTACCACATTATATTCATTAATTAAAAATTAAATAAACTTTTATAACTTAAAGATATTAATTAAGGTTTTATGAAGGTCATTTATGGGATTTTGGATGAGTTATAGTGTTTAATTCATTATTTGGGAATGTTTGTTTTTATAGTTTTCTTGAACGGTTCACTTGTATTCATGAATGGAAGTCCATTTAAAACATGGATAAACATACATTATTTTAATTATATGTTATTTATGATTCTAAATAATGTTAACTGATCTTATAAATATTTTTTTATACCATGAGAATAAATCATTAGATAAAAATTTAATGATGATCGTTTGGGTTAATTAGGGTGGGTTTTTGACAACAACGAACTTGTTTTGTTTAATTATTTAGTAATATTTAAATAAATTACTTCTATAAAATTAAATATTATATAATAAATATAAAATAATCTGGTTCAACTATAAAAATGGGTTCATGACCCATTCTATATGTGGTAAAAGAAAATGAAAACATGTCGTTCTAAAAGGTGATAAATTAACACCTCACAAACAATATTTTTATTTCAAAAATAAAAAGTAGAGGGGAAGAGGCTTGGATGATATATCATCCCATTTGTATCATAAAATTACAGAATATTTATGATTCTAGAGTTATCATACTATGTGGATGAACATAGGTGGGGAGATATTAAGAATAGAACTTGAAATTGAAAGGAAATTAAAGGAAAAGAGAGAGAGGGTAATTACTTCTTGAATCCTCCTTAAACAACCTTGTATTGGTTTCTTCATGAGACCAAAATCTCTTGGACATGGGGTTGGTTATAGGGAAGATGTTAGGGTAGATTTTAGATAAGTCTTCAATATTGTTAGGTGTAAAGAAATGAGGGTGTGAAGGGTGGTATTTACAGTAGAGGGGAGGGGGGTTTCTCAATATAATATTCATTAATGTATTATTTCTCCACAAGACAAGAAATAGTGATGAATACATCACCGAGAATAGTAATAGGTTCATGTGAGTTCTAAATTTGGGTGCTTATATCACTTATGATTTCAATAATAGTTGATTTAAATTATAACGTATTTATACGATAAATTAATGTATTTTACTATTCACAAAATTCTAGTATTTTAGAAAAATATCAAAAAAATACCCTAACTATTATTTAACATTTGAAATCCCAAAATGAACTAAATTTTATGAAAATATTTTTCTAAATATGAATAATTTAATTTTTAATTAAAATTATAATTTACTTTAAAAATACTAATTTTAAAATTAAAACCGATTTTATAATTATTTCAAAAATTACAGAAGGGATTATAAAATTATCTTAAAATCAGAAGACATAGAATTGTTAATTTATGAACACATTTTAGGAAAACAATTTTTCTTTTAAATTAATTAATTAATTTGAATTAATTATTTATGACTTACAAAAATACCAATACTTTTACTATGATCATATTGTCACTTAGAAGATGCCTAAATTGTATTTAATCATTCATGGGTGAGGATGCTATTATTTTGGAGAATTCACTATTCATAAGGGTCATATTGCTATTCATAAGGGTAGGTTACTATTCATGAAGGTAGGTTACTATTCACAATAAATTAAGTATGTCCAATCTCACTTCAAACATCTTACTAATCGCAACCATTTATGTAAGATTTTTGAAATTCAAAACACAAAAGTGAAAAATCTTTGTTTAAAGGTTACATAGTAGTTCATTTAAGAATGATTTGGAACTGTGATTCATAATGTGATTATACTTTAAGGCATGATCATAATATGGTATTCACATTGATAAAACACTAGGTCGTTACATTTCCCACCTTATCAAATTTTACCCTCGAAATATCATTTTACACAAAATGGTGAGGGTACTACTCCTTCATCACCTCCTCCAGTTCCAAAGTTGCTTTATAAAAATTATGGTTCCTCCATAACACATTGACATGGTGGGTTTTCTTGTTGTGCAGAACCTTATCTCTATAGACAATAATTTTTACTAGATTCTCCTAATTGGAGAGATCATCTTCCAGTTTTACCACCTCTGAGTTCAGTACATGTGAGGGATCTGGTAGGTACATCGTCAAGAGTGACACATAAAACATGTTATGAACATGAGACATATTATATATAAGTGAAAGACGACATGCCACAACTCCTATGAGGTCATGGATCACGAAGGGGATAATATACCTTGGGTTTAACTTCCATTTCTTTCCAAAATGCATGAATCTATTCCATGGTGATATTTGAAGGAAGACATTATCTCCAATGCCAAATTCCAAGTCCCTTCAACTGTTGTTAACATAGAACTTTTTCAACTCTGAGTAGCTTTGATATGTTTTTGGATGACTTGATCCTTCTCTATCATATCTTTTATAAGATAAAGTCCAAGTATCATTTTTTCTCCATCTTCATCCCAAGAGGTCGGATGTCTACATCTCTTTCCATAGAGAGCTATATACAAAGCCATCTGGATACTTGAGTGGAAGATATTTTTGTATGATAACTCAACCAATGGGAGATGATGATCCAGTACACCTTTAAATTTTTAATAGAAGTCTCTTAGCATATCTTCAAGAACCTAAATTGTACTTTTAGATTGTCCATCAGTTTGGGGGTGAGAGGCCATGTAGAAATTTAATTCAATACACAAAGCATGTTTAAGCCTCCTCCAAAATTTAGATGTGAACCTTGGATAACGAATAGAGTCAATCGAGTGTGGAACACCATATAGTCTCACCACTTCCTCCACATATATCATTGAAAGTTGTAAAAGGGAGAGATCTTCCTGAAAAGAAATAAAATGGGTCGTCTTGGGGAGTCTCTCAACCAAAACCCATATAACAATATTTCCCTTCGACATCTTCAGGAGACCCGTGACAAAGACAATAGTGACATTCTCCCATTCCCACCTAGGTATAGGCAATGGTTGCATCATACCTTTAGACTTTTGTCACTCTACTTTAACTTTATGACATTCCATGCAAATTGAGATATATTTTGCAATATCCTTCTTCATGTTATCCCACCATATGTGTTCTTAGATATCTCAGTACATCTTGGTGATATCAGGATGGATAGAGAATGTTTGGGTATGTGCATTGTCCAATAGCTTCCTCTTTATCATGGGTGAGGAAGGCACACAAAGCCGCATTCCAAACCGAATCACACCATCATCATCGATATGGAACTCTTCTAGCTTCCCTTCCTTTACAACATTCACCTACTTTTGTAACTATTGATCATCACTTTGTGCCTTTTTAATCATCTCTTGGATTGATGGTTGCACAATCACTTGGTAAAGGTATAATTTATCCCCTACCATTATGATTTCCAAATTCATCCTTTTCATATCCAAGTAGATAGTTTATTTCTCAATCTGTAACATGGATAGATCAACATACTCTTTTCTACTTAGAGCATCAACTACCTTGTTCTTTTTTCCAGGATGATAGTGAATAGAGAAATCATAGTCCTTGATTAGCTCTAAACATCTCCTTTAAAGCATGTTGAGCTCATTTTTTGCGAATTTATACATTAGGATATTTTTGTTGGTGTATAAGTCACACTTCTCACCATAAAGGTAGTGCCTGTATATTTTCAAGGAAAAATCGTAGCTTCCAAATCTAGATCATGATTTGGGTATTTATAATCATGGATCTCAAAGTACCGTGAGGTGTAGTCTATCGTATTATTATTTTTTATGAGTACGCAATCCAAGCATTTCTTGGAAGCATCAAAGTATATCACAAAACTGTGTCCACTTTTTGGTAATGTGAGTACATGTGCAGTGATCATTATTCTATTTATCTCCTTGAAGCTTCTATCACATTCTTCCATCTATACATTCTTTACCCTTTTCCTTGTTAACGTAGTTAGTGGGATTTACAATCATGAGAAATTTCTCACAAAACGTTTCTAGTACCCAGCCAATCCAAGAAAACTACATATTTCTGTGACACTAGAGGGTCTGGTCCATTCTTTAATCACCTTTGGTTTTTAATAGTGTACATAAATTCCCTCAATTATGATCACATGTACCAAGAATGTGACTTACATCATCCAAAAGTCACACTTACTGAACTTGGAATACAAATTCTACTTTCTCAATGTCACCAACACAAGTATTTTATGTTCCTCATTCTCATCATTTATCTTGGATTAGAAGATAATATCATCAACAAACACAACCAAAAAATTATCGATTCAATGTATAATTACTCTATTCATCAAATCCATAAAGATTTCAGGGGAATTAGTATGTCTGAAGGGAATCACCAGAAACTCATAGTCCCCATAACTTGTACGAAAGGTGATATTTTGAATATATTCCTTCTTCACCTTTAGCTGATGATATCCATAATGAATATCATCATTTGAGAAGTATTGAGCTCCTCTTAACTGATCAAACAAGTCATCAATCATTGGAGGAGGATACCTTTTCATTATGGTGATCTTGTTGAGTTGTCGATAATTGATACATAGCCTCATTGATCCATCCTACTTGTTCACAAAGAACACTAGCGCAACCCAAGGTGATGCACTAGGGATTATGAAACCTTTGTCCAAATTATCTTACAACTGTTTCTTTAACTCCCCCAGTTCGACAGGATCCATCCTATACGGACACTTTGAGATAAGAATAGCTCTAGGCATGAGTTATATTGAGAAATCAACGTCACGATCTGGGGGAAGTCTGTGTAACTTTTCAAGAAATAGATAAAAATATTCTATCACAATAGGAATTTCCACCAGGTTGGCACTTTAGTTTGAATCAACAATTTTAGCAAGGTATGCCTCTTCACAAGAAATCAAAACCCACACTATTGAATGATTTTTCAAAGAAGAATCCTGGGATGGTTCTAAATATAAAAAGATATTTCCTTTTCCTGACAATTGATATGTGCTCTACATAATGAGATCCAATCCATTTCCATTATAGCATCGAATTCCACAAATGGAAGTATTGTGATATTGGATGGAAGAATATTCCCATATACACCAACAAGAGAAGATTCAAACACTTGGGTTGCATTGATTTCACAACTAGGAGTTTTTACAAATATCTATACTTCATGGTTTCAGGGATTAGATAATATAGTTCTAGAAAACATTCAAGATATAAAGGAGTGCATAAAAATATAATAAAATAAGAATTTTTCCCTTCTTGAGTAGAATAGGAAGTGTACCTTTTATGAATTCATTATCTTTCTCCACTTCTATATTAGTATCAGAAAAAGCCTTACCTTGTTCCTTTGGATTTGGTGGCTGCGGATGCTGATTACCCTCAAGGACTTGAGGTTTAGTGCACTAGCTTGTATAGTGACCTTTTCCCCAATAATTGTAGCATTGTAGCGTGGGTGGTTATCTCATTTTTTCCACCACATTCTCATTCCTTCTCTTTTCATTTAAATACTCTTGAGCATGGTGGCCTTATCTCCCACACTTTAAGCATTTCCCTATCCCTTTGAGGTAGTTTCCATGAAGCATCTTCCAACTTTTTTGGCATGTGGGTGGTTGAGTTTTCTTCCCACCTTTATCATTAGATCATCCAGCTTGAAAATCAATCTTCTGTTTCTTATCACCATAACAATGATACAACTCTCCAAACTTAATATCCACATTTATTGCACATCGAAAAACTTATTAATATCTCACATAGTACGGAATTTAAAGATCCTTTTGGAGGTGTGGTTTTAATCCACTAAAGAATTTACAAAATTTACTATCATTGTTGATAAAAAACCTTGAAGCATACCTTGAAAGCCTTGTGAATCTCAGTTTGTAGGTTGTCACATAATATCATTCCATTTTATTTATCTCTATGAATTCTATCTCCATATTCATATGAAGAGTTAATGGGAAATACTTGTTAAGAAACACGATCATAAATTCTTCCCACTCCAAATCATCATTTTCATCCCTTGGAGTGTTCTTAATCGAATCCCACCATTGATCGACCTCTCGATCTAGATGATAAATAGCTAGTGTCACCTTCCCAATCTCTCAATAGTGATGCATAGAAAAGATCTTCTCTATGGAGTTGAACTACTATTCCACAACTAGTAGATTAAAAGATCCATTAAACGTTAGTGGTCATTTCTGCATAAAACATTTGATAGCCAGTTGCTCCCTATTTGGTGAATGAGGACATTCCACAGTATTCAGATTATTATCCATAACCAGATATTGTTGGGTAATCATTTACATTATGTTTTTAACTCAACCTCCCAATGCATTTGTGATGTCATTTTTGCAATAGTTTCATTGTCCCTCACACTATTTGTTGGCCTGGTTTTTCCTGGTTCCCACCATTTTCTAAAATAGAAAAGGTTAGAACAAAACATATGTCAACGAGTCAAGAATAATTTATTAATTTTTCCAACTTGAAATAAAATAATATATTATGAATTCTCAATGTTTAGAAAATTTTCTTGTGTGCATATTTGTACTTAGTCTCATACTAGAGGTTTTCTCTAGGGTTAACTAATCCAAATTCCCAAATTAACTAAACATTTAATTTGATACCAACTATAATGACCCTACTTTTCTTACATAAATTTTACATTATTCTAGTGATAAAAAAATTGAAACATAACACAATTAGGATCCAAAGGTTTAGTGTCTTGGGAAAACTTTGACTATACATAACATTTACACAATAAAACATAAATATTTATTTAATCCATTCTGCTCCAGCTTCTTACTGTCCCTTGAAAACTCCTTAGTACACATAATCACCTGAGGATATACATCAAAAAGTTGTGAGATAAAATCCCAGTAAGAGGATAGATATGAAAAATGTAATAATGGGTGAGCACAATCATGACATATTCAAAGGATCATCAAATGAGAGGAAGAATTAATAAAATACTTAAAATGTGGAAATGAATAAAAATGAAACATCATGTCTTAGTTGTCAACTAACACACATAGTATTGAAAAATTATAGCATAATTTTCATGTGACATATCTCTTAAAATCACATGATTAATCACTTTACCCAATGTATTATAGTGGTGTATAATTCTGGGCACACCTGTCACATCAAAACATTCATATTGAACTATATAATTTCGAGATCACCCTTCACATCATAACATTTACATTAAAAATGCATGCCACATAGAACATATGGAAAACATAAAAATAAAATAAACCAGGTAAAGTAATGTGTTTCACATCATAAATATTATATTTATAACCATTTGGCTCCCAAAGTAAAGAGGGTATAACATTCTTGACCTAGAACAATCAATAATGAGTGAAGTAGAAACAATCTTTCAGAAGTAAAAAAAAAGATTTTTGTTTGTAAAGAGAGTTCCTTTAGAAGAACATCAGGGTTGTAATAAACTCAATTAAAAAACATTTATATCCCATAATAGGTAATATGAGGATGAATAAATAATTTTTAAGGTATATCCTCACTGAGAATTGGTTAAAATAGGGAAAATTCAAAGTATGAGAGTTGGGTTTGAAAATTTCCCCTTACCTTGTATCTGAATGCTTTCTTTACTTTAATGTCTTGTATAATCACAATAGATTCATTAATTAGAAATCCCAAAACCTTTTATACATTAATAATCTTTATTAAGGTTTCATTAAGTTAATTTATGGGATTTTTGATGAGTTATAGAGTTTAAATTCATTGTTTGGGAATGTTCTTTGCAATAGTTTTCTTGAATGGTTCACTTGTATTCCTGAATAGAAGTTATTTTAAAACATTGATAAACATCCAGAATTGTAATTATATGTTATTTTTGATGTTATATAACTCTAAATGATATTTTAATTAATTTTTTTATATACCATGAGAATGAATCATTAAATAAGAATTTAATGATGATCATTGTGTTAATTGGGGTGTTTTTTCGACCACAATGAACTTGTTTTGTTTAATCATTTAGTAATATGTAAATAAGATAGTTACATAACATTAAAAAAGATATAATACGTATAAAAAAATCTGTTTAAACCATAAAAATGGTTTCATGATCAGATCTGAATGTGGTAATGGAAAAAGAAAACATGTCATTTTTAAGGTGATAAATTCACACCTCATGAACAACATTTTCATTTATCATATAAAAAGAAGAGGATAAGGGGGATGGATGATATATTATCCCATTAGTATCATAAAATTACATTATATATAATATATTGGAGTTACCATACCATGAGGATGAAGATATGTGGGGATAGATTAAGAAAAGATCATAAAATTTAAAGGAAATTAAAGGAAAAGAGAGAGGGGAATTACCTCTTGAATCATCCCTAAGGTACCTTAGATTGGTATTTTGATGATACCAGAAACTCTTGGACATGGGGAATGGGATATATAATATTTTTTAGAGTTTATATAGGTATTTAATCTTGAGAGGTGTGAGTAAATGAGGTTGTGAACGGTGGTATTTAGAGTGGTGGGGAGAGGGTTTTCTCAATATAATATTCATTAATTTATTATTTCTCCACAAGATAAGAAATAGTGATGATTCTATGAAAAATAATTGTAATAAGTTTTTGTGAGTTAGATATATGGATGCTTACATCATTTATGATGTTAGGAATAGTTTATTTAAATTATAATGTATTTCTATGGTAAATTAATGTATTTTAATATTCACAAAAATACATGTATTTCGAAGAAATATCAAAAAATCACCTACCAATTTTTTAATGTAGAGAATCTAAAAACTAAATCCATTTTAGGAAAATAATTTTATAAATATGAATAATTTAATTTTTAATTAAAATCATAATTTACTTGAAAAATAAGGATTTTAAAATTAAAACAGATTTTATAATGCTTTCAAAAATTATGTATTGTCTTATAATATTATCTTAAAACTAGAAGACATTGAATTGTTAATTTATGAACACATTTTAGGAAATATTTTATTATTTAAAATTATGTAATTAATTACAATTAATTATTTATGACTTATAAAAATTCCAATACTTTTACAATGGTCATATTTTCACTTATAAGATGCCTAAATTTTATTTAAACATTTAGGGAGAAGTTGCTATTATTTTGGACGATTCACTATTCATAATGGTTATAATACTATTCATAAGGTTTCTTTACTATTCATGAGGGTAGGTTAATATTCAATAAAAATTAAATTTGTCTTATCAGACTCTAAACATCTTACTGATCGCAACCGTGTATGTCAGATTTTCAAAATTCAAAAAACAGAAGTGGAAACATTATGTTTAAAGGTCACATAATAGTTCATTTAATAATGATGTAGCATTTTGTTTCCAAATTTGATTATACAGTAAGGAATGATCATAAGAATGGATTCCCATTGACAAAAATTTGGGTCATTACAGGAGGTTCTCTATAAATTGAACCATCGGTATGTGTTAAGTGTTCTCCATATTTTTTCATTATCAGTTGGTTATGCTTGGTTTTATTGGAAAATGGATTAAATCCACACAGCTATAAATATTAGAGTTTATAACCATTTAGTGAAGAGGTAGGTGTTCATGGTGTTGGGATTGAGCCCCTGAAAGGTGATTCCTATGTATCCTTTTTAAAGAAATGGAAATCCACATAGTTTAATTCCACTTAATAAGACACATCTTACAATTTATGGTCATGTGACATAGATTGATCCATGCTATTTAACATCATGTTAAAAGGACATGCTTTGAAAAAATTTCAAGTCATGAATCTCATAATTCTAGGTAATTCATATGATTCATCTCAATTATGCTAAAATAAATATCAATTGAACCTCCTAAACAATTTGATTCATGATAAATGTGATAAATAATAGATAAAATATCGCTTGCATTGAATAGTGCACTAAAAGTGATTGAATGGGTCTTATGAATTGGTTCTTCCCTAATTGGATTCCTAAGTCATAAAAAGGACAAAAATCAGAGGAAGGAAGATTCTTCGGCCTAATTTTTCCTTTGATAACTGACCTGGTAGATAATTAAAGTAAAGAAATGTTTAGGGATTATAACTAAAAGGAATCCAAAGTGGGATGATAATTGTGGGACTTATTACTAATATGAATCTAAATTAGAGGTATTATAATTATTCTAATGACACAATAAACTTAAATATCAATCTCTAAGTGATAATTGACCAGTGTTTGAAATAAAGGATAATTAAATATTGAAAGAATTGTATAAAAGTGAAAAATTAAATTTTAATAGGGATTATACATTGAGGATACATGTGAGAATAAATTCATATCTTAATCAGGACATGAGTAATCCCATTCTTGTTACATGATGCATTATATTCTTATTTCATTGGATAAGCTTGTTATTTTATGTCTTACATTGTGGATGTTAGAAATATAATATATCGGTAGGTTGTGTTGATTTTATTCTATGAACTTCTTCTTCATACATGTCAGAAATGATATTCCCTGAAACGATTGAAAAATAAAGTCTCATTGAGTATCAGGATGGGGTTTTTAACATTGAAATAGAAATCCATGGGGAATATGTAGATGTTATGTGAAGGGTAAATATTAAATACAAACAAAAAACATGAATATAATATTAAGAGTGGAGTAATAAAAACCATAATGAAACCCCATTTCCTATAGGGTTTTACCACGGGAAATGGGTAATTTGAAAAGGGTTTCTGTCATTTAATTATTTATTTCACAAAGGTAATGAGAAGAGAATAATTTGAAAGGGATCATGAGGGTGTTGCATTGTAATGGTAATGCTTCACCGAGGGCTCAAGAAGGGCCTCAATTATGGAAAGCTTCAATTTTAAAGTGTTTCCTTCTATTTGTTTTTATTTTTTCTTATTTTTATATTATAAAGTATACCTAATAGTTAAATATATAGTTCAAAATGAGTATCATGTTTCTTGGATTGGAAACTCATTAGCTTCCACTCTACCCCATTTTATTTACATCATTCTTCTGTATTTATTAGCATTGGTCATTCAAATGGCTTCTTAAATTGGATGCTCATTTTGTCATTTCTTTACCAAATGGTGAAAATATGATTTAATTCCGCATAATGGTTCTTTTGGTGGATATTTTTATTCTTCATAGTTCTAGGAAATGGTATCAAAAAATGTTTTTCCATTCTAAAAAAATGTTTTTTGGGAGGTCCAAATTAAATAATTTCTAAAAATAACAATTTCATATACGATAAGGTGTTCATGAAGAGATAAAATATTAATCATAGCACCATTTTTTGGACCTTCAGAACAAAAAATCTTATGTTGTATGCCATAAAAAACAAGCCTCCAAACCAAAAATGACAATTTCATGTAGAAGAAGGTTCTTTGAAAGTGGATCAATGATCTATATGGCCACCCTAACTTTGATAAATTTTGGGAATCAAAACTAATATATAGAAGGCCATAAAATAAATCCATATATCTAAAAAATACAATTTAATATGGGATTAAGTGCTTAACATTAGGTTTTTAGGCTTTGGGGATGATAACCACGGAATTGAGATGGTGTTTCATGAATCATGGTATGTGTTATGAAAAATTATTCCATTATTCCAATTATTCCCTACTTCTTATCTATGTAATCAAAATATTATGTAATAAAATTCAGTTTAATATTTTTTTTAAAAAAATTAAACATTTTGGGACTCCACCCCCCCCCCCCCCCCCCCCCCCCGAATAAGGTCTAATTGGTAGGAAGAAGAACTGATTCCATGGTTGAAATTTTTCCCTATGAGGTTATTAGTTTTGTAATAATGTACTGGGAGGAGGGGATAACCTTATATAAAAGATGTTATATCAATTAATTTTCCATATTTAGGTTTATTTAATTTATGGTTAAATTAGAATTATTTGTTTATATTTTCTTTTTTAATATAAATTCCCTTTTTTGGTTTCCCCTTTTTTCTATACTCAGAAGGGTTTGCGTATTGGTATGCCTCAGATTACTTTTGATGTCTTTCAAAGAGATTATCTCTAAAAAATGATCATCATATGGAATATATTCCCTATTCATGTTATTTGAACTAGTAATGAGGGGAGGGACAACATTATCCAGAGTGATAAGGTAAGTGTGAGGTGTCTTGCACATTTAAAGCATCAGTTCCTATCATAACTCATGGGTTCAAATTTTCAATACTATAATATGTTAGGAAGGTTTTCAATATACATATTTGAGTTTATAAATGATTTACATGTTCCTACATCATGTTTTGGGAATCATATGCTCACCTAGATAAATAAATTTAATCATTCACCTTGTGTAATTATTTCAGTGAAGAAAACATATACCAGATAGGATTTTTCTAATGAATTCATTATAGGATATACTATATTTTAATTAAAATAAATGTTTAGACCACTATAATTAGATGACCATTACTATAAATCCATCTTAAATAGAGATACAACCAATGATAAACTAGGTTTGTAACCATTATAAGACCATTTTAGTGGGGGTTTATTTGGAATATATTTGGGGTGGAACATTTTGGGTTATCAAGTCTATTGTCTGTTTGATAGGAGTTGAGAGTCATGGGGATTCATGAATATACCATAGCGACACAAATATTTTCTGACTGTAACAGGTTCCTTCTTCCTAGATTAATTAAAATATAGAGTCTATACGGTGCATTTAAAAGTTTCCACTAGCCATTGGGGCATTACTAAGACCATGGGGGAACTAATCATGGTGGAAATTTATAATGAATTTCTTCCACATGGTTATGTGTGGGGTAGTGAAAATAGTATTCATTCAATTTTTAGGGAATTTATAACTATATTAATGATACTTATGGAGGAAGAAAATCATCCGAAGATATATATTCCCCTCCTAAATAGAGATCAAATTTTTTTGCATAATGAATATTCTAGAGCTTCATATATGGAGACCATGTACTAACTCGACCCTCCACACTCACATTCTTACATGTTCATATTTTCCAAATCAATAAGAGGGTAATTTTACTTGGTGGTGTTGGAAAGTCTCTCCCAGGGTGAATTTTATATTATGATTGGTATCCTCTTTGGACTTGTTCATAAGTATCTATTTACTTCCCATGCATGAATCTAATATGGGTTTTAGGTTTGTTACTTTTTTCAATGATATCCAAGATGGTAACCAAAAATAAAATCATTATATAAGTTCTAGTTCTAGATAATTAGTTACATTATATAGTACATATCAACATGTGAAAATCCATTTTTAGGATTATCATCCCATTTCACATCCTATGGTGTTGGATGGCACCATACACCGAGAGCTAAGAGTTCATCAATGACTAGCCAATTCCAAGGGTATAATTTTGGTTATAACTCTTGTGAATGAGTAGGGTCAACCCACAATCATTAGATCCAAAAAAATATTTTGTATATTAAATCATAATTATTGTTGCTTCCATACTCTAGACACTGTAATAACTGGTGTTTTTGTGAATTATCCATTTTGAACCCATGTTGTACAAGGCTATCTCATTTCCTTATTGGATGGTGTCTTAGTCTCTATGATCAATGGATATTTAATCTACGAGGGATTAAAATATAGTATATTTTGGAATTAATTCCTTTATATTTGGAAAATATTCCCTCCTTCAATGTATAGTGTATTGAAGGATAGTAATTTGATGATCTCTCGCCAAATAGGGCTCATATTCACATAAGAGTAGATAGAAATTAAAGTGGAAAATCCTTCACCTGATCTTATTCCTGGACTTGTAATAAATTATAGTAAGATTTGGATCCAATAATAATGAAATGGGTAACTATCTGCACTATTTCCCTTGGTTTATGGTCCTCCAAAGGCCATATAATATAATGAAATGTTTCACATAAAAAGGCAGTCATGCCTTATAAAGGGGTGGAACTGAGGATACCTTTTCATTTTCAAGGGGTACGGTTGAGGTTTCAAGGAACTAATTTACAAAATACCAGAACATTTTTTTCAGATAATTTTTCTAAATGAGGTTGTATTACCAGTTGATTGGAGAGAATTTGATTGCTGTAATTACTGTATGTTCCAGGCATAGCTGAAGAGTGTAATGGGTCATGCCTAAATTTTCATTTTTGTCATGATAGATGATCAATCCATGATTTACACAATTCTAAATTTCATGATCTGTATAATTTAATAAAAGAAAAAATATCAAGGAATAGAACTTTGGAAAGAGATATAGGATCATCACTTATTATATATAATCAATTTTATTAATTAAATAATTACCTTGTTGGAATTCTTCTTTCATTGATGAGTCTAAAAATAGATATGCATTGTACAGTTATTACATTGTAGAAATCAAAGCATATTCCCTATAGAGGTGATCCACACGCATTCCAAAAATCTACAAACAAAATCTTATGAATCTCTAAGTGCTATCATAGAAGATCCTATAGCATGCATCACCGGCCTTTGATCACCTTGAGAACTACTTCCAAAGAATTATTCTTGATCTCTTTTGAATTGAGAGTGGGAGGCGGAGGAAGATTTCTCTCACTTCGTGGGATAGTTATTGGAGAAGGGAGCTCTTTTTGGCCTGAGAGAATTCTCCAAATCTGTTGTGCACAACCAAAACAAAATGAATTTTCTTACTATGAAAATAATATAATTGGGTTTATTTATCACTAGGTTTAAAATAAAATAATTTCACATGTTTCCTTTATAATTTATTTAATCCCTATAGAACCCCATATCCAATAAAAATAATATAATTTTTTTCCTAACATTTTATTAACATGATAATTAAATTAAATTTATTTAATCAAATAATATTCAATATTTATTATTTCTCATTGGACCATTAAAATCAGTTTTCGATTCATCCATAATATTTATCGAGCCTTGAAAAATTATTATTTATTTATTTAATAAATATAAATGCATTATTTATTAATAAATAAATAAATATTATATTCACTAAATAGGAAATAAATATTTATTAAATATTCCACTAACATTATATTCACTCAAATAACTGGTGATGAAATATACGAGATCAGGAAAACATGAATAGTTATTAAACCACATGTAGGAATAAAATTTATTCAATTTGTTAAATAATAAATAATATGATTTTATTTAACTGAAATTTTGGAAACACTTAGTGTTTGACCCTCTAGGTCTCTTTCTTAGTGGAATTTGGAGAACCATCCTAAAGCCTAAGGTTATCATCTTGCAACATGCCAAGACACCCATAGAGAAATAAATTAATTCTAAAATGAAATTTATAACTCATGAAATTTCTTACTGTGTAATATAATCCCTTTATCACAATATCTCTAATCAAGCAGGTTTCATGATGGTGTCATCAACCTATTTGTTAGATGTATTTTTCTTTGAATTCCTTTAATATTAACATTCCTATAGAACACCATGGACATAGATTTATTTGGACTATATAATTTAGTTATATGGCACATAGATATCAACTCCCATTAAATAATATAAGGGAAAATATTCTCTCATTACTCACTAACTCAATATTACTCATGACGCACCCAACGTAGCCTACCTCACCACATACATCTGTTATCACTGTTTTCATCAATATATATAAGTGACTCATAATACTCATTAATAATAATCTTGAAATCTATGGATCAATAAAAATTTTATAATATAAGAACATCCAATGACTCATATAAATGTGTATTTCCTACTGGAGGGTCTCGTTATCATAATATCCTACAAGATATTACCAAGGGAATAAAGCATGAAAAGGTGCCTCAAAGTACTATGAGTCTCCACCCCTGAGAGACTATATCATTTCTATCCCTCAAATGATATCATTCTACAACATAACAAATATTTAAGAATAGTGTTGTAGCACTTATAGGTTTTGAACATAGCGGGGAATTGGTATTTATTTTTAGTCTCACAGGTACTCTCGGGACATTACAACAATCTATGTTATGCAGAATAATAATCATGACATGATAATATGTTTATTAATATTACAAACTATGAATACATGTTATCATAGAGTACACCAAATTTGGTTCTATGGAACCAGCTCCAACAGACTCCCACTTGCACTTGAGCCAACTTCTAACAACCTTTAGTCCACTAGCTCTCAAATGATACTCATATATCTGGTGATATAGGCCTTCAGTCAAGGGGTCCCCTACATTCTCTTTTGTGGGTACTTTACTTAATGATACTTCATCCCTTTAATAAAAATATCTCATGAGGTGATAATTTTGGAGTATATTCTTTGTGTGTTTTTGTGACAGTTTCTGTTTTAAAAGATACAGCACTACAATATTATCATAACAAAATGTGATAGGCTATTTATATCTAGTTAGCACATCAAGATCCTAGAAAATGTTTTAAATCAAAATGGATTCATGGGATGCATCAAAAGATGCTATATACTCAAATTCCACTATATAATCAGCGATAACAAGATGCTATGAATTATTCCAACTCACATCATCTCCGTTAAGATATAAAACATATCCTTAATGTGACTTTAATTATTCTAATATAATTGAAAAGTATCATTAATATAACCCCTGATGAGTAGCTCCTTACATCCACCATACACCAGGAACATATCCTTAGTTATTCTCAGATACTTATGGATACTCATAATTTCATTCTACTGCTATTCTCCCAGATCTTATTGATATCTACCTACCATGATAAATTCATAGGAAACATAAATTATAGTATATAACATGGAATACATGATTGATCCTATCACTTAAGCGTATGTGATATTTCCCATTCACTATTTCTTTTGTTATGTCTGAGGACACATATTCATAGAAATATGTAAACCATGTGACTTTAGAACCAATCCCATCTTGGATTATTCCCTGAAAAATCTCTTTAAGATGTTTCACCCAAGTCCTTCATGGAGACACACTATTATAACCGATCATTAATAGAAAATAAGAATTATATTTAGTTTCCGATAAGTAATATGTCATCAACATATACTACATGGATAATGACTGTATTTACACTAAACCTATTATAAAAATATGGATCACATTCACTCTTGATGAAACCAAATTGTTTTATGGATTAATTAAATCTAATATTCCATGACTTGAATTATTTATTCCTTGCATAAATGGATATCTACAACATGAAAATATTCTTAGAATTACCTGGTGCCACAAAGCCTTTTTGTTGTGTCATATAGATATCTTCTTGAAGGTTACAATTATGTAATGTAGTTTTAAAATCCATCTATCAAATCTATTATTCATGGAATGATGCTATAGTAAGTATAATTATGTTGGGCATAAACATGGAAACTGTTGAAAATTATTCATCATAGTCAATTACTTGATGCTATTTAGACCCTTTAGATACTAGTGTTTCTTTTTAGGTATTTAATTTACCTTCCATGTATATTTTTCTCTTGAATACTCATTTTCACCCAATGGGATTTACATAAACTCACTCATTATCCAAAAAACCAAAAATGGTTATGATACATGGAATCTATTTCAGAATTCTAGGATTATTACCATATTACAGCTTATGAGCTCTCTACTTCCTTATTAAAGGATATAGGTTCATCAGTGTCAACCAATAATGATCCACCATATTCAGTGACTAGAAAACCATATTTCCTTCCTCTCTTATTTTCTAATACAATACTTGTAGTACCCCCAGTTTGAGGTATTTGGCCTTTGTTTATGCATTTTTATGTGTTTAAAGTGCATGGGATGAATTGGGATGAGTTTGGGAGAGTTTGGAATGGTTTATAATGAGTTTGGAGGATTTTCATAGGGAGCACGGTTTGATCATGGTTAGGGGAAACCATGCAGATGCTCCAGGAAACCGTGTAGGGGGAGATAGTAGGCTTCACACGGCCTGCACACGGTTTTCCAAACTGTGCGAGGCAACCGTGAAGACCCTTGATCTCGAGGCAGTATCATGCACATGGTTAGCACATGGTTTTCCAAACTGTGTGGGATAACCGTGTGGTCACATAAAATAGGGTTTTAAAACATGAGTTCACTCAGGATTGCCTAATTCCTCTCCAAATCCTCTCCCACTTGAGCCTCACTTGGTATTTTGGGGTCTCAGGGGTTGAAGGTGATCTTCCACTGATTCTTGAAGCGATTCAAAGGGGTTTTGTGATTGTTTTAAGGTGGTTTCTCCTAGGTAAGTCTCTCCTCTTGGTTTTCTTGTGGGTTCCTCTAGGTCCACATCTCCCTCTTTCTTGGTTTTCAGGATCTACACTTGTTGTGTGTAGATATGGGGTTCTGGTGGCCTTGGATGATTATTTTAAGGCTTGTGATGGTTAGGGAAGGGGATATAGGGAGGTTTTGGTGGTGTGTCTACTGGATTAAAGGTTCGGGTGCTTGTGAATCGATTTCTCAGGAACCCTAAAGGTAGGTGGCTTCTCTCTCAACTCCAGTTGGTTAGAACTAGTGGTGTTTGTTTACAATTAATTTTTTGTGCTTGAAATTAATTGTGATGGTTGTTCCAAATTGGTTGGAAATCCCTTTTGTGATGTTTTGGGGATTTTGGGGGAAAAGGGGGTTTTATGGTGAAATTCTATTGTTGTAGATTTTAAAATATAGATTTTAAAATGGGTTGTTTTTATTGATTCAAAAAAATGGTTGATGGAAAATGGTTTCCAATAAAGTTTTTATTTTTATCGAAATGTGGTTTGTCATGGAAAATGGTTTTCAATAAATGGATGATTTATTGAAGTGGATTGGTATGCAATGGAATTGGTTGATTGCATGTTATTGTGACCTTGGTGGGTCATATGCTTATTTATGGCTTGATGGGAATGTTGTGTGGAAGTGGCGAGAAGTACCACTATAAAAGGGGATGGATATGGACAGAAGGGCCACCATAAAAGGATAAGTGGATGGGAAGAGCCAATAGTTTTGAATGGGTGAAAAGGTTGGACGGAAGCTCCACCATTTGGTTATGGACGGGAAGTACCACTGGGTGTGAATGGGTAAACGGGTTGGACGGAAGCTCCACTTTTGGGTTTTTTTGGTTGTTTGTTGTGCATTTCTTTGCAAGTTGGAAATTTTTGTGCTAGTGTGTGAATGATGAAATGGATTATGGCAGGTTTGGTTGTCTTTCCCTTGGTTTCTTGGTTTGGGTGTGATGGCTTGGTAAGGGCATGTTTGTCTTATGGAAATGGTTGTACTCATGATTATTTTATATAAATTTTTTTATATAAATGTGCTAACAGTTTTATCCTAGTAGTATGTGTAGGGAAGTCATTTGGGGAAATCTTACTTGAGTTTTAGTACTCACCCCCTACTTTAGAACATTGGCGTCTTTGTAGATGTTGTGTACAGTGATGTGGGTAAAGGTAAGTCATCTCCATTCTTTAGTGGTGCATTGTGATGTCTTGGTGGAGCTTAGAGCTTGGAGCTTGGTGTGGAGTTGTGGTGGTGTTATGGCTTGTAGTGTTTTTTGTTTGGTTTCTACTTCTACTCTAATGTGGTTTAGACATGTCTGGTTATATTGGTTTTGGGTTGTATTGTCATACAACTTGGTTGTCTTTTGGAAATTCACGTTTGGCTGTTTTATTGACATGAATCATATAGTAGTTGTTAGTGGATTTATTTGGTGAGTTTTGTGTGAAGGGAAAATCGTTCCCCAAATTGTTCTCGGATCCCTCGGTATTTATTTCCAGTCTTTGGTGCCTTGGGAATGTCGCATAAGTCCATGTAACCCTCGCCGCCTCCTCACGCCAATGAGGTAGGGGTGGGGTGTTACAAGTGGTATCAGTTTTTTCAGTCCTTAGCTTTCAAGTGAGAGACATTGTTCGGTCACTTTGGCGCCTTCATTTTGGAGTTTACATTTGTTGTGGTATATTCCTTTAGTTGGGATGGTATCAAGGCGTAGGAATGTTGGAACATGGAATGTATATCATAAAAGGATGTAGCTAACCCTCTTATGCTGAAATTAAAGTTACCAAGGAGTTGGGTACATAAGTGTTTTGGAGACACATATTGGAATTGGAAATATCATTGTCGGGGGTGTATCCAATGATATGTCCATGGAATATAAGGTAGAAATTAATTCCCTCTAGGATGCATATTTCATTGGGGTATAAGTAATTATGGTGTGATATGAATGTGTGAAATTATAATGTGAATAAATTGGTATTTTAAAAATGGTTTGGTTTTTTAAATGGTGAAGCATTGAAAATGTGAACTTGTGGAAAGCCTTGTGAGATAATGTTGTGTTATGTGATTAGAAATGGGAATTCTTGATGTCTAAAGAAATGAGACTCATGGTTTTTTTTCTGTTGATAGAAATGGCACCGAGTAGGCATCATAGAGACCAACCAGAGGAGGCTGCTGAGAATGTGGAAGCACCTGAGCCTCAGGAGAACTAGCAGCTAGTGCAAAGCATAGTACAAGATTTCCAATCTGTGGAAAGTGGAAATAACATCGATTAACCAAGGCATGTAGATCTTGCGGTTCAGTTTCAAAAGTATAATCCACCCATCTTTAGGGGTGATTCATAGCTGGAGAGGGCAGAAGCATGGTTGAATAGAATGAACAAGATTATCGAGTTCTTGGGAACACCGGTAGAGTTAAAAGTGAAGTTGGCCACATATATATTGTTGGTAGATCTTTTCCTTCAGTGGCAGGAGTTGGTAGTCCAAGTGGTGATGGAATAGGGTGTGACATGGGAAGAATTTGAAGAATTGTTTAATAAACAATTCTACCCACATACATTTAAAATTCAGCACATGACTGATTTCTTCAGTTTGAAGCAAGAGCATATGTTTGTGACAGATTATGCAGATAAGTTTATGAACATAGTGAGTTTTGGAACCGAGGTGGAGGGTAGCACGTCATTGAAGTTAAGGATCTTTGAAGCGAATTTAAGACAAGAAATTCGTTCAAATATAGCAGTACTGTGTATAAATGATTACACAGAGATAGTGAATAGAGCCTCAGTGGCTGAGGGGGATCTGTTGGGTGATCCGGGTAGAGGAAGTATGGTGGTACCCATGGGGAATAGGGGGAACTCTAATGCTGGGTTCAAGTGGAAGAGGGACACTTATTCCTAGGGAGGGAGTATGTCACATAATCTGACGGCAGGATCAGTGAATCTTTCTCCGAAGTCCCAGAGCAAACCAGGATGTTTTTAGTGAGATTCGATGAGCCACATCAAGTGAGATTGTACATCACAACCTCAATAATTTCATAATTGTAAGCAGATGGGGCATCTGCAGCATTATTGTCTGAATGCTCCGAGGTCGGGTGTGCGGGATACTTCTCAGGGATCGCAGATGTCCTATGCTTCGATGGGATAGAGACAGCAGCACACCCCTCTTCAGTAGAGTAAAATGGGTCATGGTTATTCTAGGAATACCACGACGCCTCAGAAGGGTAATAAAGAGAATATCATGGCAAGAAAACATGTGTTAGGAGCTGAGAAGGTTGTGGGTGATGATCAGTCGAGACCATCCACGGTGCAAGGTAATATTCTTTTAAATTCTACCTTGATGCAATTGTTGTTTAATATAGGTGCTTCACACTCTTTTATTGCTGCACGTGTGGTTTATTTTCTAGCTTTAAGGGTAGAAATGATGCACTCGATTTTAAAACTTCAAACTCCTCTGGGTTGAATAGAGTGGCAAGCCTTCTTGTGTAGAGCATGTTGTATCATTGTGGGTGAGGGTGAGCTAATGTGAAGTTTCTCAATGGTTGAGATGGATGGGTATGATATAATCCTGGGAATGGATTGGTTGGTTTATTTTAAGGCCCACATCGACTGAGATGAGCAAACAATGTCTTTTACGACACACGGTGGTGTTAGACATCTCTTTAGAGAATAGACACATGAAAGGCAAGGTGAAACATATTTTTTGGCACCGGCAGTAGGCATTTTATCATATCATTTTTCAGTGTTGTCATTGGAATCGGTAATGGGTGATGAGGAGAGTGTTCTTCCGGCAGTGGTGGATAAGTTCATGGATTTTTTTATTGAAGAATACTTTGGGTTACCTCCCGTAAGAGCAGTGGAGTTTACGATTGATCTTTTTCTGGGGACCAGTCCTATCTCACTTCTATCTTATCGGATGGCCCCTACTAAATTGCATGAATTGGAAGTCTAGTTGGAAGGGTTATAAAACAAAGGGTTTATCTGGCATAGAATGTCCTCGTGGGCAGCGCCGATGTTGTTTGTGAAAAAGGCGGATGGAACTTTGAGGCTCTCGGTTGATTATCGTAGACTTAACCAGGTTATGATAAAGAACAAATATCCACTTCCATGAATTGATGATTTTATCAACCATTTGATGGGATCCCAGTGGTTCTCCAAGAATGACCTGAGGTTGGGATATCATCAAATGCGGTTGAGGAAGGATGATATTCCTAAAACAGCATTCAAAAGTAAACATTGCCATTATGAATATGTTGTTATGCCCTTTGGTCTAACGAATGCACCAGTGGTCTCTATAGCATTGATGAATAAGATATTTCAGAGATATTTGGATTCATTTGTGGTAGTGTTTTTAGAGTAAATCATGGTGTATTCAAAGATAAGGGCGGAGCATGATAAGTACTGGGAGACAGTGCTAGGGATCTTGAGGGATCATCGGTTGTATGCCAAATTTTCAAAGTGTGACTCTGTGTTACATGAAGTTCGTTTTCTTGGCCATGTGGTTTCTGAAAGGGGTGTTTCAGTGGATCCAGAAAGGATAGAGGCTGTTATCTCATGGAAACCTCCAAATAATGTGTTTCAGATATATATTTTCTTTAGTCTAGCTGGGTATTATCGGCATTTTTTTCGGGATTTTTGACATTTGGATTTACCAATGACAGCTTTGACAAGAAATAATTTCCCATTCCAGTGGAATGTATAGTGTCAACAGTGTTTCGAAGAGCTAAAGGGTTGCCTTACATTAGCACCAATCATGGTTTTTTCCAGAACCAGGAAAAGGGTACGTCGTGTATTGTGATGCATCAGGATCAGGGGTGGGGTGTGTTCTCATGCAAGGAAATCACGTGGTGGCATATGGCTCACGGAAGATTAAAGTGCATGAGAAGAAGTACCCAACTCATGATTTGGAATTGGCATAAGGGGTGCATTCATTGAAAGTGTGTCATCATTATCTCTTCGGTGAGAAATTCACCATATATACATATCATAAGAGCTTGAAGCACATTTTCTCACAAAGGGATTTGAACTTGATGCAAAAGAGATGGATGGAATATCTCTAGATGTTTGATTTTGACTTAATTTAGGCACCAGGTAAGGGAAATTTTGTGGCGGATGCATTAAGTTGAAAATTATATGGTCAGATGGTGAAACAAGTATCATACTAGTGTCAATTGATGTCGGTTATAGCCGATATGCGGTTGGAATGTGAGGACCAGGGTGATAGAGCAGTCTTCTTTCTGGTTTTGTTGATTCCTATCTTGGTTGGCTTGGTTAAAGAGGCACAAATATCTGATTCTGAGTGTGTGACCATGGGGTCGAGACTCAATGGTGGGGAGACCATTGAGGGTTGGAAACTAAATAGAGATTTAGTTTTGTGTTTTCGGAATCTGATGGTTGTACCAGTTTCTTGTCAAAAGGATCTTCTCAGGGCATATCATCATTCTGGGTGGGCTGTTCATCCTGGAATTCAGAAAATTTATAAAGTGTTGAAAGCATAGTTCTGGCGGGCTGGTATGAAAATAAGAGTGGCTGAGTTTGTTTTGAGATGTTTTACTTGTCAGCAGGGCAAGGAAGAGCATCACAGGTCAGTAGGGATGTTGCAGTCTTTACCAATCCCTGTTTGGAAGTGGGAGAAAATAGTGATGGATTTTGTCACAAGTCTCCCAAGAATGATCAGAAATCACTATGCCATTTGGGTGATAGTGGATCAGCTAACGAAGTCATCCCATTTCATTCCAATTCGTGCATCTCACACAGTGGAGGATCTATCCAAAATCTATATCTGGGAGGTGGTAAAGAGGCATGGTGTTCCAATTTTTATTGTATCCGACAGAGATCCGAGGTTTACATCTCATTTTTTGAAATCCTTACAGCAAGACCTTGGAACTAAGTTGACCATGATACCGTGTATCACCCTCAGATAGATGGTAAATCTGGGAAGACGATACAAACTCTGGAGGATATGTTGTAGGTTTGTGTAATATATTTTGGTGACTCTTGGGAGGAGCACTTGTCGTTGGTTGAGTTGTTATACAATAACAGTTATCAGGATTCCATACTTATGGCTCCGTTTGAATTGTTGTATGGGCAGCCATGTCGTTCTCCACTATGTTGGGTGGAAACATGTGAGTCCTCGATGGTTTGATTAAGCCTTGTCCAGGATACTACAAAGAAGATCAAGTTGATCAGGAAGAAAATTGAGATGGCTTAGAGACGTCAGAAATTGTATGCAGATCATCATTGACGGTCGTTGATGTTCGAGGTGAGTGATCATGTTTTCTTGAGGATCTCTCCTAGGTTGGGACATCGTCAGTTTGGGAAGCATGGAAAGTTATCTCCGAGGAATATTGGACCTTTTGAGATTCTTGACCAGGTCGGTGAGGTGGATTATTTATTGTCTTTTCCACCTAGGTTTAGTGCGGTGCACAATGTCTTTCATGTGTCGCAGTTGAGAAAGTATCAGCCGGATCATGACCATGTGATTCGATGGGAACATGTTGAACTAGAACTGGATGCTTCGTTGGTGCATGTGCCAGTCTGGGTTGTGGATAGACAAGATAAAGTCTTGCATGGTAAAAGTATTGGTTTATTTAGTGTTTGTGGTAGTATGGTTGGATTCAAGAGGAGACTTGGGAGCGGGAGAAAGAGATGGTCGAGCAGTGGCCCGGGCTCTTTCGGCAAAGGGCAGGTTCACTACTTTCTAAGGACGGAAAGTCTAATGGTGGGGAGAATGTAGTACCCCCAGTTTGCGGTATGTGGCATTTGGTTATGCATTTTTATGTGTTTAATGTGCATGGGATGAGTTAGGAAGAGGTTGGGAGAGTTTGGAATGGTTTTGAATCAGTTTGGAGGCTTTTCATAGGGATCACGGTTTGAGCACAGTTAGGGGAAACCGTGCAGATGCTCTAGGAAACCATGCAGGGGGAGATAGTAGGCTTCGCACGGCCTGCACATGGTTTTCCAAACCATGCGAGGTAACAATGCATACCCTTTCTCTTGAGGCATTAGCATGCGTATGATTAGCGCACGGTCTTCCAAATTGTGTGGGATAACCGTGCGGCCACTTAAAATAGGGTTTTAAAACCCGAGTTCACTTAGGATTTCCTCATTCCTCTCCAAATCCTCTCCCACTCGAGCCTCACTTGGGATTTTGGGTCCTTAGGGGTTGAAGGTGTTCTTCCACTAATTCTTGAAGTGATTCAAAGGGGTTTCGTGGTGGTTTGAAGGTGGTTTCTCCTGGGTAAGTCTCTCCTCTTGGTTTTCTTGTGGGTTCTTCTAGATCCACATCTCCCTCTTTCTTGGTTTTCTAGATCTACACTTTTTGATTGTAGATCTAGGGTTCAGGTTTCCATAGATGATGATGTTAAGGCTTGTGATGGTTATGTAAGGGGATCTAGAGAGGTTTCGGTGGTGCGTTTTCCAGATTTGAGGTGCGGGTGCTTGTGGGTCGATTTATCGGGAACCCTAAAGGTATGTGGATTCTTTATCGACTCCACATGGTTAGAACTAGTAGTGTTTGTTTACAATTATTTTGTTGTGGTTTAAATTAATTTTGATGGTTGTGACAAATTAGTTAGAATTCTATTGGTGATGTTTTGGGGATTTTTGGGGAAAAAGGGTGTTTCATGGTGAAATGCTATTGTTGTGGATTTTGAAATAGAGATTTTAAAATGGGTTGTTGATATTGATTCGGGAAAATGGTTGATAGAATTTTTGTTTCAATAAAGATGTTGTTTTTATTGAAATGTTGTTTGGCATGGAAAATGTTTTTCAATAAATGGATGATTTATTGAAGTGGATTGGTATGCGAGGGAATTGGTTAATTGAATGCTGTTGTGACCTTGGTGGGTTATATGCTTGTTTATGGATTTGTGGGAATGTTGTGTGGAAGTAGTGATAAGTACCACTATAAAAAGGGGATGGATAGTGCATGGAAGGGCCACCATCAAAGGATAAGTGTACGGTAAGATCCACTAGTTGTGAATGGGTGAACGTGTTGGACAGAATCTTTACCATTTGGTTGTGGTCAAGAAGTATCACTAGGTGTGAATGGGTGAACGGGTTGGACGGAAGCTCCACCATTTGGTTGTTTTGGTTGTTTTGGTTGTTTGTTGTGAATTGCTTTGCAAGTTGGAAATTTTTGTCCTAGTGTGTGAATGTTGAAATGGCTTATGTCATGTTTGGTTGGCTATCCATTGGTTGCTTGTTTTGGGTGTGATGTATTGGTAAGGGCATGTTTGGCTTATGGAAATGGTTGTACTTGTGATTATTTTATATAAATTGTTTTATATAAATGTGCTAACGGTTTTCTCCTAGTGGCGTGTGTAGGGAAGTCATTTGGGAAATCCTAGTGAGTTTTAGTACTCACCCCCTACTTAAGAATGTTGGTGTCTTTTTAGATGTTGTGTACCATGACATGGGAAAAGGTAAGGCATATCCCTACATTAGTGGTACATTGTGATGTCTTGGTAGAGCTTGGATCTTGGATCATGGTGTGGAGTTGTGGTGGTGTAATGGCTCGTAGTGTTTGTTGTTTGGTTTCTACTTGTACTCTGATGTGGTTTAGACATGTCTGGTTGTATTGGTTTTGGGTTGTATTGTGGTACAACATGGTTTTCTTTTAGAAATGCATGTTTGGATATTTCATTGACATGCATCATATAGTGGTGGTTAGTGGATTATTTGGTTAGTTTTATCTTAAGGGAAAATCGTTCCCCAAATTTTTCTCAGTGCCCTCAGCATTTATTTCAAATCTTTGGTGCCTTGGGAATGTCTCTTAAGTCCAAGTAACCCTTACCGCCTCCTCAAGCAAATGAGGTAGGTGCAGAGTGTTACAATACTTGTGTTTGACAAACTACTTCTTCTATGGGGACCTATGTAACATGTTCATGCTCAAACTCTTGTATATCATGAGCATAAACTTCATCGAAGTCAGCCTTCCCCCCACTATCCTTTTTGAGTATGTGATCCCTCTCAAAAAATACTTCTTGTTAGGTGATATTCAATTTCATATCTCTGGGGTTGTATAGGTAGTATCCATTTATTTCCTTAGGATATCCTATAAAGATACGCTTTGTTCCCTGAGGTGCTAGTTTGTTTTATGATAAGGCCATAACAAACTCTTAGCAACCCAATAGACATGTATGTGACAAAAAAGGTTTCTTTCCACTCTATAACATAAAGTGAATTTTATTTTCCTCTTTACTTGGAACTCATATTCATGTATATTCCATCGTTTGAAATGAATATCCCCAAAAGGATAATGGAAGATCTACATGACTCATCATTGACCATAATATGTCTAAAAAGGTATGGTTCCTCTTTTCAATAACACCATTCCCCCACAGTTTATAAGGTGAAGTGAGTTCAGATAGAATCCCAAACTCTCGTAAGAAGTTGATAAACACTTGGTTAAGATATTCACCACTTTCATCTGATCAACGTTTCTTTATCTTCTTTCCAATATGATTATCTACATAATTCTTTTATTCCATGAATTTCTCAAAGGACTCAGACTTATACACCATCAAGTAGATATAGCCATATCTACTCAAGTCATCAGTAAAAGTTGTAAAGTAATAATATCCACCTCTATATTCTACAAGAAATGGTCGACACACATTAGTGTGTACCAATCTTAGAAGATATGTGTTTGTTTCACCATGTCCACCAAATGGCGGTTTGGATAATTTTCCTTATAAACTAGTATGTCATATTTCAAGTGGTTTTATCTTAGAAGATTCTAAATAACCATCTTGATATATGTTTTTAAACACTTTTTGTTTGAATGACCAAGATTGTGATGCCAAATTTTTGTGTAATATGGTTCATTTGAACATGATTTGTTATCAATTTACAATACATGGTTTTCATAATTTAATACATAATGACCATTTTTAAATGGGTTATACCATAATATATGTTTTCTTTATAAAATAAATAGAGTTTATTTGAAAACTTGAAAATCAACTCATCTACATCTCGGAGGGATAAATATTTTATGTTCTTGGTAAACCTAAGTATATAATATCAATATTTTAAAACCCAAATCATTATTATTAGAAATTAAAGGTGGTATTCACTAATAGCTAGATCATCACTCCTCACACGACTACCAACTCTCAAATCCACCTCTCCTCTAGAAATATTTTGAAATATATTTGGTTACTACATTTGGATAAAGATGTGAGAACCACATGCTTATCTAAATACCAATGTGTAGATATTGAAATATTACACTTGATAAAAACACACCTTTAGCTTCCTCTGTTATAGGGTTGAAGTTCCTCTTCTAGTTTCTTGTATTACCACATGAAAAACATACTGCCACATTTTCCTTTCCCTGGCTCTGGATATTCCTCTTTTTAGAAGGATAGTGCTTAGGGGATTTATACTTGTTATGAGTATTGGGACCCTTTTCCTTATTCCTCATTTTCTTGTTCACCATAAGGGACAAGGGTTTATCATGAACATGTCCTTGTCCTCTTGGTGAATCAAAGTAAGAAGTTCTGGAACACACTTCCCAATATTTATCATATTATAATTAGCAGTAAAACTAGAGAAGGCCTTGGGCAATGATGAAAGTATGAGATATGTACGCTAATCATATGGGAATTTAATCTATAAGATTTATAAGTGTTTAATGTAGCCAGAAACATGACTACATGAGGCCCAGCTCGCATAGAATCTTCAGGAATAGTGGTAAAAAATCATTTGATATCTCGTACCTCTCTTTTCTTTCCTTCTCTTGATAGAGATCCCAAATGTGAAAATTATTCTCTATGTATATGTTTCCTCATGTTTTATCAAAATATCATTGGAAATGGATTAATATAACGAAACAATGAAAATATATGGAATCGTTCAAATGTTTCTCATAGAGTAATAACACTTCGTCACTTGTCTCATTACCAAGAACATCAGGAAAATGTTCTTCTAGGACATACAATTTCTATTCATTATGAAGTATAACATTTAGGCGCCTTTTCAACACTTGGAATTTTGTTTCATTGGGAAGGTTTTCCTTCTCAATTATGGATCATAATGATATATTTAATGTTATTTTATTACTATTACTAAAATAAAATAATATTAATATTAATAAATTATCCTATAAAATTTAGGCAAATACGTAAATATTATATTATCAATCTTCCACTATTTTATCAAAACACAATAACCATCACCTTTTTCTTAAGAATATCCTTTTTCTTGGATATTCAAGCTCCAAGGATCCATATTACTCTTATAATTATTCCAACCATTTTTTTTCAAGAAACATGAAATGTTTTAGGCGGGCATTCCAAATACCAATGGCATTAACCCACAATTCCTTGATCTATTGAGTGGAATCCCCAATCCTGAAATCCGTATATTGGATTTCCTCATACTTTTCCACTCAATTACACTAAGTCCTCTTTTGGCAGTCTACCCTTGATGTGAACTTAGTTAATTCTACCCCAAACATCAAGTTAGAATTCCCATATAATTGAATGCACCCCAACTTTGTCTGGTCAAGAACTTTGAACTATGGTTCGATTTTGACTAAAGTTGAGGAAGGATATACCAAATTAATATATATTATTGAGGTATTTTAACATTTTATATGTAAATTACCAAATTATTATATTTATCAAATGATTTTAAATATTATGTTAATTTACATAAGAAATTAACCATGTATTATATAACATTTATGAGTAAGCCAATTTATTTTTGTTTTATCCGATATGATCATTAATTTCATTTATTTATGTGATCTTGACAAAACATCAATAATGAAATTACCATGCCACTTGAGAGAAATAAAATAATATAATGGTTTTATCATGAACATTTACAAGTGGTTAGTTTGTCTAGTAGTTGATTAAAAAACCATTGACCTAGAGAAAAATAACTTGAACCAATTAAGGTTGATGTTACATCTTTCCACCTGTCCACCTATGTATCTCTCTTGGATTGGTTTTTATTTATCCCCAAACATAAACTGCCTCCACTAGCTTGGGAGCTCCGTCCCATACATATACATTTACTCATACACGATTGAGGTAAATAAGGGGTTTACATAAATGAAACCACAGACACACATTTCCTTAGATAATAAGAGGAGATAAGGCTTGCAATCCAAGAATTTAATTTAATAATAAATTATATAAAACCAATCTCAGACAATGGTATAGACTATTCTCATGATCATCCGCAATCATGGAATGAATTACACATTTAATGAAACTGGTATTTAATTATCAATCATTATTATTTTAGATGAATATCTATTGAATTAATTAATTATTATATTTAATTAATGAATTCCTTTCTCTTAATTTACATCATAATTTACTTGAGATTCTGATCCATCATAATTTTAAACAAATTACATAAATTTATTTAAAAATTAACTATGTATATAAATGTAACATGGAGGAAACAAATTGAATAATCGTCCGATTCTACCCAACATGTATCACACATGTATATTTTTTACTCTTATATCATATAGAATACATGAATTATCACATACTTTCATGAAGTGTACTATTAACTTAATTATTACACGAATTACATGAATTTTCGGTCACATGTTATGATTCAATGAAAATAGAGTAACAACTGTAATACCACTCATACATGATATGCATATTGGAACATTATAAAGACATTAATTAAACACACACACACAGACACACACACAGACATATATATTAAAAACCCATCACATGGTATGTCCTATCAACTTAATGACCACACAAAAGAACATGTCTTATGGTTTACAAAGTATAACAAATAAATTTAAAATTTTCATAATTTGGTATAAGTATAGGGCATGTATAAGAGAGATACACAACATATACATCTCTCACCATGTATCCAAGGCACACGCGATGGGACTCAGTGTGTAAACTGTGCCGTAGAAATTTAGTGTACATAGTGTGCATAAGTGACTACATTGTATGTGGTATTCGAGTTTCATGGTCACATGTCAGGTGGGATGTGTACGGTAATAAGAATACCATCTATGACTCAAGGAGACTGCACACTATGTACATGGTCTGGATGGTGTGTACTATGGCTGACTGTGCACCACCTTTTCCTAATCAACACATGGTGTCAGAATTAAATACACAATGTTTCATCAATTCAAAGGATTTGAATTTATTTTTGAATTATTTACTAATGCATTGAACACAAGTACACGACATCTAACACAAATTATATAGTGTATAATTCTGGTTACATGGTCTGTACTCCTGTTTTATCAAACCAGAATCACTAGAACCTTTGGATGATATATTTGATTTTATATCATTCATAAAATTTATTTCATTGAACAGATCTATGAGAAATGAAGGAGGAAGAATCATATCTTATAATTAAGATTAAAAGAATCATTAAACATGAATTGAAAACTAAATCATAAATTATTAAATCAATTAATGATCCGTAAATAATTATAAATAATTATATGACCGCTCTGATACAACATGTAGGTTCCAAGAACATTGGAAGTATGTGACAGGTTGTACCCAATTTTTTTTAATGATTGATGATCAATTCGAGATGTAAAAAATGATAAACATCAGGATCTGCAAAATTGAAACAATTAAAAAATGGGATAAAAAGGGAAAACCAGAGAGAGGATCATAGAATATTATTTAAAAATAATTTAATTAATTATAAAATTACATAGTTGCAATTTTTTCTTTATTGATGAATCTGGAAATAGATCTGCATTATACAGTCATTAAACTATTGTAATCAAAGAATATTACCTCTTTCAATAAAACATACATTTTCCAAAAATATCCAAACATCATCATATGAATCGTTGGGTGCTATCACAATAGATCCTATCACTTGCGTCGTATGAGTTTATTCACCTAGAGAACCTTTTTTAAAGTGTTCTCCTTGATCTATCTTGACTTGGGAGTGGGTGGTGGATGAACATATCTCTCAATTATTGGGAGTGTTCATGGAAAAGTGAGATCTTTTGGGATTGATAGAACACTCTGAATCTGTTATGCACAACCAAGACAAAATGAATTGGATTATTGTGAAAATAATAAATAGGGCTTATCTATTATTAGGGTTAAAATTAAAATAATTTCACAAGTGAACATTATTATTTCTTTAGTCTCTAAATAACTCCATATAAATGAAAGAAAAATATTTTTATTATTTCTTGAAATGTGGTAAACTTGAAAATTGAATTAAATAAAATTTATTCAAATAATATTCAATATTTATTTTTTCTCATAGGATGATTTTACTCGGTCCACCATTCCTTTATAATATTTATTGGGCCTAGAATAATGAATATTTATTTGTTAAAAAAGTATCACTTCATAATTATTAGATAAATAAATAAATATTAAATTCAATAAATAAAAATAAATATTTATTAAATATTCCACTCACATTATGTTCTCTAAAATAATTAGTGACGAAATATATGAGATTGAGAAAACATGAATAATTATTAATCCATGGGTTGGAATAACATTTAGTGATTTTGTTACATAATAAATAATATTATATTATTTAACTCAGATTCAAGAGAGACTTAGTGTGTGGCCCTCTAGGCCACTTTCTCAATTGAATTAGGCGAAGAAGCCTAATGTAGAATGTTAGTGTCTAGAAACATGCTGAGGAACCCACTGAGAAATAATTTAATCCTACAATGAAATAATACCACTTATGAACTCTTTCTATGTAATATAGTCCATTTATCACGATATCTCAAATCAAGCTGGTTACATGCTGGTGTCATCATACTATGTGCTCAGTGTCTCCTTATTCGACTTCCCAAAATATGAACATTCCAATAGAACACCATGCACATGGATTTATTTAGGATATATCATTTACATAAAAGTTCTAGAGATATAAACTTTTATTATTGAATAAAAGGTAATATCCTTTCTTGCATTACTCTTTAATACAATTTTACTCCTAACAAAACCCAATGTATCCTACCTTACCATGAACATCTATCATCATGGTTTTCATTATCACAATGACATACACACATCATAAAACTCATTAATAGTAATATAAATGTATGAGGATCGATACACATATCTGAAGATATGGACATCGAATGACATATATAGAGGTGAATTTTCTACTGGTGGGTCTCTTTCACGTAATATTCAACTAGATATTACCAAGGGTGTACACCATGAGAAGGTTCCTTAAAGTATTACGAGTTTCCACCCTTAATAGAATGTATCATTTGCATTCCTCAAATGATAACATCCATCTACAGAACATATATTTACAAATAGGTTCATAGATGTTTTGAGTTCCCATCATAGAAAGGAACTGTTAGGACCTTTCAACGAGACAACTACTCTTGATACATTATCATATACTATGATACACATAAGAAAAATCATCATTTTATAAAGAGTTTATTAATATTAAAAACTATGACTACATGTTATCATAAGTACACATATATTGGTTCTATGGAACTAACTCAAACAATTAATACATTTAAATAAATATAATATGTCTTTTTTCTTGAAGGGATGTACAACTTCTTCATTGAATTTGGGTGTATATAAACACTCATAAGTATTTACCATATTTAAAAACCCATGATGACGTAGTCCTATCTCCAAGATCTCAAGAACTCGATCCATTTTTTAGAGGTTAAATAATTTACTCTAAATGAGGGATCAAAATGTGGAAGCTTATAATATTGAGAGCGAGGTGGGGCAGCTTATCGATGTTTCTTCCCAAGGATAGATAAGATAATTTACCCCTTTTCACCTATATGATGTCATTGAATGCAATTAATTAATTAATTTTTTTATACATAACTAGAAAAAGATAAATTTCCCATTATAAATGACCTTATAGGTGCAGTTCTTTCTATTCTAATATGACCTCTTAAATGACATGCTACAATGAAAACATTGATATCAGTGATGCAAAGGAAAAAAGTGAGGTGCTTGGATTTTTACCCCTTCACATAATTAGATCATTAATAATGATCCATTCTTACTATGTAAATATTTCTATATTCTTAGGAGTAATGGTATGTTTTGAGAAAGTGTTTATTGGATAATGAATCCAAAAAAGTAATTCAAACAATGGATATAAATTTGACCAGTTTTCGGTAGGTAATGATTCTATTTTTGGTACCTTTCAACGATTTTCCCAAAGTTTTTAATGATTATCATGAGTATATAGATACTTTTATCCAATCATTCATGTTCATAAAGTAGTCACCAGATCAGGCGAGAGAAATACCGATGAGAAGATCAGAATCCACAAACTCTAACAAAGAGTTATAACAGATTATATTCTTATTTTAAATTTCTCATGATTAATGTGATTCCAAAAATTTCGATCTCTTATATTAAACTGGGGTTGATCAATTTCATAGTTCTTCCCTACAACATACCAAATTATATATGGGTTTTAGAACGGATGCACCTTCTAATGAAAGAGTTATCATGGTGGCTCTCTCAAAATAGTTGAACATATGCATGTGTTAATTCACGACTATGCAATATTATTTTTTCCCTCTACAGTGATAAAATCCTCCTTCAAAATGATTATTTTTATGGGATAATTCAATGTAAAAATATGTTAAAAGTCTATTAAAACAAAATCACTTAGGGATGTATACTAAGTATTATACCATCTCACCAAAATCTTGAATTTTCCAAGTGATTTTATTTAAATGAGTTATCCCATTAATATGTAGAGATGAGTTCTATAAACCCCATTGTGAAAATTGTGAAAGGGTGTATAACCCTACTATAGAAAAGTTCTTAGATGAACTGACATATTAGATTCCATGGAGGTTGGAAATGGATAAGGATTTGACTATTTCGATTTTTACTCTTATAGACCAATGAATAGTGGGTAACATGATGGGAGTTATGGATCTTGGAAAGGAAACATTCCATATACCCACTTCACATTGCCTTCATGATGGAACTTCCATGATAGTGGTGGATGAGAAACCTCACAAAAATCATGAATCTGTTGTTTTAATCATCATTCAGACAGAGAGAGAAATGATAAATGATGTCCTAGGGGCTCCAAATTTAGTAATGTTGATTTCGAAGGATCATGTGACCTCTGTACTACCATAATGGATTACTAAGGGGGGTTCGATATGAATAGAGAAAGAAGGATTGGATATTATTTTGGAAACAAATACTCCTATTGAATAGATTTTAATGAATGATCCCATGCTAGAGATGTATCAACACACACTATCTAAGAACAAATGAATCTATTCCTTTTAGAGTGTCCACCCATCGAGTTAATGGTGAGTGAGTAGGAGTAAATGTCAGAGCCAATAAATATTAATAGTTGACCTCTGATCCAAGTACCATAGTCAATTTTTATAGCCATCATGGATTAGTAGACAATATATAGATGGGTAAAGACCTAGTATATTGTTCTTTCACTAATTTTATTATAGTCGCAACATCCATGAAAGATGTTTAGTGACTATTTTCACTTATGGATCTATAAATTTTTATTTTTTTCATAATAATACTTATATTGAACAAACATCATGTACATATATTGATAATTTTAACTAGAAACATCTAAATTCATAGGGGTCTCTTGGGTATTATTTTTCTATAGAGGATGTGGTTCCCTCGATAATAGAGGTAGATGTAGTGCCTATGGTGACAGAGTTAGAATCCTAAGGTTTAGTGATTATTTTTTCACAAGGGAATCTATTAATTACACTTAATAATGGGGAAACACCAATTTATTGGACCAATTCTTGGATTGGAGAAGGTGAATATTCTCACCAACAATCACATATACAAAAAAAATCCAACATTAATTTCATAATTATGTTTGGGTTTGAATTATAGTGAACCTACCAAATACTATTTAAAAACAATGTTTTATTATCTCTATGTCTTAACCATTTGTAATTATAAGGTTATGGATTAGTTTGGGGATAGAGTATCCAATAGGTGTTGATATTATACCCTCTTTATGTTTTTTGATATGGATTATGTGTCGGTACTTGAATCCTCATTTGATACAGACCATAAAGATATTCCATTATAACAAAAGGTGTGGTGGTGGGTATTGAGTATGATCTAAAAATAGATCATATAGACTCCCTTTAGAAAATTTGTAGAAAAAAATCATCACCTATATAAATGTTCATTTCTATAGGATTTGGACACTTTGATTATAAAAATGTTCATTCTAATGTAAAAGAGATTATTTTCACTCAATAATTAATGAGAATACTATAGTCAAATATTAGAAATGAAGAGTCCTTAAGAAAAAAATTGTCCATCAAATTCATTCTTGATGAAGCCTCTGAGCATGATGGTATAACAGGTGTGTGGAAATGTGGAATAATGAAGAATATTTCCCATGGGTAGTTTATTTGTGTAATGAATGGTCATATTCATTAGGAGTAGGATAATCTCCATCAAGAACTATTAGATTCAAATAAATTACTTAGAAAGAGTATAAACTTGGTAAGGAAGAAGGGAAATTATGCAAGGACCCAGTATTAAACATTTCATATTCTAGTGGTTTGAAGTAGAATTATAATTCAAGTTTCTATTTTTAATAGTTTTATTGAATTATGATAAATTCATACAATGTAATCCCTTAAACTACAAGTCAAAACTTATACTGAGAATACATTTTTTTCACCAGACAAATATCTTTAAAAAAATTATTTCTCTCTTAAAAACTCATCATAACTCTAAACATAACATCATAATTTCCCTTACACATCCTATGAGAAAAATAAAAAATGTGGTGTGGGCATAAAAATCTCAGTAATTGATATAAGAGAAAAGAAACCATTATCCTAGTGAAAACATGAAAACTCATTTAATGTTTACCTTTATCATCAATGTTATTTGATAATATGAAATAAAACATTTCACTTGAAACAAAATTTTTTTTTTCTCAAATAAAATCATTAAAACCAATATCATGAAATTAAAACATCTATTTATGACTTATAAAATCATTTTTATAAAACAATTTCAAAACCCATTTCATTGGAATAACCATATGGTCAACTTCTAAAATTTTCAATAAACAATTAAGCTATTATGAGCTCACCAAGAGCTATTTGGTCCAACCCATGTTAATATGTAATGGTCTTACACGATTCTATATGGGCTACCCCATGTTAAGTAGTAATAGGATTTTCCATTTCTATCTAGGCCACCTGATGTTAATATATAACTTGTTTACCCGGGAACACAAAATGTTAAGCAGTAACAAGACTTCCTAGAAGTATCTCGGACACCCCATGTTTAATTCTTGAGTAACATATAAATAATAAAACATTTATATTATAATTTTAATCATAAAGTATTTTAAAAATTCTTTGAAACACATAATAGACTAAAAATACCATTTCTTTTTTAAAAAATGAATTTTAAAATTGAAACATTATTGAAATAATAAAATATTCATTTACAATTAAAATAAAAATGAAAACATATAAAGTAATCACCAAATAATTAATGATTTATGAGGGTGAGAAATTCAAATCAGTTCATATAAGTAAAAAAAATCTTTTTTTTCAAATATAAACTTTAAATGTACATTTTTCAAAACAAAGTCCCTTATAAATATCAAATAATCAAAGTAAACATTAATAAAATGAATTGATTATGTGTATTCAATATAAATACACATAAAAATGTTCAATTACAAAATAATATAATAAAAATTCATTTATCACAAAATATTATCATTACATTATGAATGAATTAGAAATTTAACACAATGAAAGGAAATTTAGTTAAGAATTCCTTTACCTCGATCCTGTTTTGTCATGTTTGTCCTTCATCTTCCAGAATAATATAATTATATTGATTTTTTCCCTAATTTAGAATTTATTTAATGTTTATTATTCCTTTTATACTATTAATTACAATGTTATAAAATTTACTTAATTATTTAAGTTAACATCAGATATTTTGACAATATTCAGTAATTGAGTCCCAAATTACTTTGGTATGGTGTATGTATTCAATGTGGTGATTATTAAATCATAACCCAAATAATATTCAATATGTAATAATAAATTTTTAACATCAATTTGATTTTCAAATAAAACAATTAAATATAGATATTAAAAATGAACTACTTTACAATCATAGAGAGGGTGGTTCATATGTATGCATGAGTGACACTTAAATTTTTCAATCATAATGATGTAAAGAATGTAAGTATATTTTTTTCATTACTTAATTATAATAAAAAAATTAATATCATATTAATAATTTAAATATATTAATATATATTTTTTATGTTATATGGCGATGAAAAACAAAATCACATCACTTTGTAGAAGTGATAATTCAAATGTATGCGTGGATGACGTCGTCATTTTTTCGTTCATGGAAAGGAAAAAAATGATACATTATATTTTAATAATGTTAAATATGTCATTAATATCATATATAAAATTTAATTTCATCATTTTAACTGATATTGTGGGATGGTGATGGAAAATAATTTTTTTTAGTTTGTGAGACGATAGTACATCGTACACACAAATGATAACATATTTTCTCATTTGATGGATGTGATGAAAGATTTTGGTGATGATATTAACATAATAACTTATCATTATAATGAATATATTTTAGTTATTATTTCATCATGTTTGAATAATATTTTAAGGAGTTCGAAGAAGAAACAAAATACAAACGCTTAATTAAGAATGCTACCTTTTCATTGGACAATTTCATTTCCTTAACAACTTAAGGCCACTAATGGTGGTGTTATGCCTAAACTAAGAGCCATAAAATGTGAGTAGGAATTCTAGGAACGTTTGTTGGCTTATATTTTCTAATATAAATATTTTTTATGTGTGAATATAAGAGTAGAAGAGGTGTACTTTTTTAATAAAGGGGTGGGGAACTATTGGAAATCTTCAAAATATTAAATTAATATAAATTAATATAAATTAATTTTCTTTTGAACATGTCATGAAACTAATTTATTTATAACATATTATTATTTTTTATAGACATCCATTCATAAAATTTAAATTATACTTGTTTCAACAAATTTTTAATCCTTATCTTTTTTGTTTTAACCCTAATTTAACCACTTTAACTCCTACTGTAATAACACGTGTTTTTAATCATTAAAGGTTAATAAAGTTACTGTAAAATGAATAAATATCCATGAATGAATCATTTATTAAATTTTCAACATTATCCCAAAAACGGTTCCAAATTTGATATTTTTATAATCATTAAATCATTTTATAAAATATTATTTGTTTTAAAATATAATTAATGTCAATTAGACACTATTCATTACTTGACTTTTATAAAAATGTCACAAAAACAAAGATAATTTCGAAAACATTATTCTTAAAAATAAGTTAACTTCACATTAATCTATAAAATTTTATTTTGACATTATTTATTTAAAACCATATTTATTTCAAAAATTTTAATATCCCTTATTTGATATTTCCATTAATTAAACAATTGTTACATAATAATTATGTAATCCTTTAAGGTGATTATTTATTTCATAAAAATTAATAAAAAAACTTCATGATGAATATAATTATTTTATATTCCAAAATACTGTTTATAGTTGAAGATATCTTTTTATTACACCTATATTAGAAAATTTATAGTTATTAAACCATAAGTATGTCATATTTGACTTGTCTCTAAAATAAAAAAATATAAACGGATTAAAGTCAACCATGTATATCAAAGAGATCATAAAATATTCAAAAGGATAATTTTTGTTGACAATAACACATAAAAAAAATTAAGAAATGTTTTAATGTACTTTTCTAATATTTATAATATTATTTTTACCCTTAATTACAATATTTACAGTTAAGAGTGTTAATAAAAATTACTAAAGTTACTATTCATATTTTCCAAAAATAAAAAGAAATGATTTACTAAATTTTCACTTTTTGATTAAAAATGTTGAATGCAATTTTCTAAATTCAATTAATATAATTTTTATAATTTATTTAAAAATATATCCTACAGATTAGATGAAATAAAGATTTTTAAAAGTAAATATGTTCAATAGTTTGAAATCCTTTAATATAAAATTTCAATATGAAATTGATTCCAATGAAAAACATTGGATTTATTTATTTATTGTTTAAATATTAATACATAAAAAAATATAAAATATAATATCACTATATAAATAAATTATGAGAGTATGAAATTTTTAATTAAAAAATAATAATTTTTCACTATTGATAAAAAATTGAACTTATTAGAAAAATACCAGAAATTAAATAAAGGAAAATTTTGATATTCTGATTTCAAAAAATATTTTTTTATCAAATAGGATTTAAAAAAGTATCAAAAACTAGATTTAAAACAAGTACACCATCAAAAGGTGGAAAATTTATCTTTTTAGGAAAATACCCCTTTTATGCATAAAATTGTATTTGTTCTCATATCATGTTTATAAAACACATAATATTAATGTGAAACATTATATTTAATATATAATATATAAATATCATTAATATAATCCTACAAAGGAAATTTATTTATTTATTGTCTTAAGAAAAACTTATGCACATATAATTTGATTTTCATAAAAACATTTCCTTTTATTTTAAAATGGGTTTACTTTCATATATAATTAAATGGTTAAAGAATTAATTTTATATGCATATATAAACCATATTTTCAAAATTCAGTTAATATTGTTTATACCCTCTATTCTATTTTCTAGGTTAAAATGGTATCATTTAAATAATAATATCCAGTTGATCATATAAGCTTGATGTAGCATATCATGTATGATATTAAACATTATTTTTCATTATTAAAATCATGGGATGTTACATTATAACCTATTTAATAAGTTTCATCCCCACAATTTAAAATCAGGCTTGCTAACTAGGGCATGAATATTCAAAATACCTTTATTGAAATCCCATATTGAAAAAAGAATTAATAATCCATCCACTTTAAAATAATGAAAGGTTAGTATGAAGGTCACCTAAGATAACATGTACTATGTTTCCATGTAGGAAAACATGGACAAGGAATTAAAATAATATCACATTTTTATGAAGTCTGATAGATAATATGTCCATTATAAATTTAAACATCACAAAACCATAAATCTATGATGAGTTAAAATTTCATTGATTTTGTAGTAAGAAATGTAAATGGATAATGTTTTTTTTAAAATCCTTCTCAAATATTTGAAGAATTATATTAATAACTGAACTAAAAACATAATAAAATATAACTACATGATAATTATAGTTTCATCCATTAGAAAAATTCCACCAAAAACTCATATTTCTATCCAAATGATGAGTATTTATGAAGCATTTTTATTCTTGAAGCATTAGAATCATCTTCTATAGATCAAAAAATTCACAAAAGTATTACTATCTATTCTTAATATCTTTAGAAATTAACCAAAACCAAAATGTTTTGGATAATAAAAGACAATTCCCCATAATCAAAAACCTTTATATGATGAAAAACTTCATTAATCTCCAAAATTCAACAGTAATACCCAAAGATCAACAAATACCATTTGATGAATAAATGTATATAAAATTCCTCAAAATAATTCAAAATAATTTTGAAAATAAAAATCTATAAGGATTAGATCATATAGTCTCCCACGATAAATTATAAGAATTATCACCAAATAACATCAATCACTCATGATGTCTTATACTAAAAATTAATTTTCCTAGTAATATTCAAGATATGCTAACCATTTACCAAAATAAAATTATTTTTCATCCATCAAATTATTTGAATAAAATTAAATATTAATACTAATTTGGACATCATGTATCCTTATGGCAGATGATGAACCCTTTCATATCTTCGATTGTGTATTCAATTCTCATGGCCTGGCGGAACAGTTAGGTTGTCACCTTTACTATAGATTGTCCTTTTTCTAAAATTATATTAAAAAAATACATAGAAAGTTATATAAATATGAGAAACATCCTTAAAAATAACCTTAATATGTTTTAATATCAACTATTATCTCATACCTTTTATTCATAACAAAATGTTATAACATAAAACTAACCTAAAAATAAATGTTTCCAAAAATACCGTTAGTCACATTAAAATTTCATTACTTAAAGCCTCAAAAGGGTTTCTAATTTATTAAACATATGGTCAACCTGTTAATTTTAAATCCATGATGATATCCATAACTCTTAAGAAAAAGTCATAATCTCCAAATAAGTCTAAACCATCCTTTGATTCCATATGTAACAACCCATTATAAAAAATCACATATTATAGTGTTTTGAACTAGAAAACACATTCCAGGATCCTTTTGGTTTAGAGTTTAGAGAATTAGAAAAAATATTACAATGTAATACCATAAATTATAAATGGAAATTTATACTCATTATCCACTATTTAAAAAAAACATTAAAATAAATGCTTCTTTCAATCATGAAAATTATTCATGACTCTCAACATGACATCATACTTTCCCAAAAAATCATAGGAAAAAAAGTTAAATTTTTTGGATGAGTACGAAAATCTATGTGAAGGTTATAAGGGAATGGGAACCATTAGTATAGTTAAAACATGAAAACTCATATAATGTTTACCTCTTTAACACCCCAAGCTTCCATGATATGTTTTTCTTTGTATAATGCAATAACTTACTTTGTACACAACTTGGAGTTTTAACACACCACGACAAATCAAACTAGCCATTATGAATAATAATACCCACTTTTTGAAATTTTATAAATTTTATTTTTCAAAATGGACTACATTTTTGGATTTGGAATATCAAAATTATCTTAGGGTGAATTTTTGGTATTTTTCTGAAAACATTCAATTTTTTATAAATAGTGAAAAACACTGAATTATTGTTTAAAACCAACTTTTTATTTAAGTAATTATTTTTTTATTTTAATTTATTTTAGGTAATAATAGATGCCTAATACCTATATATATTGAATTTAATTCATTGAATTAATTTTATAATATGTTTCGATATATAAAATTTAATTAAACTTTTTACCATCTTTTACCCACCTTCTAGGAGCATTTGAAAATTTGCATAAAACTTAATTTTACCACTTTTGTGAGTTTAATTTCAATAATTTGAGAGATAGGGATGAAATTAGTAAGTAAAATTTGGTTTAATAAGATCAAAATATTTTTTTGGTGAATAATAACTTTTGACTTTTATTTACCAAGGTTAAAAGTAAATAGGGTAATTAAGGGTAAAAATAATATCATAATTATCCTAAAACATGTAATAATTATATTTTATAAGTTTAATTCGACCAAAAACACCTTAGGAATAATCTATTATCCCCTTTGGTCCACTTGGAGTAGAATAGGACATTTGTTATTATTTTATTTAAAGATGAGTTAAAAGTGTTAAATTCAAATTTAATAACTAAACCATTTTTAATATAGTGTTATAAATAAGATAAATTATAATATAAATACTCATTATAAAGATAAATATATTTAATACAAAATAGTATTTTATTTATGATTTTTAGATATTAAATAACTAAATTTATTTATGACATAATGATGATGCAGTAATTATTTTATTAATGAAAGATTTAAATAATTAATATTATAAATATCCAAATAAATGTTAATTGAGACCTCTAACTAATTAAACTAATTTTATAGGTTAATATGACATGTTAGGGTTGATTAAATAAATTTTATTATAAGTGATAATGTTTTTATGGATTTCAAAAAAAATCAAATACTAAATAGTGTCAAAATTGACATAACTGGGGTTTTAAAACAAATACTGTATTATTAATTGATATAGTATTCCAATAAATCTAAGGTACGACCAAAGGACATAGATAAGGTTATATATATTAATTATGAACAACTTGGGGTTCTCTTGTCTAGTTATAGTAAGTTTATTAGCCATATAGTATAAAAATACAAAGAGCCATGGTAAATGTCAAACTATTTAACTAAGAGTTAAATCTAAAAGATAAGGTTAATATGGTGACCTAAACCTATCTAAAACCTATTGGTTGAGAATTTTTCGACCCATACCCACAATATCCTATAAATAAAATATTTTAGATACATTAAAAACCGAAAATGATTTTATTATAAAATAATATTTCAAGCTTTTCCTGAAGTGACCCTCACCTCTCTTATAAAAGGGTACTTCCCCTTCTCTTAATTTCACACCTCCGAATCCATTTTTATTTGCCAACCCCTGCCCAAATATCTTCCAAAATTACCTCACTTAAACCTATAGGCCATACCTTTATCAGAAATCCATCCTAGGGAGCCCTTTTGATCAACTCAAAAGGAAACACCCACAGAAGAGATAATAATTTCACCACCCTCTTTCAAGTTTTTTTTCTTCTTCCACTTCCTCTTTCTTTGTTGTTTCCATACCAAAATAATAAATACAGTACCTTCTACATACAGTGATTTTATTATAAATATGGTACAACCATATTCTTTATTCTATCTATCCTATAAATTACAAAGTCACCATACGTGCGTACGTACGGCTTACCTTCTCCATGTTGTAGTGGAGTTTGTTATTCAAACACTTCATTATTTTGATGGGTATAAAAATGAGTATAACTGATGTAAATAATAAATATAAAATGTTAATGATTTTTTATATATAATATATCATCCAATTACATACGATTTCATCATCAATATAATGATATTGCCGCTCATGTGTATGTACGGATTATCGTCTCCACGAACGTGATGAAATTCATTCCCCATCATAATAATTCATGAATAATTTTCATTTTATGTATAAAAATAATGTTTATTAAAATAATATCATCATGTATATGAATCATATAAATAATATCCATAACAAACATTTCTTACGTAACCAGTCATATAAAGGAAAACGAATCAGCTAACACCTGAAATGATGATACTACTGAAATATTATTAACAAAGACATATTAGAGGATCAAATATGATATCATATTTTTGTATATAGTTCTTGTATAATATAATAACAATGTTTTAACTATTATATATGATGTTAACATACCATTGACTAAGGAAATTATAAGGTAAGGGTTAATTTCACAATCTCTTTATTATCCGAGGCTGTTCTTTTGTATGTATCTAATGGGACATCTTTATCATTCACATCTGTATTTCTCAAAAATGTATTTCAAATTTTTTTTACTATTTACTAGAATATGGGTTAAATTCATTTATACCCTTATTTGAGCTTATAAGTTTTGAATGGAATCTTTCCATCATTTTCCAAGCAAGGTACTTTATGACCTTTTCGACAAAATTAATGTACATATGTTTTTTAACTTATATAAAGGGTGCAGCTATTTTCCGCCGTTATAACATTGTCAAAGATTCCCTTAAAATATTATAAGAATATTTCCAAAATAAATGTTTTCTTTAAAAATTATGTGACTTTTAAATGGTTTTAAAATAGAAAGAGGTATTGCATTCAAAAAGTATTCATTTCATTTATGTAAACATCCTTTGATGGAATTTAAACTTGTTTGAAGTTGTTTCATTAGGATACAAATCATACATATTTTATTGAATGTTTTTTGATATATTTGACTATGTATGTGTTATTTTTGTACCATTCATGATTTATGGATAATTTATTGACATTTCTTATGCTAATTTTAATACGAATGTTTATGTTATGTTTAAGCCTTTTCATATGAGGAATACAATAGACTTAGTAAGTGACGGGTGGAGTCCGTTATAGCTCCTCGATGTATCGGTAGGTCTCATGAGACAAACTTGTGTCTTGTCACAAGGCCTTTACAGAATATTATTTGTAGCCTTGACACGAAGCCTTGACTAAGTGGTTATGTAATCTGGAATTATGCATTTCATCATTACGAAATTGGATATTGATAATACTTGTGAATATTCGACTAGTAGAATGCCCATGGGAATAATTAAATTTAATTATTTCATTTATATTTTTTATATTATGCTGAATTTTAAGTTTAAAGGGCTTTTTATTTAGTCTTATACATTGCCTTAAATGTTTATGCTTATTTATGAAAGTTTCTGTTATATTGTTATCATTACTGAGCATCTGAGCTCACCCCTTTAATGTTTTATTTTTCCCAGGATGAGAAGAATTATATTATGACTAAACTATAGGGATAGTCTAAGGGATATGAATATGGTCAATTGAGATAATGTTGATGATGTTTTTCATTTTATAATGTATCGTAAAACTTATGAATGTATCTAGTAATTCCAAGGATACTAAACTAATAGGTTTTTCGGGATTTGATCCCTTTTGATCATGACAATGTTATGTAATAATGAACCTACTCTAGGTAACTAGGGTCGGGGAATTACAATTGGTATCATAGGATTTTTAGAACAAACCTTGGAAGCTATATTTATTAAAACTTTTATTAGAGAATATTTCCCTAAGATAGACTTTGAATATTGGTATAGAAGAACTTCCTATAATTTTGGTAATGTAGAGATTTTTTGAGATTTCCAAGAAATACATCCCTTTATAGATACGAGCAGGTAGAGGCTACTCTGGAACATATGTACCTAGGAGTGAAAACTCCAACAAGGAGTTTCAGGCTTGACTCAGGGTATCCTGGTAAACGACAACGGTCCTTGTTGCACTCTTGGTTATGACACTCCCGGGGGATATGCTAAGGACAATTTACATTTTATTTATAAACCATTATGAATGATTTATGAGTATATACCTCCTCAGAGAAAACATTTTTTTGATAAAGATTATATCCATAATATTTTTAGTTTATGTTAAGTGTTTTACCCGTTTGGAATTATGTATTGTGATTCATAAACTAATCTATTGTATGCCATTTTTTAGAAATGGTGCCTAGTAGAAGGAATGGAAACTATATCAACACACGTAACCCATGTAGGTATTTACCTCTTACTCCAGATAATTATTGTGGAACTAGTGATGCAACTGGTTTTGATCAGCTTATCACCATACTAGGACAACTCAGTCAAGTTATGAATAATAACCTTACCCGTATGAAGCACCCTGATCCAAAACGTGAAGGATCAATGTCAGACTGCTTCATGAGGCGAAAAACACCAGCATTCAATGAGAGTAAAAATTCATTGGTAGATAAACAATGGATAAGTTCCTTAAAGAAAATTTTTCATTCTTTAGGGAGTAGTAAAAGGAAAAATGTTGTCATAGCAGTTTATGGCCACACGGGAGATGCAGATCAATTGTGGTCATTAATCCAAATCAAAAAGGAAGATGAAGAAGTATAAAACATGGAATGGGGGAGTTTAAAGAGGTTTTCTGAGAAAACTTATTTCCTCGTGACCATTGAACGGATATGTAAAGATAATTTCTAAGTCTGACGCAAAATGAGGTTGAGAATGTGCCAAATATGAGGCTAACTTTACAAGGTTTGCAAGGCCTGCAATAGATTATATATGTAACCCAAGGAGAATGATTAATCGATTATTTTATGGGTTTAAATAATTTCTTCATCGAGTATTAGTCTCACAATCCTTCTCATTGTACAAAGATATTGTCTCTTACACTATCAATATAGAAAAGGAATTCTTTAAGTCTTACAACTTTAAAGCAAATAAAGAGAAAAGAGATCTGATGGACACTCTGGAAATGGAAATAAGGGGAATAAGGGAAAATTTGAATATCTATCCTATGGTAAATGCGGGAAGAAACACCCCGGTACTTTCCTGAAGGGAATGGGAGTCTGTTATAAGTTTGTTGAAAAAGTCCACCAAGCTCTTGATTGCATGGTAATGAAAAAGGCTGTCAATGTTGAATGCTACAATTGTTGAGAAAAAGGTAATTATGCAAATGAATGTCCTAAGCACCAAGGGAACTTACCTCAAAAAAGGCCATGGGAGAAAGTACAAGCTTATACGATTACTACTGCTGAGGTTGCAGCTCCGAAAGACTTGGTGGAAAGTAATTTAATGGTTTCCTAAAGTTTATCTAATGCTTTATTTGATTCTGGATCATGGAATTGTTTCACATCTTCCCAACATGCTAAGAAAATTCGATATTTTCAGTTTGACTTAATAAGGGAGTTTTCAGTCAAAACTACAAGGGGAAGTATCATCGCAACAAAGTTTTGTGAATCAATTCCCATTAGGGCATATAAATGTTATTTATCTACTGATCTCATCGTCATATCCATGATTGAATTTGATATAATCATCAGAATGGATTGTCTTTTAGACCACTAAGCCAAAATTTATTGTAAGAAGATGGTGGTTGAAATTTTATATGATGATAAAGAGTACCTTATCTTTAATGTTGAAACCTCGCCACATAATTCTTATCTAGATCCACTGCCAGTAGCTCTACTAAATTCAATTATTGGGGAGGAAGAGAATAAAATAACTATGGGTGAGGAAAAGAATGTTATGATATAGGACATACCTATTGTGAAAGAATATGTTTATGTGTTTCTAAAGGATTTACCTGGACATCCTCCAGAATAAGAAATTAAATTTTCCATTGATTTAATTCCTAGTTCAAGGCCCATATCGAATACCTGTTAGAGAATGGACACTATATAATTAGTGGAACTAAAGAAATAACTTGAGGAATTAAGTAATAAGGGATTTATTCACCTTAGTGTTTCTCCATGGAGATCCCCTGTCCATTTTGTTAAAAAGAAAAATGGATCTATGTGGTTGTGAATTGACTAAAAGGAGATCAATTCTATAACAATAAAGAACAAGTATCCCCTACCTAGCATTGATGATTTATTAGACTAACATCATGGAGCTCAATATTTTTCAAAGACTAGCCTTTGATCTGAATATCATCAGTTGTGTGTGAAGAAGAAAGACATTCCGAAAACAGCATTTCAAACTAGGTACAGACATTACGAGTTTACAGTAATGCCTTTCGGATTGTCTAATCCACCCTATGTCTTCATGGATATAATGAACATATTCTTTAAGGAATATATTGATGAATTTTTAGGGGTATTTATTGATGATATCTTGATATACTCAAAAATCTAAGAAGATTATGAAAATCACTTGCGCACTTTTCTGAAAACCCTCAGAAAAAATTAATTATATGGGAATTTTAGCAAGTGTGAATTCTAGCTTCAAGATATTTCTTTTCATGGCCATATTGTCTCTAAGGATGGAATATTTATTGAACCTTAAAATAAAAATGCAATTAAAGAATGTCAATCACCAATTAGTATAACTGAGGTACGCAGTTTTATTAATTTAGTAGGTTATTATCGACGTTTCGTCCAAAAATTTTCCCTGTTGGCTGACCCATTAACCAAGCTCATAAATAAAGGGGTTAAATTTGTTTGAAAAAAAGAGTGTGAAGAATGTTTTGAAGAACTGAAGAGAAGATTATTCAATTCTCTTATCTTGACTCTGCCATCTGGGAATGATGGGTATGTTATTTATAGTGATGCTTCAAAGAAAAGACTTGGTTGTATCCTTATGCAAAATAATAGAGTTATTGCCTATTCATCATGACAGCTAAAAATTCATGAACAAAAAATATCCTACTCATGAACTTGGGTTAGTAGCTGTAATATTGGCTTTGAAGATATGGAGACACTATATCTATGGTGATAAATGTGAGATATATAATCATCACAAGAGTTTTAAGTATATTTTATCACAGAAAGAACTCAACATGATGCAATGACGATGGCTTGGACTACTCAAAGATTTTGATTGCACTATGAACTACCACATGGGGAATGCAAATAATGTGGAAGATGCATTGAGTAAAAAAGATCATGGAGTTTTGAACAAGATGAAAGTTGAAAGGGATCCTATGTCCATGGATCTAGTAATGATGGATATGGGATTAACCATGGGAAGTGAAACATCAATACTTTTTCAAATGATTTCCAAACCATCTTTACTAGAAAGGATAAAGAGTTCTTAGACCGATGATGAGGAGATTCAAAAGAAGATTAATGTTGTGAATGATGGGAGATTGAGTCACTTCATATATAAAGATGGAATTTTGAAATTTGGGAGGAGAATTTATGTTCCAAACATACCTGATCGAAAAAGGGAAATGTTGGATGATTCTCATAGTTCCAATTTCTCTATACACCCTAGGAGCACTAATATGTATAGAGATTTGAAGGAACATTTTTGGTGGGACAACATGAAGCAGAAGATTACTATTTTGTGTCAAGATGTATGGTTTTTCAACTAGTGAAAGTTATAAGGAAATAGCATGGAGGAGTCATGAAACCTCTTCCTATACCTGAGAGGAAATGGGATTATATTACGATGGACTTTATCATGGGGCTACCAAATACTCCTAGAAGGAATGATACAATATGGGTCATTGTTGATCATTTTACCAAGTCAGTAAAATTTATTGCTATAAGAGAAGATTTACCACTTGAACATCTGACAAGAGTATATATTAATGAAGTTGTAAGACAACATGGTGTACCCCTATCAATTTTTTTCTGATCCCGATCCCCGTTTTACATCAAGATTCTAGAAAAGCCTTTATAAGTCCTTGGATACTGAACTTCTTTTGAGCACTACCTACCACCCTCAAACTGATGGACAAACAGAATGGATTATTGAAACCTTATAAGACATGTTGAGATCTTGCTCACTTGACTTTGTAGGTATGTTAGATCAGTATTTACCTCTAGTAGAATTTTTTAATAATAATAGATTTCATTCAAGTATTTAGATGGAACCATATGAAGCATTATATGGAAAGAGAATTCACACACCAGCTTGTTGGGGTGATGTTGGTGAAAGAAAACTCGTAGGCCCAGAACTTGTTGAGGAAGCAATGGAAAAAGTGAAGATCATCCAAACCCACATCAAAGCAGGCCAAAGCAGGAAAAAGAGCTATGCCGATAACAAAAGGAGGGACTTGGAATTTCATGTAGGAGGCCATGTTTTTTGGAAGGTATCACCATGGAAGGGTGCTATACATTTCAGTATGAAGGGTAAATTGAGTTCCATGTACATCGAACCTTTTGAAATTCTATAACGAATTGGAGTTGTAGATTATCGTTTGGAAATTCCTCCAAGTCTCTCCAAAGTTCATGGCGTGTTCATGTATAACTGTTGAGAAAATACATGCCTGAACCAATGAGTGTACTCACCTATGAAGAAATTTAACTAGAACCTGATCTGTCTTATTGTGAAGATCCTGTCAATATTCTTGATACCAGAGAACAGGTGCGGAGAAACTGGACGACTCATCTAGTAAAAGTTCTATGGAGAAACCATAAGATGGAAGAGGCAACAAGGGAACATGATGAACTTATGATGAAGAACCAACCGAATATTTTTATGCCGTAATATTATTTAAATTTTTAGGACAAAATTATTTGAAGCAGGGTAGAATGTAACGCCCCTAGCTTACACGATAAGTTTACCTTTGAATAATGCAGTAGCTTGCCTTGTATGCAATATAAAGTTTTAACACACCACTACCAATTAAAATAACCATTATGAATAGTAATACCCACTTTTTTAAATTTTATAAATTTTATTTTTTTAAAATGGAATTATTTTTTGGATTTGGAATATCAAAATTATCTTAGGGTGAATTTTTAGTATTTTTCTGATAACATTAAATTTTTAATGAATAGTGAAAAACACTACGTTATTGTTTAAAACAGACTTTTTATTTAAGTAATTAGTTATTTTATTTTATTTTAATTTAGGTAAAAATAGATAAATAATACCTATATATCTTCAATTTAATTCATTGGAGTCATTTTATAATATGTTTATATATATAAATTTTTTTTGAACTTTTTACCGTCTTTTACCCACCTTATAAGAGTATTTGCAAATTTGCATAAAACATAATTTTACCATTTCTAGGAGTTTAATTTTAAAAATATGAGAAACATGATTGAAATTAGTATGTAAATTTTTTTTCAATAAGATGAAAATAATTTTTTGTGAATAGTTATTTTGACTTTTATTTACCACGATTAAAAGTAAATAGGGTAATTCAGCGTAAAAATGATATCATAATTACCATAACACATGTCCTAATTATATTGGATAAGGATAATTAGAACAAAAAAACCATAGGAATAAAATATGATCTCCTTTGGTCCACTTGGATTAGATTAGGACATTTATTATTATTTTATTTAAAGAAGAGTTAAAAGTGTTAAATTGAAAGTTTAATGACAAAACCATTTTTAATATTGGGTTATAGATAAGATAAATTCAACTATAAATATTCATTGAAAAGATAAAAATATTTCCTACATAATTTTACATTATTTATAATTTTTAGATATTAAATAATTAAATTTATTTATGACACTACGGTGATGAAGTAAGTACCTCATTAATGAACGATTAAAATAATTTATATTATAAATATCCAAATAAATGTAAATTGAGACTTTTGATGAATTAAAATAATTTTATAGTTTAATATGGAATGTTAGGGTTAAAAAAATAAATTATATTCTAAGTCATAAAATTTTTATGGCTTTCAAAAAAATCAAATACTAAATAGTTTCAAAATTGACATAATTGAGTTTTTAAAACAAGTACTATATTATTAATTGATATCATATTACAAAAAATCTAAAGGACTTATATAAGGTTATACATATTAATAATTTTCCACTTAAGGTTCACTTGTCATTTTATAGTATGTTTATTAACCATATAATATAAAAATACAAAGAGACATGGTAAATGTCAAACTATTTAACTAATTCTTAAATCTAAAAGATAAGGTTAATATGGTGACCTAAACCTGTCTAAAACCTATTGGTTGAGAGGTTTTAGACCCATACCAACCATATTATCGAATTAAATCATTTTGGATCCATTAGAAACTGAAATTGTTTTATTATAAAATATTATTTCAAGCTTTTCCTAAGGTGACCCTCACCTCTCTTATAAAAGGCTACTTATCCTTCTCTTAATTTCACACCTCCAAAGCCATTTGGATCAGCCAAACCCAGCCCAAATTTCTTACAAACCTACCTCAAATAACCCTAGAGGCCTTAATTTGATCAGAAATCCAACCTATGGAGCCCTTTTGATCAACTCAAAAGGAAACACCCGAAGTAGAGGTAATAATTTCACTACCCTCTTTCAAGTTCTTTTCTTCTTTCAATTCATCTTTATTTGTTGTTTATAAGCCAAAATATTAAATCCAGAAACTTCTACATACTGTGATGTTATTATAAATATGGTACAACCATATTCATTATTCTATCCATCCTATAAATGAAAAAGTCACGATACGTGCGTACGTACGTCTTACTGTCTCCACGTTAGTGTGTAGTTTGTTATTCAAACACTTCATTATTTGGATGGGTATAATAATGAGAATAAGTGATGTAAATAATAAATATAACATTTTAATTATTTTTTATACATGATATACCATCCAATTACATATGATTTCACCATCAATATATTGATATTGTCGCTCGTGCGTACATACAGATCACCGTCTCCACAAACACGATTAGATTCATTCCCCATCGTAATAATTCAAGAATAATTTTCATTTTATGATTAAAAATAATTTTTAAGGACATAATATAATTCTGTATATGAATCAAATACATCCAATCCATATCAAACATGTCTGATGTAACCAATCATATACAGGAAAATGAATTAGTTAACACCTGAAACGATGATACTGTTGAAATGTTATTAAGAATGCAATATTAGAGGATCATATATGATATCATATTTATGTATATAGTTATTGTATAATTTAATATCAATGTTTTTACTATTATACAGTAGGTTAACATGCCATCTACTAAGGAAAAGGACATGGTAAGAGTTAATTTCACAATCTCTTTATTATCCGAGGTTGGTATTGCATAAGTATTTACTGGGACCTCTTTATCATCCACATCTGTGTTTCATAGAATTATATTTCATAACATTTTTAATATTTACTAGACTATGGGTTAAAGTCATTTAAACCTTTATTTTACTGTATATGTTTTTAAAGGAATCTTTCCGTCATTTTCCAAACACGGTACTTTATGACCATTTTGACAAAATTAAGGTAATAATGTTTTTTAACTTATATGGAAGGTGCAGCTATTTTCCACCGTTATAACATATTCGAAGTTTCCCTTACAAGATTATAAGAATATTTCAAAAATAAAAGTTTTCATTTATAATTATGTGACTTTTAAATGGTTTCAAAATAAAAAGGGTATTTCTTTCAAAAAGTTTTCATTTCATCTATGTCAACATCCTTTGATGGATTTTAAACTTGTTTGAATTTCCCATGTTTTGATAAAAAAATATGCAAAAACACAAAAGTTCCAAAGAATTGGTGAGTATTAAAATGTTTTATGATTTCCTAAAATTATTTCCATAATCACACCACTATGATATAAATATTAGCACATTATATATAATAGTTTATATAAAAAATTATAAAATTGTTTATGTTTGAATATAAATAGGTGCCATAGTAAAATACTTTTCTCAAAAAACCTCATATTCTAAGGAAAACAACAAAATAATGTTCTCAACCCATTTCATAAATTTCACTTTTTGGCATAACACTTTCAATCCACATATCTACACATCTATACATACAAGATTCATTATGACAGTTCTATACTCATGAGAGTTTTCTTGTCAATATATCAAGTCATCACAATATAATTATATTTTTTTTCCATTACACCTTTGGCACTGAGCACGAGGTCATATTTTAAGAAGGCATCATAATTCAATATGAAAAAACCACCTTGTATTTTCAAAAGCCATGATAATGAAATCATTTCAATGAAAAAAAATTTCAGTGCCCAAACCATTTCAATAAAACATACATTTTATTGAAAACCATTCTCCATAAATTAAAAAAAATCATTTATTTTAAATGAAACATTTTAAAAACATTTATCAAAACTCTTTGAATAACAATTCCACAATTTCACCCAAAATCCAAAACCATCACTAAATAAGGTTTCAACCATGATTTGCACACCAATTTCAAAATACATTTCAATCAATTTAATCATTTTTAATCTAATACAATTTGTTCTGTAAATAGGAGTTGAGAGTGATGCCACATACCTCAAGTGTTATGGAAAAAACAAAGAAAGACACATAAAAGCTAATGAAACTAGGTTGAATCTCCCAAAACCTACATTAGATATCTTCCCCTAGAATCAATAAAGAAAAAACAAATCATAATTGGCATAAAAAAACTTAGATATATCCACAAAAAATGTAGATAAGAAAATGAGAGTTATGGAGAAGTAGATCTAAGGAAAACCACCAAGAAATACCAAGAATGATGACTTACTATAAGAATTTGGATTAAAAACACCAAGATAAGCCTTCAGATCGCCTCCGAATTGATTGGATAAGATTTATCAACATTTGGGTAGAGATAATATCGAGCTTGGGCTACATAGGAGGAAAAACTATGGATTTAGATGTCAAAAAATGCGAGATCCAAAATCTTAGGATTTCACTTTCAACCTGTGCATAGTTAGTCACATGGTTAGGCAAGCCGTGTGCTAGCCAATACCACAAGGGAAAACCTCACAAAGCTAGATAACATGGTTAGAAAAACCATCTACTAACTATTCCAATGCTCACTATCTCAAAAAATAATGATTCTCCTAGGATGATGCATGGTTTGGACAAACATTATTTGACCCATGTGCCTTCCCCTTAGCCCTTGTCTCGTTGTGCACAATTTTATGTAGGTGTTCCTCAGTTTTCCAAACCCATGTACCTATAAAAAAATCCCCCTAAAACACTCCAAAAGTTATCCAAATCATCCCAACATCACCCATAGACATTACATAATCAAAAAGAATAAAACAAGGGTTAATTACTTGAAAACGAAGGTAATACATTCTCCCAAACAATAGCCATTATGTAATCAAAAGTAGAAAACCATCATTTCTAAGAAGATGTTCTAGCCATTGATCTTCCATTTTGTTCTCTTATTCCCATGTCTCTCCTTGAATTTGACCATGTTACCACAAAACTTACACTAGATCACTGCTTTTTTTCATGTAAGACTTTCTCTTGCCTATCAACAATCTTCACTAGCATGTGCACCAATAAAGCATCTGAGTCTAGGTCAACATGATCCCATCTGATCACATGGTCAGGATCAGGCTGATACTTTTTCAACTGAGATACGTGAAACACATTATTAACCACAATGAACCATAGTTGTAATTCCAATTTATATGCTGCCTCATCAACCTATTCATGTATCTCAAAAAGACCTATGTATTGATGAGATTACTTAACCTACTTCCCAAAATGATGATTTCCTAGCCATGGAGAGATCCTAAAGATCACATGATCACTCTCCATGAATGAAAATGGACATCAATGATGATCCACATACAATTTATGATTACTCTGAGCCATCTCTATCCATTTTCTGATCAACAGAATCTTCTCCATTGTTTTTATGGAGAAGGCTTGACCAAACATGTGAAGTTTCATCTATTTCTTCCCAAAAAAATACAGAATAACAAGGAGTCCCATCCAACACATAAAAAGGATCCATATTTATCAAGGATGAATAGCTGTTTTTATTAAAAAACTATTCTAATGGTTCATGGTATTCCAATGAGCCATAATAATATATTATACAATCCTGAAACTTGTCTTCCGTATTTTGTATCATCCTTTTTTATTACCCATTTGTCTAAGGATGATACACTTTACTCATGGTAAACTGTGTTCTAAGGGATTTCAACAAGGATTTCCAAAAATGAGATGTAAATCTCAGATCTCTATATGATATGATCAAAATTGGTATTCCAGGACTCTTTAACACTTCTCAGATATAGATTTATGAATTGTCCTCTATCTTATGAGATTCCTAAATATGGATGAAATGATCCAACATTCGAAGCTGATCCACTATCACCCATACGAATCCTATTTCCAAACTATTATTGGGAGACCTATTATAGAATCCATATATATCTTCTCCAATTTAAAAACTACAATAGTTAAATACTTGAACGTACCTACTCTTCACTAATGATCTAACTTAACCTTATGATAGGTTAAGGACCTTGAAAAAAAATCATACACATTGCTTTTCAAACCGATCCAACGAAATTGTTCTTTCAATGACTTATAAATATTCTGTATCCTAGGATGGATAGCCCATCTTGAGTGGTGTTAATCATGAATAAGTTGTTCCTAATAATACATAGGTACTACCATCTGATTTCTGAACCACAACAATCAACTCCCATCCAGGTTACATCCCTCAATGGTCTTCCCACCATTGATTTTTGACCTCATAGGCACTAATTCTGAATTGGACATATGAGCCTCTCTAACGATCATTACCAAATCAAGAACCACCAACATTGGATAGAAAAATGCAACATAACCTTGGTATTCACATTCCACATACATGTTGGTTAGGAAAATCATAAACTTCCACCCATCAGAATATTCTTTTATCAACTAATCATAAAACATTATTATTAATGCATCGGCCACAAAATTCCCTTACTCAGTGTATAAATCTTGTCAAAGTATAAAATTTTGAGATACTACATCCATATTAATTATATTAGGTTCAAATTCCTCTATGATAAAATATGTTTCGATCACTTATAATCTTTAACCATAGTAAATTCATCCCCAAAGAGATAACGACACCAAGTCATCAAAGAATAGACTATGATAGCTAACACCAAATCGTGTGTTTAGTAGTTCTTCTCATGAAATCACAAATTCATTGATCAATAAGAAAAATCACGGTCTACTTCCATAAGAACAAATCGCAAAACAAAATTTTAAGGATCACAATACACCATGTACCTATATCCTGATTCCGTAAAAATCATGATTGGTGATGATTTAAGGTGAAATTTCAGCACTTGAAAATATTTTTTTTCATTACTCCTCCCATTATAATGGGTAATTATTCTATGTTAATGTTTTCATAAGAGAATCCAGTCCTGAGAAATCATGAATGAAACATCTATAATAACCATCCAGTGAAAGGAATCATTTTTGCTCAAAGACATTATTTGGAATCTTCCAAGAGATAACAACTTCTATCTTTTATGGATTCACAGAAACACATCTATTTGAAATTAAATGTCCTTGTAAATGTATGTATTGTATCCAAAAATTGAACTTTGATAGTTTGGAATACATAAGGGGATATCTCAATATTCCCAACACTATCTCCATGTATTTTTAATAGTCAACCTTATCCTTGAATACACCAATATTCCACCCTCAAGAACCACCATGAAAGAATCCAGATATAAATAAAATATCATATTCATAAATTCCATAAATACCATTAGTGCATTCATAATACTGAAAGGAATTACCTCATATTCATAATCACTAACTCTTTTTCTGAATACCCCCCTTCTGAACTCACAATTAGTGATATCCTGATCGCAAGTCAATTTTTGAGAACCACTGATCTTCCATAAATTGATCAAAAAGATCATTAATGCTTGTAAGTGGATCCTAATTCTTTATCTTAATATTTTTTAAGATTAAGATAATCCACACATAGACTTAGAGTTCCATCCGCCTTCTTTACAAATTTTTTCTTTCTTCCCATGGGGATGCTCTCAGCTGAATGAACCATTTTCTTTCTATCAATTCCTACTAAACATTCAATTACGTTAATATATTTGGTTACATTCGATAAGATAAAAGTGAGATAAGGCTATACCTCTAGATAATATCAATCATGAAATGAACTTTTCTTATGGGTGGAATCCCTAAGAAATTTTCATAAAACACATCTGGAAGCTAATCCACCGCTATCGGAAAAATGCTACTCTCTATCCCTTCAATCGATGCCAAAGTCAACGATATCAACTGGAATGATATTGTTCCAAATACTGGTGGAAAATATCCTATTACACCTACCATTACATTAATGTATCCTTTAACTAAATGATCAATGCCATCTTTAATTGTAAAACTGTCATTTTTGGTATAACAGTTGATGTGATCATTGAACTAAGTCAGCCAATCCATACCCAATATTATATCAAATAAATCCATCTCAATCATAGATAAATCCCATTTTATATTGGCTTCATCAAAAGTTAAAGAACATGGTATACAGATGATGTCACAACATTCTATTTAACCTAGACGAGTTTGATGTTTTATCATAGAGGGAATCATCTCTACTTCTAAATGCAATAATTAAAGAACATAAGAAGCAATAATGAAATGTGAAGCACATGTATCTAACAAAGAAAACATAAGGGTAGAATTAAAAATAATCATACCTCTCACCATTGATGGTCTATAATGATAATACACAATAAATTATTTATCTCTATATGATTGCTTTTTCACTGCACTTTGCTACATGTTTCCCTATTGAGATTACACTTCCTGAGGAGTAATTGTATTCCGAGAACCTCCATGGCTAGCACTATTCTGTAGATGTGACTGATCTTGCTACTATCGTCCCATTGAAGCATACAACACTTGTGACACATGAGAAGTGTCTTGAACACTTGAAATTTGAGCACTATTACAATAACACTCTAGATGCCCCATATTGGTGAAATTGAGGCATGCTATCATCAGCGTCATACATGATCTAGTCTTGTGGTCGGACAAACCACATTGGAAACATCCAGATTGTATTTTGGGTTGTAGGGGAAGGTTGACTAATATAACCATATGATTTTGATTCATGTTCCCATCTTGGAAATAGGTGACACTCTTCCACTTTCTCGAAACATTAGAGTTCCCACCATTTCCCATGGGAATCAACATACTTCCTCACCCCAAATCTCTTGAGATATACCATTCAACCACTGTCTCTCTATTTACCATCTCTGTATAATATGTGATACAGAACCCAAAAATCATTGATAAAATCACCTGCCTTAACCCCAATTCAAATATGTATGACTTCAAGGATGAAATATTTGTAACATTAGGGTAAAAGGGTACTAAATTCTTCAATTTGGCCACACACTCCATGAAAAAATATTTTCCTGTTTCAAGTTGATGAATTCTATCATTCAAAGAATTTTGAATGTTTGATAATATAATTTTTTATTAAACAATACATAAAAATCCTCCCATGCATTTCCTTGGTCTAATTTATCTTGAACATCTAAATCCCACCACTGACATGCAAGATCCTCTAGCATATACATCACCAGATTGACTTATAACTCTACTGGTGTGCTAATGAAATCAAAGATTTGATTAATTGTAACATCCCACCCCAAACCATTTCCTCAAGAGGGTGGATGAATTCTACATTGCATTAAGCAACGTTCCTCGGGTGTCAATGGCTGGAAATAAATGTTGAGGGATTTGAGAATAACTGTGGAATAATTTCTCCTTTGAATTGGACAACTAACCACACAATCCATTATCAAAAACAACTATATGATGAATATTAACAAAAAAAACCAAACCCGTATATTACCAAAAGACAACCAAACTATTCCATAACAATCCCACATGTTAAATAAAACCAAGCCAAATATCAGAGTACCAAGTGGAAGACTACACAACAAGACCCCAAAGAACTAGGAACCATCCAAAGCTCCACACCAATATCCATGCTCCAAGCACCACAACATCCCCAGTGCATCATGCCAAACAGCTAGCAAAATGAGATGCTTTACCCTTACCTATATCCCGAAATAAAACATCTGCAAAAGCACCCAAGTGCCAAACCAAGGGGTGAGTACAATACTCAGTCGGTTTTCCCCAAATTAATTCCCTACACATGCAACTAGGATACACCCATTATCACATTTATATAAAGCATCTTATATAATATATTAAATAGAACAAGAATTTATAGATGCCAAACATACCCTTAATAAGCCAAGTAAAATAAGGGAAATACAAAAAACCATGCCATAATCCATATCATCATCAAACATTAGCACAAAAAATTTCCATCTTACCTAAAAACACACAACAAGGAAACCAAAACGGTGGAGATTCTATCAAACCCGTTCACTACATTTCCAACTAGTGGTGTTTTCTGAGCACTATCCATAATGTTGGATCTTCCATCCACTATCCATCACCTTTTATAGTGTGACTTCCCACCCAACCACACACAATCAACCTAATACACAACACTTGAACAAGCAATGAGCACAAAGCACCAATGCCACACAATAAGCACACCATCATTTCTGACACTTGCAAATTCAATTCAATAAACCCCCAATTTATTGAAAAAACCTTTTAACCAACTTTTCATTCCCAACCACATTTCAATAAACAAAATATTTATTGAAAACCATATTTTAGAAAACATTCTTCATAATCAACCACAAAATATTTTAAAAATCAAGATTTTAAAATTACACAACAAAGCCGCTCTTTGCACCAATATCCCATTTTCCCCAAAATCCCTCAAATCGTCCCAAAATGTATTTCCACATGATTTACACATAATTATGATAATAAATTTCAAGGAAAAAATTTTAATTGTAACCAAGAACACTAGTTATAACCAAGTGGATTCGAGAGAGAATCCACCTACCTTTAGGGTTCCAATTAATTCAACCAAAAAAACTGCTCCCCAATCATGGAAAAATCCACACCAAAACAAATCTAGATCTCCTTCCCTATCATAATAAATCCTTAAAATTAACACTCGAGGGAAAAACCCATAGATCTACACACAATGGGTGTATATCTAGAAAACTAAGCGAGTGGGAATAGTAGATCTAGGTAAAACCACAAAGAACTAAGCGAGGAGACTTATCAAAGAAGAATTGGCTTAACCATAGAAATAAAACCCTTTTATTTTCTTCCAAAATGAGTGGGAGATCACCCAAACCCCTTTATAAGAGTAAATACCAAGTGAGGATTGAGTGGGATAGAGTTTAGGTGTTTTTAGGGAAATCCCTACTAAACATGGATTAAAAAAAACATTTTTACAGGCCACACAGTTAGCTCACACGGTTAGAAAAATAATGTGCTAACCATGCGCCTATTGCAGCCTCGAAGGGAAACCTTGTATGAATCACCCCACATGGTTTGGAAAACCATGTGCATGCCGTGTTTACCCCAATTATCTCATGGTTCATCTCACATGGTTTCTGCTAACCTTCCTAAAACCATGTGGCCTTAAAAATGCCTCCAATGTTTTCCAAAACCTTCCCAAACCCTCCCAAACTCATCCCAAGAACAGTGAACACATAAAAGAGGCACAAAAAGGCTACATAACTCAAACTGTGGGAGCTACATTCATCTTTTTTATCCATGCCTCTTCCCTTAGGGATTTGAATCACCTCAAATAATGGGTAAATTATTATTTTATAAATGGAATGAATGGTCCACTTTCCTTGGTTCATTCTTTTGATTCCATGTTTCTATAGCCTAAATTTGTTGGAAAATACTATAAACTTCCTGTTGGTTCACCTATGGGTCAGGTGAAACACAATTCTCAATAGATTATTTTGGAAGGTTTCTACAACACATACTGGGTTCCATTTTCTATAAAGAATAAAAAAACCATAAGTATCACTCTCTCTCAACTTAAGGATTTCAATTTAAAATTAAACCAAATAATAATATCACAACAATGATTTCCAAGATCATCCATTACCTTCATCAACCATTTTTGAAAAATTTTAAATTGATTTTGAAAATAAAACAATTTTCAAAATACCACAACCACAATATTTTCAAAGTATTTCATTTGAAAACAATTTCATTTTTTTAAAAAACAATATATTTCACCAAATCATATATCATTTCCCTATGTAAAATATGAACTCATATTGGGAATTAATTTCTATAATGCATGTCATGCTTTATCATTGGATAAACTCATGACAATGAGATTTTAGTTCTTATAAGTGTCTATAAAACACTTATATTCCAAACTCCCTTGTAACATGAAGTTTGACATAAATTGGATAGCTATGTATTTTTATTCTATATATTTCATGTCCCAAAAATCTAACTCATTTCATGAAACCTAACCTATAGAATATATGAGAATTAATATCACCTTTGAGACAAAAAAACTAATCACCATTTGTCCCAAAAGAATATTTGGAAGGACCAATAAAAATACCACTTTCAAGTCAATTATTAAAACAGATAATACCACATATAAAATCCCTCTTCTTATAATTGGATTTTGAATTAAAAAGGTTGTTACTTGGCCTTAAGATACATCCTCAATAATCCAAAGGATAAAAGTAAATTGTAATGGATTCAATAAAAATTTTGGGGACAATTTTCCCGTCGAAAATAAAACAATCATCAAAACATTCCATAACCAAATAAACCACTAGATAATGCATGATAAAAATGAAAAAGAATATCATTAAAATCATTTATATAAAAACCCACTCCATTGAGTTCCATAGTGGAATACTACAAAACATCCCATGTAAACAGCAGAAGACATAACCAATAGAACTCAAAGACTCAAAGACAAAACTCCAAGATCAAACAATTTTCATGACCAAAATCCACAAAACAACCCATGTATCACTAATCACCACTAGATAAGTGTGGTATGTTACCATTTCCTACATCCCAGTAAATGATATATGTAAAAGAACCGAAGTTCTAAAGATGTGATGAGTACTAAAACTAAGTCGTCATTCCCAAAATGACTTCCCAACTCATGCCACTTGGATAGAAAAGTAAAAACATTATATAAAATAGTTTATAAAAAAATTTCTACAATAATTAATATCATAATATAAATAGGTTCCATAGTAAAAATGTTTTCTCAAATAATCTCATGTTCTAAAAAAACAACCAAACAATGTTCTTAAACCATTTAATAAATTCTAATTTTGGAATACCCCTTTCCAATCCACATATAAACCCATCTAAACATGCATTCTAATTATGAGAGTTATATACTCATGAGTGGTTTATCATCAATATACCAAGTTTTCCTAAGGATATTCTATTCCATATTACAGTACACCTGTGGAAATGAGCACAAGGTATTATTTTAATTATGCCTTGTAATTAAATATGAAAAACACCACAATATATGGCCAACAACTATGCCAATACCATCATTTCAATGACAAAACCATTTCAATAAAACAAAATTTTATTGAAATCATTTTTTCATAAATAGATCCTTACATCAATTTTAAAATCAAAATTTTAAAATTCTTTAGAACACGTTTTCATGAAAATTCCACAATTTCACCCAAAATAAAAAACCATTTGTATGGAATGTTTCAAACATGATTTTAAAAACAATTTCACAATATATTTTAATTAATTTGAAACTAATACAATTAGTCCTAGTTAGAGGAGTCGAGAGTGAATCCATGTACCTTGGGTTTTATATAAAAAATCGATAATGGAATTTAAATGCCAACGAACCAGGGTTGGATCTCAAAAACCCCACCTTAGATCTCTTTCACTAGAATCAACGAAGAAAAATATAATCACAATTGGATTAAAAAATCTTAGATATATCCAAACCAGAAATAGATATAATAAACTGAGAGAGAGGGAGAAGGAGAGGTGGATCTAATAAAAACCATAATGACAGACCAATAATGATTACTTACCATGTGAATTTTGCTTCAAATCACCAAGATATGCCTTCAAATCAACTCTGAATTGATGGGACATGCCTCATCAGCCATTGGGGAGAGAGAATATTGAGTTATAGCCACATAGTAGAATAAATGAGGGCCTTAGAGGTTAAAACATGTGAGATAAACAAATTTAGGATTTAACTTCTAACCTGTGCATAGTTAGTTATGCAATTAGGAAAATAGTGCACTAGCTACAACATTAAGGTGGAACCTCACATGGTTTGATCACATGGATTGACAAACCATGAACCAACTATGACAATTTTCACTATCTAAAAAATAATTGTACTTCTTTGATTACTCATGGTTTTGAAAAAATTGTTCCCTTCTCGAGCACCTTCCCCTTAGCCCCTGTTAATTGTGCATGATATCCTATAGGTGTTGCAAGGATTTCCCAAATCGTTCACCAAACATGAACTTGAATAAAAGACCCAAAACGCTCTTAAATTTATCTAAATTCTCGCAAACTCCCCCCATTAACTTTAAATACTTAAAAATAATAAAATAAGTGTTAATTACTTGAAACTAGGGGTGCTACACTTTAAAATAATATTTTTTAAAATAAATTCCCTTGAAAATAAAATATCATTGAAGTTAAAATTAATAAAATGAATAGATTATGTGTATCTAATATAAATAAAAAAAATTTAATGAAAAAATAATATAATAAAATTTCTTTTCACACATAATCTTATCAGGACATAGCTAAAGAAGTTGATTTTTAACTCAAAGAATGGAAATTTAGTTAAGAATTGCTTTACCTCGAGTCTATTTTGTCATGTATATCCTTTATCCTCCTAGATAATAAACACATGTTAATTCATTAACTAATTTATAACCTACACAATTTTTATTATTCCTCTTATACCACTTATTACTATTATATAAAAATTACTTAATTTTTTATGTTTACGATAAATCTTTTGATGTTATTCCTTACTTGAGAAAAAAATTACATTGATATTGTGTCTGTAGTCAAAGTGTTCATCATTCAGTAATATCCAAAATAATATTCACGAAATAATAATAAAAATTATTAATCAATTATTAATCAATTATATATATATCATCCATGTGATGTGGTGTTGAGAAATGGATCACATCGGTTTGTGGAGGTGATAATTTACACATACACACGAACGACGTTATCATTTTTCTTTGCATGAAAAAGGTAAAAATGATATATTTTCTTTTAATAATGATAAATAAGTCATTAATATCATACATAATATTTAATTAAATCATTATAACACATCTTAAGGGATGGTGAGAGAAAACAAATTTCATAGGTTTTCGAGACAATAGTCTGTCGTACACACGAACAATAATTTTTTCCCCATTTGATGGAAGTGGAGATGGATTATTTTTATTATATTAACTAATAAAATCTTATTATATTTACGGTATATTATTTATTATTTTATAAGGGTTTATAAATATATTAATGAGTATTAAGATGAAATAAAACATAAACGCTTAATTAAAAATGATAATTTTTCTTCAGACCATCTCCTTTTCTTAACACCTTAAGACTACTAAGGGACGTGTTCTCCCTAAAAAAAGAGCTCTAGAATTTGGGGATGGATTCTAGGAAGGAATTTTGAATGATCGTGTCTGAACCAAATAGGTTTTTATGTTTGAATAGAAGACAAAATAGGTGACCTTTTGAAAGATAGGGGAGTAACACTCTTTGAATTCTTCAAAATATTAAATTAATATAAATTAATTCTCTTTTTGAAATGGATCTAAACTGATTTATTTCAAATATATGATGCTTTTAGGTCTAAATACATTCATTAAATGAAAATTATACATGTTTTTACCATTTTTATATCCTTATATTTTAATTTTAAACCTTATTTAACCTCTTTAGCTCTTATTGTGACAACATATGTTTTTACTCTTCGGAGGATAATGTAGTTACCATAAAATGTAAAAAGAAACAAAAATGAATAATATATTACATTTTAAACCTTAACAAAATCAGTTGTCTAAATCTAATTTTTTTTATCAATTTTATATCATTCGGCAATATATTATTTATTTTACAATATCATTAATGTAAATTTTGGCACTATTCATTACTTCAATTTATTTAAATAACATAAAAAAGTTCTCAAACCTCACTAACATGCCAAATTAATATATAAAATCCATTTATGACATTAATTATTTGAAATAATATTTATTTTTATATTTTTAATTCCATTTATTTGATACTTTCATTAATTAAACAATTACAACATCACCCTTATATTATTTATTAAAGTAATTATTTAATTTATAAAAATTAAAAATAAATTTCCATTATGAAGATAAATATTTTATATATTCAAATAATATTTATAGATGAATATATATTCTAAATAACCCTTTTTTAAAAATGGTATAGTTATTAAAACATAATTATGTCATCAATGATTTTTAAAAGTAAAATACTATAAAGGGGCTAAAGTAATCCATGTTGATCCTATGGGTCATAAAATATAAAAATAATGATTTTGGTCAAAATTTAAACTTCTAATAAAATTAGGACCAGTGATAGGGTAATTTTGTAACATTTGTAACAATTTTTTACCCTTAATTGCCCAATTTAGCCTTAAATATGGTAATAAAAATTACTAAAATTACTATTCATAATTATCCAAAAATAAAAGTAAGATAATTAATAAATTTATACCACTTAATTCCAAATACAGAATCCATTTTTCTAAATTTAGTTCATTTAATTTGTAGAAATTAATTAAAAATTAATCCCACATATGGGACGAAATAGTTTTTTTAAAATAATTTTTTAAAAAAATTTGAAATGTTTTTATATAAAATTTCAAATTGAAATTGATTACAATGATAAAAATTTTATTTAATGATGTATATAAGAACTATTTATAATTTATATATCATATAATATGATAGTACATGCAAATTATTTTCAACTAAAATACAACATTTTTTCAATATTTGTAAAAAAAGAAACTTATGAAAAATAAAATTCATCCAATGTAAAATTTGATATTAGAATTTCAAATAAGATGTTTTTTTTCAAATAAGATTTATAAATATGTCAAAATATATATTTAAAATTAGTGCGCCCTCAAAAGGTGGTAAAAGTGTCTTTTTAGAAAAATACATCTTTTCTGCGTAAAATTGTATTTATTATTATATATAGTATAGAAAAAAAATAAGATAAATTTTAAACATAATATTTATTATATTATATATATATCATTAACGAAATAAAATAATTTTTATTGATTTATTTATTTTAATAAAACACACTTTTTCACAATTAAATAGTTTTTCATAATTTTTTTCTTTTATTCTAAAAGGGTTTTATTTACATTTAAAATTAATTAATAAAATAATTAGTTATATATACATGTCTAAACCATATTTTCATAATTCAAGTAATCCTTTTCATACCCACCATTATAATGTCTAGGAAAAAATGGTAACATTTAAATAATAATATGTAGTTAATCGTTTAAGCTCGATGTGGAATATCATGTGTGCTATCGAACATAGTGTTTATTTCAAAAAATATTAAGTTGTAGAAAATTAGGTCATGATGTTGTTATAAGAGTAGATAGACTAAGACTAGATTCAGGGATAGAGGTTGAAGAACTAACTGTACTACACCAAACTATGGACCACTCTGATTGAATAAGGATTTAATATAATGAGTTTTTATAACTTGATTTATAATGAATTTATATTCAACTACATTTGAGAGAATACAAATTGTGGATTCTGTTAACATTTGTTTTTATAAATGGATGAATACTATCTTCGTTCATTATTATTTATATCTCTAGGTACCTTTTCATCTCGATTAACTGTTCATAATAATCTATGAAACTATGGGATGAAAAATCATCAAAAATTATATGAAAACCATTTAACATTTAATTGATAATTTATAAATTCAAACATGGTTGTCAAAATGATTAATCTTGAGAGATTTTGTCCATGGAGTACCTCATGGATGTGTATAAATAACTACCATCACCATAATACTATAATTAGTCAATTTAGATACATGATTTACTCCAGGGAGTGGCTCATTTCCAGTTATAGGGATAAATACCATCACTCTAACACAAGATTTTATCCATTTGGAAAATGGTTTACTCTATGGTGTGGCCCAAATATGGGTATATACATAATTACCATCACCATAACACTATAATATTCTCATTTAGATGAGTTATTTGACTCAACATGATGAAAACCATGAAGGGGGAGATTTGGAATAAGGATTTTAATGTTCGTAAGTGTTTGAGAATCCTAATGTTAGATCTTCATTCATTTCACATGGATCCTCTATAACAATAAACCTAGTACTAGAGAATAATTGAAACCTCAATATTTTTCCATTATAAAGGAGACTAAATAGAAGAATCTTACTTCTCATGGTGTTATTTTATGGACCACACAATCATTTAGAATTTTATGTCATCACCCTATCTTTTTCCTAGGCCCCATATTTTTGTGGTTGAGTAAGAAACGAATTTATATTTTATTAGGTTTCATTTTATGAGTTTTAAACCAAATAATAATTATTATTCTTTCCAATTTAAAACGATTAATTTTTCCTAAACCACTTGAGGGGAACATCCATTGAGTGGAGTGTTTAATTTTACCTTGGATTTTATTTACAAGTTTTCAATCTGTTTATTTCTTTGATTCATTCCTTATTATGTTTTAGGTCATAAGAGTTAAACTGATGTAGATGATGTATAAAATCTAACAGCATTAAACAATATGCACATTGTTTATGGTGTTTTTCTGTGGATCACATATTGATGATGTTTAAGTTTGTATATCATTGATCATATAGGAAGGAAGTCCCCTTATAAAGGGAAAGGTTATACTTGAATAACGATCTTTTTTCAAAAATACACCACACTAGAAAATGATAATTTATATTATATTGATGAATCTATATCCATTAGTTGATATTTTCTAAAGGCAAAATATGAGGAATAATTAAAATTTCAAGGGAGATATATAAGAATTTTATATTTGAAAATGATTCTGATAGAAAACTATATAACATTAAGGGTATAAAATCCAATAGAATAATAAAAGTATGGATAATTCAATTCATAAACAATGGATTTTGAATCAATAGTGATGAGATAATAACCAATTTGTAGTGTATTATTATGGAACATATTCAAAATATATTTTCCATTGTAATGGTCATAGGGTATATGGGGGTTAGAAGATTATTTTCATTAGAAAAATGAAAACTTTAGTTTATAATACATATCAAGGGAACATATGTCTTGCCATATTGGGTTCATAAAATGAAAATTAATGTTTAGGTGTCCTTTGTATTCAAATGTGACCATTAACTATATATCAGGAAACATTTTTAAGGATTCAAACACATATTAAATGAGGTAGGTTCATATAAGGAAGGGGTATTCAAGAGGTGTTCTAGAACCATAATCTTTATACCATGGTGTTGGGAAACATAATGAAGACAAAGAGATAGAATGTGTCAATTACCTATCATTTTCCTAGGCTATTTGTTCTATCAAGGGTGGCTTGGATTTTAATAGGGACATACAATGGGCCCTACAATCATTTATCATTTCTAATTTATTCTATAATGTCTCATAATCTCTAAAAATACAATGTTTAGTGAGCATAAACTTGAATTTTACTAAGAGTACATTTTTCATGTTTTCATCCTTATATGGGTTATATATTTTTCACCTAAATTTAATGTTATTATGATCTAGAATATAAGGGGACAGAATTTATAGGCATATGAATTTATCCAATAAATATTGAGTTTAATGTTATGCATATTTGACTATAGGTGATGTGGGATAAGTTATATGGAATATGATAAGGTAAAACCCCATGAGAATGAAGATACCAATTCTAGTATAGTATATCTCATAGAATATGTGTAGAAAACTTAATTTTATTGTGTATAGGAATGTGTTTTGAGATAATACATAAAGTGGAAAATGGTAATAGTTTTCCTGGCATGAATAGTGGTCCTAATTCCTCTATATACTATTTAAAATGTGGGGTACAAGTGGTTTATGGTCTTGATGGGTAGACCTAATAAATTAACATAAAAAACAAAGGGGGACCAAATTATAAGAATATGAAAAATCCATTTAAAAATTAATTTTTGATGTCGTAAATCTTAACATATTGTTCAAGGTTATGAATAAGTGATGTGGAGTAGTTATGTATGGGTTTAATGATGGACATATTTTAAAAATGGGTTTCGTTGTGATACTATGAAGGTGTATATAGAGAATCTCTACTTTAAGATAAATATTATCCTACATGATGGATAATATCTTGGGTTGTTATGCAGATCCATATTGGGGGGGGGATACTATGAATAGTAAAGTAAAAGTTTTCTATTAAATTTGAATGCACTGATTATCGATATCAAATTATATATTTTTGGGAATCCAAGAAACTCCAAGCACAATTGTTGATTTATTAAAAATATGTTCAACAAGGATAATAGAGTATTTTAGAATCTATTTAGTAATAGCTAGACTGGTATAAGGACTTGTGGATGTGTCCAAGTCATGGGGTTCAAACATGTTTTATGGATCATTGGATACATAGTCCTTATTTTTTAGGGATTCTCTAGAAATGAAGATATATAACATAGAAATTAGAATTTTATCTTAATTTTTGATTAGAGATACAATCTACATCGGGTTACCTCTTATGAATCTAGATCTCATATAGGGAAAATGGGTTGTATATAGGGGGCCTCTCTGAATAGTTTATGGAAATTTAGAGTAGACCAAATGTTTTAATGTTTAATGTCATGTGATGATGATATAGAAAAAGGACCCCTATGTATTTTGGGATCCTAAATAGGAAAGAGAAATTTTTACATGTTATTTTTGTTATGGGTTCAGAGATAGGAGAGGCCCCATAGCTCAAACCTGGGATAAAGGATGAGTTTTCTTTTTGAATGGATAACTCAAAACTTTAATAAAATATCCACAACTCATTCCATGAATAAAAGGTAATAGTTTCTTTAGGAATAGATGACACAACCTTATAATAGATTCACATATATGGATTATATAATAGGTACTATTTCATGGATCTAACTCTTATACAAGTAATGATTCACATAGGATGGACCACTCCATGTAAGTTATTTACATTTAGGATGGACCATATGTTGTGTAGTTTAATATATTTAAAAAATAGACTTAAGGGTCACTACATTAAAATATAATTTTTTTACCATAGCATAGTTCTATGTATATATTGAAAATTCTAGGATATATGCATTTTTATGTTATCTTCTATCTTAGTGAACGATAAGAAATAAGTCATCACTAAAACCCATATTCTTAAGAGAGGTGGGGACTTTTATTGATTGAATTTGTGGTTGGAACTCATCTATAAGATCCAGGTTTCATTATGTATTCAAATGGAACAATAATCACGCTACACATTTTTCTTGAATAAAAACTCCTTCCAATGATCTGGATCACATACAAGGAAAAGGGTAAATTTTTTTCAATTTTTAATTCATAAATGTTCTCAGGAAAAAATTTCTTAGAATTAATATGTATTTTTAAGTAAATTAGAATAAATCCACTCAACTTTATTAGAATGAATAAATTTACATAGATCTATATAATATTAAAGGATATAAGAAATTATATTCTTTGGACCTAGATAGATTATATATGAAGGATTCTAAAACAGATTTAGATCTCATGTAATGGAATTAGTTCATATATAATATTCCAATCTAAGAAGTTTATTTTCATACATGATATAAAGTTTTTCCTCCCATATTTGGGCATGGTGTTCATTCCTATGCTAAATGGGGTGAACAAACATGACCAATAAGAAAGAATCATTCTCAATGTGATATACAAGATGATATTTCAGAATAACTAGAAGCATACTAGGTTACATGATGAGGGTATTTTCAAAAAATATGATGGGATTTGGTTTCTATGATACTATGGTTGTCATATAGTTTAATAAAGAGAGGAACATTAATTATAGAGTTTAACATCATGAAGTGAGGACAATAACCATGTATTTTAATATCACATGGTGAGGATGTTTTCAAACATTTTTAAATGAAGATATAATGAAGAAGACCTTATAGATTAACATCATGTGGCCATGATGATATTATTTTTTATTTAAATTCATACAACTATGAATTATTATGTTCAGTTTAGCATCATATCGTATGCATGAGAGTGAACCGAGATGAATATTATGATAAGAATTTCATGAGAAACCTTTCATTAGTGGATGGTGTGCTTCATTCTCTATCCATTTAGACTAGGTAACAAGCTCTACTAGAGTAGACATTTTTTATAAGTTAAGGTACCTCCCACTATGATTCAAGAATATGTGGAATCTTTCCTAGAATCATCATAGTTCTGATAACCAATACCATAACTCCATTGAATAATGAATTATGATTAACTTTCATGTTGAACGATCATGTAACTAGGCTTTGACGAACCTCCATTTTGTAAAAATTACATAACTTATTCTCATTGATTAATTCCAAACCATCCTTACAAATTTGAGATTCTATAACTTCATTCAATTTGTTTTATATTGATGTGTGAAACTATGATAGCTAGACCTCAATGGAAAGGATTGCCTCTATACCATATACAAGCTGGTATGACGGTTCTCTTATGGTAGAATGGGTCATGGGGCTATGGGAATACAAATTATGTAGAAATTTTATAGCCCAAAACTCTTTATTTTATTCACAAATTGCTAGAAAATATTAGATAGAGTCTTATTGAAAGCCTCAATCTATCTATTTGAAACAGAATTGTTTCAAGATTAGTTATTAGACTAAATTCTATATTATTGATACATCATTTCCAACTCGTAAGAGCATAAATTCGTTCCATTTTATTTCAATATCATATGAGGGGAACTAAATATAGTAATGATGTTTTTGTTCATAAAATTATTGATATTATTTATATCAAATTCATTTATGGATATTTCCACATCTCACATTGATAATAAATCAATATGAATAAGGATTTACTTAATCATCAAAGACGTGATTGAGATATATTGCCTCATGAAATCAATTCATGATATAATTAATGGGAAAAAGTATTTACAGATGTAAAGAAACCCTTGGGGTCTATGGATGAAATTGGAATTTATTTTTAAGGCATTACATTTCATGGAATATTCCAAATAATTTTGGGCCATTAATGGCCAAAAGTATTAATTCCTCTTGATGAAATGGGAGAGCTCGGTTCGTAATTGATGACCACCATAAGAACCTTTATAGAATTACTTCATAGTAATAATGGTTTATCCTCCTTCAATATAAATATTGAGTATCCTATCATATCCATATTTATGAAGGATTTTATGACAACTCTTATCATTGCAATGCATATGGTTTATGGATCATTTTTAATGTGTTCTTTCTTGGATCGATATAAAAGAAAAATTTCCATTTTGTGGTAGTTTAATATGGGGACATCCCTTTAGTAGTTTTATTATTTTGTGAGGATATATTCTTGAGAATAAAAGAGGTGGAGTGGATCTTATTGGTCATTTATCTATATTGTTTTCAAATGTGGATCCTACAATGCAATGTATAACACTGATAACAATAACAACCTAGTATATATCTGACAAGGTGTTGGATTCATTATCCAATGAATATACCTATGAATTTTTTGAATCCAGAACATGTAATATCTTTTCCTCAAAATGGAATTATTCTATCAACCCTCGCATATAATCAATCAAGGGAATATCCTCTTTCTTGATGGCATGTTTGCCATTAATCTTCAAGATCACCAACTTCGAATCATCCATTATATTCAAGAATTTAAATATTATATATAGGTCCAATTCCAAATATTTAATTAGTTATTGAGACTAAAATTCATTTTTTCTATTGAATTATTACAGTATGATAGATTACGTTTGATTTTTTTATAAATGATAATAATTCTCCACCTAACTCTTTTGAGTTTTTAGTTTTCCATCCTTTTTCCCTTTCAATATCCATTGGAACTATTAATGTGAATATATTATGTTTGGAAGTGTCTTTAATGTAAAATACATCTCCATATGGTATTTTATTATCCATTGGTGTGCCTCCCATGATACAATGTTCCATAAGAAAGAATACCAATGCTTTCACTCTTACAACATTTTATGGTATGAATTGGACATAAAACTACAACATAATGACTTCCCAGAAATCCATTAATCTATTTAGAAATATGCGATTGAGGATTTACTTGAGTGGGTCAATGAGATAGACTAAATAAACCCAATTATTCTATAAGTAATTTCGTAGTTCCTATAATTAAAATATCCATTCAATAAAATTATTCTTGATGATAGAATGTCATGTATAAATATTTATCATAGTTCTACTTGGATATAAAGACTATCATCTTTTCCTGCATAATTATTTTGCGTGATGAGATCCCCAAGAGACTGATAAATGGATGAAATATATAATATGAATAATATATATTTTACAAGTGACAACAACACAGATATGATTGAGAGTTATTACTTCTAATTGTCAACATCCTTCTAAAAATAATAATTATTAAAATAAATAACTCTACACTTCATGAGATTAATTAAGGGAAATCACAAGTATGAAAGGTTATCTGTGATATCTATAATGTAATAAAGGTTCCTCTAAACCCGTATCAACTCTTTATTATTCTTAAGAGGTTGCATGTTAAGGATCACCTTCACTTTCTTAGGGATGAATTCTATGTCATAATGGGGTACTATAAAGAAAAATAAATTTCTAGATATCATTCTCAATGAACATTTTAAGTGGGTTTTCTTCATGCTATATTATTAATTTTTTTCAAAACTACTTCAAGGGTGGTGAGATGATCAAAATATTATATATTATTGAGTTCAATATCATCAACATAACATTATATAGTCATTCATAGATTTTTTTTCAAAATATGATGCATGGAATGCTGATATGTGGATTAAGAATTATTCAAAGAAAATAGAATTAAACGACATAAATATTCCCTTTTGGGAGACCATAATATTGTGGACTCCTCATCATCTATGGAAATTGGAATCTGGATATAAATTAAGTATACATCTATAAAGGCATGGTCCTAGAAACTAGTAGTTTCATCAATAAAATATTCCAAATCCGAATTTGGTAGTCATCATCTATGAAATGATGTCTGAGATCCATAATGTCAATGAATTTTTTTTTTCATATTGTTCTTCTTGATTGTAATGATTTCATTATTAAACATTGCGTACTGAACATGTTAGAAGAATTCATCTTTAACATGTTTATTGACTATTGCTGAATTTTTTTTATTGTATGAGTCTGGAGTAGAATTCTAGATTCCTACATAAAACCTAAATGATATTCAAGAATACCAAAATGATGGGTGATGTCAATGATATTAATCAAAAGAATTAAGTTGTAATTCAAATGAAAACATCTTAATACAGCTTAAAAAAGGAGACATATTTCTCTTGTTCTTCATGATACATGGTATCATTAATTAGGTTAAGATTTGGGTCTTCCCATATACCTAGAAGTCATCAATGGTGGTGTAGCTTCTTTCCTCGAATGTTTGAGTAGTAACTCCCTAATTTTACCTATCTTCTTCTTTTACATTAATCTTACTAGAAATGAATAATGATAGAATTATTTTACAATTGTGAGAAAATGAGATGTAATTTTAGTTATATGTAAATTATAAGAAGGAGTCACCAAGTCTTAAGTGTACTGATTTGTGAGAATTATGGTATGGGATACTCGGGACATGCTCTAGTTCCTCAGATTCTACATAAACCTAGGTAGAATTATGTGATGAAGGAAAATTTTTAGCGACCAAATATGTTATATGAGTATTTATATCATCTGTGAATGATAAGTAGCTATCCTTGGACTCCAAAAGTTCTAATGTGTTGGAGTTTCCATCCAAAATATTCTTTATGTTCTCTCTTTCTTCCCTACTATCACTAGAAGAAGAATAAATACCAATATCCTAGGATTTTGGAGATTCCATAAGGGAATTTTTATTTCACATGGTGGAATTGGGGGAATTTTCTAATTGGGATAATTACATAGCAGTATCCTATGTTTTTTGATAAAAAGTATGAGTATTTTCCTCTAAGAAATCATCGTTATTGCTGGGGTCAAATAACTATTCTGCATGATTGGATTTATTAGATATAACTAATATCTTATAGATGATATAGAATGTACCTATGAATTTTTTTTCTCCTACCTCAAGGTTTGAGGCAGGTGTGATCAAAGAACCTCTGTTGTGGAGTTCTGAATGTTATTCATACTAGAACTCGTGTAGTGATGTTCAAGAGTGAAGTAATTTTCTTAGGAATCATGTTTATCTCTTCCACTGTCACTAGAACCCACTTCATAATGGTAGCATCATGGAAATAATATGACATTAATGTGATCATATGCCATGTAATTTTATATAGGAGTCAAATTACTTGATTATTTCTCAAATTTTTAGTGATTCCCTTGATCTGGAAGAAGGGACGTATATAATTTTAACTTAGTTCATGTATTGGGTTAACATGAGCCATCTCTAAACAATTTATGATTTTGATTCAAGTGGGGTAATCTATAATAGGCTAATTTCCCTCTATACCTGGGAGTCTTTTTTCTATGAATTCAGATCTATCATAATCAAAAGGATTAAAATCAATTTTAAATACTCTTTCTTATCAATTAATGGAATATTTAAGCAATTATTGGTATGATGAAGGTTCCACTGCATGTAAGTGAAGTTATGGTATTCACAGTAAGACATTAAAATATGAATACCGATGATCAAAAATAAATTCATAATTTTATAAAAATTATCAATATAGGCCTTAATCATGTTTCATCTAAGATAATTTCGTTTTTCATGGTCATATCCAATGATTGTTAAAGTGGAGGGAGAAAAATACGCTTTTTTGTGGCCCAAACGTCAAAGTGTCCATATGAGAATAAAGATGATCCCAAACTTTTTTCAATGATATATTAACAAATATCCACATCATACATCATTACAAAATTTTATATTGTCATAATATTCCATTTATTTTTTGTAAACTAATCTTTTTATGTGACTGATGTGACAACATAGAAATTGATATGTTTAGTTTCAACATGGAAGAATTCATTGACTACGACACAACTTCAAATTCATAATGGAATTGAAGATCCTCAATAAGTGCCTGTAATATCTCCTTTAGAAAAATAAAGTCAACATAGGATAAAAAATTTATCTAGAATGTTGGCATTAAAATTAAATATATAACAATTTCAGGATAGAGGTATACACTTTCCTATGTAGGGATACCCCTTGGGCTATGTCATAGGAGCAGGAGTTGCATGTGTTGGTGGTTGAATTTCGTGATCGTAAGTTGAAAAAATTGTTACCATAAATTGGTTAGTCTCTATTTACTTTCTAGAATTTTAACACAAATTAGATATGTTTGTGTTTTCTAATTGATCCTCTATTATTATGGGACCTTTATGGGACTTAAATGAATTTAGAGTTAGCCGAGGTTCTTATTGTGCATGTTTTTGAGCCTATCTTTGGGTATCTTCCATATATATAGTCTTAGAAGGGATGGTACCTGGATTTTGGGATCCAGATTGGCCTCTACTTTTTGACCCCATAAACCTCATTAGCCACTTACTATCTTCCTCTTATTTTGATAAGGGAAATCATGGTCATATGTTTCATTTTAATCATAGAGGGGATCTACTGAGTGAATAAAGTTGATAGATTTGAATAAAAAACGTCTCTAATAAGGATTCAATTTGATGGGTTAGTTCTTATTAAACCATTTCATGGGGTATAAAATATTGAACCATTTTGTGGGGGTTGTTTCCCATCAAATGGTTTTTTAGTTTGGTGCACATTGAACTATTTGGTGTGGTGGAATCCATTGAACTAATTTATAGGGAAACACATGTCCTTAGAGTTTTAGATGAGTGAATTCTGAGAGGTTTTAAACAATATTATGCCTTGGAATTTGTTCCTCCTCTTGGGTATCATTCTTATTAAAATGGATATGAATAAGAATCGTCTCTAATAAGGATTCAATTTGATGGGTTAGTTCTTATTAAACCACTTCATGGGGTATAAACTATTGAACCATTTTATGGGGTTGTTTCCCATTAAATTGTTTTTTAGTTTGGTTCACATTAAACTATTTGGTGTGGTGGAATCCATTGAACTACTTTATGGGGAAACACATGTCCACAGAGTGTTAGATTCTTGAATTCTGAGAGGTTTTAAACAATATTAGGCCTTGGAATTGGTTCCTCCTCTTGGGTATCATTCTTATTAAAAGGGTGAAGCCGATTCTTAGTAGAACATCTGTTGGAATATTTTTGCATCAAAAGAGTGAACTTGATTTTCATATTAGAAGTTGGGGTAACAATTGGTTGATCCAGTTGTGACCTAATAATGGAATGACCATGGATGGTAATATTTATGGTCATACAATTACCAAATTTATATTCTCCTTTATTGAATAATTCTTTTTATTCTCAATCTTATTCCATTGAGATTATATATACATAGGATATCTATGATAGTGGATTGTGAAACATATCTTTTCTAGAATATTCAATTTTCTAGAGGATTTCAAAAATGATAATGCCCTCACTAACATTATTCCCTAACATTTTGTTGTATGAACAGTAATTTGGAAAGTCATGGAGGCCATCTTGATCATGATATCTAGTTTTTTGTATCTTTTAAAAATACTCCATAGTTATGAAGAAATATATAGGGGAATACTCATTTCATAAATAATAAACATTATTCGTATTTTATTTATACAACATGTGCCTCTATTTCTATCTCCCATCTCAGTGAAGGGTTGGAATGGGAAAATTGTGATATTTCATAGATTTAGATGTTAGGGATTGTTTCAAGGATGTTTGAAACATAACATATATTTTTTTCTTTTTTTCTTTCCTCTTTCATAATGCTCTTGGCACGGGCCGAGGCTTTGGCTTGGTCTGCAGAATGGAATCCTCCAACCATTCTAAAATTTCAATAAAATCATAGAACGAACCTAGTTTCATTAGTGATATAGAAAATATTTTTTGTTTAATTGGAATATTTTCAACATAGATTCATATAAATTCATTGTGGGGATGTTATAGGTTTCGGGAGTATGTTAATCCCTTCAATATAGTAAAAAATTATGAAAATAAATCATTGTCACATTGTTTCTAATTCAAGAGATCGAGGGCTATATTATTCCTTCGTATTGAGATGAACATGATTGGAATTTTTGGTGAAATTAATCCCACATCGTGACTAATTAAATATGTAAACTGGAATACCAGACAAATTATGACCCATCTCAACTTTTTTTAAAATCAAATCATCTTATCATTCTATTATTGATTTAAGGTTCCCAGCATGGGACCACATCTAGATATGAAGTGGGTTATATTATATTTCATGTCCCTAGTTCCACTGAAGGTTAGAAAAATCCAGATTCCCAATGTTCATGTGAGGATGAGTCACATCCACCCATCCAGGGTATGATTTTCTCTCCAGTTTTACTAGTTCACCCACCCAACCATGTCCTCCATTCAAGATGTTAGAGACTCAATGGACCCAATAAGCTCTATTGGGATGGTTGTTTAGCTAGATATCCAAGATGATATAGTGAGTTTATTTTTATATTGTTTTATTTCATACATATTCTATGAATTACAAGAATATTTCATCTTAGGGTAACTCACTATACATAGTTCTAATTGTCATCCCAGTAGAGAAAACTCTTTATAATTCCCAACACTCATTTCCATGTAAAATAGAAAATTGAAACCTGTGTTTTTTATATTAATGCATTCTTAACTTATTGATGGAACAACCTCTTCATGTTAGAGAAATACATCTTAAGAATGTGTAAAAATCACTTCTTTAGGTGTATTTTTGGAGGAATTATACCTTTGAATAGTTCGACAATAAGTCTCCATAAATCATTTATTTATTTATCATATTGGAATAATATTTGATCCTCAGTAAGAGGATCATGTTAATTGTTTGTTAATGGGTGGTTACCACACCATTCCATTTTTGTTCATCTAAATCTCATCTAAGAGGTGGTAATGGAGCAACCGAGGAGCCCCGGAATTCATTTATTATCAGTGTTTTCCAGTACAAACACAATCTATGAAAGTTTTAGTGTAGACTATATTTTGAAAAAAATATTTTGGATAATGTTCTTTTGTATCAGTTCCATATTATATATCACTAATGGTTCAAATATTTATAACATTCACCAATATATAATATGATTTAGGGACCATGCCCTCATCAAGAGGTGAAAGTGATTATTCTTTTATTAATATTCATCATTATTAGAATCCCCACTCTAATTTCCCCTTCCTTTCATTTTAGACTATTTTGAGTTTTCTCCATTTAGAGGAATCACCACTACCTTTTTTCTACTATCTTGAATATGGTTTCTAGATATTTATCCCAAGATAATATCTAAACACTTTTGTAGACCATGCCCCCAAATAGAGAGATATTTTATACTTTGAGTGGAAATTTAGAGGTCAATTTGTTGAAAATTTCATAACCTGGACGTGATTGAATTTCATTGATTAGAAGGATGATGTTACTAAAATTATACCAACCACTTGGGTTTGTGCTTACGTGGTCCTTCTATAAAAAATTGTTACATTGAATGAGTATTTGATGAACCTCCGGGTGGTAGTTGTTTTATAAGTCCCCCTAGCCCTAAATTATATGGTTGTTCCCATATTACAACTCTACGAGCACCACCACTACCCTTCAAATTTTGTACTTTTTTGTTTGGGTATGATAAAGGTGTAGTATATTCTATGAGTCTAATCTAGTCATTATTTAGGGTATTTCATCATCTAATAACATGCAATTTATTAAGTGTGAGGAATACTCAACCATTATAGATTCTTGATGAAGGTTCCTTTAAATGGATATCTCATAGTAGCCTCACCATTTATGCGGTTTGGGAAAGGCGGGATCTTATTTAATAGACCATCAATAATAGGAACAACCTATGTATAAGGATTTTCATAAAGAAATGAAAATTCATGATGAATCTAATGAAAAGATTTGATGTTGGGGAATTAAAGTGAAATGTTACACTCCATGTTAACCTAATACTCTAATGTATACATTAGATGGAGCATTAATAATCAATTGATGTAGAGTCATGAAAACATTAAGAGAGACACATTTTAGATCTCTATATTATCTCCTCGATTTCAGGCATCAGGTAACTATATGGGAGTCTAGGTCTATCTCATGGTAAAATTATTATATTTATATGATTTAATTTTCATAATACATATAAGGTAGTGGTTTTCCATTTAGATTATGAAGATTCAGACATAAATTTATAGGATGACAGTGTATACATTATTGTTTCAAAACATTTGAAATATCATATCAATGTGTGGATATGGGCCAAACAAATACCGATATGTTATCTTTATCCAATTTATTTTTCGTTATATATTTATTCCATTCTTATCTAGTGACATATTCTTCTACATGATCCAAAGAGAGTTTCTTCTTCCCAATTGAATTATTGAGGGAAGTGAGATAATTTATAATTTTTTGTGTTATATTGGAGGTTTAGAGATCCATTGGTGGTTTGGAAAATGACCCCAACATTGGGATGTCTTCTATTTGAAAAAAATATATCTTTTTAGGGATAAATCTCGTAGAGTAACTGACCTCTATATTTTTAGTGCAATGTGGTTTGAATAATTATTCAATGTTGTCTTGACAAGGTATGGGCCTTCTAATCGATGTGAGACTTCATTGTGGGGAGGAAATTCATAGTAATGTTTATGGTATAGAGAAAACAATTATGGGTCAATATATATACAAAGGTATGATTGAAATACTATATTACCTATAAAAGAAATTTAGGGTGGATAATTATAAGGGGTGGACCTTCTTTTCATTTGATCTTCAGACCTAGAGGGGGGTTTTAGGGCTCAAATCATTATAATAATTCTTAGGATCAGTCATAAAATTTCCACGAGGAATGCCTTTATAGAAAATACTCTAGTGGAGGGGGCCTCCTTAGTTTCTAGAAGTAATATTTTCTATAGTACCTCCATAGTTTTAAAATCGTTCTCTATTAGATAATGAGTCCATGGAATATTTGGCCACTATTTATATGTGTTACAGGGTCTCAAGAATAATATCATTGAGAAATGTATGAATATGGTCCTACTTCTAATATTTTAGTTTCCCCTAATTATTTTATCCCATATATTCCCTTTTTTGGTGGGTGGATTCATGTTCCGGGAAGAAGACTTTCATATGTGGTAGCCTCCATAAGAAACCCCTCATTGCTATTAGAATAGGCTAATGGGATTATTAAACATGAGAAAGGGTATTTATCTTGTTATTTATTGGCACTAGGATATATTTATGATATTTCACACACTTAATTGTAAATGGAATATATATATACCCTGATTTTTTTTGGATAGGAAAAAGTTCTTTGAATATTTGATAGGAATATTCTTATGCTTGGAAGAGGTCAATGAAATGGGTTGTTGATCTCTTTGTGGAATGATAAGTGTTCCCAGTCTTATTATTCATTCATTATGAATATGTGTTTATGATCCTTTGGAACAGGAGTGGGTATGTATTCCTTATTATGAGTTTCTCTTGTTATATGTTTAGGAAATACTACAGTGGTGGGGGAAATATATGTTCATTGACCCTCTTGGATGTTGGGATATGTTAATGATTACATGCTAATGCTCATAATAGGATATGTTGATAGTTTTTAATGATTCCATTTAGAATATACACACGAAATACATTTATCCCAAAACATGTTTACATTATTGTATATCATGAATTAAAAATTTTCCCCATTCCATAATTTGAGTGGGTATATAGGCTCATTCATATCTTGTATTAACCAATAAAATATCCCAACATACATATTATTTTGGGTTGGGAATCAGTTAATATACACATTTTTTTGTCAAGATATACCGATAGGCTACCTCTAATGCATGTAGAGTATGTTGGCAGTCATGGTGTGTTGGAATAAGAATATATGTTTGTTCTCCTTTTGTATCCATGGTATATTGGTAGGAATATTTTTTATAAGAAGGAATATGAGACTAATATCTATGGTTAGGATCTCATTATTCTTGGTTTTCTCTCTTAAATTATTGATTTTGAGGGATTAGAGATGGGATTTCATTAATGGGGTCCCCAATGGACTGCTGGGGGTATGATTCCACAAAATGTTAAAGGAAGTTGTGGATAAGATCACTCAGAAACTACTAAACCAAAATGAAGTAATAATAGACCTCATAATATATCTACCTAAGATAAGGGAGGTGTTTATTGGTTCATTTTGGGAAGATACTTGTGATTCCCCAAAAAAAATAAGGTAAGAACTTTATATTCAATAGCATGTAATGCATGCAACAACAAGCGCATTAGGTAATATAATACCTGGATACTTTATAATATATTAAATATTTAAAATAGATTCTATGTATTTCATTGCACAAAACACCATGTTGTCATACTATACATGAAAGAGACACCTTCCTCTATATCTTGCGTTACACACAAAATCAACCTTATTAGATGGATTGTTCTATACGGAATATAAAGTCTAACTGAGAAACAATCTATAGTTAAAGCATTATTACTTAAAATAATAATATATTAGCTAGAGGTTATATTAGAATCTATGAAGTGTATTAAATAACTTATGAAAATGTATGGTTGACAATAATATGTGATTAATTCATAGGATAAAAATTAATTATAAATGAATATAAGAACAAATTGAATATAAAAAGAATATTTTTATAGAAAACTATTTTAGTGTCCAGAAAGCTATTTTATCATAATAGATGAAATTAATTACAATTAGTTAGTGATATTAATGTAATATATATATATATATATATATTACATATTCAATAAATTATATTTGATATTTATCTAATACATTTTTTGAAAAATAGGATAAGAGAAAACCCAATATTTGACGTAAAAACATATATATTTATTAAGACATTTTTACCACATTTTAATGGTGAACCCGTTTTAAATATTAATTTTAACACTATTATGAATTTAATTTTACAACATAAACATTATTTTTAAATTCATAATATCAAAATTATATTAGGAGGAATTTTTGTGATTTTTTTGAGAAACTTCATTTTTTTAGTGAATAGGGAAAAATACATTATTTAAGTTAAAAACTACATTTTCATTTAAATAATTATTAATGTTAAATTATATTATAAATTTGTTTTAAATTAAAATTGTATCAATTATAAATTTATTAATATAATTTTTTTCAATAGAATAAATTTACTTTTTTAAATTGAATAAAAAAACAAGACAATCTTTTGATCATTTTTCTACTAAAACAAGTTAATCTATTTGTCTGCAAGGTTAGCATTAATCTTAATTCTTTCACTTATGTGATTTGAATTTTGAAAATATGACATACACCATTGTAATAAAGATAATATTGTGTTATAATAAGACCAAATTAATTTTTTACCTAAATAATTAGGGAAAGTGAATAAAATTAATTACCGTGATTAAGGTGTAATTAGGCTTCAAAATGAACTAAAACCACATGTTTAAGGTTCCAAATGACAAATAAACCTATCCAAAACTCGTTTAATGTAATTAATTCGGACATAAAAATTTTATTAATGATTTTGGGTGTTTTTTTATGACTTTTGGTATGTAAGAACATATGTACATCTAACTTCTTCTCAAGAATACCATGTGCGTCCTTTTCTTACCATATAAAAGGCCTCCACCTCTACCCATTTCTAACACATCTAAAACCTCATAAGATCGGCCAATATCTAGCCACATGGCCTCCCAAAATACATAACATCGACCTAGAAGCCTCCCTTTGGGCAGAATACCTTCCATGGATTCCTTTTGGTATAAACCAAAAATATTACCCTATTAAAAGGTAATGTCTTTTCTCAATCACTCTAGATTCATTTCCATTTTCCAATAATAAAAGTATATATATTGTGTTCCTGAATAACAAAACTAGAATCCTCAATATATTAGTATTTTTTTATGAGATTTAAACATAAAATTACACACACCACTATTTAATGGGTAACAAACATAATGAATCTGTGTAAGGTGAACTACTACCTCACGAAGCGAGGATTGTTCAATTTTCCATAACGCCTCCTATGGTGGAAAATACGATAGACTATCTATTTATATATTTTATATAACGTATTTATTATGTATTTATAATTTTTTAATCCTTTTATTACACCTACCTTTAAAACATTCCTTTTTATATTAATTTGATAACATCGTTTGAGTATGTGTGGACTACCACCCCTCAAAGTGTTGTGATTCATTCACACTGAATGTGAAACATATAAAGGATGGTTATAATTAAAAATATGAGACATAAGAAAAATAAATATTATATTATTAAAATAATTAAATTTCTGGATATATATATAATTATCTTTATTACCCTTTCACACACATAAAAATGATAACGTTATTCATGGACGTGTGGATTACCACGGCCACGACATGATGTGATTCCTTTTACACCAAAAAATTCTATATATAAGTATATATGATTAAATAATATGATATTTTTTATATTATTATCATTTTTTAAAGATTTTATTTACATACCTTCTTTCCACAACCATCATTTAAAAATGAGAATGTTACTCATGCGTACGTACGACCTACCATCTCCATGATTGTAACATATTATAATTTTCATAACCATATATAATGAACAATTTTAAAAATATAATTCATGTAAAAATTTGATAATTATTTCATTTTTATTATTCTAGAGATGTTATATAATGAACCCTATGACCATAGTTGACCAATAATAGTTGTTTTGACACAAAAACCAAATTTGGTCAAAAACACATGATGTAAACTAACTTGTTTGAGTAGTGGTACAGAACATGGTAATAAGTTAAATAAAAGTAATTAAATAAATGAAAAAGGTTCTAAGAACGTTTAAAATTAATATAAATCTATAATATAGGAAGTTAAAGTATGTTCACCTGAAAGGAAACTCAAGGTAATGGATTCTTATCTCATTTTCATTCCGTGAAGCATACTTAATTGTTGTAAACCAAATTTCTTATATATAGTATCTGAAACATTGTAAAATAATATCATTAATTATATAATATTTAATTAATTTTAATTTTTTATTTAAGAGTTATTACCTTTGGGTTTTACATTTCATTTTAAATCACATTGTTAGGGGATTCTTGTCTCATTTTCATCACAAGAGGCATAATTAAGAGTTGTGGCCATAATTTATAATATATAGTGTACATATATCCAAATTGAAATTTAATATAATTAAACCTACTATATTCATGGTATTTAAATATATTATTTAATGATTAAGACCTTTGGGTTTTCTAATTCATTTGTTACCATATTGGTATGAGGCTTCCATGTCACTTTTTAACATTCGTCAGATAAATATCGTGTTCACTACTTACATCTTTTGTGTGGTGTATATACTACCAATTTTTATATAGTATATCTTGAATTCCATTTCCTTCATGTTATTTAATACCGTAATTAAATATTATTCTTTCAATAGGATTATGATTTAAAAATGTGTCAATGCCATATGGGACACTTTGGAATGTTTAAAGATTATTTTCCTCAAGACTAATCATAATGATATTTCAATTGAATTTTCATTCAAGGTAATTATATAAAAATTTATCTATAATCCCTTTCATTATTCTCTAGTTATTCATGAAAATTTTCAATTATTAGTACCATTTTTCCACACATTGGTAATCAAAGTGTCTGAGAAAATGTTTTTAAGAAAATGCCACAATATTTCTCTCTTTAGTGAGAGAACCTGTTTTCTTATAAAAACCATGTTTTATTGAAATGTTTTAAAAAATGACTTCAAAATGATTTGGAAAATAGAATTTTTACCATTTTTTCTTTTACCAATACTTTAGAAGGAATATTCTTGTCTCTTTTCAAATGATAAATTTTCTAACATTTTATCATACAAAAAGAATATTATTTTAACATCATATGACATTTATGGATTTATCTACCATAATTTATTTTATGCATCCTTCTCAATTTCAAATGTTTTATTTTTAGTGACAATTTTGTAGAATGGGCTTTCAAATTAAAATATTTTCAAAAGGGTTTTCAAAATCCAAGGATATTTTCCTCTAGAATATTTTTAAAAGTTAATCTTTTATTTTAACAACGACAAAAACCCATTATTTTACTTCATTTGGGATTTGTTTTATTGATACCAACCTTATTATTCATATGGATGGTTTATAATTTATTTGGATATGGATAATATTCAAATTCATTTCATTTATTTATTTTTTAACCAATTTGAAAATTCAATCTCTTATGAATATTGAACATTGAATTTCTCCCATATTATACATGTAACACCCCAAGATTGTACGGTACGCTTCTCTTTGAATAATGCAATAGCGTGTGTTGTACGCAACATCGAGTTCTAACACACACCACAACCAATCAAACTAGCCATTATAAATAGTAATACCTACTTTTTGAAATTTTAGAAATTTTATATCTCAAAATGGACTTCATTTTTGGATTCTAAGTATCTAATTTAGCCTAAGATAAAATTTTGGTACTTTTCGGATAACTTTAATATTTTGATGAATAGTGAAAATTACTAAATTTTAATTAAAAACAACCTTTTTAATAAAAATAATTAATAGTGATAAATTATGAATTTGAGTGGTTTTAAAGTATATTTAGAATATAGTTTTACCATTTAATACAATTTTAGTCATTGGACATAATTTCACAATTAAACCAGACATAAACAAGTATCAATCTTTTGATAGTTATTATATCTTAAAAACACGCTTTTTTGTTTTGACAGCGGGAATTAATTTTAAATTAATTTCTGCCACTTCTGTGTTTTGAATTTGGAAAAATGGATTCCAAATTTGGAATCAGGATGTCCAATTTGTGTAAATAGGTAACTTTTATTTTTAGACATTTTGAATAATTACTTCGGTAAATATTTTATTTACCATGGTTAAAGGGTAAATCCGGTAAATAAGGTTTAACAAATAATATTATAATAATACTAAATTACCATAAAACGTGTCCTAATATTATTGGTGGATACATGTCCGACCATGGGCATCTTTGGGTCGATTTTGGGACCCCATGGAGCCATTTGTAGGTGATAGGGACACATTATTTTAATTAAGTTAAAATAAATACAAAAATTATATAAGCATATATCTTTTAGAAAAACAATTTTTAAATAGGGTTATATATGTTGGATTTTCGATTATAAATATTAATTAGAAATCTAAAAAGATTTCCTACATAATTATATTTTATTTATAATTTTTAGACATTAAATAATTTAATTTATGAATGACACAATGGTGAGGCAGTAATTACCTAATTAATGAAAAATTAGAATAATTGATATTATAAATACCCAAATAAATACAATTTGAGACTTTTAATTAATTACACTAATTTTCTAGGATAATATGACATATTAGTATTGACTGAATTGACTTTTTTTGAAGTAATAATTCTGTTATGATTTTCACAAAAATGAATTATTGAATAGTTTCAAAATTGACATAAAAGAGTTTTTAAAACAAATATTATATTATTAATTGATATTAAAATCCTAAAAATATAAGTTTCAGCCAAGATACTTATATCAGGATAGGGGTATCATTAATGGACCACTTGGGGGTCTCTTGAAGGTATATAGTAGGTTTATTAATGATATAATATAAAAATACAATGTGACTTGGTAGGTGTCAAACTAATTTACCAAGAGTTAAAACTAAACGATAAGGTTAATATAATGACCCAAACCAGTCTAAATTCTATTGGTTGAATCGTTTTCAACCTATCACAACCTTAAACTTTAAATAATTGACTTCGGAGCCATCAAAAACAGAATATTAATTTATTATAAAATAATATTTCTAGCTTTTCCAAAGGTGCCCCTCACCCCTCTTATAAAAGGGCATTCCTCCTTCTCATTACCTCACACCTTCAAAGCCTTTTGGTTCGGCCAAAACCTATCAAATACTCTTCCAACTTCACTAAATACAACCTATAGGCCTTAGTTTGATCATAAATCCAACCTAAGGAGCCCGTTTGATCAAATCAAAAGGAAGAACCCGAAGAAGAGATAATGTTTTCACCACCCTTTTTCAAATTCATTTCTTCTTCAAATTCTTCTTAGTTTGTTATTATCATTCTAAAATAATGAATCCAGTATCTTCTATATACTGTAATATTATTATAATCATTTTATAACCATATTTCAGTATTCTATCCATCCGTGGAATAACATGTCACCATACGTGTGTATATACGGCTTACCGTCTCCACGTCGTGGTGTAATTGTTATTCAATAAATTATTATTTGGATGGGTATAATAATGATTTGTAATTCATGTAAATAATAAATATAACATGATAATGATTCTGTATATATGATATACCATCCAATTATATATTATTTTAATATCAAAAGAATAATATTGTTTCTCGTGCGTACGTACGGACTACCCTTTCCACGAACGCGATGAGATTCATTCTCCATCGTATCCATTCAAGTATAATTCTCATTTGATGATTAATAATAGTATCTAAGGACATTATATCATTCTGGATATGAATAATATACAACATATCCATTACCAACACGTCTTACGTAACAAAAACATATAAAAGAAAATGAGTAAGTTAACACCCGAAACAATGATAATACTAAGATATTCTTAACAAATCAATGTTAAAAAATCATATATGATATCATATTGATGTATATGATTCTTGTATAATTTAATAACAATTATTTCTCCATTATACAGGAGGTTAACCTACCCCCAACCAAGGAAAAGTACAAGGTAAGGGTTTATTTCACAATCTCTTCATTATCCAAGGTTGTTTATACATAATAATATACTAGGATCTATTTATCATCCACATCCATGTTTCTTAAAAATGTATTTCAAAACATTATTACTATTTTACAGAATATGGGTTAAAGTCATTTATACCCTTGTTTGACTTTTTATAAGAAGTTTATAGAGGAATCTTTCTGTCGTTTTCCAAACAAGGTCCTTTTTAACCTTTTCGACAAAATTAAGGTAAGAATGTCTTTTTTTAACTTATACAAAATGTGCAGTTATTATCCGCCATTATTACACCTTTGAATCTTCCCTTACACGCTTATAAGGATATTTTCAAAATAAAGGTTTTCTTTTATAATTATGTGATTTTTAAATGATTTCAAAAAAAAAGAGAGATATTTCTCTCAAATATATGAAAATCCAGTGAAAATGTATATGTATTTAACGAAAGCTTAAAAATGTTTTCAGAAAACCTAACTCTCGACTATGGTAGACAGGAAGGGATTGGGCGTGGACCCATCATGGCCTGTAATTAGTCAAGAAGTCTCAAAATTAGTTATTTCGTTTTCAGAATCTTGCATAATGTTTTCAGAAAAACACTGGAGTATATTTGAGAAATTATAAATGTAAGTATCTTCTAAAAAATTCCATCGGTAGGTCTCATGAGACAAACTAGTGTCTTGTCACAAAGCCTTGGAAAAATCTTATTTTTAGTCTTGGAACGAGGCCTTGTCTATGTGGTTATTAGTCTGGCATTATGCATTCCATCATTATGAAAGTGGTTATTGATATTCCATGTGATTATTTGATTAGTAGAATATCCATGTGAATAAGTAAATGGCATTATTTCATTTTATTTTTTCCATTCTATGTTGAAGTTCAAGTTTAAAAGTCTTTTGTTTTAGTTATACATTGCCTTAAATGTTTATTCTTATTTATGAAAGTTTCCTCTATATTGTTATCCTTACTGGGCATTTGAGCTCACCCCTTTTCTATGTTTTATTTTTCCCAGGATTTGAAAAAGTAATTTATGATTGACCTACAGGGATAATATGAGGGGATAAGAATGTGGAATATGGAGACTATATTGTTGTAGTTTTCATTTGATGATGTAATGTAAACTTTATTAATATATCTAGTGTTTCCAAGGCTACTAAACTAATCGGTCTTTCGAGATTTGATCTTTCTTGTGATCATGCCAATGTTATGTAATAATGCACCAACTCTGGATTACTGGGGTGGGGGAGTTACAGTTGGTATCAGAGGAAGTTTAGTACAAACCTTGGAAGCTATATTTAGATAAAATCTAATTAGAGCACATAGATTTAAGATGGACTTTGAGGATTAGTATAGAAGAACTTCCTAAAATTTTGGTATTGTAGAGATTTTGTGAGTTTTCCGAGCAATACATCTCTGTCTGGATACGAGCAGGTAGAGGCGGCTCTGGCACAGATGTACCTAGGGGTAAAACCCAAAAAGACCACTTTGAGCTAGACTCGAACGGAAACTGGTGCACGACAACGGGCCTTGATGCACTCTTGGTTACGACACTCCCAGGGGATATTCTTAGGATAACTCTCATTTTATTTACAAATCATTATTAAGGGATTATGAGTAAATAATTCCTCAAAGAAAACATTTTTATGATTACGGATTATATCCATAAATAGTTCAATTTATGTTAAGTGTTTTATCAGTACGAGATTATGTATTTTGATTCATAAACTGATCGAGTTTATGCCATTGTTTAGAAATGGAACCTAGTGTAAGAAATAGAAACCATATCAATGCACACACTCTATGCAGGGATTTCCGTCCTGCTCAAGATAAGTATAGTGGAGCTGGTGATGCAACTAGTGCCGATCAGCTAATCACCATACTGGGAAAACTCACTCAGGTTATGAATAATAACCTCACCCGTATAGAGCACCCTGATCCGCAGCGTGGAGGATCAATGTTAGATCGCTTAATGAGGCAACAACCACCAACATTCAATGGGTGTAAAAATCCATTAGTAGCTGAGCAATGGATAAATTTCCTAGAGAAAGTATTTTAGGCTTTGGGGAGTAGTGAAAGGGAAAAAGTTATCATGGTAGTTTACCGCCTCACTGGAGATGCTGATCAATGGTGCTCATTGATTCAAAACACCAAGGAAGATGATGAAGTATCAAATATGGAATGGAGGGAGTTCAAAGATATGGTTTTAGAAAAATACTTTCCTCGTGACCATCTAGAAGATATGGAAAGGACATTTCTAAGTCTGAGACAAAAGGAGGATGAGAATGTCACAAAGTATGAGGCTAACTTTACAAGGATAGAAAGGTATGCTGGAGGTTATATACATAACCCAAGAAGTAAGATTGATCGTTTCTTTGATGGGTTAAAACCATATATTCATCGAGCATTAGTCTCACAATCCTTTCATCGTACGAAGACATTGTCTCATGTGATATCAAGACTAAAAAGGAATTCTCTATGTCTTATGAATTTAAAGAAAAGAAAGAGAAGAAGAGATCTGCTGATCAATCTGGGAAAGGAAATAAGGGATAGAAGTGAAAGGTTGAATATCAATCTTGTGGTAAATGTGGGAAGAAACACCCTGGTACTTGCTTAAAGGGAATGGGTGTCTGTTACAAGTGTGGTGAAAAAGGCCACCAAGCTCGTGATTGCAAAGGGAAGAAGGAAGCTGCCAATGTTCAGTGCTACAATTACCGGGAGATGGGACATTATGAAAATGAATATCATAAGCGTCAGGGGAACTTACCTCAGAAAAGGCCAAGGGATCAAGTCCAAGCTTATGCTATCACTACTACTGAGGTATAAGCTCCGAAAGATGTGGTGGCAGGTAATTTAATGGTTTCCTCAAGTTTAGAAAATGCATTATTTAATTCTGGATCATCGCATTGTTTCATATCTTCCTAGTTTTCTAAGAAAATTAGAAATTTCTAATTTGATTTAACAAGGGAGTTGTCAGTTAAAAATCCTAAGGGATGTATCATTGCAACAAAGTTTTGTGAATCAGTCCCCATTAGAGCACATAAATGTTATTTATCTGCTGATCTCATAGTCATACCTATGATTGAGTTTAATATAATCCTCGGTATGGATTGGCTTTAGGACTATGATGTGAAGATTTATTGTAAGAATAAGGAGGTTATGATTTTTGATAATGATGATAAGGAACACCTTATCTTTAGAGCAGAATCGTCACCACCTAATTCTTATCTAAATCCACCCCCAGTAGCTCAACTAAATTAAATTATTGGGGAGGAAGAGAATGAAATGACTGTGGGTGAGGAAAGGAATGCTCAAATAGAGGATGTACCTGTTGTGAAAGAATATGTAGATGTATTTCTGGAAGATTTACTTGGACATCCTCCAGAACGAGAAGTTGAGTTTTCCATTGATTTTATTCCTGGATCAAAGCCTATATCGAAGACCCCTTATAGAATGGCCACTGTGGAATTACTCGAACTAAAGAACAACTAGAGGAATTGAGTAATAAAGGATTTATTCACCCTAGTGTTTCTCCATGGGGAGCCCCTGTTCTATTTGTTAAAAAGAAAGATGGATCTATGAGGTTATGTATCGACTACATGGAGATCAATGCTATAACAATAAAGAACAAGTATCCCCTACCTCGCATTGATGATTTATTTGACCAACTACATGGAGCTCAATACTTTTCAAAGATTGTCCTTCGATCTGGATACCATCAGTTGTGTGTGAAGAAGGAAGACATTCCGAAGAAAGCATTTCGAACCAGGTACAAGCATTATGAGTTTACAGTAATGCCTTTTGGATTGACTAATGAACCCTCTGTATTCATGGATCTGATGAATAGAGTATTCAAGGAATATCTCGATGAATTTGTAGTGGTATTTATTGATGATATCTTGGTATACTCCAAAAGCTACGAAGATCATGAAAATCACTTGCGCATTATCCTGAAGACTATGAGAAGACATGAATTATATGGGAAGTTTAGAAAGTGTGAATTTTGGCTTCATGATATTTCTTTTCTTGGCCATATTGTCTCTAAATATGGAATCTCTATTGATCCTTCTAAAACCAAGGCAATCCAAGAATGGCCAGCACCTACGAATATAACTGAGGTATGTAGTTCTATTGGTTTAGCTGGTTATTATCGACGTTTCGTCCAGAATTTTGCCCGATTGGATAACCCATTAACGAAGCTCACACATAAAGGGGTTAAATTTGTTTGAACAAAAGAGTGTGAAGAATGTTTTGAAGAACTGAAGAGAAGATTAGTCAATGCTCCTATATTGACTCTACCATCGGGGAATGATGAGTTCATTATTTATAGTGATGCATCGAAGAAAGGACTTGGTTGTGTCCTTATACAGAATGATAGGGTTATTGCCTATGCATCACAACAGTTGAAAATTCATGAAGAAAACTATCCTACTCATGATCTCAAGTTAGCAGTTGTGATCTTTTCTTTGAAGATATGGAGGCACTACCAATAAGGTGAAAAATGTGAGATTTATACTGATCACAAGAGTTTGAAATATATTTTCTCACAAAAAGAACTCAACATGAGGCAACAGAGATGTCTTGAATTACTCAAGGATTATGATTGTACGATACACTACAACTAGGGGAAAGCAAACAGGGTGGAAGATGCTTTGAACAGAAAAGATCATGGAGTTTTGAACAATATGAGAATTGAAAGGGATCCAATTTTCATGGATCTAGTGAGGATGGACATGGGAATAACCATGGAAGGTTAAACATCAATTATTTATAAAATGGGTGCCAAACAATATTTACTAGAAAGGATTAAGACTTCTCAGACTGATGATGAAGAATTTCAAAAGAAGATTAAAGCTATGAATGATGGGAGATTGATAGAATTTGTGTATGAAGATGGAATTTTGAAATTCAAGAAGAGACTTTGCGTTCCTGATAAATATGATCTAAAAAGGGAATTGATAGATGATGCTCATAGTTCCAATTTCTCAATACACCCTGGGAGCACCAAAATGTATTGAGACTTGAAGGAACATTTTTGGTTGGGAAACATGAAGAGGGAGATTTATAATTTTGTGTCAAGATGTATGGTTTTTCAACAAGTTAAAGCTGGAAGGAAACACCCTGGAGGAGTCATGCAACCTCTTCCCATACCAGAGTGGAAATGGGACAATATTATGTTGGTTTTTGTCATGGGGATACCAAATACTCCTAGAATGAATGATGAAATATGGGTTATTGTTGATCATCTTACCAAGTCAGCATATTTTCTTGCTATAAGAGAAGATCTACCACTGGAATGTCTAGCAAGACTATATATTAATGAAGGATTGAGACTTCATGGAGTACCCCTATCGATTGTTTCTGATCATGATCCCCTTTTTACTTCAAGATTCTGGAAAAGTCTTCAGAAATCCCTGGATACTGAACTTCATTTGAGCACTTCCTACCACCCTCAGACAGATGGACAATTAGAACGGACTATTAACGCCTTAGAATACATGTTGAGATCTTGATCACTTGACTTTCAGGGTATGTGGGATCAATATTTACCTCTGGTAAAATTTTTCTATAACAATAGCTTCCATTCCAGTATTTAGATGGCACCATATGAAGCATTATATGGAAATAATTGTCGCACACCAACCTGTTGGGATGACATTGGTGAAAGAAAACTTGTAGGTCCAAAACTGGTGGAGGAAACAATGGAAAAGGTGAAGGTAATCCAAAATCACATCGAAATAGCTCAAAGTAGGCAGAAGAGCTATGCCGATAATCGAAGGAAGGATTTGGAATTTCACGTCTGTGATCATGTTTTCCTGAAGGTATCTCCATGGAAGGGAGTCATACATTTTGGAATGAAAGGTAAACTGAGTCCCGGGTACATCGGATCTTTCAAAATTCTAGAACAAATTGGGGTTGTAACTTTATGATTGGCAATGCCGCCAAGTCTCTCCAAAGTTCACGATGTGTTCCACGTATCTCTATTGAGTAAATACATGCCTGACCCAACGCATATACTCACCTATGAGGAATTAGAATTGGAACATGATCTGTCCTATTGCGAAGATCCCGTCAAGATTCTTGATACGAGAGAACAAGTACTGAGAAACCGGATGACGCGTCTGGTAAAAGTCTTATGGTGAAACAACAAGATGGAAGAGGCAACGTGGGAACCCAAGGAACTTATGATGAAGAACCACCCAAGTGTTTTCATGCGGTATTATTATAGAAATTTCGAGGACGAAATTATTTGAAGGTGGGGAGAATCTAACAACCCAAGCTTCTATTGTACGCTTCTCTTTGAATAATGCAATAGCGTGGGTTGTACGCAACGTCGAGTTCTAACACACACCACAACCAATCAAACTAGCCGCTATAAATAGTAATACCTACGTTTTGAAATTTTAGAAATTTTATCTCTCAAAATGGACTTCATTTTTGGATTATAAGTATCGAATTTAGACTATGGTAAAAAATTGGCACTTTTCGGATAACTTTAATATTTTGATGAATAGTGAAAATTACTAAATTTTAATTAAAAAAACTTTTTTAATAAAAATAATTAATAGTGATAAATTATGAACTTTATTGGTTTTAAAGTATATTTAGAATATATTTTTACCATTGAATAAAATGTTGTTCATTGGACATAATTTCACAACTATACCAGAGATATACAAGTACTAATCTTTTGATAGTTATTAGATCTCAAAAACACGCTTTTTGTTTTGACAGCAGGAATTAATTTTAAATTAATTTCTGCCACTTCTGTGTTTTTAATTTGGAAAAATGGATTCCATATTTGGAATCAGGATTTCAAAATTGTGTAAATAGGTAACTTTTATTTTTAGACATTTTGAATAAGTACTTCGGTAAATATTTTATTTACCATGGTTAAAGGGTAAATCCGGTAAATAAGGGTTAAAAAATAATATTATAATAATACTAAATTACCCTAAAATGTGTCCTAATATTATTTGTGGATACATTTCCGACCATGTGCATCTTTGGGTAGATTTTGGGACCCCATGGAGCCACTTGTAGGTGATAGGGACACATTATTTTAATTAAGTTAAAATAAATACAAAAATGACATAAGCATATATCTTTTAGAAAAAAAATTTTTAAATAGGGTTATATATGTTGGATTTTAAACTATAAATATTAATTAGAAAGATGAAAATCTTTCCTAAATAATTATATTTTATTTATAATTTTTATACATTAAATAAGTTAATTTATTTATGACACAATGGTGATGTAGTAATTACCTAATTAATGAACAATTAGAATAATTGATATTATAAATACCCGAATAAATATAATTTGAGACTTTTAATGAATTAAACTAATTTTCTAGGATAATATGACATCTTAGGATCGATATAATGGACTTTTTTCGAAGTAATCATTCTGTTATGATTTCACAAAAATCAATTATTGAATAGTGTCAAAATTGACATAAAAACGTTTTTAAAACAAATATTATATTATTAATTGATATTAAATTACTAAAAATATAAGGTTCGGCCAAGAGACTTATATAATTATAGGTGTATCATTAATGGAACACTTGGGGGTATCTTGGAGGTATATAGTATGTTTATTAACTATATAAAACAAAAATACAAAGTAATATGGTAAGTGTCAAACTAATTATCTAAGTGTTAAAACTAAAAGATATGGTTAATATAATGACCCAAACCTGTCTAAATTCTATTGGTTGAATGGTTTTCGACCTATCCCTACCTTAAACTTTAAATAATCCACTTTTGAACCATTATAAACCGAATATGAATTTATTATAAAATAATATTTCTAGCTTTTCCAAAGGTGCCCCTCACCCCTCTTATAAAAGGGCACTCCTCCTTCTCATTACTTGACACCTTCAAAGCCTTTTGGTTCGACCATCGTCTCCCCAAATAATCTCCCAACTTCCCTCAATAAATCTTATAGGCCTTAGTTTGATCATAAAGTCAACCTAAGGATCCCTTTTGATCAAATCAAAAGGAAGAACCTGAAGAAGAGGTAATGTTTTCACCACCCTTTTTCAAATTCATTTCTTCTTCAACTTTTTTTTCTTTGTTATTATAATTCTAAAATAAAAAATCCAGTATCTCCTATATACTGTAATATTATTATAAACATTTTAAAACCATATTTCAGTATTCTATCCATCCTTTGAATAACATGTCACCATACGTGCGTACGTACGGCTTACCGTCTCCACGTCGTGGTGTAATTGTTATTCAATAAATTATTATTTTGATGGGTATAATAATTGTGTGTAATTCATGTAAATAATAAATAAAACATGATAATGATTCGGTATATATGATATACCATCCAATTATATATTATTTTAATATCAAAAGAATGATATTGTCGCTCGTGCGTACTTACGGACTACCGTCTCCATGAACGCGATGAGAATCATTCTCCATCGTATCCATTCAAGTATAATTCTCATTTGATAATCAATAATAGTATCTAAGGACTTGATCTCATTCTGGATATGAATAAGATACAACCTATCCATGAAAAAACGTCTTATGTGACAAAACATATAAAAGAAAACGAGTAAGTTAACACCCGAAACAATGATAATACTAAGATATTATTAACAAATCAATGTTAAAAGATCATATATGATATCATATTGATGTATATGATTCTTTTATAATTTAATAACAATTATTTCACCATTATATAGGAGGTTAACCTACCCCCAACCAAGGAAAAGTACAAGGTAAGGGTTTATTTTGCAATCTCTTTATTATCCAAGGTTTTTTATACGTAATAATCTACTGGGATCTCTTTATCATCCACATCCATGTTTCATAAAAATGTATTTAAAAACATTCTTACTATTTTACTGAATATAGGTTAAAGTCATTTATACCCTTGTTTAACTTTTTATAAGATGTTTATAAAGGAATCTTTCCGTCGTTTTCCAAACAAGGAGCTTTTTAACCTTTTCGACAAAATTAAGGTAAGAATGACTTTTTTTAACTTATATGGATGGTACGGTTATTCTCCGCCATTATTACACCTTTGAAGCTTCCCTTACATACTTATAATGATATTTTCAAAATAAAGGTTTTCTTTTATAATTATGTGATTTTTAAATGATTTCAAAAAAAGAGAGAGATATTTCTTTCAAATATATGAAAATCCAGTGAAAATGTATACGTATTTAACGCATGCTTAAATTTTTTTTCAGAAAACCTGACTCTCGAGTGTGGTAGATAAGAAGGGATTGTGTGTGGACCCATCCTGGCCTATAATTAGTCGAGTAGTCTCAGAATTAGTTATTTTATTTTTAGAAGCTTGCCTAATGTTTTCAGTAAAACACAGGAGTATATTTGAGAAATTTTAAACGTAAGTATCTTCTAAAAAATTGAATCGGTAAGTCTCATGCGACAAACTATCGTCTTGGCATAAGGCCTTGGAAAAATAATATTTGTAGTCTTGGTATGAGACCTTGGCTATGTGGTTATGATAGTCTGTAATTATGCATTCCATCATTATGAAAGTGGTTATTGATATTGCATGTGATTATTTGATTAGTAGAATATCCATGTGAATAAGTAAATGGAATTATTTCATTTTATTTTTTCCATACTATGTTGAAGTTAAAGTTTAAAAGGCTTTTGTTTTAGTTATGCATCGCCTTAAATGTTTATTCTTATTTATGAATGTTTCTTCTATATTGTTATCCTTACTGGGCATTTGAGCTCACCCCTTTTCTATGTTTTATTTTTCCCAGGATTTGAAGAAGTAATTTATGAATGACCTACAAGGATAATATAAGGGGAGAAGAATGTGGAATATGGAGACTATATTGTTGTAGTTTTCATTTTATGATGTAATGTAAACATTATTAATATATCTAGTGTTTCCAAGGCTACTAAACTAATCAATCTTTCTAGATTTGATATTTTTTATGATCATGCCAATGTTATGTAATAATGCACCGACTCTGGATAGCTGGGGTCGGGGCGTTACAATCCATTTTATTTATTATGGATGTTACTATTTCATAAAACATATTCCATTTTACATATAGTGTTTACTTTGACATTTATAAGATTATTTGGGGAAATATTGACAAATCTAAATACATTATTCAAAATTGATATTTGATATGGTACATGATTTATTTGTTATATGAGGAATGATTTAGACATAAAATACATGAGATGTGGACCATTTTAGTAAATCCCTACAAGTGCGAGGACTATAAATGAAATCCCCATGATGCATCGATAGTCTCATTGGATTAATTAGTTGCGAAAATTGGTACGGTTAAACTATATTTTGATGGTACTAGTTTCATGTACCTAGGAAATATGGAATCCAATAATGAAGCATTGCTTTCATATTAGTTCTAGTTATTATCCATCCATGATATTTTGTGTCGACGTATCTTTGTTTACATTTCATTTTTAGTTCATTGATTAAATGGCATGTGTTTCTTTTTTATAACTTTTTGTATTTATTTTTTCTTATCTGGTTAGTTTAATGGAATATGTTTACATTTATTTCCATTCCATATTTCTTAATTTCTTACATTCAGTTTATTAATTACATGTCAGATGTAATCAATTATTTACCTTATCGTACTAACTATTCTCCTTGATTCACTGTGGATTCCACTCCATTTTTAATTTACTGAGCATTTGAGCACAACCTTTTTTTTATTTCCCTAGGAATCCAAGAAGCATACTATGAAAGATATGTAGGGATTTACTAGATGGAATAGAGTTATCATCAGAGTTATTTGTTTTGATAGAATAAAAAAATTATGTTGTAACAAATTTATTCATTTTTAATACATTACTTATTTATGTATTAAGTTTACCAGTACTAGTAAACTGATTGGTACTTTGGGTCTTGATTCCTTGTAATAATGCCATTGTATTTAGTAGTAGACACTAACTCTGGGCTATTTGGGGTTGTGTCTCTATAGTTGGTATCAATGAAAGTTAAGTAGGAACCTTGGGAACTATATTTAGGATAACCTATATTAGATAACATAACCATAAGGTAGAATTTAAAGAAGTATAGATAAAATCCTGATAATTTTTGTAAACTATATATTATTTGGGTCTTCCCAGCAATATATCCCTATCTGAATAGTACAAGTGGACATGGTTCTGTTATAGATGTACCTAGGAGTAAAAACTCTGACAAGGTTCTCCAGGCTTGACTCGTGGTAACCTGGTACCCAACAACGGGCCTTACTATGCACCTAGTTCGACACTCTTAGGGGATATGCATAGGATAATCCACTTTTCTTTAAAACCAATTATGAAGGATTTGGGAATATAAAAATTAACCTTGGTTAAACCTAAGGAGTTTTATATTAAATATAAGGTGTCACGATTTATAAATACAACTAATGATATTACAAATAAACCCTAGACCAAGGATGTACCTATGTTAAAATAAATTGGATTAGGTATTTATGTGTTATGTTTATAGTGAAAACCATAGTTAAAAGTCTATTTAGTGATTAACCATATTTCAAGTATGTACATCATATTTATATTTATAAATTATATTAAATGGGTTCCAAAAAAGGTCAGCTTATAAGTCGGGTGACAACCAATCAAATATGAAAAGGTCGAGTCTTGAATCCATGACAAAAGGATGATAAGGGTTTCATGTCATCCACTAACCTACATAATTTTCTTGTTAATTTTCATTGTTTTTAGTTAAACAGTTTAATGAATAAATATTAATGATGAACTAGTAGTAAAACATTTTATGATTAAAAAATTAATCTATTAACCATATTTATTTTGAGAGATTTTCAAGGGAAAATAGTAAAACTTGTCACTCTTTTAAAGGCCTTATAAACCTTTAAATGTTTCTTTCTGTACTTCTGGTATAAGGAAACTCATTTTTGGTAATTAATGGTTTTTGGGAGTAAGGGGATGAGTTAGAATTTGATCGAAGCATGACCAAAAGTTAGGATTATTCATATAAAAATGAAACTTATCAATTAATAATATTTTTTTATATTCTTCATCAGAAAAATAATTACCCAAAATCAGTAAAATGACTTAGAAAGAAAATGTTTTACTAATACTTAAATTTCTGTTGAACTGATGACCTTCTAAATCATCAAGGATTTATGGATTTGAGGCCCTCAAATTTCTATTGAGGATTCACTTGTTTGTAATTTTTGACCTCATTCATTCCCTATAAATATTTATGTTTTTACACTTAGTATGCATATCTAGTTACCACTGATATTCTCCAAATTAGAGACATAGATACATGGTATTCTATGTTACCTTTGTACATTCAATTCTCTCATATATAGAGGATTACTTATAACTCCTTCTCATGATATGGGATTTGAAACATAAGAAGTATCAAACAATATATGCCAATTATCTATTTTAAATTGGTATGATAAAATTTAAATAAAGTGGGGGTGAATGCGACTCCCCCCAAAAAACTAATGTAAGAACCCTGTATTCGATATCATGTATGGAACATGATAACAAGCGCCTAAGGTGATATAATACCCAGATTGTTTATAATATATTTACTATTTGAAATGGATTCTATGAATTTTAATGAACATGACACAAAAGTTTCATGAATTACATGAAAGATATACCTTCCTCTATAGATTGCGTTACATGAAAAAGTGACCTTCTTCGACGAATTTTTCTATATGAAATATCAAGTCCTACTCAGAAATGGTCTATAATTAATGAATTATTATTTAATACAACAATATATAACCTAAATGTTATATAAGAGGCTATGAATAGTATTAATTAAATTATGAAAATATATTATTTATAAAAATATATTATTAATTCATAGGTTAAAAATTAATTAGAAATGAATATAGGAGCCAAATGAATATAAAAATAATATTTTTATGGAAAACTATTTTTATGTTCACAAAGTTGCTTTACCCTAATTGATTAAACTAATTAAAATAAGTGAGTAATATTATTGTGATATATATATTACATATTCCATAAATTATATGCGATATTAATCTAATGTATTTCTTAAACATAAGAAAAGAGAAAACCCAATATTTGACATAAAAACCTTTATTTTTATTATGGCACTTTTACCGCCTTTTAATGGTGGACCTATTTTAAATGTTAATTTAAACATTATTATAGATTTAATTTGATAAAATAATCTTTATTTTTGAATTAAAAATTTTAAAATTTTCTTATCATGAATTCTTGGGATTTTTCTGAGAAACATAATTTTTTAGTGAAAAGTGAAAAACTGCCTTTTAGTTAAAAACTGTCTTTTAGTTTAAATAATTATCAATGTTAAATTATATTAAAAAAATTTTAAAATAAAATTGGGTCAATGATAAATTTATTAATTAAATTTACTTCATTTGTATCCGTTTACCATTTAAAATTTAATATAAAAAACATAATATTCTTTTGAACATTTTTCTACGAAAACCAATTAATCTGTCTGTCTACGAGAGTAGCATTAATACTAATTTTACCTCTTATTTGATTATAATTTTTAGATTATAACATAAACCATTTTAACAAAGTTTATATTTGTGGTCTAATAATATCAACTAAATTTATGATAAAAATTATTAGTGAAAGTGATTAAAATTAATTAAAGTAATTATGCTATAATTAGGCTTAAAATAAACTAAACCCCCATGTTTAAGAGAAAAAATGACCAATAAAATTTTCCAAAACCTATTGGATTGAAATATTTCTTCCATTAACCTTACATTATTGAGTATTGGTGGTACGGTATGACGTTTATTAGGTAGGAACATGTGTACACTAAACTACTTTTCAAAAATACCATGTGAGTCCTTTTCCTTCCCTATAAAAGCCCACCACATCTACCCATTCCTTACACATATAAAACCTCTTATGTTCTGAAAATATCTTCAAAACTTTCCTCCCATCATTTCTCCCCTTGACTTATAAGCCTCACTTTGGGCATAATACCTTCCATGGATGCCTTTTGGTTTAAACCAAAAATAGTTTCCCGATTAAAAGGTAATGTATTTTCTCAATATCTATAGTTTCATTTCCATTATACAACCCTTAAAATATCATTATTAATTTATTGTGTAACAAAACTATTATTAAAAATATACTAGTATTTTTTAGGATGATATATTACCTACACTCACACAAACCACCATCTAATGGGTGAAGTACATAATGTTTCTATGTATGGAGAACTACTACTTCACAAAATGATGATTGTTCTATTTTACCTACTTCTTATCATGGTGGCTATTATGATGTAAAATATGTTTAAATAAATTATATATGATATTTATTTTTTATATATACTTATTTAATTCTTTTATTGTATATACCTTTAATACTTTCAATTTTATGTTAATACGATAACATCGTTTGAGGAAGTACATAATACCACCACGTCAACGCACTACCATCCATTCACAATAAACATGGAATGCATAAAGGATGGTTTCAGTTAGAAATATGAGACATACATAACATCTATATTTTATTCATTACATAATTACCTTTATATATATATATATGTATCATTTTCTTTATTACCCTTTCACAAACTTAAAAAGTGATAACCTTATTCATGGACGTGTGGACTACTGCCTCCTCGACATGATGTGATTCATTTTACACCAAATAATTAAAAATATAACTTTATATGATTAAGTAATATTATATTTATTAAATAATTATCATTCTGGAAATATTTGAGTAACTTACCTTCTTTCCATAATGATCATTTAAAAATGGGAATGTTACTCATGAGTACGTACGACCTTCCATCTTAATGATGGTAACATATTATAATTATCATAACCATATTTAAGGATTGATTTTAAAAATAAAAATGATGTAAAAATATGATAATAATGTTTTGTTCCTTGTTATAGATAAGTTATATAATGAACACTATCACTATAGTTGACCAACAATAGTTATTTTGACACATAAACAAAATTTGGTCAAAAACACCTGATGCAAACTTAATTGTTTGTGTAGTAGTATAAAATATGGTAATAAGTGAAATAAAATAAATTATAAACATTAAAAAGGTTCTTAATAAAGTATAAAATTATCATAAATATATAATATAGGATTTTAAATGACATTCACCCAAGAAGAAACTCAAGGTAAGTGATTCTAGTCTCATTTTCATTCTGTGTGGCATACTTAATATTTGTGAACCTAATTTATTATATATGGTGTAATTAATACCAAATTTCCATATAATATAGTGAATTATATCATACTAATGATATTTTATTGTTTTTTAATGATTATTAACTGTGGGTTTTCCAATTCATTTGTTACCACATTGGTAAGGTATTCTTGTCTCAATTTCATTTCATGATGCATACTTAATTGTTGTAATTATAATTTTTTATATATGTTTTACATAGATTGAAATTGAAATATAATATCATGAAAACTATTATATTTAGGTTATATAAATGTTTTATTTAATGATTAATACCTTTGGGTTTTTCAATTAATTATTTACCACATTGGTAAGGGACTTCCATCTCACTTTTTACATTCAAAAGAAAAATGTTATGTTCACTACTTACATATTTTGTGTGGTGTATATACTACTCATTTTTATATATTGTATAATGAATTCTTTTTAATTAATTATATATAACACTTTCATTTAATATAATTCATTCACAATGTTTACAATTTTGAAATGTTTTATAGTGGTATGGAACACTTTGGAATGTCTAAAGATTATATTCCTCAAGACTAATCCTAATGATCTTTCAATGGATTTTCCATTCAAGGAAATTATATAACAATTTTTCAATAATCCCTTTCAATATTATTTGGTTATTAATGACCATTTTCAATTACTAGTACCATTTTTTACTCTTTGGAACTAAAAGGTTCTTAGAAAATGTATTTATGAAAACCTTACTTTATTTCTCTCTTTTGTCAGAGAACATGTTTTTTTCTAAAAACCAAGTTTTAATAAAAAAAATTATAAATTATTTTAAAATTATTTGGTAAATACAATTTTATCTTTTTTTATTTTATCAATCTTTTAGATGGAATCTTCTCTTATCTTTCCAAAAAAAATTCTAACATTATTTCGTATAAAAATAATATCTTTATTACCTCGTATGAAATGTATGGATTTATCTGCAGTCATATATTTGAAGCCTATTTCTATATTTTAAAGGATTTATTTTTAATGAATTTTTTTAAATGGTGGTTTCATCAAAACATATTTTTAAAAGGTTTTTCAAAAGAAAAATATATTTTACTTAATAATATTTTTTAATGATAATCTTTTATTTCATCAACGACAACAACTCTCTACTTTACTCCACTTGGAATTTTTTTTTATTAATACCATCCTTATTATTCCCTTTGATGGTTTAAGATTTATTTGGAAAAGGATATAATTCACATTCATTTCCTTTATTTATTTGTTAGTCCCCATGAAATATTCAATCTCCTATGAACATTGAACGTTGAATTGCCCCTAAATTATCCATTTCATTTATCACAGATATTACTATTTCTGAAACCATATACCATTTTACATACGGTGTGTACTTTGACATTTATTTGATTATTTTGGGAAATATTGATAAATCCACATAATTTATTGAATAAGGATATTTGATATGGCATATTATTTATTTGATATATGAGGAATGCTTTGGACATGCAATACAAAGGTTAGGGACCATTTAAAGAAAGCCCTACAGGTTGGGGACTAGTGATTGAAATACCCTCAATGCATCGGTAGTCTCATGAGATGATTAGTTGTGAACATTTGTATGGTTAAAAAATATTTTTGATGAAAATAGTTCCACATACCTTGGAAACATGGAGTCTGATAATTAATAACTGATTTTATATTAGTTCCAGTTATTATTCATCCATTATATTTTACATAGACACATATATAGATACATTTCATTTTAAGTTCATTGATTAAATAAAATGTGTTTTAGTTTCATATGTTGCCATATTTATTTTTACATATATAGTTATTTGAAGGGAATGTGTTTCCTGTTTTTACCATTCCATATTTCTTACATTCTTACATTCAGTTTATTTATTACATGGTATGCGTGTTCAGTTATTTACTTTTCCATACAGACAATTATCATTGATTCATTATTACTTATACTTTGTTTTTCCCTTATTGAGCATTTGAGATTACCCTTTTTATGTTTATTTCCCTACGAATCCAATAATCTTACTATGAAAGATATGCTGAGATTTACATGATGGATTACAGTTATCGTCAGAGTTATTTATTTAGAAATAATAAAAAAACTATTTTGTAATAAATGTATTCATTTTTAATACAATACTCATTTATGTATTTGGTTTACCATGACTAATAAACTGATCTTTCTTTTGGGGCTTTATTACTTGTAAAATTTCCAATGTATTTAGTAGTAGTTAATAGATCTAGGCTATCTTGGTTAGGTCACGACAATACTCCTCACATGGTTGAATTTGGATGTAGGTTTGACCTATTTCTACTAAATCCATCATTAGGTATATGGTAATCGATGATTCTTGACTATAAAGGCAAATCATAAAACCTCTAAGGATGGGTTTATATAATTGAAGTGGCACTCCCAAACTAGTGAAATCTTCACCAAGCCCGAGAGGTGACGACTGCATGACAATGTCTTCTTATTTGATGAGGTTGTAGCTCTTGTAAAAGTTGCGTTATATGTTTTTAATTTTTGAGATACTGTGAATTTGGATTGAATGGATTTATTTTGGAATAATAAGGACTAAAAAATAAATATAATATTATTAGTCAAAGAATCATCACAAATTAAATACTTGCTCAACCAATCTATTTATTGGTTAAAGCTTTTAAATTAGGAAATTTTTTCATGTGAAAATGGCCTAATGTTTGATTGTGAAAGTCCAAAATTGTTGAATGGTTCCTGTATTGATACTACATATAAGTGAAATATAATCTCATAATAAATACACGTGGCTTCCTATATTTTTTATAGAGGGCATCCTATAATCATTGCATATGTTAATCTTTTTGTTTAATGTATTTCACCAAGGAATTTGGAAATAAAATTTAATGCTGTGTTTTGAGGAAGGTTTTCTATATAGTTTATCATTATGTATCTCATATGTGATATTTCATGAAATAATAAATGATAAAAAACATCAAGAACTAGTATTAGGTTTTAATATTATTAATTTAAACCCATAGAGATTATTTAGATTCTATAAGAAGGAGATAGGGTGAATTAATACACAATATTGGATAAGAGCATTAAGGGTAGAGTAATAAAAACACTAAGGAAAACACATTTCGTATAGGGCATTTAAAAAATGAAATAGGGCTCATAAATAGAGTGTCCCTCAAGGAAGTGGATCCATCCTGAAAAGAAAATTGAGAAATTTCATTCATGAAGGGAACAAGAGGAAATTTATTTTTGTAGGTAATTATTTACAGAGGATTCAAGATGGGAATCATTTTCATAGGGATTCCTTTGTAGAGGACTACTTTTTCTATCATAGTTTTTAGGTACTAAATTAATAAATTTTATAACATGATTGTAGATATGATTATTAGGTTTTTATAATTAGAAAGAATTTGTCTTTGGTTCTCCCATATTTTATCATATTATCTCTTCTATTTTTTTGGAATTTTGTAGTAAAATTCTCTCATAAAATAGAGTAATACCTAGAAGTTGAAAAACCACAACAACTATATAGGATATAAAACATAACGAGGGACCTTGTACTGTGAATGGGTGTTCTTTATGGTGTTATGTGATGGGATCAAAATATCTGCCACGATGACATAATAAAAAATAGTTTTCAAGAGTCCTAAAATTAACGTCTTTTCATAAATGATATTTCTATGTGATATAAGGGGTTAAATAATTGAGTAAACTGACATATAGCCACCTTGACTTGGCTAAATTATAGGAATTGAAGATCATATTTGTGAGGACAAAAATTAAATCCTTTCAATCACAAATGATTATTCCATGTGGGATATGGTTCTTTGTGATGGGATCAAAGTGTTATGTGGCATCCCTATCATTAGAAATTTTTTAGAATTGAAACATGCATATTGGGGGAAATTAAAAGATACCTTTCAACTAAAAAATATAATTCTTCATGGGAGAAGGGAATTTACAAATTGATGTTGATGCTTTAGAGATGAGGCCCTTGGAAAGGAGCTAGTGTTTTGAAAATGTTTATGTGCATTTTGAGTAAACCTTCCCTTTACCAAATTCTACCCCTCTTTTCATCACATTGGTCAAAAATTTGGTTAATGACCTTTTTTGACACATTATTCAAGACATTACAACATTGTGGGCTACAATAGGTGCCACTATTTTTTTTATTTATTATAATAAAGAAAATATAACAGTTTTATGGTTCATTATATCTATGTATTTATGTATATATGATTGCTTTTATGTATGCATGTATGTATATATGTATTAATGTTTATATATTTTTATTTGTGTATATATATTTATGCACATACTTATGTGTATGTGTGTGTATGTGTGAGTATATGTGTGTGTGTATGCCTTTCTATTTTTCTATTGATGTGTTTTTATGTGATAAAAAATCATTAAGTTGATAAAAATAATATTGTAGTACCTCCAATGAAATAATACATTTCATTATTTATACCATGGAAAATTATATCTCCGTAAATAAGTAATTAATGATTTATGATTCCCATCAAATCAATATGTATGTGTGATAAAAAATTGATATCTAATACCTATGAAAAAATATTTCAATAATAGTAATTTTATAATTCATTATTCTTCATTCTCTTAATTTTTTTCTTAATTGCTTACTAAACCAATGTATGAAATTATTTACTTTATAATTACCCATCATAAGGATAAATAACATAATCTCTTGAATTTTATGGATAATATTATATAAAAAATGTGTATATAATGTGAATGGTATTTTTTAAAAGTATTCAATACCGACATTTATTGAATATAATCTAATTGATAACCACTATACATATATATATCAGTTGGTAAATATCCAAAATTGACAAAAAATTTATTTTTATTTTGTCTTTCTATAATTTAATAACTATTTAAAAAACCAATTCTATACATTATATCACATAATATGGATATAATAAAGTGTATGACATTTATCCCAAATTCAAATAATTAATACTCACAACTCCATTAATTTATGAACTTAAACCTATTTGGGATACCAATCCACATTTATAATAAAAAACACAATTGAATATAGGCATATAACTATTCATTTACTCTTTATACTTCATGTTTTTCATAAGATAACTCATGGGGGACACAACTTTTCAATGACCAATCCATTTAAATGATCAAGAACATGATGAATTATTAAAATATAATTAATGTTACTGTTGTTTTTATGAGTTCTTAAAACATATCTATCTAATTTCTACAAAAATATTATACATATTACATCTCATTAATTCCAAAAATGAATTCTTGATTTTAATGATTAAATTTAAATATTTTTTGATTCATAATGAAATAAACATGTCATAATCACATTAAAAATAACTTTTATACAACTAATGATTTTTTCTATAAATCTACCTCAAAACATTAATTATAATATTAAAGAAATACTCATATTTATCACATAAAAATTAAATATTATGATTGTTTTATATAGTGGATTAAAATAATAAGAATCCAAAATCATATTTAGTATTAATTAGGGTTTAATAAATAGTAAATCACCACTTTTTAAGATTGAGTTTGATAACCTAGAGCAGTCACAAGTCTAAATAAAAGCCACATTATCCATATATCATTAATAAAGAGTGATTTACAATTTCAAAAATAATTTTCTCTCAAAATATATAAGAAAAGTTTTATTTTATTATCTAATTTGGAATTATTATAATGAAATCTTTTCTTTTTCAAAAACAATTAATTCTTATAAAATAACTAGCCTCGACGACCAAAAATGCATTGCCAAAAATTTATAATAATAACAATACCAATTTTTTAAACAAAAAAAATTCATATATGAATACTTTAAATAAATTTTTTAAAATTTGAATGAATATTATACTATAATTAATTATTAAATTTTTCTATAATACTTATGAATATTTAATAATTTAATATTACATTATTTGGAAAGTTAAAATAAAAAAATTATAATTAATATAAAATTTTCTCCAAACATTATATATATAAAAGATAAAATAATAATATTTCTTCTTTTTTATACAATTATGAGAAATTCATAATTGAAATGAAATTTATGAAATTTTCATTATTGTTATATTATCATTTTATACCCACTTAATTTGAAAAATTATAAATAATTTATAAATTATAAATAATTTGTGAAATTAATAATTTTTTAGATTCCCTATATCATAGTAATTGATATACTTTACATAACAACATGTAATATAAGTAAAATGTTTATCATTGTATAGTATTTATTGGGATGCAATATATTATATCTAACATTCTACAACTGGGGGTATCATACATAAAAACCCTACAAAAATAAATTCCAAACATCTCTAAACTCATTCTAGTGGCCATGTTTTGGGAATAGATACAACTTAGGAAACCTTTATTGCAATCCTAATGGGGATACCCCAAGAAGGGGTAATATTATCCAATGAGAATCTTTATATTACTTATTTATCGAACACATTCAATTTTTATCCAAAAATACTGATATAATGAATTAATTATCTTCCATATAATTGTTTTTTTCATAATAATTACATTACCTAGAACCGTATCCACTTACATTTTATGTTTCTAGAAATCATCATTCGTTTGTACGACGGACTACTCCCTCTCAAACCAATATATTTAATTTTTCCATTTCTACCTCTAGATATTTGGTATGATGATGGATATAAAGTATATATATGATATTAATAACATATTTCTACTTATGTAGTAGATATGTCACATATATATTTTTACCTTCAATTTTTTAGGAGACATGATTACTTCACTCGTGTGTATGATGGACTACTGCCTCACCAAGCGATGTGATTATTCTTTCACAAATGCTTCACATAGAAGATGATATTGATAAATTTAATGATTATATGTGATATAAATGAAAAAATTATGTTATTAATGACCTATATATTATACTTAAATATAATATATATAATTTTCATTCTTTCTATTTCACTCACATAAATATTATACCATCATTCGTGTGCGTGTGGACTACCACCTTGACGAAGTAATGTGACTCTGTTTCATCAGCACACAACATTTATGATATATCTATGAATATAATATTTTCTATTTCAAATTATTATCATTAATAAATTTTCAAATTTTACTTAACTCCTTTCCATAATTATCATTGAAAAATGGAAATGTTACTCATTCATATGTATGACCTACTATCACTTTGATTGTAACATAATTCATATTTCTTAACCACATTTCATGATTGGTTTAAAAATTATAATTTATGTGTAAATATGATAATTATTTCATGATTATTACTCTATATAATATATAATTATATAATATGTGCATAAACCAAATGTTTCATAAAAAAACATGCATGTGAAAATAAGGAAATTAACACACAAAAATAATGAAATATTATTAATTAATGGGTGATAAGATATTATAAAAGAATCATATATGATATGATAAATATTAATATTCTTATATAATAATTAAAATAAAGGTTTAAATATTCTGTAAATGAGGTTAAATAATGAGCAATCAAAAGGAAGGGTGATATAAGGGATGTCTTACATCATCTTTTGTTCATTTGGTTACTCTTATACTTTATTCAATATTTCATTCCAAAATTATGTGTATAATTAATTTTGATTACAATATATTGTATTTAATCTTTTTTATTTGTATTCATATTTTTTACACATAATATATTCATTTATTAATTCACACTTCAATGTTATAATCATTGTATGTGATTATTTTACAATCTCATTCTAATTGAGATTGTTTACTCTTGAATTTCTATAGAAGGAATTTACCACTAAATTTACTAATAATAGAATTTAATTTTAACTTTCTATATTTATTCATTAAATTTTCATATAATAGTTACATTTTCTACTTTTTTAAATTACATTAATTGAGAATTTTTTTAATCGGACTTCATTTTTCTATTCGATCAGAAATATGTTTTCTTCCAAAACCATGTTTTCAAAAATTGTTTTCAATTTTTTTTAATTTTCAAAATTATTTTTAATAAATAATTCAAACACATTTTCACTCCTTAAAAAGTTTACACTAGAATCTTTTGCGATTTTCAAAATAATTCCCAATTTGATTTTTTCTAAAAAAGTAAATGGAATCCCTTAGTTTTATGAAAAACACACTTTTCTATCCTTTTTATAGTGAAAATGGATTGATTTTATTACTTTTAAGAATAGTATATAATTATTAACATCAAATATATAAATTTCTTTGAAACATCCATTTCAATCTTATGAGGTTATTTTTAAACATTTTATTTAATTTATTTCCAAAGAAAATAATTTTCAAAATGTATTTAAAAATGAAAATGAAATATTTCTCAAGAATGTTTTTAAAGATAATTTTATGTTATTTAATTTCTTTAATGAAAACAAACCTTTATTCTTAATCCAATGGGTATATATTGTATCGATACCATCCTTAATCATCAAATGGTTGTTTTTTGATCATTTTGACTAAGAAAAGTATTGAAATTTACATACGTTATCAATTTTTGTAGATAATAACATTACCATGAAAATTTTAAAATTAAAATTATCATTGTAAATTAAATTTCCCCTAAATATCAATTTTATTCACCATTTATATATTAATTTTTTAAAATATATATCATTTCTACTTACTGTGTACTATATTAAAAGTCATTTGACATCTTAGGAAATATTTGTAAATTTGTATCCTCTACTCAATAAAGATACCTTATGATAATGAACATTTTTCATGAATTAAATATATTATTCAATATATGGGGATTTCCTTTGATATATATGAAATGGGATGGGGAATAGTTTTTATAAGCCCCTCTGTGCATCATTAGTCTCATTATACAAGATCATTTGGAAAATCCCTATGCATTTGTAACTAGTATGTTTTAAACTATATTTTGAAAGGTATTAACCATGATATGCTATACCATATTTTAAAAGGTAATGATGATAAAGGTAACATGTACCATGGAAACATGGAATCTATTAATTAGAAATTTACTGCATTTTATTTTTTTTTATCCCTGAGATTTTCATAATGATATTTTCTCAAAATGAATTCCATTATCATATTTTTAATTATATGGAATACGTGTTTAGTTCTTTACCTTTTCATATTGATTATGACTTATTATATCAGGATATATGTGTTATTTAAATTTAATGTGTAATAAGTTATTTAGCTTTCCATGTTTATTATGATTATTGATTCACAATATCTTCCCTTATACATAACCCTTATAGATAAATTATGCCCATTCTTAGTTTGTTTCCCTTTGCTAGGATTCCATGAAGAGAAATGTGTTTGATATTCAAGGATATTCTAAATGTAATAATGACATTTTCAAAAAAAATATCTAGTATTTTTGGTAGTCAAATGTAATTAATGACTCAAGTGTATATCTAGTTTACCAATAGTAATAAATAATTTGTTCCATTAAAATTCAATTCCATATATGTTATTCCAATTTAAAAATGTATGAAATTGACAAAAAAATTATAGATTTTTGGTATCTAAAATTGAGAACTAGGATAAATACATGCACTGATCTGCGAATATATTTTCCCCATAATAAATATCACACAACTTTAAAAATATTTGATTGGATAATAAATTATATAGTGAGATTGAAAGAAACTGTAAATTAACAAGTCTAATATAATTCACTAATATTTTCCACTTCACTGTAATATTAATTTTTTTTAATAAAATAACTATGAGAATGGAATTTTATTCCAGAGTGAAGTGAATAGGTGAATATATTTACCAAAATAAAGGGAATAATGAAGTTGTTGTAAATGTTTTAAAATATATTTATTATAATATAACCAATATGAATTTTTAAGGTATTTATCCACTCTTCATTAAATTATCTCTCATTATTAAGAAACTAAGATTTGTAAATTAAAATAAAATAGGAATTTGTAAGTGGTTCGATCCGAATGAAGGTATATAATATTGGTGAGTTCATTTTAATACTAAGAAGTAATTTTTTTACAATCCAACTTCTATTGTTAAAAAAGCGTTTGAAGGTATCAATAACTAAAAAATGTACAAAATAACCCAATGGGTATCATCCCATTCCCATTGTGATGTAGGCATGTTTCATACACTTCTTAATAATTTCCACTCAATTGAATTTTCATAATTGATTATACTTGAAACACCTGTCTCCAATAAGTTATTTCACTACTTAGAATGATGAATATATATATTTTAAGCATTATGATATCTTTAAACCACCTAAAAAAAATATTCTTCAATTATTATAACATTTATTGATGCATGAGTATCAAGTTTTTATCATACCTATATGCCTTCCCTCACATGGATTATAACGACAAAAATTAAAATAAGAGAATGCAGAAAAACATAGGTTGTATTCCTTATTAAAAAAAGGATTAAAAAATTATCATAAATACAATAACTTTCCTCTTCACAAATGATGAATGTTGTGTAATGTTCTTATATATTATCTCTTATTTATCTTTGTTCAATATAATAGTTCTATAACACATCATAGTATTTCCTTCAAAATTCATGATAATAATCCTATAATTAATTTTTTTTATTTTATATTCAAATAATTATTTTAATAAAACTAATTTTATTTTTATGGAAATTATTATTTGATTTTAGAAAATTATATTTGCACTGGTTAGTAACTCCTGAAAATTTATCCCGCATGATTAGTAATACATATTTAAAAATATTTCAACTTGAAATTCCATAAAATATTATTCTACGATATTCGAATTAAATTCCCCATAGTTATTGTCTTGAATCACAACTTGAACAATGGACTATAACAATTTGATATCAATATACCATGAAAAATCATCACAGATGGATGTCACTGAGAATTTTATAAACCAGTGACCCTTATAAAATTAATTAATGACTATCATGATTGTTTAAAATAACAATTATGTTCTAAGTTTAATTTTTAAAACTTTTTCAATTTTCACCAACTACTTAGCCTTAAAAAATGATAATATTACACTAATTTTATAGAAAATAATCCCTATTATATCTATTATTTTCCAATAACGACTGTTATATGCATTAAATATAAAATTATTATTTTTGGAATCAATATAAATCCATAATTATAATGTAGTATTGCACTTAAAAAAATGGAATCGATCCTGATGAAATCTTATACCATCACCAAATCTTCACACTATTAGTCAATATTTATCTTATTAATTTTGACTTAATAAATTTTCACTAATATATAACTTCTAGAATTCTAGAACACACACACAACAAATATATATATTTATATTATATTATATAAAAACATATTCAAATTATATTAAGAAATAATCAATTTACTTTCAAATTTTATTACTCATAGTTTATAAAAAAACACAACCTTTATCAATAATTTTATTGAGCCACTCAATATAACCATTATATTATTTTATCAATACTAATAACTCAATATATGAAACAATAATCCATAACCTTTATCAAATAAAATTATCTTGAACCTAAACTATTTGATATAGTATTACTTTTGAGATAATTATATCCATTAGTGAAAATAATTTTTTTATGTGGCTTTGATTCTATCCCACGCAATCCTTAAACTCATTCAATAATTTCTTTCTCTCTTATAAATAATAATAAATTTGGAGTCAAAATGGAAGAATTACAAAAAAATTACTCATCTCCCACTGTAACAATAGAATCCAAATAAAAGTGGGGGAGTTCCCATTGTCCCGAAACTAACATGGAAGGGTCAAAAATTCATATTCAAACTCAATGTTTTAAATATATACATGGACATTTATTTGTTGAAGATATCAAAAATTTGTTCTCTAGTGGGAATGAATATCTTTTTCCTATTCCAATTTAAAACCTTTCCATTAATAAAAAATATGATATAAATATGATTAAACTAATATTGTTGCACAAAATTAATAGAGATATAAATTTACCTTCTATTATCCAAAGAAACTATTATTGGTTTAAAAAATAATTACCCTTAACAATTCCAACTATTCTATAATCAAGATCACCTCACTGTAGAAACTTGTAGTACCCCGATACTCTGCTTGTAACACCCCTAATATTTTGTGAATGTTTTTTTTAAAAAATTGATTTAATATTTTAATATATTTCATTTAAAAAAATAATGAATTTTCTTAATATATCAAATAACTAATTCAAAAATTCTTTCAACACAAAATTGACTTGGCTTGCACTACATGAAACATAGACTTGGCATCCGTTACACACAAAACTGAGTTTCTACAAAGTATCATTTTATTATTATAATTATTTAAATGATATATTCATAACCATGATATTAAACATAGTAATATGAATACTAATAACTCCTATTAATATATTATTTATAATGGTTTCACATAAATAATAAATAATTATTAGAAAAATTATAATTTTTGGTAAAGTTTATTTTTTTAAGAATAATATTTTCTCAAATGAGCAGATTTTCACGTCATTCTATGAAACAAATAAACACATTTTTATAAAATTTTAAAATTTTAATTTGATAAAATAAACTTCATTATTGAATTTATAATTTTGATATTATCTCAGGATTAATTTCTAGGAGAATTCTGTGAAACTTAATTTTTTGGATGATTAGTGAAAAATACTAGATTTCAATTCCAAACTGTATTTTCATATAAATTATTTATAATGTTGAATTATATTTTAGTTGGATTTAATAGTTTAATTAGATAATATTTTCATCAATTAATCTAATTTAGTTCATCTTATTGAATTTCACTTTGAAATTGGGTGTAAAAACATAGCAAACATTTGGACGTTTTAACTTTAAAAACCCGCCATGTCATCTTAACAACATAATTAATTTTTAATTAATTTATTCCATATATGTAATTGGAATTTGGAAAAATTGATTCAATATTTTTAATAATCATAATTAGTAATTTCTAATATGGTCAACTTTGTTTTTGTCCAAAAATATTAGTGAAAGTGATTAAAATTATTTACAATGATTAAGAGAAAAATTAGGTTAATAAAGTACTACACCTTAACTCGAAACCCAAAATGACCTTAAATATTTTCCCAAACCAATTTTATGTATATTATTTAGAAATTAAACTTAAAATATTGAGTTATTTTGGGTTTCTATTACTTTTTTTAGTTCAAAATAGTTGTACACCTAACCTATTTTCAAAAATGCCAATTGGGTCCTTTCCCTTTCCAATAAGAGGCCGCCACCTCTTCTTATTCTTCACACCTATCTAACCACATATGTTCGTCTAGGATATACCAATAAATATTCCCTAAATCACTCCTTAACTCCATTAGTCCCCACTTTGGGTAGAAATAAATCCATGGAAGCCTTTGGGTACAAACTAAAAGGATTTACCCGATTAAGAGGTAATGTCTTCTATCTAGCACCTTTCTTTTATTTTGATTGTCTATTGCATCCACTATCTTTATTACATAATTGTATAAAAATAAATTATTCATAGTATAATATTATTTTTATGCTATTTTTTTACCTACTCTTACACACACCTCCATCTAATGAGTAACAAGCATACTGTTTACTTTTTCAATAAACTATCACCTCATAAAATGATGACAGTTCATTTTATCCTTTACCTCATTTCATTATCGAAATTATTATAGAAAATATATTTCTGCATGTTATATATTATATTTATTATTTATTTAATATTAATTAATCCATTTAAACCAAATATATTTATACATTCTACTTGGTGTAAATATAATAATTCTCTTTGAGTAAGTGTAGACTACCTTCCCCTCAAAGCGACATGATTCGTTCACACACCACATGTAATGTATTAAATATTATTTTAGTGAAATTATATGATATATATGAAATAATAATTCTATTTTAATTATAATATATATAAATATATTTTATTTTATTTCTTTCTTTTATAAAGACATTAAAAATGGAAACAACATTAATTTATACAGACAACTTACTGTCTCCATGAATGGTGTATTTAACTCCACATTTATATATTCAATATATTATTATAAAATACCAATAATAATATAAATTATATTTATATCATGTTGTAAATTATTTACATCATTATTTATATATAAGGACTAAATATATAAAAAAATTAAGACACATGCACAGAATAAAGAGAATATTACCCAAAGTGAAACCTTAATATATGATTGTAAAAAAGAAGGTAATATAAGGTCATAATCAAAACATATATGGTATTATATATAATAATATAATTATATAAAATATTTAAAATAAATTTATATTTATTATACAACTGGTTTTTTATGAGTACTAAGAGAGTCAAGACACAAGGTAAATGGATTTCATCTAACTTTTTTTTATTTCTATGAGTTGCATACTTTATTCAGTACCCATTAATTTTTGGACTGTGTGTATATTTCCCATGTATATATTCAATGATTCTCATACTTAAATTTATTCATATTTATATATCAATTTTATGATTTTTCTATCATGGGATTTAGTTTCAAAGGTCACCAAATCGTTAAATTAATTTTCTCTTGATTTTCCTTTATCGAGACACATGACATGTTATATAAATGTATTTATATATTATGTTTATAAGATGAATTTTTAATTTTATACAATGAATATAATTATTTTCATGATATTTTAACCTCTATTTAATTTCATTTTCCTAAATGGGGAGTATGATTCAAAGTTACTATGTGTTAAGAGTTTATTGAAACAACCTCACCATTTATCGAGATTATTTAGGACAAAGTTTTCATTGAGGAAATATTATGATCCAAATTTAAATAAAACACCTAAATTTTTAATCTCCTCTGGTTAGTATTGATGTTTCTTGTATTACTAATATTTATTCCACTCCTTGGTACTTATGATAATTAAGAAAATGTTTTTAATAAAATAAGACCTTACAACTCACATTGGTTGGAAATATGTGATCTTTCAAACACATGTTTTCTAAAAAGTGTTTCCAAGAATATTCAACTAATCTCATAAGATTATTAAAAAATATTTTTACCTATTTTTATCAATGTTTTATAATAAATTTTATTGTCTCTTTCAGAAAGAGTAATTTCTCTAAACTTTTTACCATAAAAAAGAAATGTTCTTTTTACCTTGTACAACATGTATCGATTTAACCACCATCAATTCTTTGATGAGTTATTTTATTATGTTATTAAGGATTATTTTTATGAAATTATTTTAAAATGTATTATCAATTAAATTGTTCATATGAAATTTCAATATTTCATTATATATCTTTAAATTTATTTTCAAAAAACAAAAATTTAAAAAAATGTCATGTTTTTTATATGTGGTTTCAATGTAATTTTTAGGAAATTATTTTCAAAATGTGATGAATATTTATTTATAAGATATCAATTTTTTTAAATAAAAATGTTTTTAAAATTATTTTAATCTAATATTATATGTTTTTAAGGAAAAAGGTTTTCAAAATTTTTTCGTGATTCATTAATATATTTTCAAGGAAAAATGTTTTCAAAAATAAATTTATTTATTATTTATAATTATTCAATAATTGTATAAGAAAATAATTTTCAAATGGTTTTATTTTTTGAAACTCATTTTTTAAATAAAAATGATATTATCCCTAAGAAATGTTTTTGAATGATATTCTAAAAATTATTTTCCATCTATGATGACATCCATTGATGTTACTCATTACTTTCTAAGAAATGATCTGATGGTTCCATTCATATTATTTCTCTGAATGGGTTATATATGATGTCATGGTATTTATGAAACCCATTTATCTTTTATGGGTTATATGTTTATTAAACCCATTTCCATTTCATGGGTTTTGTGTTTTTGACATCTCTTTCTTTACCATAGGTTATGATTTTGATGAAATTATTATGAAACCTGTATCTTTTTCCTTAGGTAATGATATGGTTACATATTTATGATACCCATTTAATTTCATGGGTTATGATATGATTGTTTATTATTTTATCAAAATTGTATGTATGATTTCATTATGAGATTAGTGGGACTTATATCTCCTTCCAATTAATTGGGTAAAGATTTATATCTCATGAGACATACTAAGATGGTATTGGGAGTAAACATTTACTACTAAGATGGTAGTGGGAGTGTACCATTACTACCAAGATGGTATGATGCATGATCTCGTGCTATTATATAGACATGGGAGTAAACCATGACATCCAATATGGTATGGGGAGTGAACCCATACTACCACGATGGTATTGAAAATGATACCTTGGCTATTTTGGAAATCATATTATATTATTATTCCTTTTCCTAGACTCTATTTTTTATTCTTATGTCATGAATTCATGGATTATGGCATTTATTTATATGTGATTATTTCTTATGAACTTCAAATATTTATGCCATGATTCATGTTTATGATATTTTATATGAATGATATGATCTTCTATTTTCATGATCACATTTTCATACCCCTATGCTAATGTTTATGCATACATGCCTCCCTTGTTTACCCTTATTGAGAATATTAGCTCACCACTTCTTATGTATCTTTCCCTAGGTTATGAAGTTACATATTATGTTTATTGTTTATTAAAAGGGTTATAGTGATGAATAAACTAGGGGCGATAATGTATCTCACCTATGTACCAGTGTCTAGGTTTCCATGTTTCCAAAGGTACTAGGATAATACGGTCTTTAGACGTCTATTTGAATAATGTTTTCAGTATTCTGAAAAATTGATGCAATATTAATGTATGTGAAGCCTTTGTCACTATAGATCGTATCAAAGAAACATTCTAGATTACCTTTTGAAGATAGGATGAGAAAACCTTAGTGATAACCCTAAGGAAATGCCTAGGGATAAGACTAAGGATAAAGAAACGTACTAGAAAATGTTATGAAAATTTGGTAATCGACAGAGTGTGTGTTTTCATGGAAATAAATCCTTGTTTGGATAATACAATTTGATGTAGATCTGGAATAGATATACCTAGGGTTAATGACTCTGACATGATGTTATAGGCCTGACTTAAGGTAATTTGGTATACGATAACGAGCCTTACTACACACCTGGTTTTTCACTCCTAGAGGATAAGCATTGGGAACTCAAAAAAACATTAGAAACTATCAAGAAGTATTTAAATATATGATAAATATGAATAAACTATGATAAAACTTAGGTTTAATGGATTAAAGAAGTTAGAACCAATATTTAGGAACCCTATGAGTAATTTTTCATGATTATATGGTATCTAAATATAATAAATGTTTCTCACAATATACTTTATAGTTTTATACAATAGAGAGAACTAGAAAGGATGGTGAAAATTTATTATTTCATATATGTAATGTATGGGAATTATTAGAATAAACTTCCCAAGTGTAAATCTCATAAGGAGAATTAGGAAGGTGGTATGATTATTGATTATACTTTTGAACATAAGGAGGTCAAAATGATATGTGAATGGTATGTGATGTTATTCAATCATTTTTAAAATTAAACATATTAATCATGATTAGAATGAGGTTTAGAAACCTTAATAAATGAATAATATTTCTTATTCTAGGAAAAAGGTAATAAGGAATAAGTTGATGAAGCCTGATTAATGGTTTAGAAATAATGTTTTATGAATAGAGTAATTATGTTTCTAAATTCCAAGATTATGTTATATGGATTATGAAATATATAAGTATTTTTAGTATAATTTTTTGTTAAATAGTAAAATGGATATGATGAATATATATTTCTTGTAAAGGTGATATTTTGATTAAGGTGATAAAACACTTTCTTAAATTTTCACATTGTGAGAATGATCTTTGGATAAAGATATTCTGTACACGAAAAAGTAAATTGGACGATACAGATTACCCTGGAACTGATTATTGAAAATGTGGTCTATGCCATCAATGATGAATCTTAGAACAGATTTAGATTTATAGAATATATCAATTTTAGTTTAGAATAAGGAAATATGAATGTTTTCAATGTGGAATTTTGTTAATTCAGGTTAGTACCCGGTTTAAATAGAATATACAATGAAGGTGCTCCCATGTTTGGAATGTGACAACCTAGAAAAGATTTGTGATATATGGGAGATCGATGTTAAGTTAGTTTTTTGAATTTATTTATGAAGCATTGATTTTTTATCTTTCAGAAGGGTTATAAGGTTAATCAAATATGAAATGTTTATGTATAACTTTAAATGATCTTAGTCAAATTAAAGTCTTATCTCTCTAGATGATAACATACACATTTTGGATAGCATGTCAACTACTTTATGGTGATGATAACTAATGGGATAGAATATCATGGATCACATGATATATTTGCACTTCAGGAATGAAAATTTCAACTTACTTTTATTTAAAAGAGGTGAAGTGGATCAACAAAAAATAAAGGGCGACGTTACCCTAAAATCATTCAATTACATATTTTCAAGAAATTTTATAATCATTAGGAAAATGGATCATTAAGAGAAATGTTTCCTAGTACCTTAATTTTCAATGAATAACAAGGTAACTTAGGTCATCATAGATTTATATCATTGTGATTGTTAAATTTCTCCCAACCTTGCTCTCTATCACTCTCAATCAAAACATGATAGTAATTTTTCTCTTCCATGTCCAAGTTTTCACTTCCAACCTATGTTCTCCTATGTAGAAACACATATGTATTTTAATTTGGGTAACCTTTATGGTTACATCATTAATTTTTCAAATGATGTTTTAGTATTAATTATTATGATTTGGGTTTCTATGAAATGAACTTTCAAGTATTAAAAATTTGATAGCCCATATGAATTTTGAAGGCAAAATTCATTTCATGTGGGGTACAATGTTACACGCCTAGATTTTGTGAATGTTTTTTTAATTAATTTAATATTTATTTATTTTGTATTTCGAAAAAATTCTGAAAATATATTTTTTATATTAAATCACTAATTCAAACATTCATTTCACTCGAAACTAACTTGGCTTATGCTACATGCAACACCAACTTGGCATACATTACACGTAAGACTCGGTTTCTAAAAAGCATCATTTTACTGTTATAATTATTTAAATGAGATAATTGTAACTTGTCCATTAAATTTAGTTATTTTAATAGTAATAATTACAATTAATATATTATTTATAATGTTTTCACATAAATAAAATAAATTTATTATGGATAATATAATTTTTGATAAAGTATTTATATGCAAATAAATATTATTTTCTCAAATAAACTAGTTTTCACATCATTTTATGAAAATAAAATAAAATTATTTTTAGACACTTTTATAAATTTAGTTTTATTTAAAAACATTCAATTTTTTATTTATAATGTAATGAATTTCTTAGGGTTAATTTTTGTATTTTCTCTAAGAAACATCATTTTGGGATAAATAGTGAAAAAATATTATAATTTGAAACTACTTTTTTTATATAATTTATTTATATGAATAAATTTTATTTTAATTTTGTTCCAATGTTTAATTAGATAATATTTTTATAAATTAATCTGATTTAGGTCATTGTAATCAATTTCCCTTGTAAATTGGGTATAAGAACTTAGCAAAAGTTTGTAGGTTTTTACTTTCAAAACCTGTAGTGTCGTCCCACCAATGGGATTAATTTTAAATTAATTTATGCCACTTATATTACTAGAATATGGAGAATTTTATTAAATATTTTAAATAATCATAATTTATAATTTATAATAATATCAACTTTGTTTTTGACCAAAAAGAATAGTGAAAGTGATTAAAATTAATTACAAATGTTAAGAGAAAAAATTTGACAATAAAGTACTAAACAAGAAATTTAAGACCCAAAAGTCATAGAAACATTTATAAAACCCATATTATTCACATATTTCTGAAATTAAACTTCCATTATTTAGATTTTCTTGGTTTTTATGTATTTTCTTAGGTAATGATGTGGGTAAACTTAACTTATTTTCAAAAAATCCAAGTGAGTCCTTTCCCTTCCCTATAAAAGGTCACCACATCCTCCTCATCTTCACACCTATCAAAACAAATTGGATCAGAAAATATATTTCCAATAAACTTTACAAAATAACTACCTTAATAATTGAATTCTCGTTTTGTGAAGAATGTAATAGAATAAATCCTTTTGGTACAAACCAAAATGAGTTACCCAAATAAGAAGTAACATCTTCTCTCAAGATCTTTTCTTTAATTTTTTTCTCCACCCCATAAAATCTCTTTATTCTAGGACCTTATAACAGAACCAGTATCCTAAATATAATAGGATGTTTTTATGCTATGTTTTTTACCTAAAAATACACACACCTCTATCTAATGGGTAACAAACACATTGTTTACAAGTACGATGAACTACCACTTCACGAAATGATAATTGATTATTTTTCTCTTACCACCTATCATAGTGGACATTATGATGTAAAATATATTTATATATGTAATATATTTATATATGTAATATATTATATTTATAATATATTTATTATCTTTTAATACTTTTAAAACAAATATCTTTATACTTTCCACTTGGTGTAAATATGATACTTTCATTATAAGAAATGCGAACTATCTCCCCTTTAAAATGATGTGATTCCTTCACAAACTACATAGAATGTATTAAGGATGTGTTTATTTAAAGTATATGATATATATTAAATAATAATTCTACCATAATTTTAATTTATATATACATATATTTCATTTTCTTTATTTCTTTTAATTCTAGAATAAAAATGGAAACAACGCTCATTCATACGTACAACATACCGTCTATATAAACGGTGTATTACATTTCATAAATCTATAATATATAGATTATTATAATACATATATTTGGAATATAAGGGATATTAATATCATGATGGATATTCTATAAATCATTATATAAGTATAAGGACCAAAGATATAAAAAATTACAACACATGCGAAGAATAAAGCGACCATTACCAGAAGTGAAACCATGCCATAGGATTGTTAAGAAGAAAGTAATATAAGTTCTTAATAAAACCATATATAGGAATATATATAAGAATATGATTCTATAAAATATTTATAATAAATTTATATTACTATACAGGTGGTTTTTACAAGTATGAATAGAGTCAAGACAGGAGGTAAGGGGATTTCATCTCACTTTATATTTCTGTGAGATACATGCTTTATTCACCACACATTCCTTTTTTGTGGTAAGTATACTGCCCATGGATGTATTAAATGATTATATTTCTTAAATTTATGAGTATTTAAATATCCATTTTATGATATTTATATCATGGGGTTTATGTTTCAAAAGTTACCAAATCGGTAAATTAATTTTGTCTCAATTTTCTTTCTTTGAGAGACATGCCATGTTATATGCCTATATTTTTATATGTTGCATATAAACTGAATTTAAAATTTTATATCATGAATCTCATTCCTTTCATGATATTTTAAGCTTCATTAATGTTCATTTTCCTATATGGGGCATATGATTCAAAGTTACAATGTGGTAAGATTTTATTAAAATAGTCTCACTGCTTAACGAGATTGTTTATGATAAAGTTTTTATTAATGAAATTTTATGATCTATCATTCAAGATCACCCATGAATATTTACTCGCATATGGTTAGTCTATATTTCTTCTTGTATTAGAACCATTTTTACATTTTTATTACTTAAGATAATTACGAAAATATTGTAAATAAAATATGAACTTGCCTCTCTCTTCTGTTGGGAACATGTCTTCTTTCAAAAGAATGTCTTCGAAAAAGGTTTTACATAAATATTATAATAATATCCTATTATCATTAAAATATTTAATTACACTTTTTTATTTTACATAGGTTTTCAAAGAAATATTATTATCCGTTTCCAAATGATTCAATTCTCAAACCTTTATACCCTGAAAAAGTAATATTCTTTTTACCTTGTATGACATTTACAAATTTACCCACTATCAATTCCATGATTCTTTATTTATTAATGTTTAATAGTTTATTTTTAAAGAAATGTTTTTAAAAATATTTTCAAAGAATTGGGTTTTAACACTTTTTTCTAAATTAAATTATATGTTTTCAATGTTATTTTCAAAGAAATGGTTTTCAAATATTTTTCATTTTTTCTTTATTATATTTCATAGTATTTTCAATGAAATAGTTTTCATACTATTTTCATAAATTATTTAAAAATTTTCAAAGTGTTTGTAAATAAAAATCTCTTTAAAATTATTTGAAGCTAATTTTATAAGTTTTCAAGGAAAAAGGTTTTCAAAATGACTTAAAGACTTATTTATATGTTTTCAAGGTATTTTCTAAGAAATGATTTTCAAATGGTTTTATGTATTAAAAAGACTTTTTAAAATAAGGGAGGATATTTTATTCAAGAAACGTTTTTGATATATATTTGAAAACTATTTTCTATATTAGATGACATCTATTGATATTACTCATGTCATTCTAGGAAATGATCTAAAGGTTCTATTCATATTATTTCTCTGAATGGGTTATACTTGATGTCATGGTCTTTATGAAACTTGTTTCTCTTTCATGTCTTATATGTTTATAGAATCCATTTCCCTTTCATGGGTTATATGTTTATGAAATTCATTTCTCTTTAATGGGTTACGATTGTGATGAAATGATTATTAAACCAGTATATTTTTTACAGGTTATCACATGATATCATGTTAATGATACCCAATTAATTATATGGGTTATGATATGATTGTCTGTGATTTTGTGACACATGTAAGTATCGTTTAATTATGAAATATATGGGACCTATATCTCCCTAAAATATATTAGGTAAATACTTATATCCCAAGAGATATACTAATATGATCTTTGGAGTAAACCCTGACTACTTAGGTCACCATGGTAGTGAACTATGACAACAAATATGGTTTAGGGAGTGAAATCATGATACTAATATAGACATGAGATTGAAACAAGAGTACTGATAAGTATGGGGAGTGAAACTATACTACTAATATGGTCTTTTTAGTTATTCCTTGTATATTATAGATATCATATTATAAATTTTTTCATTTTACACAATTCCATGTTTTATTCCTATGATATGCTTTAATGGATTATGTCCTTTATTAACTAATGATTCATGTCTTATTTATGACCATTATTTATTCCATTATTCTTATATAAGATATTTTATATAAAATTTATGATATTAAATTTTCATGATCATATTTTCAAAACCTTTTTCTCATGTTTATTCTTGGATATCCCCCTTTTTTATCCTTACCGAGCATCTGAGATCACGCATTTTAATGTTTCCTTCCCAAGGTTATGAAGATATGCATTATATTTTATGTGTATATCAACGGTTATATTAAAGAAGAAACTAGTAGGAGATAATGTATCTCATCTATGTACCAGTTTTCATGTTTTCAAGTTTCTAAACACACTAGACTAATATGGTCATTGGGCTTCTATTTTTTTAATGTATTTAGTATTCTGAAAAAGTGATTTAATGTTAATTTATATCAATAATGGGTTGATATAATGCCTCTATTGGTATTAAGGCATCTAATTTCTACTTCTCACACTTTTAGTTAACACAACTTTCTCCTAATATTTTAATTCATCCTTAGGTAGAAATCATGTCATTACAATCACATTCCTAATCAGCATCAGTAAATACAAAATTATTTAGGTAAAAAAACTATTCATATATCCACCCAAAATTTATTTCTACTTTGATGTACTTGATAAATATTTTTTCATCCATCAATTAGGATTATTTATGGTCAATATTATACCTTATACATAAGGTCTCTACATTAATAATATCAACTATTGATATAGTGAGATAATTTAGGCTTTGAATTGGCCTACTATTGTCCATATAAATCAAAATTTATATTTAAGTATTTTTTTTGAGCTTCATCCCAACATGTATGAGTGTGGAAAGTATATTTGAGTCCTCCATTTTTAAAATATTCAAAACTTTGGTATCATATTTTTCTTTGTAATGAAAAATGAATTCTTCTTTCTATACCACTTACAATCCAACAAATTTCCATATTTTTTTAAACATAAACATATCAAAATAAGTTATAATTTGTCTATAAATTTGATAAAAAATACTCTATGTATTTCCTATAAAAATAATATCATAAAAATTCAAAATTACAGTAAGGTAAACTACTAATATTTCCGTCATGTATTGGTTGTTGTATACTTTCCATTTAGTGAACATCATATCTCTCAAAAAACCATTAATCCTAGAAGAAAAAGATACAAAGAACTTTTTTGGACAATATAGATCCTTATTTAGCATGTATAAAATAGTTAAATCATTTAGAAAACAATATTTTAGGATTCTCAATATAAACATCCTCCCTTTAATTCCATTCAAAAAGAAAAAGTTCAAATTTATTTTATAAATTTTATATTACCTATAATCTATAACAACAGTGAATATATTTATCAATTAATTTATTGAAAAAAGAGAAAATGTATCACTAAAGAATAATCATTCAACTTATGTGTATACCTTGTAAACAAGACTTAGATGTTTCCTTAAAACCCCTTCATTCTTATTAATCATATTTCTAAATACCTACATAGCCCCAATCACATTTTTATCTTATGTTCTTGAGATAAGAACTCAATTTGAATTTCTCTTAGTCTGATCTTATTCATCATTATTAGTATCTACCCATTATTTATGTTTGAGAGCATCAATATTTGAATTTAGATTAATTTGAGAAATAATATTATTTGTTTATCAAGCCACAATTTCCATCCAATCTGAAGTAGTGCATTCTAGTTCAAAATTATATTTTCAATATTCACATATTTCATCATGTTTTTATATTTCATAATATAAGTTTAAGTTTCCTCTCATTCAAAAATAGTCTAATTAGAGATAGTATCATCACTATGTGGTTCATTTATAGCCTCTTCTTCACTTTTTTACTAAGGAACCCGCTAACTACCTTCATTAGTGTCATTGAAATCCTCTTCAATTGAATCCAAAATTTTATTTTTGTTTTGAGTTTACTTAGCATTATAACATTAAACCATGTTTTGGAGCCTTTTATTCCATCATAAATGTCCATTTCAATTGGAAATATATCCCAAAAATAGACCATTATCTACTTTTTCTTAAAAAAAGTATTGATATTTTCTTTTGATCATCATCAACATGGGACTAATAGATATATTAAAGTAGTAGACAGTTGATTTATTCTTATAAAACATATATTAAGAGAACATATTTTAATTTATTCTTAGACCAAACTAATTTTAAATTAGTATAGTTGGGTATATATCCTCCAACTAGAAAATATTTAATCTATTAAACATTATATGTTTGGTTCTTCCCATTCCAGGAAAACATTTATCGATTATTTTAATGAAACCATCCTTTTGATGAGTGTACATAGTTTTGTATTGATTATTTTATTCCATTATTATAAATATCATATTGAAAAAATAATATATAAATGCTCTTCCCTTATTTATTCATATTTTTTTATATTAACCCTCAGTACTCTCACTTCTTGCATTCTTAAAAATTTAAACATCACCAATGCCTCATGCTTGTTCTTTATAAACATAAAATTAATATTTTTTTTAAACTCATAAATAAATGTGATAGAATATAAATAATCTTCAGGGGATTTACCACACATTAACCTTCAAAAGTATTAGGGAATCAATTCTATTTTCCAAGATTATTGTATTTCCACACTTTTTTATCCTCTCTATGTTATCTTTACATTTTTTAAGGATTCATCAATAACATGTTGATCATAGATTAATTTGGGAAAATATATAACAATATATTTACTAGATATATTACGCTATCTCTTATAGTCATTATAGGCAAGCCTTATATGTCAATGATTATTTTTTACTTTTTTACTATGTTGACAAGATCCACATGGATCAAAAATATGAATTATATTTACACTTATTCATTGGCCTTTAGTGGTGATCCTTATATTTTTTTATCTTTACAAGATATTATGTTTTCATAAAAATAACATCATTTACTTGTTCATAATTCTATCATACACTTATAATTTCATGTTTAGGCCCAACAAAAAACAAGACATCACTTGACTTTAGATTATGGGATTTAATACATACAATTCCAATTCTATATATTTTAAAGGTGATTCCATTCCCATAGGTAGAAATACTACCATTGTGTAATTAAATTTTCATAAAAACCATTTCAACTCTAGTCATATATGATTATTATGTACTATGAATTATCCATGTCTTTATCCTATTACTATCTACAAGAGACGCTTCAAAAATAGGTGAATTTATTGATTTATTCTCTCTATGATTTATCTTGCCATTAGGAGACTACTATGTTTATTTGGAATCATAGTTATATATTCCCCAATACAATGAATAGTTATCACAATTCCCCACTAATTTACACTAAACAATAATATCTATTTTGGATGGGTAATAGATAAACCATTGTGTTTGTTATTTTGTTCTTCTCAAACTCGATCCTTCTGTTCAGAAAATATATTTTCCCCAACTATTTTCTTCTTTAACTCCATTATAGGGATATATAATACCATAAAACATAATATTTAAAATTAAATAAACTATAGAAATAATATTATGCTTTTGAAAAAGTTTTCCCAGGAATCTTTTGAGTATATCTATGAATTCTAACTTATTTTCCATGTATATTTTATAACTAATTTTTCATTGGATTTATGAAACCATTCCACATAATAATTTCACCAAATTCCCTTGATGTAAAATTATGATTACCATATCTTTTATCAAATTCATATTTCCTTAATTTCTTCTTGGAACCTACACTTCTAAATGAATTGAATTTGATAATCTTTTGTATAATTGGGACAATTTTTACTTATGTCTGTGTATAATATTTACCATTAACCTATGATAAATTTTCCATTATTTTCACATATTTATCATAATCATATCTAATTTTTTATAATCTTATGAAACATTTACTTAGTCATAATTAATTCTTATTCATTTACAATACATTTCTTATTAGAAACTTTTAACTTTCTCTCATGCTCAACAACTTTTTCTTTAATAAATTTAATTTCCTTAACATTGTAATTTTCTATGTTGTTGAATTCATATATGTCATTATTTAACCTCAAAAAATATTTATTTAATGATTTTATTTCCATCTTATGTTCTGTGTTTATCTCTATACAGACATCAATATCCGCTTTTGGAATGAGTCCTATATAGGTTACTTCTCCCACCCTTCCTAAATAAACATTCTTATTTTCTTTCAACATATTCTAGTAGGTTAATAATTATTCCAAAAATATATTCATAAAATTGAATAATTGAGGTTAAGTAGTCATCCTCTTCCCTTCATATAAATCATCTCATTTTTTATAAGATAATTTACTCTTTTGTCACTATATTTCATGACATATCATTGAATTCATAACCATTTATTTCTATTAGGGGTTTCTTAAATCTCATAAACTATTAAAACTCATTACTATTTCTCATATAGTATTTAAAAAGTATCAAATTACACCACATTAAAACAATATTAATTGGACATTTAATTTGTGCATTTCTTTTCTATTTTTTATTTTTTTGGATATAAAACTGGTTGTTCTATTATACTCTTCATATTTATCATCATCATATTCTAATTAACTGGATAAATAAATTTCTTATAACCACATATTAATCTTTTTCATGGATATAAATAACATTTCATCAAATTATTTATTTTTGAACATATGATTTTCCACATTTCAGAATTGATATCTGAGTTATGAAACTCATTAAGAGAAAAGTTTACCTTCTCTTATAGAGTATATATCTTCAAACAAAAATAGTGATAAAAATATCAAATTATCATATGTAATATGAATATATATTCTAACGTATTAAAAAATCCCCCTCAGTGACTAACTGTATCAATTAATATGGTGAAATAGTTATAAAATTTATCATTATCTATCAATTTTTTAAATCTTTTTCCATAGCTATCTATATGTACAGTTTGACTTCTTTAGTTGTAAAACTCCCTTCATAAATTTTTTCAATATTATTTCATATCTCCCTGATTGTACTGTGTATAGTGACATTAGCATACACATTATCGTAAAATGATGATATAATTTTCATTCTATATTTTCTATCTACTTATTAATTTATGTTTTTTATAAATTTCCCGGGATAATTTCTCATAATTGTTGTAAATCAAACTATTACAGCATCACTCAGTTTGAATATATATGATAAAACATGTGATATTATGTAATTATTACAACCATTAAATTTTAGTCCATATATTATGGTAATACATTTTTGATTATATAATCAAGATTATCTATTTTTCAACACAAAAAGGATAATATCTTAGATGGAAATAGGTTATCATAGATACCACTAAAGTTCCCAATTTAATTGATCTTTATGATTTTTTATAGTCTTGATCAAATATAGTTTAAAACATCTATCACGATTATACAAGTGAGATATGAAAATAAAAAAAGATAAGGTTTTTTAAAATTATCTATCCTAATGTGTGACAACCTGAGATTTTATGAAATATATTTTTTCTAATAAATTTAATTTTCATCGATAGCTTGTGCTAAATGCTATAATGATTTTCAACGAAACAAAACATTCCGATAAAATATTTTTTTGATAGTTATCTATTAGTCATTAGAATAGAGTATATAAATATTATTTACTAAATTATTATAACATATGGTTTACACATGTATATAATATCAATTCTTTAGTCACCAAATAATTAAAATAAAAACTATATGAAAATAAAGAATGGTTTTTTATTAAAATCAATTTTTATGCTCCAGAACATGTTTTTCATCAATAAATTAAAAAAATAACATTTTTTGAGTGATTTTAATGGAAATTATATATTATATATTCAATAAAAATTTTAACATTCATGTTATGTGTTATTTAGACACGAGATAAGAATAAATCTAATTTTATGCTTAAAAATATATTTATTGAATTTTCAGAACATATTTTTAATATTAATTTTTGATAATTTATGAACATTATTTCCAAAATCGAAGATACTTTTTAAAATAAAAATGCAAAAATTATATTTACGGTTAATTCTTCATAGTTTTCTTATAATAAATTGTTTTTCAATGAATAGAGAAAAATGCATGTTTTTATTAAGAATTGTAATTTTTTTAAAGATTGTAAATATATAAAAAATATTTTAAGATAGTTTTAAAATTAAAACTATTTCAATTATATATATATATTAATCCAACTTATTTTATCATAATTTATTTCATAAGGAATTTTTATATAAAAACCTTTTAGACTTTTGAAGACTTTTTCTTTGGAAAACCACTTTTTCATTGCATCTGTGAGTTTAATTTTAAATTAAAATTTAAAAATTATATCAATGGAATATATAAAAATAGATTATATTTTTTTATTTATTATAAATAATATTTTATAAAAATTTCAAATTAATTTTTTACCATTATTATTTTTAAAAAAAATAAAAAATATTTATCACGTTTAAAATAAATATGGGTTTATCGTTGTGTTAACCTAAAAATATAAGGGTTATAAATGATAAAAAAACTTGTAAAACCCAATTATATATTCATATTTAGACCTTATAACAAATAAGGTTATATAATATCTCATTTGGGAACATTTTGTCATGTGTAAAACGTTATCACAACTTTTTCTTTTCCAAATTTAAAAGCATGCCACTAACCCCATTAATAAAAGGCCTCCCTATATCATCTCCTCTTCACACTTCCAAAAAAAATTTGTTCATAAAATCCCAATGAAAATAAATTTATTAAATCCTGAATATCATTCTAAAATGATTATTTTGTTTAAAAAACCAACCTATGAATCATTTTGAGGAAAAAAATAGAAGTTGTCTAAAGAAGATGTAACATTCCTAACTGAGAATTTTATTTTATTCCTTCTTCCACCTCCTTCTATTTTTGTAAAATAATGATCATATGAACAAATAAATATATTACATATATATATATTATGTCAATTGAAAAACCTAAATACGTTTCCTATTCTATCAGATCAGATACAAAATCATCATTCATGTGTACAACGAACTACCACTTCCCAAAATGATGTCATACATTTTTTATCACTCCATACCATAGATAGATTAAATTATGGATTTAATTTTTATAAAATATAATAATGATATTATTATACCTATATAATAATAATACAAAATATACCTTCTCACTTATAACTTTTTTGGGAAAACAATAACGTCACTTGTCTGTACGGAGGACTACCACCTTACAATGTGATATGGCGTGTTTTCATTTATGGGTTACTCTGATGGTAAAATTGATAAATTAAATGAATAAATATATTATTTTTAACATAATTATACTTATTAAAATTTAATATGTCATATATCTTCTTACTTTCAATTTTTTTGGTAATATGATAATGTCGTTCTTGTGTACGACGGACTACCACCACATGAAGTGATGTGATTCATTTTTCACTAACAAATTTCATAGAATGTCATTATGGTATATTTAAAGAATATATATGATATATATGAATACAATATTATTACATAATGGTAATAAATTATTTAACATTCTTTCATTTCATCCTTCGATAAACTGAAAATAGCATTCATGCATATGTATAACCCACCATCTCCATAAACGATAAATTTCATTTTAAATATCTAACTTTTATGGATTGATATAAATACATATATAATTAATATATAATATACTCATATCTTTTTTATTATTATATATATATTAAGAGACCACGATAAATTTATAGGAATAAAAATAAAAAATCAAAACATACATGAAAAAAAAGTAGAGAACATCGAAAACATTATTTTAAAAAAAATTTAATAAAAGGGTAATAAAAGGAAGAAAGTAAATAATATATGTTATGTTTAATATAATTATGGTTATTAAATATATTTATAAAAAATTATATTTATTATACAAGTGTTTAAAATGTGTGTGAAGTAATCCAAGTCTTAATTTAAGGGATTTCTATCTCACCTTTATTTTTTGTGAGACACATGTCAGATTCACCATGTGGTTTCTTTGGTGTATATATTTCTCATTAAATTATTTTATTATGGTTATGTGGAATTTTATTTGGATTTACATCTCCATTTTAGGATATAACTTACATGAGGATTGGGATTTAAAATATTTCCAAAGCGGTAAGTGACTTTTGCCTCAATTTTTATTCTTTGAGACATACGTTATGTTATGAACCTATATTCTACTATGAGGAGTATATAAACTCCCATATACCTAAAATATCATGAATTTATTTATTATCATGATATTTTAATTTCATTTAATTTTATTCGTGAGTGGGGATTATGATTTAGTGTTACCAATGTGGTAATGGTTTTATGATAGAATCTCATCATATATCAGAATTGTTTGTCTTTATGCCTCAAATAATGAAATAAAATTATAATTATCTCAATAAACACACCAAAATTATTATCCTCTGTTTATGTAACGATTATAGATGTTTTAACATCAATACCATCTTTATATTTACTTATGTGTTTAACAGAAGTTTATTATGAAAAATCATCTGTATTTCTCTCCTCGATCGAACACCTGTCTTTCTTCAAAAACAATTATTTACAAATAAAATTTATAATTTTTTTTAACAATAAATAAATTATTTATTTTAAAATTATTTGTCATTTTTTTAATTTTTACATAATGTATTGAATACAATCTTCATGTTTTTTTCCAAACAAGTCTAATTTCGATTTTACAAAAAATGTGAAAAGAATATTTTTTTAATGTGCACAGAATGAAAATAATTTTACACTATCATGAACACTCATGGTATTAATTTTTTATTTATATATTTCAATGTAGATTTTCAATGAAAATTATTTTGAAATTTTTTAAAAAAATTTTGTCTTAAAAAGTGATTTTCAAATAAAAATATTTTCCTCAATAAATGTTTTAAATGATTTCGGAATTGTCCTTTATAAGTGTCAAAAGTTATTTTCAAATATATATTTTAAAATCATTTATGTTTTATGTTTTAAAATTTTCTTTTTCAACGTGTTGTGGCAATTTTACATAATAAATTTTCCAAGGGATATTTTAAAATAATTTTCCACATAAGAGGATATCCTTGGATGTTAGTTATGCTTTACTAGGGATATTATAGAAGGATACAGTTCTTATTATTTCTCTAAATTTTTTATTTTTATGATGACACGATGTTTATGAAACCCATTTCACTTCCATGAGTTACACTATGGTAAAATTATTATGGAACCCTCTTCTTTCTCAGTGGGTTATGTTATGATGAAATTTTTATGAAACCCATTTCTTTTAATGGGTAATGAGATGATGATTGTTTTATAATATTATTAAACATGTATTTTTGATTTTTTTAATATGTTATGGGTGGGACCAATATCTCCCTCTTATTCATTAGGTAAATATTAATATATCATGAGATATACAAGAATAGAATGGGGAGTTAACCCAGTTCAGAAAGGGAGTATATCTACAATGATAGTCATGGGAGTGAACCTTGAATACTATGATAGATTGGTTAGTGAACTCATTCTCCTGTAATAGTTCCATAAATGACCCTAAAACTACAACATAAATGATTTTCTTGGATTATTTTTATGCATAAAATCTTTATCTTATTCCAATTTTATACTCCCAAGACTTATGCACATTAATTCCTTTTTGATTCATGCCTTATGAATTGACCTGGTTTATTCCATGAATCAAGATGATTACCAATTATATGCAAGGTATGATTTTAAAATGTTATTCCCAATTTCTCATAACCTTATTTTCATGATATGTTCATATCTCTAAAATTTACCCTCAACAAGAATCTAGGATCACCCTTTATTATTTTCAATTTACATAGATTATGATGAAAGGTATTGTGAATGATATTTCTTGTAACAACCCAAGCTTCTACGGTACGCTTCTCTTGGAATAATTCAATAGCGTGTGTTGTATGCAACATCGAGTTCTAACACACACCACAACCAATCAAACTAGACGTTATAAATAGTAATACCTACTTTTTAAAGTTTTAAAATTTTATCTCTCAAAATGGACTTCATTTTTGGATTCGGAGTATCAAATTTAGCCTAAGGAAAAATTTTGGTAATATTTGGATAACTTTAATATTTTGATGAATAGTGAAAATTACTAAATTTTAATTAAAAACAACTTTTTTAATCAAAATAATTAATAGTGATAAATTATGAATTTGAGTGGTTTTAAAGTATATTTAGAATATAGTTTTACTATTTAATTAAATTTTGGTCATTGGACATAATTTCACAATTAAATCAGACATAACCATGTATCGATCTTTTGATAGTTATTATATCTTAAAAACATGCTTTTTGTTTTGACAGCGGGAATTAATTTTAAATTAATTTCATCCACTTCTGTATTTTGAATTTGGAAAAAGGGATTCCATATTTGGAATCAGGATGCCCAAATTTTGTAAATAGGTATCTTTTATTTTTAGACATTTTGAATAATTACTTCGGTAAATATTTTATTTACCATGGTTAAAGGGTAAATCCGGTAAATAAGGGTTAGAAAATAATATTATAATAATACTAAATTACCCTAAAACATGTCCTAATATTATTTGTGGATACATTTTCGACCATGAGAATCTTTGGGTCGATTTTGGGACCCCATGGAGCCACTTGTAGGTGATAGGGACACATTATTTTAATTAAGTTAAAATAAATACAAAAATGACAAAAAGCATATATCTTTTAGAAAAACAATTTTTACAAAGGGTTATATATTTTGGATTTTCATCTATAAATATTCATTAGAAATATAAGAAGATTTAATACATAATGATATTTTATTTATAATTTTTAGACATTAAATAATAAATTTATTAATGACACAATGATGATGCAGTAATTACCATAATAGTGACAAATTAAAAAAAGTGATATTATAAATACCAAAATAAATATAATATAAAATTTTTAATGGATTAAACTAGTTTTCTAGGATAATATTACATATTAATATTGAGTTAATTGACGTTTTTTGAAGTAATAATTCTTTTATGATTTTTACAAAAATCAACTATTGTATAGTGTCAAAATTGACAAAAAAGAGTTTTTCAAAAATATACTATATTATTAATTGATATTAAATTCCTAAAAATATAAGGCTCGTCCAAGAGACTTATATCATGATAGGTGTATCATTAATGGACCACTTGGGGTTCTTTTGTATGTATATAGTAAGTTTATTAACTATATAATATAAACATACAAAGCGACATGGTAAGTGTCAAACTAATTAACTAAGAATTAAAACTAAAATATAAGGTTAATATAATGACCCAAACCTATCTAAATTATATTGGTTGAATTGTTTTTGACCTATACCCACCTTAACCGTTAAATTATCCACTTAGGAGCCATTTTAAATTGAATATGAATTTATTATAAAATAATATTTCTAGCTTTTCCAAAGGGCCCCCTCACCCTCTTATAAAAGGGCACTCATGCTTCTCATTACTTCACACCTTCAAAGCCTTTTAGTTCAGCCAAAATCTGCCCAAATACTCTCCCAACTTCCATCAATACAACCTAGAGGCCTTAGTTTTATTAGAAAGCCAACTTAAGGAGCCCTTTTTATCAAATCAAAAGGAAGAACCCGAAGAAGAGGTAATGATTTCACCACCCATTTTCAAGTTCCTTTCTTCTTCCACTTCTTCTTTATTTGTTATTAAAATTATAAAATAATAACTCCAGTATATTATATATAATTTGATGTTATTATAAACATTTTAAAACCATATTTCAGTATTCTATCCATCCTTTGAATAACATGTCACCATACGTGCATACGTACGACATACCGTCTCCATGTTGTGGTGTAATTGTTATTCAATAAATTATTATTTGGATGGGTATAATAATGGAGTGTAATTCATGTAAATAATTAATATAACAAGATAATTATTCTGTATATATTACATACCATCCAATTATATATTATTTTATCATCAAAATAATGATATTGTCGCTCGTGCGTACGTACGGACTACCGTCTCCACGAACGTGATGAGATTCATTCTCCATCGTATCCATTCAAGTGTAATTATCATTTTATGATTAATAATAGTTCATAAGTACATGATATAATTCTTTATATGAATAAGATACAACCTATCCTTGACAAACATGTCTTACGTAACAAAACATATAAAATAAAACGAGCAAGTTAACACCCGAAACAATGATAATACTAAGATATTATTAACAAATCAATGTTAAAAGATCATATACGATATCATATTGATGTATATGATTCTTATATAATTTAATAACAATTATTTCACCATTATACAAGAGGTTGACCTACCCCAAACAAGTAAAAGTACAAGGTAAGGGTTTATTTCGCAATCTCTTCATTATTCGTGGTTGTTTATATGTAATAATCTTCTATGATCTCTTTATCATCCACATCCATGTTTCTTTAAAAAGTATTTCAAAACATTCTTAATATTTTATAAAATATGGGATAAAGTCATTTATACCCTTTTTTGACTTTTTATAAGAAGTTTATAAAGGAATCCTTTTGTCGTTTTCCAAACAAGGTCCTTTTTAACCTTTTCGACAAAATTAAGGTAAGAATGTCTTTTTTTAACTTATACGGAAGGACTGTTGTCATGTACCAGTTCTTGTTTATGACATTGTTTAGAAATGGCTCCTAGTAGAAGAAATGGAAACCATATCAATTCACGCACTCCATGTAGGTATTTCCCTCCTGCTCAAGATAATTATAGTGGAGCTGGTGATGCAATTGGTGTCGATCAGCTAATCACCATACAGGGACAACTCACTCAGGTTATGAATTATAACCTTACCCGTATAGAGAACTCTGATCCGTAGCGTGGAGGATCAATGTTAGATAGATTCATGAGGCAACAACCACCAACTTTAAATGGGAGTAAAAATCCCTTAGTAGCTGAGCAATGGATAAATTCCCTATAGAAAATATTTCAGGCTTTGGGGAGTAGTGAAAGGGAACAAGTTATCATGGAAGTTTACCGCCTCACTGGAGATGCTGATCAATGGTGGTATTTGATTCAAAACACAAAGGATGATGGTGAAGTATAAAATATGGAATGGAGGGAGTTCAAATATGTGTTCTTAGAAAAATACTTTCCTCATGACCATCGAGCAGATATGGAAAGGTAATTTCTGAGTCTTAGGCAAAAGGTGGATGAGAATGTCGCAAATTATGAGGCTAACTTTACAAGGTTAGAAAGGAATACTGGAGATTATATACGTAACCCAAGAAGTAATATTGATCATTTCTTTTATGGGATAAAACCATTTCTCCATCGAGCATTAGTCTCACAATCCTTCTCGTCGTATGGAGACATTGTCTCATGTGCTATCAAGACAGAGAAACAATCCTCAAAGTCTTATGACTTTAAAGCAAATCAAGAGAAGAAGAGATCTGATGATCAATATGGGAATGAAAATAAGGGGAATAAGGGAAAGGTTGAATATACAACCTGTGGGAAATGTGGGAAGAAACACCCAGGTACTTGCTTGAAGGGAATGGGTGTCTGTTACAAGTGTGGTGAAAAAGGCCACCAAGCTCGTGATTGCAAAGGGAAGAAGGAAGCTACCAATGTTCAGTGCTACAATTGCAGGGAGATGGGACATTATGAAAATGAAATTCCTAAGTGCCAGGGGAACTTACCTCAGAAAAGGCCAAGGGATCAAGGCCAAGCTTATGCTATCACTACTACTAAGGAAGATGCTCTGAAAGACGTGGTGGCAGGTAATTTAATGGTTTCCTCAAGTTTATAAAATGCATTATTTGATTCTAGATCATCACATTGTTTCATATCTTCTAAGTTTGCTAAGAAAATTAGATATTTCTAATTTGATTTAACAAGGGAGTTGTTAGTTAAATCTTTTAAAGGAAGTATCATTGCAACAATGTTTTGTGAATCAGTCCCCATTAGAGCACATAAATGTTCTTTATCTGTGGATCTCATCGTCATACCTATGGTTTAGTTTTATATAATCCTCAGTATGGATTGTCTTTCAGACTATGATGCGAATATTTATTGTAATAAGAAGGAGGTTACCATTTTTGATGATGATGATAAGGAACACCTTATCTTTAGAGCATAATCTTCACCACCTAAATCTTTTCTAGATCCACCCCCAGTAGCTCAACTAAATTCAATTATTGAGGAGGAAGAGAATGAAATGAGTGTGGGTGAGGAAAGGAATGTTCAAATAGAGGATGTACCTGTTGTGAAAGAATATGTAGATGTATTTCCGGAATATTTACCAGGACATCCTCCAGAACGAGAAGTTGAGTTTTACATTGATTTAATTCCTGGATCAAGGCCTATATCGAATACCCCTTATAGAATGGCCACTGTATAATTAGTCGAACTAAAGAAAAAACTAGAGGAATTGAGTAATAAAGGATTTATTTGCCCTAGTGTTTCTCCATGGGGTGCCCCTGTTCTTTTTGTTAAAAAGAAAGATGGATCTATGAGGTTATGTATCGACTATATGGAGATCAATGCTATAACAATAAATAACAAGTATCATCTACCTCACATTGATGATTTATTTGACTAACTACATGGAGCTCAATACTTTTCAAAGATTTAACTTAGATCTGGATACCATCATTTGTGTGTGAAGAAGGAAGACATTCCGAAGACAGCACTTCGAACCAGGTACGGGCATTATGAGTTTACAGTAATGCCTTTTGGATTGACTAATGCACCCTCTATAATCATGGATCTGATGAATAGAGTTTTCAAGTAATATATCGATGAATTTTTGGTGGTATTTATTGATGATATCTTGGTATACTACAAAATATATGAAGATAATGAAAATCACTTGCGCATTATCCTAACGACTCTGAGAGGACATGAATTATATGAGAAGTTTAGCAAGTGTGAATTCGGGCTTCAAGAGATTTCTTTTCTTGGCCATATTTTCTCTAAATATGGAATCTCTGTTGATCCTTCTAAGACCAAGGAAATTCAAGAATGGCCAGCACCTATGAGTATAACTGAGGTTTGCAGTTTTATTGGTTTGGGAGGTTATTATCGACGTTTCGTCCAGAATTTTTCCCGATTGGCTAACCCTTTAACGAAGCTCACATGTAAAGGGGTTAAATTTGTTTGGACAAAAGTGTGTGAAGAATTTTTCGAAGAACTGAAGAGAAGATTAGTCAATGATCCTATATTTACTCTACCATCGGGGAATGATGGGTTCGTTATTTATAGTGATGCATCAAAGAAAGGACTTGGTTTTGTCCTTATGCAGAATAGCAGGGTTATTTCCTATGCATCACGACTGTTGAAAATTAATTAACAAAACTATCCTACTCATGATATCAAGTTAGGAACTATGATCTTTGCTTTGAATATATGGAGGTACTACCTCTATGGTGAAAAATGTGAGATTTAAACTTATCACAAGAGTTTGAAGTATATTTTCTCACAAAAAGAACTCAACATGAGGCAAAGGAGATGGTTTGAATTACTGAAGGATTATGATTGTACGATACACTACCACCCGAGGAAAGCAAACAAGGTGGTAGATTCTTTGAGCAGAGAAGACCATAGAGTTTTGAACGTGATAAGAATTGAAAGGGATCCAATTTTCATTGATCTAGTGAAGATGGACATGGGAATAACTAGGGAAGGTGAAACATCAATGTTTTTTCAAATGGTTGCCAAACCATCTTTACTAGAAAGGATTAAGAGTTCTCAGATCGACGATGAAGAATTTAAAAAGAAGATTAAAGCTGTGAATGATGGGATATTGATAGACTTTGTTCATGAAGATGAAATTTTGAAATTCGGGAAAAGATTTTGTGTTCCTGATATACCTGATCTAAAAATGGAATTGATGGATGATGCTCATAGTTACAATTTCTCTATACACCATGGGAGCACCAAAATGTATAGAGATTTGAAGGAAGGGTTTTGGGGGGACAACAAGAAGAGGGAGATTGTCGATTTTTTGTCAAGATGTATGGTTTTTCAACAAGTGCAAGTTGGAAGGCAACAACCTGGTGGAGTATTGCAACCGCTTCCCATACCTGAGTGGAAATGGGACAATATTACGATGGACTTTGTCATGGGACTACCAAAGACTCCAAGAAGGAATGATGCAATATGGGTTATTGTTGATCGTCTTACCATGTTAGAACATTTTCTTCTTATAAAAAAAGATCTACCACTGGAACGTCTAGCAAGACTATATATTGATGAAGTTGAGAGACTTCATGGAGTAACCCTATCGATTGTTTCTGATCGTGATCGCTATTTTACTTCAAGATTCTGGAAAATTTTTCAGAAATCCTTGGATATTGAACTTCATTTGAGCACTTCCTACCACCCTCAAATAGATGGATAATCAGAACGAACTATTCAAACCTTAGAAGACATGTTGAGATCCTGCTCACTTGACTTTCAGGGTATGTGGGATCAATATTTACCTCTGGTAGAATTTTCCTATAACAATAGCTTGCATTCGAGTATTCAGATGGCACCATATGAAGCGTTATACGGAAAGAGATGTCGCACACCAACCTGTTGGGATGACGTTGGTGAAAGAAAACTTGTAGGTCCAGAACTGGTGGAGGAAACGATGGAAAAGGTGAAGGTAATCCAAAATCACATCAAAGTAGCTCAAAGTAGGCAGAAGAGCTATGCCGATAATCGAAGGAAGGATTTGGAATTTCAAGTCGGTGATCATGTTTTCCTGAAGGTATCTCCATGGAAGGGAGTCATACGTTTTGGTAAGAAATGTAAATTGAGTCCTAGGTAAATCGAACCTTTCGAAATTCTAGAACGAATTGGGGCTATAGCTTACCGATTTGCAATGCCGCCAAGTCTCTCCAAAGTTCACGATGTGTTCCACGTATCTCTATTGAAGAAATACATGCCTGAACCAACGCATGTACTAACCTATGAGGAATTATAATTGGAACCCGATCTATCTTATTGCGAAGAGCCCATCAAGATTCTTGATACGAGAGAACAAGTACTGAGAAACCGGACGACGCTTCTGGTAAAAGTCTTGTGGAGAAACCATAATATGGAAGAGACAACGTGGGAACCCGAGGAACTTATGATGAAGAACCACCAGAGTCCTTTCATGCGGTAGTATTCTAGAAATTTAGAGGATGAAATTTTTTGAAGGAGGGGAGAATGTAACACCCCAAGCTTCTACGATACGCTTCTCTTTGAATAATGCAATAGCGTGTGTTGTACGCAACATCGGGTTCTAACACACACCACAACCAATCAAACTAGCCGTTATAAATAGTAATACCTAATTTTTGAAATTTTAGAAATTTTATCTCTCAAAATGGACTTCATTTTTGGATTCAGAGTATCAAACTTATCCTAAGGTAAAATTTTGGTATTTTTCGGATAACTTTAATATTTTGATGAATAGTGAAAATTACTAAGTTTTAATTAAAAAGAACTTTTTTAATCAAAATAATTAATAGTGATAAACTATGAATTTGAGTGGTTTTAAAGAATATTTAGAATATATTTTTACCATTTAATACAATTTTGGTCATTGGACATAATTTCACAATTAAACCAGACATAAACAAGTATCAATCTTTTGATAGTTATTATATCTTAAAAACACGCTTTTTGTTTTGACAGCGGGAATTAATTTTAAATTAATTTCTGCCACTTCTGTGTTTGACTTTGGAAAAATGTATTCCATATTTGGAATCAGGATTTCCAAATTGTGTAAATAGGTAAATTTTATTTTTAGTCATTTTGAATAATTACTTCGGTAAATATTTTATTTACCATGGTTAAAGGGTAAATCCGGTAAATAAGGGTTAAAAAATAATATTATAAAAATACAAAATTACCGTAAAATGTGTCCTAATCTTATTGGTAGATACATGTCTGACCATGAGCATCTTTGGGTCGATTTGGGGACCCCATGGAGCCACTTGTAGGTGATAGGGACACATTATTTTAATTAAGTTAAAGTAAATACAAAAATGAAAAAAGCATATATTTTTTAGAAAAACATTTTTCACAAAGGGTTATATATGTTGTATTTTCAACTATAAATATAAATTAAAAAGAAAAAAGATTTCCTACATAATTATATTTTATTTATAAAATTTAGACATTAAATAATGTAATTTATTTACGACACAATAATGATGCAGTAATTACCATAATAGTGAAAAATTAAACTAATTGATATTATAGATACCCAAATAAATATAATTTGAGACTTTTAATGAATTAAAATAATTTTATAGGATAATATGACATATTAGGATTGATATAATTGACTTTTTTCGAAGTAATCATTCTGTTATGATTTTTACAAAAATCAATTATTGAATAGTGTCAAAATTGACATGAATGCGTTTTTAAAACAAATGCTATATTATTAATTGATATTAAATTCCAAAAAATATAAGGTTCGGCCAAGAGACTTATATCATGATATGTGTTTCATTTATAGACCACTTGGGGGTATCTTGGATGTATATAGTATGTTTATTAACTATATAATATAAAAATACAAAGTGACATGGTAAGTGTCAAACTAATTAACTAAGAGTTAAAACTAAACGATAAGGTTAATATAATGACCCAAACCTATATAAGTTCTATTGGTTGAATGGTTTTAGACCTATACCTACCTTAAACTTTAATTAATCTACTTTGTAGCCATTAGAAACTAAATATGAATTTATTATAAAATAATATTTCTAGCTTTTCCAAAGGTTCCCATCACCCCTCTTATAAAAGGGTACTCCTCCTTCTCATTACTTCACACCTTCAATGCCTTTTGGTTCAAAAAAACTCTGCCCAAATACTCTACCAAATTCCCTCAATACAACCTAGAGGCCTTATTTTGATCAGAAAGCCAACTTAAGGAGCCCTTTTGATCAAATCAAAAGGAAGAACCCGAAGAAGAGGTAATGATTTTACCACCCTTTTAAAAGTTGCTTTCTTCTTCCACTTCTTCTTTCATTGTTCTTACCATTATAAAATAATAACTCCAGTAAAGTAAATATAAATTGATGTTATTATAAACATTTTACAACCATATTTCAGTATTCTATCCATCCTTTGAATAACATGTCACCATATGTGCGTATGTACGGCTTACCGTCTCCACGTCGTGGTGTAACTGTTATTCAATAAATTATTATTTGGATGGGTATAATAATGTTGTGTAATTCATGTAAATAATAAATATAACATGATAATGATTCTTTATATATGATATACCATCCAATTATATATTATTTTAACATCAAAATAATGACATTGTTGCTCGTGCATACGTACGGACTACCATCTCCACGAACGCGATGAGATTCATTATCCGTCGAATCCATTCAAGTCTAATTCTTATTTGATGATTAATAATAGTATATAAGGACTTTATATCATTCTGGATATGAATAAGATACAACCTATCCATGAAAAACACGTCTTACGTAACAAAAAATATAAAAGAAAATGAGTAAGTTAACAGCTGAAACAATGATAATACTAAAATATTATTAACAAATCAATGTTAAAAGATAATATATGATATCATATTGATGTATATGATTCTTTTATAATTTAAAAAAAATTATTTCACCATTATACATGAGGTTATACTATCCCTAACCAATGAAAAGTACAAGATAAGGGTTTATTTCGCAATCTCTTCATTATCCAAGGTTGTTTATACGTAATAATCTACTGGGATCTCTTTATCATCCACATCCATGTTTCTTAAAAATGTATTTCAAAACATTCTTACTATTTTACAGAATATGGGATAAATTAATTTAGACCCTTGTTTGACTTTTTATAAAAAGTTTATAAAGGAATCTTTCCGTCGTTTTCCAAACAAGGTCCTTTTTAACCTTTTCGACAAAATTAAGGTAAGAATGTCTTTTTTTAACTTATATGGTAGGTGCGGTTATTCTCCGCCGTTATTACACCTTTGAAGTTTCCCTTACATTCTTATAAGGATATTTTCAAAATAAAGGTTTTATTTTATAATTATGTGATTTTTAAATGATTTCAAAAAAAGAGATATATATTTCTCTCAAATATATGAAAATCCAGTGCAAATGTATACGTATTTAAGGCAAGCTTAAAAATGTTTTCAGAAAACCTGACTCTCGAGTGTGGTAGACAGGAAGGGATTGGGCATGTACCCATCATGGCCTGTAATTAGTCGAGTAGTCTCAGAATTAGTTATTTTGTTTTCAGAAGCTTGCATAATGTTTTCAGAAAAACACTGGATTATATTTGAGAAATTTTAAACGTAAGTATCTTCTAAAATGTTGCATCGGTAGGTCTCATGAGACTAACTAGTGTCTTGGAACAAGGCCTTGGAAAAATCTTATTTGTAGTCTTGTCACGAGGACTTGGCTATGTGGTTATGATAGTCTGGAATTATGCATTCCATCATTATGAAAGTGGTTATTGATATTGCATGTGATTATTCGATTAATAGAATATCCATGTGAATAAGTAAATGGAATTATTTCATTTTATTTTTTCCATACTATGTTAAAGTTCAAGTTTAAAAGGATTTTGTTTTAGTTATACATTCTCTTAAATGTTTATTCTTATTTATGAAAGTTTCCGCTATATTTTTATCCTTACTGGGCATTTGAGCTCACCCCTTTTCTATGTTTTATTTTTCCCAGGATTTGAAGAAGTAATTTATGAATGACCTACAGGGATAATATGAGGGGATAAGAATGTTGAATATGGAGACTATATTGTTGTAGTTTTCATTTTATGATGTAACATAAACATTATTAATATATCTAGTGTTACCAAGGCTACTAACCCAATCGGTCTTTCAAGAATTGATCTTTCTTGTGATCATGCCAGTGTTATGTAATAATGCACTGACTCTGGGTAACTGGGGTCAGGTTGTTACATTTCTAATATGGTTCCTAGTTATGAAGAGCATAATGGGAGAAAACATTCTAAATTATGGACCAATTGATTATATGTCCAGGTTTCTGAAAAACTATACCTAATTTATTACGGTGTGGATCATTATTTTATGAAATGAATATTCATATATTAAGATGTAATATTTATATATGATAACTTTGGATCTCTATACTTAGTATTAGAGAAATGTGTAGTTATCCTTTTGAAACAAGAATGAGAAATATTTAGTGAGATCCATAGGGATATGTATATGGAATATATATAAGGATATGTCTATGGATATGTTTAAGGATGATTCAAAGTGTTGTATATTATACAAGAATTTTGGTAAATGATAGAGTGATTTGTTACCAAGCAATTATATCCTTTTCTGAATACTATAAGTGGATTTAGATCTATTATATTTATTCCTATGTGTAATAACTTTAAAAATGGAACATTGACCTGGAATTGGTCTTCACATGGTGCATGAAAATGGCCCTTGATACACACTATGTTTGACACTCCCAGTGGAAATTCTTTAGTAACTCACAAACTTTTTAGAAACCATCCTGAAATATTTGAATAATGACCTAGTTTAAACATATGGTTTATAATATTGAAATAAAGGTGTCATGAGTTGGACTTAATATAAGTGATTTTTATTGATTATGTCATTTCCAAAAATGATTATGGTTTCCTACAATATTCTTTATGGTTTTATTCAATTGTGGTAACTTGATTGAACTTGGTTGACATTGAATGTGATAGAAAATGTGTTGATGATAAACCAAATGTTGTGATGAATAGAGTGAAGGATATTGTGGTTATTACTAATCAGTAATCACAATATATGATTAATAATTTTCACCTCAACCAAATTTCAGACTCACTAAAGAAGAGATGGGTAGAGTTCACCGAGAATTCGAGTGGAAGAGGTTATGGAAGAAGGAAGACTGAATTTATTATATATCAAGAATGTGGGAATAAGAACTCAAGGGAATGTCTCACAAGGATGAAAATCTATTTTTATTGGAGAAAATAAGGACACAAATAATGTAATTGGAAATTAAAAAGGAAAATTTTGGTTAACTCAACAGATGAGAATAATTTATTCCCTAATCCATCATCAATAGTTTAATGTTATAAATGTTAAATTTATGGGTATTATAAAAATCTATTCCCTAAGGGGAACGTTCATGAAGATAATAATCAAAGTGGTATTTGTAATGGGTATACTTTTAATGGCGAAGAGACCATGAAAAACATATGAAAGGTATTGGTTTTTTCTAATAGCATTGGTTACGTTAGATGTGAGAATTATGATTAAATTGATTTTTGATGAATGTTAAGATATTATTCATATTTCATATTATAGGAAAGAGGTATTGAGGAATAAGATGTTAGATCCCAGTTGATTCTATAATAATTAATAGTAAGGATTGAATTTTCTGTGAATTTCAATTCAAGAGTTATGGTAAATAAAACGTGATGTCTATAAGGGTTTTTATGAAGAATTTTTACATTATGTATTTGAAATAATTTTTTAATATTACTGATGAAAAATATAATTTATTTAATAGAATGGTTATATTTTATGGAAAACACATGATTAAGGGAAGATAACCCTTAATATGTTATATATGTTTAGGAAATGTTGTTTAGTTTGGATAAATAGATTATTGACATGGATAAATTAATATGGATTTTATTGATGACTACCAAACTGATTAATGATTTTTTTAAAGTGTTATATTCCATCATTGATGGAGTTTATTGAGTTTTTTGATATTCATCATCATATCAGGATGGTAACCTATCTATTCATTATTCTATTGAACCTCTCTCAAGTCCATGATGTGATCCATATATCTCTTTTGGGTATGTACATAGCTAATCATTCACATATACTAAACTTAGAGGTCATACTAATGAGGAATGACATTTCATAGAAGTAACAATTGGTTGAGATTTTATATTGAATAAATAATTTTTTCTAAACATGACCACTAACCTTGTAATTTTTTTTATAAAACCACCATCTTGAGGAAGCTACGTGTGAACCTGAGGATGTAATGAGGCAAAAGTATCCATAATTTTTTATACAAAAGTGATGAATTTTGAGTGTAAAATTCATTTTATGTGGTATAATTTAACAAACCAAGATATTATGAATTTCTTTAATTAATTTAATTTTCTTTGATAGCTTGGGTTACACACAATATCATGTTTTAATGAAACATGAAATATAATAAAATTATAATTAGGTTAATTATCTCATTTCCATTTGAATGAATGGTATGAATAGAATTGACTAAATTATGAGGGTATATGGTTTAAACATGTATATAAATTGATTTATTTGGTTACCAATTAATGGAAATAATCTCTATTGGAAAATAAATGAAATATTTTGGAGAATAACTATTTGTATGCACATAAATGTTTTTAAACTAAATAAATTTAAAAAATATATTTTAATGATTTATTTTAATGAATTATATATATTATATATTTAGTAAAATGATTAATATTCATCATATTTGCTATCTAGACATGAGATAAGAATAAATCCTACTCTGCGCTTAAAATATATATTAATTGTATTTTTCACACTGCATTTTAAAATTAATTTTTCAAATATTATGAGTTTTTTGAAAAAAATAAATTAATTTTTGAAATAAATATTTAAAAATTATCTTAGGTTTAATTTTTTTGAGTTTTATAAGATGATAAATATTTTAATATATATTTAAAATAATTGTTTTTACTAACAATTTTCATTTCTTTTAAAGATTTAAAAATATTAAAGAAATTCAAGATGGTTTTAAAATTAAAAATAGTGGAGTTATATATTTATATTAGTCCAATTTTAATAAATTTAATTGTTTTCATGTTTAATTTTTATATAAAAACATTTTAAACATTTGAACTTTGTCTCTTTGGAAACCAGCTTTTTCATCGCATCCATGAGTTGATTTTTTAATAATAATTTTTCACTTATGTGAAATTTATTTTGATAAATGGATATTATATTTTTAATAATAACAATTTATATTTTAGAATAATTTAAACCTAATTTTTTACCATTATAAATAGGAAAACATTAAAAATATTCCACTAGTTATGGTTAAAATCGGTTTAGTAAGGGGAAAACTACTAAGATAAGTATTAAAAATGTTCCAACATTTTTCCAAAAAAAACAATTTCAAGAAATATTTCCACATTATCACCTATAATTTCATATGGGAGTCCTTTTTTTATCCTTTTGTCATGTGAAAAATGATGGCGTACCATTTTCCTTTCAAAAATTACTATTGGGTCACTCACCTCACTTATAAAAGGCCACCCACTCTCCTATACTCTTCACAATACCAAAACCCATTAGTTTATACAACACCTACCAAAATCACTTAAATAATTCAATAATATCATTACAAAATCAACATTTCTGTGACAAATCCATCCTAGTAATCCTTTTAGAAAAAATCTAAAGAAGTTTTCTGATGAAGAGGTAATATCCCTAACCAAGGGTTTTATTTTATATCTTCCATCACCTACTTAAATTCAAGATAACCAATGATGATATAATAACCTAAGTATATTAGATATAATTATATGTTATTATTTTAGTGTAATAACCTAAATACTTCTCTTATTCTATCAAAAGGGCCAAAAACATTATTCGTGTGTAAGACAGACTACTACCTGACCAACCAATGTTATTCATTTTCTATAACCACCGATCATCGATGTATATAATGATAGATTTAATATTTATATATTATATTTTTGAAATTAATATACCTATTTAATTATAAAATCACATCTAACTTATTACCTCTAAACCTATTGGGGAAAAAATAACGTCAATTATGTGTTCATCAGACTACTGCCTTATGAACCGATGTGATGTGTTTTTCATTTATGATTTGATCATATGGTAATAATGATTTATTAAATGAAAATATATGAAATATATGAAATAATTATACATAATTAATTATTATATCACACATACCTTTTTTATTTTCTATTCTGTGGTGAATACGATGACGTCATCCATGTGTATGGTGGACTACTGCCTAGTGAAGCGATGTGATTATTTTTTCACAAAATCTTTTCATGGATGTTAATTAGGGTAAATATAATTAATATATGTGATATATATGAAATAAAAATATTTATTTAGTCGTAATATATTATTAACCTTTTTTTATTTCATCCATCGAAAAAATTAAAATAGTATTTATGTGTACTTACGACTTACCATCAACCTGAACAGTGTACTTAATTTTCAATCAATAAATTTTATCAATTAATTTAAATATATAAAATTTTTATATATGAAATTTTTATATTATTTAAAATTTTATAAATAATTTAATAATTACCAAAGTAAGAGTACTGAAAATAAAAAATCAAAACATACATGAAAAAGTTGTTATTACCCGAAACACAATTTTAACAATGAATTGTTAATTAAAAATTAATAAATAGTCATAAGTAAATAATATATGGTACTATATATATATATGGGTATGTAATTTTTATATATTAATATTATATTTTTTATAAATTAGTTTCAAACATGTACAACATATGTTGAGAGTTATGGTAATGAATTTTTATCTCACTTTTACTTTATTTGAGACATATGTCATATTAATTGTGTGTTTCATTTATGTGGTGTATATAATAAAAATGAAATAATTTTATGATGTGTATCCTGAAATTTATATTAATTTAAATATGAATTATAGGATCTATCATTCATGTGGTTTGTAGTTCCAAAGAATTCAAAGTCGTAATGTATTTTTTCACAATTTTCTATCTTTGAGACATATGTTATGTTACGCACCTACATTATTTTATGAGGTGTATATATAGACCAATTTACATTAAATATCATTAATTTATTTATCATCATGAAATTTTAATTTAATTTAATTTCATTTTTCATTGGGTATACAATTCAATGTTACCAAAGTGGTAATGGTTTACGATATAGTGTCTTCATTTTTTTGGGATTGTTTATGTTTATGCCGATAACAATGAAATATTATAATCCATATCTCAAGAAACTTAGGGATATTAAACTAATATGGTTATGTTATTAGAATACATGTTTCCCCATAATTTTACTCACATTATGTACCCATGAGTTTAGAGGAATTTTATTGTTAAAATTATCTTTATTTCTCTCTATATTAAAAATACACTTTTTACATCCAATACAATTTTTTTATAAAAATATTTTAAAATATATATTTTCAACATTATCTAAATTATTCATATATATATTGTTTTGAAATAATTATTAATTTTATTTATTAAACATGGCATATTTATATTTTACTAAATATGTGAATGGGATCATTAATTTTAAATTGTACGGGATAAATTGTATTTTATGAATTCATTATCACTTAATGTTTTAAAGATTTCATTATAAGTATCAAATTTCTTTTCAAATAAAATTATATCCATATTTATTTTGAATTATTAGTTTTATAAATTGTTTTTCAATGAATGGTTACTTTTGGTGAGAAATGTTTTAATAGATTTTAAATGTTCTACTATAAGTTTAAAAAGTTATTTTGAATGAAAAGAAATTTGAAAATTTTTTATGTTTTAAAATGTGTTTTTTCAAAGTTGAAATGATATTTTCGTCTAGGAAAATTCTCAATTATTTTTAAATATTTCTTTATAAATTCCCAAAGTAATTCTCAATGAAAATTATTTTGAAAATGTTTTATGTTAAAACAGGTGATTATCAAAGTTGAAAGGATATTTTACCCCATAATGTGATCTTCCAAAATCGATTTCCTTCTAAGATGGAATCCCTTAATGTTACTTACAATTTAATGGGGATAAGATATAATGACACTAATATTATTCTTTATATTCATGGATTATATTTATAAGGCATACAATTGTATGAAATCTGGTTCTTCTCTATGGGTTACACCATAATGAAATTATTATGAAACCCACATCTTTTTGCATGGGTTACGCTATGACGAAACTTTTAAATAATTATGAAACATGTTTCCTTTCCACATGTTGTTCTATAAGTTAATGTTTATGTATCCCATTTATTTTTATGGGTTACGATATTATGAATGTTTTATGATATGATATCATAGATATCTATGATTTTCATTATGTGATAGGATGGTCCTATATTTACCTCCAATTCATTTATAAACTATTGATTTATTAGGAGATAAACATGACTGGAATGGGGAGTGAACCCAGTAAATAAAGGACTACTTCCACTATGATAGTATTTGAAGTTAACCATGACGACAATAATGGTTTGGGGAGTAAACACATTCCACCAATATAGTCTTGGAAATGAACCTTGAACAAATAAAGAAATGATTATTTATGGTTATGTGTATTAAAAAAAAGATATTTCTTATTCCATTATTATGATCTCATGGATTATATACTTTTATTGCATTATGATTAATGTCTTATGAATGACAATGATATATGTCGTGAATAAATTTTACGATCTATGATATGTATGGTCAGATTTTCAAATTTTATTATCATGATATCATACCCTTGTGAACATGATATATAGATATCTTCTTTTTTTAACCTTACTGATCATATGTGTTCACCCTTTCTTATATTTTATTTCCCTAAGTTATGATTAAAGGTATTATATATTATTTGTCTAAGAAGGGTGTTGGTGATGATGAATATTGTGGGAGCTGACATAACTCACTTATGTAAAATTAATTTACTTATCCATGTTTCCAAAGTAATTATATGTAAATTAATATATAAAGGATTGGTATTTTATGTAATGAATAATCGTCATATGAAATGTAGTATTTATTTATGAGAAGTGTGGTTCTCGATATAATTTGGTTCCCTTTTTCATTTTGTATTTCATTTTTAACGAGACACATATTTTACCACAATTAAATTGTTTTGATTATAAATTCATGTTAATTTTTAATTATTTTAAAATAATACACAAATAATATGTAAGAATCACCCACTTATTTTTGTGATGTTGGTAGTTGTCATCTATTTCCCAAAAACTTTCTCTTGATAGAAATTCTCGCATTATTTATAGTAGATCCACTTGTATCCAACAAGATCATATATTGTTCATTTTTAATAAGATATTTTACAATCCTTTTGATGTCTTTGAATCATCATATAATATATTCTTTAATTATTAGTTCATTGAATACTAGAAAAATATCAAAAGAGTAGCATCTTTTTTGACCTTCATCCTCAATCTCTAAAAATGATCAAAATGTGCATGATAGAATGAACAAACACCTATATAATTTTCCATATAATAATAAGCATTTAAAAATTATCATAAATAAACTCATTTTATATTAAAAATATTATTAATACTATATTAAGATCTTATAGATTTTATATTATTTCTCTTTATTTGATATAGTGGTTACAAAACAATGAATACTATATAATTCTAAAATACCAATAATATTTCATTCTTATTTTTTAAATTTTTTTAAAAAAAATTACTATAATAATATTTCTATATTTTTTATAGAATATTTTCCGTTATTTTTGGTAAAAACATCATCACTAGTCATCAAAATTTGAAAATTTATTCATCTAGATGATTAATAATGAATTTTAAATATTTCCATTTACAATTCCCAAAAATATCATGTTATGATCATCCATTTCAAATATCTATAATTATTTTCTTCAATCCTAACATGAACAATAGCCTGTGATATTTTGAAATCAATATATAGAGCATCATCTTCATGCTTTGATTTCACAAGGTTTTTTTTGGAAACTAGTAATGCTTATATAATCAGATAATGATCCATCAATTTGTTAAATGATCGTTACAAGCTATGGGAAATCATTTATATCATTAAAAATATGAAATAAATATTATCCCTTGAATAATGATAATATTACTCTTATTCTCAAGAAAATATCTCTTATGATTTCTAGTTTATTCTATGAATGACCCTTATAAGCATTAGATTTACCCTTAAAATTTTTCAATCAACAAAATTCATTTGATCTATGAAAAAGTTACCCTAATGAATTTGGAAATTTTTTATGAAATATAAAACCTTTTATAAATAAACACTTTGAAAATCAATATCATTTAATATGATTTCAAAATTAGGTAACTTTCTTTGATCTTTAATATCCAAATTTTTTTTACTTGTTTGAATCACCATAGGACATCTTAAAATCATCTCAAGAAATTTTTAGCTCCATTCTAATGATTCTTACTCTTGGTTGAAAACGAATAAAAAACTAATATATAGTTCATTGGGGTTTCATAGAGAAATAGGGAATTAATATCATTGAATAAATAATGTTTATTTTCTTCTTGTGAATTATTTATTCTGTGGTTTAGGACCTCGACATTTTCAATAATAATTTAAGAAAAAATTAGACACCACTATTAGTATTTCACCAATATTATTAATGAAATACCCGTATTCAATTTAAATAATCAATTTACCAACACAGAATATCTTGTTTATATAAAATATGAAGTAATATGAAATTATCTGATCCTCATTTTGTCAAAGATCCCAAGAGTGTCAATGAGCATGAATTTCTTCTAAAAGAATGTGTTTCCCCAAATATTTCTATTTTTGAGAAAGAACATAAAAGACTCTTCTTCCCAATTGTGTTATAGAATATAGTAAAATTTATATATCTCCATATTAATATTTGTGTTATATATATTAATAATTTTATTATTATAATCCCACTCTTATAACACACTCTTAAGTCACTAAATTTTGTATTGAAAAAACACCCAAGGTAGACATAAAATTGTTTGACTATTGAAAAATAAAAATAGTTTCATAAATTTTACATGTGTAATACAAATAAAAGAAGGTTTAAAGTATTAGATGATGTTGTATTAGTTTCCTTGAATAAGTTCTAGAGGTCAGTGATGAGGTAGTGATCTAAGTTTCTATGTAACATTTTGGTTGTTGATGGAGTTGTAGTTATAGAGGCTGGTCAAGACCATTTCAAGTATTGACTATGTTCCCCTTCCATTTTACTAATTATTTCACAGAGTAAACATTTCCCCAAAAATACTATGTCAATAATTTAATTATCTACCATAAAATTATTAATTTCTTATGTGGATTTCCTTATGAAGAAATTACCTCGATTTTTCTCTAAAGGTTCTAAAGTATTAAAAAAATTCCCACTTATAAGACATGACATGAACCCATTTAAGAAAATTTAAAATATTTGCACATATATATCCATCCAACAACATCAAACATTACATAAAAAGTATAAGAAAAAATAAATTTTTGGAGGGTGTGACATAATTTTAATATTTTATATAGAACAAAGGATAAAGTAAACTTCAACAGTTATTTTTAAAGGATTTTTATATTATTATTATTTATAGTTTTTCCCTGAAGGAAAGTTGGATTATTGATTTTCTTAAATAAATCAATAGGATATTTTGTCATATTTTTATGCTCAAGAAGAGTATTAAATTTGAGGTTAGTGGTTTTATTGCTCATTAAAAAATTATCATTTGAGGGGTCTCCCAATAGTCATAAAATCCATATAATAAATGAAATTATGATGTTATGGTGTTCTATAATGTAATGGTGGAATTTATTCTTCCATGAGAAACCAATGAATCCCATCCTCTCCAAAAAAATTATAAATTGTGGTAAAATGAAATTGTAATAATCTTTTCTACATTAGGATATGGATTTTTATAGGAATATTACCTTTCTATTTTGACATTATTTAAAAAACTAATTAACCTTAATCCATAATGAGTTATGATTCTAGAGATCACAAATAATTGGATATATATATTGTAAAGGTGTATGTGTTAGAAAATCACTTCACAACACCTATGAGTAACCTAGGTAACTTGAAGTAATTCATGTAAACTTTTCAAATATTGGGTACATGAACTAGATTTGGGGAAATATGAATAAATGTAAATGGTGGATAGAAAATAACTAGAGAAAGTAATGAATTAGGAGAAGGTAAATAAATTAGATATGAAAGATGAACAATTATATTATGATTTAATTCCCAACAAACTAGCTAGGTGAAAATCTCTCATGTTGTGGTATCAATTAGTGAATCCCACTAAGTATGGCATAGGGGAAGGTGAAATTTTATAAAATGAGATATCCATGTTCTACTAATGTCCTAAATTAAGGATTGATATATGTAAATTTGAGTATATTTTTATCTTCGATTCATAGAGAATGTGTTTACAATAATAAAATAACCTCATTAATTTTAAATTATTAAAGATAAGGGTGATACTTATAGATATATACTTCTATATAAATTTTGGGCAATGAGTGAGTCAATGTTCCAATTTTATGTCATCCACTGTCATAATAGATAAAATAGTGTCACCTGTATCTTTTAAGAAAAATGAATTTTGAAAAGGAAAGAGGATTTAAGAGAGTCAAAATGATATAGTAATCATGGAATAATTCAAACCGTAGTGTAAATTGAGATCCAACTAAAAACATATATTTTACTATGAATTACACAACAATCATAAGAGTAGGTAATAAAAAAATTGTAAAGAGAGAAAAATATAATGAAAAACTATTCACATCTAGACTATTAACAATAAGCAGTAAGTCCATAAACTAATTAGAGTTGATGTCATGTGTTCATTCAAAGAGAGATGGTTTATCTATATTTAATATATAAATCATAATTGTAAATAATATTCCTCTGAAAATTATTATTGTGATAATGGAAAATAAGAGAGTTTTTAATATAATCAATTTTTTAATTATTGAATGGGATTTGAGGGGCCTGAGGAGAACCATTAAAAAAGATGAAATTTAATAATGAGTTCCATTAAATTATTACATGGACTAAAAAGAAAAAGTAGTATCAAATAGAGGATCAATGATGCAGGGGAACCAATCTATCTAGTATCTATAGAGGCTGGACCATTATGTAGAGCAGTTAAAGTGATTTCTCAAGAATTCATTTTAGCATATATATTTTTTATTTTACATTTTGTTTATTCTATAGATATTACTATATCTTTGGTAGTGATACAGTGGGATTATTTTTAAAACATATGAAAAGTATATTGTAGTTTGGGAAATGCCATTTATCTAGCTATGATATATCAACCTAACAACCAAATTACTTCCAGGTCAGAGAAATTTATATTTCATCGAATGATATCCATATATCTGGGTCCGTGGTATCATGTTCTTCAAGTATTTCCACTGTTTTACTTCAAATTAAAGTATCTCAAAAATCATACCAAATCTAATAATGATATCATTAATACATTTATAGGACATTTAGGATTTATAAATGAAAAAATATATTGTTCAATATCCATCAACTGAGGTTTATGATAAAGATATACAATGATGATGAAATAATATATATATATATATATATATACCCCTTTATATATGTTAATTAATGTTCTATTTTTTAATACAAGGATAAATATCACTCAGTAACAAACAAGATAATATACCCTCCTAAAACAATAATTGGCTAGATTAATCAGGAATTGAATTTATAAAACCATTATTTTCTCTATGACATGTTTATACCTCATAATAAATGAATATAGAGAGAAGATTGTCCCAAACTAAGGATTTTACACAGTAAAAAATTTATTTGTAAATAGTTATTGGATAAACTTTTATATTCAACTATTAATCAATTAAAAAATATCCCAAATATAGGTGAGATGATGAAATAATTTTTTTAAAATTTATTATTTATGTAAAATAATTTTCATAATATTAAAAAAATTTACATTTATTATAAATTGTTTAAATACTCTTGAACATGTAGTAAAATGATATGGTGTAAAATAATGTTTTTACCAAAATGGTAGTAATTATATAATGTGAGTAAATTCAATATAATATATATCATAGTCCTTCTTAGTAAATATAACTATGTGATACACTATACCACATATTAAATCAAATAATTTGATATAATACACCCTATTTAATGTTGAAACATGTGATATAGGATTTAGGGCCCATTTCATTCATCTCCTTACAAAATTTTAAAATGTTTTAAAATTATTTTTAGTTCACATCATTTCAAATAACAATTTTATATTAAATAATAAAACATAGAATTTCTTATGACTCCATCATAGTCATTTAGAAAATTTTAATTCACATGCCACACACAAAAATCTTTTTATTGCCCATGATGGTTTATTACCTATTTCACAACCTCAATTTAAAATTCATATCATTACATTTATAAAACACTATTATATTTATTTACTCATCCTCAAATTGATCACATCAACTAATTTCCCATTCTAGGAAATACCTGATCAATTATTGTTCAATTAGGTAACAAACAAAAATAATTTTATAAATTATTAAATTTTTTTAGTGACATTCCATTGATTTAATGATACCCATTTAATTTAGTCATATTAATTAAATTTATATTTAAATTTTAATGAGTATTTTTTCAGGTAATCACAAAAAATCACAAAAATTATTATAAAATATCTACACCCCATACATTGGTGTACCCAAATCAAGACATGCTTTACCTCCTTGGGTTTAAGGAATATAAACAATAAAATTAATATTAAAAAAATCTAAATACAATTAATCCTATATTTAAATCATTTTATACAACCCTGATAATAATATATTCTATGAGAATCATGTATCCCATGAATATTTATGCTTCACTCGCTATATTTTTTCAATATTATGTCAACCTATATACAATATCCTAAAATCATATCTAAATAAAATGACTCTGACACCATTTTGAAACTACCTGACTTATGGTTTGTCAAAATTCTTGAGAAAGGTCATCATATGTCCTTTGTAACATTCACCTAATCATTATGTTCTGGAATAAAGAATCAATGGTCAATATCTAATAAATTTGGAAATATCTTACTATATCAACAGAGTAAAGAGATCACATGAATAAATAAAAGAGTAAATAAATAAATAAATACCACACCATATGTTAGGGTTTAATTGAACTATTTTTTGTCTAATAAAACATGGGAAAAAATTTGTGTAAATAGAGAGGAATATAATGTGTACAAAATGACCTTGTTCTTACAGGGTTAGTCATATACCAAAAAAGGATTATACAAAATAGAAAATCTTATTAAATTAATTGATATTGGATCACATTTTATATCTCTCCTTCAATAAATAAAGATAGATCCAAGAGTTAGGTGAATCAACATAATAACCATTATAACTTTTATAATTTATTATTTAAATGTTATATTTTTCATATATGTGAATAATATTTTTTAACAATTATTATAAAATGTTGAATAAATATTAAAGCCTGGTTAATATAGTAATATCTAATATGGAAATAATGAGATAATGTGGTGAAACAAAATATTTTATATCAAAATCCAACATAGTATGTTGAACTATGAAATATATTGAACTATATTTTAAATCAAACTATATGATATACTATACCCTATGCCATGTTAAGACATGTGATATTGAATTTGGAGAAATTATCATCCATCTACTAAAATAATATAGGAATGATTTATAATTACATTCATATCAAATCATTTCAGATGACAATTTTATAATCTATATTAATTAATCACATTTATAATAATTACAAAATTATCATTTAGAAAATTTAATTCATGTATCTTGAACCACAACATTTTACCACCCAAAATGGTTTATATCCCATTTTATCATCATAAAAGTGATCACAAATAATAATTTAACATGTTAAAAAATTAAAAATCTAATCCAAATCAATTATTTAATAAATAATAAATATTTAACAAAACATTAAAAAATACAACAGTCTTTAATTTCATATAACATTATCTCTTTTATATAACCAAGATAAATCAATTTGTAGTTAAAATTTCGTAAGTATTTATTTAAAGTTAATTTTACATAGGTGGATGAATAATCAAAAAATTTATATTCCCCCAAAAATTGATGAATGTAACAGAAGACATAATCTACCTTCTTAGATTAAGGGAAATCAAAAAACTAAAATCATATTGACCTAGTCTGAAACAAAATAATGTGATAATAAAATAATTTTTTCCACTCTAAGAACATGATCTTATACAATAATATACTTTCCAAGAATTTTTAGTTCACATCCCAGGTTATAAAGATCCAATCTCCACATCTATATAGTAACCTAAAACATCCATTTAAATAAAATAAAAAAAAAATGGATCCAATACCATTTTTGCAACTATCTATCTCATGTTTTATCATATATATTGAGAAATTTCTTAAAAAGTCCTCCGAAAAATTTCCATAATAACCAATTTATAGAAATAATAATTAAAGAATAATGCCCAGATGACGGGGAATAATATAACCAATGAATATTATAAAATGGTCACATAAATCCATAAATATATAAATAAATAAATAAGTAAATACTAGAGAAAAGTATATAATTGAACTATTGTTCATATAATAAAATATATCCTAAGAAAATACATGTAATGAGATAGACATTTCATGTGTGAAAAATAATCTAGTTCTAATTAGGATTATTCATATTCCAAAAATTGATTACACAAAATAGAGATTCAAAATAAGAGAGACTCTAGTCCCCAAAAAATGGGACTCATTATTTCATCCACAAATAACCTTTTTTGTATTTTGATAAATTCCAAACTTTGGATATGTGGGAACTACATAAAAAACCTCAAAAAATATACCAATTTTCTCATTGAACTTCGTCAAACAATCCAGAACACAATACATGATCAACTTTCAGAATCCAAAATAGAAACACACTAGGAATGTAGAAAAACCATGACACACCCTCTACACCTAAATCCACATGCCAATAAGATGTGAAAGTAGGAAACTACAATCCCATTTTCATCTCATTCCATCACCATCAACACACTGTTTCCATACCATGAACTATTAAAACACCACTGAATTAGTCATCAATGAATAATCATAGAAAAAACACAAAAAATATTAATATATCATTGCCTTGAAAATGATCACCACTATAGACAAACCTTCACCGAGGAACCAATGACCATTAACCTACAACAACTCTATTGAGTAAAACATATAAGGATGAAATACCATGGATTTTGAATATGATATAGATGATATCTATTCCACATGATCCTTCATATCAATTATTAAAGAATCACCAGAGTGGCCAGGACCCAACACATATTCATTAATTCCATTGAATCCTTGTACTAAGAAAGTGTTACCTACACCATAAATTCCACTTGGGGATTACCCTTCCAAAGTGATACCCTAAAATAATATCATGATGGGAGGACCCTAGAAACACATAAATACATTAGAGATGCATAAAAATCAACCATAGAAATATTTTAGGGGGTTAAAATATATAGGAATCAAATATGATAGAATTTATAAAAAGTAATAAAGACATCAATAGAGTCCACCCACACCATCCCATACCTTCCTGAACCAAATCGTGCAAGAATAAAATGAGGTCTTAAGATGTGTTTCAGTAAGGAAGATAAGGGATATGAATAAAAATATAAACTCTTTCCAGAAATAACGAAGAACCAAATGAGGGAAATCCATATTGTAGTGGAAAGCATTGAACTGTAACATTCTCCTTCAATAACTGAGCTTGACATTCACACCACCGAGGTAAAAATTTACTGCATTTAGAAAATATTGGGGAAAATTATTGGGATGAAGGAGATGGTTTAATCATATAGCTCCCAAATTATGGAAGTAATAATCCCCCTCCTGGTGCTGAAACAACCAAAACCGATGAAGAAATAGGAAAAAATGAGAAGAGAAAAAACTAAGGGATAAGGGAATCTAATAAATAGAAAAAATAATATTGAAAGGAGATGATGAATAAGGTGTGAGGAGAAATATGATGCTGAAGGAGTATGATATCTCAATCGTGAGGGGTTTAAGAAGTAAATCCTTGTGGATTTCATGACGTCTAAAATAGAGAACCACCCTAAACTTTTGATTTCCTTGGGTACCTATCATCATCAGTAAATATTAACATCCCAAGAATTATAACTATAAATAAAAAGGAAAATATCCTTACATGAATCACATAAATAAATTACATGTGCACAAGATTTTTATGTCCATGATGTGAGTATAATATACTAAACCAGAACACTCTACCAAAATCTAAAAATCTAATAAGACAATACATGTATTCAAATGATTTTTACATGAGATAGGATTATTCATACGATAATTCACCATAATATTCATCCAAAGAAAATCAATTTCAATATTATATCATCACCGTTGTTAGGAAATATCACTGTCACATCACATATCTAACTCAATACAGTGACTAATACATCATGGTTACAATTAACCTACATTGATACATTCATGGAATAGTCTTGTCAATGAAATCATAAAAAGTATGGTGAAAATAAATATCCAAGAATCCTAATTGGTTATACATAAATAAAAAAGTGCACGTATCATTCCTCTCATTATAATCATCATGAGATATACTAAGAAGAAATATTTTTTGGGCGTAATTATCCATAGAGAGAAAATAGAAAGGCATAAATCCTTAATAATGATAAAAGTGTGTAGAAATATCATACTTCTTGGTTCATGATTAAAGGGAAAACAAAAAATTTAACTCCATTTTTAATTTGATAATAGAATGTTTTGATTTAACACCTATTTTTATAATAACACATATTGACAATAAATTACATAAATGAATATAAATATTTCTCATTGAGGTATATCTAACTTATATATGTCAAAAAAATTTACATCACATAGATGACAATAAAAATATTAAACAATTATTCCTATGTCATCAATATTTAATTTGATCATATATATAACTCATCACATTATATATGAATAAAAAATATTCACTTTTAGGCTGGATATGACTAAAATAATAAATACACAATGTTATCACTCAAAAACTAGTCTTGTATGACAATATAATTCACCAACACTCATTATAAAATCATATTATTTTTTACAATAAAATCGTGGTTAATATTTTTTACTTTATTATTAATTTTTTAATATATAAAAAAATTCAAATCTAAATATACTAATATTTACTTGTGTTAACTATCATAAAAATTTACATGAAATACTATTTATTTTATTCCCATATTTTTTGGCAAACTAGATTCCATGTTGGGTAGATTATACTTGATTCCCACACTTTACTCACTTAAAGCCACACCCATAAAAGAAGAATCAAAAAATATTATCAAGGTCATATACCAACATTGATATTGGAAATTTTTTTAAATATATTATCCACTAGTAAAATAATAAAAATGATAGATTTATGAAATGAAGAAAACAATTTTCATATGTTCACTAATGGAAAAATTGTTTATACCAATAGTTTGGAACCGTTGGTATAGGATAAAAACCCGTTATTATATCCTTTACTAATGGTTTTGAAATCCTTTGAGGTATTTTGCATTAGGAAAGACCTATCCCAATAATTTGGAAAAAACTATTGTTAAAGACATATCCCAACGGTTTTAAAACCCCTGGGATAGGCCATTCCCAATAGTTTTCCCAAACCGTAGGAATAATGAAATCTAAAAAAATTAGAGTGGAGGTTGAAACCCCTAAACTATACCTTATATATAAAACACTTTACCACTATCCTAAAGTTACATTTGTGAATATATTTGGATAAATATATAAATATATATATTTATATGTGATTTATATATTGATTTTTTTGATGATGTTCAATAGAATTATTCATAAAAAATACAGGTACATAAAACAATTGTTCTCAAAACTGTTGGGATAGGAATTTCCCAAAGGTTTTGGGAACCATTGGGATAGGTACATAACCTTTCTTAATAGTTGTCCCAAACCACTAGGAATAGTGGTCTCAAAGTACCCTTTCCTAAAGGATTGCCAATACTTTTGGGAAATGTGGACCCTTTCCCAAGAGTTTGGGAAAACCATTGGGAAAAGTGGTGTCAAAGTACCATTTCCCAATGGTTTAGAAAAACTATTTGGTAATGTGTACCCGTTCCCAATGGTTTTCCCAAACAGTTCGGGAAAGTGGTCTCAAAGTACTCCTTCATAATGGGTTTCCAGAAATTTTGTAAAAAGTGGACCGTTTCTTAATGGTTTGGGACAACCATTGGGAAAGGTGGTCTCAAATTACCCTTTTCTAATCGTATTGGAAAACCCACTGAAAAAAGTGGCATCAATGCTCCCTTTTCCAACGGTTTTGGGAAAACCATTGGGAAAGTGGACCTAACTAGTGGTTTGTATAAACCATTTGTATAGAAGCATTGGTATATGTAGGATTTCTAGAAGTGGTTGTGATTAGATTTACTAAAATTTTAATATGAGTGATTCTCAAGTGGATACCTTCTTTCAAGTGAGGGTGGGTATGTGACTTTTGTATTTTTGGTGAGGTTGATAGGCCCTCTAGAAATTGAAATAGGGTGTCAATGATATATTCCATTAAAATTATTGGTTTTTAACACTATTTCTAGAAACCTTTGATAGGGACCCCAATGTGGGTTGAGGAGTATGCGTTTTTATAGTCTAAAAATGAACTACCAAGGTTCCTTGACTCACTGTTATCATAGGAAGGTCCTTGGGGATTATAACAAGAATGGCGATGAGGATAATCAATCATTATACTAACATATAGGTTTTATGGAAAGGAAAGGTAAAAAAGATATTTTAGAATTAGTGGGGTATTATATATGGGATAGGTGAAGTGGTTAAGGACCATTATTGGTCTAAGGAACTGAGTTATTTCATTCTTTGAGGAAGATAGTTACACTTATTCATTCAAATTGTCATGCCATGGTTTAACTGGACAAGATCTTAAGATACCATCTGACATATTTTACCACCAATGGATAGGATAGCTAAGAGTATGAGATTCCATATGGTATTTTTAATACCCATCTTCAAACTGACTGAGGACCTGTAAACCCATTTGGCTTCCACTACGACCCATGGTTAGAGTGGTAGAAAATGCAGGATTCCATCTAAATTTTTTTATCCCCCATTGCAATGTTGGTTGAGATTGTAGGACTCTATATGGTAATTTTCATAGTGCCCTGGTTATCACATGGTGACCAAAAATGTATCCCCATGTCCATTAAAGAGAAAAAAAATTCATTGTAAGTCTTTTAAAATTTTCTATACATATTTATACAACTAGTTACTAATACGGAATGCAATTCCACAGGTCAGGGTTACCGTAATTAATTTAAGAATAATATTAAATATATTTTATATTTCATGGACATTATTTCTTATATAATATATGAAAAATCTTAAACATGAGATCAGAAGAGAAATATGGTACCACAATCGATTCATTTATGTGGTTTTTACTATTGGTGCAACCTATGATCGGTCAAAACGGGGCGATCAGAATCCTCAATCATTGGTAGTACATTCAGTGAATTAATTAATTAATTCATTAATTTATTCAATCATTCATTTTGATTCATAAAAATGATCTTTTGGAATTATACCAGAATGGATTTTCCATGGTAACCTGTATAAACCATGGGGGAATTCTAGATCACCTCCTTCCTCATTCATTTGTGAATGACATTAGATAATGATGAAATGATGGATCATATCAGATCAATACGTAGTGAAAGAAATGAATTATCTTGATCATTTGTAAGAGTGTTCTTTGTTAACAGATAGTCAAAAAATTAGGCAGGACTCTCAATTGTTGATTTATGATTTTTTATTAAATTTATTGAGTACAAACATCCTTTTTCTGTGATCTTCTCTAATTATGGCCAAATCATGCACCTACGTGCTGGATTTAAATTGAATAATTCAATGTTTTTTGACCCAGTATTAATGTTCATGATCATTGGACAATAATTCCTCACCAAAAAATATTAAATCAATTTGATATTTCCTTTATCCCTTTGGTTCATTACATTCATTACTAGTATGAACCCCTAGTCTCATATCGACGTTGTATGGTGGTACTGAGCTAGATCGAACCCCCAGATCATAAAAAAATCACAATCGTGGAACATATTAATGAACCGAGAATAGAATTGGGATTTTGGAAAGGATCCAGTTTTTATTTCAATTCATAGAGATCATGAACTAATATAAATAATAAAATGATTCCTAAAGTTTGAAAGATGGAACACTTGATGCTCTGTTAGAGACCTATTTTCGGGGATCAACGACTCGAAACCCCAATTTTCAACAGGATACACTATTTTAATATGGATATAGGGATGGATTTGATGTGACAGGGCTTGATTTTGAGGAGAGAGGATCAGATCTAGAAAAATAGAGATAACCCAACTACACACCTTGTATTGTGATAAACACATGATGTGTAGCTCCTTAGTCGTGGTGGCTAGTGTTTTAAAAAAACATAAGGAGGAAACAAAGAGTATCACTCTTACACGACATATAGTCATTACATGGATAGATAACCCATGTGAAAGATCACATGGGAAGGGCCCCATGTGGAAGTAAATGGCCATGTACATGGTCATGTACCCGAGTAAATGGACATGGGGTCATATACACAGACACTGGATCAGTACACGGACATGGTGTCTGATTAACAGACATGGCCAGCAACACACGACCTGGTCCCCATTTTTCTAGACGCACCAATTATTCTTCCTATAATCCATTTACTAAAGGGGATTATAGCAGTGTGATGGCTATGTAAATGACCAACTAGTGGAGTGGGACCACATTTCATTTGGGTCCCCACACACATTGTGTACCCAATGACCTCTTTTGATGAAGATTTATAGTTATATGTCTCCTTCATTTGAAGTCATATATTTCCATGTGAGTATCCTATATTGAGTGTTTTTAATGTATAATTCTATTGTTATCTAGGTTATGGATTTAGAGGTAATATGTGAAATATTTTGGCCATATATCTTGTTGAATAAATTCTCAAGGATGGATGTGATCAGGGGAAATCTCCAGAGACAATCGAGTTGTACCCTCCAGTACAGCTGAGTTGTGGAGTCCTTGGCCTTTAGATTGGAACCCCCATCATCATGGGTTTGGATCCTATATAGATATCTTTTATGTGGTACACCCATACTGAATAGGGTGCGGGTCCTCAACTATAAGTACCCAGCCTTAAAACATTACAAAATCATGAATTAATTGGACAATTCACATTAAGGATATTTTTAGTTTTATAGTTTTAGAGAATTAAGCCATAACTATTACATTGCATCTAAGAAATTAAAAATTAGACACTTCTACTATGTTCATATTTTTTCATAAAATATAATCTCCTGAAAAAAAGGTCATGTCTAGTTCCATGTTTTAGACAACCTGACTTTTCCTAGATCCCATCCTTGATCGTATTCATCTTTAAGTACTGTAAAGAACATTTCAAATCATGGGATGAGCATAAAAAGCTCAGTAAGGGTTATATAACAAAGAATTAAAACATTAGTTCTTCAATACATACATAACATAATCTCTTTAAAATAGCTCATGAAATCATAAAATTTATGAATAACACATAGAAAACATAAATCTTAATGGTAACTTGTGACATCCATTACATACTTACGTTATATCTTTCACAGCTACGTAGGGAGTTATATTTGGAATACCCATCACAGTATATTCCATAAGTATATTAGGAGAAACATTCAAATTTACCTCTGTCACATTACCAAATGCATTATAGAGCGATCTCAAGGTCACCCACCCTAGTTTTATCACGGAACCACCCATATACATAAATAATTTCCATGAACCATAACATTTTCATAACACATAAAACAATATAAAGGAAAGATAACATTTACACATTTTAATCACAATATATCATTTAAATATATTGATATAAAACATCCGTTATCAAAACCATTTTCATTAAAAAATATGAAAAAGAGTTTATGTTATTTATTTTCCTTTTAAAAATTATACAACTTGTTAAGAAATCCATAGATCAAACAATACTCACAGCTGAAAAAAAGGTCTTTGTCACCATTTACGTTAAAAGAAACATTTTTTTTCATTTAGTAAAACACCTCATTGAAAAATATTCCCTTTGAATGAAAAAAATTCAAAGGTTCTTATACAGTGTATAAAATAAAGTCATGTATAAAACAAAATATGGCTCAATGAAAGGAGTTTGAGACGAAGTCCCTTACATCATGTCCGAATTGATCCATTCATTATTTAATCTCATGAATAATAAACTAAAGCTAATTTATACTTGCTTAAGAAAATTTTACTAGTTTATTATTCTTTTTATATCACATATTACCATGTTGTAAACATTATGTAATCATTTAAGTTAATAATGATCGTTTTGTCGAAATTCTGAAATTGAGTCAAAATGAACTTCTGATAATTACAAGTTTTTCATGTGTTCAAAGTTCCATTATTTCAAGAATTATATTCATGATTTAGATATCATATATATCATATATATCCATTATATTTATGTATTTATAATAGTACATAACATTTCGAGATAAGAAATGAAAGGCACCGTTCATGGAGACGGTAAGACATACATACGCATGAACACTACTTTTATTTCTATTTAATATTTTAATGGAATGAAAAAGTAATGGTAAATTGGTATATTTTAATTATATTATATTATAATAAATAATTTCAGTAACTCCATCCTTTATACGTTCCACATATGGCATGAACGAGTCATATCACTTTGAGTGGAGGAAGTCTGCACTTCCTCAAAAGAAATTATTGTATTTACCCACTATGGAAACCATAAAGGTATTATATAAATGAAGAATAAAAAAGAATAGAGACAATTTAAATATAATATATATCACATATAAATATAGTTCCATCATAATTACCACCATAAGAGGTAGTAAGATATAATCGAACAATCATCTTTTCGTGAGGCAGTAGTTCATCGTCCACAGAAATAGCATGTTCTTCACCCATTAGACGGAGGTGTGTGGAAGTGTAGTTAGAAACTATATCATAAAAAATAGTATATTGAGGATATTTTTGTTGTTATAAAATAAAATAATAAAAATAGTTTAGGGGGTTGTAGAATTAAAATAAACAAAATAACTTAAGAGAATACGTTACCTTTAAATTGGGTAACTCCCTTTGGTTTGAACCAAAAAGATTTCTTGAAGTGCCTTATGCCTAAGGTAAGGATTTTAGGTGGAATAGAAAGATTTATAGAGATTAATTTTTCATAATTTGGATGAGTCAATGGGTTTGAGAGGTGTGATTAACGGGTTAGATGTGATGGCTTTTTATAAGGGGGAGGGGCTCTTCAAGAAAAGCTGAAAATATTATTTTATTATATAATGATTTTTAGTTTCTAAAGGTAAAAAACTCTTAAAGTAGAAGATAAGATGACTCTTGTTAGAAATAAAATCATTAAATAATAATTTGATAGGTTTTGGATATAATTATAGTTTTTATAGTCTTATTTATTTAAATCATTCATTAATGAGGTAAACCCTACATCATTATTGTGTCTTAAGTAATTTTATTTATATGATATCTAAAAATTATAAAAAAAACCATGATGTAGTAAATCTATTAATCTTTCTAATGAGTATTTATAGTCAAAGATATAACTTATATAACCCCATGTATAAATTGATTTACTAAAAGATATATGTTTATGTCATTTTTGTCTTTACTTTAAATTAATTAATATAATGTGTCATTATCACTTATAAATGGATCAATGAGGTCCCAAAATTGACCCTAGGATTTCCATGATCCTAAATTTATCATCAACTAGGATTAAGACACATTTTAGGGTAATTTAATATTATTATAATATTATTTTTACCTTAAATTACAGTATTTACCTTTATCCGTGGTAAATAAAAATCAAAAGTTACTATTCACCCAAAATTATTTTCATATTGTTGAACCACATTTTACATACTGATAACAACCCTGTATATTTTATTTTCAAAGTTAAATTCACAAAAGAATTAAAATATCATTTAAATGAAAAATTCAGTTTTTTAACTACTACAAAGTGTCATCACTATTCATCAAAAATTGAAGGTTTTCCGAAAAATACCAAAAATTAATCCAAGGCCATATTTGATATTCCAAATTCACAAATGATTTCTATTTTACCAAATTAAAAACATAGAAGTTGCATTAATTAATTTAAAATTAATTCTCGTTGTCAAAACAAAAAGCATATTTTTATGAAATAATAACTATCAAAAGATTTACACTTGTTTATGTCGAATTTCAAAGTGAAATTACTTCAAATGTCAAAAATTGAATTAAATAGTAAAAACATATTCTAATTACACTTTAAAACCAATTAAAAAGATAATATCACCATATAAATATATTATATTAAAAGGCAGTTTTGAATTAAAATATAGTATTTTCAATATTCATTAAAAAAATGAATTTTATTAGAAAAATAAAAAAAAAATCCAAAGTAAATTTTGATGTCCTGATTCTGAATAAGAATTTTATTTTTCCAAATAGAACATATAAAAGTGACCAAATCAAGATTTAATGTGGGTTTTCCATTAAAAGGTTTTAAATCTTCCTTTTAAATAATATTAGAGTGTTTATGCTTAAAATTAGATTCATTCACATTTTAAGCCTCTAAATTTTATTGAAAAAATGTAAAAGTATTTAAAAAACATGTATAATTATATTTTAGTTATTTCTATTCATTCCTACAAATAGAATGACTATGCATTACCAATCATTTAAACTAATATTAAGTAATTATTTTTCAGTATGATTCAACATTGTGTGTAACATTAGACTTCAAACAAACCCATTGTTGTATATCAGTTATGCCATTGAACATATAATCCCCTTTAAAATAAAATTAATAGTTAATTCAAAAATATTAATTAATATGAAAATATATTATTCTTTATTTACTTGGGATGTCACATCCTTCCCCCCTTTGAGAAATTGCGTCCTCATAGTTTTTATTCACTTATCAAATAAGTGGGGGTATTTATCCATCGTAGAATTTTTATATTCCCACATTTCCTCTTCAACTGTATGGTTTTTCTACAAAACATTTACCTGATGCATTAACTTCTTCAACACCACTTGATCTATTTGGTCAAGAATCTAGACTGGTTATTCCTCATAAGAGAGATTCTCTTCCAACCGAACTACCTCTGGGCTAAAAAATGAGATGGATCCAATATATACTTTCTCAAAATTGAAACATGAAAAACATTGTGTACCTGGTATAAACTTATAGGTAATCCACTCTTTAAGAAGGAAGTTTAACTTTCTCTTGGATTTTATAAGGTTCAATGAACCACAGACTCAACTTTCCCTTCTTACCAAAACGCATCACACTTTTCCATGGAGAAAATTTGAGAAAGACAAGATCACCTACCTCAAAAGAAAGATCCTTCCTCCGTGTATCTGTATAACTTTTTTTCCTGCTTTGATCTGTTCTCATGTGTTTCTGAATCAACTAAACCTATTTTTCCATCTCTTCTACCAAATCTAGTCCCATAAGATTTTTTTACCTACTTCATCCCAAAAAGCAGGAGTTCGACACTACTTTCCATATAATTCCTCAAATTGATCCATCTGTATAATAGAATGAAAATGGTTATTATAAGAAAATTAAACCAAAGAAATGTGTTTGTCCCAACTTCCCTGGTAATCCAGTGAACAGGCACGTAGCATATCTTCTAATGTTTGAATTGTTCCTTATGACTGCCCATCTTATTGAGGATGAAAAGTTGTACTAAAATATAATGCAATACCCAACAACTAATGAAAGCCTTTCCAAATGTTAGAAGAAATCCTAGGATCATGATTAGATACAATAGACAGGGTAACTCCATGCAACTAGACTACATCTTTAACATACAACCGAGAAATTTGATCCAGAGACAAAGTATCTTTTATAGGAAGGAAATGATCATATTTATCCAATCAATCAATAATAACCCATATTTCATTGTTACCTTGATATGTATTGGGTAATCCCATAATAAATTCCATGGATATATTTTCTCATTTCCACTCTAGCACTGGTAAAGGCCAAAGCATCCCTTTCATTAATTGTCGCTCTACTTTAACCTGTTGACAAGTCAAACACTTCACAGTAAAGTCAGCAATATCTATTTTTATTCCATCCCACCAGTAATACTCCCGAAGATCCCGATACATCTTAGTACTTCTAGGATTAACTGAAAACGGGGAACTATGAGCTTCACATAACAACTCTTTCTTAAACTATTAATCACAAGGCACAGATAATCTCTTCGTAACCCTCAAAACACAATCATTATCAATGTTAAAATCAGGCATCTTACCCTTCTGTAACAACTTTACCTTTTTCTATAACTCACTGTCTTCCTTCTGTGCTTGATTCATTCTATCTGATAGAGATGATTTCACTGACACCTGAAATAAATCATAGGAATTTCCTACACCAAAAACTTATGTTCCAAACTTCCTCAAATCATTAATCAAAGGATCTTGATCCAAACATAACATGGTTAATGTAGCATCACTCTTTCAACTCAAAGCATCTGCCAATTTATTTTTCTTCACGGATGCTAATGTATCATGCAATCATAATACTTGATTAATTCTATCCATATATTTTGTCTCATGTTCAATTCTTTATGAGTGAATATATACTTCAAACTTTTTTGGTAAGTATAAATTTCACATTTTACTCCATAAAAATGATGCCTCCAATTTTTTGAAGAAAAATCAACAAAAGATAATTCCAAATCAAGTGTAGGGAAATTTAACTCATGAGGTTTCAATTGACATGAAACATAAGAAATTACTTGATCATTCTGCAATACGACACAACCAAGTCCTTTCAATGAAGAATCACTATAGATAACAAACACACTATTTGTGGAAGGAAATGCTAAAACAGGGGTATTCACCAATCTTTTTTTCAATTACTGAATGAAACCATCCCATTATTTTGTTTATATGAACTTAACACCTTTTCGAGAAAAATTAGTCATTTGACTAGCTAATCGTGCAAAATTCTCAATAAAACTCCTGCAATAACCTGTTAAACCAAGAAAACTATGAATCTCAGTTATATTTGTTGGTCTTATCCATTATTCAACATATTTTGTTTTAGAAGGATCAATATTTATGACATGTTTTGAAATAATGTGACCAAGGAATGAAATTTTATGTAACCAAAACTCACACTTGCTGAATTTCCCAAATAGTTTTTTACCTTTAATGTTTTCAAGACAACCCTCAAATGAATATCAGGTTCCTCTTTAATTTTATAATATACCAAAATATTATCTATAAACACAACCAACATTTATCACCTGAATCAACTGATCCATCAGTGCAACAAACTATTCAATTATGATTTTAATCATCTTAGGATTTTGATTTTGAAGTTCATTTCCCTACGTATGGCTTCCCATCACAACCGCCTTGTTTCCACTACGAAAAAACATTCTCAATGTAGATATATCTTCAGTGAAGAAACAAGGTTATATGTAAATGCAATATCATTTCAATATTATCATAAATTAATTTATAGACATTAATTTAACAATATTCTAACTCATAAAGTTTTCTAAACTAACCTATGATACCAAATACAAGGACTCAGCCTCAAAACATTACATAATCTTTGATTAAATGGATAATTCACATTGAGGATATTTTCAGGTTTATATTATTAGAGAATTAGTCCATAACTATTACATTACATCTCAAAAATTACAAAGTAGACACTTCTACTCAGTTTCGGTTTTTTTCTATAAAATATACACTATTGAAAAAAATAGTCATGTCAAGTTCAATGTTTTAGATATCATGACTTTTCCTTTATCCCAACCTTGAATTGATTTATCTTTAAGTCCCATGAAAAACATTTCAAAACCTTGGACGAGCATAAAAAGCTCAGTAAGGGTTATAAAACAAAGAAAGAAAAAATTTGTTCATCAATACATACATAACATAAGCTCTTTAACATACCTCATGAAATCATAAGATTTATGAATAACACATAGAAAACAGAAATCTTAATGTTAACTTGTGGAATCCATAACATATTTACTTTGTAGCCTTCACAACTATGTAGGGAGTTACATTTAGAATACCCATCACAATATATTCCCTAAATCTCTTAGGGGAAACATTCATGTTTACCTCCGTCACGTTACCCCAATGCATTAGAGAGATATCTTGGGCTCACCCACCATAGGTTTGTCATAGAACCACTCATATACATAAACAATGCCCAAGAACAATAACATATCCCTAACACATAAAACAACATAAAGAAAAGACAACATTTCCACATTTCTATCACAATATATCACATAAATATATTGACATAGAAAATATATTATCAAAATCATTTTCAATATCAAAATAAGTAAAAGATTATATGGTATTTATTTTCTTTTTAAAAATATTATGGCTTCTTAAGGAATGTATAAATAAAATAATACACATGGTGGCGGAAAATGACGTTGTCACCACAAACATTAAAAGAAAAATTCTTTTTTGAGTTTAGTAAAATTCCTCATAGAAAAAGATTCCGTTTTAATGAAATGAAAAGTCAAAGTTTGTTATACACCATTTTAAAGAAAGTCGTGCCTAAAACAAAATATTCCTCAATGAAAGGAGATTGAGACGAAGCCCCTTACCTTGTATCTGAATTGACTCATTTATTATTTATTCTCTAAAATAATAAACTATAGTTATTTTCTACTTTCATAATAAACTTTTTGAAGTTTATTATTCTGTTATTATCACTTATTACTATGTTATAAACATTATTTAATCATTTAAGTTTATAACGTTCATTTTTTCTATATTTGGTACTTGAGTCGAAATGAACTTCTTATTATTACAAGTTGTTCATGTGGTCAAAGTTACATTATCTCCTTAATTATAATCTTGATTTAGATATCATATATATCATATATATCTAGTATATTTATGTATTTATAATAGTACATAACATTTGGAGATTAGAAATTAAATGCACTATTCATAGAGATGGTAAGCCAAATGTCACGACCCGTCCTCGGGGCCCAGGTCGTGACTAACCCAAGCCCGCCTTCCATAGGCCAGGGGATGGCGACTAGCACCAAGGCGTAAATACCGGTAAAGGGAAGGCATTTCTTTTGTAAAGTAAACAAGCACCACAGAGTAAGCAAGCAGAAAAAGTAAACACTAAGTAAAAACTGGTACAACATTAAGTGCAAAAAAGTAAGTGGGCCAGAATACAAACCCAAACTGAAAGTAAAGTACAACTCAAATCGGAAAACAACAACTGAAAAGTAAAGCCGCAACATTGAGCCATCCACTGGAAGCCCCACCTGAAGGGTGGGTACAGATAGCCTCCACTGCTCCTCGGGTCCAACCGACCGCTCCGAGTACGTCCCGCCCAGTGGTCCACCTCCAGGTACCGTCCTGCTCTGCAAGCCTCCACCACGATCGGCGTTGTCCGTCGTCTACAACCAAAACAACATACTGTGGGCATAGCCCGTTCAAAGGTGAGTATAAGCTACTCAGTAGGGACCTCGAGACCCTCGAAGGTCTCCTAGAATCCACAAAGGATAATCCACAAGGGAAGGATACAATCACGAAGTAACATCCGACACGGCTTAGGTCTATGGACATACATATACCCAAGTCATCAATTCTCGCTTGGCTCCAACATCCAAGCTCAAGTACAACCCAGTCCACACAGGAAAGCAAAACGTAAATCCACACAGGATAGCACAAAACAATCCACAAAGGAAAACAAAACAGGGTTTCAGCTCACATAGGTATACTTCTTCGAATGACGATAGAGAAGATCACTGATCCATCTAAGCTGTTGGACCCACAAAGGATCGATAGGTACTAACCCCCGTAATGACCCACAAAGGATCTGACCCACAAAGGATCGATAGGTAACTAACCCCCGCAATGACCCACACAGGATCATACTAACACAGGATCTGTAGGCGCTGGCCCACACAGGACCACTGAGCGCTGACACACACAGGATCAGACCCACACAGGATCGGTATCACTGACCCACAAAGGATTGCTGAGTGTTGTAGTCGTCGCCGTCGAATCCACTGAGCATCTCTTCACAGTCGCCGTCATCACAGTAGCAGTCGCAGCCAGCTCTAGGGTTCCCGCACACAGCAAGATCTTTCGGGAGGGTCCGCTCCACGAGCCGAGAGGCTGATACATCAACTGAGACATAGTCCAGATTGATGTATCCAAAAGTTCCGTATCGTCAACAGGAACTCAACGTTGCAGACGACGCGTCAATCGGACACCCGATCTGAGAGTTATTGGCTTTTTCGTCCCAGGGGCCCGGTTGGTTTTTAAGGAGAAACCAACCTGACCGTACTCCACCTATGTCCAAACCTCGGGCGGAGTAATCCAAAAGATCCATCTCAATTAGAAGAAATCAGCAAAGTCTACGGCACGTCAATCGGATGTCTGAAGCTCAAGATACGAGCAATTCCGCTCTGAGGGCCCGGTTGGTTTCGTGTACGAACCAACCCGGCCGAAACAAAAGTATTCCGAAACCTTGAGTGTGATACAGAGAAACGACCTTCACGATCCAAGGATCTCATCGCCGCTGACGGCATGTCGTTCGGAGGCCCGTAGCTCAAGTTATGAGAAAAAGAACGAAATGGTCTGGAAACGGGGGGTATGGGCCCGGACCGACCCCCCCTGGGTCGGCCCAAACCGGGTCGACCCGACCCGGGTCCGGGTCTGACTCGGTTTGGCGCGACCCGGCCGGCGGGTCGGCTCAGCTCAGCTCGGCCGAGTGACCGAGCAAAGGGAGCCGCGGGGCGGTTGTCCCCGCGGGAAGAGGAGCTGCAGCCCCGCATCGTGTTGCGCTTGGTCAGCGGACACGGCTCTACCGCATCCCATGTCTCGCCGGACCCGCGCGGTCGCAGGTCTGGTCGGCAGCCGCCTCCATGGCTTCAGCCGCGGCGGCTCCATCCGGCAGCGCGCCGGGGTGCCGCCACCTCTGACCGCCGGCGCCGCCGGTGGATTCTAAGGGCCACCAGAGTTGCTTCGGTGGTCCGATTCCCTTTCCGTCTACACCGTAGCTCCTCCCGGGTCCCATTCTTCACTGTCAGGCCCTCAAATCTCCATTGTGGCCCCGTTTGTCATCGTCCGCCGTTTTGCGCACCACGAACGAAAAAGTGCGGTGGGTTCGGACTTGTTCGTTAGTCCGCACCCACCGCGTTAGCGGTTTAAAAAAAACACAACAAAAGTTTGACAAACGTCGCGGGTATAAATCACAAGATTTTTAAGGATCAAACCCCTACCTTGCCATAGTCGTCGAGTGAGCGTTCTACGCAGAATTGATCATCGCTGTAGGAGAGGATCATCGCGTTGCAGAAGGGCATCCCGTCATCGCGGTATACGGCGTTGCGTCGACGAACTCCGAGGAGTAGAGAAAACACACAGATTTAATTTACATGAATTAAATCCATGTCAAGTATAAAATCCACAAAGTAATTTAAATGATTCGTAAACTCCTACCTCAAACGGATGTTTGAAGATTTGTCACGGAAGAAGGAACGTCGCAGAAGAACGTCACAGGAGGAGAATCGTTGGCGTCGCGGAACACGGCATCGCGTCGTCGATCTCCTAGGGTTTGGTGTTCTTCGTCGCCTTTCGTCGAAGGCCGGTGTTCTTCGCGTTCTTCATGTTCTTCGCATTTTTCGCGCTTTTCGCGAAGGAGGATGAAGGACTTAAGGTTTCTGTCAAATCCTCTCAACGAACAACACTCAAGAAGAAAAGTGCTGGTCTTATTTTATTACATGCCAAAAAAACGAAAAACAAACTAAGTAATGACCCATTAATTCATAGAATTAATTCAATGAATAAACCGCCCAATTAATAGGAGCATTTAATTGATTAAGGAAACGCCCCAGTTGACTTTCATTTAATAGGGGTTTTCGCGGGTGCGTTACTTAGCAGAAAAGAAACCGTGGGGCTCGTGCGGGCCCCACCCCAGAAATATTCTACCAAGAGTGTAGGATATTTTGAATTTTACCCTATCCACTTCAACTCAGCTTAAGCAGCTTCAAGTGGCATTCAAGTGGCATTAAGTGAAATAAAAATAATGTTGTCGCACACTTTATTTTATTTCTTAACTTAACCCCAAAAATTTAAAAACCACACCCGAGAAAACACAACTCCAGAAGAGGCGTTTCTAAGAAAATACCGACGCTGCTATTCCATCGGTACCCTCATAATTTGATTCCAAGCACCGGTCCAAAAGTTAGAAAAACCCGCTCATTCGTTCACTAAATATACCGGAGCCAAACTTCGGAAAATGATTCCGGGCACACCGGGCCTCAAAATCAGGTGTCGTCAGAAACTGCGTTCTTGTAAAATTCCAAAGAAAATTAAGAAAAAAAATTCCTTGAAATTTATGGGTCTTCACATCACTCCCACCTAAGGGCTTTACATCCCCATAAAGATACATCAAAAGCTAGGGAAACAAATGTGGGTACTGAGCACGCATCTGAGCCTCCCGCTCCCAAGTGCTCTCTTGGAGGTTCCCGTGCTGCCATCTGATGCGCACTAGAGGAATCGATCGTCCATGTAGGACCCACTCCTGTTGATCCTCGATCTCCACTAGGACCTCCGCAAATGTCGCCCCATCATCAACGTCCAGCTCCACATGGTCAATGATGTGTGTCGGGTCGTGCACGTATCTCCTCAGCTGAGATACGTGGAAGATGTCGTGCACCCGATGCAACTGAGGTGGTAGATCCAGGCGATAAGACACCTTTCCGATCCTGCTGAGGACCTGGAAAGGTCTGATGAAGTGTGGAGACAACTTGCTGCCTCGTCCAAATCTCAGTAATCCACGTCGAGGTGAGACCCGCAAGAAGACATGGTCGCCATCCTCGAACTCTAGTGGCCTCTGCCTCCTATCAGCATAAGACTTCTGCCGGCTCTGAGCTATCCTCATCCGCTCCTGGATGACCTGGACCTTCTCTGTCATGGCACGAACCATCTCTGGTCCCACAAGTGCTAACTCCCCAGGGTCTGTCCAGCACAAAGGAGATCTGCAAGGTCCGCCGTACAACTCCTCGTATGGTTCCATCCCAATGGAGGAGTGGTAGCTGTTGTTGTATGTGAAATCCACCAAGGGTAGGTGGTTCTCCCAGCTACGACCAAAGTTGAGGACACATGCGCAGAGCATGTCCTCGAGAGTCTGAATGGTCCTCTCTGTCTGATCATCCGTCTGAGGGTGAAAGGTGGTGCTCAGACATAGCTGCGTCCCGAACGCCTCCTACAACCCCTTCCAAAGCCGGGAAGTAAAGCGAGCATCTCGATCAGAGACAATAGATGATTTCACACCGTGAAGCTGTACAATATCTTGAATGTAGAGACGCCCCAAGCTCTCCACTGAGCCCTGCTCTCTGATGGGTAAGAAGTGAGCCGACTTGTTGAGTCGGTCGACAATCACCCAGATGGAGTCGTGACCTCTGGAAGTGCGTGGAAGTCCAGCCATGAAGTCCATATATATCCCGTCCCACTTCCACTCCAGGACCTCCAAGGGCTGTACCAAGCCTGCTGGTACCTGATTCTCTACCTTCACCTGCTGGCAGGTGAGGCATCGAGAAACGAACTCTGCCACAACCTTCTTCATGCCCGGCCACCAATGCTGTTGTCTGAGGTTCTGGTACATCTTCATCACTCTAGGATGTACCACCAAAGGATAAGTGTGAAACTCTCTCAGCACCTCCTCTCGTAAAGAGACTGGTACTAAGGTACGTCCTCTGAAAAGAATGTCGTGCTCTGCTCCAAAGGAGAAACCATCAGGTGCCTGTCCTAAGGATATCTGTGCACGCCGCGTATCACAGTCAGTGTCCTCATGCTGTGCCTCTCTGACCCGCTGTAGTAGCAGAGGAGAGACTGTGAGTGACTGAAGGAAGGCTGCTCCATCCCTATCCACAAAGGATATCCGCAAAGCGGCTAGCAGCTCTGTCGCCTCCTCGAGTAGTTGAATGCCCGTCCTCCTGCTAAGAGCATCAGCTACCATGTTCCCCTTTCCAGGAGTATAGACTATATCAAAGTCATAGTCCTAGAGGAACTCAAGCCAACGCCGCTGTCTCAGGTTCAGGTCCTTCTGAGAGAAGATGTACCTAAGACTCTGATGGTCAGAAAAGACTGTAAAGCGCTCACCCATTAGATAGTGTCGCCATGTCTTCAGAGTGAAGACCACTGCTGCTAACTCCAGTTCATGGGTAGCGTAGTTCTACTCATGCGGCCTCAAATGACTTGATCCATAGGCAATCACTGCCCGCTCCTACATCAGGACACATAGGAGTCCGGTCCCTGATGCATCGCAGTAGACTACGTACCCAACTCCCTCCTCAGGCAACCTCAAGATAAGGGCGCTGGTCAATCTATTTCTCAGCTTCTGGAAGCTCTGCTGACATCTGTCTGACCACACAAAGGGTTTCCCCATCTTCATCAAAGCTAAGAGTGGTGCTGCAACTCTGGAGAAGTCCCACACAAATCTCCGATAGTATCCAGCTAGTCCCAAGAAACTCCGCACCTCCGTTACGCACCTGGGTGGATCCCAAGCTAGAAATGCCTCGATCTTCACAGGATCCACTACAACTACCGCCTCAGAGATGACGTTCCCCAAGAAGTGGACCTCACGTATCCATAACTGACACTTCGAGAGCTTTCCATAAAGCTGGTGCTGTCGGAGTGTGTCTAGTACAACCCGTAAGTGGTAGGCGTGCTCCTCCTCAGTCGTCGAGTATATCAAAATGTCGTCGATAAAGACCAAGACAAATCGATCAAGGTATGGCTGAAAGATCCTTTTCACGAGGCCCATGAACACTGCTGGAGAATTTTTTATGCCGAATGGCATAACCAAGAACTCATAGTGGACATACCGACATCTGAAGGTCGTCTTCTGCACATCCTCATCCCAAACTTTGAGCTGATGATAGCCTGACCTGAGGTCTATCTTAGAGAACCACCGTGCTCCCTTGAGCTGATCGAAGATGTCATCAATCCTAGGTATAGGATACTTGTTCCTCACCGTCACCTGGTTCATGCGACGATAGTAAGCACAAAGTCCCAAGCTCCCATCCGCCTTCTTGGCGAACAAAACCGGGGAATCCCAGGGTGAAACGCTAGGTCGGATGAATCCCTTTCCCTACAAGTCCTCCAACTGTAACCGTAGCTCTCGGAGCTCAGCGGGGGCCATCCGATATGATGGAGTCGATATAGGGGCTGTCCCGGGGTACATGTCAATATAAAAGTCTACCTCTCTGCGAGGAGGTAGCCCTGGAACGTCTTCGGGAAAGACATCCATGTACTGATCCACCACTGCAGGAAAACCAGGACTCCGCACGTCAACTGCTCCTAGGATGAGGCTAGCCAACTGATGAGTTTTGGGTTGTCCTCTCCTCTGCGGAAGTCTATCCTGTGCTGTGAAGGCTCCCTTCTCGCCGGTGAAGGTGAACCTACTCCCGTCGGTGCGTACACATCGCACCCTGCGCCTAATACAGTCAATCTGTGCATGGACCGTAGACAACCAATCCATGCCCAAGATGACGTCGTAAGGCCTCGACGCTGCTACAAGAAGATCCCAGCCGAAGCTCTCGCCTCCTAGAGTAAGCTCACACTGCCGGCACCAGTGCATAATCGTCGAGTTTGCTTTCGTAGGTGTCTCTAGCCATAAGGATCGAGCCAACGACTCTATCAGAATCTCCGAGCTCCGAACAAGGGCAGCGGCTATGAATGAGTGACTCTCTCTTGTGTCTATAAGAACTGCAGCAAGGGTGGAATAGACACAGATAATACCTCGAATAATCTCGGGTGCACTGTGGTCTTAGGCCTCCGCTGCCTGGAGCTTTGCCTGTCTCTGCCCGCCAGCTCCCTGTGGTCGGGGTGGACCTCCTGGTGGTGGTGGTGGTAGAGCCTCAAAGCTTCGCCCACCACCTGCTGCTCGGTCAGCTCCTCTGCCTCATCCGCCTCCTCCCTGCGGACCGCCAAGGTCGACCCTCTACCTCTGCCTGGGTGGCCTCTCAACCGTCTGCTGCTCCTTGGCATGGTGGGTCGGGAAGTCACGAGCCATGTGGCCCTGCCAGCCGCATGTGTAGCATTGCCTGCCTCTCAAAAGACTGGCTCCACGCTGTGTGCCCCGCACTGCTGAGCCAGTGTCCTGAGGTCGTCTGCGAGAGGGTATGGTCTGCCTGGACCCCTGAGTCATCCGTCAACTGCCTGTTGCGGAAGACTCTGTTACGTGCCGCCCCGTGGTAGGTCTCACCGCTGGAGAAGTCTCAGCAAGAAAGCTCTGGATCAAAAGGACTCGCTCCTGTACTCCTGCCTAAGTCGGAATGCCAAGGGAGATCAGCGATGCCCTGATCTCGTGTCTCAATCCCTGCTCAAAGGTCCCGGCCCAGAAGAATGAGTCCCGTACCATGTCAGTCGAGTAGCGCGAGAGATCTGTAAATCTCGCCGAGTACTGGACAACCGTCAAGATGCCCTGCCACAGCTGAAGAAACTCTTGGATGTGTACCGCATGGAGGGTGGTCGGGACGAACTCTGAGAAGAAGAGGCTCTCAAAGTCCGTCCAGAGAAGAGATGCCTCATCGTGCACATGGAGCATCAAGCTCCACTATTGGCCCGCTGCTGCGTGCAGTAGGCTCGCTGTGAGGATCACCATGAGTTATGATGGTGTCCTCACTAACCAGAAAACTCGCACCACTGCCTCCAGCCATTCCTCGGCTGCCTGGGGGTCCGTCTCCCTACGGAACCTGGGCGGTCCCTGGCGCTGGAACTCATGTAGTGCACTGATGCGACGTGCATCGTCAGAGGTTGGTGCTGGAAGCATCGGTGGCTCGGCAGGTAGAGGTACTGTCGGTGCCTCTGCTGTCAAAGGACCCTGCACCGAGGCCTCGTTGCTCGGCGGGCTGTCGTCACGCTCAACTCTCGTAACCCAAGCTGGCTGCCGTCGTGGGGACATCCTGAAAAGAAACAGGTGCGCGACGGTCAGAATAGCATACCTGGTGAGCTGACATAAGTAATCACAAAGAAAACTTGAAACATACATGCAATCAATGTTTTCGAGCATTAAGTCGGAAATCAGAAGTCAGGGTCCTGTTGTACGGATACGTCGGCCGCCGCAACAACACTGGGATCCCTGGACTGATAACAACACTCAATACGCTAAACACTATTGCTTCACATAGAAAAGATCAGAGTCCGCGGTAGAACCGAACTCCTCTGATACCAATTTGTCACGACCCGTCCTCGGGGCCCGGGCAGTGACTACCCCAAGTCCGCCTTCCATAGGCCAGGGGCTGGCAACTAGCACCAAAGAATAAATCCCAGTAAAGGGAACGCATTGCCTTTGTAAAGTAAACAGGCACCATAGAGTAAGAAAGCGGAAAAAGTAAACACTAAGTAAAAAATGGTACAACAGTAAGTGCGGAAAAGTTAGTGGGCTAGAATACAAACCAAAACTGAAAGTAAAGTACAACTCTAAAGGGAAAACAACAACTGAAAAATAAATCCGCATCATCGAGCCGTCCACTGGAAGCCCCACCTGAAGGGTGGGTACAGATAGCCTCCACTTCTCCTCGGGTCCAGCCGACCACTCCGAGTACGTCCCGCCCAGTGGTCCACCTCCTGGTACCGTCCTGCTCCACAAGCCTCCACCACGATCAGCGCGGTCCGTCGTCTCCAACCAACACAACATAGTGCGGGCATAGCCCGTGCAGGGGTGAGTATAATCTACTCAGTAGGGACCCCGAGACCCCCGAAGGTATCCCAGAATCCACAATGTATAATCCACAAGGGAAGGATACAATCACGAAGTAACATCCGACACGGCTTAGGTATATTACCATACATATACCTAAGTCATCAATTCTCATTTGGCTCCAACATCCGAGCTCAAGTACAACCCAGTCCACACAGGAATGCAAAACGTAAATCCACACAGGATATCACAACACAATCAACAAAGGAAAGCAAAACGTAAATCCACACAGGATAACACAACACAATCCACAAAGGAAAGCAAAACAGGGTTTCAGCTCACACAGGTATACTTCTTCGAATGACGATAGAGATGATCACTGATCCATCTAAGCCGTCGGACCCACAAAGGATCGATAGGTACTAACCCCCGCAATGACCCACAAAGGATCTGACCCACAAAAGATCGATAGGTAACTAACCCCCGCAATGACCTACACAGGATCGGACCCACACAGGATCTGTAGGCGCTGGCCCACACATGACCGCTGAGCGCTAACCCACACAGGTTCGGACCCACATAGGATCGATAGCACTGACCCACAAAGGATCACTGAGTGTTGTAGTCATCGCCATCGAATCCACTGAGGATCTCTACACAGTCTTCGTCATCACAGTAGTAGTCGCAGCCAGCTCTAGGGTTCCCGCACACAGCAAGCTCGTTCGGGAGGGTCCGCTCCACGAGCTGAGAGGCTGATACATCAACTGACACATAGTACAGAGTTGATGTATCCAACAGTTCTGTATCGTCAACAGGAACTCAACGTCGCAGACGACGCGTCAATCGGATGCCCGGTCTGAGAGTTATTGGCTTTTTCATCCCAGGGGCCCGGTTGGTTTTTAAGGAAAAACCAACCCGACCATACTCCACCTGCATCCAAACCTTGGGCAGAGTAAGCCAAAAGATCTGTCTCACTTAGAGGAAATCAGAAATGTTGAATACATGTCAATCGGACATCCGAAGCTCAAGATACGAGCGTTTCCGCTCCGAGTGCCCGGTTGGTTTCGTGTACGAACCAACCTGGCCAAACCCAAAGTATTCCGAAACCTTGAGTGTGATATACCGAAACGACCATCTCGATTCAAGGATTTCATCGCCGCTGATGGAGCATCGTTCGGAGGCCCGTAGCTCATGTTATGAGAAAAAGACCGAAAAAGTTCCGGGAACGGGGGGTCTGGGCCCGGACCGACCCGGCCCGACCCCCCTGGGTCAGCCCGAACCGGGCGACCCGACCCGGGTCCAGGTCCGACCCGGTTTGGCGCGACCCGGCCCAGCCAGGGCGGCCCGACTGGCAGGTCGGCTCGGCTCGGCTCAGCCGAGCGGCCAAGAAAAGGGAGCCGCGGGGCGGCTGTCCCCATGGGAAGAGGAGTCGCGGCCCCGCGTGGGGCCGCGCTTGGTCAGCGGACGCGGCTCTACCGCATCCCGTGTATCGCCGGACCCACGCGGTCACGGGTCTGGTCGGCCGCCACCACCGCGGCTCCATTCGGCGGGGCGTCGGGGCGCCGCCAGTGGATTCTGCGGGCCACCGGAGTTGCTCCGGTGGTCCGATTCCCTTTCCGCCTGTGCCGTAGCTCCTCCCGGGTCCCATTCTTCACTTCCAGGCCCTCAAATCGACATTGTGGCCCTGTTTGTCATCGTCCACCATTTCACACACCAAGAACGAAAAAGTGTCATGGGTTCGGACTTGTTCGTTAGTCCGCACCCACCGCGTTAGCAATTAAAAAAAACACAACAAAATTGTGACAAACGTCGCGGGTATAAATCACAAGATTTTTAAGGATCAAACCCCTACCTCGCCATAGTCATCAAGCGAGCGTTCTACGTGGAATTGATCGTCGCGGTAGGAGAGGATCGTCGCGTCGCGGTAGGGCGTCACGTCGTCACGGTATACGGCGTTGCGTCGACGAACTCCGAGGAGTAAAGAAAACACACGGATATAATTTAAACGAATTAAATCCATGTCAAGTATAAAATCCACAAAGGAATTTAAAAGATTCGTAAACTCCTACCTCAAACGGATGTTCGAAAATTTGTCACGGAAGAAGGAATGTCGCAGAAGAACGTCACAAGAGGAGAATCGTTGGCGTCGCGGAACACGGCATCACGTTGTCGATCTCCGAGGGTTCGGTGTTCTTCGTCGCCTTTCGTCGAAGGCTGGAGTTCTTCGCGTTCTTCGCGTTCTTCGCGTTCTTCGCGAAGGAGGATGAAGGACTTAAGGTTTCTGTCAAATCCTCTCAACGAATGACACTCAAGAAGAAAAGTGTTGGTCTTATTTTATTACATGCCAACAAATGAAAAACAAACTAAGTAATGACCCATTAATTCATAGAATTAATTCAAGGAATAAACCACCCAATTAATAGGAGCATTTAATTTTTTAAGGAAACGCCCCAGTTGACTTTAATTTAATAGGGGTTTTCCCGGGTGCGTTACTTAGTGAAAAAGAAATGGTGGGGATTGTGCGGGCCTCATCCCACAAATATCCTACCAAGAGGGTAGGATATTTTGAATTTCACCATATCTTCTTCAACTCAGCTTAAGTAGCTTTAAGTGGCTTTCAAGTGGCATTAAGTGAAATAAAAATAAATTTGTCGCACACTTTATTTTATTTCGTAACATAACCCCAAAAATTTAAAAACCACACCTGAGCAAACGCAACTCCGGAAGAGGCGTTTCTAAGCAAATACCGGCGTTGTGATTCCATCGGTGCCCTCAGAATTTGATTCCGAGCACCAGTTCAAAAGTTTGAAAAACCCGCTCGTTCGTTCACTGAACGTACCCGAGCCAAAATTCAGAAAATGATTCCGGGCACACCGGGCCTCGGAATCTGGTGCCGTTAGAAACTGCGTTCTTTTAAAATTCCAAAGAAAATTAAGAAAAAAATTTCCTTGAAATTTACGGGTCTTTACACCATACATACACATAAACGCTATTTTCATTTCTATTTCATATTTTAATGGAATGAAAACTTAATGATAGATAAGTATATTATAATTCTCATATAATATCATATATAATTATAGAAACTCCATCCTTTATACATTCCTTGTATGGCATGAACAAGTCCTATCACTTTGAGGGGGCGGAAGTCCGCACTTCCTCAAATAAAATTATCGTATTTACCCACTATGGAAACCATAAAGGTATTCTATAAATAAAAAATAAATAAGAATAGAGACAGTATAAATATAATATATATCACATATAAATATATTTACATTATAATGGAAACCATAAAAGGTGGTAGGAGGTAATAGAACAATCATTGTTTCGTGAGGTAGTAGTTTGCCGTCCACAGAAAAAGTATGTTCTTCACCTATTAAACGGAGTTGTATGGAAGTTTTGTTCAAATAATTCTCAAAAAAACAACCTAGTATATTGAGGACACTTGTTTTTTTATAAAATAATGTAATAATAAGATTTTATGGTGTTCGAGGAGTCAACTAAAAAATTAACTTAAGAGAAGACATTACTTTTAAATCGGGTAACTCCCTTTGGTTTGAACCAAAATTATTTCATGAAGTGCCTCTTACTTAAGGTAAGGCTTCTAAGTGGAATATAGTTATGTGTGGAGCTTAAATGGGTAGAGGTTGGATGAGATAATGTACTTTATAGGTTTATGTAATGGGTTAGAGGTGATGAATTTTTATTAAGGGTTGGAGGGGCTCTTTTGGAACAGATGAAAATATTATTTTATTATATAATGATTTTCTATTTCTAAAGGTCCAAAACTCATTAAAGTCAACGATAAGATGACTCTTGTTCTAAATAAAATCATCCAATAATAATTGGGTAGGTTTTGGATATATTTGTAATTTTTAAAATCTTATTAATTTAAATCATTCATTAATTATGTAAACATTGCGTCATTATTGTGTCATAAATAATTTTACTTATATTATGTCTAAAAATTATAAAAAAATACCATGATGTAGGATATATTTTTACCTTTAAAATTAGTAATTTTAGTTAGAGAGATAACATATATATCCCCAAATAAAATTTATTTACTAAAATATATATGTTAATGTCATTTTTGTCTTTACTTTAAATAAATTAATATAAAGTGTCATTATCACTCTTACGTGGCTCCATGGGGTCCCAAAATCTACCCAAGGATGCACATGGTCTTAAATTTTTAAAAAACTAGGATTAAGACACATATTAGTGTAATTTAATGTTATTATAATATTATTTTTACCTCAAATTACCCTATTTAACTTTAACCGAGATAAATAAATGTTAAAAGTTACTATTCACCAAAAATAATTTCCATCGTATAGAACCACATTTAACTTACTGATAAAAACCATGTTTTTCAGATTTTCTAAATTCAATTCACAGAAGTGGTAGAATTTCATTTAAATGAAAAAGTTAGTTTTTTAACTACTACTCAATCTTTTCACTATTCATAAAAAATGAAGGTTTTCATAAAAATACAAAAATTTCTGCTTAACATATATTTCATATTACGAATTCAAAAATTTTGTCAATTTTACCAAATTCAAAATATTGATGTTTCATTAATTAATTTAAAAATAATTCTCGTTGTCAAAACAAAAAACGTGTTTTTAAGAAATAATAACTATCAAAAGATTTACACTTGTTTATGTCCAATTTCAAAGTGAAATTACTTATAATGACCAAAATTGTATTAAATGGTAACAATATAATCTTATTAAACATTAAAAAAATTAAAAATATAATCTAACCATATAAATAAATTAAATGAAAAGGTAGTTTTGAATTAAAATATAGTTTTTTTACTACTCATAAAAAATGAATTTTATCAGAAAAATACCAATAATTTACCCAAAGTAAATTTTGATGTCTTGATTCTTAATATGAATTTTATTTTTTCAAATAGAAAAAATAAAATTGACCAAAAATATATTTAAATAGGGTTCTCCATTAAAAGGATGTAAATCAACCTTTTAATGAATATTAGAGCATTTATGATTAAAATTGGATTCATTCACATTTTGAGCAATTAAATTTTATTGGAAAAATGTAAAAACATTTCGAAAACATGTATAATCATATTTTAGTTAGTTATATTACTTCCCGCCAATATAATTACTAGGAATTAACTACCATTTAAAATAATATTATATTATTATTATTCAGTATGACTCAACACTGTGTGTAACATTAGACTTCAAAGAAACATGTTTTTGCATATCGGGTATGCCATAGAACATAGAATCCCCTTTAAAATAACATTAATATTTATCTCACAAATATCAATGAAAATGAAAATGTATTATTCTTAATTTTACTTGGGATGTTGCATCAATGACCAGAGTGAAACTCCCTATCACACTACGGTATGGGTCCTTGACCATTAGAGTTGAACCCCCCCCCCCTCAGCAAGGGTGAGGGTCCTAAAAAACTACATTTCGAGTGGGACCCCTACCAAGTAGGGTTTGGGTCCACTATAACTAGAGTATAACTCATAGTCACATTGGGGCGTGAGTCCTCGATCTATAAAGTGGAAGCACCAATAAACATGGGAACAAGTTCTCTACCATATCGAGTGGAACCCCCTATTGGAGGGGGCATGAATCCTCATGAAACTAGATTGGAAACCCCCATAGGAATAAGTGAGAGTACTTTACTAATACTTATAGAGTGAAAACCCCCTAACACACTAGGGTTTAGGTCCTATACATCATGTTTTTGGCCACCTGGACTGTGCAACAGTGTGACGAGGTGTGGTTAGACTTGGATGGTTACTTTTGGGTATACAAATGAGATGTGGGGCATCATTTACAGCCTTTTGAAACTATTGGATACTTTTATTTTGAATAATATATTATATGTAAATCCCATTACTCTCTCGTTTTGTAAATGTTTTGACTATGCAAATATATATTCTTCAGTATCCACAACTTGGATTTGTTTACTCTCTTTCCATGAGAGGAGCTGATGTGTTGGGAATGCCACATGATTTATGCATTAAGATTATTGTGTTTATATGAGTTTACTCTCATGTAATTGGTGTAAAAGTCTATATAGTTAGTTTATATAGTCACCATGTTGATCCACATGTGTTTATATGCACTTAATTTAACATGTTGTTTGGGATGAGCAATTCTCTGTTAATGTATCTTATATATATCATTCTTTTATTTTTGTTGTATCTCTTATTTCTCCCCCAATTTTTTTGGATGTGTCCTACTATGTATGTATATACTCACCCCTATATGGTCTTTTCCCACATGTTTCATGTCTTGTGCAGACGACAGATTGTTCGACAGTGACTTTATAGGAGCTAAGGGATATTGCGTGCTATGAACCGCGTATGGTGGTCGTAGCTTGGGATTATGGATCTTGGATCTCTATTATTTTCACTTTTACAATTTTTTAAGGTCGGGACATATTTCTATTGGTGCATTTATTTTTCCCCTTTACTTTTCAGTTTAATATTTCATACTCTTATACACCCTAGAGGTTATTCATGCATTGTTTATTTATAAATGTATTGCATATTTTGTTCTTTCCTTTTACAATTCTACATCAAGATGGATGGGTGTGTGAATACATGTACTTAGAAAGACTCCACCCTGATATAGTTATGCATTCAACAATTTTTTCCACCCAATGTCCTTTGGAGTCATTCTTGGGGTAGTTGAATCTTGGGCCCTGGATTGGGTCAGGTTATGACAGATTGGTAATAGAGAATGTTTATTCCTTTGGATATTGTTCAAAACAATCCTCATAAGAAGAATTTTGTTGGGTTTAGGGTAATAATGTCAAAGTAACTTTAGTGCAGCTCTTAGTCCTGAGATCCTAGTGATGGTGTGAGAGACTGACATATCCATTCACTAGGATCATAAATACCTAATTTTTTACTCATTGTAATGAGACAATGGTAGCCGGGATCATATAAGATTGAGACTTTTATTATCCTTATTGAGTTAACTCCCCATTATTTTATTTATATATATTCATATGACTATGGTATGTCTGGATAAATCTCAAGATTCCACTATGATGACATCCATCAAGGATACCTTTTTAGGGTGGTGAATATGATCCAATGAGTGATGAGGGCATCATTCATGGTCAATTCCACAACCCCTTCCTCTACATGGGTAGATAGAATCATCTACCCGTTGTTGAGTAAAATATAATTCTTGTAGAGTAGGCTGAGGATGTGCACATGATTAGCGCACTTTGTGAGTTCTAGAACTAGAGGCCGTTGTGGTTCTGTGGAGAGGAAGATCCTTAGGAAGTAGAGGATTTGATATAGTCGGTGGTATACATCTTCAATATCATCCAAAAACTGATGGATAAGGTGGTTACACTGGAAACATGATTTTTCTATAAAGCAGTCGGGCGCTGGTGGTGTCTCATTACGTAGATGCACGATGAGTCAACACTCTCATGGGATAACTAAAATAGTTATTCTATGAGGATTACTACCCCTACAACATGTGCTCAGTTTTGATCCAGGAGATTCTAGAGATACATCAAGGAGGGATGATAGTGGATTAGTAATCAATGAGGTTTAAAGAACATACACGGTACTCGGTTGACATGATTTTAGATTTCTACTTCTAAGAAAATATGTTTGAGTAGGGACTCTACAAAGTGATCCATTCTAGTGTGGTACCCTTGTGCATCCCCACCTATGATAGGGTGTTAGAGAAAACACTAGTAGGAGACAAATTTTTGAGAATAACTCCATATAGCTAGAGCTGGTAGTTTGTGACATAGAGCTGAGTCGTCTTTAGCAGCTAGAAGATGCCATGTTCAATGATCACAGATCATGATACCTCTTTGTGATAAGAGTCTGTCATGTGGTAAAGGGTAGTGTAGTGCATCAGGGCCTCATATAGAGGGGAGGTTCATTAATTATGACATGTTAGGTCCCATATCATGAGATTTACCAAGTAGACGTGGTGAGCAGCTTCATTAGATAGCATATGTGCCTCCATGAAAAAGGCATCACAGTGATCAGGGATCTAGTAAGAGAGGTTTGGGTGGTCTCTAGGGAGGAAGAGCTATTAGAGGAGTAGGAGGAGTTATAGGTGGTGTAATATGTTATTAGATCCTTCCACCACCACCACCACCACCACCACCATGTATCACATGTCAGGATGAGAGAGATGTCAGACACAGCTGTGGGGAATTGCATGCTTTTGAGGATTATGATCCCACAACACACAATATGATTTGAGTTCTGATCGACATTTATTCTAATCTTGATTCAGTATTATTATACATAGGTTCAAGTATTTCATTTATCCTTTTACTCTTAGTGTGGGTTCTGGAACTCCTAGTTGACGTTCCTGCCTAGAAGCTTAATCTTGACGTTTCTATAGGAAAATCTTCTTCAATATCCCTTATCTACTGACAGTGTAATCCATAGCTTGTGGATATAGGTTTACGTGGGACCTTTTACTCATTATAATGGAACCCTACGGTTCCATATTGGTTATGGACAGGTTATCCATGGTAGGATCTTATATTGGATTTCATAATCGAAAATTATGATGCCTACATATTGATGAGAAATTTTTCTCCTTTTCTTGTGAGAGAGATATCATGGAAGGATGAATGAGTTCTATTAGTATGAGTCTCCATCCCATCACCCATTACCTAGAGAGTGTATCCCTTAGTGAATAAGTAAATTTAGGAATTTTGGTTCCTTTAATTGTAGTGGATTACATGGAAGACTTCCACTATGATGTTTCTCGATTACCTCTGATATGGGAGATTGAGTTTTTTTATTGACATGTATCATGGTACTGATATGATATCTTTCACATAATATTGTATAGCCCCTACCAGGCATTGAGAGATACTTTTATACTTGTAGGACCTTTTAGATATGGGTTTTGTTAAACCCATTGTGTCCCCAAGAGAATCTCCAATGTTCTTTGTGAAAATGGTGGATGAGAGATTGTGGATTTTTGTGGATCATTGTCACCGAAACTATGAAAAAATAATGAATAAGTACCACTTTCAAAGGATTTAAATAATCTTTGACCAACTGAGAGGTATGAGATGATTCTCAAAGACCAATATTAGGTATGGAAACCACTAGTTGAGGGTTCGTGATGTTGATATTCCAAAGAAGGAATTTGGATGTCACTATAGACAATATGAGTTCTAAGAGATTCTATTGGGTGTGAAAAATGACCCTGCCTTGTTTATGGCTTTGATGAACCAGTTTTTTTCAGCCATACATGAACTAGTTTTTTCTTCATCAATGATATATTTGTATCCTCTACATCCGAGGAATAGGTACATAACATGAGGATAGCCCAAGATTTTCTCTAAGAGCACCATATTTACGAAAACCTCTTGAAGTTTCACTTTAGGATTCATGAGGTTTACATTTTTGGGGAATTTCATTTGAGATCATGGTTTAGCCATGGACGTAGGAATGATTAATGATGTTCTTTTCTTTCGTGTCACATAATATTTTGTCAGTGGTAAAGATGTTTGTTGGGTTATAGGGGTACATCAAGAGGTTTGTGGAAGACTTCTCTAAGATTGCAACACCATTGAACACACTGAAATAGAAAGGATAGCTATTTACATGGTTTGAGTAGTGCCAGAGGGATTTCGAGGAGTTGATGTAGAGGCTGATGATTGCTCCTTTGTTGAGATTACTAGAGGAGGTAATAAAGTACATATTGTATTGAGATTTATCAAGAACTAGGCACAATATTCATGTTGATGTAGCAATAAGAAGTTATCACATATGGATAGAGGTATTTGAGACCCCATGAGCCAAACTACACAACTCATGACCTGGAGTATGTAGTGATAGTCTCTTACCTGAGGATGTAGAGGCATTAACTTTTAGGTGAGCACTTTGTGGCCTAATAAGATCATCAGATTCTCAGGAAAACATTCATGTAGAGAGACTTGAACCTAATATAGTAGCGCTGGTTGGAGTTCCTATAAGACTATGATATTGAGAGAGTCTATACTCTAGGGAATGGGAATATAGAAACATGTTCCTTTAATAAGGATTCCCATTCTAGCTTGTGGTAGGAGGAATTAGAGAAGTTTTCCTCCTTGAAATGGACCCTATTGGATCTAGAAGGTTCAGATTTTCCATATTCTATGGTGTTAATTCCTCTGCCTCTTGAGTGTGTGAGGGAATCCTAAATGGTATACATTGACTATGAGGTCATACATAAACATATATCCACATGTGACTCAATAGATGATTATTCTAAAGGAGGAAATCATGTCATCTTATTCCAGAGGTGGATAGTGGTTATAGTCACATTGTAGGAGGAGGTGACGTGAGGGTTCCAAAATTCCTCCTGATTTATACATCTCGGTGTGGGTTAGATGTACTAAGACCTCCATTAGTAGTTTTGGTTGTGCTAAATTAGGTGAAGAATAGGTGAGTTCTTCTCAGGGAGCCACATGTTTTAGTATGTGAAGGCTATGAACCATGTCCTGGTAGGTTTGTTGCATCCCATTTAGATCCCAGAGTAGAAAAGGGATGAAATATTGATAGAATTTGTAACTGGGATTCCATGCATAGTAAACAACCATAATTACATATGGGAGAAAGATTACCAACTCATGAAGTAAGCACACTTTCTTTCTATCATGGTGCAAAGTTCAATGGAGATTTTGGGGTAGTTGAATGTATGGGAGATTATTCACATTAATGGGGTTCACTCGATGATTTGTTTTGACCGTCAAGTGATGTTTGCATCACAAGTGTGGAGAGGCTTATAAGAGGCATTTTGGACCCAAATGAGGATGAGTACAGCCTTTCACCCCAAGATCTATGGGAAGACTGAGTGAACTAGCCAATTATTAGAGGAAAGGATAAGGTATTACATGTTATAATTTACTTGGATCTTAGAGGATAACCTGCCCTTAATAGTGTATGTGTACTCCAATAGCTACCAATCTACCATCAGTGTGACCTATTTTGATCCCGTATACGATAGACCCTACAAGTCACCCTTGTGTTGGATATAGATAGATGAGACATCTCTTTTGGGACCATTGATGGTGCAGTTGGTGATGGAGAAAGTCTAAACCGCCCGGGTGTAGATGAGGATAACCCAAAACATACATAAATCATACATAGATCACCATCATAGTCCCTTGGAGTATGATCTAGGAGACCATGTTTCCCTGAGAGTATCCCCTTGATAAGTATTGTTGAGGTTCTTTTTCAGAGGCAAGATATCACTGAGGTTCATCAGGACATTCAATATTATGTGGAGGATTGATGAAGATTCATACTGCATCATCCAACCCCCATATATAGAGAAGGTTAACTACATCTTCCATGTGTATAACTTGAGGTGATATATAAATGAACCCATGTAGATCATCGACTAGGGTGATTTTAACATCGAGGATGAATACAACTTTACCGATAACCTAATGGAAATCAAGTATTAGTAAGAAGGGCACCATTTCTGGATGGTTCATCCCCTTGTTCCATGTGTTGGGGTAGAACAAGAAATTTTAAGAATGTTACTTGTAGTGGGAGAGCCAAGTGTGGGTCTAGTTACTCAAGTTGATTGTTTAGTTTTACTTTTCTAGGACAAAATGTTTTAAGTAGGGAATGATGTATAGACATGTTATACCTTGTAATACATTGAAATGTATCTATATATATTTCTAGAGCTCAACAATGACACAATTTGTGATTTGAGGAATGGTTTTCTCTGATTTAATTTTTTGAATATATTAAATATATTTCATATTATTCATGCATTATTTTCTAAATAAAATGGGATAAATATTCAAATAAAGACATTATCTGATTTTTTGGACTTTTTTTAGTCCAAAATGAGGGGTTAAGCCTAGGAACGACCTAAGATGGGTTGGTGTGAGGTGTTTGGACTCCCTTCTTGATGGTGGTACATTCAGGGAAATAAATAAATAAATATTTCTTTCTTTATTTATTTCATTTTGATGCAGAAAAATGTACTATAAGAAGTGTTATATGGTTAATTCTCTATGGTTATCTACATAAACCCTAAGGGATTTCTAGATCTAATTCTCCAACATTAATTAGTAAATCACACTAGAAAACAAAAAAACACCAGATCAGATCAGATCAGATTCGGACACATCAAGCACAACGAATTCCCCCAATCAATGGTTGGCATGTTCTTCGTCAAAGAACAATCCAAAAACATTGAAAGACTCATAAATTAGTTATTTAATCCATTTTATTAAATTTATTGAGCATATCCATCATTTTGCTTAGATCTATGCCAATTATGGCCTAATAATGCGCCTATATATGGGATTTAAATTGACTTATTCAATTATTTTCTCAAATGGTATCGCCATTTTTTATTGTTGGAAACGAACTATTGTCCAATGATGATTAAACCATTTAAATGGTGCATTTACCCTTGTTTTATTCTCATTTATCACTGGTAGGACCCCATTGTCCTAATTTTTTATTTTTGGGTAGCATTGATAACACTCTGACCCTTAAAATCATAATTAAATTCCAATTGAGGCATGAATCAGTGAACCTAGAATATATATTGTATTGTTCCAAGGAAATGATTCTCGTTTGGATGTTTAGAGATTGATAAATCAAATTTTGAATGAACTAAGGCATATCAATTGAACGATCGAACCCCTGATGGACTTTCTGAGAATGATTTTCAGTAAATGATGGCCAGAAACACCGATTTTCAAATAAATCAACTATATTTTGGATGAAAATAGGACTGGATCTGAAGTGGAAATGTATGATTCAAGACTCGAAAATCATATATAGAAATATAAAAAAAAAGACTACACACCATGTATAGGGATGAACAGATGAAATGTAGACCTTTTGCAGCGGCGTCTAGGGTTTTGGGAAATCTTAAAGATAACATGTCATGTATCCCTCCAACACGCCATGTACCCCTTCCCTAAACAGATAACCCATGTGGAGGATCTCACCGGTGGGGTCTTTTGTGGATGTACATGGCCAGGTAAATTGGTGTGTACATAAGTACATAGACCTGAGGTCATGTACATAGACACAAGGTCATTACACAAACATGGGGTCCAATACATGGACATGTACAGTAGGTCATGATCCAGTCCTAGTTAGCCTGGACATTCTTTGTAGTCTACCAACACAATCTGTACAACTACATGGGATGAGATCTGTGTGTCGGCCAGGGACATGGCTAACTAGTGGAGTGGGACCATATGTCATGGGGGTCCCCTTCAACATCATGTAACCCTTTATCTCCTTTAAGGAAACATCATGATTCTATATATTCTTTTTTTAAAGCTAGATTTTTTCCCACTAGTATCCTATCTTGAGTGTTTTACCATGTAAAAATTGATGGTTCCCTCAGTTTTGGATTTGTAAACATGATTTGAAATGTCCGGGTCATGAAACATATTGATGTGACACCCAATAAAGATAGTGATAAAAAAGAGTCACTAAATACTTTCAATTGGTTCCCTCTATTATAGTTTTGAAGTAGAGTCCTTGAAATTCAGTGGGATGTTTTCATTACATTTTATTTTAACTCAAGTTTCATAACACTGACAAGCATTTCAAAGGATATATAAGTCTTTAGTTGAAACTTTTATGGTTGAAGAAGTAGGGAACATGCATCAATACTCTTCTACTATGAGATGTATCTAATGAAGAATTTACCAAATGGATAATTGATTGAAATTAAATAAATATTTTACCATTAATTAACAATTTTTGTGGATTGGGATTGGGTCTCATAGAAATTATGGGGTTTTTTATCGGATAGTTCGATAATGGATGAAATTTCTGGGGATTATAACCCTATGTTAAGGTAGGTTTTTTTAATATTATTAACTATATTATTAAGTATGTTTGATTCTATATCCCTACACGGGGTGTTCGAGTTTGTGGAATTTTAATATGGATCATGGGTTCCCTAATTAGAGAATTTGGTGGCATATAACCTCCTAAACTCAAACTGTGTTCTCTACCATATATAGAGTTTTTTTTATTATACAAAAGATTATGTATCCATAGGGAGATAATTTTAATGAAGATTAAAAAGCTATATAGATTGGTCTTCAGGTTTGGAACTAGATTTTGATATCCTTTGTTGGACTTATTGAGGCTCTTATAATAGTAATGGTTAGCTTAGACTTTGGTCTATATGTTAGATGAACATCCATCTAATTAATATTTAGGGAAACTTCCTAAGATTGAGTCTATCACTTGGTTATTATGGTGAACATGATATGTCTTATTATGTATAATGTAGACTGGTTGGGATGTTTTCTTCTAAAATAAATTGTTTTTATCTCGATTTTGAGAGGAATTTGTTTGGGATGAAAATGTGCGGTGAAAAAATGTGTTCTCTCGATTAATGAGATTCTAAGGTTCCTTATTTATGCGTTGGATTGGGATATTTATTAAGGATGATAACTGAGATAGTGATGAGTGTAATTGGAAGAGTAGTAAGAAAATATAATTGAGGCTAGGGTCAGTTAAGGCCTATTTAGATGAGTAATCACCAATGTGGTATTGAATATGGGTCTATATAAGTTGATAAGAATCATTTTAGTTCTAATACATTTAGTAGATCAAATCTTTGAGAAATATTTGTATGCCAATTGCTTCAACATATCATTAACCATTTGATAGGTCTTAGAATGGATTGGTTATCCTTAAGTCTATGTTGCTGATGAGTTATGATTAGGTAAATATATTTATGTCTTGGTGACTGGTGCCTATGATATAAGTTAAGGTGTGGGATATGCAGTATGCGTGGGATACTAACTAATACCTAGGACATGTGGAAATTTTTTCATTTTTATTTCTTTCACCCATACTAAATTAATGTTGGTATAGAGGTAAGGGTAGTATTGGTTCCTAAGAACTTTGTTGTGGATAAATATCACCATGGTGGTTGTCTCCTCATATGTATCTATTATCATACATGCTCAAATTGGTCGAGAATCATGATTATATCTTGTAATTTTTTTCTCGCATGGTAATACTAGCCTATATATTAGGATACCATCTAGAATATCATAGAACTCAAAATTAGATCTTTCAAAAGAATGAGTTTCTATTTGAATTTTGTTATCACATGTAATCATAATGATCAAGAGCATGAGATACTATATGGAATTTTTTAGCACCCATGGTCACACCAATAGTGAGCCTGAGATGACACTAGAATTTATTATATTAGATAGTTTAATTGATCGAGATCCTGGGATAGTATATTCCATTTATTATCACCCATGATTGGATAACAAGAGAGCCCAGGAAACCATTCACCATTCGTTAGCATCAATGGTAATATTGGATAACTAGAGAGTCCAAGGAACCATTCTTTAGCCCGTGATTGGATAACTAGAGAGTCTAGGAAAACATGTGACATTTTTTGGATCTATAGAAATGTGGTTCATGAAGTTCATTAGATGAGAATGAAATAGTAAGGTAGGTTGTCTGATGGACTGATATACATTCATGTGTGTACTATGTGTTCTTTATAACATGTTTATTTTTGTGTGCATACACTGCTATGTTATGGGATATATTTAAGGATCTGTTGGTGGTTCTTGACTAAGATTTATTTCTCATCACACTAAATTTTCACCCATATAGATGTATAAAGAATTTATATGATATATAGTTCTAATTATATGTTTCACTAAAAATTTGACTACAGTAGCTCGACTAAGTTTTATAACACCTTAGTTTTTATGATCCATTATTATTGTTATTATGTCTATAATTTTAAAGAAAATTTCTATATTCATTGAGAATAACTGAGATGTGATTTGAAAATTTGCCCTACAAGATATCAACCAAACTATTGATACATTATTTATTCATAAGTGGGACATTAAAACAAAAGAATAAAAAAATTACGTACTTTAAACCATTGATTATTACTCACCATGGATGATCTATAACTATTAAAATTTGATAACTCAATAGAGTTAAATAGATAGATAATAGTAGAATAATAATGATAAGGAAATATTCATGATCATATTCAACCTTTAGGAAAATAAATATCCAAACAAAAGCTTATATTTATGAAGAGAACCCAGAAAAGAGAAATCATTATTCACAATCGATAATTTGAAATATAAACTCTCCCTTATTAAGTGAGAGTGGAATAAACCAAATACGTAGTACGTCAACATATAGAAATGAATCCTTTCCATTATAAATATGGTTATAACAATTTTTTCTTTTAAATATGTTCATTGGTAGTATATTCAATAGATATATTGAATTAGTTTACTATTAATTAGTCAATTTAAAATAATAAAACTCATAATGAAATAAAAATATGATATCAAAAATGTTATGAATATATATATGTTTGTGTGTGTTTTACATAAAAATATTAATATAATTATTATGAAAATAAGATATTATGTTTATATAAAAATGAAATTAAATATGTTATTATCAATGAAAATTTAAATTTTAAATTTTATAATTGAAATAATTAATTTTAGTGGTACATTTTAAAGAATATCTAGTATAAAAGTCATATTAATTTTTTTTTAAATCCAATTTGGATGGTATTTTATATTTTATACTAATATATTAAAATGAAGATTTTTAAAATATTAATATTGATTAACTATAATATTAATATATTTTTAATTGATATGAAATCATATTAAGAAAACATATTGTTTAAAAACATGTTTCTTCAATAAAATAATTTTATATTTATATTTTCATTTGTCATTTAAAAAATAAATTATAATTTTTATTGTCTAAATGAGATAAAAATTTAACTTAATTTTTTCATTTATAATTTCAAATTATATTATGACTAATTTTTTATGTTTTTTATAAAAAAATATTTGTGGTGAATAATCCAATATACAGATACTGTGGATTTTAAGACATTATTAGTATATAAGAAGGAATGTGAAATTTATGAAAACTTTATAACAGAAAAAATATATATTTTATAAGTGAATTTATAATTTTAAAAATTTATATTTAAATTTATAAACCCATATTTTAAATTTTATAATTTAAAATATGATTTAAAAAAAATATTTCTAAACATTAAACATTTATTATTTATAAATAAATATTTATCACTTATAAAAATTGAAAAAAACTAAATGGATTTAAAATTTGGGATAAATATATTTAAATTATATTTTAAATATTATTTTATTTTTTTTCAAAAAGGATAAATTACCCATGTGAAAACTATTTACTATGGCAAAAACCACAATGGTAAAATTGGGTAACATAAGCAGTAAAGGGAAAAACATGATTAAAACATGATTCAAATGATTTTTTGTGGCTTTTATAAACTATTTATGTTATCCTATATATCATCTCTCAATTTATGAGGTATTTTCGTTGATACTTTCACATATTAAATCATGTAGGGTATTTTCAAAAATTCCACTCCTTTTTACTTATAAAAAGTAAAATCCTATCCTAACTTCTCCTCTGACAAAAACCTGAAAATTGTAGATCCAAATCTAACCAAATCTATCATTAAAACTCCAATCCATAATAATGGGATTTTGGTCTTCTCAAAAAACCATTGGTCAATGTTTTAACTCCCTTCACAGAAGAGATAACCCAATTAGTGAGGAATAAATATCTACCCTTTCATCCTTTTTTCATTTTTCTTTGTATTCATTTATTCATTCACAAAATTCTTTTTTGAAATCTTAAAATGATGACACAAATATAATTTCATACTATTATGACATTATAATTATGAAATCATATTTAACCACCCTTACCATTTTCCCTAACAAGGGTGAGAACAATATTTCTGTGTGTGATGACTACGTGCTCGAAGAAAACATCTTGTTTTGTTACATTAAATTTCTTACATATAAGGTTGTAATGTTTCATTTAATAAATAGGTGAAATATATAAAAAATATTTTTAAATCTCAATTGATAATACATATTATTCCTTTCCCCCATTATATAGAATACAAAATGTTTAACCATGCACATGTGTTGACTACCACATCAATGGGGCGGTTGATTTCCATTTCCTTCTCATCACTGCCTTATAGGGAACGTCATGATAATATTTTTAACGGATAAATATAATTTTTATTATATAATTAGGTTTATATTATTAAAAATTGGGAAACTCTTTAATAATATGATCATTAAATGATTATCCATAATTCAATCATTAAAAGAAGGTGTGTTGAGTGGAAAATAAAAAATTCAAATTATCAAATATTTTCATATCCATTACTTCTTCTTATACATCATTTTTAATATTCATATATCATAATAGTTATACCTAATTTATATTATTATTCAATTGTTATAGTGACATTTCAACTAAACCACTTCATAAGTATCCATTAAGAGTGGTATGTTCATGTTTAGGGCAGTTTGGACACCTAATTTAACAATTATATGAAATTATATCATTGATGATTATGAAAAATCACCTACTTTTAAAATATGATATAATAATGTAAATAATTATTATGTTTTATTATTATAATATATACGTCAATATTTATCAAATTACTTAAGTAAACACCCTTCATAGGTTAAAAAAATGCGTGTTTTTTATTTCATCTTATATGGTAAATATTGAAGTAATCATGAAATGAAATTTAAAATTCATAAATAATTATAATTAATACATTATAGAGACAATAATTAAATTTTAATAAAGAAGTTTGGTACAAAAATTAATAACAAAATGGTTATCATGAAACTAGTTCAAAATAACCAGGATTACCCACACTAGTCATAAAAAATAAGTAATAACTAACTAATATAATTGTAAAGAATAATTATAAATAAAATTTATAAAATTTTAGTGCTATTAAATATTTTATTAATATATTTATTTCTATTATACATGATCTTATTTTTAAATCCACTATGTGGGAAAACAAGGTATGTGTTTTTTTGTCTCTAATTTAATATCATGATACATATTTCTTAATGTGAACCACGAAACCTTCAATATAGTTTGATTACATACTAATGAGTTTATATAATGATATTCATGGGACTTTAATATTAATATAATTTATTTTATTTTAACGGATAATCGATTTAAAAGATACCCAACTTGAAAGTTGTTTTGATTAAAATGTTAGTCAAACTATAAAGGTTTCATTGTCTATATTATATTTAGATAAATATTTTTTTTGAAATATAATGCACCTAGATATTTTTTATTCATTATAAAACCTCTAATATCATCCCCTATACATTCATGGTGTTTTTATGTTCTCTCAATACTTCATTTCACCTTTATTTATATGTTCCCCAAATTGATTCTTGTAACTGAAACTAACCCTCTCACTACTGATCAAACAGAAAAAATTCATTTTTCTATATATTTCATCATTTAATTAATTAATATTTGTTCTTTTATATGATTCAATAATTAATTAGGATCATTTCATACTAATGGAATTTTTTTAAAAGGTTCAATTAAGATTACAACTTTTTCATATGGTTTATTTTCAGGAAAATGTGAAAAGATTCTATTTTTATTATTTACTTATAAAAAATAATTTTTCTAATTTCATCATTTTTTATGAAACTTTATAAATCAGTTTTCATGGGTCATAGAAGAAATTATTTTTCTCCTATATTTATAAAATATGTATCCAAAAATTATTTTAACTTTTAAAATATATTTTTATTTCCAGAGTGATTTTTATATAACTACTAAAAAGTATTTTAATCTAAATCTTTGTCCATTGACATAAATTATGATTTATTAAGTATATTATTCAAATTTTTGCACCAAATTTCATTCTCTAATTTTATTATGTGACAAAACTTATTATTTTACTCAAAGGGGTCAGGGCAAAGGTGATCCTAGAACTAAAAATTTATTAAAAAAGATAAAGATGTCAAGTAAAGGAGGATGGATGGGGTCAGACAATGAAAGGAATCCATCATCTAAAAAGAATGTCTACAAAACCATAACAAGATTGTTCCCATAACCTTTATTAGATTCATAAATGTCCTCTTCACTTTCCCACTCTGATTATGTGAAAAACAAATATTTTTTAGAAATGATCCATCAATTCCTTATTAATACCTGATCGCTTACAAATGTATAACCATAATTTTTATTCTAATTCCTTAACATGTAAATACCCTATTTTAATTCATTTTATTGTAGGGTATTCACCTACATGTCATACATTGATTTTTTGTAGGAATTATTATCTTATCCATACACCTGGTATCTATAAGGTGTTAATACTATATTCTTTATTATATCTATTTAATAGTATTTATGGAGAATGTTACTTGATGTAATTGGATACCCACTTTTTTCACTGGTTTAACATGTTATTATTATTTATTTTATTATTTATTATTTTGTTTTGTCAATTAATTTGAAAAGGATAATAAAAACATTATATATATATGGGTTCATTATATTGTGTTGTATGAATTTCATTTTCTATCCTTGGGGTTTTTATGATGTGATAAGTGATTGATTTCAAGTGGCACTCCTAAGTTAGGATGATGATGGGTGGGGACCAATATTTCCTTACAATGCATTAGTTAAAATTCAATATCTCATGAAATAATTTATTCATAGTGAATTTTTTGTTTATCATAATCAAGGGAATAGATTTTTTGGATCCTAATAGTAATGTTCCCATTACTAATGTTTTTTTCAATGTCAAAAGATATTTCAATATTCTATGCTTATTCTCATGACTGTGTTAATCTATCATTTCCCCTGATCATAGATTCAAGGTTCTGAAAAAACAGATTCTTGTCTTATGAAATTTCATGTCAAATTTCATGATTTATGATCTGTGATTTTTGGGTATTAATATTATTATATATCTTGAGTATACTCGTATTCTCACATTATGATCACTTATCATATTGGTTTATTATTTCTAATATTTACCCTTTCTGAGCATTTGAGTTCACCCATTCATTATTTTTCAACTTTCCCTTGTTTGTTATGATGAGTAAAATGTATTATAATTTTAGGAGAGAGTATAGTGTTTCTAAATTATGGATAAATATTCCAAAGGGTTGTAAATAAGTTTTCTTATATACCTAGTCCTCAAAGACACTAAAACATCCATTCTAGGGATTGTGTGATTTTTTGTAAGATATATTTACTACTTTATTAAAATATTTTATGATTCACTAATGTATATAGTTGGTATCTATAGTATTTATCAGTGTAGAGATTAGTTATTTTTTGAGGATTAATTTAGTTATTCTACAGATATGGATGATAAAACCTTAATAAAGACCATAAATATGATTCTATGTATAAGATGGTATCCTAAAATATTGTTAATTTTTATGAGTAGTTTACTTTTTTAGAAAAGAATCTATATCTAGATATTGGGTAGTGTATATGAAAATAGAATAGATTCACCTAGTGTTAGTCACCCGAAAATAGTTTTCATGGTCATTAGGTCGATCATCAACCAGATACTCGATGAGTAGTCCTAAGAGAACAAACCTAGCTAGACATGCCTAAGGGATATGCTTTGGTTGATCACATTATATTTATGAACCACTATAAAGTATTTATTTTCTAATTACATTGATGGATTAGATTTAAAAGTGTAAGATAATCCAACATAAAATTTGATAGGTTTAATAAATAGAGTTATAGGATTAACCAACTTTTTTATATAGTCTAATTAAAAGTATCACAAATTAAAATGAGTGTGTCATTAGAGAATATATCTTAGGGTTATAATTTAATATCTATATTATCTTTTACACTAATTATAATGGATATTTTCAAAGTCACATTGGTTGGAAATAGGATCTTGAAAATGATTTTGTGAATGGTATGTCTTTACAAACACCTATGATTTACCTATAAGGGAATATTTGGATTAAATGTTTGAGAATTTTAATATATGAATATTATGAGGGAAAAAATATTTCTCAATTTATTCTATAGGATATAAAGGTTTTTTTATCATATAATGTATATCTTAAGTAATTTTTATATTTAAATATACTTAAGAATTGTCATTAGCATGTAATAATCAAATTTGTTAGGATGTAATTTATTTAAAGAGGGGAGTATTTAGAACTCTGGGTTTTAGGATCTAGTATCATCATCAATAAAAAATCATCCTCATCATCATTATTATCAATTCCTATGATTTTTAATAATGTTTCACTATTATTTAAAAAAGGATTATAAACTGATTATAAAACATAGCCTTTAATATAGTAACCAAACTAAAGATATAGTATTGAGTCATATATGGGATATTACAAAAACATCACATAAAAATATGACTTCACTCCATGATTTATTACCAACATTGGATGAAGGGTATCACATAAAAGTGAATAACTCAAAATGAGAAATAAATAGAAGAAACTAAAATCACCATGAATAGGATATCTCTTAGATAATATTCAACTTTAAGGATGAAAAATTACCAAATAAAACAGATAATAAGGAAGAAAACCATAAAAAGATAAAGAATCATAAAATTTAAATAATATATAATAAGAAATGTGTCTTGTGAAGTGAGTATGGAATAAACGTATGATTTAGTAAGCCTATATATAAGAATAAAATCCATCCATTTTAAAAAAAATTATTGCAAATTTTTTAATTGAAAATATGGTAATCTCAAATATATTAATTTTTCATATATCCAATAGTTCTATAAAAGTTATATATTTTTATTTAAACATTTAAAATAATATATCTTCAAAAGAAAAAAATATTATACCAAAATATTATAAATATATATTTATTCATTATGTATAAATACAAAAATCATTATTATTAAAATATGATATTATATATATATATATATATTATTAAAATAAATATTTTAATATCAACGAATTATTATAAAAAAATCTATCAAATATAAATACTTAATTTTAATGGTATTTCTTGAATCATTTTGATTATGAAAGAAATATTTCAATTTTTTAAAAGAACTATTTTGTATTGTATGGTATATTCTAAAATATTTGATTAAATTTAATATTTTTAAAATATTATTATATGTGAAATAACATATTAACATCTTTTAAATTTATATAAAATAATATTAAGAACAATAAATTTTCAAAAATGATATTTTCAATAAAATCAATTTTTTATTATATATTTTTTCCATTTTAAACTAAAATTATAAATATAATAATTTTAAGTAGGTAAATATAAATTCATTTTTATATTTATAATTTAAAAAATATCTTATCATGATTTTTTTCTTTCTATAAAAAATAGATTTTTATCTACAGAGTGTAATAAACCAAAACTATGACTTTTATTATTTTTTTAGTATATAAGTATACATTTTATATTTATGAAACCCTTTTGTAAGGCCAAATTCTAATATCTTAATTTCAATTATAAATTAAAAAATGTTTGTTTTAATTTTTTAACCTATATTATTCAATATATAATTTAAGTTTTATCATTTAAAAGTATTGTTTTTAATACGTTTTATATATATAGTTTTTTTAAATATAATATTTATAAAATGTAACAATTGAATAAAAGATAATGGATTTAAAAAATTTAATCAATTTTCCTAAATTATACAATAATAACTGTTTTATTTTTGGGCATAAATGATAAATTATTTATGAAAAAACTAGTCATTGTGTTCAAAATGAAAATGGTAAAAATGATTAACCTAAGTGGTAAAGGTCCATACATGTTAAACACATATTTCAAATATTTTATTGAAGTTTTAAACCAGATTTTCTATTATCATATATATTATTGATCAATTTTAGATCCATTTTCCATGATATTTCCTTTCCATTATTGAATAATATTTTGTTTTTACAAAAATGATTCTCTTTTTCACTTATATAAGGTAATGTCCTCTCATCATTTTCCATCACACCAAAACCACTATTTTTGGGAAAAATTATTCTCAATCCACTTGTAAAAACTCCTACCCAACTTAATGAGGTTATGGTCATCTCAAAATTCCATCCCTCAAAGGAATAACCCCCATCGCAAAGGTGATAACTCAAGTAGTGAGGTATAAATTTCTAATCAATGTGTCCACATTTATTTTTTATTATACGAAGTTATTATTTATGAAATTTATTTCCAGCATATTAAAATAATGAAAATGGTATCACTATTATAGATTTATTTTATTATAATTATGGTATACTCTTCAACAAACCTTCTTTTTTCCATAAGAAAAGTGAGAATGACATTTGTGTGTGGGCAGACTACCGTGTAACACCCCGAGCTTCCACGATACGCTTCTCATTCAATAATGCAATAGCGTGTGTTGTACGCAACCTCGAGCTCTAGCACACACCACAACTAATTAAACTAGCCGTTGTGAATAGTAATACCTACTTTTTGAAATTTTATAAATTTTATATTTCAAAATGGACTTCACTTTTGTATTCCCAATATTGAAATTAGCCTATGTTGAATTTTTTGTAATTTTCCGAGAACTTCCAAATTTTTATGAATAGTGAAAAATACTTAAAACAACTTTTTTAATCAAAATAATTTATAGTGATAAGTTATACTATTTAGTTGTTTTAAGGTATAATTAGAATATATTTTTACCATTTTATCCAATGGTGGTCATTAGAATTAATTTAACATTGAAATTGGACATAAACAATTGCCAATCTTTTGATATAAATTGTTTCTTAAAAACACGCTATTTGTTATAACAGCGGGAATTAATTATAAAATTAATTAATGCAACTAATATGTTTGGAATTTTTTAAAATAGACATCATTTTTCAATTCGGAATATCAATTATAGCTTAGGGTGAAATTTTGGCCTTATTCTGAAAAACTTCAATTTTTGATGAATAGTGAAACCACTAAGTGGTTGTTAAATAACTGATTTTTCGTTTAAATGAAATATTACCACTTCTGTGATTTGATTTTCAAAAATCCGACATACATGGTTGTCATTAAGAAGTAAAATGTGGTTCAATGGGATAAAAATAATTTTTTGGTGAATAGTAACTTATTAAGTTCTTAATCGCGATTAGTGGTAATTAGGGTAGTTTAAGGTATAAATAATACTTTAATAATATTAAATGACCTAGACACATGTCCCAACCTCATTGGTTGTGTCATGGCCGACCAAGACAAGCCATGGCCTAACTTGGGGACCCCATGGATCCACTTTTGTTGGGAAATGACATAAATTACTTTTTATTTAATGTTAAAGTGAAAATGACACAAACATAATATGTTTTACGAAAACAATTTTTAAGTAGGGTTATACAAGTCCAAATTTTGATTATAAATAGTCATTGGAAAGATAAAAAGATTTCCTATACCATAGTATTTGTTTTATAATTTTTAGACATTAAATAAATTTAATTATTTATGACATAATAATGATGCAGCGATGACATCATTATCTAACGATTTAAATAAAATGGAAAGTTAATATAAAATCTATGAACTACACATGGCCAAAACCTATTGGATGAGTGTATTTCGATGCCTTATCACCTTATCCACGAATTCTATCAATGTGGGACCTTTTAAAACCGAAACACATTTTCAAATAATGTAATGTTCCTTTACTTTCCAAAAGTGCCCCTCCTCTCCACTTATAAAAGGCCCCCACCTCTCCCACCTTATTCACACCATCAAGCCATTTGGCTCGGCCAACCTCTGCCCAAATACTCTCCCAACATTCCTTCCTTACTCCTAGAAACCTCACTTTGGGCAGAACTCTTCCCAAGGAAGCCTTTAGCTCAAATCAAAAAGAGTTACCCGATTTTGAGGTAATGTCTTTTCTAATGTTGTTTTGTTTTATTTTTCTTCTCCAACCCCCTAAACTCTTTTTATTCATTTCTTTTGTAACAACACCAGTATCCTCAATATACTAGGATGTTGTTATAATAAGGATTCGAGCTACACTTACACACACCTACATCTAATGGTTAAAGAACATATGGTTTCTGTGGATGGCGAATTTCTGCCTCACGAAACGATGATTGTTCAACACTCATATAACACCTCCAAAGGTGGCCATTATGATGTCACTATTTTTATATATGATATATAATATGTTTATGTTTTCCTTAAGCTCCTGTTTTTTTCATTTTGGGCATACCTTTATGGTTTCCATTATGGTTAAAACACGATATCTTCATTTTAGGAAGCGCGGACTACCGCCCCCTGAAAGTGATTTGATTCGTTAATACCATATGTGGGATGTGTGAAGGATAAAGTTAATGATATTATATATGTTATTATACTGGAATTATAATATACTCTTATATCATTATGATTCCATTCCAGAAAATATGAAATAGAAATGGAAGTAGCGTTCATGCGTACGTACGGCTTACCGTCTCCATGAACGGTGCATTTCATTTCTTACCTCTAAATGTGATGTAATATTATAAATGAATGTATGTACTGGATATATATGACATATATGATATCTACATCATGAATACCATTCTGGATATAATGAACCTTTGACCAAATTAACAACATGTAAGTGTAAGAAGCCTATTTTTGACTTAAGAACCAAATACCGACAAAATGAACATTATTAACTTAAATGATTACATGATGTTCATAACATGGTATAAAAGGAATAATGAACTTGGAAAAGATTCATAATCAAGTAGAGATTAACTAAAGTTTATTATTCAGGAGGTTAAAGAACGGTTGAGTCAAGTCGGACACAAGGTAAGGGAACTTCTTAACCCAATTTCCATTCTTTGGGTTAATCTCCTACTTTCAAATTATGTCATTATGTTATTATGTCATATCTTGTATTTGTACTTTATTTATGTGTAATTATAGTGAATACACATAATATATCTATTTTATTTTAAAAAGGATCTTTGTAAGGACTTCATCTCAATCTCCTTTCATTGAGACATATTTGGTTTTATACACAACTTTCTTTTATACGGTGTATAAACCCCTTTGACTTTTACATTTATTCAAAAGGAATATTTTTTATACGAATCATTTTTCTAAACGACAAAAGGGAATGTTTTTCTTTCCGTACTTATGCGGCGACAATGACTTCTCCGCCGCCGTGACCATTATTTGAGTTTCGGCTTCCTCTACAAGCCATCATTTTTTTTAATGAAAAATAAATACAAAGTTTTAACTTTCTTTTATTTTGGTATTGAAAATGGTTTTGAAAGCGTTTTTATCATATCAAAGTGTTTTATTGATATCTTGTGATTGAAATGTGGAAATTTTATGTTTCCTTTATGAATGTTTTATGTGATATGATTATGTTATGGTTTATGATAAGTTTAAACCTATTCATATGAGAAATGTATTGGACTTAATAAGTGACGGGTGGAGCCCGCTATAGCTCCTCGATGCATCGGTAAGTCTCATGAGACAACTAGACGTGGAATTGGCCGAGGCCCTTTCCCAATTTGATTTATGGTTTTGGCCGAGGCCTTAATCATTTTAGACGTCTTGGCCGAGGCCTTGACAAAGTGTTTCAGAATGTCCGGCATTATACATTCCCTCATTATGAAAGTGGTTATTGATATTACATGTGATTATTCGACCAGTAGAATATCCATGTGAAGAAGTAAATGGCATTATCTCATTTTACTTTTGCCATATTATGTTGAAGTTCATGTTTAAGAGGCTTTTGTTTTAGTTATACATTGCCTTAAATGTTAATGTTTATTTATGAAAGCTTCCGCAATATTGTTATCCTTACTGAGCATCTGAGCTCACCCCTTTCAATGTTTTAATATTTTCCAGGATGTGAAGAAGTATTTTATGAATGACCTGCAGGGATAGTCAGAAGAGGATATGAGTGTGGACTATGGAGACTTTGTTATTGTAGTTTTTCACTTTATGATGTAATGTAACGTTTACGAATGTATCTAGTGTTTCCAAGGCTACTAAACTAATCGGTCTTTCGAGACTTGATCTTTTGTGATCATGCCAATGTTACGAAGTAATGCACCGACTCTGGGTAGCTGGGGTCGGGGCGTTACAGTTGGTATCAGAGGCAGTTTAGTACTAACCTTGGAAGCTAGATTTAGATAAACTCTGATTAGAGCACATAGCCCGAAGATAGACTTTGAGGATTAGAATAGAAAACCTTCCTAGAATTTTGGTAATATAGAGATTTTGTGAGTTTTCCGAGCAATACATCCCTGTCTGGATACGAGCAGGTAGAGGCGGCTCTGGCACAGATGTACCTAGGGGTAAAATCCGAAAACACCGCTTCGAGCTAGACTCGAACGGGAACTGGTGCACGACAACGGGCCTTGCTGCACTCTTGGTTACGACACTCCCGGGGGATATGCTTAGGAAAATTCTCATTTTATTTACAAACCACTATGAAGGGTTATGAGTATATACTCCCTCAAAGAAAACTTTTCTTTTTATGATTACATCCATAAATAGTTCAATTTATGTAAAGTGTTTTACAAGTATGGAATTATGTATTTTGATTCATAAACTAACCTATTTTATGCCATTGTATAGAAATGGTGCCCAGTGGAAGGAATGTGAACTCCAGCAATACGTATGATCCAAAGCGTAAGAAGGATCATATCTTTCACGGTATTAAGCCAACATTTAGAAGGGAAATAATCTCCCATGTGTTTTCAACATATGAAGAAATAGTATCATGTGTCAATAAGATAAGTAAGGAATTCTCTGAGTCCTATGGCTTTGAAACGAAGCAAGAGACGAAAGGGATGGAAGAGAGAATGATGGATAAAGGGATAAGGGGAAAGAAGAATTTTCCAATATGTGGTAATTGTGGGAAGAAACATCATGGAACTTGCCTAAAGGGAATGGGAGTTTGTTATAAGTGTAGAGAAAAAGGACACAAAGTGCGTGACTGTAAGGGTAAGAAAATGGTTTCAAATTTACAATGCTTCTTCTACAAGGATTGGGGACACTACGCAAACCAATGTCCAAATCATCAGAGTATGCCCCAAATGATGTCATTGGATAATAATCAAGTTATGATACTACCACAGATGAGGAGTAATGATTAGAGTTCTTATGTTGTTATTAAAGAATTTTGTAATTTGAGTGTTGTATCAATGATGTACTGGTTATAATAATTATGGAGTATATAAGGATTGTACTGCAGTACTATTTCATCAAGGACTTGAGATTGTGTGGAACCAAGAAATGTGACTCCACAGTAGGTTAAAATTTTGGAAAATATATGGTTGAGAGAAAGATAAACCATAATATGGTTCTGATACCGAGATAGTGATTTTGGAATAAGACGTGATTGATTTGGATAAATTATATTTGATATTCTTAACTTCCTTGAAACTGAGTGATGATTTGTATACATTTTTGGATAGAAGGAGTATATCTAGTATTCTATAAGGAATAAGGGATCATGGTAATTCAGTATGTTTAAAAAAATACATGATGAAGGTGTTCACATGTTGTTACATGGAAAAAAGGATCTTCATTATGTTTACCTTCCTTATAAAATTGGGACTGTGAGTTGGACAAAAGTATTTTGGATAACTATAAAGGTTGGAATGGATTAAGTTGATCTTTGGATAGTATTGTTTAAGGTTAAAAAATTTATGAATATTATTTTTGGAATAGTATGGTACTATATTTTTAGGAAAAGGACAACCTGCAGGGTGGGGCATAACCCGTCGCGTCGGACAAAGCTGCAGGAATCGAACCCACAATCATAGTGCGACAAGCCTTTATTTCCTACCACTAGCCTACAGGAAGTCCCTGGTTATTACAAAATAGTTTTACTAATCTAAATGGTATGTGTTAACATTTTTAACCTTATACAATTAGGATAAATAGAATATTTTTGAGTTCTGTTACCATTTGGAGTAAAAGTTGGGTTTGTGGTAAAAAATTATTAACGAATGAAAGTATACATAACAAGTATGTATATTCCCTTACGTTCTTAGTAAATCTCATAAATAAATTCCTCAACATTATAAAAGGTAACTTAAAACAAAAATGTTGTCGGTTAACTTTTCCAACTGGGGATTCAATGACCGTTTAATCAATCACAAGTTTGTGATTTTCTTATGGTTAAACTTTCTCCTAATCCTGTTTTCTATAACTCTCCATCAGACCTTGATGGTTTGTTTTTCTTCCATATCCATATTTTCATAGAATCCTAGAATGGGCTATATCGGGTGACCTTTGTACTTATCTTGCTTTCTTTTAATGTTATATATTTATTAACCTTATTTCCGATGTGGGTTTTCCACAAAGGTATTTTCTATTTTCAACCTTTTATTTTCAAAGAAAAATTTCAAATTGCGAGGACGCAATTTATTGAAGGAGGGTAGAATGTAACACCCCGAGCTTCCACGATACGCTTCTCATTCAATAATGCAATAGCGTGTGTTGTACGCAACCTCGAGCTCTAGCACACACCACAACTAATTAAACTAGCCGTTGTGAATAGTAATACCTACTTTTTGAAATTTTATAAATTTTATATTTCAAAATGGACTTCACTTTTGTATTCCCAATATTGAAATTAGCCTATGTTGAATTTTTTGTAATTTTCCGAGAACTTCCAAATTTTTATGAATAGTGAAAAATACTTAAAACAACTTTTTTAATCAAAATAATTTATAGTGATAAGTTATACTATTTAGTGGTTTTAAGGTATAATTAGAATATATTTTTACCATTTTATCCAATGGTGGTCATTAGAATTAATTTAACATTGAAATTGGACATAAACAATTGCCAATCTTTTGATATAAATTGTTTCTTAAAAACACGCTATTTGTTATAACAGCGGGAATTAATTATAAAATTAATTAATGCAACTAATATGTTTGGAATTTTGTAAAATAGACATCATTTTTCAATTCGGAATATCAATTATAGCTTAGGGTGAAATTTTGGCCTTATTCTGAAAAACTTCAATTTTTGATGAATAGTGAAACCACTAAGTGGTTGTTAAATAACTGATTTTTCGTTTAAATGAAATATTACCACTTCTGTGATTTGATTTTCAAAAATCCGACATACATGGTTGTCATTAAGAAGTAAAATGTGGTTCAATGGGATAAAAATAATTTTTTGGTGAATAGTAACTTATTAAGTTCTTAATCGCGATTAGTGGTAATTAGGGTAGTTTAAGGTATAAATAATACTTTAATAATATTAAATGACCTAGACACATGTCCCAACCTCATTGGTTGTGTCATGGCCGACCAAGACAAGCCATGGCCTAACTTGGGGACCCCATGGATCCACTTTTGTTGGGAAATGACATAAATTACTTTTTATTTAATGTTAAAGTGAAAATGACACAAACATAATATGTTTTACGAAAACAATTTTTAAGTAGGGTTATACAAGTCCAAATTTTGATTATAAATAGTCATTGGAAAGATAAAAAGATTTCCTATACCATAGTATTTGTTTTATAATTTTTAGACATTAAATAAATTTAATTATTTATGACATAATAATGATGCAGCGATGACATCATTATCTAACGATTTAAATAAAATGGAAAGTTAATATAAAATCTATGAACTACACATGGCCAAAACCTATTGGATGAGTGTATTTCGATGCCTTATCACCTTATCCACGAATTATATCAATGTGGGACCTTTTAAAACCGAAACACATTTTCAAATAATGTAATGTTCCTTTACTTTCCAAAAGTGCCCCTCCTCTCCACTTATAAAAGGCCCCCACCTCTCCCACCTTATTCACACCATCAAGCCATTTGGCTCGGCCAACCTCTGCCCAAATACTCTCCCAACATTCCTTCCTTACTCCTAGAAACCTCACTTTGGGCAGAACTCTTCCCAAGGAATCCTTTAGCTCAAATCAAAAAGAGTTACCCGATTTTGAGGTAATGTCTTTTCTAATGTTGTTTTGTTTTATTTTTCTTCTCCAACCCCCTAAACTCTTTTTATTCATTTCTTTTGTAACAACACCAGTATCCTCAATATACTAGGATGTTGTTATAATAAGGATTCGAGCTACACTTACACACACCTACATCTAATGGTTAAAGAACATATGGTTTCTGTGGATGGCGAATTTCTGCCTCACGAAACGATGATTGTTCAACACTCATATAACACCTCCAAAGGTGGCCATTATGATGTCACTATTTTTATATATGATATATAATATGTTTATGTTTTCCTTAAGCTCCTGTTTTTTTCATTTTGGGCATACCTTTATGGTTTCCATTATGGTTAAAACACGATATCTTCATTTTAGGAAGCGCGGACTACCGCCCCCTGAAAGTGATTTGATTCGTTAATACCATATGTGGGATGTGTGAAGGATAAAGTTAATGATATTATATATGTTATTATACTGGAATTATAATATACTCTTATATCATTATGATTCCATTCCAGAAAATATGAAATAGAAATGGAAGTAGCGTTCATGCGTACGTACGGCTTACCGTCTCCATGAACGGTGCATTTCATTTCTTACCTCTAAATGTGATGTAATATTATAAATGAATGTATGTACTGGATATATATGACATATATGATATCTACATCATGAATACCATTCTGGATATAATGAACCTTTGACCAAATTAACAACATGTAAGTGTAAGAAGCCTATTTTTGACTTAAGAACCAAATACCGACAAAATGAACATTATTAACTTAAATGATTACATGATGTTCATAACATGGTATAAAAGGAATAATGAACTTGGAAAAGATTCATAATCAAGTAGAGATTAACTAAAGTTTATTATTCAGGAGGTTAAAGAACGGTTGAGTCAAGTCGGACACAAGGTAAGGGAACTTCTTAACCCAATTTCCATTCTTTGGGTTAATCTCCTACTTTCAAATTATGTCATTATGTTATTATGTCATATCTTGTATTTGTACTTTATTTATGTGTAATTATAGTGAATACACATAATATATCTATTTTATTTTAAAAAGGATCTTTGTAAGGACTTCATCTCAATCTCCTTTCATTGAGACATATTTGGTTTTATACACAACTTTCTTTTATACGGTGTATAAACCCCTTTGACTTTTACATTTATTCAAAAGGAATATTTTTTATACGAATCATTTTTCTAAACGACAAAAGGGAATGTTTTTCTTTCCGTACTTATGCGGCGACAATGACTTCTCCGCCGCCGTGACCATTATTTGAGTTTCGGCTTCCTCTACAAGCCATCATTTTTTTTAATGAAAAATAAATACAAAGTTTTAACTTTCTTTTATTTTGGTATTGAAAATGGTTTTGAAAGCGTTTTTATCATATCAAAGTGTTTTATTGATATCTTGTGATTGAAATGTGGAAATTTTATGTTTCCTTTATGAATGTTTTATGTGATATGATTATGTTATGGTTTATGATAAGTTTAAACCTATTCATATGAGAAATGTATTGGACTTAATAAGTGACGGGTGGAGCCCGCTATAGCTCCTCGATGCATCGGTAGGTCTCATGAGACAACTAGACGTGGAATTGGCCGAGGCCCTTTCCCAATTTGATTTATGGTTTTGGCCGAGGCCTTAATCATTTTAGACGTCTTGGCCGAGGCCTTGACAAAGTGTTTCAGAATGTCCGGCATTATACATTCCCTCATTATGAAAGTGGTTATTGATATTACATGTGATTATTCGACCAGTAGAATATCCATGTGAAGAAGTAAATGGCATTATCTCATTTTACTTTTGCCATATTATGTTGAAGTTCATGTTTAAGAGGCTTTTGTTTTAGTTATACATTGCCTTAAATGTTAATGTTTATTTATGAAAGCTTCCGCAATATTGTTATCCTTACTGAGCATCTGAGCTCACCCCTTTCAATGTTTTAATATTTTCCAGGATGTGAAGAAGTATTTTATGAATGACCTGCAGGGATAGTCAGAAGAGGATATGAGTGTGGACTATGGAGACTTTGTTATTGTAGTTTTTCACTTTATGATGTAATGTAACGTTTACGAATGTATCTAGTGTTTCCAAGGCTACTAAACTAATCGGTCTTTCGAGACTTGATCTTTTGTGATCATGCCAATGTTACGAAGTAATGCACCGACTCTGGGTAGCTGGGGTCGGGGCGTTACAACCGCCTCCAAAAAACATCATGTTCAACATTCCTTAAATATCTTACTCGGATGAGAATAATTTTTAATTTAACAAATACTTATAATATTTATAAAATATTTTATATTCCTAATTGGTAAAACATATTATTCATTTCTTCCATTCTTGGAAAAAATAAGTCACCAACCATGTATATGTGTGGACTACTACCTCCATGGGATGATTACTTTTTAATTTATTTTCATTACTCTCATACAAGGATGATCATGAGGATAGTTTTAATTAATAAACATGAATTTAATGATATCATTAAGGTTATAGTATGAAAAAAATAAGATCTTAGTAATGATTTGATCAATAAATTAATATAGATAACTCAAATGTTTAAAACAAGTGTACTAAGAGTGAAATATTTAACTCAAATTATGTAATATTTTCATGTCCCTTAATTATTCTTATAATACCTTTAGAATTTTTATATAACACATTAATAGAAAATAATTTATGTAATTATTATTTTAAATACTATATTTCAACAAAATCGCTTCTTAATAATGAATTAAGCAAGTTATATTTCTGTTTGGGTCGATCTGACCACCTATTTGAAAATTGATATGAAATTTTATCATGGATGATTATTAAAATGTAATTAATTTTATTAAATGAAATAAATTTGTAAATAATTATATTGTTGTTCTTGTAAAAGTTAAATAAATATTTATCTTTGTAATTAAGAAAACACCCTTTGTATATTAAAAACATCGAAAATGTTCACCTTAAATTTCATTATCTAGAATAAATAATAAATACCTCATGAATGAAAATTTAAACCAAATAAATAATTATAACAAATGAATTAAAATATATTTAATTAAAATTAAATCATAAATTTTTGGATAACAAGGAATAATGACCCCACTATTATGAAACTATTTCAAAAGGATCCAGATTACTCACAATATACACCAAAAATAGGTAATAAGTAACTAATATAAATGTAAATAATAATTTTAAATGAATTTTATAAAAGGTTTAGGTTTTGAAATAAGTGGTTAATATATTTTTTTATACATGGGCTTAATGTTCATCAACATATGTGGGGAAACAATGTAAGATTTTCTTTTTCTCAAATTATATTTCTTGAGAAAAATTTCTTAATGTGAAATATGATACATTTAATATGGTGTGTTTAGTTTCTAATGATTTTTACTATGTTAATTTTGTTTTTAGATACATATCATATAAATTATTTAACTATTCATTGATTCAAAATATACCAAACATGAAATTGGTTCTAATGAAAATGTTACTCAAACTGTATGGGTTTATTTACCTCTCTTATTTTCAAATCAAGACTATTTTTGAAAGATAATTCATATATTGAATTTTTATTCTTTTTAAAACGACCCATAATTTCCTTTTCATATTCAGTTGGATTTATATGTCCCCTTGATATTTTATTTCCCCTTAACTCATATTTTACCCAAACTGATTCATTTAAGTACAACAGATCACATCTTTTCTTCTCAATCACGGACCTTCCTTTTTTCAGAAGTATATTTAATGGATTATATTAAATGTGTCATTAACTAATCTTAATTAATTGATTACGATTATTTTATAATTAGTATACTTATTTTATAATCTTTGAATATTTTATTTGTGTTTTCTATATTTTCTGTTTTCAAAAAAATGTAAACAACATATCTTTTTATTTTTATGTATGAACACATAATTTCACCACATTCATCATTTTATATGATACATTTTCACAACGTTTTCATAGGTTCTAAAAAAAATTATTTTTTCATAAATTTAAAAAATATCTATCTTAAAATGATTTCAAATGACTAAGGATGATTATTAATTTGAAAATGATTTACCAAAAGCACTTAAAATGTTTCTTCATCTAAATCACTGTCCTTTGACATATAATTTGTTTTATAATGATATTATTCAAATTGGACCATGAATATTCATTCTATTGTTTATTTATGTAATTAATTTCACTTTTGGAGAAATGATTCATCGATGCCTTTATCTTGCTTATATTTTTTACTTATAACTATAATTTTTCTCTGAATTCCTAACTTTTTAATATCCTATTTTTAATTCCAATAATTGAATGTTTTTAACATATATTCCATATATCATTTAATTAGGTAAATTATTTTGTTAATCCTATATTCTATATCAATACATTGTAAAAATCATAGGAATTACAATCTTCATTGAATGGTATTTTCCTTGATTGTTAAATGATCTCATTAAATGAACATTTATTGTCAATGGGTTTATGATGTTAGTATTATCGAGGGAATTATGAATTATTTCCTTGTATAAAGAATTATTAATATGATATGAATCATTTTTTCCATATTTTCATTATGATGTGTTGAATGAATCCTATTTTCGTTACATGGGATATTTAGGATGTTATAAGTGATTGATTTTAAGTGGCACACATAATTATGGACGATGACGGGTGGGATCCTATATAAAATCCCTCTTCATAGGTTAAAAGTCTATATATAATGTGATAATGTATTCATCATTACCCTTTCATATTATTATAAGCATGTACACTGACTGAATGGATCATTGAATTAATGTTCCCTATAATAATTTTTGTTCTAAATTTGATAAATGTTTCATAATTTTATGATTATTTTCATTACTGTGTTAATCACTCCTGGATCATGTTTATTCACTCATGTTTAGACACTATTTTGATTAATGAAAATTTTTAATCCAAGTCATATTCCATGATTAATTATATATCTTTTTTTGTGCATGAATTTAGTTATGTATCTTGATTATACTCATATTCTCATATTATGTTCACTTATGATTTTAAATTTTTATCTCTTATGCTTACCCTTAATAAGAATATGATATCACTCATTTATTATGAATAATTTTTTCCTGGGATATTAAAATTAATATAATTAATAATAAATATGTGAGAGAGATTAATGTATCTCAATTATAAAGAATTGTTCACACAGGTTGAATAACAATATCGTTCATCCTCAAAGATGCTAAACCGTTATTTCTTGGTAATGTGTAATTATTATTGAAATATAATGATTAGATTATGGAAGTTTTTTAGGATAACAGAATATAATTCCTGGGTTTCTAAATGTTTGGATACTAGGATCGAGGTGTGGATCACGGATTACAGTAGAGTATCCTTATGTATTTTTTTTATATATTTGGATGAGATATTCCAGTGTCTAATACCCAGTTTTTCATGTAGATTATGAATTAAAATATCATCTTTTATAGATTGGTTTTAGATTTAAATATTGTGGTTTTATTTTAGATATAATTACATATGATTACCCTAATATGTATATGTGAATCATGTTATGATATTTTTTTATTATGGAATTGATTCTGAGAGTATAGTCTCCCTAATATTTATCTTTGAATATCTCCACTTATATCTAACCTAAGATCTCTATGGATACAAACCATAGGTTATGAGAATACCCTTTAGCGACCCCTGATTTTCATAAAAAGTTTTTATATCTTAATAGGTGAATATTCATTACATAACATTTCAATGTATTCTAAAACCATATAGGTCCAGTATCATAAGATTATTTAATACATATACAATTGTTTCATAAGTGTACTAAATCATCTCCCAATAAAATCATTACAACTAAAAACCTTCATAGAAATAACAAACTAAATACCAATCTTAAAAATCTATGGAATGGAAACATAAGAACAAGGTGATCTTAGATGCTTAGTAAGGGTAGATAAGGGATATATTATTGATTATATGAGCATAAGGGTATGGGAACATGATAATAACATTTGAAAATCCTATCCGGCGTATCATAGATCATAATATTGTGTCATAAAATAAATATGTGTAGTTCATAAGACATGAATCATATAGGAATCAAAGAGAATGGGTCAAGAGTACATAACACTGGTCTAATATATATGTTTTTTGGATTATACATAAGAATAGAAAATAATTTTCTTAGTAGTAAAGGCTCACTACAAAGAAAATAATAGTGGAATGGGTTCCCTCCCCAAACTATTGTAGTATCTAAGATTCACTTTAAATAACATCTCAATAGATAGGGTACCTTACTAAAATTGGTTAACTCTCTATTCCAGCCCTGTTTAACTCATGAAATATCTTTATTTACCTAATGCGTTGAAGGGATATATAATTATGGGCCTACATTTCACTTATTGAATATCATACATATATTTTCTGTGAGACCGTAAATAATTCCTCACATCATAACCCATGAAGAAGAAATGGTTTTCATAAAAATTTCATCATGGAATAACCCATTAATAGAAATGGGTTTCATAAACATTTCATCAATTCAACAGAGAAGAACCTAATAAATATGAACAAGTTTCATAAAAATGTTTTCTTGATAATAATAAATCATCCACGAAATGATAATTATTTTATCATTAGATCATATACCTAGTAAAATTTATTCAATATGGAATGGTTCTATTATAAAGGAAAAAAGTTATCATTAAATATCACTAAAATAATTTCTCATAGGAAAATGAACTTCAATTTGATATCACTTCATAAAAATCCAAAAAAAAATAAAATATTAAATAAATCTTTTAAATTTAAAATTAACATGTAAATAAAAAAATTAATCATTACATCATTGTTCTATATTTACCAAAGGAAATTATATTCATGTATTATATATTAAAATAATGATTCAGTTCACATTATTAGTAAAAAGTCAAAAGTACCTCGTTTGGAAAATGAAAAGAAGATTAATTTTATTTTTTAAAAAAAATTAAAAAATTATATGAAAAAGTTTACCAATAATTAGATAATAGTAACAAATATATTCATTACATTTTTAAGAAACACGAACATGGAAGAGACAATAATTACTAATGAAGGGAAATAAAGTAAACATTCCTTGGAAATACTATTTCAGTCTATTGGGTAATTAAAGAGAAGAAAATGTATAAATAATATGTTATATCAATGAATAACCATAGGATAAGAAAATTAATTTCTTTTTCAATGTTCTACCATAACAATTTATCAACAAAATATAATCATAAATAATCTTAATAATTGTGGATATTATAACATAAAACCCTTAGCGCTTTGGAAACATTTGAATCATAATCCATATGAGAAAATAACATCAAATGAAACATTATTTATCATAAAAAATTTATTCATTATATAAAATTTAAAAGGGGATTTATATACACCAAATAATAGAATATAGATTTATAATATGACATGTTCCCTAAGGAAGTCAATTTGAGATGATAAACCCTTACTTTAAGATCTACTTTCATAAAAAGAACTCTGAACTCCTGTATAATAAATTTAAAATTATTATAATAATATATTAAAGTAATTTAAAAACTTATAATATCATATGTTATCTATGTATAACATTTCATCATCCATTTTTCAATAATTACTTATTAAAATTTATGTTTCTAGGTGTTAATTGTTTCGTTTATCATTAGTATATTGGTTCAGTAGTTCCAGTCCCTATACTTTGATCATAGTTTCAATATAAATAAAATTTTAATAATTATATAAATATCATATATTTTGATCATAAATATATATTTAGTTTCATACATAAAATGTAGATATTGAAAAATGAATTACATTGTTCATGTAGATAGTGGGTTGTACATATGAATGAAAGCTACTTTCACTTTTTAGAAGATAGAAAAAAATGATAAATAATAATTCAACATTATATTATATTTATTATATCATATAAATCATTTACATTGAAAAAATACATCCTTATTTCAATACAATTTAAATAAATTAGAAAAAAAATCACATCCCTTAATGGAGGTGGTAGTCCACAAGTACACATGAGTGAAATTATTATTTTCCAATTTATTTGAAGGCAACATGATAGATATTATATTATAAATAAATAATTATAATTATTTGATAATTATCATATATATTCCTTAAATTTATCATAAAAATAATTCATAAAATATAGTGGTGTAAAATGAATTGTATGTCTACGAAGAGACGACAAGTCGTACGTATGAACAAGTGATACATTCACTTCAAATTTGATGGGAAATAGGATGTATAATTGTGGTTTTATAATCAAAATAACATTTAATTATATTTATGAAAATGAATTCATTATTTTATGATAAATACCATAAATTTAAACATTTAGAAAGATGAAGTAAAAAAATAAAGCGATCAGTTATAGTGATTAACACTTATTTAAATAAAATCCATTAGATCACCTCTTAAGGATCCTAGGGATTGAATTTTGGGAAGATCCGAGAATCTATAATGTGGATATGGATGATGGGTAGATATGTTTTGAAGGGTTTTTCCAATCTATATTGGTCAAAATGTTTGAATAATTGAGGGGAGTAACTTCCCTTTTACAGTTGAGGCAATGGGCACTTTTGGAATTTCTTTAAAGATTTAATTATTATAAAGACAATCTCAAGAAAAAATATTTTAGATGTCAATAGATTCAAATATACATTAGTATTTTTTCTTTATCCCACCTAAAAATATAATTTGGATTGGTATAACTAGTTTCTTATACCTTATCTTTTGGTTTTACCCCATATTTAACTCAGTTTATCTTTAACCACTATAACATTTATTTCAGTCTTAAATGACTACAATTTTACTTATAAGGTAAATATTGTCTCATAAAAGAAAAAATGTGGACATGTTAGACCATATATTATCATAATCATCCTCTTAAGTGATTTTAAATATTTATAAATAATTTACTAAAATATGATTTCCATTAAATAAAATTAATTTCAATTTTACACTATTTTTTAATTTAACTTTTTAATGACATCGAGACAAATATGTAATTAAAATATAAACCATTAAAATATTTTTAATAAGTAATAGTTATCTAATAAATTCCTAGAAAATTCTTGTATTTCTAAATTAAATTACTTTACTATATTTAAATTCATTTATTTTATTTTTTTAATTAAATAAATTCTTTATTAGTGCTCTCTAAGAGTTTAAGGTAAATATTAAATTACTAAATATTAGAAATAAATTTTCATGGTAATAAATAATATAAATTTAAAATAACCATTTCGAATAGAATATACACTCTTCATTACCATATATAATATTTTAAGAGATATTAAAGTCTAGAGAAGGACATTTTTACTTTAACTTTCACATAAATATTATAAATGTTATTATTAAGGTAAAGTTGAACAAAAATGTCATATTTTTTAGAATTTGATGTTCTAGGATTTATAAACTCATCCAATAGGATAAATTCATGTTTTTGGTTGATTTAGAGACCATATTAATTTAGTTTTAACACTTATAAACTAATTTTAACTTTACGGTAATAATAAATATTTACATTGGTTACTATTGATTATGAATAAAATTAAAATAGATAAATTTACCAAAAATAGACCTCATAATTCCAAATATGGAATCCATTTTTCAATATTAACTACCTATAAGTGGTATAAATATATATAATTTAAAAACTCAAAATGAAAATAAAAATAACTGTAAGAATAATTATCGTTTAAGAATAAATATGTATTTATATCAAATTAAAATATAAAATACATTCCAAAGGCCATACGTTTTTATAAAATTAAAATAATAATAATTAAAAAATAATTAAAAATATAATTTGGCATTGAAAATTATTTAAAATCATAAAAATTTTTCAATTTAAATTATTATTTTCACTCTTTATTGAAAAACCAAACCTTTTAGAGAATTATAAAAAAAATCATAAATTTATTATGTTATTTTGAATTAAAAAAAGATATATTTTTTTAAAAAAATAATATTTATAAAATTTCTATGAATTAATTTTTATATTTTCTAAAACAACATTATTTTTTTAAAGAAATTGTTTTTTGAAGCATAAAATGACTTTAGAAAATTTGAACACTCATTTCATAAAAATTATTCAAAAATTTTATTTACATGGTAAGATATATAAATATATATATTAATGTTGTCAATCTAATTTATACTCTATAATTCAATGGATTTGTTATAATGATATAATTTCATTGTTCGTTTATGGTTGGTTCAATTTATGTTGTAATCAATTGAACATAATGTTATTTTAAAGTATCAGGGTTATCAATTATCCACCATCACCTTACAAATTTTTTCCCATCAATTTAAACTTATGTTTGGTTATTAATGGATTGATATTTGAAACATCATTTTTTTGAAAACCCAAATCATAAAGTGGGTTAATAAATCATTCTATTTAAAAGAGGGAAAGAGAAATGAAAAAATTTTCAAGAATGAAACATGTCTATATTTCTAGATAGTTGAATATTAGTGGGAAGTTAATATATTATAATAGAAAAAAATTAATATACATATAATAATAGTGAGTGATATTAAACCACTATTAGAATAAAGTGAAATATCATGATAAAGATAAAAACTATAAAATCATAAATCTATAAGGTGTTAAAAGATGATCAATTCATCAAAACATACAGTAATGAGTATTATTTTTTATTTCAAGAAACATTTCATATACTTGAGGATTCACTTTAACATAAGGACTAATAACATAAATAATTATACCTACTAGAAAATTTTAATGTTATATTTTAATCATCTTAAATAATAATATAATATGTTTATCTAAATGATGAGTAGTTTAGAATATTTTATATATTATAAGAACTAAAATTTTCTTTAAACTGATAAAAAAACTATATCAGGATAATCCTCATTTTTTATGAAATAATCAAAATAAAATTATAAAAAGGTAAGATAATTTCCAAAATGAAGAAAATGTTATATGAATTAATAAAATATTAATCTCTAAAGTTGCAAAAATAATACACAAATTTCAACATATATTATTCCATATATAAATACGTAGAATATACTATGTTCAGAACCCAAAAACTAGAGGGACTTGACTCACATATTATTCAATGTTTAATGTAATTTTTTTCTAAAAATGTTACACAAATATGTATATTCTCTAATATTATAATATCCTAAAATTCCAATTATTTCCCTAAATAACATTAATCATCATAAATACAGATTAAAATCATACATTCTTCCAAGAGATAATATAACATTTACCCTTAAGGTAAAACCCATATTACCAAAAGTATTGACTTTTACCTTAGTCATAAAATGTTCATAATCATCTTAATATTAATATTTTAAATAAAATAATAGTTATAATAACTATAACATCACATTTTCTATTGTTAGGCGTTGAACCCTTATCGACCATTAGTTTTCTATTTAAACCCCACGGACTTGTCAGATGTGACACATTGTTTCCAGCCTGTAGTTTTCCATTTTCTAAAAAAATATTATTATAATTCCTTTAATGATTTAAAAAATATGGCGAGTATACTAAAAAATATCATTATCATTTATGGTAATGTAACCCTCAACATTTATTTCAAAACCATCAGCTTACATCTTCATACATTTAATTCAACTTATCAAAAATTGTATCACATGTTAAACATTAGTATTACATATTTATAAACCCCTTGAAACATTTCAAAAAATATCATTAATCACCAGGATAAATCATTACGTAGTCTTATATTTTATTAAAATTCCCAAAAAATATCATGAATCAAATTTAGATACTAACATGAAAGGTAATCAATAGATTTACTAATAATATCATCAAAATATATTCTCTTCAACGGATTAATATTTAATTATAATGATTATCTATATCAAACTATCCAGAAGACCATAACTATCATAACATTATATTAATAAAAAGGGTTATTTGAACCTCAATATAGTATTACTCCTAAAACCTTGCAAAAGATTCAAATCATATCAAAACTAATCACTAAAAACATTAAAAAGGGGGTGTTGATTCCTTTGAACTTATGATCAAACATTAAATTATAAATCCATGATGGTATCCATAACTTTTAATTTATACTCAGATTAAAAAATAAATGCTTCCAAAAATTAACACAATAATTTTTCCTCAAATACCATCATAGTCTATTGAATATATTTCACAAATATAAAAACACAATATACTTCATCAAATATGATCTAAATCGATTTTTCATTAAATTATTATCCAATTTCTTGGTAACAAATACTATACCATTTATTTAATTCATCACGTTATCCTATCAAACATTACCACTATACTGCTATATCACTTTTCCTGCTTATCAAAACCATTCTACATGTCTTTTCAAAACCATAAATAAAACTACTATGAAAAAAAACTTAATTGCCAAATAATTATTATATCTAAAAAACATTGATAAAATTATTGAATACAAATTCAAAAAAATAAATATTTTCACACCAAAGAGTGGTATATCATAGTTCCTTATATATTCTATGTGTTAACGCATCAATTAGGTAATTGGCTTAAATAATTCGAATATTTACCATACGTGATACACTGAACTATATATAGTACCACATGATATACTTCATTTTCCACTATCAAACTCTCCTTTTTTATTTATAAATTACATTATTTATTCCCTTCATTTCCATATAGATAAAATACTCTCATTATAATGATACATTACCTTTAGTGATTCTTACAACATTATTGACATATAGAAAGATGAATCTTCAATCCTCTATGGTCTTCATTAAACACCTTCTTTCCATTTTGAGACTTTCTAAGAAACTCACCCACGTATAGGTTGTTATTAAGAGAACACAGTAAATGATTATTCATAATCATTATGTTTCTCATTCTAGTTACCATTTAATTTGGTTACTCATTTGGATAATCATTCCATTGTCTATCTTAACTGACATAAAATCCTCCCGATACAATCAACTGACTAAAACTAAAAAATATAGTATGAGAAACAATTTTCATAGTGAAGAATGGAGAAAAATTATTTATAGGGTGTCAAAATAAATAAAAAATCCTTTTATATATATGAATCCTTAGGTTTATCCAAGTTCAACCATGATCATTACCAAAAAATTATGATGTTATCCTATACTTAGACTTATCCCCAGGGCTCTCACTAATGTTTTCTCATAATAGTTTTCAAAGGTGACTAAAATTTGCTCTGATACCAACTCCAATGAAATATGATTTTCGTATATAGATTTTTTATCTTAATTCGTGAATATTAATTCTATTACATTTTGATCCATGAAAAAATAGTAAAATTCTTGTATAATTTGATGTTTTAATATACAAACAACTAGTTCATAAGTGTACAACATCATCTACGACTAACATATTCATAAATATAACCCTTACCAGACCTATCAAATATAGTACATTTTTTAAAAACCCAAGTAATGGAAATATAATATAAGGGTTGATCTCATGTAACACCCCAAGATTTCATAGTACATTATATCTTTAATGTAATTAAATAGCATGCGCTACACGCAACACTGAGTTTGAGTGCACCATAACTTACCAAATTAGTCATTCAAAAAGTGGTTATGAATAATATTAACTGAATTTTGAATTTTATGTACTCTATATTATTTTGAAAATCCATATTATATATTTCTTAGACATAATATAAGAATTAATTAAATTTTTCTGATTAAGGAAGTATTCTTCAAAAAATTAAATTTTACCACCTTTTAATGGTGAATGATTTTTAAATCCAATATATGACACTTTTATATATTTAATTTGACCAAATAAACTTCGTATTTATAATAATGAAATTAAAATTTATTTTGGATAAATTTTTGGTTTTTTTGTGACAACTTATATCTTTTGATGAAACGGGAAAAATACTAAATTTTAATTGAAAACAACTTTTTTAAACAAATTGTTTTTTAGTGTTAAATTATTCATTTGAGTGGCTTTAAAGTATAATTATATTATATTTTTATCATATAATAAAATTTAGGTTATTATAAGAAATTTCATATTTAAATTGGATGTGAACACATGTCAAACTGTTTATGGTTTTTACTTTTTTTAAAAACATTCTTTTTGGTTTTGACAACGAAAATTAATTTTAAATTAATTAATACAACTTATATGTTTTCAATTTCATAAAATAGACATAATTTTTGGATTTTGAATATCAACATTATCTTAGGGTGTATTTTAGGTATTTTTTTTGAAAACATTCAATTTTTGATGAATAGTGAAAAACATTGCGTTATTGTTTAAAACTGAAATTTTTTTAAATAATAATTATTATTATTTAAATTTATTTTAATGTAAAAATATATAAATAATACCTATATTATTCCAATTCAATTTATTGGAGTCATTTTATAAAAATATTAGATATATAAAATTTTATTGAACATTTTAATGTCTTTTACCGACCTTCGAGGCACATTGGCAAATTTGCATAAAATGTAATTTTTTCACTTCTGTCAATTTAATTTCAAAAATACGAGAGACATGGTTGACATCAGTTAGTAAAATTTGGTTTAATAGGATGAAAATAATATTTTTTGAATAGTAACTTTTGAAATTTATTTACCACGGTTAAAAGTAAATATGGTAATTAAAGGTAAAAATAATATTAAAATTACACAAACACATGTCCTAAGTCTATTGGATAAGTGTATTTCGACCAACATAAACCTTAGTAAGAAAATAATATCAATTTGACCCATTTGGGTTAGATTAGGAAATTTATTATATTTTATGTAAGGAAGAGTTAAAAGTGTTAATTTCAAAGTTTAATAACTAAATCATTTTTAATATAGGGTTACAAATAAGATAAATTTGACTATAAATATTTAATAGAAAGATAAATAAATTTCAGATATCATGGTTTCTAATTTATAATTCTTAAAAATCAAATAATTAAATTTATTTATGACACAATGATGATGCAGTAATTAAATTCTTAATGAAATATTAAAATAATAAATATTCTAAATATTAAAATAAATTTAAATTGAAAATCTTGAAGCCATTACCTCATTTTATTGGTGAATATGATATTTTAGAGATGATTCAATTTATTTTTTTCTAATTCATCATGACGTTATGACTTTAACAAAAATAAATGACCAAATAGTGTCAAAATTGACATAAATGAGTTTTAAAACAAATACTATATTATTAAATTATATAATATTCCTAAATATCTAAGGATCATTAAAATAACATATATAATTATATATATGTCATTAATGAACAACCTATGTATATATTGGAATTTTATAGTTAGTTTATTAACCGTGTATTATAATAATACAAGAACAAGTGGAAAGAGTTAAACTGTTTAACTAATGGTAAAATCTAAAAGATAAGGTTAATATGGTGACCTAAAATTTTCTAAAACCGATTTGTTGAGATGATTTCAACCCATAACCACCATATAATTGAAATAAATCCATTTTAATACATTATAAACAAAAAATTATTTAATAATAAAATAATATTTTAAGCTTTTCTTAAGGTGACCTCACCTCTCTTATAAAACTGTACATCTCCTTATATAAATTTGACACCTCCAAAGCCATTTGGCTCGGCCAAAACATGCTAAAATATTCTAAACACTATACTAAATTCAACCTAGAGGCCTTAATTTTATCATAAAGCCATCCTAAAGATCCATTTTGATCAAATCAAAAGGAAGCATCCAAAGGAGAGGTAATAATTTCATCACCTCTTTCAATGTTCTTTTATTCTTCCACTTCCTCTTTCATTGTTGTATCCATACCAAAATAATAACTCCAGTAACTTCTATAAATTTTTATCTTATTAGAAATATGGTACTACCATATTCATTGTTCTATCCATCCAATTAATTACAAATTCACCATACATGCATACGTACGCCTCACCGTTTCCACATCGTGGTGTAGTTTGTTATTCAACACATCATTATTTGGATGGGTATAGTAATAATTATAATTGATTTAAATAATAAATATAGCATATTAATGATTTTTATATAGGTTATACCATCCAATTACATATTATTTCACCATCAATATAATGATTTGATCACTCATGCGTACGTATGGATTATCGTCTCCACAACACTATGAGATTAATTTCAACGTTCAGCATTCAACGATGATTATAAATATGTATATATTTAATAATTATATAATATATGAAATAATAATTATAATGAATATATATATATATATATGTATTTACATATATCTCATTCATTTACTTCTGTTCAATATGATATGAAAATGGAAAGACGTTTATGCATACGTACGACCTACCTTCTCTATAAAAGGTATTTCCATTTTATAAATATATCTATTATAAATATTTATATTCAGATTATGTATGATATATAAATCATGTTTTATATTCTTGAAGTATGAAAATCATGATATAAGTGATACGATAAAAAATAAGAAGTTAAAACACGTATGATAAAGAATGAGATTATTACCCAAAATGTTACTTTAATATGGAAATTATTATTAAATGGGTAGTATAAAGTCATAAATGAATCATATATGATATCATAAATATTAATATGGTTCTGGTATAATTTAATAACATACTATGGTAATTATACAGGAGTCTAAAAGCATCCTTGGGTAAAGGGAAGTACAAGGTAAGGGTTAATTCTTCAATCTCATTATTATCCGAGATTGTTTAGGTGTAAGTATTTACTAGGACATAATTATTATCCATGTCCATGTTTCATAAATGTGTTTTAAAATAGATTATTTTTAAGATACTATTTAACTAAAATATCTTGTTAAATGGTTTAAATATTTATTCATCTAAATCAATCTCATTAATTTCCATGTTTTCAAAATGGGTTTAAGGATTTATTTATATAGACATAAATGTTTTAAAATATCAATTCATTTCAAATGTTTTAAAGTGTTATAGAATAATTTGATTCAAAAAAATGCCTTATAATTTTCTTCCTTTCTAAATTATGTGACTTTTAAATGATTTCATGAAAATGGGATATTTCTCTCAAAGAGTTTTTCTGATAGTTTTCAACTATGTCAACATCCTTTACTGGATATTATTCTTGATTGAGGTTAACATATTATAATAAAATATTCCATATTGTATTGAATGAGTTATGCTATGTTTGATTATGGATGTTCTATTTTTATACCATTTATGGTTTATGGTTAAAGTATTGACATTTCGTATGCTAGTTTTAATATGAATGTTTTTGTTATGTTTCAAACTTTTCATATGAGGAATACATTATACTTAGTAAGTGATAGGTGGAGCTTGCAATAGCTCCTAGATGCATCTGTAAGTCACATTAGACAAACTAGTGTCTTGGCATAAGGTCCTGAAAAAAAAATTTATTTTTAGACTTGGCATGAGGCCTTGACTACGTGATTATGATGTCCGACATTATGCAATACCTCATTATTAAATTAGTTATTACATGTTATTATTCAACTAGTAGAATATCCATGTTCATGTTTATATGGCAATGCTTGATTTATTATTTCCATATTATGTTCATGTTTATGTTTAAAATGTTGTTGTTTTTATTAGACACCATTACTTAATATTTTATAGCATCTACTAAATTATTTACCCTTACTAAGTATCTGATCTCACCCCTTTCTATGTTTTATTTTCCCTAAGATCCCAGGAAGTGTTTTATGAATGATATGAAGGGTTAAAATAAGGGAAAATGGTGTTCTAAAAAGATTATTTGTGATGTTTTGTATGTCAGAAAGTGTAATGTAACGTTCAAGTATGTAATCTATTTTCCAAGTCTGCTAAACTGGTTGGTCCTTAGAGACTTGATTCCTTGTAATAATGCCAATGTAATAAAATAATACACTGACTATAGGTAACTTGTGTCGAGGCATTGTAGTTGGTATCATAGGAATTTTAGCCACATTATTTGAAATAGATTTAGAAAAACTCTGATTAGAGAGCTTTATTCTAAGATAAACATTAAGGATTAGTATAGAGGAGCTTCCAAGAATTTTGGTAATGTAGATATTTTATGAGTTTTCCAGGAATTACATCCCTGTCTGGATATGAGCAGGTAGAGGTGGCTCTAGCATAAATGTACATATAATTGAAAAATATGACAAGGAGTTTTGGGATTGACCTGGGGTATCATGTTGCATGAGAACGGGCCTTGCTGCACTTTTGGTTACGACACTCCCGAGGGACATGATTAGGATAATTCACATTTTCATTACAAACCATTATGATGTAATTATGAGTAAATATGTTAGAAATGAAACCATTTTTATTATTATGAAACTAAATGTGTGAAAATCATCAATTAGTGTTGAGGATTTTTATAGTTTTTGTATTATACATTATGATATGATCAAACCTAGTGCATTTTGTAATTTAGCAATGGAACCAAGTAGAAGGAATGAGAACTCCAGCAATACACGTGATTAAAAGAGTAATAAGGATCATATTTTTCAGGGTCTTAAGCCAACATTTAAAAATGAAATAGTCTCCCACCTATTATCATCATATAGAGAAATAGTGTCATGTGTTGATAATATAAGTAATGAATTCTATGTGTCATATGGATATAAAGGGAATCCAGAGAAGAAGATGATGGTAGAGAGAAAGACTGATAAAGGGAAGAAGGGAAAGGAGGATTTTCCTATATGTGATAACTATGGAAAGAATCACCCATCGTAGTGATTGAAAGGAATTAGAGTTTGTTATAAATGTGGAGAAAAAAGAAACCATGTTCATGATTGCAATGGTAAGAAAAAGGTTTCAAATATACAATGTTTCATCTGCAAGGAGTTGGGAAACTACGCGAATCAATGTCCCAATCATCAGAGCATACACTAAATGATGATATTGGAAAATAATCAAGTTATGATACAACCGTAGATGAAGAATAATGATTGGTGTTCTTAATTTTTTATTAAATAATTGTTTCATTTGAGTATTGTATTAATGATGTACAAGTTGTAATAATTATAAAGTATATAAGGATTGTACTATAGTATATTTTCATCAATGATTTCAGATTTTATAGTACCAAGTAATGTGACAGAGTAGAAAGTTAAACATTTTGTAAAATATATTGTTGAGAGAAATATAATCCTTAATATGGCCTTGATACCGAGGTAGTGTTTTTGGAATAAGAGATGGTTGATTTGGGTAAATTAGATTGGATACTCTTGACTACTTTGGAACTGATTAACTGTTTGTTTATTCCATCATTTCTGTAGTATTCTAAAATTTTGGATATAAGGAATATATCTAGTATTATATAAGGTATAAGGATACATGAATGTAATCAATAAGGTTTTATGGTAATTCAGTTTGTTACCATACATGATAAAGGTACTCACATGTTATTATGTGGAAAAAAGAGATCTCCGTTATGTTATGTTGACCTTCCTTATAAATGTTGGACTGTGAGTTTGGATATAAGTATTTTGGATAAGTCTAAAGGTTGGAATGGATTAAGTTGGACATTGAATATTATTGTCTAAGGTTAATACATTTCTTAAGATTTTTTTTGGATTTTTATAAAAAGGACACCCTGAGGTCGGGTGAAAACTCGTTGCGTCCTGCAAGGTTCGCGAGACTTGAACCTGAAACCGAAGGGTGATAAGGGTGTATCACCTACCACTAGGCTACTTGATGTCCTGGTTTGTATAATGTTGTTTTTTACATAATCCAGAAAACGAATTATAAATTCATTGTTTTTGGAACCCTATACAATTAGGATAAATAGAATATTTTTAAATTCTATTATCTTTTGGAGCAAAAGATGAGTTTTCGGTAGAATTTATTTGAAGGATGAAACTCTACTTGTCAAGTTTATTTTTTCTCTCTCATTGAATGAATAAATTAATTCTTAAACATTATGGAAGGGATCTTAAAACCAAAAATGTGTTATCCTAATACCTTATGTTTTTTTCAACTGATAATATTTTAAATCATCGTAGATTGATGGTTTTAAGGCCATCAAGTTTACACTTGTTTGTGATTGATGACCTCAATCACTCCCAATAAATATTTATTTTTTTCCTCCAATTATGTGTCTATAACTGCCACCAATTTTCTCCTATTCAAAACCCTAATTTGGTGGTGACTTTTTCATTTCCCATTCCCTCTTATTAATACTAAATTTTATTAACCCTATTTCCGATGTGGGTCTTCCACAAAGGTATTTTCTATTTTCAACCATTTATTTTTGAAGAACAATTTAAAATTGCAAGGATGTAATTTATTTCGCGGGGTGGGGGGATGTAACACCCAAGTATTTCATAGCACGTTATCTATTTAAAATAATTCAATAGCATGTGCTACACACAACACTGAGTTTGAGTACACCACAACTTAACAAACTAGCCATTGAAAAAGCAGTTCTGAATAGTATTAAATGAATTTTGAATTTTATATAATCTATATAATTTTAACACACACATTATTTGTTTTTTAGACATAATATAAGAATAATTACAATTTTTCAGATAAAGGAAGTATTTTTGAGAAAATGCAATTTTGCCATCTTTTAATGGAGACACTTTTTAAATACAATATTTGAGACTTACATATATTAAATTAGATTAAATAAAATTCTTCTTCAGAATCAATACATTAAAATTTAGTTTAGATAAAGTTATGGTATTTTTCAGACAACTTTCATATTTTGATGATTAGTGAAAGATACTAAATTTTAATTGAAAACATCATTTTTAATCGAAATAATTTTTAGTGTTAAATTATTCATTTGAGTGGTTTTAAAGTATAATTAGATTATATTTTTATCATTTAATATAATTTAGGTAATTATAAGTAATTTCACATTTAAATTGGACATAAACACATGCCAAAACTTTGATCGTTTTTTTAAAAAACCCGCTTTTTGGTTTTGACAACAAGAATTAATTTTAAATTAATTAATGAAAAATATATTTTTTAAATTTGGTAAAATATAAATCATTATTCTATTTGGAACATCAAAATTATCTTAGGGTGAATTTTTGGTATTTTTTAGAAAATTTCCAATTTTTGATGAATAGTGAAAAACATGGTGTTATTGTTTAAAACCAACTTTTATTTAAATAATTATTATTTTTATTTAAATTTATATTAATGTCAAAATAGAAACATAATACCTATATTAGACCAATTTAATTTGTTGGATTCATTTTATAATAAGATTAGATATAAAAAAATTTATTGAACGTGTTAACGTCTTTTACCGACTTTCTAGGCACATTTGCAAATTTGCATGAAATGTAATTTTACCACTTATGTGAATTGAATTTAAAAAATATGAGAGACACAGTTGACATCAGTAAGTAAAATGTGGTCTAATAGGATGGAAATAATTTTTGGTGAATAGTTATTTTTGAATTTTATTTACCACCGTTAAGAGTAAATAAGGAAATTAAAGGTAAAAATAATATTAAAATTACCCCAACACATGTCCTAATTCTATTAGATAAGTGTATTTTGAAAAAAATAAACCTTAAGACAAAAATAATAACTTTTTATCCATTTGGGTTATATTTAGACAATTTATATATTTTATTTAAAGAAGAGTTAGAAGTGTTAAATTCAAAGTTTAATAACTAAATCATTTTTAATATAGGGTTATGCATAATATAAATTAGACTATAAATATTAATTATGAAAATAAAAATATTTCCTAAATCATGATATTTTATTTACAATGTTTATACATCAAATAATTAATGTTATTTTTTACACAATTATGAGACAATAATTACATTCTTAGTGAAATATTTAACTAATTAATATTATAAATATTAAAATAAATGTAAATTGAAAATTTTGAATACATACACTAATTTTATAAGTTAATATGTCATTTTATTGATGATTCAATGTAATTTTTTTTGAATTCATTAGGTTTTTATGACTTTAACAAAATTCAATTTCTAAATAGTGTCAAAATTGAAATAAATGGGTATTTGAAACAAATACTATATTATTAAAAGATATAATATTTCTAAAAAAATGATATTTCCAAAGGACTTATATAATTATATATATTTCATTAATGAACCACCTTAAGTATTCTTGTAATTTTATAATAAGTTTACTGACCATGTATTATAATAGTACAAGAAGACATGGTAAAAGGTAAACTATTTAACTAATGGTTAAATCTAAATGATAACATTAATATGGTGACCTAAACTTGTCTAAAACCTATTGGTTGAGAGGATTTAGACCCATACCCACCTTATTCTCATAATAAATCCATTTTGAGACATTATGAACATAAAATAATTATATAATAAAATAATATTTACAGCTTTTCCTAAAATGACCATCACCTCTCATATAAAAGTGTACTTCCCCTTACCTTAATTTCACACCTCCAAAACCATTTTTCTCGGCCAAACCCTGCTCAAATATTCTCCCAAACATCCTCAATTCAATCTAGAGGCCCTAATTTGATCAAAAATTCATCTTAAGGATCCCTTTTGATCTAATCAAAAGGAAGCACCCAAAGAAAAGGTAATAATTTAATCACCTCTTTCAAAGTTCTTTTCTTCTTCCACTTCCTCTTTCATTATTGTTTCCATACCAAAATAATAACTCTAGTAACTTCTAAATATTGTGATGTTGTTAGAAATATGGTACAACCATATTCATTATTCTATACATCCTATGAATGACAAAGTCACCATACATGCCTACGTACAGCTTACCGTCTCCGCGTCGTGGTGTAGTTTTTAATTCAACACTTCATTATTTAGATGGGTATAATAATGAGTATAATTGATGTAAATAATAAATATTATTATATATATATAATATACCATCCAATTACAAATGATTTAACTATCAATAAATGATTTCATCACTCGTGTGTACGTACGACTTACTATATCTAAGACGCGGTGAGATTCATTTCCATGATCACCATTGAATGATGATTATAAATATGTATATATTTAATAATTATATAATATGTTAAATAATAATGCTTCTGAAAATATATAGACGTATATATATATATGTATATATTTACATATATCTAATTCACTTATTGTAACATCCCATGTAAATAAAGAATATAACATTTTCATATTTATTAAAATTTGTGTATTAAATAATAATTTTTGTTTAAACGGAATGATATTTTCGATAGAATACCTGATAGGAAACAATGGGTTTTTTTTTAAATCTTATGATGTACACAATGCTAAGTTATACTGAAAAATAATAATATAATATTATTTTAAATGGTAGTTAACGCCTAGTTGTTGTATTGGCAGGAAAGGAAAGAATTAACTACAATACAAATATACATATTTGTTAAATGTTTTTACATTTATGAAATAAATTTTAGCGGCTTAAAATAAGAAAAAATATAATTTTAAGCATGAATAATCTAGTGTTCATTAAAAGGTCGATTTACCACCTTTTGATGGTGAACTCTCATTAAATATAGTTTTGGCCACTTTCACATGTTCTATTTGAAAAAAAATAAAATTCTTTTTTAGAATTGGGACATCAAAATTTACATTAGGTAAATTGTTGGTATTTTTTTGATAAAATTTATTTCATTATAAATAGTGAAAAAATTGTATTTTAATTCATAAATTACTTTTAATATAATTTATTTGTATGGTTATATTATATTTTTAATTTGTTTTAAAGTGTAATTATATTATTTCTGTACCATTTAATCCAATTTTGTTCATTGGAAGTAATTTTACTTTGAAATTGGACATAAGCAAGTGTCAATCTTTTGATAGTTATTATTTCTTAAAAACAAGATTTTTATTTTGACAGAGGGAATTAATTTTAAATTAAATTATGCCACTTTTGTGTTTTTAATATGAAAAAATGGATTCCATATTTTGAATCAGGAGTTCAAATTTTGTAAATAAGGAACTTTAATTTTTAAACATTATGAATATTTACTTTAGTAAACTTTTTATTTACTATGTTTAAAAGGTAAATCTGGAAAATAAGGGTAAAAAAATATTATAATATTAATATTAAATTACCGTAACATGTGTTTTAATCCTATTGGTTGATATATTTACCACCATGGGCATCCTTGGGTCTATTTTGGGACCCCATGGAGCCACTTAAGTGTGATAATGGAAATTTATATTAATTTATTTAAAGTAAAGGGAAAAATTACACAAACACATTTATTTAGTGAATCAATTTTTACTTGGAGTTATATAAGTTACCTCCTAAACTATAGATATTTATTTGAAATCTATGTAGATTTAACACATCATGATATTTTTTTATAATTTTTAGACATCAAATAAATAAAAATATTTATGACATAATAAAGATTCAGTGTTTACCACATTAATGAATGATTTATATAAATAAGATTATAAGGATTAAAAAAACGATCCAAAACCTATACATTTATTTTTGGGTGATTTTATTTATAACATGATTCATCTTATCTTAAACTTTAATTAGTATTGGACATTTAGAAACCGAAAATAATTATATAATAAAATAATATGTTCAAGCTTTCTTAAAGAGCCCCTCCTCACCCTTATAAAAAACCCTCACTTCCAACTTATTCTCACACTTCTCAAGCCCCTTGGATCATCCATAATCTACCCAATTAATCTCCCTAAATATCTCCCCTCATTATTTAATTCTTCCTCTAAGTATAAGGTAATACAATTAAACCTTTTGGTTCAAACCAATGGGAGATACCCAATTTAAATGTAATGTCTTCTCTTAAGTTCTTTTGTTTTATTTTACTTCTCAAACCCCATAAACTCTTTTTATTACTTTATTTTTTAACAAAAAAATTATCCTAAATATAATAGGTTATTTATACGAGATTTATTCTAACTAAACTTACACACACATCCATCTAATGGTTAAATAACATATTGTTTCTGTGGACGGCGAACTACTGCCTCACGAATGGATGATTGTTCAATTATACCCTACTGCCTCTCATGGTGGACGTTATGATGGTAATATAATTATATGTGATTTATATTATATTTATATTGATTATATTCTTCTGTATCTTCCATTTATAGAATAACATTATGGTTTCCATTGCGGGTAAATACGATAATTTCATTTAAGGAAGTGTGTGGACTAACGCCCCCTCAAAGTGATATGACTCATTCATGCCATACATGGAACGTATAAAAGATGGAGTTAATGAAATTATATATGATATTATTCTGGGATTATAATATACCTATATATCATTACATTTTCATTCCATTAAATATGTAATAGAAATGAAAGTAGCATTCATGTGTACGTACGACATACCATCTCCATGAACGGTGCATTTAATTTCTTATATCCTAATGTTATGTACTATTATAAATAAAAATATTCTAGATATATATGATATCTAAATATATAATTTTTTTTGAGGTAATATAATTTTGACCATATGGTGAATTTTTAATTAGAACATGTTCATTTTTTACTAAAGTACCAAATATTGGCCAAACGACAAGTATTAACTTAAATGATTCCAAAAGGTTTATAACATGGTAATAAGTGATATAAAAGGAATAATAAACATGAAAAATGTTCTTAACCAGGTATAAATTAACATTAGTTTATTATTTAGTAGATTAAATAATGAACGGGTCATGTCGGACACGGGGTAAGGGGTTTCTTATCTCAATTTTAATTCCGCGAGATTTCCATTATTCGCCCCTTATTTATTTCATGTGTTGTATTGTATAATTACATTTGATATATATTATCATTATTCTCTTTATATTCATGGTATTCTGTGATTAATTTGGTGGTTATTAACATTTGTTTATACAACTTGATTGATTACTACGTGGTAAGTGGTTTTCATCTCACTTTTTATTCCCGTGAGATTCATGCTATATTTTCCACTATTTTTCTGTGGTGAATTCACTAGCCATGATTGTATTATTTATTTAATTTAATTTAATTTATGGATATTTAAATTTTTATTGTATGATCCTTCTTTCATGTGGTGTATGTTTCTTAAGTTTCAAAATCATTACAGGAACTTTTTAACCTCATTTCCATTCATTGGGTTAATATTCTAATTCTTAATTATGTCATGCTATAATTATGCGTGGAATCACTATTTATTTATTTATGATGTAATTTACACTCCCCTTTTTTGTATATACTTTTGATACACATAATAACCCCAATGATAAATTTTCAAGTCATCGATATGAAGTAGATAAGAGTAATTTTAACTCAATTTCTATTCCATGAGTTAAACATTCTAGTCATTGGTGTTGTTTTTAAAAAAATATGTGTCAATGTTATCGGATTGATTTACAATGAATATCTAATAATATTGAGTGTATTTATATTTCTCACACTTTATTATTTAATTGATTTATCCCTAATATAAGGATACCGATTTTATAAGGGATTTCTTCTCAATTTACATTCCACGGAGACTTAACTGTTGTTATGCTCCAATTCACTCTTATATGGTGTATATACTATCCTTTTTCATATTATATCATGAATAACTTTATTCTAAAGATATTATAATGTTGTTATTTAATGTTATTCTTCAATTGTTTTTATTGAATCGTCTCCCTTTTTTTTAAAAACTCTTTATCTAAAATATAATTTTAAATGTTTTAAAGATTTATTTTTATAAAAATTTCTTATTAATGTCCATGTTTTAAAAATGGTTTTTAGGATTTATTTATAAGGAAATTAATATATTAAAATATTAATTCCTTTAAAATTTTCATAGTGGTTTTGGAAATTGTGATTCCAAAAATCTCTTTTTTAAAATGGGTTTGAAAGTGGGTTGATAAAGCATTGATTATGTTAATATCTTGAAGTGATATATTTAGATTGTAATGCAGAAATGTTATCTTTACTTTATTCTTGTTTTTTGCATTATGAATATGTTAAGGTTATTGGGAATTGTTTTCTTATATAGGTGGTTCTGTGATAAATATGATGTGCGTCATCCCGAGATAGCTCTCCAATGCAATGTGTAACATGATAGAGGTAAACGTTAATGTTTATCGTAATAAATTTAGAGAATATAATTTGATGGGTATTCCAACGTAACTCCATACATGGCTGTGATAGCTAAAATGTAAGTATGTATATATGCCATAAGTTACCTTTATAATTTATGATTTCTATGTGTTGTTCATAAATCTTATGATTTCATGAGGTATGTTATGATTGAGAATTATGGTGTCATTGAATTGTATTTATTGATGGGCTAATGTTTCCTTTCCTTATTTTATAACCATTACTGAGCTTGTTATAATCATCCCTTGATTTTTAAATGTTTTCCACATGACGTAAAGATAAATAGGGTCAAGTATGGGATCATGTAAAAGTCATGTTGTCTAAAACTTGGAACTAGACATGTTACTTTTTAAGAGTTTTTATTTTTTTTTAAAATAGATACTGAGTAGTAGTGTCTAAATGTAATTTTCAAGTTGATATATAATAGTTATGGCCTAACTCTCTAAAACTCTAAACCTGAAAATATCCTCAATGTGAATTATTAATTTAATTAATATTATTTAATGTTTTAAGGTCGAGTTCTTATAGTTGGTATAATAGGCAGATTTAGAAAACTTTATGGATTATGAGTTTTTGTTAAACACATGGTTAAACCCTATGTCTATTATTTCAGTTAAATCCTTGTTTTATAAATTTTTCAGATCAAGTAATGTTGGTTACAAATGGAAGGAGGAGGATCTTAAACTACATTCCTATCTCTTCTTGATGACATGCTTGCAATAATTATTGAAAATTCAAGTTCAGATGATTGTGAAACTTTTTCTAGCATACTACTCACTCGCAAGTAGTATTTTTGGGATATAAACACCTCCACTATACCTCGATATCATTGTAGATCATGGGTTGTATTTAATCAAATCATATTTTCTCAATATTCTCATTTTTTCAAGAATATTAAATATTATCAAGGCATTTTCAAATATTTTTTTATCACATGATTTTGAAGCATATTATGATTTTGAAAAAGGTGCTGAAGAAGGAGACCCTTGTGAAACCTATTTATATTTTCCTTTATAATATAATCTCTTAGCACATACTTATGGTTTTATAACAAGACCATTGACTGAAAGTTTCAACTCAAACTCAGTCCGACTATTTATTAAAAATCATGTTTTATCAGATGTTTTGAAATTATATGTCATACATGATTATTTTTGGAAACTATTTTTTTGCGAA